>OW052074.1:18522500-20005000 GCA_932526445.1 Phragmatobia fuliginosa
GGTCAGCTGTGCGAATATCGATCGTATGATACGTGCAAATTCAGGAGACTTCACATTATGCGTAGAGCGTCACAGACGGGACCCCTGTTAATTTATCCGGGTTATGTCAACAAAACACCGCATAGGAATATTCCCCAGCAATTCCAGGTAATTGAACTTATAGTAAGTATTCTGATAGCATTAGGACATTAGAAGGTAGGTATACTGCAACTTGAATTTATTATCTATTTATTCAGTTTTAATGCGTATATGACCTTGAACTTGTGGTTAGTTTTAGGTTCATAGTCGTTTATAGAAGTCCTAATAATATATACTTCTTTAAAATAGTATTTAATTCAGACGCTTACAAAAACATAACTCACTCGATATGGTGCAAAAACATGTTACCTATTTAATGTGACCTTTCCCAAACAAAAACAAACAAAAGATTAAACAGGTAATTACACCAGATTTTTAAAATACAGTGTGACTAGTTTTTATTTCTGTCAATGGCGTTCTTAGACAACTTTCAATAGTAGTTCAAACAATTTATTCACAATTGATACATTTCAATTTATTTTTTAATTTCCTGTAATCAAAAACATGTAACGCGACAATACAGCTCCGTATTGTTGCTGTAAACCCAATATAAACAAGAGATGCTGCAATATATACGTACCGATACGTTTACTCAGATGAGGCGTATTCCTGCCAGGACCCTCTTCTTCTACATCCATATCGAAAGAAAACGGGAAATTCTTCGTGGAACCGACATAACCAGTAGCCATACTAACAATTCACATTGAACACAATAGACGTCGGCAACCCTCCGGCTGTCCGCGTTCACTGGAAGTCGATTTTACATAAACTAAACGCCACTTGAAAACAGCGGGAAAAATCCTAAACAACGGTTAGGCCAATCACGTTAAACTTAGCGGTGGAACTCAAGCTTCTGATTGGTGGAAAATAGAACATTTTCAACGCTGTTTTCAGGTACTCATTTATTTTGAAATGGTCTCTGAGTTTGTGGGGGCACATGTAATGGAAATTAGACACGGATAAATGGTTTTTGTTTGTACTTCGTTTGATAAATTGTTATAGAGGTGTGAAAACATTTACGTATTCTTACGGAACGCGATATAGAAAGATAATTTATTATACTTATATGAACCCATTTCATGTCACACGTAGGTGTGCGCTACGACGAATGAGGATTACCATTTATCTACATTTTATCGTGTAGTATTTTATTAGTTGCTAATAAGTATGTTGTCGTTTATGATTTCTACCGTGGTATTATGTTTTGAATTGTAATTCATGTATTCAAACATCTCCAAAATCCATTTTTCGAATTAAACTTGATCCAGATATCAACATTATGTGCACGCATACCAAAACATTTTAAAATATTGTTTAAAATACATTTACTAGGGGTACGAGACAAGTGGTATAAATACATGTATACATTTTGTCGTAAACCATACATAGAAAACATTTGCAGATCATACAAACATTTGGTCCGACCCGAGAATCGAACGAGAGACCTCTTGATCAGCCGCCGCATACGCTAACCGCTAGTCTTACAGGGCAGTCATAATATCCCTTATACATTATATATTCATCATCATCATCATCAACAGCCTTTAACAGTCCACTGCTGGACATAGGCCTCTCCTTAGGAAGGAGGTTTTGGCCTACTATACCACGCTGGCCATACTGGTTGGTAAAGGGTTGGTTTCAAGTTTTAATTCTCTTTGCATTGATGTTGCCTTGCGTAGTTTATCTTATTAATTATTTACAGATCATACAAACATTTGTTTCGGCCCGAGAATCAAATCTGAGACCTCAAGCACAGTTTTGGCAGTCGCACCGAAACACTCGAAATAAATAAATAAAAAAAAAGATTCCGACGAATTGAAAACCTCCTTTTTTGAAGTCGGTTAATGAAACGATACCTAATCATCTAAGTTTTTTATTACTACAGGGACAAAGGACACCCGATGCTAATGAAATCAATTTGATTATAAACATGTCTAGATAGAGAGTTCGAGCGTCTAAACGTCCAAAAAAATATCCGCTGACTATTATGAGATAAGCTCGTCGCAGCCGATCAGTGGCGGCGCTGCCATTGGTCGATAAACACGTATCGAGTGGCAAAAAAAAAACGAATTACAAAGGACGATTGAAAACAATTAAAAATAATTAACGAAACTTATAGCACAAATAATAATAACCTCATGATCATGATCATGACTCTTCAGAACTTGTGTTTTTATCATATTTAGTTCCAGCCATCGGAGAAAGATTTTAATCTATGGTTCTAATTGAGCAGCATAAACGTTCTATCCTAACAAAATGAAACATGAATGATGCGTGTTCTAAAGCAAACAAAACTGCTTCAGGTTTCGTTAAGACGCTGGAAAGTAGAACCATTCCTAGTAAGCGCCTGTACATATCTTGTTAGCAATGAACATTCTGGTGCAACTCGGCATCTGGATAGAAAGAATAATTTTGACCGTCGTTAGGGTCTTCTTTAAAATATAGTAATAATAATAAATGTTTTTAGATTCAATAGTCGCCAAGCAGTGGTCTACACCGATTTGTGTGATTTATAATTTTTTGTTCTGGGTCCGGGTTGTCCGGTTGAGACTTGAGACACATTTAAGGGTCATAGCACACACTAGCTACTTTTAGCATCGACGATCGGCAACTAGTCGCTTTTTAGAAGCTAAATACGGCGACCGAACGCTCCACACCGCACACTTAAAAAAATCGGCCAAGTGCGTGTTAGGCCACGCACAGGAAAGTGTTCCTCAGTCACCCATAATGGTACGTGGATTTAAAATCGTATCCAATAGATAATTGTTATGTTTACGTATTATTGCGTTAATTTTGTATGATGTTTTCAAAGTGAGCGCATTTTACAAGATAAGCCTCTATAACTCCTGAACTAACAAAGTCATCTAATCCGTTATAGTTTTCCTTCAAATTTCATTATATGGACCACCTTCACAAATTTTTCCAAATTTTTTGAGCAATCCGTTAAGCTTTAGAGGGGGGAGGACGCCCTGTTTTTACAAAAAAGTGCCCTTTGAAGTGGAATTTCTTGCAAACGGATACCTAAATCAAAAAATCGTCTTAGAAACCCTTTGTTTTTAAAAGACCTATCTAATGATACCTTACAGGATGGGGTAGATGCGAGATAAAACAATCATCCCCACTTTACGTGTAGGGGAGGTACCCCAAATAAAAATATTTTACATAATTTTATTGTAGCACTTTGACGACGTAATTACAACACATATTCATGCAAAGTTTCATCTTTTTAGCACTTACCGTTTGGACGGTAAGTCGAGGACAGACGGACGGACAGATGGACATGACGAATCTATAAGGGTTCCGAGTCATAAACTTCGGAACCCTAAAAACGCCAGACGCGGAGATTGAGTCGCTTTTTAGAAGCGCGACACATTCGAACGCAAAAAGTGGCGAGTTATTAAATATACATTTTAAAAATACTTTTTCACCTTAAGAAGTTTTGCTATGCTTCAGATACTTTATGAATAAATTCTGAATAATCAACTATTGTTTTACCCAGGTTCTATTGTTTTTGCATAATTATCTGGACATAATATTTACAAAGAAACGCAAAGAAAATATTGTTCTATTCTTTTTCCAATTTCTGTATTCATAAATCTATAAACAAAATAAAATTCAAGTAGGTATTTCTTTTTAATTTCAAAATAAAAAATTTCACTAAATATTAGTATATTCGGTACCTAGTACCCACTTACATAAAAAAAAAGTCTAATAAATTGTAGGTGATGACATAAGGAAAAAGACTAGTGGTGTCAGTCCGGGGCTCACCTAGTTATTTGTAAAGTATTTGATAATCGGTTAAAGTACCTATGCGACTGCTGATCCTCTTGAGACCTCTTGTCTCTGGTTAGATTTCCGATTGTTGTTGGGCTCTTACAAGAAGTTTTTAATAAACCTGGCAGGTGGAATGGAACAGGTCTTCACAATTTAAAGGAAGACACTATTTTTCGATTCAGCCAAGCATTCCCCCAAAGCCTTGGTTTTTTAAATTCAAAAAGGTATCTAAACCCATTATCTCCACACTATGTAGGCTTCGTATTGGTCACTGCAGCTCACCTGTTTTCTTGAGCAAAATTCGGTACGGGATTCGTCTTTATGCGAATGTGGCTTGGATGAAGGCAACCTGGACCACATCTTTTTCAGCTGTATTAAAAACAACCCATCCTTAGACCTTTATTCATACCTAACCAAATTAAAAATTCCCATCCCCATTAACTTTGCATCCCTACTAACCTTTTCTTCCCCCCACTTAACTCAAGCCTTGATGATATTTATCCGCTGCAATGGCATCAAACTTTAACCTGTGTACCTATGAATGTTGCAATGTTTATTTGTGTTTGTCTACTAACTTTTCTTCCATAATTATATTATTCATAATCTTATTTATTTGTATTTGTCTGTTTGTTTCAGTGTACTAACCACAATAAAAAACTCCCACATTGAGTCCACTGGTAATTTTGGAAATTTTGGATAGTTGCAAAAAAAAAAAAAAATATTTTTTTTTTGTTTCTACTATTTTTTTTTATTATCTTTAACCCACGTATCTCCATCGCACTTGACATTGGCAGAATTGTCGTCATCGGCACAGTTTGCCATTAATAATAAGAAGAAGAAGAATGGAGAATCCCTGAGAATGGAAATCGGCGTTTCAAGTCCGTGCCTCGTAGAGCAGTTGTCATTAACATATAGCAATATGGAAATCATTACAGGGAAGTCAATATCTTCAAATACACTGACAAATTGATCAACCTTCGAATTCAGTTTACCCAAAGGATTGTGGAAGTCCGATTCCAGTACGTGGATAAACTGACATTCAGTTCCTAAACACTCTTGCGACCATGTACTCGCGACTGTTACTACCCTCACACAGAAGACCCGCATAATAATGACAGTATTCTTGGTGTCATATTTCGTTAATGAGCGTGAGACCGGAAGCCCAATCATTCTGCATCATTCTCCTGGTCTCCAGAGGCCAGGAGAATGATGCAAGAACATCTGACCAGACCCCCATGGTATCGGTCACCATGCTGCATTGGCTACCCTCACAATGAGGATGTTGGTTCCTACAGTAGTCACTTAGGTATGCTTCTCCTAAAATAAAACAAATAAATACTGTCTAATCAGATAATTTATTAACAATATCCTGATAAAGCAACTTTGATTGTTCACTTCTTCTTTTCGGTGGCCTTTGGTTCATCGATGGGGTCTAGCTTGGGTTCCTCAAACTTGAAAGAGGGGAATGCTGTCATATCAACACCGGAACCACCGCCATACTGTTTCTCTAGCTTCTCAAGCTCTGATTTCATCTCTCTTTCGATTTCCGGGCTCGCTTCTACGAGTTTGCCTCCACTGTAAAAAAATTGAAATATCTTTATTTTATTCATGAAAGCATAGACATGTTCTTAGGAGGTCTATCTTGAGGCTTCCAGACCTCCTAGCCAAGTTGCAATAGTTTTTTCGTTTTGTATTCTCATGTTTCATAGGCTAATATTTTGTTTTGATCACATAACTGAGTGACATTAGCCAATGAAATAAAAGAATAGAGATATGGAATGGAAAACGAATAACATTTGTAACTTGGCTAGCAGAGCTGGGTTGACTGCTCTTAGCAATTACATTTCTGACATTATTATGTACTCTCATACATCATACATCTTCAGGGCTATCCATTACTCAATTGAGGCTCGAAAGGGGGGGGGGTTAACTAAAAATCGCGAAATATCACAAGGGGGAGGGGTGTAGTAATTTATAATGTGTATTTATTTTGTGTGCAAATTTTCGCATTTCTTTTATTATTTTATGTCAGCCAACCTGCAACTTTTATAGTCTACCTCTGAACAGAATTATTATTGTAGTCTTTAATTTTCTATAATAAAAATAGTTGATAGTTATACCTGTGGGGGGTTGGAGAGGGAAGCTAGTCTTAAATCTGAAACTGTCTTTAGCTCAGGGGGAGAGGGAGAGGTTAAAAATGCCAAAAAAGAGCTCCTAAATAGCTCTATTAAATTGTGTTAAAATTGGGAGTTATTATCAAACCACATAATTTCTAAGTCTATTTACATATTTAGTTACATTGTATTTATGGTGACCAATTTTTTTTTAAAGACAAGGCATATAAACACTGTGGATATCTGAAGGACAATTTTCATGAGGATAAATAATTTATACTCCCATGTCTCATGACCATGCAATTCCAAACTAGGCAGAGCTTATTTCATTGGCGATTATTTTGTTTTGATCATATGACTGAGTGACATGAGCCAATCGAACAAGGGAATAGCGAAATGAAATAGAGAATAGAAAAGGAAACTCGGCGAGGGGCGCAGGTTGTAATTGTATACTAACATGTATATTGTAAACACCTAGACAGACTTAACAACTGACAGTGCTCATCCCTAGAGTATGTGGGAATCAAATCTATGACTTCTGGTTCAGCAGACAGGAGTTGAGGACCACTAATAACTAGATCAACAGACAATTGTCAAATCGACATTTATTTTCGAACCATGAAACATAGGAATCAAAACACAATGACATTGTTCAAGTTGAAATATATATATTTTCATATACAGTGCTATCAATTGTTTTAAGTACTGTACTTCAACTAATGACAGAGGTCAGAAGAATTATTACCATAAAAACTAGAATTTAGAGAAATGAATAAAATTTTGCTGATGAAAGGAAAAGTGTTTCAGGGTTATAATTTACTGCCAGGATAAAGATCAGGAAATCAAACTAACTGAATTTTGAAATAAAAAATAATTCAAGCCAATTTTACATAATATTCTTATTAGAATAAGTTTATTTTTCATCACTGTTTTTACCTACTTCATTTATATGAATTAGGTAAAAATAGTAGAACACTGGAATCAGTTTTAAATTATAACTATTATGAGCAAATTGGCAGTGTACTAGAGTATTGATTAAGAAGGTACTTACGCGCTCTTTGCTTTGTATTCTCGGATTTTGTCCAAGAACAACTGCTGGATGGGGTCAGTGGCCTTTTGTGCTGCGGCCAAATTCCTGGTGAAAACCACAGAGGTCTTCGCCGCCTTCAAACCAGACATAAGCCTTGAAGTGAGCATCTGAAACCGACATAACCTCTTACCAGTTACATAACTCTGATAATTTCACTTCGTAAACAATACTTACTATATGATTATTTTGTCAAATAAGAACTTTAATATTAAATTTTATATTGGATTAAACAAGCAGCACTCGAGAAAATTACCTTTTTTTACTTTCCACTGTCTTGGGCCTTTTGACAAATATGACAACTAACTTTTTTCCAACTGTAAAACAGTAAGATAACAAGAGTCACCTAAGTATTCGGCCTGCCGAAAAAATAACAAAATTAATAATTATTATCATTTTTTATTATTACATTCATTAATAACTAAAAAGTTATCGAAGAAGTTATTAAAGATTTATCATTATTTTTATTATTAACAATTATGTAATACAACGTATACTTACGAGCTGAAGCTGTCACTGTGTCACTTTCTGACACTTGTCAGTTGTCAGTCTTGTTTGTGTTGTTAGATGCTTCGCCGCTTCTCTAATAGATATTATTTCTTTTTATAAATTCAATCGAAATACACATACAATGTGCATTGAGATCTATAAATATTAATTACAAAACATAATTTTAGTAAACCATGGAGCGTGGAAAAATCCCTTCATCAGGACGGGGTGGCAAGAGTAAGGCGCCCCAGCATCCTCAAGACATCTTTGCTCTTGGTAGCAAGTCCACTGTGCCTGTATCTAGAGACAGTGAAAAGAGAAACATTCATAAACCTTCTTCTAGTGGTAAATGTCCATTTAGTAAGATTAGGCAGTAGTGGTTTCTATAAAAAAGTCTCATATCTTAATTAAATAAATTCCATTCTAGGTGTAGAACGCAAGAGAGAGCCTTCCAGTTTTGGTAGCCAGCCTGCTACCAAGAGAGCCAGGATTGGGTCTCCTGCAGAGGCTGTAGTCGGTACTTCTCTCGACATTGAGCCTGTTGATCTAGTGCCCAATGTTCTACAAGCATTAGATACACTTAATTCTGATAAATTAGTAAGTATTGTTAATAAAGAATTCAGACCGACAGACAGAGACTTTTATTCATCCTATGTGTGTAGATAGAGCCGACCAAGGGAGCACAGTATTTTTAACGACATTGAGTTCACCTGAATTGAATTCTCGTCAACTTAAGACTCAATTTAAAGCGCTTTTGTTGGAAAGGATTGAGGCTAGTGATATGTGAAGAGGGCAAAACTAAACAGGCACTGTATAACTTTATAACACATGTAAAGATATGTATGTATAAGAGTATGTAAGAGCGCATCTTGCCAACTAGCTTAACAGCTTGGCGAGTGTGTTAATTAATTGTCTTTGGTAAATCTGTTATTTTAAATAAGAAAAAAAATGTAAAATAACAGTACTGTATAGAGAAGGAAAACTTGACAATTGACCTCCCGTATTAGTAATATACATCCTATGTTACTGTTTTTAGACTTTTGCGACTTTTACACATACTCATGTTTTTACTGTCTATCAGTGACCACGAGCAGTTTAACCTGTTCGAAACGTCGGAAAATAGAAGGTATCGTAACCTTTATAATATTATCGCGAATAAGTACCATTTACAATAAACATGAGTATCCTATGTTACGGCGAACCTATGTATATAAAACGTGACAAGCCCCAACAATATATTTCGTACAACATGTGTGTTGACTAATTTATTATATTCTATACTAATAGAAATAATATTATCAATAAATGTAACATAAAGTAATGATATATTTTTCATTTTTAACTAAGGAAGCAGAAATGACGGTATGAGAAATGTTTGACCTGTCTGTGCGTGTGTGTTTGTCTGCCTGTGGCATCGTAGCTCCGGAATGGATGAACCGATTTTGATTTTTTTTGTTTGAAAAGTGAATTAGTCGGAAGTGTTCTTAGCTTTGTTTGATGAAAATCAGTCCAATCAGTATTTTTTAATTTAATTATTGTTAATCTATTAAGATATCATTATAAACTCAATTACTTCATTTGCTCCACAGCTAGGACTTTTGACTGGCTCTATACGCCTTCTCAAATCACAACGTTCCAAACCGGACCCCATACTATGTATGAGTCTCCTCTACTTAACGAAGATTCGCCCGAACATGTTTGCCCACGAGATTGTCACTCAAACTCTCTGCACATTGTTGAAACGGGAACAGGGTGCTGCGTTTAAGAATAAAGGAAACCCGTTAGTATTTGTGTTGGCATGTAACATGTTGTATGCTGGACATCGGGAGAGTAGCAACTGGCCGGATATATTTATTAAGGTAAAAATAAATTATTTTGTTATCAACCGTCATCATACATTAAAATGGATTATTTTATTCGACCCAAAGAAAGAGTCCTTCTTTCTTGTTTAAATAATTATGTTATTAAATGTATATACTCTCTAAATCTTAAAACACTTAGTGTATAATTTAACAAAAAAACAAACTTCAAAGAAAAACTATTCGAAGTACCAAAATCGCGACACAATTGTGCCTATATCAAAGGCGTTCCTTGAGATCCCATCTCCAGATCCCGACATAGTGACGACGGGACCACCTATGAGCTATGCCAAACCCAATGCAAAATTTTTTTTTGAAATCGGTTTATAAACGACGAAATTATCTCTGAACATACATAAAAAAAGAGTCCAACGAATTAAAACCCCCTCTTTCTTTGAAGTCGGTTAAAAATGAATTCTGTACTCTTAAATCTTTTAAATGACATAACAGACTTTCAAACAGTTTTCAGCAATAGATAGAGTGATTCAAGAGTTGTTTACCTGAAGACAGTTGCTTGTTTAGATCCTTGAATTTTGTGATTTTGGAGCGAAGCCGGGCCGGTGCACTGGTTATCTATAAAAAGCATATTTAGAAAAAATATAACTATATTTTATCAACAATTTGGCTACCATAGCTCGGACATTGCCTTGTTTTAAAAAAATACAACCATGTGAGGAATGTGTGCAGTTAAATTGAGTCGGGTGTTTCAGTAAAGTGTTAGTTCTCTAACTTAGCATAATTATAAATTTACAGGTTTACATAGAAGATGCCCTCAATGAGCGTTGTTGGGTAGAGTGTTCTTGGTGTAAATGTTTTGTTGAGAATGTGGTGACAGCGTTCAGCACTAAACAACCGCCAGCGCATCTCATACCCACCGATAATACTCTTGGTAAGCATATAATATAGCAGATACAATTTTGCATACCAGAATAATTTATCAGAACTGCCTCGTTGGTCTAGTGGATAGCGTATGCGACTGCTGATCAAGCGGTCTCGGGTTCAAATCCCGAGTCGGGCCAAAAAGTGTTTTTGAGTTTTTCTTAGGAACTTCCTAATAGCAGCCCGAAATTTGGATGTTTGGCGGTAATTCACTCCCGTTTTTCGGACAGCACGTAAAGCCGTCGGTCCCGGTTGTCATGAACATCTATGGCAATCGTTATTGGGAAGTCAGTGCCCTCAAATTTACTGACAAATAGTTCAACCTTCGAATTCCAGTTGGCCCTCAGGGTTGCGGAGGTCCGATGCCAGTTGCTCCGTGGAAAAACTGATATTCAGGTAAAACCTGTTGAACTAGTAGCCGACCCCAAATAATATTGGGAATAAGGCTAGGAAGAATTAGAATTATTTATCAGAATAGAAAATGTGCCTGTGTGATGCCTGAATGCTGTTCTAATCTAGCATCATCGCATTTTTCGCGGGTTATGTTTTTCTGTTAAGGGCGTGTGTGGGACTCCCGGAGCAAACGGTCTACCCACTAACGGCCTACCTCGGCATTCAGGAGGAGTACCAGGAACGCGTTAACGGTTTCTGGCATCATCATCATCAGCCTATCGCAGTTCACTGCTTGACTAATATAATAGTGGTTGATGAAATCGAAAACCACTAATTAATTTCGAAATGTAAATGTGAGTCAACAGTTAATGAAATGTTATTGAAACAGGTACAATGTCACCCTCAGGGTCTGGATCTCCACTCATGGGCAGTACAGAAGAAGATACTCCTGATAACACTGATCTTGAATATTCGGTCTTCCCAAGGTAAGGTTCCGTTAATAATTCCTGCTTCTTTTAGGGTAACAGATGGCCTAACCTGTCATAAGACGGTGGATTTCCATGCGCTCTCGCTGCGTACAATCCATAAACCATCTTCCTCTGTACATAAATCTCCGTAAGCGTCTAATCTGCAACTGAGTTCCGCCTACTTTCCTACCTTCTTTAGAGAAATTTAATAAAAAAACAAGTTTTCTACAGGCGCCAAAGATAACATAAACGAAAAAAAAGCAAACTGAGAACCTCCTTCTTTTTTAAGTCGGTTAAATATAAAAACACTTTGAACATAAATTTCACACAAACATATGTTTATCACTCAATAATTTATCCAGAGTGGGAATCGAACTTACTACTTGCAGCAGTCTTGCTGCTCGCTTGATGTCTTGCTTAGCAGTCAGGATAATTTGAAACCGTCCGTAAAATATACTTTCTATTTAAAGGTACTCAAGCAGCTACGAAGCTGTGGAGGCTCTAGTGCTGGAAGCCATCAAAGAGCAGATACAGCGACGGTCAGCTGCGCCTGATGCTATTGGCAAGGGATTCTTGAAGCTTTTGTCTGCCACATGCGGTTTTCCTGAGGTCAGTAGATACACCGCACTTAGTATCTTGCAAACATTCGATAGAAATACAAGCAACCATATGAAATACTGAGTTTTTTTACCATGAGAATGGAGGCATTCAGCTTAACCGTAATAATACAGAGGGCCTCACAAAACTGGTGTGAAGGAACGTGTGTTAAGTCCTTCCAACACAAAGGAGGAATTATCGAAAGTGATTACGACTAGCGGGCCGCGTCCCAAAGATTGAAGTTTAGAAATTTTATACACGTTAATCGATGCGAAAATTTCTATATCACGATTCAGAATCAGTTACTACGTAGTTTGATATGTCTTCGGTAGATGGCGCTGTAGCATGTGTCCATGGGCCTCGGTACTCACACCGCGGTGACTTGTCTTTTTGTTTATACCCCCTCTCCCCCTCCCTGTCCTGTAAAACATAGAATAGAATAATATACTTTATTGTACATGACATTATCACCAATATTAATAATCCACTTCTAAATATAAACCTCTTAGAAAGAAGTCTTTGATCTACTATACTACGATACTACTACTACGACCGATTTGAAGCCATGATGGTATTATTAATATAAATTTGTTTCCTCTGTGTTCTTAGATCCGAATGATATCCGCCTCCCGACTCGAAGCTTGGCTCCATTCTGGAAAGTTATGGCGGTGTGCCCAGGAGCTTTTAGCCTATGTGTGCTGCAATTGTGATGCTATTGGCCCCACTGCAGCCAGGGACCATGAGGTTCTGGCGCAGTTGGCCAGGATGAGGCTCAAGACCAAACCCCTACAGGCTGCCTATCAGTCTTGCCTTAGGTAAGTTACAAAAAATCCAGTACAAAGTATTTCAGGACTTTTTTTTTTCTACCTGCTGAAAATTCTCCTCGAAACTCAAACCATCGAACTGCTGATGCGATACTGTCGGGCTTGAGTAACTGAGGATCTAGTTGGAAGTAGATTCGTTCTCAACCTTTCTTTGTCCATTGATCGAAAAAGCTCCGAATTTTAAAAGATTTGTCGGTTGGGAATTTATGAAAAAAAAAACCATTTATGCAATTAAGGCACACGATCATTTTTGCAAGTAAATTTTTTTTTGAGCAGATGGGTTCGGCATTTCTTAACTGTACTAGCCCTGAGAAGAAGGGACAAAACGAAATCAGGAATCATCGTCTCTTTTAAAGTTTATGGTATAACAGTAAAATTAATCTATAAAAACCACTTTAGATAGTGTGTAATCTACATGTGAAGTACTTGTGTGTGTCTCTCGATAGGTACTTTTTTTTATACATATTTATGTAAAAGTGGCATATACTTAAATCTCAAGTACACTTACTTTCGCAGGCCATGACGTACATTGTCAAGATTTACAAAATTAGTTTTGTCTTCTAAGCCAGAACCTTTTTTTTTTTTAAAAAAAACGGTTGTCTGTAAAGTCGGCTTAGTGACGATAGTTGAAAGTGAAAACGTCATAAGGAAATACTGATTGTGCCTCTTTGTTGTTCGTTCCGCGCTCTCGCTTGCACTTCAAGCCTTAAATGGAACGTCTCAGAGCGAGGTAACGCCGCATGAGTCATGTTTTTTCGTGCTTGTAGCCGGCTCGATCGAATTATAAGACGTCACGTCAATAAGCCTACTAAAGTGACTCTACTCTGCCTGGAAAACATGAACAGAATAATAATCTGATCTCACCATCCACATTGTGAATGTAGCCAATAGTGACACACACTATGGTCGCCTAGTGAGACCCTTTTACATCATTGAGCCTATAATAATTCGTTGAAAATCTCGTAGGCTGATGACTTTATCATATATTTTATTTTACAGGGAAATGGTTTCTGACAGTCCAGCACTTTTGCGCAGCGTGGTAACCCACACAATATACAATGAGTTGTCCAACGTTCGATCCCCGAACAATATGGCCGTGCTCGCGGCACTCATACAGGCCCAGCCGCAGCTAGTGCCGGCTGCTATGGCTGACACATACCAGGTATATGTTGCCTCTATTACTTAATGCTTCTGTCTGGTGATTGTGTGCAATTTACTTTTTCTACAATAACGTATTTATAATGTATCAATGTTATTCCAAAAGTTTTCTGAACATATTTATGTACGCAAATTAGTTTTGCCTGTTTTTGGTTATTTGTAGAATCTTTTAGTCGATTAAAATAATTCGTTCAACGTTAATATGTTCATCATTTTTGAACATTTTTTTTTATTGAAATTCGTCAATTCGTTCCGGCTCGAAGGACCATGATATTCATATCATGATTTCGAAGCAAGCAAACTATAAGTTGTAAATGATTTAAATATAACGTGTGAGGTATATGTGTCCAGGAGCTGGTGCTTCGTCCGGAGGACTACCTTCGTCCGCTGCGCGCGCTGACGCGGGAGGTGGTCCGCGCGGCGCGGGCGGACGCGCAGGCCCTACTGCCTCTCGCGAGAGCACTCGCCCAGCCTCCGCCGCACGAACCTGCTCCTGAAGTAAACACTCTAGCTTTACATTGAATAAAACTAGTTTTTATGCTTCGCCTCCGTGTCATTCTCATGTACATTGATATACATTAATTGCCTATTTCACCCCCCTTAAGCTTTGGTTTCCTAGGATAGCGGTGCCGTCATTATAGCGGCTGTAATATAACGGTGAATGACGTCACTAGAACGTTGTTTAAGTAAACGAAAGGCGCGTTTTCCTAGAGAGCGGTAACTGACACCGTAACGTCAAAAAGCAGTGACGCCATTTGCATGACGGCCGTCTTGTCGGTGTCAGATGGTTTCGTGAACGTAATACGTATTTGTGTTGTTTTTAACCGGAACGACGCACAAAATGAGTTCCCCTCCAACTCTTGGAGCATCTCAGCTTTAGGAGTAGAATTTTTCTCTTAGTTCTCGCCCACGCTCCTCGAGTCTAATTTATCACAACACACATGTCTAATTTCAGCAGCCTGCGCCCAGTAGTATGTGCGTTGTTTGTTAGTCAGTAACGAAACAGTTTCATTTATATTAATAAGTTACTGCCGCTGTTTCATATCGCTTGACTGATTTCAATGCAGTTTTCAGCAGTAAATTAATTATTTCAGAGGAAGGTTAATATACGTAATACATGTACATAGTAGAGTTGTTATTTTACGTTAATCTCTGTAATAATCATTCATATTAGAAACGAAAAAAGGAATAATAGCTGTATACCACGCTGCAATCGTAACAACCGGTGCAGTATTTTATAAAATTCTGTATCTTGTAAATTGTTAGTGTGTAAATGTATGATTTTTCATAATGAAATCCATCAGCACCGGAATCTACGTAAAGTAGCAGACCATAACAGCCCCATAAAAATAAGTTAGTTTAAAAACCAACCTATTTCTTTTTATTTCTAAATTTTCAAATGAAAACTATTGTCTCTCACCCAGGTTCGTGAAAGAGCATTCTCCTCCCTCGCAGACCTGTTCTGTGTGTGTTGCCTGGTGACGGCCTCCCACAGCAAGCACCTGCCCGAGTTCAGACAGCAAGTGTGTATTATCCAGGCAGCAGCACTGGGCTGGCTCCTGGACACCGCCATGCCTCTCTACAGACCTTCCCGACATGACTACCAGCATGCTTTAAACAAGGTATGTAATGTAGGAATTGTTAAAACCTATTCAGACAGTAATTTTAGTGAAAATAATAGATTTTTTGGTCAAACGTGAATTGAGTTAAATGACATATTTTTAGTTAAATCCCCTCCCCTTCCCTATCCACAACTTTATTATGACACATCTAAAAAGATAATTTTGTTACATGTTTAAACTGTGCTAAAATAATTAACTACAGATCTACGAAGACAATAAATTTGAAAAAAAACGTTCCCCTATTTTTTCAATAAAATAAATATTCGCATATATTACGTACCATCTGAATATCAACAGCCACCAAACTCTTGAATTCAGTACCAATTTCAATCTAATACGAATCCAATTCCAATATCAAATATCGATTATAATCGATTATAATCGATTATCGATAAATATCGATTATCGTTGAATTTCGATCGAAATTGAAATCAGGAGCTGGCTGCTGGTCAAAACCCGAGTTTCTGTCACACGTTTCAGTCGGAAACAACAACAGAACATAAGAAAATACTAAAACGTTCTTCAATCTGCTTTTATCGTAATCTTCGAAATGTTTAATTGTAATGTACCTATACCTATATGTTTTAGATAATGTTCGTGGAGCCAGCAGATTCATACAGCAAGGTGGACAACTGGCCGCCAGAGTCCGAACGCGCTCTGACTTACCGCCTCTGCTGTGAAGCACCTCTGCCGCAGAATACCCTACTCAGAGTCATATTTATTGGTTTATCTAAGGTAACTTATTTGTCTTTCATAATATATATATAATATATACTAGGAATATATACTGTACCGTGGAATTTTGTACACACCTACATGAAACGGGTACAAAGAACAACCACATTCATGATCATCTTCCTAGCCTTTATTATTAACGAAATTATTTGGGGTCAGCTACTAGTTCAAGCGGTTTTACCTTTTATTTTTATACTCGGGAAATGCTTTTCACACCATACCCTCTATGGGGAGACGGAATGCGTGTGTGGGACTCCAGAACCTGGTCACCCCAATAAACCCTCGGTGGCTAACCTCGGCAGTCTGAATAAGCTTCAGGAACGCATCGGCTGCTCTGGAGTTCTTCCTGCCGTACCCCATGACTGAGGTACATTCCAGAGTTACCCCCGGGGTAGGACGATGTCACGCCTCTTACCTCTTTATCTACCGACCCGCTTTAGACGATACTCCCGGCCGCACCAGGGTGTGTATCAGTTTTCACGGAGCGACCGGGCACCTGATTTTAGCGTGAATGGGACGACTCGACGGAAGCCGTACTCCCACAGATGACTTACCTATAATGACAGCATTCGTGGTGTCGTGTTTAATTGATTAGTGAAAGACTGGAGACCCAATGCAGAAGCAATGAATAACCCGCCATAGTGTGGGTCACTGCATACTGCATTTTCTGCATTCACAAGGAGTCATCATACTCCTGGATTGGATTCTACTCATGCTTTCCATCAGATAAATAAATTTAAATAAAGCTGATAAGAAGTGAAAGAACCTGTCATGCTCATGGCCAGCGCACACCACATAATTATTAAGTTATGATACAGCCTGAATGATGATCTTTGTCTTCAGGATATCCCGGTAGCCCCTGCAGAGGTGTTCGAGCTGGTGGAGCAGCTGGTAAGGCGCGCGTGTGCACTCAACGCGGATGACAACCCACTGCAAGTGGACAAGCTGGAGATCGCTGACTACCTGTTCCAGTTGTGCCAATTTAACCCACCGGATAACATAACCCTGCCGGCTGGGTAAGTCTCATGTATTAAACTTACCGACTTAAAAAAAGATCATCTGGGATCAACAACTAGTTATTTATTTTACAACAACTATTTAACAACAACTGGTTTTATGGTAACCGGGACCGACGGCTGAACGTGCAAACTCTCGGAGGCACGGGCAAACTTCTAATTTTGAAAAACATAAAATTATATTTAGTAATTTAAATATACCTAAAATCAAGTTATGTATCGCTGATAGTAGGAGGAGTAGGAGGTAGTAGATTTCACGCTGATTTCAGTACGAATGGGCCGGTTCGACCGGGGTAGTACTACCCTCACACAGAAGACCATCCTAATAATTACAGCAAGAGTGCTGTCGTATTTCGTTAGTGAGTGTGAGACCGGAGGTCCAATCATTCTGCATAATTCTCCCGGCCATCGAAGGCCGAGAAAATGATGCAGAACTATCTAACCAGGCCGCCATGGTATGGGTCACCATGCTAAATTGCCTACCCTCACAATGAGCATGGTGGCCTCTCCTCCTGGATTCTACTCATGCTTTCCATAGGCTAGGCTAAATTATTAAAATTTTTTTGTTAAATATGTCAGTTACGATTAGGTAATGCAATCTCACTACAAAATTTCCATCCCGGTGTATTTATAAACAATATTCGACATAATTATTTACTTTTCTGTGGTATGAGTACAAGAAAAATCCAAAGTCCACAATGGTAAAGAAGTTTCACATCAATAAAACATATTAACACGTCATTTTGCGCGCATTCGCGTGCCGAATATTGCGTTATCTCGGTAGTCCCGCGGGATCCCGCATAAACCGTATGGCATCCCGGTATTTCAGGACCCTGGTATCCATATATTGCATTCTCTAATTACGACGTCTAAAAGCAAATACGTGTACGCAGGTATACCCCCCCACCCCTGGCCATAACATCGCTGTATTGGCGCGGCTGGATACTGCTAACAATGATGGCGGCCCACAACCCTGAACAGTTTGCGGAGCGAGCAGCCACCACATATCCCACGCTGAGAGCACTCATCGAGACTTGCATCACCAAGTAAGTGAAATCCATATAATCGTTCGTTTGGTGACAGAGTATGGATACAGAATGTCACCACCCCTGTTCATCCTCTGAATGTTATAAGAAGCGCTAAGGGAGCAAGCTATGCACGACATCAATACTTCAAAGAGAATAAAAACCTGATACAAATTATACTAACCCGTCTGGTCAACGTGATTTAGTAGGCCAAAACCTACTAATTACTCGAAGAGGACTATGTCCAGCAGCGGACTGTGATAGACTGTTGATGTAACTCATGTTAATATTTTTCATAATAGGTGAAGTAAAAAAAAACAATTAGTTTTGCATAAAATTGAAGGTTGAAACTGAGTCAACTAATCTCAAAACTGTCAGAAAAGATTTTTAGTACGAAATCTCATCATTTTAATTCTATTCAGTGGAACCCGATCGGACTTATACAGATAACAAGCTATCTATTGGAAATATAATAGATTTGTTTTTACTTCACCCATTAATACGTGGAATAGGCGGATCACCTGATTGTGATGTCACTTACTGAAAGATATTTATTGAATTTACACGTGTTTTGCTTAGTATTTGTTGACTGCACGCCATGCAGCCAATTAAAATCGCCGTACTAGACATTTTAAATAAAAGTTTTTTTTTAAAGTCTGTGATATGTGATTTTAACATAATACATTATTATTTTTTGGCAGTAAACCGAGTATAGAGTGGACTACCAACACAGTCGCAGAAGCTGAGCGCGCAGAAGTGGAGCGTGCGGCCATCTTGCAGCTGGAGACACACTTAGCCGCTGCCAGCAACGCTAAACTGTCCGTTACAGAACACACCTCGAGGCTTCTCAGTCAGGTATGTCACATGATTCTGGAATATTTTACATTGGGTACATGACTGTAATATAGTTATAGTTTGGGCCTAGTACAATGACTATTCTGCGTGATGGAAAGCATGAGTAGAATCCGAGAGCAGTGGTAGCCATACTAATTGTGAATGCTGAAAAGGCAGTATGGTGACCCACACTATGATGGTCCTGTGATGTGCGGGTTACTACTACTACACACTACAGTCCATTGAAAAGCTTCTGCATCATTGAACTTCCAGTCTCGCTGTCATATTTGAGAAATTGTGTCACGTTCCTCCTGTGTTAACTTTCATCTTCTTTTGCAGTTAACGACTCTAGAACCTTTAGGACCGGCTCGGAAGCCTCCCCAAAACATCATCGACAGCATTCAATCGATATCGGCACAGATGCGTCTTGGCAAGCTGTTGTGTCGACAACCTGCACTGCTTCTGGACTTAGTGGAGCGGCATGGCACTCGTCGTGCTATGCCCTGGCTTCATCAGCTACTTAGACAAGATCAACTTGAACTCAGGTATAATCACCTAACACCATGTTGCATGGCAACACAACTGTTATTTAGTTATTAAAATATACTAACATTGACATTTGCATATAAAATTGAAAGTTTCATTTTAAGGACCTAGTATAGGCCCCTGTGATATTCCACAGGTATTTTTTTATATTATCCACGTATTTAATATACAATTTTTGCTGTAAGTTGTTAAGAAATAGAAAGAACTTAACTTGCATACCATTTCACTTCGAAATTGTTAATTTCAACCTTACATAATGTCTTATTAACCAATGTTGAAGTGTCATTTGCATACGAAAAATCTATTAAGTAGGAAGCTGTAGCGTGTCCTAGAATTTTGAAGAAATCATTTTTACTAGAAAGAGCTTCTTTGTAATGCTACATTTTAATGAATTAACGAGCAGACGGGTCCCTTCATGGCAAGTGACATCGGTGTAAAGACCATTTTTTCTTCTTCGATAATTGCCGGAGGAGTAGTCGGAGGAGAAATTGTCTTTACACAGGTGTATAGATCCATTATGTGCTGTGCAGCGTATTACCGGTGCAGTGCTTGTGCGAGTTCCTGTCAGCGGGTGGTGGTGGTGGTGGGAGTGGGGGGGAGGTGGGCAAGGCGGGCGAGTTGTGCGCGCACCTGCGCCGCACCGTGCGGGAGTCGGAAGAGGGCGCGCGCGCTGTGCTGCACTACTACATGCAGAGACTTGCGCACACGCATGCACCCACTAGAGCCAGTGCCAACAGGGTATGTTTTAATCTCAAGTCACTTTAAACTGTTCAATTTTTTTTTTACATCACTTACTGTTTTTGTGTTTAACAGCAATGTGTCTGCCTCCCTTTTCTTCATGAAACATCTTATGCAGAAGATAAGACTGACATGGCGACGCGTCACCTAATATTCATCATTAACCTAAATGTGTGTGTAGCTGTTTTAATATAAAACACGTCTAGCAGACAATTAGTGATGGCTCTATTTTTATTTACTTATCATCTTATACCGAAATTAACGGTAATATCAATAACATTATCGAAAAATATAAATATTATATTTTATATTAATTCTAGAATCGAACTTCAAACAGTCTGTTGATATTTACTTTAAAGAATCCTTATAAATTGAAAATTAAAATGATTTATTTTTCTGACAGGGTCTCAAGCTAGTGCTCTCTCTATCAAACGACGACACCTGCGAAATGGACTACAACACCGAAGTCAGCCCTGAGTAAGTTCAATACTGGTATAATTTTTAACGCTAAACGTCAATATTCCCAAATCATGAAAGAAATCTCGTACTTTAGCTAGATGTTTCTCCAAGGCCATTAAAAATGTACTTAGTTTCATTATCTCCGCTAGATGGCGTTAGTACTACACTGCTTAATGTGTATTTTGGGTGGTTAATATCACGCTTAGACCAATAAGAGCTGAGAATGATTGAAATAGAACGCATACAAAGTTGCGTGGGTGAGCTAGTAGATTATAAATTTCAATATTTTTCAATTTTATTTTTAACTTACTTCATTATTACAACAAAACATTAAAGCGGTCAAAATACTACCATCATCCACCTTAGTCCACTGCTGGACATAGGCCTCTCCAATTGCACGCCACTTGTTTCGAGGCATCTCGCATTCAGCTCCTGCCAGACGTCTTGCGCAAATCATCACTCCACTTCGCTTGTGGACGTCCTCTCGTCTCAACTCCAACGGTTATCAGTTCTGCGCTTATTATGTTCAATAATTTTACAACCAGTTATTTTTCTACTACCTGATGTATTATACAGATCGTGGCTGGACTTGATGTGGTCCCTGCAGCACTGGCCGTCCGTCCGGGTGGAGGTGATAGCGAGGGTCCGCGCAGCCTGCCTGGTGGAGTGCGTGCCCCGACACGTGGCTGCCTACATGCACTTCCTGGCGCGCTGCGTGCTGGACTCTCCGAGAGCCGACCATACTGACCTGGCGCTGGTGAGTCTCCCGAGCGCTGATCATCCGAGTCCCTCAATAGTTCTCCAACCATAATTATATTATGAATTGGAAAGCAGATCTGTGTGTCTGTCCGTCATGCTTTTATGAATAAACTACTTCATCGATTTCATTGAAATTTGGTATGAAGATATAATCTTGAAGAGTGACGTGGGCTAAGTGAAATTCTTTTCAAACTCGGTCCAGTTCCAAAGATTACCGCCAGATAAACAAGACATCAATTTATTACATCTTATACTTGATAATTTATTACTAATATGCAACTGTTCCCAGGATCTTAGCCAAGTGCTCATGGAACGCTCCACGGTGATGAACAGCGTGCTGGGCAGCGGTGACCGGCTGGAGCAGGTCGAACTCACAGAAGTGCAGAAGGCGCAGCATAAAGCCCTGCACTCACTCACTCAGATACTATACACACACTTGCAGAGGGTAAGCTACACTTATTTATGACTATTATACCCTTAGAAAGGAAGTTTTGGCCTATTATGCCACTACTACACTACTTGCAGCTGTCCTGCGTAGTTAATTACTTAGCTCTTAAGACACCTGCGGCCTGAATACACGTGGTTATACTTAGCATTCTTAATCCATCGCCGTCACTTACCATTTATACTCTAGGATTGGTGAGGAACGGGTGTCAAGGCCCTCGATGAAGATCCTTCGACCAGAAGAAGTTACTGTAACTAGCTGCAGCCCAATGGTCGATGTTGGAAACTTGTGTTTATACTAACTATGATGAGAACTTTTCATTCACGATGCAGGATTGGAAGTTACTTCGTAGTTCCGTGTGCAGTCGATAGATGGCGTTGAAATATGTTTAATTGTATCTGTTCATGTCTCGTTTTAAGATTCGAGCCAACAATGCAGTCCCTACCGAAAACGTGTTTGGCGAAAGAGTGATGCTGCACTGGCCCAGCGGGCGATGCTGTACCATTCATCTCATCTTAGCGCACGCTTATATTAAACTATTGTGTTGGGGACCTTCAATATGTAAGTCTGATTTAGATAAATTTTTATTTTTACATAATAATTTGAAACTTTAACTATGAAATGGTAGAAGAGAAAAACTATAATAAACTTCGCTTTCGTAAACTTGACTGCACGGTTGGCCTAGTGGTTTAAACGGTCGCCACGCCGCTTTCTACTGCGCCAAGTGTTGTGGGTTCAAACCCTATGTGGAAAACACTTTGATTCACAAATTATTGTTCTGAGTCTGGGTGTTCTTTGTGACCATTTCATGTATGTTTGTAAAGTCCCTGAGACACAGAAATTTATATTCCTAATGTGGGAGTTGTTTAAAAAAAAGAAGTAATGTGGTACTTCCTCTCATCATCAACATCAACAGCCTTTAACAGTCCACTGCTGGACATAGATAGGCCTCTCCTTGAAAAGGAGGTATTGGCCTACTATACCACGCTGGCCAGACGGGTTGGTATAGGGTTTGTTTCAAGTTTTCCTTCTCTTGGCAACGATGTTGTCTTGCGTAGTTTATCCCTTAGTCGCCTTTTACGACACCCGCGCGATGAATAGGGGTGGTGACACTCTGTGTTCTTAGTCCGTCACCACGCGGACAACAACACGGACACGTACTACGTCTAAGAAATCAATATTTAAAATATTTGTCTGTCTGTCACAGTAGATATATACTCTGCTTAATTCTAAACTACGAGTAGATGGCGCGTTGTGTTAGATTATCAAAAATATTTTTTCCACCTTCAGATGACACAAACCAAGAGATGTACTCGTGGCTTCAATCAGTGTGGGTGGGTAACGATGCCCCCCAGGCCTTCAACCTGGACACGGAAGAAGAAGCCCTCCTCTTACCTGACTGGTTGCGTCTGCACATGGTGCGGTCGGCTCGACCGGCGCTGCTGGAGGCCGGCATGAGAGCCCTACCGGCACATAAGCTGGCTCTCTTCATACAGACGTTTGGTATGCCGCCTGCCTCCATGAGGTCAGTAACTTCAATTTAAGGGTCACTGGTCTAATTGTATTTAGACCTTTTAAGGGGTTATAGTAGTTTTTTTTATAGATTTTATTATTAAAGTACTAGCTGCGCCCCGTGGTGCTAACCGCGTATATCATTATGGTTGTTGTGCAAGTGTGTTATGCATAGCAACCTGTGAAGTTTTGACAGGAGACAAACAGTGATACATTTTGACATCTACAATTTATGTATTTTTATAATCACCTAGCTCTCGCCCGTGTATCTCGATTATTGCAGTAAAAAGTTACCTATGTGTTATTCGATATATAAGCTATATTATTGTAAAGTTTCATCCAAATCCGTTCAGTAGTTTTTGCGTGAAAGAGCAACAAACATACATACACACATACATACTCACAAACTTTCGTGCTTATAATATTAGTAGGATTTATGTCGTGATATTTGCGTGCCTTGTTCTTGTTATTTGTACAAAGCTTCACATTTATAACGGTGATCTTTTTCTAGCCGATTTGGGCTATGGCGACCAACTACACTGGTGATATTATACTTTATAAGTGTGTGCGTAAACACAGGTGTACTTACAGTTCCCTTATTCTTCTAATTAATAACAATAAAAAGCCGATGGAACGTCTAGCAGAGATCAGGTGCTCCGAATTGTTTTTTTTTTTTAATTTCTATAATCAGAAAAACTTAATAACACGTGACATCTAGAACTGCATAAATTCAGAGTTGGGAGAGGCTGGTAATCCGTCACACAGGCCTGTCCTAGTATGAATACCAGTTTCTCACGCAAGAGCATGGTAATATGTTTAATGTAAGTTCATTTTGTAGTGCATAATGTAAAGTTGTACTATGTGAGAGAAACAATAAATACAATTATTATTGTATATACTTTTTGGCCCAACCCTGGATTCGAACCTTTTGATCAGCAGTTACATACGCTAACCGCTCGACATACGAGGCAGTTTATTTATCTATATGTCGGGAAAAGTGTGTTTTTCAATTCTCCGGAATACATATTGTGTGGGCTGCGTGGTGTTCTCGAGCAGAAAACTAAAGTAGTTAATTTAAAAATGTTTTATCAACATGTAGGTAACTTACAGTGAGAACAACGAGCCTAAGGTAGTTCCTAGACTTGATCGGTGTCTGTGCTTCGCTCGACCCTCACGAACACTTATATAGACTTTGCCGAAGCGATGACGTTTCATCGCTTGCGCCTCGTTGTTAAATCAGCTCCCTTATAATTAATAATAGTAGTGGTATGTGACGTGTCCGTGTCGTGTTCAGCGCGCTGCTGGGTGCGCTGGACGCGTGTCCGGCGGGCGCGGTGGTGCGGCTGGGCGTGGAGCGCAACTACATGGCGCAGCTGCTGCGCGTGCAACGCGCTCGGGGAGCCTCGGCTGGACACGCCTTCGCCGCCGCGCTGCGCCTGCAGCCGCCGCAGTACCCGCCCGGTACGTGCGCACCTACTTACTCTCTCTCCCCCCTCTCTCCCTCTCTCACACGCGCTCATACATGGCACAGCTGCTGCGCGTGCAGCACGCTCGGGGAGCCTCGGCCGGACACGCTCTCCCTCTCTCCTCTCTCTCTCAGACTCTCTTACACTTATACTAACTCTCTCCCTCTCTCTAACACTCCCTCTGTCCCTCTCTCTCACTGTAATTCTTACTCACTCTCTCTTTCTATAACTCTCAGTCACTCTTTCTCTAACACTCACTCTTTAACTATCTCTTTCTCTCTCCCTCTGTATATCAATATACCAGCTTTTGCCCATGTATTTGCAGCAGCAACAACTGTACCGTGTACCGTGCCGTTGTGCTTATTCGACGGCTATGTAAATCATGATTGACTTGGACAGAACAACAACGGCTGCCATGCATCGTATTATCTTCCCTAGGTTGAGTCCATTTTACCTTTACAATTTTAATGTTTAAGTACTGTTGTTTAATTGTGAGAATGTAATGTAAGAAACAAATAAAGATTTACCTATCCGAGGGCTCAGAAACTCCAAAAATCTATATTTTTAAAGGTAGTAGAGCCACTCTAGGTAATAGAACCACTACAGCACGAATGGGCCCGGCTCGACCATAGAAGTACTACTCTCACACAGAAGACCGACCTAAATATGACAGCATTCTTACTATCGTGTTTTGTTTGTGAGTGCGAGACCGAAGGCCCAATGCTGAGGAGTTAGGCTGCCATAGTGTAGGTCACCATCCTGCATTGTCTGCACTCACAATGAGGATGGTGATCCCTACTCGGGGACCCTACTTATGCTTTCCATCAGCCAGAGTAAAGTTACTTTGGTAAGCCTAAATAAATAATGTCATCGAGCATATCCACGTCCACAGGCCAGGTGGAGTGATGATTTGCGCAAGACGGCTGACAGGAGCTGGATGCGAGTAGCCGAGGATCGAACTAAGTGGCGTCGTTTTGAGAGGCCTATGTCCAGCAGTGGACTGCGATAGGCTGATGATGATGATGATAAAATAAATAATAAAAATATCTACACAGATTAATCAACCTGTTTTACCTATTTTAGATGATATGCTATTTGCGGAGAAAGAGAAACCCATGGAGGAAGATGACGCCTGGGTGTGTGCTCCAACACCTCTGACCCAGCAGCTCCCGGTGGAGTCCGTACCTCTGCTGCTGTCCACAGTCCTGGCTGGAGCCAACACTTTTCAGGGAGACGCAGACAGGTCTTTCACGCGGCTTATTGCAGTAAGTAACTTTTAATTATAAATAAATAAATATTTTTCGGCCATCTTACACACAACATCATCTAGTCCCAAACTAATCAGAGCTTGTATTATGGGTACAACTAATATAAATACATAAACATACTTTTTTTTGTAAATACATACACATAGAAAACACCCAGACTCTGAAACAAATATTTGTAAATTACACAAATATATGGTCCGACCCGGGAATCGAACCCGAGACCTCTTGATCAGCAGCCGCATACGATAACCCTCGTGTACCTGGTCTCGTGGCACAGTGGAAGCGTATAAGGCTGCTGTGCTTAAAGTCTCGGATGCGATTCCTATAGTCAAAACTTCCTTTTTAAGGATAGGCCTATGTCCAACAGTGGACTGTTTAAAGAATTCAATTAAGAAAGGCGGTCAATATTATCATCATCAACCGCCTTAAATAAATCGGGAATCGAACCCGAGACCTAACGCACAGCAGTCGCATACGCTACCACTACGCCACTCGAATACCTTGCTTCTGTACATATGATGTAAAATGGAAGCTAAAACATCTGTGCATTTCCATAGCTGATAACGTCATCTCGCAGCCACCTCCAGAGCTGCGTGTCCTGGCTGCAGCAGTTCGCGTCAGCTGGTGGCGGTCCCGCCCTCCTGCACAACAAGGTCCGCTCAGCCGTCCTACTCAGATCCCTGCTGCCCTATAAAGGGACCCAACTCTCTGCAGTAAGTACAGCATTTTTCATAATCCCATTTATTATTATATTAATGTATACAAATAAATCAAATTTAAAAGTGTATACGATACTTACATCAAAAAAGCAATATTTTTTATATGTTTAAGCCTACCAAAGTGACTCTTTCTGCGTGATGGAAAGCATAAGTAGAATCCACCATCAGCATGGTGACCCATACCATGGCGGCCTGGTCGGATGTTTCTGCGTCATTCTCCCGGCCTCTGGAAACCGGAAATTATTACATTTTTGTCTGTCTATTTGTTCCGGGTAATCTCTGGAACGACGGGTCTGATTTTGATGGAATTTCGCTGGGCAAAAACTAGAGCCTAGAAAATAGTAACTTTGGTAGGCCTGAATGTAAAAAAAAAGTGGTCAAAAAGATGAAGATGTTATTTTCTGTGTCCAGATAGCCGACACTTTCCTCCAACAGTGCAAGATGTTGACAGGCCCCGTCGTGGACTTGCTCAGAGAGTTGTCCAGCAATACTGGGGTGATCAAGCTCGAAGAACACACACCAGCGGTCCCACAGGCCGCTGACAAACATCAATTGATTTCTGGTAAGTGCTGATAATGTTACAGGTTGAAGATATGCGTCTTTCTATTATGGAGGAGTAGACTTACTTCTGAATATTCTTACATACGTCACTTCCGTTTCTTTTACAGTTATTATTAAACTTGTCATGAAATCTTTCCAATTTTGACTACTTCGTAGCTTTTTTTTACCCTATCCAACACGACTGGTACGCGTGGTAGCAAATCGTGGGTCAAAACCTCCTTTTTATGGAGAGTTTTGACTTACTATTACCAACCGACGAATGTATTTGCATATGTCCAGAAGTAGACTTTCAAATGATGTTCTTGATAAAAACGAAGTTGCATTTTTATAAAGAAAAGTTTAAAAAACAGCCTAATTTGTACACATCCAAAACTACACTTTTACTAATTTAATCCTTAAATAATATTATCTGTTTGGAGAAGAATGTAAGTGGGAAAAAGAAGAATTTTCGGATGTTACACTAGTATATAATATCCTAATAGCATCTCGGAGTTTGGAAGTTTGGCGGTGATTCACGCCCGTGCCTCGGACAGCACGTAAAGCCGTCCGTCGCGGTTGTCATGAATATCTATGGCAATCGTTATTGGGAAGTCAGTGCCCTCAAATATACTGACAACTAGTTCAATCTTCGAATTTCAGTTCTCCCTTAGGGTTGCGGAGGTCCGATGCCAGTCGCTCCGTGGAAAAACTGAAATTCAGATAAAACCGGTTAAACTAGTAGCCGACCCCAAATAAACTTGGGAATAAAGGCTAGGAAGATGAAGATGACACGAGTATATCTATCTCCGTCTCTTTTTA
This sequence comes from Phragmatobia fuliginosa, assembly GCA_932526445.1. Lineage (NCBI taxonomy): Eukaryota > Metazoa > Arthropoda > Insecta > Lepidoptera > Erebidae > Phragmatobia > Phragmatobia fuliginosa. The sequence goes on from OW052074.1 coordinate 18,550,723, forward strand.
ACCATGCGCGGTTCTTAGGGGGCGTCCATAAATTACGTGAGATGTTTAAGGGGAGGAGGGGGTTGACTCAAAGCTCATCTAATCTTACGTTGGAGGGAGGGGGGGTCTCGGCAAATATCACGCAATTATTTTTTCTGATTCTTACAAAATAAAAAACTATTTTGGTCCATTTAATCCAGATTGTAGATGCTTAAGATTTAATCTTAAGCGTAATCGTAATATGATTAAGAACATTCACTAATTCATTCGTAAATGAAAATCATATGGACATGTTGGTTCCAATAGTCACTCTTGAGACCGCGCATGATTCTCCATGGACTGAATTAGAGAATTCGTTCTTTAATCACAGTAGTTACGATTTAAGTATTCTATTGTTAAATTTTTATTACACTTATAATTAAACTCTCAACAATATTGATTACTAGTCTTGACCAGTCGTAAATAAAAGCACGAACTAAATGTTTTAGTCTTTTTACAATAAAAATCCAACGGGGTTACGTAAGAAACCCACAACACCCCCAAACCCAACCCTCACCCATCCACATTTTGGGGGATGGGTGAGGGTTGGGTTTGGGGGTGTTGAATAAAATATCACGACATCTCACCAGGGGGGGAAGGAGGGACAGAAAATTAAAAAAAACACCTCACATAATTTATGGACGCACCTTATTGGTCTAAACGTGATATTAAAATATCCCATCTTATATACGCCAGCAAAACATACATTTAAAAACCGTAAAAATCGATTAGGTAGTTTCGTAGTTCGTGAGCACTAAAATTATATACAATAGATGCTATTATGGTGTATCATACAGAATATTGTACTCTATAACCACTTTACAGCTTTCGAAGCAGCTACTCCAGGCACCCTGGAAGCTATAGGAAACCGCATCATTGCTACACAAGACACCAGGGTTATAGTAGAAGTGATCACTCACATACTGGAGAACAATCAAGAAGGAGTCTACGAGTCAAAGGTAAGCACCTATATGGCGAAGCTTCAAGAAGAAAAAACCGATGAAGTTGTGTTGCAAAAGTGACTCAACCAATTTGAATGCGATTTAAATATTCAGTGTTTGTTTAATTTCAGTCGGTTTATAAATAAAATATATTTAAAATAGTTTAAAAACTCACCGATTACCTACATACAATGGAAAAGCTAGTTGATAATATTTTTCATATTTTTTTCGTTTTACTATGTCATACTAGCTTTCGACCTTGACTCTGCCCGCGTATATCTCGGTTATGTCAATTTTTTTATTTATCGTATTTGTTTTTTCTTAAAAAGTATCCTATGTTACTTCTAATACCTCCAAAAATATGTGGACAAAGTTTCATGATGATCGGTTGAGTAGTTTTCAAGTGAAAGCGTAACAAACAAACTCACATTCACATTTATAATATTAGTAGGATCATCATTTACTAACTGTTTGATACTTGAGACTAAACAACTAGTATAGAAAAAAATTACGATTATAATTTATAAATTGCAATTTGGGAATGCTATGCTGCTCTGATTGATAATAAAAAATTGTATAAACACTTATCGATGTTAAAACTCTCATTGCGCGATGCAGTAATAGTTGTTCCCCTATAGTTCCTATAGTTCGTGGTGTCCTCGTTAGATGGCACTGAAATTTGTTTCTTTTGGTTATATGTAAAGATCACTCCATTGAATTCAGTGGGAAACGGCAAGGTGAGTTTAAAGCACTCTGTTATTCAAACAGTCTGCATTGTCCGCCTTGTTGGTCTAGTGGTTAGCGTATGCGGCTGCTGATCAAGAGGTCTCGGATTCGATTCCCGGGTCGGAACAAATATTTGTTTGATTCACAAATGTTTGTTTCGGAGTCTGGGTGTTTTCTATATCATTTGTTTAGTACCCATAATACAAGCTCTGCTTAGTTTGGGACTAGATAACGTTGTGTGTAAGATGTCCGAAATATTTATTATTTATAGTTACTTTTTTTTTGTTAAATTAGGTGAAAGGTGAAGATGGTACTTCGGGGCCGGTACATGTGTTCTCACGTCGAGGACTTGGCTGCGGGCTTCTATTGGATTGGTTGTCGGAACTGCAGCCTGAGGACCTGGGGCTCAGTGATCAGCGTCAAAGACAGGTTCTTAAAGTGCTTTATTGATATTTAAATGTAAAAAATAACTTTTTATGACCTGCCAAATGTTTTTATTATAAGTATTTTTTATGAAATTAGATGGTATATAATATCTTAGATTTATTAAATTGTTCATTTTTATTTTGAAGAACGAGTGTACGTACATTTATTTACGAGGTTATATTGATCGATTTATCATGAAATATAATTGTTAGGCATGCATGATGCACCTAGGGATGCCTTGATTCACTGAAAATTGAATATGTGATTCTTATGATGATGATGATGATGATGATGAACAAGGCACCCCACGACAAGGTGATAAGTCACTTTCCTTCAAGTGACTTGACTACATGTATGCCTTTTATACTTAAAAAAAAACTTTTTTTCTATTTAATTGTCTGGCTTCTTGGCAGTTTTTTTTTATTTAACGCCTGACCAAGGTGTCTAATGATACCATGGAAACCAAGAGGGTCATGACACTGCGAATGTAGACAGTATGGCGGCCTAGTGTTGAGCTATAAGTACGCCCCCCCCCCCTCCCCAGATGCGGCTGATGTTCATGTCAGGTCGCGCGGTATGGCGGCCGCTGCTGGTGACCCTGCTGGCGCACCGCGCGTCGTGGCGCACGCTGCAGCACTGCCTCACCACGCTGCTACAGCCTGACCACCTGCCACGCGACAGGTACCCATACAATACCTCATTTACTGCATTAGCGCTGTTCAATTTTAAAGCGTTATCTAAGTGTTTTCACCTTGGCTAGATAGATGGCGTGATGTGTATGTGCTGAATCGCGATATTGTTATGTTACGAGCCGAGGTATATTAAGAATATTGGACTAAGAAATTCTTTTGAAAAATATGCTTAAACTCAATTTGTTAATCTAAAATAAACTACCTTTGCTTTGACTATGATCCTAAATCAAGATTAAAAGTATCTTTATGTAAAATTTTATTATCTGTGCAGTGATTTAGCCGGTAAAGCATATTAAACAGATAGAGCTACTTTCCAATTTATAATATTAGTATGTATTGCAATTTATAAATGAAATATCTGAAAATAAACATCCTACAAGATGCAACTGAAATTAATTCACTATATTTCATGAAATAAAAGAAATTATTTATTCTTGGCCCACAATTCATGAAACAGAGACAATAATAACATTTACATATCTCAGCAAAATGCTACATATATTTAACATATTTATCATCTTGTACCTTTGTGCGGTCCACAGCGACTGGTCTCCGAGCGCGGTCCTGGACTTCGCCGAGACGTTAGTGGAGAGCCCCCGTCTGTGGCAAGGCCGGGACAAGACCACGCCCAAGCACTACGTACCCGATGATACACTACGGCTCAGCCATAAGCAGGTAACCTTGGTCGGCCTAGTGACTTAAGCGATCGCCACGCTGCTTCCTACTGCGCCAAGTGTCGTGGGTTCAAATCCCACATAGGACAACACTTTGTGTGATTCACAATTTGTTGTTTTGAGTCTGGGTTTCCTTTGTGTCCGTTTCATGTATGTTTTTAAAGTCTCCCGCTACACAGTAATTTATATTCCTAATGCGAGAGTTGTCTTTTAAAAAAAACAAAAGAAACCTTCCCACAGAAGACCATTTTAATAATAACAGCAATCTTGCTGTCGTATTTCGTTGGTGAGTGTGAGACTGGAGGTCCATTCATTTTGCATTGTTCTCCCGGCTGCCAGAGGCTGGGAGAATGATGCAGAATCTGACCAGACCACTATGGTGTGGGTCACCTTACTGCATTGCCTACCGTCACAAGAAGGATCGTGACCCCTACTCCTGGATTCTATTCATGCTTTCCATCAGGCAGAGTAGAGTCACAGTCAAGAAACCTGAATATTTATACTTCCAACACTATACCACTATATACCACTGGTTATGATACTAAGACATAACGAACGGTTTGACTGCACGGTTGGCCTAGTGGTTTAAGCGGTCGCTACGCCGCTCTCTATTGCGCCAAGTGTCGTGGGTTCGAATCCCACGTGGGATAACACTTTGTGTGATTCACAAATTGTTGTTCTGAGTCTGGGTGTTCTTTGTGTCCGTTTCATGTATGTTTTTAAAGTCCCCCGCGACACAGGAATTCATATTCCTAATGCGGGAGTTGTCTTTTTAAAAGAAAAAAAAAAAAAAAAAAGAACATTTATGTATGTACGTTTAATTTTAAAAGTAGGAATAGTCAAAAATCTTAAATAAAACGGTAAAAAAATAACTAAGTTTCAAAATAAAAAGGTCTAAATAAAGTACTTAATTACTAGTGAGAATATTGACTTTTTAGATGAATATGACTTTTCATTTATATATACCGAATTATTGATTCCATAAGTCAAGTTACGTTGTGGTATACGTATACTGCCCGAAGGCTTCCTAAGAATGTCGAGAATGTCTCTTTCGCGATTCAGGATTAGTAATTACTCCGTATAGATCGTTACGAGTTTTCTTCGTAGTTCAATGTTTCTTCAGTAGATGGCGCTGTTGTATGTTATTCGCTTGCGCTGTATATGGAAGTCGCCACATTAATTATAATAAAATCCGGGACCGACTCTTTAACGTGACTTACGAATCACGAAAACGCTGATAACAAATCATACCATAAACGGTCACCCATCTTCACCTAAGACATATAAGCGCTTAAGTTAAGAAGATGATAGAGTAATAGTTATACGTGGTGTTCAGCTGTCGACCCTGGTGCGGTACGTGAGCGCGGAGGCTCGGTCTGCGGAGGTGGGCGGAGGGCTGGAGGCGGCGCGGCGCTGCGCGGACCGGCGCCTGGCACTGCTGCTGCGCTGCGCCCCCCACCAGCATCAGCTGCTGGCCCTGGCCGCCGCCGCAGAACAGAACCACCCCCTACTGCTGCTGCTGCTCTACATGAAGGTAAGCTCCCCACAACGTAGCGCCTAGTCGGTTTTTTTTTATCAGCGATCGCCAAGACGCTTTCTAAGTCACCAAGTGTCATGGTTTCGGGACGACATTTGTGTGATCTAGAAATTGTTGTTTTGAGTCGTGGTGTTTTTTTTATCTATTTCATGTATGTTTGTAAAGTCCCCCACGACACAGAATGCATAGACCTAACGTGCACCAGTTTGTACAACTACAGTTGCACTCTCTCTTCCCTCAGTCCGATGGGACGACTATCCTATCGACAAAAATCAAACGGATCGAAAAAAGTAATAAAACCATCACGGGTGTTCTGTCAAATGTGAAATAATGAAATGATTTTGTGGTTACAAATAAGTCGACATGAGTATGAAATTATTTCAAGATGCGTCAGTGCGAGAGAATCGCAAAAAATATTAAACCTACTTTATAATGATGCTCCACACTAATACCAAGTTATAACTGTAGTATATCCTTCTATATTGTCGGCTCACAAACGCACGTGCCCACTCGCTATCGTCGCCAACAGTCTACTAACCTGTGTCACGAACGCACGTATAACTCGTGCGACCTAAGATGGCACCTGACTCAAATGTCAGTCGTTTAAAGTACTGAGTGCAAGAAAAATATACTTTATTATAATTTTATTATATTTCAACATTTATTTTGCTTAAAGTAGTTTCTCACAACATACTACTTTATCTTAAGTGGTACTTTACTACCTGAGTTAAGAAAATACATATGCATACCATTAGGAAGCAGGCCTCATTCATTATTTACCCGAATGCATTCTTCGTGCAGTGATTTAAATAATATTAGGTAATACATAAAATTATTTTAAATGAAATTAGAAACTGAAATATGGTTATAAAATATAATTTTAAATCGTCATGATAAGCCTTTTATTCGTAGTCACTAAATATCATATGTATATGGATATTCTTTATTTTAAACTATTGCGTCTCATAGTCGTCATGCTGTTTCTTTTTCGTGTGACCTTTCTTAAAACGATTGGGTTATCCAGACATATCTAATGATATATTAATAATATAAATTCGTGGAGTGATTTATATGACATTAGGTAATACCTAATAAACTAAAATATTATGTAAAAAATCGTGCAACGGCAATAGTGATGCTAACGCTACTCGCAAGACGACGGAGGGGTATCACGCGGGGGAACGGTGTCATGTTTCGTTTTGATCCAGGTGCCATCTTAGCTCGCACGAGTTATACTCTGGAGATGATATAATGCTTCCTTCTCATTCATTCATAGTGAACGAGCGAATGAATAACTTAGTGACTTATAAACTACAATAACAATGTATAATAAAATAAATAAACAATATCTTACCAGATGCCAAAGATTCTACCTCTTCTGCTACAAAGCGGAGAACGCCACCGTTACGAGAGTCCTCTCCCGTTGGTAGAAGAATTGACTCGCGCAGCATCCCGCAGTACCAGCGCTACAGATCCGGTCTCTCATTCCTTACTGATAGCCATCGCAGCTGCCCCGCAGTACCCACAAAACAAGGATCAATCACACAAGTAAGATCATGAACCTTTTTGTACTACCATTTTGCAAGTGCATTTCACCACTGTTTATGTGCTCGCCAGTGGGCGCCACTGTAGACTGAGATCTTCAGGCATAGCTGACAGCTGGCAAAGTTTGTTATTCATCATCATCATCATCATCAACAGCCTTTAACAGTCCACTCCTGGACATAGGCCTCTCCTTAGAAAGGAGGTATTGGCCTACTATATCACGCTGGCCAGACGGGTTGGTATAGGGTTGGTTTTAAGTTTTCCTTCTCTTTGCATTGATGTTGTCTTGCGTAGTTTATCCCTTAGTCGCCTTTTACGACACCCGCGGGATGAATAGGGGTGGTGACACTGTATTTTACACGGAAAATTATTACGCACATAATAATTATTAAAACCTTAAAATCGTATTGTAAAAATATTAACAAGCATGCTACAGTGTTGCGCAGTCCTGTTCTTTTTTATATGATAAGATTATTTCAAAGCACAGACATTAATTGAGCCATAATTAGTATTTTCCATAATTAATGTCACGTATGGAAAAATATTCACAAACTTAATTTATCTTCCTTTTATTAATAACGCGGTAGAAATACAATCGAGAGGTATACCAGCAAAATTCCTCTATAACCTTCTGAAAGACCTCGGCCTGTCAAGAACTGCAGTAAGTTCTATATTAGAACGAGTATCTAAGGGTGCACTAACAGGTTCCTACAGGCAGGGCGGGCAACTCGAGCAGTGAAGATGAGCGTTGATGCGCATCTCAAAGGGGGCCTCCTTAAACCTACGCCTAGGTCAAGTCCTGGGAACTGCTCTGGGTTTCTCCCTCTGCCACACGACGGACCCGGTACCCGCGCGGTGAATCCATGGAATGCTAAGAAGTTCGTTTCGTCTCTCTATGCAACTTACAACATCACTGTTTCCAAATTTTTAATAGTAATAGAAATGTATTGTGACAAGTTTGTGAGTGTTAAAAATAATTAAATTCTATTGTTGCAGCAAACAAGAGCTTAAAGAGCAACGAGAACTTCTTGCGACCAAGTAAGTAAAGATTTTGTTGTAAATTTTGAATTAGGTATAACTTAAATGTAACTATGTACTACAAATAATTTTACCTATTTATGCGATAAAGACTGCTCGGTTGGCTCAGTTGTTGACGCCGTCGCCATGCCGCGTTTTATTGCGCCAAGAGTTGATGGTTCAAATTCTAAAATATGACAACATTTTGTGTAATTCAAAAATTATTGTTGTGCCAAGTCTGAGTGTTTTTTGTATTCGAATCATGTATTTTTGTAAAGACCCCCATGACACAGGATGCTTATAATTCATTATCATCAGTCTATAGTCGTTCACTATTGGACATAGATCTCTCTAATTGCACGCCATTTGGTTCGATCTTCTGATTCTCGCATCTAGCTTCTACCAGGAAGGTCAAAAGAAGCCTTCATCTTCTAACAAACTGTTGTATAGTTTGGTAGAAGTTTTTAAATAATGATAAATTATTGTTAATAATCATGGGGCGAAAACTTACAACAGCGCCATCTTAAGAAGAAACACTTAACCAGATGTATTGATGAACCTGGTGTAACAGATCCTGAATCGCGTTATAGTTTCTCGCGCCGTTTAGCATAAATACAACGGATCAACATCAATTAGGGCCGTGTTCGCCTTGCATAATCACCTGATCTGGTTGGAAGACTCTTTTCCCTCGTCCCTTCATGTTCAAGTGACATGAAACTCGTTTCTCCACAAATATTTAATTTATTATTATTATTTTAAATGTAGAAGTTGTGTTTAAAAAAAATATTAGTCATGTCAATACCGAGACAAGGAGACAAGGTATATGTAAGGTGATGTAATGGTGTTGTATGGATGCAGGGTGTGGCGCATGGAGGCGGACCTGCGCGGGGTGTGGGGTCGCGTGCGGGGGTCAGGGTCACGCGCGCTAGCGCTGGCCGCGGCCCTGCTGAAGGGCGCCACCCTGCCGGCCACCAAGCACCACACGCACCTGCTCGCCGCCATCGAGGTGCTGCCAGACCATGAACTCTTCGCTAACGATACCATGTACGTATTCTACATATTCGTACGTACGCACGTACGTGTTCAGAAGTTGTTTTTATTGTTGACGTGACAACGTCTTATAATTCGATGGAGCCGGCTGACTCATGCGGCGTTACCTCGCTCTGAGGCGTTCCATTTAAGGTTTGAAGTGCAAGCGAGAGCGCGGAGCGAGCAACAAAGAGGCACAACCTTATGACGTTGTCACGTTCAACTATCGTTAGTAAACGGACTTTACAGACAACCGGTTTTTTTTATTTTGGTGTTTGTGATACAGAATAATTAGATATTAAATTTAATGACTCAGATGCTTATTATATATCTACACAAACGTTAGTTTAACGTTTATCTTATGCGATTGCCGATGATTGTTTCGAGATCGATTTCCAGGTCAGGCCTAAATATTGTAAGTTGTTTTTTCTTAAAAGATAATTCGATAATATTACTTATAAACTCTCATGCCCCAAATGACATTGAGAATAATAAAGAATCAGGAAGATGAGTTTTGAAGATTGATAAGAGAATAAATAAAAGGTGTATATTATTTACATTCGCAGTTCGGAGATCCACAGCATCCTGGAGTGCCTGCTGTGTTCGGCGCGTCTGCAGGGAGGTGGTGGGGGTGGGGGAGGTGCGGGCTGTTCCCTGCTGCACCGCGTGGGGGCGCTGCTGCGGCGCTACCTGGCCTCCAGGCCCCAGCCCGCCACGGCCCTGCTGCATGCTCACAGGGATACCATCGCGTACGTCTTATATCATGCCATATGACCCAATAATATACAAGTCAAGGCAGTAGAGCCAGCACGAACGAACCTGCTTGACCGGGGCATTTCTACCCTCACATAGAAGGCCATTCTAACAATGAGAGCATTTTCCGCACTTAGTCCTTTGGGTGGACCATTGTACGTGAGGGCGGCCATCACTCCAGCTAGCCTTCCAGAAGTGGATAAGGTCTCCGAGTCTGTCCAGACATTCTGAAACAATTTCAGGAGATCCAAGTGTGTTTTTTCGTGTTTCAGTGACACCTGTACACTCTATGAGTACATGCGACACCGTTTCCTCTGCCCCTAAGCATGCTCTGCATAGGGGACTGTCAGTTATGCCTATGGTGTGGAAGTGTTTATTTAATGAGCAGTGTCCGGTGACAGTTTTGACAATGACAGCATTCGTGCTGTTCTGTTTCGTTGGAGAGTGAGAGAACTGAGACCCAGAAACATCTCAATAGACCACTGTAATGTCGGTCACTCTGCTGCGTTGTCTACATTCGCAATGAATGTGGTTACTCATAGAATCTTCCATCAGGCAGAGTACAATAATTAGAAGAGCTCATTGGCAGATGATCATTGGACGATGTTTTGGTCTACTGCATCACGTTTTCCAGATGGCTATTCGTGTCTACATAACTGAGCCTCCGGTCTTTTACTCATCAACCAAATACGACAATACGTTATTTAAATTTGAAACCATTGAAATTTTCGGCGATCTAAATTCGAATGTATTTTTTTTTCATGTTTGTTACCTAAGAAGTTTCGATTGGGTGAACCGATTCTAATAATTCTGTTTGGTCCACATGGGAGGTATCATTTAACAAATAATGATATAGAAACCAGGATCTGATGGTAGGATACTGGAGAAATCAAGAGAATTCCTTAAATATCTTAGGCACACTTATTCTTTGAAGTTGGGTTTTTTACAATTAATATTCATATAAATGTTCAATGTATTAGCGAGATCCGTAGTTTGAATACCTTGATCTCATTCCCAGGTCGATCCCAGCGCTGAGTCCTCTGCTGGCGGGCGAGGTGAGCGCACCCTCCTCGGCCGCCCCTCCCCCCCACGCGCTGCTGGCGCTGCAGCGGAGGGTCGAGTCGCCAGAGAACCTCTACTATATGATACAGGTTACATTCTTATTCATTTTTGTTTTTTTTTTGTATTGTAGAGGGCAAACGAACACACAGAACTGTACGATTTGACTGCCTTGTCGGTCTAGTGGTTAGCGTATGCAGCTTCTAATCAAGAGGTATCGGGCTCGATTCCCGGGTCAGATCAAATATAAATATAAAAAAGTACCCAGACTACCCTACATCATCGAATTATATAAAACTAGCCCGCGGCTCCGCTAGCGTATAGGTCCGTCATGGCGGTAAATAATAGCCTAGATGTGTTATTCCGATATGTAAGCTATATTATTGTGAAATTTCATCTTATTTAGATGAAATTTCACAATAATATAGCTTACATATTGTATACTTACATAGCTATACACATTCAGTACAGTTTTTGCTTGAAAGAGCAACAAACATACGTACTCACAATCTTTCGCGTTTATAATATTAGTAAAGATTTATTTATTAAACAGATGGGTGAAAGTCATTTCTAATCATATCCTAGAGGATATGAATACTCTAATACCACCTTATAGTAGACTATAAGGTGGTTTTAGAGTATAACACGTATATCCCCACCCCCAGGAGATCGAGTCGTGGGGTAGTCGTCGTGGTGGGGCGTGGGGCGGGCGCCTGGCCGCGGAGGGACTGGTCCGTGCGGTGGCGCCGCTCTGTGCCTCCCCCCACGCCCCGCTCCGCACCGCAGCCCTCGCCCTCCTCGCCAAGCTGCTCCCTGCAGTACCACACACACGACCTGGTAACACACAGCCTCATACTCTACCGCCCTTGAACTCTTCAACTGGTAACAAATAGCTGATAGCTTCCAGATTGCTCTCCTTATTAACACGTACTGTCTACGCTCACCATTACCTAGCTGGACATAAAACGGTCTTCGAAAACGGTCCGTTGTCGCAACGTCCACCACTAACTTAGAAAAATATTCTCTAAACACCTACCGCACGGCACCGTTCAATCGCTGCATTGTATTTTATACCATTTATTTTTTGAAGATTATTACCATTTTCGATGATATATACATAATATACTCGTTATAAAAGCTAAACAAACTTATTTGAAGAGCGCCGGAATACCGAACACATACATATTTAATAGACATTAGGTAACAAATAATAGCGCGATTAAATTCACGGTACAACGCCATCTATCAAGCTTGACCTACACTACAAATGATAAACAAGGAGTGTTCTGAAGAGCTCTTCCAACTGACCCCTCCTCCTCTACAGAACAACACGTGCTGACCGTGGAAGTCACCGCTTTATATTGATAGAAATTGACACTAGAACTGAACGGTTCAGCTCTTTCCTGTACCTAACGGTTAAAAACTGGAACTCACTATCAGCTCACGTGTTTCCTTCGCATTATGATGCCAAGTCCTATAAGCGTAGCATGAATAAACATCTTGTGGATCGCTACACTACCTACATTCGCCGACATGTCTGTTGACACCCCCTCTTGAATTCGTGTGAGTGTGTAATCACCTTGGTAGGCTATTAAATACCACTCTTTCATCATATGATATGTCACCACCCCAGCGGCCCAATAGCACCTTTATGCGATTGAGACGTTAGACTATCCCATTACCTACCGCAGATATTAATCTACCACCCAAAGTTCTCACTGTTTGGCAGCCCGCAGTTTTGTCGAACGGAATCGAACCTGTCCCGATCTGGTTTAGCAATCTCTTTTTGGAGCATTGCAGCTTCACAGTAAAATAACACTGTACCCCTCCACCCTCCTATTCCGTAAGCATGACAGCAGTGACTGTTGGCCGAGACATGTTTCGTCCGATTACTTTAAACTTCCGATTAAACGCACGCGAGACAGTTCTCCGTCCGATCTTATTCAGGTACTCACCAAGCAACCATACCTGGTAGTATCTGCATAAGTCGGTAGGCGACGCCACTTCCCTCCCTACCATAGGCTGAATCTTACTTTAGATAGCTTCGGGGTTCGGCAATTCCTTCATTCAATTATACTTTTACTTAAAATACATATGGTATTTTTAGCCCTGCTAATTATATAAAATCAAATGTCTATCTCTACTTCCTAAATGATAAAAGATGCTAAAACTGAACTTCATAGAAAAATCCCTACATATATATTCTCTAACATAACATTTACATCCAAATTGACAGGTCTACAAGCGGTCCTGGAATGTCTAGACTCCCATCTCCCCGAGGTCACTCAATCAGTTCTGGACAAGTTGCCTGACCTGCTCATCGGCATGCAGGAGCATGCAGCCAAGATCCTAATGAAGGTCTTCGAGCTCGGCATGAAGTCTCGACACCCGGTGGAGCCATGCATCACTAAATGTGTCACCATGTTTAACTTACATCGGGGTTGCTAATTTAAAAATAGTGATAGATTAATATCACAGTCAACAATCACATGAAATGAAATTGATTTATTGCCAGCTCAAAAAATACAAAGCATTGCATTAAAATTATGTTAGAAGTGAAATGCAGAATAAAATGTGATACATTAGCGTATACGACTGCTCCTTGACGTCTCGGATGCAATTCCCCCCATTAAGAATTTCTGTGGTTTGCAAATATTGTTTCGGAATTGAAGTGTTTGCTATGTATAATATGTATATATTTAAAAAAATGTATTTTATCAAGCAATCTAGCAGTCATAGAGCAAGCTCTGCGTAGTTTGAAGTTATATGGCTTGTAATTAGGGAATGGCAAAAACAAAACAGTAACAATTTTTCTTAAATGCTGTCTGTCCTTATTTGTAAATCTAGTATTTTTTTACATAATAGTAAAAATATATGTACATAGAGAAAATAGGGTATTTACGCATGAAAATATCTTATTTTTCTTTTTTTTTTCTTTTAAAAAGACAACTCCCGCATTAGGAATATGAATTCCTGTGTCGCGGGGGACTTTACAAACATACATGAAACGGACACAAAGAACACCCAGACTCAGAACAACAATTTGTGAATCACACAAAGTGTTATCCCACGTGGGATTCGAACCCACGACACTTGGCGCAGTAGAGAGCGGCGTGGCGTGGCGGATATTGGCTACAACGTTAGAATAAATATCAACCCTAATTGAAAAAACCATGTAATTGATAACAGCTGCCTGTGATTTTATTCAATCATTATTTAAACCGTGATGTCATCTAATGTTAGCTGGATGCGAGTAGCCGAGGATCGAATCAAGTGGCGTGCAATTGTAGAGGCCTATGTCCAGCAGTGGACTGCGATAGGTTGATGATGATGATGACAATGTTAGGCAAAAAAAATATAGATCAAATATCAGCATTAAAACGTTTAAATGTCGTATGCCACTGTTTCATCACTATCTGTTGGAGTGGTTTTGTGGAAAGGGACGGAACTACGATGTGATTTTGTAACACGAAGTCCGATAGCCATTACCGTCTTAACCATAAGGGCACAAGGGCCCACCATCGTCAAGGGGCCCTCTAACGAACCGACAATTTATTTCTCTCACATAATAGTCTCGAAAAATATTGTTAGACATTACATTTTTTCTTCAAACCGGATGCAACGGAAAAACGAAAGGTAAGAGACACAAATACAAAATTAGTGAGCCAGAGCGAGAGAGCAAATGTCGGTGTGTATGTATATATTGCACACCGTTTCATCTCATTCTTTTGTCGATTTAGTGAAGTTTAACTTCTATCGCGTGTGAATCGCACACACACCTTTTTTATAAGCAAATTATACCCCTGACAATAAAATCTCTTCAACGATAAGAACGGATAATTTTTGAATGACTGACCTGATTATTATTGATTTATCTTTATATATATAATTCTTCTGTGAGTGTGTATGTCACTGAACTTCTCTCAAACGACTGGACCGATTTTGATGAAATTTTTTGTGTGTGTTCAAGGGGATCTGGGAATGGTTTTGGTTCGCAATTGGACCCGGTAGGTGGCGCTGCGATCAAGTTCTGGAAATTTTAAAGTTGGGCGGTACGAAGTTCGCTGGGTCAACTAGTATACATATAAGATTCGTGAGTTCATTTTTAGGGGTTAAACCTATCTTTAGTTAACTCTTCGTGTTTATTTTAATTAAGTTTAATAAACAATAGTAATTATTGTAATAAGAATGTATATAGGTATAGTACCAATAAAACTAAGTGTAAATGAAAATATGGTGTTTTATTATAAATATATTACTTTACAATATATTATCTTGAAAATTGTTACAACACAAAATCGTTTTAAATAAAACATATGCTGTTGTTTTGGACTATTCATAAAATACTTTTTACTTCAATTGATGTTACAGACAATTAATTTTTATTTATTGATATAAATCTGATAGGTCAGAAGACAGATTGTTTTTCGATTGTATTCGCCGTTAGTTATTGCGTGTGATCCACAAATTGATATTCTAAGTCTAGTGTTTTTCGTCCCCATTTAACAAATGTTTGTAAAGTTCTCCATTACACGAAATACGGGAGTTTGATGTTTACATAAAATTGAAAATCAATAAACTTGTGTGAGGTTCAGATAAATCCATTAGTAGTTATATATAAAAGGTACTGTTCAAATAGGTAATAATTAACGTATTGTATGGATTGCCTATTAGTCATTAATTTATACATATATAATAATGTGTACAACATTTCTCCATTATCCATAAGTACATAATCTCATTTATTTAAATCTAGGAGCAGATGGTATCCATCCAAGCTGCCCCATATGTTCCAAGGCATGGCTATGCCAATTATTTTCTTTACTTTTTTAAATGCAAACGAAATTTTAAAAAGTTGAGAGAATTTTGAATTTATACTATATATGTAGTCAAAATTAAAACCAATAGCATTGCTTATACAATGAGAATAAAATAATCTTACTCTTCCACAATAGAAATAAATAACTTAATCGCAACCTAAGCATAGACCCGCAGCAAAGCAATACAGTCCAACCGCACTGGTGATGAAGATCATCACCACATTAATCACTAATCACAATCTCTTCACCAGTCATTGCTTCCAAGATCTGTGAACATCTTATCTTTAATCTTTGGTCTGGGGTCTTCTGTGATTTTTGTGTCCACAGCGCCTACTTGTCCCAGAATATATTCGAATTCTGTAAATAAGAAATTGTACATTACATATTTAGACAGTAACAGTAACAGTCTAAATGAAACCTAATGTAACAAATACATAAGGTTCAATACTGATTGTAATTGATAGCTTTTGCTAACGGCTAAATATAAAAAAACGATCGTTTTTTCCAAGTTTTAATACCTATATAATACTAACTGATGCCCGCGGCTCCGCTAGCGTTTTAGGGGTTTGAAAAATAGATAGTAGCCGATTCTCAGACTTACTGAATATGCATAACAAATTTCATAAGAATCGGTCAAGCCGTTTCGGAGGAGTAAGGGAACGAACATTGAGCACGAGAATTTTATATACATATAAGATAATAATACCTATATATAGAAATACCAAAATTTATGAAATAAGACACAGAATTACTTTGGAAATGATATGTTTGTAATTTCAAATGCATATGTAAGTAATATTGACGGGACTTTTACTAACTAATCGCAAGTAGCAGCATGGGGTTAGGATACGATAATTGGTGTAATTTCATCCAAATATTGAGTTTAAGTTAAAAAAAAATGCACAATTTAAACACAATTTTTAAATAGAAGAGCAATAATAATATACTACATACCTTCAAGAGTCAGGGAGGTTCCTCTCAGCTCATGTGGTCCAACAAACTGCTTCTTCATATCACCCTCAAAGTACACGAATATACTCGGTAGATTCTTCTCCGGGAAGTTGGGGATGCATGTTTGTGCCACGGCCTTCAAAAACTTGGTGTACGGGAACTTCTCAGCTAACTGGCGCAGATATTGATTTATCAGGGCGCATTGTTGGATGCTGAGAGAGTAAAATGTACATAAGAATGATGAAGATGATTCAGATTTTGAAGAAACTAGTAGTTGAGCCACACTGTTGAGTACAAGAGGGGTGGCTCAACAGGGGCAGTGCTACCATCACACAGAAAACCAACCTAAAAAAAATATATGGTTTTAAAAAACTAAACAAACACGCTTTTAAACTAAAAAGTAGAAAATAATTTTAATGTAAGGGGTCATCCATAAATTACGTCACACGAATTTCATGATTTTTTTGCCCCTCCCCCCTCCTTGTCACAGCTGGTCACATTTGTGAGACTCCCCCCCTCCCTAGTGTGACGTCACATAATTTGCAAATTTACATTTAGAAATCATTGAATGAAAACAGGTTCCGAAATCAGTTTTATTTCCATTTAAATTATTTTTTAATAAAATTAACATCAAATCAAACAATTAATTAAAACAAAAATTATAAATTAAAGAAAATAATAAATCAAAAATTTTTCAAAGTGCGTGTTAGGTTCCACATAGAATTGGGTTCTGTGGTCACCAATAATGATAGGTATATTTAAAATCGGGTCCAATAGATAATTGTTATGTTTACTTATTATTTCTTTATTTTTGTACGAAGATTTCCAAGACAGTGCATTTTACAAGTTAAACCTGTACAACTCCTGAAAAAAAAAAACAAAACCGCAATAGTTTTCCTTTAAGTTTTAATATATGGACTACTATCATGATTTTTTTCAGATTGTTCGAGCCATCTGTTTAGCTTTTAGAGGGGGGATGTCCTATTTTTACAAAAAAATGCGTTTGAAAGTTGAATAACTCGCAAACGGATAACTAAATCGAAGAAGTCGGTATAGGTTGCCCGGGAGTCCCACACACACCCTTCGTTGTCCCCAAGAAGAGTATGGTACGAAAAGCATTCCCCGCGTAAAAAAAAGTGTAAATAAATATAATATACTCTAGAAAAGTAAATGTATTGGCCCTATCTTCTTCACATCAATTTCAAATTTGTCACAAATATTTAATAATTTGTTCGACTATATTAGATTAGAATATACTTTATTGTACACCAAATACAGTTTTAGCAGTTGAAAGTTTCTGTAAGATATATACAATGGGCGGCCTTATTGCTAAAAGCAACCTCTTCCAGGCAACCTTTGGGTGGACTATTCGACAGAAGAAAAAGGTGATTTAATCACAAAATAGTAGAACTAAGAACGAAGTTTCGTTGTTTCATCCGCGAAAGACAGTGGTCAAATGAAATAGAAACAAATCACCGCTAGGTCGGCTAGGTGCAATCAAAGGGCTCCTAGGGCCTAGGCGGTCGGCGCGTAATACTAGTAGAGCGAGTGGTCACCAAAACAATTGGTATCTTATATTTACACAGCTAGAGTTGTAGATGTTTTTGAGGTTTTCGTAAAGTAATAGTTTAAAGTTCGTGTTTTTAGACTTAGATTACAATAGATTTTGAAATGTGGCGTCACATTATTTAGGACCCCTCCCACCCCCTTGTCACACAATGTCACACTTCTTCTACCCCCTCCCTCCCCCTTAAGGTGTGACGTAATTTATGGATGGCCCCTAACAAAGCGTGGGCGACGTTATTGAAATGTTTTCAGAAAGCACCCCACGCTTTGTTACATTAAATTTATTTTCTACTTTATAGTTTAAAAGCGTGTTTGTTTAGTTTTTTAAAACTAAAACTTTTTTCTAGACTAAAAAAGACTAATTTGTTTAACAATAACTTTTTTTTTCGAATTAGTGTATTGTCATTGGTCCTCGATAAAACTACAAAGATTGAACGAAATCTGGCCGTTTAAAGTGGGTCAAAATCGCACCCAAACGAGACGGTTACAAACATACAGGTGAAGCTAATATAAAGTGTGTAATGACAGACATTCTTACTGTTGTATTTCGTTAGTGAGTGTGAGACTGAAGACACAATTATGTAGTAGCATTTCCCTAGGTCGCCATAGTGTGGATGCAGCATTGTCTGTACTCACAATGAGGAAATGAAGGAAAAGTTTTTGTTGGCTAAAAAAGTCTCCATTTAAATAAATTTTTGACATACTAGCTAAAGTTCATCATCATCATCAACAGCCTTTAACAGTCCACTGCTGGACATACGCCTCTCCTTAGAAAGGAGGTTTTTTTAACTACTATAAAACGCTGGCCAGACGGGTTGGTATAGGGTTGGTTTCAAGTTTTCCTTCTCTTTGCATTGATGTTATCTTGCGTAGTTTATCCCTGAGTCGCCATTTACAACACCCGCGGGATGAATAGGGGTGTTGACACTCTGTATTCTTAATCCGTCACCACATGGACTAGCTAAAGTTACTTGTTAATAAATCTCACCCTTGTTTATAAAGATGTATAACCACCCAAATGCCCTCTCCTGCCTTGTTGACCTCCTGCACATAGTCCTGACCCGACACCTCTCTCACATCACCAAATTTTGTCTTTTCCGCCAGTCTCCTTAGTTCAGCTATCCTCTTTCTTCTATATTCTTCCAGGACGGCTTCATCTTCTGAATCTTCGAGCTCGTCCAGACCATCTAGGTCTAGTTCTGACAGTTGCTTATCCTCTGAAAAATTTATATCGTTTTAATATAATTTCACAAATTATCAGAATTGTGAGGCCATGAATTTTTGCTATAAAATCTCGATTGACTGATAGAATTTTGTAAATACATAAGGCCTTTACCCTCTCCTGAGAGGACCCGAGCCCAGCAGTGGGACATTATGGGTTGTAGATAATACATAGCAAACACGCAAACTCCGAAACAAATATCTGTAGATCATACAAATATTTTACTGAGCCAGGACTTGAACCCGAGACCTTAGGCACAGCAGTCGCATACTGCACTAACAAGACTGTTGGTCAGTATGCAGCTGCTGATGAAGAGGTCTTGGGTTCAATTCCGGGTCGGACCCAATATTTGTGTCATCCACAAATATTTGTTTCTGAGTCTCAGTTTTCGATGTTAATAGGTATGTATTTACAAAAAAAAGGTATGTTTGTGTAATCAGTTTAAGTACCGATAATACAAACTGCTTAGTTTGGGACTAGATGACGTTGTGATCGAAACCTTACAATATTCTCCTTATTTTTTTTTCTTTTAAGTTCAAAGATAATACCATAAAACTTCAGACACTTGCACATGTAGGGAAACACTGAAGCAGAACAGTTGTTAATTGATTAGTGAAACCTAAAAAAAATTAAGAACTTAGTGTTCTACTTTAAATAGTGCTAGAAAAAACTCTACTTATTGGATTTTTTATCTGTATACTATTTTCTTTACAATCAAAGCAACAGGTGTTATCGTAACCTACAAACCATAGTATTTTTTACTTACTTTCATTCTGTTTCTGTTGGATAGTCTGTTCTATCATGTCAACGATATCATTTTCTGATATTTCTTTTTCCTTTTTAGGCAGAATACCTTTGGCGCGAAGGATATCATTCCATTCTGTATCCTCATTTGGGTTCTAAAAATAAATACACAAGATAGAATTAAAAACATGAAGGTTTCGCTCAAATATGACTTGATTATCGTATGAATATGTTTTACCTGCATTTTGTATTAAGGAAAATAGTCCTATTATGTTAGTATTAGTCCAAAATATAATAATTTTCGATTTTAGGTAATTGGATATCTGCTATCAATCAGATCAGATGACTCACTTGTCAAAATCAATGACATTTATGTCATATGCCACATAAGTTTTTTCAAGGTTTACAGAATTTGAAAAGGTTAGAATATTAATGAAAAAAATTACCAATCACACAAAATATACTTATGGGAGAAAAAATAATTTAAAATAAAAGCAAACATCCCTATTAAATATATATAGAAGAAAAAGCTATGTCTATGCATTTTTGTAATCTGTGGCAGTAGCTGATGCAGTCAGGCTACTGAGTGTTTCCACTTTTAGGGAATTCTCCCTTTTTTAGGGACTAATAGCTCATATTTTGGATGGTTAAAGACAATTTAAAAAATACAGGGATTTAGGGAATTTCGGGGTAAGATCAAAGCCTGTAGTAAAGCAAATGATAGACTATACCACAGCTTTTTTCTTGGGGATTCCCCAGAATCCTAATAAATGTTATTCATCTAATTTTTTTTATTCACCTATTTTCGGTGATGTCGCCAGAATTTGGTCGTATTGTAATGTGTAGGTTCTTGATTTGATATGTTTGACGTTATTTCTGTATTACGGAGTAGTAGTGGCACTAGTGGCATCAATTTTTCAAGTTCAAGTTATTACGATATTGTATGGAAGGAAATAATAATCAAGCATCATCTTCGACGAAAATAATGTAAAAGCAATCAACTTCCAAAAATTCTAATCCTATAGATGTATGATCTTATGTGGGCATTTTGTTATTATATATACCTATATTAAATAATATACTGAGGTTTATGTTCTGTATTATATTTATGTTCCCTAAATTTAGGATTTATGAAAGTAGTTTAGGGAATTTTAGGGATAAATTCAAAAGAAACTAGGGAAAAATGGAAAACGAAAGTGGAAACACTGCTGAGTCAGCTTCAGCTTTTCAATTCCGTCAGGGATGTCATATCTACCAACTTTTTGGTATATCTACCAATTTTTACTTCAGTCTACCTATCTACCACCCTAGACCTAAAAACTACCTACTTTTTGAATAAGTTTGACATATCACCACATTCACCACTTTGAATTATTTTTATATTGACAAGCTACGTTGTGATGTGTTGCAAGAGTCATGCGACGATGCATCAAGCATACATAGAGTCCAGGCTATAAACCACAAAAAAAACGTTAGCAACAGTTCGCTGTTCGCGCCCTTTGACATTATTATTCTGTTCTGTGGCCTATTCCCGGTTTATTTTGTTGCAGAATCAATTGTGAATATTTGCTCCTGTTTTGTTTTGTTTATACATAACACTTTTATGGCCCGATCCGGGATTCGAACCCGAGGCCCTTTGATTGGCAGTCGCGTATGCGTACTATTAGAGCGATGAGGTAGTATAGTAGGTATATATGTCTTAAATAAATTATATATAATTAATATAGAACATTTTTTTTTACGTTACTGAAAAGTGATTTTTAATAAATAACATATTTTATTTGCCTGGAAAAATAGTTTTAAAACTTATGACCAAACCTATCTCTATATATTTCTTTTCTTACCAAGAATACAAAACGTGTTTGAAAAAATATCAGCCGAAAAACCAACATCAACTGAAGCGCGACTTCATAAAAAGTACTAAAAACTAACTAAAACGAAGTGTTTGAACAACAAGAGTTATTGTTTTCACGTTCAGTGGATATGATTGATTAAAATATCAGTATCATATCGGTGTTATATAATCGAAAAATCGGCCAAGTGCGTGTCAAGCCACGCATAGAATAGAGTTTCGTAGTCAGCTATACTGGTAGGTAGATTTAACATCGTGTCCAATACATAATTGTTATGTTTAGGTACTTATTATTTCTTTATTTTGGTACGAAGTTTTCCAAGTGAGTTCATTTTACAAGTTAGGCCCCTATAACTCTTGAAATACAAAAATTATCAAAAACGATATAGTTTTCCTTGACAGTCAATATATTGGCGACAATCACGATTTTTTCAATTTTTTTTGATGCCCTTTATAGTTGAATAACCCGCACACGGTTACCTAAATCAAAAAATGGCTTTATCAACCTCGCAATGTGTTTAAGATCTATCTAATAATAGAAAATATTAATTTGCTACTAACCTATAACTTAGTACTCACTAAGACTACTCCAGATAAACCTAACCTAAAATAAACCTAAAATATAGATAATATATATGTAAGTATATATATCGTAGTATACACAAGCTACTACTGTAATGTACT
This sequence comes from Phragmatobia fuliginosa, assembly GCA_932526445.1. Lineage (NCBI taxonomy): Eukaryota > Metazoa > Arthropoda > Insecta > Lepidoptera > Erebidae > Phragmatobia > Phragmatobia fuliginosa. The sequence goes on from OW052074.1 coordinate 18,572,979, forward strand.
AAAATAAGCTATAAATGAAGCAGCATATTAATAAGAAAGAAAAATTAAATTAGGTTAGAAAATGATTGAAGATTGAAAATAATCGAAAATAATTTGGGCGGTAGGCCGAGAACGGATGGACGGATGAACGGACAGACGGACATCACGAATCTATAAGGTTTCCAAATCATAAAAATCTTCTAAATTGAGGGGGTAGATCTACCAATTTTGCAATTTACATTCTACCAACTTCTACCAACATTTGGCACATAATCTATAGATCGATTTTCTGAAATTCGGGTTGGCAACACTGAATTCCGTAGTGTTACATACTCTTTGATCAATTCTGTCAAACAACTGAAACAACATAATTTTATTTATATTATTAATTTTATGTGAACGTAAAGTATAAAATAGATTCCTGTCATGTCAAATACCTCAAAAGTATTATCATAGCCTGCAATATAATTGTAACAAATCATTATGAACCGAGAAAAACGAGAACCGGAGTATCCGACTGAATTGGAGTCCCAGTTTATTCTGAGGCTACCAGAAGAGCCAGCGAAAGTTCTTCGAGAAGTATTGAAATCTGGAGAAAACTTGAAAAACCGACTGACGATTCAGATAGAAAATGACATGCGCCAGGGCGAGGTACGATTCGACCACTGGCTAATGCACGCCAAGATCTTCGACCTACCCACCATCATAGAGTCATTGAAAACTATTGACAATAAAAGCTTCTATAAGACAGCCGACATATGCCAAATGATGATATGTAAAGACGAACCGGACCAACCGTCTACTGAAGAGGAATCACCTGTTAAAAATAAGAAAAAGGATCCTTATAAGGTAGATAAGAAGTTTCTATTTCCCCATGGCATCACCCCTCCCACTAAGAATATTCGCAAGCGTCGGTTTAGAAAAACCTTAAAGAAAAAGTATGTAGAAGCACCAGAAATTGAAAAAGAAGTTAAGCGACTATTGAGAGCTGATAATGAAGCTGTAAGTGTTACATTCGAGGTTATGCAAGAGGAAGAAGACCATCCCAAGCCAGAGCAGAGTGCACCTGAGAAAGTCAAGCCTGAGAAGAAAGTGAAGGCTGAACGTAACCCTAAAAAAGAAAGAGAAGTTGTGACTCACGCGAGTGCATCAAACACAGAATCTTCCAATGTTGTTGATATATTTGGAGGAAATGTGAGTGACTCTGATTTAGAAGATGATAATATCAATGTTGAGATGGAGGACAGTAGACTTTCAGCATATGACAGCCGTCTCTCTGACACAAACTCAATGCATGGAGAATCATCGAAAAGAGATGCAATGCCGACTCAGTTTAAATCACATATGTTCCAATCACCTCATGACAAATCAATGGCGGGCCACAGCCAAGCAACAACACCAGCTGCCTCGGGAATGTCTAAAAGTGGAGGTATGTCTTCTGAAGACGATGGTGAATATCAACCGAGAGATATGTCTAAAGATAACATGTCATTAAGGATTGAGCAACTCAGAGCTGGACTTGAGGAGTTGAAACAGAGAAGGCAGAGGACTCAGCATGAGATTGCTGGGATGGAGAACTTGGCACTGCGACAGAGATTCCAAGACATCCTGCATACTTTGAATCAGGATATAATGTACAAAGAGATGGAGTATCAGGGTCTTATAACTCTTCAGAATTCAGAAGATATATAGTATTAAGCATAAAACTGTGTACAAAGCTAGAGGTAGGCTGAATGCGGTGCACAGTTTTTAAGCAATGTATTTTACGTTGTAAAAAACAAGATCATAGACTGTGGCGCTAGTGGTAGTGGTCACCACTCTGCGCATGTTCCATATGGACAACATATTGTGTGTTCCACTAATTGTTGTTGTAAGTCTGAGTCACAGTGGGTAAGAAACCCTTTTTTGTGTCATGTCATGTTCTTTTTATTTGTTAAACTCTTAGCTTACGTCATTCTAAGCACAGCTGTCCAAATAAGAATGCAGAAGTTAACTTAAAAAAAAAAACAATAATGTAAACTAAAATGTATTAAAAAAGTATATTATGTAAAGAATTTAAATTATAAGGTAGACCTCTTTTCTTTTTTTATTATTTGATGCCTACCAATGTGACTCCACTCTGCCTGATGGTAAGCATGAATGGAATCCAAGAGTGGGGGCCACCATACTACCTCTGTTTAATATCGAACTTGCAAATAGTATCAGACTTCTTTTAGTGGAAGTACTAATCAAGCATAATTCCTGCTATTGCCAGCATTCTCTTGTACTGGTGATGGTGACTGCTGAATTTTTCAACTGTTAATTCTGTAGACAACAGATACATGTTGTCTTTTTCCTTCTTTTTGTACCTAAATAATATTTGTTGTGTTATTTGTTTAATGATATTAAATGGCGTAAGAATGATTATGTTGGTATTATACGTATAATTTTGTATAAGCCCCACAAATTTTTATTGCGCCTGGCCGCCATTTACGCAATTTTGACATGTGGACGTTATACAGTTGTAAGCAATTTGTTGGGCTTAGTCTTATTTCTTTTCTGATTAATTTTTAATCAGAAAAGAAAAAAGTAATAATTTATTAATTAACTGTATAACATTCTATTAATAGGTAATGCTAAAGTTTGTGAGTATGTAACTATGAATGTATTTATGTTTGTAGCTCTTTCACAAAAACAATACTGAACGGATTTAGATGAAAGTTAACAGTAATATAGCCTATATATCAGAATAACACATAGGCTACTTTTTACTGCAATAATTGAGATATCTACATTTATGTATTAATTATAAGCATTTGTGTAAAACTGTGATGAGAAATACATAATAATATAAAATTATAATAAAATGTGTTTTATTGAAAAATTGGACAAGTGCGTTTCACACCACCACGCATAGAGTAGGTTTCCGTAGTCACCCATAGTATCACGAGAATTTAAAATTATGACCAGTAGATACTTGTTATATTTATTTACTTACTGGCTATTACTATAAATCGCGTGTAACGCTTGCGAACGTAGTCTAAAAAAAGGCTATTTTACTCTATGTCATCAGCTTTCTGCCACAGAAAGTTCCCTTAAAATCGGTCCAGCCGTTCCAGGTACTAATATCTGGAACGGCTGGACCGATTTTAAGGCTAACCGAGGAGATCTTTTTTTGTTTTTTCAGAAGACGATCCCCATTTCATCTCATCCACATGTATCGTTCACACTTTTTCTCCTGCATGTAATCATTGTATGTAAATAAATCAAAATACAATGCTATGCAGATTATGGCAAACTTCATGTGTGAAATTTTAGACACCCTAAAGCTAAGCTAGCAGACGTTGAGGAAAAACGACGGGAGCTTGTCGCTGAGCTCGATCGGGTTTTCGGCCACATCTCTCAATGGGGTACCCATTCTGATCGAGGTCAACACACAAGCCAAAAAAACACAGGTGTGCGCGATCACCATCAAAAAGTCTCGCTTTCTTCCCCTCTATACTTTTCAGAGCACTCACTGCAGGATAGGCTCAGTATCCTGGTGTTGATATCTGTCATGATCTCAACATGCATGAGTACATTGAGAGCGTCTCTAAGGCGGCCTTTCGGAAGTTGGGCGTACTACACAAGGTGAGACGGTTTTATTGTTTTCTTTTCTTTACAAGGTTCGCTCGTGCGAAGTACGTCTTTGCGCTGGATACGTGCAGTATTTGTTTGACGTTCTTGATCAGTTGCAGCGGCGAGCAGTCCAAATTATCGACAGTCCAGAAGTCATTAAGTCCCTTGAGCCTCTGTAGCTGGGAAGAAATCTCAACTCTATGGCAGTCCTCTATCGACTTTACCATGGAGAGTATAGTATTCTAAAGAGCTCTTCCAACTCATCCCACCTACTACTTTCCTTTACAGGTCAAAAGACATAACGTACTGGTCTCGGAAGCCACCTTTTCAGAGTAGTTGACATACGCTCTCGTACTAAACGTTTCAGCTCTTCATTTTTGTGCCGACCATTTATAACCTGGAACTCTCTACCAGGACACGTTTTTCCCACCCTCTATTACCCAGGGTCTTTCAAGCGGCACATGAAAAAACTATCTTACTAGGCCGCCATAGTGTGGATCGGTGACCGCCACTTTATTTTATTTTGTTGAAATCTAATCCAAATTGTGAAGAATTTTCCTCCGTTTTTTCTGATCCAAAAGCACTCTCAGAATGTATTCCTGATCCTGTGAGTAAATTTGTTAATTATATAACGTGGATGAAAAATAAAATAATCGACTGTTGGTTGTCCTGTAAGTGTGTAAATGGACAACACTTTGTGTCTTTCACAAATTGTGTTGTAAGTCTATGGGCGTTTTTCAAAATTTTGCTCAGGACTATTTTGCTATGTCCTACGAGTTTGACCATTGATTAAAAGGCAAAAATGTAGGAAGTGAGTATCAAATTATTTTATGTTGGGGTAAAATGTTTAACTTACTGTGAAAAAAAAGATAAACATAAGACATAAGCGGAAAACATATTTTAATATTTAATAAAATACCAAATATTATCCTACTTTTTTATGTGTCCTTCGTCATATCCTGGATTTTGATTACGTATTTTGGAGAATATATAAGCTATATTTGGATATCTATAGTATTACTCGAATGAAATAACTCATTTTATTTGTTTTTAAATAAAATATAATAAGGTTGTAGTATATTTTTCTAATTTAAATACTGAAATTATCGGATTTAAAAAACTGGCCACAGCGGACAGTCCGGTTACGTAACGGTATGATTTTATAAAGAATAACAATAACATTGTATTTGGCTCTAACTATTTTTAAGCAATGCCATATTGACAATGTTTTTATCATTCATTAGTTCTTTTCCTTTGAATTAAAACTGAAGAAATTCAATCGTCAACACTTGCGGTCCGTGACGTGCGTGACGGGTCTGTTTTGTTTGTCCGGTACGAACATTGATTTTGAAAGGTAAGACCCACAAATTTTATATACTACTCGTGTTAAATTATAAGTAAATATGTTGTAGATAATGAATGTGTACTAGTAAACTACTATAATCAACTTTTTTTATACCAAAAAAACATATGATGACAAATCCGCGTTATACGTAACGTCCAGGACGTGACGTGATGTACTATGTGGACTAAAAACGTTACGTACTGGACTCGTAAAGATGCGTTCATACTGTCTTGTGCAATTTAATATAAATTAAAAATATAATCCACCCAGAGAGGTAAACTCATTACCTTTATAGGATCTAGTCACCTCATGGTGAGCAGGTTTCCTTATTATGTTATAAATATCCTATTTAGACTAGCGATAAAGAGGGTGAACCCTAACATTCCTCACATCCTCGGCACTTCCTTACAAATTAATTTATTCCTACTCAGGTAAATTATGCCGCTGACTGGTGCCGAAAGAGACAAAAACAACGGCGATATGGACAAAAACAAAGAAAATGAAGAAAAATACAACAAAAGAAAGAAGTCGAAAGACTGAAGAACATAAACTCAAGGTAAGTGAACTAAATAAGGAAGAAAAGGAAAAAATACGGAAAATTTGAAGATAACAAAAAAGGAATAAAAGGGAAAATAAAAAAGTAAATAATACTAAGCCAGCTGTTCCAGTGACAGTGCCAGAGATGCAAGATAATACAAAATTGAAGAAAAAACAGAGATTGAATTACCGAAATTATAAAAGATATCAAAGGACATTAAAAACTTGTGAAAGGTTAAAGAAAGCTATTAGTAGTTTAAGTAAAAATAGATTTCGCCTAGAGACTAAACACAAAAAGATGATTGAGCTATTGGAAAATGAAAAAGTTACTCTAAAAGAAGACCAAACAATCACGCAGAATTACCTACTTATTGGTTCCCTATTTTATTTTTGTTACTACTTATTTGACATTTTTTTGTATCTGTTGGATTTTTTTGTAAGTAAAGAAGTATTGTTACCTACTTAATGTGAAAATGAAACTGAGATAGACTTGAATCCCCTAAGTTTTTTGTAAAATATATTTTTAAAATGCTCAAATCAAAACAGTCTGTGATATGTTATGATATGATATGATATATGTGACTAATTTTATAGAAATAAGTACAGTAAGTGATGTGACTTAAATAATATGTCACATCACGACGTTTTTGAAATGTTGAATAATATTGTATTGTTTCTAAAATGACTACAAATTGTGCTCATTGTAAACATAGCTTTAGAGTTCCTAAACGTAACGACTGTTGTCCACATACGTAACTGTCCTGTTTTGGCTGTTATAGTTTTTATTTTTTTATGAAAAAACCTTTGGGAGTTATGTTTTTGTTAATATATATTATATGTCTTTTTGTTATTTTTTGTATTTAAAAAAACTTACCTATAATGTTAGTCTTTCAGAATAGTTATTTATTCACAAAGTTTGATAGTCCAGAGTGCCATTTAGTTACGTACAAGACATATTTTATATTTTAAACAGCACTAAGAGGCAAGATAATCACAAAGTGGTATTAAATTTTAGAAGATTTTTATGTTGTTGATTAATTATAAATAAAGCTGATTAACTTTGATATGATTGAGTTATTATTTACTTTGAATGAAAATGTAACGTACAAGACCCCTGTATTGGCAACCCTCACTATAATAATACATTAAATAGAAATTATACTCATTTAATATTGTTTGATTATGGTTTTTCTTAAACCTTAGTTCATTGTCAATGTCTACATTTCATCGTTTATTTAAAATTTTGTTATGAAAATAAATGGACATCCTGTACGTAACGGAGAAAAATTTTGAAAAACGCCCCTATGACATTGTGTTCTTCGTGTTACATTTGTAAAGTTCCCTTACACACAGGATGTGTACCTATTTCTAAATTTTATTCTTCTATTGCCCGTTTTTTTCTGGTCTTAAAACATTCTGAGAATGTCTGATTCTGGAAACAAACTCTTGTAAAACCCTCGTAACAGTTTTGTCGTCAGAAGTTCTGTATATTATTTTTAAGGACCAGCGTACGGAGATTAGAATGGATGTCGGACGGTGTCCTGGTGTATATAAACATGACTGGCTGAGAGGAGGTTCTTAAAAATGAAGGATGTCATAATACTGTGTCTTAAAGCCGAAACTGGATTAATATCTGACATATTTATCATCAAAATTAGTAGGGTCGATAGGGTCTTCAGAATGGGACGAAGTTATTATCCGTTCACCTAGACGAGGTAGAGTTTCACCATGTGGCGTCTCCTCGGTTGATGATTTGATTTCCTGAAGGAATGCTGAGAAATACCAGTGTGCGTTAGCCTCTGAGTCAACTTGGGACAGCTACAAGTCTATAAGATGAACATAAACGAAAAGCAGTCATGGCCTAGCACGGTGTTAGTTTGGAAAATATGCTCTTGATTTTTACTCCTAGAATTTGTTCGAAAACCACTTTTCTGTTGGTTAAACTTAACAAGTTCTCTTAAAAATACTCGAAACTAAAAATATTAATTTTTTAGTATGTTATGAGTATGTATTGTCTATAGCGGAACAGCACTATTATGGTTAACATTGCAGAAATAAAACGCTCATTTAGTTATTACACTTCACATTAAATAGACAATTAAAGAAAAATTCATTTTATTCTAAAACAAGGATTCGTTAAGTTGCTTAATTTCGCCGTGAAAATAAGTTAACTTTTTAGAATAAACTGCGGTCTCATCTGACTTTGACAGAATGACATTATGACATGACACGTCTTTTTTTCTCCGTCAAGTTGTCAACTTGCGTCGTGTTGGAAAAATTTTACGTCGCTATGTTCAGTCCAGTCAGAACTCGAAATAAATAAATTGAATATGGCTGAAGTCGAAGGATATAAACATCGAGAAACTAATAACCATGAGGGAGAAGGTAAATTATGTTATGATATTTAATGGTTAGAGCGCGTGGTTAGTGTTTATCGCGAACGTCTGTGCCGAGCGGCTGAATCGCTGTGGCCCGTTACCCTCGTGTTACCTTTGTGACATTGAAATTGGGTTCTTTTTATAATTGCTGCGTGGATTGTGGTGCTGGGCCGCCAGGAGCAAAGCGCGCCGCCCACCTGACGCGTTGAGTGGTACCTTACGACGTACAACGGACTGTAGTGATCATGACGGGGGGCGCAGACAGGAGCCTCCACTCAGGTATTACATGTTTTTGTTGTAATATACCAATATAAGTTGAGAAATAGTGCGTTTTCAATAAATATTGTTGTTTATTTCCGCGTCTATAATCACAAACGTCTTGTTGAACTTTGTTCTTGCGTTCTGCGTTAATTCATTGTGTTTTTATCGTATCGTTTGCTACTAGTTGCATACGTTAATGTGCTGTATATTTAAAATATTTCAGTTCTTTGCTCAAATTTCTTCAGTTAATTACATAAAATCGCATATTGGAGCAGTATTTTAACAATAACTTACATTGTAATGTTGTAAAATTCAAAAGTTTTGCAGTTACTTCAAGGTTACACTTTGTGAACTTTGTTTTATTAATTAATATTCTACTTTCATAACAGTTGTATGACTATTTAGTTTTATTTTACTCTTACTTAAAACTGTCTATAACTGTTGTTTTGTCTACTTTTAAATTGGGAACATTTCTGATACGAATTTAAATTATTTTGTGAATTTGATGTTTTGATTGATCATTATGTATAAATATGTCATTGAATTGTGTGAACAACACATATATTGCTTCACTTTCTAATAATTTACATTATTGCTGATACTGTTTTTTTTTATATTTTAATGAACAATATAAAGTAATACCAATTATTTTATAAGTAGATTTTGAATTTTTTGCTTCCTATAACATTTATTTTATAGGTCTAAACATAATATATTTTATTGCAGTAAAATTTGTGCATGTCATCGAAACATAAAATTTATTATTGAATTGTCCAACTTATCTGTGTCATCGTCAATATATCTATATCTTATTGTACATAACTATGTGTGTGGCTTAGTAAACATTGATATGTATATTGTTACAATTTGCAGTATATCTTTTATAATCAAGTTACAAATATATACAAACAATTAATACATATGTGCAGTATTGCAAAAACACATTTGTCACATATTATATTACTTACATGAACTATAAATTGCAATGTAATTCTTTTATCAAAACTTAAAATTTGCTGGAAACTTCCCCCTTTTTTATCCGGTGCGTAAAGCCTCTTGGATGCCACATAGTGGAATAGTCACCACCATGTGGGGTCCAAGAGGCTATGCACTGGGAAAAAAGGGTAAGTTTCCAACAAATTTTAAGTTCTTACATACTTCAGATTCTAACCAGCGAAAACTGCATGCCGTCTCAGGCACTTAAATTAGGGGGTTAGTTGCACCTTGGGAAGGGAAACCTTGGAACCCTGACATACCACTGGCCACCTACAGTTTGTAGATGACCCCCTTGAAAACTACCTCTAGTGGATAGAAAGTATTTTTTTTTTTTTGCCATATTGATCTTTGCCTGAGAACTTTTTTGAAGTGTTTGCTTTTTCTCTTTTTAAAACATAACAGTAAAAGGCCAACTACAAGTTTCAACACATGAATATCACTATAATGACCATAAAAAGACCAGGCAGCAACATACTCAAAGACATGCAATTATCACATAAATACTCTTTTATTTGTTGTTTGCCAGTTCATACTTTTCCTTCGACTTTACAAGATCATCATCCCACCATGCGAAACCCCTCTTTCATTTCCGTTTGTGAGATTACACCATGAGGATTTTGTCCTGTTCCTTTTTTATATTTTAAGATACCCTCCATTACTATCTCCAGTTATGTTAGACTTGAAAAAACGCAAAATCACACTCTGGCTCAGGCACTAAAGGAGCTGAGGAACTGTATGTACCGTAAAAATAAAATCTCTGTAGCTTTTACTTTCCTTTTATATTTATCTTTTTGCCCAAAATACTAGTGTCCAAATATTGTTGTCAGACTTCCAATATGTCTGTATGAGTTTTAGAGATGTGTGTGGGTGAATGGTTCAATGCCCTTATTAATACATGACCATGAATTAAAATTAATAGTGTTATTATTGCTTCCTATAATAAAAATCGTGAATTTATTCGGCCATTGCGTAAACCACTTAAGACTGAGTTACTGACTGAGATATTAAATGTTTTATTATATTTTGCTGTTGTCTCGGCCCGAAATCCGATCAAAAATAAACATTTTGGACACAACGTCATCTAGTCCCATACTAAGCAGAGATTGTATTAGGTACTAGACAATTGATATAAATACATAAACATCCATTTTTTTGCAAATACATATATATTACACATAGAAAACACCCAGACTCCAAAACAAATATTTGCAGATCATACAAACATTTGGTCCAACCCGGGAATCGACTCAAGAACAGCAGTCGCATCCGCAAATACTACGCCCCCAGTCGATTCAGGGGACGGCAATTTGAACCGAAACATGGCTCACCCGCGCAAAGATATACCTAAACGTTTGACTAATTGCCACTTATGTCTTTCTGCAGAATAAAAAAAACATACGCAAGTTTTACCTGTTATTGAAGCAGTTTTTTATGCCGTTCAAATCTATTTTAATGACTTGTTGCCAACATCATAAATTAATTGTAGCTAAATTAAAATTCTTGTTGTATCAACTCTTTAAAAACCCACATACTCAAACTCATAAGACAAAAAGTATATACATATTAAAAAAAAAATGTTAGCTTACCATAAACTAACATGCATGTGCTTTCGCAACCGAAACTTTTTATTGATTAGTGGTATTTTTTATTCGCTTGCGTCAATATACTGAGAAAAACATAGGTCATTTTTTTTCTATATAGTAATAAATTATTTTAGAACAGTCGACGTAATATGCCCACGTCATAAGACATTACCATAAATATTTATCTACGTATTTCATACGCTCGCATAAAAAATGGATGGAAAATATCTATAAAAAATTATTTTAATCATAGATATTACACCTCTATCCATTGCATCCAACAGATGTCTGACAAAAAATTTAAAATCCATTGAACGTAATTAATCATTTGTCTATTATTATGGTTTATATCAATAGGTAAAATGATTCACGATAAAGATTTGGTGTAAATTAGTTGAAATATGGCGACATCTTATGCAATTGTCGTAAATATAAAAAGAATCCGTCGGGAGAGGGACGGGTGCCAGATCTTACTACACATAATATGAAATGAAGGCGCTTCCATCTTCTGAACTACTCAACGAATTGAAATGCAGTTTTCAGCAATACATAGTGATTCAAGAGGAAGGTTTACATGCTTAATGTAGAACAAATCCGAGGCTTGCAAATACTGCGAAGCCGGGCCAGTTCGCTAGTAGGTCGTAATTATAATTTAATATTTGTTTATTCACAACCGCAAATCTAAACTTTTTTACGGATCGGTTTTCAAATGGCATCTCATAATTGACTGTGGCCCAATCAATGCTTGTTCTTAGCATTTTATATTCTGTACTAGCTTTTACCCTCGGCTCCACTCGCGTGTATGTCGGTTATCGAGGTAAAAAGTAGCCTATGTCCTTTTCCAAGGTTACATCTATCTCTATAACAGAATTCATTAAAATCGGTTCAGTGGTTTAGACGTGAAAACATAACAGACAGACAGACAGAGTTACATTCGCATTTATAATATTATTACGGATTTATTACATCCACTCACGAAATTTGATCGTATTTTGTCCAAATTTTATTACTCAATATGGCCACGGTGTTACGCGATTTTAACCGCCAAAGGAAATTATAAATATTTACAAAACCAGTAATGTACATCGTATGAACATAACATTACGGAGGTGTAAAGTCCAAAACACTAAGATTTGCATCATCGTATAAAAGGTGAATCATGACAAGTTCATCATCACCGATTGGAAATGAATACCTATTCTCAATACGCATTGGTTTTATTTATGAAAATCATTGAAAAAGTTCAAGTCATTGTCTATGCCTTTACAATGTCAACTTTTATTAGTCATACTTTTTACCCTTGCTAATTTGGTAGGTAAATACGCAAATACCAAATGAGATTAAGACCTCGTTCGTCGCAAATACAATGTTTGTCCCTTGATTTTGGTCAGAACTATTCTGTCGCAAAGATGTTTTTACTTCCTGGGAAGTTACGTATGTAATAGATTAAACCAAATTCTAAACTTGTACCCAATGACTAGGATTGAGTGTAAAAAAACAGTTACTCGCTGGCTTTGTGATTTATTGTGACTATGACGGTACTGAAAATAACATTTGCACATTAAAATAGATGTATAATATGTATTTTCGTTCGTTCGTTTTGTATTGTATTACATATATACATAAATACTTACAACACTGAACTCTCCCTGAGTTTGTTTCGTCCTTTCTTCTCAGGGCTAGTCCAGTTAGGAAAGGCCGAACTCATCTGCTCAAAAATTTTTACTTGCAAAAGTGTTCATGTAACCTATTTGCAGAATAAATGATTTGATTTGATTTGATCTCACCAAGCTCACCATCACCATCAACAGCCTTTAACAGTCCACGGCTGGACATAAGCCTCTCCTTAGAAAAGAGGTTTTGGCGTACTATACCACGCTGGCCAGACGGGTTGGTATAGGGTTGGTTTCAAGTTTTCCTTCTCTTTGCATCGATGTTGTCTTGCGTAGTTTATCCATTAGTCGCCTTTTACGACACCCGCGGGATGAATAGGGGTGGTGACACTGTATTCTTAATGCGTCACCACTCGGACAGCTCACCAAGGATCACACAAATATGTGGTCTGACTTGGGAATCGAACCTTATACCTCTTGAACAACAGCCGCATACGCTAACCACTAGAACAACAAGGCAGTCAAAAGGGGGCTAAATAAGAATATTTATAAATAGTCCTTTATAAAAGAGACATTTCTGTACAAACCCTGTAGTTTATCCTGAGAAAGATTTTTACTTGCATGAGTAGCGACCTGAATGTACTAGACAAGCGAAATGTCAACGCTGAATAAAAATACACACTTGAATGGGTTCGTTGTCCTTTTAATGGGTGACAGACGCATGTTTGCAAAATTTCCATTTTGGTAATAGAGAATATTCATATACTTGCCCATACTGGATATGTTAAAGAGGTTGCTTGCGTCAGATTTCTCCTAACTACTTTAAACTCCAATTCCTTTATTGTTCCCAAGACTATTTAGGGTTCCAGTTAACGCTCCGTGTAAAAACTGAATTCCAGTTTTTACACGGAGCGTTTGGCATCGGACCTCCGCCAAAACCAAACAACACTTTTAGCCCGACCCGGGATTTGAACCCGAGATTTCTTGATCAGCGGTAGCTTACGTTAACCACGAGACCAACGAAGCAGTCGATCTTCCATATTTGGAAGAAATGAAGCAGTACTTAGTTAAGTTTCAATGATTGTATTGTGGTGTATTTTCTAAAAGCTTTTTATATAGTTCCTACTAGCTTAAGTTGCAACTTCCTCTACGCCGCAACACGTGCTGGCATTGGAAGTCACCGCTTAGGAGTTATAGATACACGTTCTATAATGTCACTCAATCACGTGATCAAAACAAAATATTAGCCAATGAAACAAAAGAATAGAATAGAAAAAGAAAAAAAAAAGAAAAAAGTTTGCTACTTGGCAAGGGGGGGGGGGTGGGGGGGGGGATCTGTAGGTCTTAAACAATGTGATTGCGTGAATGGCGTAGTGATTACAGCCATAATCTCCCCGCTTCTAACTGAGCTGAGTGTTTTTAAATTCAATCCCCACATGGGACAACACTTTTTGAGATCTAGAAGTTGTTGTTTTTGTTGTCCCCATCACACAATATATATTATCATAGAAAGTTCGAGAAATCTTTCGATTGTATTTCAGGTAATGTTCAGAACTTTGCTTACGTTAAAACAATAGTTAAATTCTCTTGCAGACTTTGTACAAGATCAAGCCAAATGAAAGCGAAAGAATCCCTCTTAGATAAGTTGTATTTAGACACCGGATACGATAAAATACACAATTGTTATCCAAACATACATTAACATACCTCACCTCGTTTTTTTTCGACCATACTTATTTATAAAAAATTTTGAGTCGATTTCACGTACACATGTTTGTGAAGAATTTCTAGTGCAGTTGTGTTTATTCTTCTACCTCAGTATCGAGTTCTAAACATTTTGTGGTGTCCTAGTGACCACAACAATAACCCATAATGTCCCATTTCTGGGCTCGGTTCCCTCTCAGGAGAGGGTTTAGGCCATACGTCCCCACGCTGGCCGAGTGCGGGTTGGGGACTATCATGACACGTTGTGGCTACGTAATCTTGTCGTTGGATGTTTTTTAAGCTCGAAGACCTCTAACTAAGCTTCACGACTGTTTTGAAAACAACCGGGACGACGGCTTAACGTGACCGCTCATAACGTTGTCGTTGCTTACCCGTGATGATTATTTATTTTTTCCATTTAAATTTTATTTGATAAAATGTAATTGCACATGCGCAGGCGCAGGTCCTGCAAGTCTTATCTCGGATTTAATTTGTTTTGTTAGGTATTTGTTTTAATAAAGGGTTATCTTTGATATTCACAACTATCTGATAACAAGTGATATGTGAGAGGTATTACGTGGTCAAATCAGCTTGCTGTTACGTTCAAAGTGTAACAATTACTTCTAAATATAACCGCATCTGGGCCGGCTCTGATGCTGTGTTATAGTTTGTTTTGCCAAAATTCATTCACTATAATATGTTTAACTAATCTATTTGTATATGCAAATGTAATCTGCGCTTGCGCACCTGTCAAGTTTCTCTTTGATATCGTGATTGACTTTTACCTTATGTAAACGTTCATTCATTTCGTTCCAATCAGTTTTATTTCGAGTCTAAATAATTGCCTAAGTCATTCCTCATGTCATCAGCTTTCTGTTAGTGAGAGTTCTGTCAGAATCAGTTCAGCCGTTACAGAGATTAACCGGTACAAACAGACAGACTCTCTCTCTCTCAATTTAAGAGCAAGGCTCTTGTCGGTGGAGCAATCGCCACTCTTCTCGTTTACCTGCCATCTGTACAGACAGACAAAAATGTTAAATGTTATTTCTTTGATATAAATACCGTATATCTTCTTCCGAGCCTTATTCCCAAGTTTGTTTGGGGTCGGCTACTAGTTCAACCGGTTTTACCTGAATTTCAGTTTTTCCACGGAGCGACTGGCATCGGACCTCCGCAACCCTAAGGGAGAACTGAAATTCGAAGATTGAACTAGTTGTCAGTATATTTGAGGGCACTGACTTCCCAATAACGATTGCCATAGATGTTCATAACAACCGGGACTGACGGCTTTACGTGCTCTCCGAGGCACGGGCGTGAATCACCGCCAAACTTCCTAACTCCGAGCTGCTATTAGGAATTTCCTAAGAAAACCCCAAAAACACTTTTTGGCCCGACCCGGGATTTGAACCCGAGACCTCTTGATTAGCAGTCGCATACGCCAACCACTAGACCAACGAGGCAGTATATAAATACCGTATATACTTTGACATAAAAGAGTGTTAATTACTTTTTTAATTAAAAACTTCCGGCCTCCGGAAACCAGGAGAATGATGCTGAATGATTGGGACTCCAGTCTCACACTGACCAACGAAATACGACAGTATTCTGCTGTCATTATTAGGACGGTCTTCTGTCTGAAGGTATTACTGCCCCGATCGAGCCTACCCATTCGTGATGAAATCAGCGTGGCCCTACTACCTACAAAATTACCATACCATTTATAAGCAGTTGAATAAGTTTAGACTGGCTTTAATGTCGGCCATATTTGATTACAGTTCTTATAGACCAAAATATTCCATTGTATCGCTTGTTATCCAATTAGTGTAAAGACTGCTACGTCTGTCTGTATATAAAATTGTCTAATCTTTATATATATAATTCTTCTGTGAGTGTGTATGTCACTGAACTTCTCTCAAACGACTGGACCGATTTTGATGAATTTTTTTGTGTGTGTTCAAGGGGATCTGGGAATGGTTTAGATTCGCAATTGGACCCGGTAGGTGGCGCTGCGATCAATTTCAGGAATTTTAATTTATTTTGTCTTGTATATGTTGGAGATAAATGCCTTGAGCAAAAATGTGTCTGACTTGACCTGAGTACCACCACGGTCTCCGACTATCCAGTAACTAGCCAGGAGCCTACCTGTTCTGAGGAAAGGGGGAGAGTGCACATTCCAAGTCTCTACGCACTTGGGTAGAAGCAGTGTCTTACTGCCAAGATACCTCATTTGCGCTTTATACCAAAATATAATTAAATAGCCCTCATTAATGTAGGTTTATTTAAGATTTAACTCGCTTTTGGTCGCCGTCCTGTGTGTAATTCGGATATTCCAGTAATCATTTTTCTTTAAAACATAGCCTTGTTAAAAGAATTTTCAAAATCGGTTCAGTAGAACCAGAGAATAACCTCCAAAAACCTCACAAACTTTATCTCTTTATAATTTTAGTATACATAACGATCAGTTTTGTTCTCAAGGTCACTTAGTATCTCAATACAGAGCTTTATACGAATTAATAAGTGCTATATTCAAGGTTGTTCCTATTGTTTAGAGACGGAGTCGCAAGCGCACACAATCTACTTTGACCTAAATATCAATGTTAATGTTCAATGAGATGTAAAATACTGAATACATCTTCTAATTCATCAAATCGATGATTGTTCATGTACTGTGATGCGCTGTCGTAAATATTTATAACGTTGCTTGAATAAAACGAATTTGAGTGTTCTGAAGAGTTGTTCAAACCGGTCCCCCGTTCCTCTACAGGACAACACGTTCTGGTCTCGGAAGCCACCGCTTCAGAGTAGTTGACATACGTTCTCGAACTTAAAGGTTCGGCTCTTTCTTTCTGTGCTGATCAGTTAAAACCTGGAACTCTCTGCCAGTGCACCTTACAAGGCTGCCATAGTGTGGGTCACAGTGCTGCATTATCCGCAGTGGCAGTGAGGACGGTGACCGCCAGATTCTAGATTCTGTTCATGCTTTCCATCAGGCGGGGCAGAGTCATTTTGGCGGCAGATGAATGAATCACAATTTCATAATACTCGCGTACACCTCTCATTCAGATGAATGAACGACAATTTCATAATACTCGCGTACACCTCTCATTCAGATGAATGACCGACAATTTCATAATACTCGCGTACTATCTCATGCTAGGCTGTCGCGATAGTTCGTGAATCGTTTGATTGATTGCTTCATTGAATCGTCGTGTCGTTATACTATACTATTACTCTTTTACAATCGTATGCACTTCTTATATAATATGCACTTTATTTTTTATAAACGACCTATTATTTTTTCTTTAACTGCCTCGCTGGTCTAGTAGCGTATGCGAATGTCTATCAAGAGTTTTTTTCGGGTTCGATTCGGGTCGAGCCAAAACTGGCCAAAAAGTGTTATTAAAATTTTCTGATTATAGAAGTACTTAAGAACAACCCGGAGTTTGACAATTTTGCGTTTTAACCCCCGTGCTTTGGAGTGTACGTAAAAAAAGTAGGTCCTGCGCCTGACTCGGATTATGACCGTGAGGGAACAGAGTCTGCACCTGTGTTTGCGCACTCACTTTTGCACTTTTAATATCTATTGCGTTGCTGGTTGGTCTCCGTTAAAACTGGCGACCGTGACTGGCTAGGAGAAGATCATTTAACTTCCCAATTCCTAGGAAAATAACGTACTTCTTTAATTCCTAATTTCTGTAAGTCAGTATAACCGAATAACCTTCATAAATCTATACAAATAAATTAAATGTATATGTCTGTATGTACCTAATATCAAATTAACAATTTTTTACTAAATGCATATCAAAGTATACGGAACTTCAACAAAAAAGCAAATTTTAAAAGTTTTGTCTGTCCTAATCTATGGAGCGGCTGGATTTATTCATAGTCGAATGTAGCTATCTATAGTTTGCGAACGTTCCACAGACGTTTGAGGAATGTGTATGTAATGACATGCCGGCCCCCGTTGATTAGAAAGCTGCCATTGCGCAACTACTAAACATACATGTTGTCCCACAAGTTGTTAGCATCTGGTAGTAGTCTTAAAAAAGTTAGTGGATGTCGTTACAATCCCTACTAATAAGAGTATATTATACATGCGAAAGTGCAAAAAGTCTGTTTGTCTATTACGTTTTCACGCCTAAACCGCTGAAACGATTTTATGAGTTTTATTATAGTAGTAGTAGTAGTAATAATCCGAAAGATTTCGGCCATGGCGACCACTTCGACCCCTTATAGGGCTTGGCGCTGATGCACGGATTTTCGAAGCAAACTCCTTTTAAAAATAGCTCTTTTGTTATAGAGATAGATGCAACCTTGGGAAAAGGACATAGGCTACTTTTTACCGCTATATATAACCGACATAAAAGCAGGCGGCGCCGCGGGCAAAAGCTAGATGTTTCATATGGGTTCCGTAACAGGTTTGAAAAACTTCATCGACATATATTTACATTGTGTTTAATACACATTTAAACGTTGGAGTGTCTGTTTGTAATATCAAATTAATAGTTTCTACTAAACAGCAATCTGTCTATCTGTTCCGGCTATTCTCTGGAACGGCTAGACCTATTTTAATGGAACTTCAACTGGCAGAAACCTGATGACGTAATAAGTAACTTAGGCCTAGACTAGTTTCGCCCGTGACCAGAGGTTACGTTAATCACTCATAAGCTCGTAACATATCATGTCTCAAACGGTCACCCATCTAGATACTGACCGCGCGGTCGTTGCTTACCATCAGTGAATGTTATTCACCTAAGGCCACACGCGTATGAGCGCTAAATATCGTTAGTTGATATAATAATAATAATAAAAACGTTTATTTGTCACCAAAACCGAAGTACAGACAAAAAAGAAAATTAATACAAAAATAACTTAAGCAGGGCAGGTAGTACATGTGGTTGTACACATATATAAATCTACTATATAAAATTCTCGTGTCACAATGTTCGTTTCCATACTCCTTCGAAACGGCTTTACTGATTCTTATGAAATTTTTTATACATATTCAGTAGGTCTGAGAATCGGCCAACATCTATTTTTCATACCCCTAGGACGCGAGCGGAGCCGCGGGCAACAGCTAACTAATATATATATATATATATATATATATATATATATATATATATATATGTAGATGTAAAACGTTTGCAAAACAATACCAAGAATTTACATCACTTACCCACTTGAATGACTTTGATATTTTACTAACGTGTCCAAACAGTAGTGACTCGCTATAATCTACCAACCCGAGGCTTGTTTGTGATAGTAAACAGATTAAAAAAGAATAACGTATCATTATTCTCTAACATAATCATCATCAGCCTATGGCGGTCCACTGCTGGACATAGGCCTCTCCCATTACACACCACTCTGATCGATTTATGGCTTCTCGCATCCAGCTCCTGCCAGCCATCTTACGCAGGTCGTCACTCCACCTCACCTGTGGGCGTCCTACACTACGTAACAACATAATAAATATTTCGGACATCTTAAGCAGGCACCACACTTCGCTATGCGCTATTCGTTATGCGGGTTATTCGCGCGCATACGGCGAAGTGTGGAGGGTATATCTGTTTCGTTCACCATAAAAATGACAATGACACATATCTACAACACACATATTTGCCTTATTTGAAGCTTATTTGACATACCAGTTCGAAGTGTGGATGGCATGTTTGTTGTTTGCGCGCATAACTAATATTTGGGCGAATACGGCGCAGACACATAACGAATAGCGCATAACGAAGTGTAGTGCCTGCATTACACACAACGTCATCTAGTCCCAAACTAAGCAGAGCTTGTATTATAGGTACTAGACAACTGATATAAATACATAAACATATTTCTTTTTTATAAATACATACATATTATACATAGAAAACACCCAGACTCCGAAACAAATTATTTG
Source organism: Phragmatobia fuliginosa (assembly GCA_932526445.1). Lineage (NCBI taxonomy): Eukaryota > Metazoa > Arthropoda > Insecta > Lepidoptera > Erebidae > Phragmatobia > Phragmatobia fuliginosa. The sequence continues at coordinate 18,592,880 of OW052074.1, forward strand.
TGGATCACATAAATATTTGGTCTAACTCGGGAATCGAACCTGACACCCCTTGATGAGCAGCCGCGTACGCTAACCACTAGACCAACAAGGCAGTTAAAGCCACTAACTATTTTTAAAGCTATATCCCATATACATCCAAGCCATAATACAAGCTCTGCTTTGTTTGGGACTAGATGACGTTGTGTAAGATGTCCGAAAAAAATTATTTATTTATAAAGAGTAGTGCCTATATCCTTCCTCAAAAATCAAACTATTTCATTTACTAATTCATTGAATGAAACGTATCGTAATATGACCGTTTCAACGGTTTATTCGTAACATACCTATGTAATAATCACCCTGCATTAGTTAGTAGAGATAAGGCGTTCATACATTTTGACCTGAACATATAGATTACCATATAATCTATATGCATTTAGGTGTAGTATCATTTATTTATATAAGCATATAATGATATTATTAAGATAGTGAGGCATTGGTGCACGTTTTTATGTACTTACAAAAGGCAAGATAATAACAATCTTTAGATGGATATCAGCCCCCCTAGCCAAGATGCAAAAGTTTTTCGTTTCCTATTCTATTTAAAATAGAAAACCCTTTGCACACCTTATTACAGAGTTACAATAGAGTACATTAAATGACAAATATGTAGTGTACAAAGGGCGGCCTTATTGCCAAAGGCAATCTCTTCCAGCCAACCTTAGGATGGATCAACAGTGGTAGTCGATAATAATAGATAAAATACTAAACAATACAATTTTGCTGATAATCACATACAATTGTTTTTGTATGAGTCTAAGCATGCGTGCGTGCGTGCGTGCGTGCGTGCGTGCGTGCGTGTGTGTGTGTGAACCGAACCCCCGACCTATGGTTTGACAGTCATGATCAAATCGACCAACAGGCCAGTTTTCTTATACATATACAGTACATTGTAATGCAAATGATCAAATGTGTTATAAGGGTGTTATTTATAGATGTTTTATAAATACGAGTCGAGGAGCGGAAGACTACTGCTGTCAGGTCAAAACATTATGCTAATACTCAATACGTTCAGGCGATAACATTCTTATTGTATCACACAATTAGTTGCCACCAAAAAAATCGGTTGTCTGTAAAGTCGATTTACTGACGATAGTTTTTAATTTTTTTTTTTTATATTTTTGGACACACAACATCATCTAGTCCCAAGCTAAGCAGAGCGTGTTATGGGTACTAGACAACTGATATAAATACATAAACATACTTTATTTTTTTTGTAAATACATACATATTATACATAGAAAATACCCAGACTCCGAAACAAATATTTGTGAATCACACAAATAATATTTGGTCCGACCCAGAATCGAACCATAGACCAACGAGGCAGTTGAACGTGACAACGTCATAAAATTGTGCTTCTTTGTCGCTCGTTCCGCGCTCTCGCTTGCACTTCAAGCCTTAAATGGAACGCCTCAGAGCGAGGTAACGCCGCATGAGTTATGTTTTTTCGTGCGTGCAGCCGGCTCCATCGAATTATAAGACGTTTTCACGTCAAAAACTTCGCCGATAAACTATCTAAGTCAACAAACAGACAATCCAGCAGATATTGTTGTAGCACGAGTAACGCCGTGTAGCGAAGCTTGTCTAAATAAATTTAGTTTAAGTTAGTGGCATGTTAGTGACTGCAGGTTGGGGTACGTAATCTTGCAGTTCAATGTATTTAATCCGTTCGAAGTCCTCCAACTAAGCTTCATGATTGTTATCTTATAATAACAACCGGGACCGACTGCTTAACGTGACCTCTGAATCACGGAAATACCAATAACGGCCACCGATCCTGTTACTGATCACGCAGTCTTTGCTGACCTTCGGTAAAGATCAAAAACGAATTTAAAGGAACAATAATGAAATTTATTCTTAATCCCAAAAGAGAATCCTACTTCCTACTAATATTATAAACGTGAAAGTTTTTATGTATGTATGTATGTTTGTTGCTCTTTCACGCAAAAACTACTGAACGGATTTGGATGAAACTTTACAATAATATAGCTTATATATCAGAATAACACATAGCCTACTTTTTACTGCAATAATCAAGGTACACGTGCGAAAGCTAGGTGATTATAAACATACATAAATCATAGATGTCAAAATGTATCACTGTTTATCTCCTGTCAAAACTTCACAGGATGATATGCATAACAAACTTCCATAGCAACCTTAATGATAGTTTGTAAATGGTTAATTTAAAAATGAGATCTGGATAATCACATATGTAGGCAACTTTTTATCCAAAAAATACGCGGGTAACACCGCGGGGCGCAGCTAGTTATTTATAAACGTGAAGCAACAAGGTTGTATAATATAGCATGCATTCAGAAAGCGAAATGACTTTGTCCAAGTTTCTCCGAAATCGACCGGAAACGAAGTCCGCTAGGTCATTTTACTTTTTAATGTCATGTACGACAACATTCGACCTTACATTAGCCGGTTTGGGTCTAGGGTCTATAGAGCTCACAGTAATTCATTCATTCCCATTGTATTTTGTACTTGAGGGCCATTCATTTACTACGTAAGGTGATTTAGGGGAGAGGGGGTCGAACGTGTCTTATTTTTTAACTGACTATTCAAAAGGAGAAGGTTTTCAATTCTACTGTATTTTTTTATGTTTCTTACCTTAGAACTTTCAATTGGGTGAACCGATTTAGTTTTTTTTTTATTTGAAAGTTGTTACCTCTCTTGTAATCCCATAATAAACAAAGCGGGATCTGACCCCGGGCAAGTTGCAACACGGTAATGGGTTTCTATTCTATTTCTCTATTCTCTTGTTTTATCTTGTGGTGTGTGGATAATATCTTGTTTTGATCACGTGACTGAGTGACATTATTTTCTCTCATTAAACAAGAGAATAGAGAAATATAATAGAATATTTATATAAAAAACTCATTTTTTGTAAATATATACATAAATATATTATTTTTGTAAATACATACATATTAAACATAGAAAACATCCAAACTCCGAAAAAAATATTTGCGGATCACATTTGGTCCGACCCGGGAATCAACCTCTTGATCAGCAACCGCATACGCTAATCACTAGACCAACAAGGCAGTTGATTAAAATATGCAAATGATTAAAATGATTCCATTCAATACGATTGTAAACTTTGATAAAAATAAACATCACAACCAGCTAAAGGTATAGGCATTTTCTCCTTTACATTCTTACATGGACAACGCGTGCTGGACTTGGAAGTCACCGCCTCAGAGGGGAGGAAATACGCACTAGAACGAAGCGGTTCGGCTCTTCCTTCTTATGCCGAGCAGTCAAAAGCTGGAACTCGCTACCAGCTCACATGTTTCCTTCCCACTATGATCCCGGGTCCTTTAAGCGGGGCGTGAAAAGCATCTCACTAAGCCGCCATAGTGTGGGCCGCCATACTTTACTGTCTGCATTCGCAGCAATGATGTGTGGTTTCTCCCACTCTTGGATTCTGCTCATGCTTTCTATCAGGCGGGGTAGAGTCACTTTGGTAGGCTATATATATATATATATATTAAAAAAAAACATTAAATATTAAACAGGGGGGAGGGGGCTCCTTCTATTCTTATTTTTCTTATTTAGGTGAGGTCAGGAATTTGTAAAAATCGTTTTACGTAATAAATGAATGACCACTTTGTTGATAGAGCTAACAGTAATTCATTCATTTCCATTGTATTGTGTAATAATCGGTTAGCCATGACAAATTACCGTACTGGTGATAACTCGATATGTATTCGAGTTGAGCTAACTTTAGGATTTGTTGTTAGTATATCACTATTTAGCATTCAATCCAGTGAATATAGGCGATCTGCTTAAAAATACAGTTTAGATCGCAGTTTTGTCGTGTTTGAGGTCAATGTCTTGTCACGTGGTGTAGTTATAGACTTTTTTTTTGCATTGGTAACTCAATGGTAGCTTAATGTATGTGTTTGTATGATCTGAAATTATTTGTGTCGGAGTTTGGGTGTATTCTATGTATGTATTTTTATATGTCGGTTGTCTAGTACCCATAGTACAAGCTCTGCGTATTGTGTTATCAAAAACACCGTTCACTGTTGAACATAGGGCTCACCAAACACGGCTAACTATTCCGGTCTTGGCCAATCTGCCTGCGTCCACTGCCTAACACTTTCTTCAAATCTTCAGTCCATCGAGTCGCAAGGGGTTCTACACTTCATTTATTTTTTATTTAATAGCGGTCTCCAAATTTAAAAAAATAAAAATAAAATACATGCGTTCTTGCTACTCCATTTGAAGGTTTCTTTTTCCATTTTAAATTAAAACAATACCGAACTCTTTTTAACCGAATATAATTAAATTAGCTTATCTCAACAATAACACCAATATCAATTTTATAACTTCACATAAAATATTAACAATCGACTCGGTAGCGTTTAATAATGTAGGTCAAATAAAACAATTTATCAATAATTGCAGATTGGCCGTAATACGTTTTAATTGTAGTTTTTTTTTGTATGAGTCTGCCTGAGTCCAATTTGCTTGATGGAAAACATGAGTAGAATCAATCAATCAATCATAGTCATTGCTAATGCGGCATAGTGACCCACACTATGTACAGACACAAATATACTTACGTCTCTATCTTCGTACTTTACATTCAAGCGGTACTTCCTCAGAGTAGACCAGTCTAAATTGATAGCATTCATACTGTCGTTTCGTTTCTTTGGTGAGTGTAAGACCGGAGGCCCAATTATTCTGCATCATTCTCCCGGTATCCTGAGGCCAGGAGAATGATAAAGAAACATCTGACCAGACCGCTATGGTATGGGTCACCATGATGCATTGCCTACCCTTACAATGAGGATGGTGACCACTACTCTTGGATTCTGCTCATACTTTCTATTAGGCAGAATAGAGTCAAAGCTCAAGCTGTTTCATCATCCAAAGGGTCTGGTTTGATTTTTTTTTCACTTCAATTCCATCGTCCATTCGCTCGCACTGAACACCTTTACCAATCATCATCTAGAACGGGCTTGACGCTATAAGCAAGCCTTGTTATAAAATAAACTCGCACTAGGCACTCTCTGTATCAAGTATCAACACATGTTGACCTCTGTATCCTCTTGCGGTCACATCATCTACCTGCGAGATGCTGTGACGCAAGTAGAACTAGTTTATGATATTAACAACATAAAAACTGCGTCCATTGGCCCGCGCCGGACGCACCGCACGCAACGGATTTTATTTTGCTTTGTATGATTTCACATAGTGCTGCGTCCACTATTCGCGCCGCCCGCACCGAACGCCGGCATTTCTGAGCAAGGCAAATCCGTTCAATCCGTTGCGTGCCGTGCGTCCGGCGCGGGCCAATGGACGCGCACCTTAAGTGCTATAAAATACATAGTAACATACTGTAGTAGTTTACTCCCTCGGAAGCTTAGATAAGGAAACAGTTCTTGTTATATGGTAACTTGAACTCAGAGTAAATTTAATGTCCGCGTGATAACTATACGGGCAAAATATATCTTTATCTATATAAATAAATAAATATTCCGGACGAATTACGCGCAACATCATCTACTCCCAAACAAGGCAGAGCTTGTTCTATGGGTACCAGACAATTGATATAAATACATAATCATACTTTTTTTTTCTAAATACGTACATATTATACATAGAAAATACCCAGACTCAGAAACAAATATTTGTGGATTACACAAATATTTGCTCCGACACGGGTATCGAACCCGAGACCTCCTGATCAGCAGCCGCATACGCTAACCACTAGACCAAGAAGGCAGTTAGGAACCAAATACATATGCGAAAATCCTTAGTTTGCTGTTTCCGACCCAAAAAGCTGAATGACTGATAAAACCACACATATTCTAGTTAAGTTACAACCAGACAAAACGAATTATGGTTATTTCAGACTTATTTGTTCTGGATGGGAATAGAAGCCACGATCACAAATTCGACAGTCAGAATAACTAAACACAAGCAACGTGTCCATCAAAGAAATAAATAATATTTTATGACTGACTTTCATTGAATATTCGCGAATTATTTTCAATCGACACCAGCCCTAAATTTGGAAGGCAGCCAAAAGTAAATTGTGATGAAGCAATTTTGCAATTTTCTTTACATTTTGTGCTGTTCGGATAACGTAAGTGGTATTAGTGCTCGTCACGCCCTCTTCTACTGAACTGAGTGTTGGGGATTCAAACCGTCATGAATTGACACATTATGTGATCCATAAATTATTCTTCTCAGTCTGGGTGTTCTTTATGTCCGATTCGTGTATGTTTGTAAAGTTTCCCGTGACAGAGGATTTATTCGGGATATAGCGGGTGATTCGGGACTCTTTAAATGTACTAGCGGTTGCCCATTGGTCTAAATTCAACCGATTTTTAGGGTTCCGTAGCCAAATGGCAAAAAACGGAACCCTTATAGATTCGTCAAGTCTGTCTGTCTGTCTGTCCGTCCGTATGTCACAGCCAATTTTTTTTTCTTTTATTAGCTTTCTGTACTTTTCCTCCATATAAATTGTGCCTGTGCCAATTTTCATTCTCTTGCAAGGAGTACAAAACTTTTGCTTCACGTTTTAATATACTCGTATAGATTTTCTTTGTGGTTATATGATGGGTCACTTGACATTGAGTGATTAACATCTCTAACAAGTTATTTTGCGTGCATTTATACTTTAGGAATTTCTATCCACCTGACTCTGTTTTTGTGGAACTTTATTACCTATTAATTACATTGCAGGATAATTTTCTTATATGGGTCACGTTACAATCTTGTATAGCTGTACTAATAAGCCTGACTGGTGACGGTATATGGTTTTTGTTAGGTCTTGAATAGGACGTACATAAAATATTAATGGAACTCTTACGATCTTTCACCTCAGGGTCAGTCAGGGTACTAACAGCTGTATAGAACTTCGTTTAATTGGCAGTTAATTACCAATGACTTTTGAAAGTGTACAATACAGAGCCTACTCATTAAAAATTATGTAAGTTTATGTAATGCATACCTCCATACTTCCCTATTCAAGACCTAACATAAACCAATCTGCCGTCACCAGTATATAAAATTAATGCATTAATAAGTAAACATAAAAATTACCTTTTGGATACGGTTTTAAATATTCGTTCCATTATGGGTGACTGAGCAACCCTATCAGGGGATCAGAAACTAGTTAAAATTGTATTACTTAGTAAATTAATGGCCCCCATGTGAAAATGCTTCTGTCGTGTTTTTTCAGCTACCACGTGTATCGATGACGTAGGTGCATTACATAATAAATTCTTCGAACATGTTACACACAACGCCATCTAGTCCCAAACTAAACAGCTTGTATTATGGGTACTAAACAACTGATATAAATACATACTTAAACATATTAAACATTGAAAACACCTAGACTCCAAAACAAATATTTGCAGATCACACAAACATTTGATCCGACCCGGGAATCGAACCCGAGACCTCTTGATCAAGAAAGCAGTCGAAAATTCGTAACTAAGAAGTATTTTTGGCAGAACTCCATGCGAATCAATGGTGCATTTTTATATGTAATATTAAAATAGATACACTAGCAAAATATTTCCGTTATCAGAAAGCTTGGAAGGCATCCAAGCAGGTTATTGACATAATTTACATATGGCTGACGGCCAGAGCGGTGTTCGAACACATAGATCATTTCTCACACTGTGTAAATACAGCGAAAATGTCAGGTGAGGCATTTCAATTAACATACGATTCTATTTGAAACTAGCGATGTTACCCGCGTTTATTGTTAAATCCCGTTCACTCGCCGCAATTTACTATAATTTTTAGAGCGGTAAACTCACTTGCCTACTTTATGCAAGGGAGTTTGCTGCGAAAATCGACTATATAAGCCATCTCCGTGCGCATCAAGCCCTATAAGGGATCGCTGATGGCCGAAATCGGTCGGATTATTATTATAGTAGGTGCTAGGTACGTCTTCGGTATCAAAGTATGTCACTATAAGCTCATTAGTACCTTCCCCTTCATCAGTAAATGCACTTAGATCCTGATCCCAGTCTGTTGACTGATGAAGGAAGGTATCAAATGAAGTATGATAGCCAAGTCACATTCATCATCATTATCTTTTCTATAAAATGATTACGATGGTTTCTTGAAGTCCCTTTGTAGATCTTTTGAGTTGAGAAAAAGACTACACTTTTTTTCTATTCTAAAATAAACCGCATTATTTTACTTACGTATGTTGTCATTGTACTCAACCGAGTACACTAACATTTTATTTTAGGAATGAATTATTGATTGAATTGTTTATCATAATTTACTTTTATATGTATTTACACCAATGAAATGAATAAAAAAAGCTTTTAATCAGAAACTACTTCAAAAAATCTGTGATCATTTACCTGCCTCCACGCTGTTTTGTCAAAATTTGACGTTGACACTTTTTGACAATAATTTCATCAATCACATTACCCGCGTAATTCTGCTCAATTTACGTAAACAGTGTTAAGTTTAAATAAAATAATAAAGACGGCTCCTTAAAATTTACTAGTTGTTTAATTGATATTCAGGAACATGTTTGTACTCGATTAAGTACAGTGACTTCCAATGGGTTAAACTTGATTTATTTATTTTTTGGATATGAAAAAGTTAGTTTACCATAAAAGATTTTTGATAATTTTGAATTAATGTTTAAATAATCCTGATATATTTATTGTGTTTTCTGCACTACAGGACCGAAATTTTAATAAAATCAATGTTCGAATTTGACTTATGTAATTTATAATTAGTAAAAATATAAATTATTTAGTAATTAATCTGACTTAAGATAATGCATACACAAAATGAGCATTATTACAACTTACTGTTGCACAGATTAATTGTGAAGAATGGACTAAAAAAAGGTCATTACTCTCGGTCACAGTACGACTTTTATTCATATTTCTAAATACGAAAATTTTAGCTCTAAAACACTCAAATATTAGTTATTTTTTATCTAAAACGGGTTATTTTCACATGATTGACTGATTTTTCAATGGTTACCATAGCCTTAACGTTTAAAACATTCGGACATTCGTTTAAATCTGCAGAAATATTTTTTTTTTCAATTAAAATCGATTTATAAAGCACACCTGAGTTTGTTATTCAATTTTGAATTTAAAGAAAATTTTCTAGAATGATCAGGAAGTCTGTTCCAAATTAGTTTTTAAAATATTTGAAATTTTTAACGTTCCAGGCAGTGAGGTGGTAGGCAAGCTGAGTTTGCGTATCAATTATAAAGACATACAAAGTAAGTGAATGTTGAATGTCTGTGCATCTCTGTTTAATTTTCTGCTCAAGAGTATTTAACATCTTTCATTTTTAGCTTAAATTTTTTCTCTTCAATCCATTCAAATTAAGATCACAGTGACGTAGAAATAAATTACGTTATGCAATTGTGTTCTGTAATAAAATATATCTTGTCGTAATTAGAAGTAAACAAATTCGTGATTGCTTAGTAAAACAAAATCTGAATTCTTTATATATGGTAACAAAGATGGCTGCTAAAGATCAAATTAAAAAGAAATCGTTTTTTTTTAAAGTGGACAATTTTTTTTTGTGGCCTTAGTGGTCAGGCATGCCTAGTGTTCTTAATTTGAATGGAATATTAATTGGCTGATAGTTGAGAATGAAGTATCGTACTAAAAAAAAAAAACTATAGATAGCATGTTAACTTCATTGTATATTTTGTATACGTATGTACACATTAATGTCTAAATAGGTAGTTTTAGTGCATATCTAGTGACTTCTAAAAGCCGTTCTTAATCGTTTTTTACTATCGAGATTTTTATATTTCACATTATTGTTTATGGTTTTATTACTCGTTTGTGAGTAGTCTATGATTTGTATAGAGAAAAAAGTATGTTAAAAAATGAGTTTTACTTTTTTTAGAGCATACTATTACACTTATGTGATTCTACAGTTGTTAGGCACACACAAAAGTAACTGTTAATAAGAATAAATGTGATAATTAGACAACCTACATTTCAAACATTCGAAGATTTATAGAAATGTTACCTTCAATATTTTGTAATTTAGCACCTCTGAGTTTTCAGCAACTAATAAATTAAACTTAATAAATAAGTTTTTTTTTTAATACAATAAATAGCAAACAACCTTGCATAGGTGCATTTTACTATTTTTGGCACTGACTATATTGTCTTGAATATAAAAAAGTTATAGTTAAAATAGTAGGGGATGCATTTAACACAGCCTACAATTACTTTGACTAATTTCATAGTGACAGACGCTCATGGTCGTGCTTAGATGGAAAACAGTGCTAGTCTGTGGTACACTTTGAGCGGGAAACTGCTAAATAGAGTACTTCCTATTTTAAGGAAATATTTTAAATAAGAGGTCTTTTGTCGTTGGAGTAAGTTATAGTTTTTTAAGTATACAAATATGTCTGTGTAATACAATAAACTTCACAAGTTACCGGCCATAGATTTTCAACTGTAATCGCAAGACTTTAGGCTCTTATTGCCATAATTTATAAAATAAATATTGTAAATTATACAACTGTACAGTGAGGAAATGAAAATTATATAAATTTTTGTTACGGTTTACGAATACGAATAATAAAATCAAAACCAGCGCAAGACTTCTCGCCGTATGATTAAATCCCAATGCTAAATACCGATTATAATATGTCTACGTCCATCATCGATTGTGCGGTTAACCGCCACTGCATACGACACGACCACATCTTCAGTGTTGATTTTGACTGTTTACACTCGCTATTACCGCTTCGCATTAATTATACGGCTTCTCATAACCAGACACCTAAGCAAGGAAAGACATTTAAATAGCCATATGAAACTCACAAAACAAAATTTTACTAACGACTTCATTCCATATTTCAGTATTATATAGTATCCACACCTTTACTCTATGGAGATGTTATATTTAAACTCATTGAGACTGGCACACAAGAAAGGAATTTGAATTTAGAATAGATACGAAATTCAATTAGGCTAGAGACTTTTGGTCGGAGTCGGAGGCAAAAGGCCTTGACGTGCCTTAGTGTAATTAAATTACATGTGTGCTCTATGGTTAAAGGCGCCTCACGTGACTAAAGAGGCGGGAAATACTCTTTTCTCTTTGGCGGGTTTCTTAATTTTTTTTTTAAACTGTCATGGTTGACCATTTTTCACATTGGTAAGTTTTGAATATCATCTCAAAATTGCAACTAATTACTTTAATGTTCAAAAAGTTAGTAGTAAGTATATCTATGCACACAACCATTTATGTATTTCTTATTTTATCCCATTTATGACACAAAGTTAAAAAAAAATCTGCCTTAGTGAGTGCTTAAATTATAAAAGCATCAGCTCACAATATTTCGAATTTGCATCTTCCGTGTTACAATATGATCTGCAAACAGCAGATGACCCGAGGTACTTAAGGGTGCCAGGGTATTCCTTGAGTATGCAGTTTTAGTCTGATATAACTAGCATTAAGTGGTATCCGAGGGAATTTCTGCACACACAAGAATGGACTGAAATAGACAAACAGTTAAATAATTAAGATATAACGTTGGCTAAAGTTTTTTTTTATTTCCCATACTTATCAACAATAACAAATCCTAGTCGGACGGTACCGTGTTGACCTTCGCCCGTCCGCACGCAACTCCTCGGCTCCACCAAGAGCTATCAATTATTCTTAATTAGCTACAATGAAATAACGTACAGCGAAGTTTTTACACTTCCGTATTGTAAATACGTACAAGTGCCGATATTGTATGTCAGTTACGAGTTGATCCGCGGAACTTTGTCTTTGAAAAGGAATTAATTTTAAAATGACTGCTTCGGTGGCGCAGAAGTAGTGTGTGTGTTGTGCTTGAGGTCTCTGGTTCAAATCCTTTGTTGGAACAAATGTTTGTATGAACTACAGTTGTTGTTTTCTATGTATAATCTGTCAGTGTGGTGATGGATTAAGAATACAGAGTGTCACCACCCCTATTCATCCCGCGGGTGTTGTAAAAGGCGACTAAGGGATAAACTACGCAAGACAACATCAATGCAAAGAGAAGGAAAACTTGAAACCAACTCTTTACCAACCCGTCTGACCAGCGTGGTATTGTAGGCCAATACCTCCTTTCTAAGGAGAGGCCTATGTCCAGCAGTGGACTGTTAAAGGCTGTTGATGATGATGATGATGATGTATAATATGTATCTATTTATTTACTATTCTAGGAGTCACTCAATCTAGCTTTTATAGTGCAAACTCTTCTTAGTTTGAAGCTAGATGCCGTTGTGTTATAAGCCTGAAATAATAATTTATTTATTTAATGATTCTTAGCTTCCATTAGTCGTATCGTGATGCTATTACCTATACCTTCCTATACCTATAGACTTCTATGATAAATTGGTTATCCAACTTAAAAGTATTTTTAAATTTAATTTTATAGCAGTAGTTTCTAAGATAAGCGACTTTAAACAGTAAAACAAACTCTTCAGCTCTAAAATATTCGTTTAGACTGTGTATATAGGTTACTAGGTCTACGCGATACTAGTTCTAAATACCTAGTATAGTGATGTTAATCGGAGGCCGCTAATGTGAGACTCGGAAGTAAATATTTGGTTAGTATATAACTATATATAAAAGCGTAAGGCCCACAGCACACTAGCTACTTTTAGCATCGACGATCGGCAACTAGTTTTTTAGAAGAACTTTTAGAAGCTAAATGCGGCGACAGAACGCTCCACACCGCACACTTAAAAACGTTAAAAAGATTGAGTCGCTTTTTAGAAGCGCGACGCAGCACCTGAACGCTACTCTCCGCACACATTCGGATGCCGGTAGCATCGATTTGGCGTCGGAAAATTATAGACAACGCGACAGCCGACGCGATCCTAAAATCCAGGCAGTAGTCGCTAAAACGCGCGTTTCCGATACCGCGTTCGAACGCAGAAAGTCGCGAGTGCATGCATCATGACGTGCGATTTTGATACCGCGATCGAACGGAGGAAGTCGCTAAAACGCGATGCAGCATCGATGCAGTCGCAAAATCGCCGATTGCCGATGCTAAAAGTAGCTAGTGTGCTGTGGCCCTAAAGTATATATGTAATATAGAGACGTCGTTGTTGTTGAATAATCCTTATATTTGTACCAGAAAAAATATAACATGTGTTATTCCAGATTGCAATCTATCTATGTTTATTGTGGGTCCAAATTAAATCAGCTGTCCTGGCGTGATTGAATAACACACATTTATCTGATTCTAAAAAAAATCTGCCAAGTGCATGTCAGGCCACGCACAGTAAAGGGTTCCTCAGTCACGTGGATTTAAAATCGTATCCAATAGATAATTATTATAGTCCAAGCTCCCAGAGCCGCCAGACCTACGTCATTTGTGCAAAGCTGAAATTTTCAGGATTCTTAGTACAATGTCTTGTTAAAATGTATGCGTACCCATTAGCTTAAAAGCGGGGCCGTTTCTGAGGTAGCGTGAAGTACAGATGGTTAAAAACCTTACTTATCTACGTTAAAGGTGCAAAGCTAGTATTTACAGTTTTTTTAAGAATATTATTTAAAATTAAAATTCATTACTGCCAGACACTTTCCGTGGGCAATTACTTCTGCCAGACGTCTTGAAAGTTGTGAAAAAATTAGGTAAACTACGTTATAGTAGCAAACCTAAATTTTATAACTATATTATATAACTATATTTTATATAACTATATTTTATAACTAAAAAATTTATACATATTATCTAAGGTAGGTACTATTTTGAGACCCTTTGTATACGGCCAGACCAGTCCGAAGGGCCAATCATCCCCCCAGATACCTTTAAATATTTGTAGTAATTAGGAAGCTGAGGTATATCATCTTTGGTATTATTTCAAGAATAGAATTGTAAAATATTAAATGGTTTTTACACGCTCATTTATTAGCTTCACCTGTATGTTTGTTTGTTTGTAACCAACTCCTTTGGTTGCGATTTTGACCCCACTTTAAACGGCCAGATTTCGTTGATGTTGTGAATAGCTACAAGTATATACAAGTATTAATTTAAATTTCAGCTTTGCACAAATGACGTAGGTCTGGCGGCTCTGGGATCTTGCTCTATTATGTTCACGTATTAATGTGTTAATTTTGTATGACGTTTTCCAAGTGAGCGCATTTTACAAGTTAAGTCTCCATAACTCCTGAATTAATAAAGTCATCTAATCCGTTATAGTTTTCCTTCAAAGTTCATTATGTGGACCACCATCACGAATTTTTCCAGATTTTTTGATCCAGCCGTTTAGCTTTTAGAGGGGGGGGGGACGCCCAGTTTTTACAAAAAAGTGCCCTTTAAAGTGGAATTTCTCGCAAACGGATACCTGAATCAAAAAATCGTCTTAGAAACCCTTTATTGTTTTTAAAATACCTATCTAATGATACCCCACACGATGGGGTAGCCGCGAGAAAAAAATTACATCCCCACTTTACGTGTAGGGGAGGTACCCCAAATAAAAATATTTTTCAAAATTTTATTATAGCACTTTGTCGGCGTAATAATAATACATATTCGTGCAAAATTTCATCTTTCTACCACTTACCGTTTGGACGGTAAGTCGAGGACGGACGGACAGACGGACATGACGAATCTATAAGGGTTCCGAATGATATACTTCGGAACCCTAAAAAACGGTTTGCTTAAAAATTTACAATAAAATAACATATCTAATTATTCTTAAAATTTACAAACCGGCAATTTTTATTTTTATATACTGAGCGACTTATTGTATATTAAAACTAGAATCCTGCGGTGTTACCAGTGGTTGTTGTTGTAAACCGCGGGGCGAAGCTAGTCGAAAACCTAAGTTACTCCTTATAACATAAGCTATCTACCAGTAAAAATGCCGTTAAAATCGGTCCAGGCATTCCAAAGATAAGTCGAAACTAACAGAGACATCTAATCAAAAGTACTAAATTGGCTTTTTTTATATAAGTACCGTATTTATATATTACGTTAGCTATATAAGTACGTGTGGTGACGGATTAAGAATACAAAGTGTCACCACCCCTATTCATTCCATGGGTGTCGTAAGAGGCGACTAAAGGAACAAAATAAGCAGCTAACATCACTGCCAAGAGAAGGAAAACTTGAAACAAACCCTTTACCAACCCGTCTGGACAGCGTGGTATAATAGGCCAAAACCTCCTTTCAAAGGAGATACCTATATTCAGCAGTAGACTGTTAAAGGCTGATGATGATGATGAGATTTTAAAAAGTTTTTTCTTCGTGTAATGAACTCAAATCCAAAACTATATGAGTTGTTTAACAAAACGTGCCCAAGTATTTTACCACTAATTACCAACGTAATGATTACATATGACAGTTTGATTGTTCTTGTTTGACTTGTGACCTCTTGTTATGTCCATGTGAAAGGAAGTACCTCTCTCTCTTCCTCCAGCGACACTTCCTCCTCGTAAAGACCGTCGTGAGTTTTTTTTTAAACGACTTTAAGACAGGTTTGAATGGAGTAAATCGGTTCCTGTTTTCGAACGAATGCAAACTATAGTCGTTACAAAATAAGAAGCCCGTTTTGACATTTGTCATTTGACATGCCGCATGTAAGAAATTAAAAAATTAAATTCATAATCCTATTTAATTACTATGTTACCCATACACTATCACAACGCGTATCATAAATAAGCATCAAGTTTAACTTTATATTAAAAAATTGCACTCAAAAACACGAATTAATCGTATTAGTTACGCCACGATGACAAATGTCAAACCGGGCTTCTTATTTTGTGACGACTATAGTGGTCGAAAGGTGATCGAAATTCAACCATAATTAATTTGAAATATAAGTGGCAACATTATTAAAGTTCTTTTTTCAAAAAATATAACTTCTAAAAGCACGGATTTCGCCAAGGCTACGCTAAAATGTTAATTTGACAAAGGAGTATCTATGCGTGTGTGTCAAATACATGGCGGCGTTTTATTTATTGATTTAATGTATTTTTGATGCATATTTTGAAATCGATACTGCAATCCTCCTCCACATAAATAGAACTATAAGTGTTCGAAATTTTATACTCCTCCGTCCACGCAATTTTCGTTAAAAGAAAGTTAAAGTATCTGTAGTAAATTTTTTTGCCTGTATTTGTGAAACGGCTAAACTGATTTTGATGGAACTTTCACTAGCAGGTGGCTGATGACATCATGAGTAACTTGGACTATTTTTTTTAGACTAGTTTTGCTCCTCGGCGTTACTCGCGATTTATAAAAGTAACCGTGAGTAAGAACGCTCGACTGAGTTACTAAGAGAGGGATTCTTTTCCAATTGAGTTAAGAATTAGCTTTCGTACTATGATTCATCTTCATATGTGGAGATCACACAAGATATAGACCCCCCTTGTGTTGTTAAGTAGGTATTTGAATCAAAGGAAGTCTCTAATAATGTGCGTTTGTTATAACATTTATTAAAATACGGCCAACGAGAAGTGATTACTCGACGTACTTGGTTGTGGTTCCATTATTAACCTATGTTAATAAACGTAACGATTAACAAAACAAAATAACATTAATTAAATGAACAACAGACACTAACAAATAAGTGGTATCACCATTATTACTGGTGACCCGAATGTTGGCGATCCCGTCTTGATCCTAATATTTTTTTGCCGCGAGAACGAGATATTACGACAATTGTCAACTCCACAGTCGCTTTTAAGGTAAATGAACTTTGGTATCGCTTCTTGTTGGTCATACTTTTGATACGTAATTACGTCATATTTCGTTTTAATTGCTTACAATCCTTATGCCTTTTTGCTGTTGTTTGATAACTATTGCGTAGAAAATGAGTACGTACTTCGAACTCATAATACAGAAATGCAGTGTCCCCCTTTATGTAAGAATCTAAAACAGCATATTAGTTGATCTCCGATGATAGCCTAAAAAAATATATGTATTTATATACATATATTTCGAATATATATTTCGAAAATCTTAAACACAACGCCATCTAGTCCCAAATTATGCTCAGTAGTGTAAATTCTGAGCAGAAGACAACTTAACATATTTTTTTTAGTAAATACATACATTAAGATACATAGAACACACCCAAACTCCGCAACAAATGTTTGCAGATCATACAAACATTTGGTCCGATCTTGGAATCGAACCTGAGACTTCAAGAACAGCAGACTCATACGTAAACATACATCACTAACATAGATAAATCCATTCTGCCCCCCCCCCCCCCTCTTACAATCCGTAATCCCTTAACTTTTTAATAATTCCCGTATAACAATTTACAGTTTATTGGGCATACACACCATTTCTTAATATAAAATATATGTTATCACTTTCGAAACATACGTCCTTTGTCACTATCATTCTTTTATCACCACTCATCACTTACCTCCGTATCTCGGATTACATATTTTATCATCTCGGTGCGAGGGTCACGTGCCGTTTCCGGAGCATGTATGACTTTAATAGCAGTCATAATATGTATTGTGAAATGTTCATTCCAAGTATGGCTTGGATCGTGATATTTATATTTTTTTCTTACTTTTTTAATATTCATATTTCTTCTTATTTCTGGTAAAACTGAAATTCGAAGGTTGAACTAGTTTTCAGTAAATTTGAGGGGGAATGACTTCCCAATAACGATTGCTATAGATGTTCATGATAACCGAGACCGACGGCTTCACGTGCTCTCCGAGGCACGGGCATGAATCACCGCCAAAATTCCTAACTCCGGGCTGCTATTAAGAATTTCTTTAGAAAAACCAAGAACACTTTTTGGCCCGACCTTCGAATCCTCGAAACTGAGTCTAAAATGTGTGTTTGAAGATTTCCACCCGACAAAAATGACTGACTGTTTTGTATTGAAAAAAGACGCTATGACTTACTCCGCTGCGATCCGTGGGCCTTTGTTGCATTGTAATGATAAATTAAAATCGAACTAGGCATTTGGCCAGAAACAATATGTATAATAAAAATATGTTGCCATTTTTCTTCCAAGTTTTTAGGTCTGTTCTGAATGAAAGACACCAAAAAACGAAATACTGACTCGACATTTACCACCATTTGCGAAGGTCAGACGGCGGGGAGCCGACCCCGATTCTCGGGAAAATGTCACTGGCAGACAACTAACAATTTAAAGTGTAACTTATCCTATTTTTAGGGTTCCATAGCCAAATGGCAAAAAACGGAACCCTTATAGATTCGTCATGTCTGTCTGTCCGTCCGTATGTCACAGCCACTTTTTCCGTGGGTATCTATGGATAGGTCTTCAAAAATGATATTGAGGTTTCTAAAATCATTTTTTTCTAAACTGAATAGTTTGAGTGACAGACACTTCTAAAGTGGTAAAATGTCCCCCCCCCTGTAACTTCTAAAATAAGAGAGTGATAAAACTAAAAAACTATATGATGTACATTACCATGCAAACTACCAGCGAAAATTAGTTTGAACGAGATCTAGTAAGTAGTTTTATTTTAATACGTCATAAAACATCGATCAAAATTACAACAAACTACAAGAACTTTTATATGATGTTGCTTGCTGCTACGGAACCCTTCATGGGCGAGTCCGACTAGCACTTGGCTGCTTTTTTACATTTTTGATTTTTCATTTTAAATTTTAATAAGTAAGACAAAAATAAATACTAACCATTTATTAATAATACATATTGTTAAGTTTGAAGTGTAGGTAGACGACCTCGTTCATTGTTATAAAAAAACAAAGGCGAACAGACTGATATTTTCACAATAAAAAATAATACTTACGTTCGAATACAAAACAAACTTAAGTCCTCGAAAAAAAACTTAAATATTGATATTCTAGACCAAGAACTAGCTAAATACTAATTCTGCTTGGTATAATACTCGTAATTTCTTCGTAAATAAATTTATCCGTCCCAACTTCGCACAGAAGTCTTCGAAATTATCTGATTTTCTCTACTACAATATGCATGCATTACACGCCATCCATTTTTTTTTTTTTTTTTTGCTAGAATTGCATTAAAGTCGCTTGAGTAGTTTAAAAGATCTAAGTAAACAAACAGCATATGAGATTTAATTTTTAACCGACTTCAAAAAAAAAGAGGTGCTCAATTCGTCGGAATCTTTTTTTTTATAAAAGATATTCTAATTTTAAGTCGCTTTTAGCGTAGTACTTTCAAGATATTTAATTATAATTATATCTACTTTGATTTTACCTATAGCATATAAATGATACAATACAATGGTCCTCTAGCATCTCTCTAGGCCACCATGGCGATGCCACCATTCTGTATTATGTGCATTCTCAATAAGGATGGTAACCAATAATCTCCAATTTGAGAATATCATAATTACTTCACATCATAATGTAGTTATTTATTTGAAAACTTTTTTAGAAACTCCTAATAACCTACCTTTTTTTAGACCCGTGGTCGTTAAATTCATTTTAATATTTTCGTTTCAAAATCAAAATCATCAAAATCAAAGCATTTATTTCAAGTAGGCCAGTTACAGGCACTTTTGAATTGTCGAAACAAAAATGTAGCTACAGTCCCAGTCACAAGACATAAAAACTGTGAAAGTACTGTAGTTGCCCATTCCCTAGCGTAGATCTCTATGGAGAAGAACGGGCAAGAAACTCCATGGACACTCTTTTAAATCAAAATGTTTTTTACAAAATCTTGGTTACATCATTCATGTTGAGATGGTACATTATGTGAGAACGATGTAGCAAGACGTGCACGTTAAAAGTGTCCATAGTACAACAAAAATACAATTGAAAATTAAAATAATTAATTCAAATAAGCCGTGGTTTAAACTGCAACCTTCCAAATCTGGAGGTCAATCGAGTCTTACAATTACTTATCTCATACTTTCACTTATTCTGTTCCTAATACAAATTTTTGAATTTATATTTATACCTGCCATAGTAACTCCAGATGTAGGGGTTGCCATCCTCGTTGTGAAAGCAGACAATGCTTTTGCATCAATGCCTTCGGTCTCACACTCACCAACGAAATTTTAGGTTCTGTGTGAGGGTAGTACTGGCCCGGTCGAGGTCGCGTCATCCGCGTAAATCAGCGTGGCTACTACTGCAACGGGGTGGTGTTCTAGGTGTTAACTTTCCTGTGCGAGACCTAGGAGCACCCCGTTTTCACGCCTAAACCGCTGAACCGATTTTGATGAATTTTGGCATAGAGATATATGTGACCTCGAGAAAGGACATAGGCTACTTTTTACCGCGAAAATAGACACACTCGCGAGCGGAGCCGCGGGCAAAAGCTAGTAAATATATATAAATATGTCTGGGGATACATGTATTAGAAATAAAGTTTTGACACTAGTTAGGTAACATTTATATTCTCCTTTAGTTACTTAATACTATGAATATTACTTTCTTCTTACTATGCTATTAAATATACAATATAATAATAACATCAACTAAACAAACTAGTGTAACGCCGGGACAGTTCAACTTCTAATGTGTACTGTACAAAAGACTCTTACCCTAAGATAACTGGATATTCCCAGCTCGGGGAAAACTCAGCCGGTACCTCATACACATGGGTGTAGCTCTTCTCCCGTTGTCGCAAACAAAGGGAAACACAGATTGATCACATTGTATTTGTAACGTGCCGTCTGTCTGATCTGACCTTGATTGAAAATATGATTATTAGGTGTCAGTAAAGTTTTAACTACTGACTTAGGTCACCTACACACTGGTGAACGAAGGTCTCTCCCAAGAAGCGTTAACCTTCCTGGTCTAGTTAATTACAGCGTTTTTTAAAGTTAATTACATTTTATGTATTAGGAATGATACATTTTATGTATTAGGAATGATACTTTTCATGTATTAGGAATGATACATTTTATGTATTAGGAATGATACATTTCATGTATTAGGAATGTTACTTTTTATGTATTAGGAATGATACATTTCATGTATTAGGAATGATACATTTTATGTATTAGGAATGATACATTTCATGTATTAGGAATGATACATTTTATGTATTAGGAATGATACATTTCATGTATTAGGAATGATACATTTTATGTATTAGGAATGATACATTTCATGTATTAGGAATGATACATTTTATGTATTAGGAATGATACATTTCATGTATTAGGAATGTTACTTTTTATGTATTAGGAATGATACATTTCATGTATTAGGAATGATACATTTTATGTATTAGGAATGATACATTAGGGGGTGGGTGTTGGCCGCTGGCAAATAACTCGGCGGGGGGGTAAATCACTCTCGGTACTCTTCTGTTCCATCAAAAGAGACTGGATGAGTGAAGGCAGGGGCCGAGGTGGGATTCATAAGGAATCCTGGGGCGGGTCGGCCCACTGTTTTGTACAGGGGCTGACTGGTATTAATGCCACCGCTGGAATGAGAGGATTAGCCACCTTTTCGCATTTCGTAATCAACAGGGGCTCAACAAAGACCCGACTGGTGGCTCCAGTAGGGTACGCTGAGAACCTGTTGACCGGAGGGCTTGCCTTAATTGGCCGGCCCATGACAAGGACAGTCTATAACACCAGACAGCAAAGTCGTAAAAACCTGTGGATACCGGCCGACCTCCACAGTATATAGGCTTATCCGGGTGCAGGGGGCACCGCCCGGATGGACTTCATTTCCCCCATTCTCGTGGGATTAGAAATGGACTTAAATTTAAATAAAAATGAAACTACGGACGGATCTACACAAAATGACACAGGCTTAGAAAAAGGACTTTTGAGATTGAGAGAGAAGACGAAAGAGGGAGAGGAATGCCGATTGCGACAACGGTCGCGATCGCAGTCCCTGAAAAAAACTATCTGCAGACCCTCCACACCGCTTCCCATGGATGCTGAGCTCCCCGATGGAGCTGAAGAGAGCGATAGCTCAGCTTCGATAAGGTCAGAAAGAGGAACGCAACGGTCTAGAAAGCGTGGGAACTTGCGGTCCGATGCTGAGGACGGGTCTGTTCACGTGGCTAAACGGCCACATAGCGAGCTGACTACGGAGGGAAAGCCCAACAACCGCAACTCAGCAGAGGTAGGCGCCCACATGCTGAAAAGTCTGGCTGATGTGAAAGACATCTTAGACAGACCCCGCAGCACAAAGGCGGAAATTATGAGTTCTTTTCGCCAAACTCTGCAGACTCTGCAAGACGGCATTAAAGAGCTCTGCAGTCAGGCGGTAGCGCGTGAACACGAGTTGGCCAGGCAGGTGAGCGACCTCCAACAACAAATTGAATCGCTTACCCATACAACGCCGGTGGCGTCATCTTCGGCCATTCCGGCCACAAGAGCGGCAGGAAAGATCTCATTATCTATACCGATAACGGGTTCAATATCAGCAAGTAGCCCGGCAGGTACAATGAAAGTACCCTGCTCGGCAAGGGAAGAACCCCCGGACTGGGAGAAAATCGAGAACATCATGAACCGAGAGTTTGCTCGATTTCAGTCCGGGCTCTTGGATAGGTTTTTCCCAGAAAGAGGGACAAGACCTCCACTAGGCCAGAGCCGGACTCCAGTGGCACAACAGGTTGCTGCTGCAGTCACAGCGCACTCTTCTTCTTCGTCTGAGAAGAAGAAGAAGAAGAAAAAGAAGAAAAAGAAAAACAAAAAGAAGGCGGAGATACCGATAACTGCACTGGCCCCAGTGACGAGTCAGGTTAGTAGTGTGGGAACCCCAGCAGAACTGGTGGTAAACCAGGAAGGGGGTACTTGGGCCAAAGTTGTTGGGAGAAAGGCCAAGGGTGCTACTGCGAGTCAAGGCATAGTGGCTACTCCCGCCCCTAAGATGAATACGCCGCAGCTACCACGACCACCTACCAATGCCGCCATTGTAGTCATAGTGCCTCCGGGGTCCAGTACCTCATTAGCGGAGGTTATGCAGGCAGCAAAGTCCCGCATAAAGCTGGGGGAGCTGGGTATTACAGGCGGAGTTCGACAGCGAAAATCGGTCACAGGGGATCTACTTCTGGAGATCCCCGGGCCAGATAGCGCTGCTAAGGCAGACGCTCTGGTTGAACGCTTGCGTGAGGTTATGGGCGACACGGACGCACGATTCATGCGTCCATGCAAGATGGCTGAATTGCGGGTGATGGATTTAGACGAATCTATCACCCCTACCGAAGTTGCGGATGCAATAGCCACAGCAGGTAACTGCTCCCCATCTGAAATCAAAGTCGGGGAGATCCGCAAATCCGCAGACCGGTTGTCAACAGTTTGGGTCCGGGGCCCACTCGGGACGATACGCCAGGTTACGGCTTTAAAGCGCATACAGGTGGGTTGGGCATCTGTCCGTGTTGAGGCACTAGCTCCACGGCCTTTGCAATGCTATCAGTGCCTCGAATTGGGGCACGTTAGAGCGAAATGCTCGGGTCATGCAGACAGGAGTGGGCGCTGCTTTCGATGCGGAGAATTAGGCCATAAAGTTCGAGACTGTATGGCAAACGGGCCGAAATGTCCAGTCTGTGGCGACTACGGCCGGCCTAACAACCATCGGTTGGGTAGCAAGAGCTGCTGTCCACCGAAGAAGAAAAGGTCGGTAGAGGTCCAACCTGGCCCCGCTGTTACTCTGTCGGGACAGTCTGTACCGAGTGATAGCTCGATGGGAGAGGCAATGGAGGCCTAAAATTCCCATCAGATATGAAAATCCTCCAGGGCAACCTCAACCACTGCCGCGCAGCTCAAGACTTGTTAATTCAAACGCTCGTGGAGCAGTCGGTTGCCCTAGCAGTCTTAGCAGAGCCCTATTCTGTCCCGGACCATCCGCGTTGGTTCGGGGCGACTGATGGCACTGCGGCCATATATTGGTCGGGTGGTGAAGGCCTCCATTGCTCTCTCCTGAGAAAGGGTGCAGGGTTTGTAGCAGTGGAGTGGGGAACAACGGTGGTGGTAGGCTGCTACTTCTCCCCCAATCGCGGCCTAGCTGAATATGAAGCATACCTGCACGGGTTGGGGATTTGCATCCGCAACTACGCTTCCCGTCCGGTATTCGTCTTGGGTGACTTCAACGCCCACTCAAGGGAGTGGGGTGACACTCGAGACGACGCGAGGGGAGAAGCTATCCTGGAGTGGGCGGCTGGACTGGACCTCCGACTTCTGAATCGGGGTTCAGTCAGTACCTGTGTGCGGTGGCAGGGCGAGTCGATTGTCGACCTGTCGTGGGCGAGTCCCTCTGCAGTGCACATGGTGTCGGGATGGCGAGTGGCGGAGGAAGTGGTTAGCCTCTCTGACCACCGGCACATCATATTTGATGTGTCTCTCCGCCGCTCTGGCCACCACCGCCAGGAAAGAGAACCTCCGCGACGATGGTCCCTTAAGCGGCTCAACCGAGATATGGTCTTAGCCGCATCCCACGTCGCGGATTGGTCGGAGGAAAGAGTCTCGTCCGATCCGCAAGAACTGGCAGTCTGGTTTGGGAACATTATGGCGTCGATATGTGACGCCTCAATGCCCCGAGTCATACCAGCCAGAAAGGGCTCGGCGTACTGGTGGAGTGAGGAGATCTCGCGGCTGAGAACGACAGTCAGAAGATTGCGCCGCCCGTACCTTCGAGCCCGGAGAAGACGGCGAGCGACAGTCGAGGAGATCGACAGAGCACGGCGGGAATATGGAGCCGCTGTAAAGGCTCTCAGCGATGCAATCGCCGAGGCCAAGGCTCGGTCTTGGAGAGAGCTCATCGCGGGACTGGATAGAGACCCATGGGGACGACCATATAAAATGGTACTGGGAAAGCTCAGACCATGGGTCCCTCCGTTGACGGAAACCCTGGACCCGGAGTTTCTGGAAAGAGTTCTGGAAACGCTCTTCCCAAGGGACCAGGACAGTCTTTCGACCCCTCCGCGGACCCCACACTCGGACCGCCAACTGTGGTCCGACGAGTGTGAGGTGACGGAGGGAGAGCTGGATCGAGCCGTGCGGCGGCTATCTTCGCGCAACACCGCGCCTGGACCTGATGGTGTTCCAGGCCGGGCACTGGCGATAGCTCTGTCGGTACTGGGGGACAAACTGAGGCAGATTTTCACGATCTGTCTCAACCTCGGTATCTTTCCCCTCGACTGGAAAGAAGCGAGGCTAGTGCTCCTGAAAAAGGAGGGAAGGGCTGCAGATTCTCCCTCTGCGTTCCGACCGATATGCCTGCTGAACGAGTCGGGGAAACTCTTCGAGAGAGTTATCTCTGACCGTATCAATGGGCACCTGTCGCGAGTGGGCCCTGATCTATCGGACTGCCAGTTTGGATTCCGACAGGGGCGTTCAACAGTGGACGCTGTTAGGTGTGTTCGCTTCCTGTCGGAGTCGGCAGTCCGTTCAGGGGGGGTGGCGTTGGCAGTTAGCCTAGATATCGTCAACGCTTTTGGCACCCTCCCCTGGCGCGCAATTAGGGTGGCCCTTGAATATCACGAGGTGCCGCCCTATCTGCGGGCTGTCATAGAGGCCTACCTGCGCGACAGGACGGTAAAGTTTGTTGATCGGAACGGGATGGAGAGACGAAGGGAGGTGTGTTGCGGGGTTCCTCAGGGCTCTGTATTGGGCCCATTGCTATGGAACCTCGCATACGATGCGGTCCTTCGCACGAGTCTGCCTTCTGGCCTAAGTGTCATCTGCTATGCGGATGACACTCTAATATTGGCTAGAGGGTCATGCTTCGGGGAGGTGCTCCTACTCGCCAAGCAGGGAGTGGCTTGTGTCGTAGAAAAGATTCGTGAGCTGGGCCTGAGAGTGGCGCCTCAGAAAACTGAGGCAATATGGTTTCATGGCCTGCGTAAGCGCCAGGAACCACCTAGCTCATGCCTCCGGGTGGGTGACACTGAAGTCCAGGTGGGCCAGTACATGAAGTACCTGGGCCTCACCCTGGACAGTCGGTGGAGCTTCGAAGAGCATTTCGGGCGATTAGTCCCCCGAGTGCGAGGGGTAGCAGGGGCGTTACATCGTCTGCTGCCTAATCTCGGGGGACCAAGGGAGGAAGTTCGCTGCCTCTATATGGGCGTCGTGCGATCCATGGTCCTTTATGGGGCACCCGTTTGGTCTGAGGACCTGGAGGGTTCCTCCCGCTGTAAGGCTCAACTTAGGAGCCTGCAGCGGCTGATGGCCATACGGATCGTACGGGGCTACCGCACCATCTCGTATGAGGCAGCGACGGTCTTGGCGCGATCTCCACCCTTCGACATTCTGGCCGATATGTACACGATGGTCTATGACCAAATTCGTTCTATCGGTCGGGATGGCGAGGGGACAGCGCCGGATCTAGAGCCCGGAATGCTACGGCGGAACGCACATGCTCAAGCTCTGCAGTGTTGGCAGGCACGGCTTGAAATTCAGGGCTGTGCTAGCCAACGTGCTGTCGGAGCCGTTCTGCCGAACTTCGAAGCGTGGGTAAAGAGGACCGGCTGTGTCACCTATCGATTGACTCAGATACTCACCGGTCACGGTTGTTTCGGAGAGTATCTGAATCGAATAGGACGGGAGGCTACAGCACAATGCCACCATTGTGGGTCTGACCGGGACTCCGCCCAGCACACGCTGGAGGACTGCCCTGCTTGGGAGTCCGAGCGTCGAGTCCTGGTCGGACAGATCGGACGAAACTTGTCACCACCAGCATTGATTGCGGCAATGCTGGCGAGTGGCGAGGGATGGGAAGCCGCGGTCTCCTTCTGTGAGAATGTTATGCTCCGGAAGGAGTCCGCAGAGCGGGATCGGGAAAGGGCTGATCCCGCTCGAAGGAGGCGGCGTAGGGGACGCGGTAGAGGCCGCTAGCTCCCCAATCGTCGCTTAAGGGTCGCTGCGGTCACATCCTGGGGAAATGTGACCGCTGCAAACGACTCGAGATAGGTGACACCCCCGGTGCGGCCGGGGGGTGTCGTTTAAGGCGGATTGATGTTTTGCCTCTTTCTGCACAGAGCGGTGAGAGGCGCAACAACATCCTGCTCCGGGTGTGAAACTAGTCACCCCGGGATGTACCTCAGACGTTGAGGTACGGCAGGGGGGACACCAGAAGCTGCTGACGCGATCCTGGTGTTCCTCTCAACTGCCGAGGTAGGCCGCCGCGGGGTTTAGTGGGTAGACCATTTGCCCGGGAGTCCCACACACGCCCTTCGTTTACCCCACGAAGGGTATGGTGCGAAAAGCATTCCCCGCGTAAAAAAAAAAAAAAAAAAAAAAGGAATGATACATTTCATGTATTAGGAATGATACATTTTATGTATTAGGAATGATACCTTTTATGTATTAGGAATGATACATTTCATGTATTAGGAATGATACATTTTAAAAATAAATTAAAAACCTAAGTTATTTACTTAAATAGGTTAATAATATAAATTCAAATCATAAATATGGCAGTATCGACGACCCAAATCGCACCTATATTCGGTTTTGGGCTGCCTGTAGCCTGTTGTCACCTTGGAGCTTCCCAAGGTCAGTATCTACTGGATCGCTCCAACGGCGGCCAACCGATGTCACCTGATAGTTTCACCCAGATAGACCCTATTATTCCTTCTATCTTCTCCGATTCTTTCGAAGTGGCATACCTAAAGGAATTTGTGTGCCATACTTGTCTAATAATGTTGCCCTCGGCCTCGGCATCTTCCATAATGCGGAAATTGTTTTGTTTCTAACAACTCATATTTCTGCTGTTTCTATATGTACTAAAGATATCTACATTAAATATCTTTTCACAACAATGATTCTGTTTTTTAAGCCTTATACATTTTAATAGATGTTTCGTAGATGTAAATAAATACATACAAATAAACCTCTTACTATTCTATGCACGTTAGAACTCCTTACTTCGTGTATAACTACCGTTATCTACATACTGTTATTTCTAAGAAGGTTTTGTTTTAAATTGTAAATAAAGACATAATATTTTTATCTAGAAGTTTATGCGTTACCGCGCAGGACGTAGTACGGAATATATTGCTACAATCTGAAATAGTTGACTACAGAAATACCTTCGCCTTATAGATAGTGATTAATAATAATAATTGCTATAAGTACGAAAAACTATAATATATACGGATGTATTATTGGGTATTTATTTGTCTGATACTATTACATAATAATGATCAATAATATTTGAATAGTTTAAGTAAGAGATTCAATTTTTGTAACTACGCCACTATTTTTTGCGTTAATGTTTAGCATGGCTATTATTATTTTGAAGTTATATATGTTCTTCTCCTTAGGGCGCCTCACCACTACAATAAAGGTTGACCTTCAGTTCTTCATATTAATATATGTTTTTTGCTTACCTTAAGTCACAAGAACAGCAAGCACATTGTATAACCATTTCAGGCACTCATTGTAACGTACTTTTAACCGACTTCAAAAAAAAAGGAGGAGGTTCTCAATTCGTCGGAATCTTTTTTTTTTATGTATGTTCAGCGATAATTTCGTCGTTTATGAACCGATTTCAAAAATTCTTTTTGCATTGGAATGGGCGTAGCTTACAGGTGGTCCCATTGTCACCATATCGAGATCTGATGATGGGATCCCAAGGAAATCAAGGGAACTCCTCAAATATCATAGGTACAATGTCGCGAATTGGATACTCGGAATAGTTATTCATTGAAGTCGGCTCTTTTTTGTTAAAATTATTATAGACTATCAAGAAATAAAGATCATTCTTAACCGAATAGATTTATTTCGGATATCGGAACAGATTATGATTACGGGAGTCGTTGGCTGATGTCACCTTTTAACCACATCCACCCAAGGAAGTTCAAGAAAAAAGTCTAGAAGTCATCATACTCCTGTGGGATCTATGGGATCCTTTTCTAAATTAATAAAATGTGTCTAATTTATGTATACCAATACCATTCCAACACAACTCATGTTTAATGCAGCTTCTTTATCTACCAGTAACAGAGAAACCAGCGCCGGCGCCTGAGAAACCAGCGCCTTTACTCCACAACGGGCCCCACGGTGTCCAGGTAGTGAACACGGGCCCCGACCACACATTCACCCTCAACGAGGACGCGCTCCGGGAACTGCTGCTGCAGGACGACATCAAAGACAGGGCGGTGGTAGTACTGTCTGTCGCTGGCGCCTTCCGGAAAGGGAAATCATTCCTGCTTGATTTCTTCCTGCGATATTTGAATAATAAGGTGAGTTAAGTGCTCATAGTCGAGGGTAAGCAAGGACGGCGCGGTCAAACCTAGATGGGTGACCGTATATAGCATGATATGTTATGATCGTTTCTTCAATTCGGAGGTCACGTTAAGCAGTCGGTCCCGGTAGTTGTCATAAGATAGCAGTGGTAAAGCTTCGGGCGGCTTAAAAACTAGCCACAAAGTGTCTTGCCAGTCCCCAACCCGCACTCGGCCAGCGTGGGGACGTATGGCCTTAACCCTCTCTTGAGAGGAGAGCCGAACCCACCAGTGGGATGTTATGTGTTGTTGATGAAGGTGAGTTTGATATACTTCGGAGAGTACGTTGAGCCGTTTTTTCTTGTTGTTATGAAAATCTATTGCAATCGTTATTGAGATGTCAGTGCGCTCAGATATACTGACAACTAGTTCAATCTTCGAAAGCAGTTTAACCTCAGTCTTTCCTCCTATGTCAGCCGCTCCGAAACATTAAATATATAGATAAATATTTCCGAGATTTACACACAACGCCAAAACTAGACAACTGATATAAACACATAAACATATTTTTTTTTGTAAATACATACATATTGTACATAGAAAACACCTAAACTCCGAAAAACAAATATTTGTGGATCACACAAACATTTGGTCCGACCCGGGAATCGAACCCGAGACCTCTTGATCTGCAATCGCATACGCTAACCACTAGAGCAACGAAGCAGTCAAATTGATTTGACATAAAACTAATTGAACTTGAATTCGCCGTTGGGTTCGCCCTCGGGGTTGCGGAGGTCTGATGCCAGTCGCTCCGTTTAAAAGCTGATATTGAGGTAAAACCGGTTGAACTAGAAGCCAATTCCAAATAAACTTAGTAATATAGGTCATCTATTCCCAAACTAAGCAGAGCTTGTAGGTTATGATTTCATTGTAAATACACACATATTATACATAGAAAACACATAAACTCCGAAACAAATATTTGCAGATCATACAAACATTTGGTCTGGTAATCGAATCCGAGACTTCAAGCACTGCATTCGTATACGCTATCACTGCGCCACTGAGGCAGTAAATAGTATGACCCGCACTCGGCCATTGTAGGTACTTATGGCCTTAACCCAGTCCTTAGAGGAGACTCAAGCCCAGTAGTGGGACGTAATGGCTTGTTGATGATGTTATAACTTTATACTTTCAGTATGGGTCAGACGGCGGTACAGACTGGCTCGGAGGCGACGAGGAGCCGTTGCAGGGCTTCAACTGGCGCGGGGGCTCCGAGAGGGACACCACAGGCATCCTCATGTGGTCCGAGATCTTCAAAGCTACGTTAGAGAGTGGAGAAAAGGTGAGTAGAGCAGTACTTACACTCTATAATATATTCGTAAAAGGGTAGATAGTCCCACTTATATTATACTAGCTTTACTACTATATATACAACAGCGCCTTCTACCGAAGAAACACTGAACCACGAACGGCATAAACTATACGGAGTAACTACTTATTCTGAATCGCGATAGAGAAATTCTCGCGCCGATTAAATATATAAAACATTCCAACATCAAACGTTGGGCAGTGGCCCACCAGGCATGATCACCTCGCCTGGTCGGAGGACTCTCTTTGTGATGGAGAAACAACATCCCCGTTCCTCTACACTACTTAAAAAGTATAGCCTATGTGTTTTCTTAGGCTATAGACTATCTTTGCACCAAATGGGCTGATGATGATGATGATGATGATATGTAAGTTAACTATATAAATGTGTGTATTTGTACAGGTTGCAGTCATACTGATGGACACTCAAGGAGCATTCGACAGCGAGTCGACGGTGAGGGACTGCGCGACCATCTTCGCCCTCTCCACCATGCTCTCCTCCGTCCTCATCTATAACCTCTCCCATAACATACAAGAAGATGACCTGCAACATCTACAGGTTCGTTTTGATCTACAGCCACATAATCCGACCGATTTCGGCCATGGCGGCCACTTCGACTCCTTATAGGGCTTGGTGCTGATGCCCGGAGATGGCTTATATAGCCGATTTTCGCAACTGGTACCCATAATACAAGCTCTGCTTGGTTTGGGACTGGATGACGTTGTGTATAAGATGTCCTAGATATTTATTATTTATTTTTATTTCCATAAAAAAATGCTTAAAACCATGTTTCAAAACTACACAGCAACATCGGTTATTTTCGTCTGTCTCCATAACAACATCTAAGAAACGTTTCTCTTCCAGCTGTTCACAGAATACGGTCGGCTGGCTCTAGAGGACAGCGGCCGAACTCCCTTTCAGCGGCTGCAGTTCCTGGTGCGAGACTGGAGCTTTCCTTACGAAGCATCCTACGGACCTGAGGGGGGTCGCCAAATACTCCAGAAAAGACTGAAGGTAACAATATTACATATCTTGCAAAAGAATTGAGCCGGCTAAATCTGTTTAAGACTTAGGACAAGCTAAGCTTAGTTTAAAACTAGATAGCGCGACGAAAACGTACAACATCGCCATCTAGCGAAGAAGCACTGAACCACGAGAAGACACGGCATAACCTATACGGAGTAACTACTGGTCCTGAATCGCGATAGAGAAATTCTCGCGCCGATTAGCATATTTAAAATTATTTTTCATATGACAACATTCTATTATTGTCTTTTTTATGTTTTTATCTTCAGGTATCAAATAACCAGCACCCGGAACTACAATCACTCCGTAAACACATAACGTCCTGCTTCAGCGAAATTGCGTGCTTCCTGATGCCACACCCTGGCATGAGGGTCGCCACTAGCCAAGACTTCGATGGCAGATTAAGAGGTAAGTCCTCCTTCAACCACAAACCTCCCCTTCCCTGTTTTTATTTGAATTTAACTATCTGGCTGTTTTTTTTTGTTATCCGCCAATGCCTCATATTTTTATTTTTATTCGTCTTTTCTTCCTACACTTTCTGGGTTGTTCCGTTAAACTTATTGACATAAGATAGGATCTTTGATTTTTTATCACAGAGGAGTGATAGAGAACTCAGAGATGCTTAGAACTGTTACAACTCTTATCTTGAACTCTCCTAATGTCAAATGACTGATAAGCTCCGATTTTTTTCTAAACAAATAAAACGAATGAAGTAATCATTCGTTCTTCAAAATCTTTTCAGTCTTTTTTAGTTTAATATTGAACTTTTACAATTTAAAATATGTATACAACAACAAATTAAATACTTTCAAGTTTTAATTGTATGTGCTGTGAACGATCAGAAGTGCTGCTGGAAGAGAATATTATAAATGCGAATGTCTGTCTGTGGTTTTCTTTAAATGAATGAATGAGAAAGGACGTTGGCTAGTTTTTAGCGCGATAATATCAATAGGTTTCGCCCGCGTGTGTGATGGACATGCGGGTGGAGCCGCGGGCGAAACCTAGTTACCAATATTTATTTCTCTACCCGCAGACATCGAAATGGAGTTCAGATGTTCACTACAACAGCTGGTGCCGATGTTGCTGTCTCCACAGAACCTGGTGCCTAAGCTCATCAACGGTCAGAAGGTGCGGGCCAAGGATCTGGTGCTGTACTTCAAGTCATACATGAGCATATACAAGGGCAATGAGTTGCCTGAACCTAAGAGTATGTTAGTGGTGAGTCACTTTTTATATATATCCTGCCGAGGTGACGAGCCTGACGAAATGGGTCATGAGTGGGGGTCACCACACTGCCAATACAGGAGTATGGTGACTCTCAGTATGGTGGCCTAGTGAAATGCTTTTCCAGACTCTGATTAAGGGCCCCCGGGTTCGTAGCAGGATGGAAATACGTGAGCTGGTTGTGAGATTCAGTTTTTAGCTGCTCGGCATAGGAAGTAAACTAAATTCTAGTGCATTGAAAAACTTCTATCATTATAAAGTGGTGACTTTCTAGGTTAGCACATGTACAACATGTGCTAACCTAGAAAGTGAGACAAATGTTTTTATGATGTGAATGAATTTATGTCATATCGTGAGGTAAGGAAGTCATTTATGGAGTATTGATACTAGATTTAAGTTTTACAGTTCCGTAGCCATTTTGATCAGAGTAAGCATTAGAGTGAAAGTAAAGCAACTGTGTGTATGGCAATTAATTTTCTTTGTTTTCAATCACAGGCAACGGCCGAAGCGAACAACTTAACCGCAGTGGCTGAATCTAAAGAGCTTTACACCAAGCTGATGGAGGAGATTTGTGGCGGGGCAAAGCCCTACCTGCAGTCGCAGATGTTGGAGTCTGAACACGCCAGGATCAAGGACAAAGCTATCCACGCTTTCCACTCTAAACGCAAGATGGGTGGCGAGGAGTTCAGCCAGTCGTACTTCAACCAGTTAATATTGGTAAGTGTTTCTCTGACGGCATGCTGGTCCTGTGATTAGCGACTGCAACTGCCAATTCAGAGGTCCTTTGTTCGATTCCCACTGAGGATAAAATGATTTAGTTATGCCACGATAATTTGTTATTATCTTTATCTATACAAATAAATAAAATGGAATCTGAATAAAATGTATACAGTCTTCTTCCTAGCCTTATTCCCAATATTATTTGGGGTCGGCTACTAGTTCAACCGGTTTTACCTGAATATCAGTTTTTCCACAGAGCGACTGTCATCGAAACCCTAAGGGAGATCTGAAATTCAAAGTCCTCAAATTTACTGACAACTAGTTCATAGTTGTCAGTAAATTTGAGGACACTGACTTTCCAATAACGATTGTCAGAGATGTTCATGACAACCGGGACCGACGGTTTTACGTGCTCTCCGAGGCACGGGCGTGAATCACTGCCAAACTTGCAAACTCCGGGCTGCTATTAGGAATTTCCTAAGAAAAACCCAAAATCAATTTTTGGGTGTACACTATCAGAAAAAAATGACTATGAAAGTTTTGTCTGTCTGTTTGTTCCGGCTAATGTCTGGAACGACTGTACCAATTTTGGCGGGACTTACATTGGAAGATAGCTGATGAAATAAAGAGTACCATGGCTATTGATTTGACTGCCTCGTTGGTCTAGTGGTTAGCGTATGCGACTGCTGATCAAGAGGTCTCGGGTTCGATTCCCGGGTCGGACCAAATGTTTGTGTGATCCACAAATATTTGTTTCGGAGTTTGGGTGTTTTCTATGTATAATATGTATGTATTTACAAAAAAAAAGTATGTT
Source organism: Phragmatobia fuliginosa (assembly GCA_932526445.1). Classification (NCBI taxonomy): domain Eukaryota; kingdom Metazoa; phylum Arthropoda; class Insecta; order Lepidoptera; family Erebidae; genus Phragmatobia; species Phragmatobia fuliginosa. Next base: position 18,627,120 of record OW052074.1, read on the forward strand.
TATGTATTTATATCAGTTGTCTAGTTACCCATAATACAGGCTCTGTTTAGTTTGGGGACTAGATGGCGTTGTGTATAAAATGTCCGAAATATTTATTTATTTAAATGTTTAGACTAGCTTTGCCTCGCGGCGTTACATGCGGGTACAAAACCGCGAGTGACACTTCTGGCACAGCTTAGTTTGCCATCAGACTGCAGCGTATAACTCTGTTGCAGGACCTGGACGAGCAGTTCGTGCAGTTCTCAGCGCAGAACGAGAGCAAGAACATATTCAAGGCAGCCCGAACCCCCTCCGTGTTCTGTGCGATAGCGCTCGTGTTCTACGTGCTGAGCGGCGTGTTCGGTCTCGTGGGGCTCTACCCGCTCGCTAACCTCGCCAACCTGGCCATGGGGCTAGCTCTGCTCACACTTGTCATGTGGGCCTACATCAGGTAATGATACCCTATTAAAAACTATATCATCTAATGTGTGTAAAGAATTTCCTTTCCCAAAAAAATGACAGACTCCGCTCCAATCCGTAGTTTAAAAATAGGCTATTGTATACCTTTTATCGTGGGCTTTGAGCGCGGTGACCGAACCAAGAAATTCCGTAACGGAAAAACCTAACACCCTAAAAAAGGATAGAGAATATAATTGTAACTGCAGTGCGACAAGGATGTGGCGGCTCCGTGCTCCGCCGTTATTGCGGCGATAAGACCCGTTATGGAGGATTGGCTCGAGAGGCATCACGGCAGCCTCTCATACCGGATGACACAGATGATCACTGGAAAGGGGTGCTTTGGAGATCATCTGTGTCTGATCCGCAAAGAGCCAACGCCTGAGTGCCACCACTGCGGTGGCCAGACTGTGGACACGGCACTTCACACGCTGGTAGAATGTCCGGCGTGGGAGGAGCCGAGACGTGACCTCGTGGCGGCCATCGGGGTGAGGAGTCTCTCGCTCCATAACATGATTGTGGCAATGATACGGAGCGAGAGCGCGTGGAACTCCGTCGTCTCTTTCTGTGAGCAAGTCATGCTTGCGAAAGAGATGGCGGAGCGAGAGCGGGAGAGGTTCAGAACTCTTCCGGTCCGCCAGGCCCGGGAACGGGCCAGGTACCGCAGGCAACTCAGGCGCCGGAGATCGTTAAATGATCTCCGTCCTCCATAAGCGCAGGCCTGGGGGTGGCAGATTAGGCCATCTGTCACCCTAGCAGAAGCAGGCCGGGGTGGATGCGCGAGCGCTATAAAGCGCGTGCCGTGTAATTTTTGAGTGGTGCCCCCACACAGAAGGGGGCCATCTACAAGCGGTAGGTGGCCCGAGGTGCGTCGGGGTTTCAGGGACTTCCTTTCGAGGGTATACCTGGTTCCCCGACTCATAGTACCCGAGACGACGTGCGGTTTTAGTCGGTTCGAGTCCGACATAGCCACCAACGTGTGGCATCCTTGGGGATTTCCGCACGAAACAAAAAAAAAAAAAAGAAAAAAGGTAGTCGCCCACAATATGGCGGCGGTGTTTTCATATCTGACCTACGTCTGATTTTAACTATTCATGTGTAAAATCTTTTCTCTTTTTTTCTTTCTGTATCAGCCCCCCTAGTCAAGTTGCAAACTTTGTTCGGTTTCTATTCTCATCAATCATCATCAACAGCCTTCAACAGTCCACTGCTGGACATAGGCATCTCCTTAGAAAGCAGGTTTTGGCCTACCATACCACGCTGGCCAGACGGGTTGGTAAAGGCCGCGGAGGCGCGAACATCTGCGTCTCATGCCGCCTTGTGTGTGGCCGCGGGTGGACGGACGGGTTTTCCCTCCACCTGCTTTATGTGGCCAGCCGCGAGGGGGCGGCGTCGGTGTGTGCCGGACGCCGCCTAAGAGAGGGTCGTCTTACCGAGACGGTGCCCGCATCAGGAGCGGGTAGGCGCTGGGGGAGTCCTGAAGGGGATCTAACCCTGGACTTCTCCTCCTCCTAAACGGAGAAGCGCGAAGAGAGCACACTGTGTGGTTTTTAGTCGGTTCAAGTCCGATACACCACCCCGCCGTTCTCCCGGTGGGGTGACGGTCCATGATGATTTTCCACAAAAAAAAGAGTTGGTTTCAAGTTTTCCTTCTCTTTGCATTGATGTTGTCTTGCGTAGTTTATCCCTTAGTCGTCTTTTACGTTCTATTTCTCTATTCTCTTGTTTCATTGGCTAATATAATTTAGTCACGTGATCAAAACAAAGCCCACGAAACAAAACAAAAAACGTTTACAACTTGTCTATGGGTGCCGTTACCTGTGATAGAAGTTTTTAAAATAGAAATAGAAGTATATAACAGGAAACTGTACCCAAAAAAATTTATGTTTTTGTTAGAGAAATGCAAATACCATTACATTAATCATACTTTCGTTGTATTTTACAAATATTTGTTTCGGAGTCTGGGTGTTTTCTATGTATAATATGTATGGATCGACAAAAAAAAGTATGTTTATGTATTTATATCAGTTGTCTAGTTGTGTGTGTAGATGTGGTGTGTAAGATGTCCGAATTTTTCTTTTTTTAGGTACAGCGGTGAGATGCGAGAGATCGGTGTTACAATAGATGACGTAGCAAATTTATTGTGGGAAAATGTAAGTATTTGTCAATTTTATTATATGTGAAATATTTTTATTGGTACAGTCAGCACCAAAGATATATCAACACGTTGATGTTAGTACAACTAATTTTATAAATGTTATGATCTATTTTCGTAAAGACAGTAATTGGTTTCATATATCATAGTTTGTAGAATAGAATAGAATACTCTTTATTTACGCACCTTATTACAGAGTTACATTAAATGATAGATATTTAGTGTACAAAGGGCGGCCTTATTGCCAAAGGCAATCTCTTCCAGGCAACCTTAGAACGGATCAAAATGTATCGGAGAGACATTGGTAGTCGATTGTGCAATAAGTTTTGAAGAAAGTAAAATACATATATTACATCCATCCATAGACAGACATACATACATTCATACAATATTGTATTATATCTATGTGTATAACTATATAGATACACATACATATATATACAAAATTAACTGAATATAATTTTAGTAGCCACGATTGTATCTTAAGGCCTCTTGTAGACGGCACGTTTTTTTAACCGTACGGCATATTAGCCGTACGATAAAGAAAACGTGCGAGCATGTATATGGCATGGAAAAGCTACCGTCCGCGACCACGATCAGGTGCCGCTCTGTTGTGTCTTTTCTGCCGTTAAGCTACGAAGTCTTCGCCATGGATACTTAAGCCTCTTGTAGACAGCAAGTTTGCTTAATCGTACGGCACATTAGCCGTACCATTTATAAAACGTGCAAGCATTCATATCGCACGGAAAAACTACCATTCAAGACTAGGGCCAGGTGCCATATTGTTAATTTTCAGTGTCTTGTTCCATATTACAGGCTATTACTAAATTAATGTTATCAATAATTCTTGATTTATATCCATCTCGTTAACAAAATTAAGAAATACTATTGTATGTACACGTTTTTTTCGTATTACGTATTACGTAAACGTGAGAACGTCCGGCACCGTCTACACACTCCCATAGACCGCGATACAACACTGACAAAAATCACGCCGTGCGTAGACACGGCGCGCCGAGGGGGACTCGCGGCGCATACGGCGTCGCTGCCGTGACGTTGCGCCGCCGTGTGTGTCAACAAGCTCTCATAGTGATCCATACAATACTGCGCGCCGTGTGTAGACACGGCAAATTAGCCGTAGTTTTTTACGCCGAAAAAACGTGTGTGTACAAGCGGGGTTAGCATCAAACTAAAAGACGATCGATATCAAGTAATGTCCACGTTGTCCACAGATAATGAAGCCCACGTACCAGACGTGCCTGGAGAAGGGCATGGAGCGCGCCGCCCACGCGGCCGCCGAGCGCGCTCTGGGACCCTCGCCCCCCTCGCCCTCCCCCCTACCCAACGGTAAGCACAAGCACTTGTGACGTGAGCGTCGCGCCTGCCTCTACCACTGCGGTGACGGATGATTCGTGTAGATAAATAACTAGTACTATTGTAATGTGGACCTCGGGGTCGACCATCGGGTCCGGCCGGCCCGGATACCTCACTTTTATATTTTTTAATTTTGATTTCGGACTGTGATCGGGTTAGGTAAAGAAAAAAATCTTAAACTATTTGGTACAAATTGTTATTATTATTATTTTTTGTAACGTAGCAACAATGTTTCATTACTGTTGAGTAGTGGGTGTTTAATTATGTAGCGTTTACTTGTCTTAACACAACTAATACCTTAAGAAAATAAAGTACATAAATGATCATGTGCGATGACAATTAGAATTGTATAGATAGCTTAAATCCTATTAACGCAAGAATTAAGTGTTCTTGGGTCGGACCAAAAAGTTTTATTAAGTTTATCTTAGTGTAAATATGCTTAACAACAGTGCCTCTGCCAGAGATCACGTAAATCGCGTGGTCTCACCCCGGGTCGTGTCAGATAACCGCCCCATCGAGTTAACATGGAGTGCACCTACATTTACGCACACACTCGTGCACTAGAATATCTCTTGCGTAATTGGTTGGTCTCTTTTGGAACTGGCCGGAGTACATGATCATCATCACATAGTTTATTTGTTGTCAAATTCCCTTCCCAGTCACAGTTCGACGTTGCCTGGCCTGCTGAGTGCCAAAGAACGTACCGGCCGGACTCTAGTCACTGTAGAAAAGTGTATGATAAATACATTTTTCGTTTGTAGGGTTACATTGACCCGAAATGTGAATATAATTGTTAAGGGAATGGTAACATGGTCATCATAACCCGATTCATTTAAAATGCGAGAAGTAATTGTAAGCGAGACAAGGATGGAGTAATGGTAGCACGAAAATGTGCGTCTGACTGTACTATGGTCACTTACTTCTTTAGGACGAAGTACTAGGGTCTAGGATAGTAATTCATTTTCATTTTTCTACCCTGGTCATTATACAATGTAAAATTCATTATATTTCATCCTTGTTTCAGTTCAAAAACTTAAATATTACGTATGTAATCGTTCAAAAAGCAATCGTTTACTTTTCCGTAGTTCAATAATTTAAAAAAATGTACAAATCTTTTTTTTTATTCACGGTAATGTTGCCACTATCGAAAGAGTGTTTTACAGTAATCATGTATCGTTATTTGAAATTACAAATATGGAATTTGTCTAAGTACACATTGATCATGCATGAGCCGATGTAAAACTTACCAATAACATCGTAACGTAGCATTTGGACTCTATTGCATATTGAATTGAGTTCATTATTCTATGCCCTTCATTTGACATTTGAGTATTGGTATTGCCAGTGGTCAGAAGTTTATTTGTGAGTGGTATTTTTTGGCAACAGCTTTTTAAAATTGCTGTTGCTAAAAGGCTCGCCAGTTCGATGTGTACATGGCCTTAATAGTAGTTTTAATTATTTGACGATTTCATTGTCTATGAATCATGGAACATTATACGTTACTATAAGAACATTGTATGGAATACATGCTGTTAAAAACTATATATTTTATCGAATGTTGTCCATTGAATACTGCTCAAGAAAGCCTCAGTCTTATTACTGTCATACTTATCAATGAAATGGGTGATAAAAGAAATAGCAAAACTCACGTTTTGTATTTATTTTGTCGAAGAGTCGAAATCAAAGCGATATAAAACCGTATTTTCTATCGATCTGTATATTTGAAAGTACTGTTTTAAAAATTAACAAAAATGGTATTTAGGATAATAAAGCAATAAGAATTTAATTAATATCCGAGTAATATTTTGTGTAATTAATTTTAGATTTTAAATAGTGCACCAAGCTGATTTTATTTTTATCACAGAGGTATTACAAAAAAAAAAACTATAAATACATAATATTTTTACATCAACTATAAGTAAGGTCCTTTCTAAAGAAGAGGCCTATGTCCAGCAGTGGGCTGCGAGACATGTTGATGACTGAGTTAGATCACTATTTAAGTTCTGGCGGTTAGGAGTCGAAGAGTGGCTGCACGCATGTGATTCTGAAGTAGCAGCTGTCCAGCTAACCGGTCCGTTTCTTTCCCAACATATATCACAACTAAGAAGCAATTTATTATATTTTCCACTATTTTGTAATATCTCTGTGACATTCACTTTTCGACAACTCATCTCTCACTTGTTGCGCCGCACTTGTAATAAATCATGTACTTAAATGCTCTTGAAACGAACCTTTTATATATTAACTGCCTTGTTGGTCTAGTGGTTAGCGTACGCGGCTGCTGATCAAGAGGTCTCGTGTTCGGTTCCCGGGTCGGACTAAATATTTGTGTGATCCACAAATATTTGTTTCGGAGTCTGGGTGTTTTCTATGTATAATATGTATGTATTTACAAAAAAAAAGTATGTTTATGTATTTATATCAGTTGTTTAGTACCCATAATACAAGCTCTGCTTAGTTTGGGACTAGATGGCGTTGTGTGCAAAATGTTTGTCTGTCTGAAATATATAAATATATATATAGCCCATATGAAAACAAAAGGATATGTAACAACTAAATATATATATTTTTGCATTTTGTTTTATTTTTATATAAGTCTTGGTGTGTTCAAAATTGTAGTCTGTTGCTCAAAAATTAGTATCGTTTATTTTTAATTAAGTTATGGACTGCAGACGTTGCGATAATATTATCTATGGTAAGTGGCCCATATATCTAGTTGGAGTTTTTATTATAGGATGGTTTTGTTACTGCCAGTTTGGCATGGCTTATTCAATTTCGTTAGTTGCTAGTCTCGCCATTCACAATAGATGTCGCTAAATATTAATAGCGACATCTGTCGTTCTATATCGAAACTTGTGAACTCAATTGGATAAATACATGTTTAATGCTTTGCCGCTATTTTAGGTAACGTTTGGTAAGTTAGCAAATAAAAATAGTTTGAAAATTTTCTTTAGATCTAAATACGAATTGTTTTGTGAACTGTTCAATCCACAGTGGTCTGTTATTGCCAATTAACTTGCTTAAATGGTAAAGGTACATTTGTAGAATGTATACCAAATAAAGGAAACGGGAATCAAGATCCTTTATACGCCGATCTTACAATCCAATTGTCTTCCACGTATATAAATAAACAACAAGCTTGATAAGTCTACATACACAGTAAACTCTTCAATATAACACCTAACTTCAGAATCTCATTGCTCACTTACCAACAAATATCAGTGTTGCTAACTTACTAAACTAATTTAGTTGTTTCGTTTAACAAAGTGTAAATAATTAGAACATATCAAGTGGAATTTTATAAATATTGTAATACTTAGCATGTGCCAATTTAAATTCATTATAAATGAATGTTGTCTGTTTGGCATGGGTAAATAAATAATTTGTTGAGGTATTTATAGTTTATTTTGTTGATTACCTTGATATCTTGTAAAATATTTGTATGCTGCGGTTGTGAGGCTCTGACCGCCATCATGGGGAGTTTTTCATGTAAATACTTGTTTTAATACAATAAAGTTGACTAAAAGTGTTTGTTTCTTTTTATTATCCTTTTATTTAAGAGTTTGAGATCCGATGGCCAATGATGTAGTTGCATCTCGCCAGTGAGAGTCACCATGCTGATTGTTTCATTCAGAATCTATCAATCAGACGGAGTAGTCACATTGGTAGGCCTAAATATACACGAATATATAAATTTAAATGTCTAGAAAAAAAAATGTGGTATTCAGGCTTTCGATACTGAACACATCTAATTAATTAAAACAAAAAAATACGTTAATATTATCCCGATAACTACCATTTTTTTTTCATTCATAACGCATGATATAGTTCACAACGTAATTACATATTAATAAATTATTACTTCAATGTCAATGCCCTTGAGTTGAACGGCGTGTGACGCTACAGAATACCTACTGTGTCGCGCTTGCGACGCCCGCCCCGCCGCCAGCAATTTTATTCATTGATCATTAAATACGTGTGCGTAAAATAATAGGTGTCCAAAAATTATGGACGTATTTTCACATTTTTATTTTGTTATATGGTGTTGTACATAAGTATATACGTTTTGTATCTACCCTTAGTTTTTTTTATGGTATGTAATTAAAAATAACCTTTTATATATAACCACTAGTTGAGCCCCGAGGTGTTACCCGTCAATTGTGAAGTATTCGACTGAATACCAAAACAGTGTATAAATATAATCGAATACCTACTACATACATCAACAACCCATATTGTCCCACTGCTGGGCTCGGGTCAGGAGAGTGTTATGTACATACGGTCCCCACACTGGCTGAGTGCGGGTTGAAGACTGGCGAGACCACGCTGTGGCTACGTAATCTTGCTAGATATTTCATAGATAGGATAGATATAGAGGGTTTGTAAAATAAAAGAAAACTTAAAGTAAACAAATTAATATATTGCATTTTAGAAATTGATTTCGACAATACATTATGTAGGTACCTACATTAAATGTAATTCTAAAAAGTTTTTTGTTTACACATAATTTTTAATTTTTTTTTATATATGTATATCAAATTAAAAATAAAATATATCTTTGTGCGTGTACCTACTCATAAGGTTTCAGTTGGTGTATGAAACTGGTTAATCTATCAAAGTGTTACCAGGTTTTGATTTTATTGCCATCTGAAAATTGTTATATAAAAATAGACTGTTAAGATTTTCAACCATATTATCTAAGAATATGCTATAACATTAACTAAATGTATTTATATCTCTGCAACAGTATAACTGGACCACTCTGATCTAATATTTTAGATTAACAAAAACCATAGACAATAAATATATTATTAAGAAAGAAGAAAGAGAGAGCTATCCCGATATCGGGATAAAGTAAATAATTATCGATTATTCATTTTACAACATACATGCACGTATAAAAAGTTGGACGGAACTCGCGTTATGGCGGTTCTAATGTTAAAGAATTTAGCGTTTTACGGTTTTCACACTACTAACACGATAGATATGTTGTATGTTTATCGTCCAACATTTTTTTACGTCCATGACTACATCTAATTATAGAAACAACAAAAAAGTATAAGTGACTCCCTATCATATACCTATCCACCTAATTATCGCTATGGAAATAGATGACTAATAAATAGTGTTAATAAATATCAACTAACTAATGAAAACAGGCTACATACAATGTCATCTCTTCAAATAACTGTCGCTGTTTTAACAATAGATAACACTAAGATTACCGTTTTTTTCACACCTGACATTTACAGGGAACAGTAAAAAATCAATTTCACTAGCAATTAGGGATGGCGATCTGAGATCGATTAATCGAAGAATCGATTATTCGGTCCAAATAAATTGATTTTTTAAATCGATAGTTTGTACTGAATTGATTTAGTGAATCGATATTTTACCCTTGAAAATCGACATTCGATTTTTACATAAAGTTTAAGGCTAGCGACATCTCACTATTTGGCACTCAGGGCAGCTGCTTTTACATACACGTACATAAAGTGGAAAGTAGTCTATGGTCTTGAAAGAAGGATTTGTGAATACTAAGTACGCATTTCGTGAAACTGATTTCGACAATAAGGAAATGGGATTAAACTGTGTAAATCAAGAACTGTCTTTTGAAATTTTAAGTTTCGCGATGTTAACAAATTAAGCACCACCATTATTTTGTATTTTTTTTTTCAATATTATGCAGTTATACTGACGTAGCGATTGTGTTGTCTTTGACCAAATTGGCATTCTTACATCAGGCAAACGAAATATATACAAATATAGTTGAATAGTAGTGCTACTAATCATAGATACATACATATTGCAGATAAATTTATGTATATATTTACCCTGGGTAGGAATCTATAACCTCCGGTGTCATTAACCGCTAGACCTCAAGACTTTCCAAACATTTAAATATTTTCCCAATTGCCATAAATCTTTCCGAAACTGTTTTCACACGTCAAAAACGTGTGTTTAAAAGCAACTGCTCTGTGGGTACCCTGTAAATGTAATGTAACTGTCATTATGTTTCTTTCTTGCCTTCCGTGTAAGTCGCTGTTGTCGCTGTCAACAGTGCTGTGGCATTATATGGTGATGCAAATACATACCGTTGCATCTGTAACAATACGAAACTCTATTGTTTATGGGAAATAATATTCTAAACCTACTACTGCAATGATATACAGGCCTAACTTGTAAAATACACTTACTTGAAAAACTTCGTACAAACATAGCAATTATATCTATTGGACATGATTTGAAATCCAAGTGTCATGATGGAGGACTACGGAATCCTGTTCTATGTATTGCCTGACACACACTTGGGCGATTTTTTAACTATAAGCTAACTAATACAAAATGCGTGACGCGATGTAGATTAATAAATATCGATAACTTTTAATTGAATGTAAACTTCCGTAGACCGGTATAATATGGCATTTAACTATGTAACTATATAAATTTACAATTAGCTTCACGACTGATCCCTTGCTTAGTCGAACCAAATCAAAGCCCGAAACCAATCTGATCTAATTATGTAACCAGTGTCTAGACTTGTCTAAATTGAAATAAGTAGCCTATCATGGAGAATATAATAGTTATCTTGATTTGTCATGTGTGTGGATTAGTTTCTTGTTGCATAAATAGGTCCAATCTATGCTCTACCGTTGAACACATACTCAGAACACATACAACAAATCATCATTACATTACATCTACAACCATGAATAGTCTATTGTTGGATATAGGCCTCACCTTAGACATAATGTTATATTAATATTATATTAGTAAGTATTTAATGTTAGTAAGGATAGACAAATAAATTATTTTTTATACTTACGAATTTTCTCATTTTCTCCGCAACGTTGTCTAATTGAATACCAACTTCCCTCAAGTTCCCTGAGAATCTGAATTCAAAGAAAATAATTCCAATTAAAATATTAGTTATTAGAAAAAATACTTATTTCAACCATTTTTTTAGCTAATTTTTATTTCGTTTCTTTTTCAGGCTGTTACGCATTGTCCTTCAGTTTGAGTTGAAACTAGAACCCACCACCAATACTCTTGTGCAGGGTTGCCACCTTTTCGAAAAAAAAATCGGGACATGATACTTATTAAAGACAGTCGGTCAAATTTCAGTCTAATTCAGATCATGATAAAAAAGCAGTTTTTTGGAAAGGATAAAAGTTTTGTATAAACATTTACGTATTTATTTTTCAAATATTTTTCCATGCATATTTTTTTTTATTGCTACGGGGCGCGATCACTTATTTTATATCATTTTTAGGGTTCCATATCTTATTAGTCATAACCCTTATAGATTCGAGACGTCCGTTTGTCCGTTCTCGAATTTAAATCCGTCGAGACGGCTTGTGCTAAAAAGGTGTAACTGCATGGACATGTGTTTGGGGTATCATTAGATCGGTCGTTTCTAAACATTAAGAAAGTTGCACTGACAAGTTTTTGATTTCGATATGCGTTTGAGAGTTGTTCAACTTTAAAAGGGATTTTTTTATAAAACTCCTGCCAAGGTGACTTTACTATGCCTGATGGAAAGCATGAGTAAAATCCACAAGTGGGGCGATACTCGCGATACTCACTGCAAATCCAAGCAGTATGGCGAACCACATTATCGCGGCTTAGTGAGATGCTTTTTCACGCCCCGCTTAAAGGACCCGGGATCATAGTAGGAAGGAAAAATATGAGCTGGCAATGAGTTCCAGTTTTTAAGTGCTCGGCACAAGAAGAAACACCCGAACCGTTTAGTTCTGGAGCGTATGTCTTCCACTCTGAAGGGGTGACTTCCCTGGCCAGATCGTGTTGTTCTGTAGAGGAAGGGAGAGGGTGGGATGTGTTAGAGGAGCTCTTCAGAACACTCCCCAAGGTAAAGGCGATAGAGGACTGCCATAGAGGTGACATTTCTTCGCAACTGCAAAGGTTCCAGGAACTCGGTGACTTCGGGACTGTCTATGATGCGAACTGCTCGCCTCTGCAATCGATCGAGAGCGTCAAGCAAATACTGCGTATCGCAAAGATGAGAGCAGTACTCCACGCAGGGGCGAACCTGGGTCTTATAGAGAAGACACAGATGCTCCGGGGAGAACAACTGTCTCACCTTGTTTAGTACGCCTAGCTTCCACGAGGCCGCCTTTGTGACGCTCTTGATGTACTCCAGTCGGTTGAGGTCCTGGCAGATATCCATGCCCAGGATACCGAGCTTTTCCTGTAGTGGCAGCTGAGTTCTCTAAAAAGTAGGAAGGGGAAGGAATGGAGACTATTGTTTTGATCGCGCAAACCTATGTTTTTGGCATTGAACTCGACCAGATTCTCATCACCCCATTGAGAGATAACGTTCAGAACCCGGTCGAGTTCAGCGACAAATTCCTGTCGTTTTTCCTCAACGTCCGCCGATTTAAATGTAGGATATCTAAAATATTGTCCATGCACTGTGCTGTCATCTGCATAGCAATGTATGTTGACAAGCGCTAACATGTCATTAATATGCAGAAGGAACAGCTTGGGCGACAAGACAGAGGCCCTGGGATACGCCTGCGTTTACCTGCTGGAAATCAGACGCCGTGCCGTCACAAAGGACTCTAATGCGGCGCTGGCGCAGGAAGGCGGCCATCCAGCTGTACAATTTAGTGGGCAGGCCGTATGCCGGAAGCTTAGAGAGAAGCGAACGGTGCCAAACCCTATCAAAGGCCTTGGCCATGTCTAGACTGATGGCCAGGTTCTCTCCATACCTATCCAAATCCTAACCCCACAGGTGCGTGAGGTACTATAAGATCACCCATGGATCGGTTCGGTCTTAAGCCATATTACCGATCACCGAGTGCCGAGAGTGATCTTCCAGGTAATGAACCAAAAGCTTGTTAATTATTCGTTCAATCACCTTGTAGAGTATGGAGGTGACAGCTATAGGGCGGTAGTTGGCGGAATCTGAGTGGTCACCCTTTTTGGGGATAGGTTGAACATTCACCTCTCTCCAGGCCTCCGGGACAATTCCTGAGGAATATGACAGGCGATACAAGCTTGTCAGTACTGGAGACAACTCTGGTGCACAGTTCCTTAGAACCACGGTTCTTTAGAACTTCTTTAGAAAAAGCATAGCCGGCCGTCTCAAGGTGCTGGTGGACGGCGTTGAGGTTTGCAGAGAGTCCATGAATTTTTGAGAACTCCACCTCAAAAAGCGGGTTGGTGGGAAAAGAGGATGCCGCTGTGGTACTGGTATGCTTCTTCTTTTTCTTACTTGTTGCTCCTTTAAGTGGGGCGCGTAAAGAAGCATCTCTTTAGACCGCCATACTGCCTCCATTCGCAGTGAGTATGGCGCCCTCCACTTTATGATTCCACTCATAGTTTCCATCAGGTATAGTAGAGTCACCTTGGCTGGTGTGTCTTTAGTGAAATTTGCAATTCTGCTTGTAATAAATCTACCGAGCAACCATTTCTGATATTGGACCGTTTTATTATCATTACTGAAAATACACACTTAAAATAAACATATAAAGGAGGTATGCTCTTAGCACGAGTTACAAGACACAATTATTCCTTTAACTTCTGTGCATTTCCAGTTTCAAATACTTTAACTCATTTTTATCACAACCTGTGACTGAATACAACAAATAAAGATTTTGATGAAAAGGTTGTCATTAGTTCCATTTGGCACCCAATAGCTGTTTTCTTTTTATGTATACTGCTCGGAAGAGGAAGAAGGTGAATTCAAATTGAGCAATTGTTACATTTGTGAAAAATCGGGACAAAATCAATAGGCCTTCGGGACGCGGGACGATATCATCGAATTCGGGACTGTCCCGGGAAATTCGGGACGGGTGGCAACTCTGCTCTTGTGACACAAAATTTTATTGGACACAAACAAACACATTAATTATTATTACATGTAGTGGTAAAACAAAGCAACATTTTTTTCCATTATTTAAATTATGAGAGACAAAATAGAAAAGAGGCAGAAACAAAATGCAGGCTGACAAAGTTAATTGTTTTTTTTTAAGTGTGTTTTAATATAGGACTTTACTTTCTATTATCGCTGATTAGAGCGTACCATGTCGTGCTATTGTTTATTATATAGGTATTTGTGTACCTATCTCTTTATTCGCTTTAATCAGGATATTTATAACATGTGTGTTTACAATTAGAAATTATAAAGCGCGTATTTTCTATTTCGGTTTCAAATGTATTTATCTAAAAATATTACGTTTAATATTATTTTCGAGCGCTTACTAAGTGAGTAAAAAACCTTCAAACTCTGAACTGAATACAAAGAGTATAAACGCGAGTTAGACCAATCAATATTTCACAAAAAAGCAGTTATGAAAAAAGACAACACAAAATGAACCTGGTATATCCCCAAACCGCGAGCATCAGGGCAGCTGCAACAGTAACCCCATGTGCTATCGCTACCAGGATCTGAATCCCGAAGATGGAAGCCACTACATTCGTCAGGTATCCTAAGATCATGATAGCCAGGAAGAAAACAGGTGTGTAGAACATACGGTACATATCCTTTCCTTCGTTTTGTGCAGCCAGTTCGGAGTACATGTCTTCCAGCTCCTGGATATGGATGAGAACCTTGGATGTAGATCAAGGTAAGCTACATATTTTACGATTATATGCCACAATTAGACGGATACCAACAACACTTATTTTAAAATGATTTTCAGCAAGTAAGGATTTAACTTAAAATTCAAGTGGTTATTTCTTAATGGAACACTTTATTTGCAAACTATGAGACCAGTCATTAGTGCCTCGTTCAAGAATAAGAAACCACGCAAAATACATCATCATCACCTAACATTCTTTCTGTAAACTATAAATAAGACCATTGACTAATCGTAAAAGACGAGTACTATTCAAAAAAGTTTACATATCACCATACCTTAACCAACTCCTTTCTATAAGTGTCCGACATCTCCGTACCACCCATCTTCTTCTTGTTGTCGAAGGAATGGAGGGCTTTGTTCATAGACCTCCGATGCTCCTGCTCTAACACGTTTGACGCGAGGTAGGGCTTCGACCCTCCACAAATCTCTTCCATCAGAGTCTTGTAGATATCACTGGCTTCTGATGTGGCTGATCTGTTATTAGCTTCTGCGGTCGCCTGTAATTATGCATAAGAAAAGTTAAATAATTATTATAATATCATCGCCAGCTTAACGCCTTCCACTGCTTCCACAAGGAATGCAAGGTAGTAAAGGCACTCTGATTTCAGCACGAATGGGTCGGTTCGACTGGAGAGGTATCGAGGTATAGAATATGTATCCTCACACAGAAGACTAACCTTAAATAACAGCATTAATGCATGCGTGTGCGAGGCCGGAAAGCCAACGATGTAGAAGCATATCACTAGGCTGCCATAGTGTGGTAGACCCACACTATGGCAGCCTAGTCAGGCAAAGCAGAGTCAATTTGGCAGACATAAATAAAAAAAAATCCAAACTATTGCGATCTTGAGCAGATCCACGCGCTGCCCGCCACTTTCCGCAAGTCGTCGGTCCATCGTGATCGACATCAGTAGCACAGAAAGGCATATTGACTGCACGGATACGAGTACTATCTGACCCGGCCAACCAATTTTGAAATACTAGAATATTGATTTATCTTGCTCGAGAAATTAAAGAAATTTATTATCATGCATTATTACGGATGGCGTACTGGTTTAAGCGGATGCTGTGCTAATGTGGGTTTGAAACCCACACGAGACAACACTTTGTGCGATCTACAAATTGTTATTTGTGTCTGGATTGGCTTGGTATCAGTTTCATGTCCGTGTGCAAAATCTTTCACGAGAAAGAATATGTTCTTAAAAACGTAGTCCATAATTATGAAAGATATTTATCCAAAAACAATTGTTTGAATAATAGTGTTTGATGTATTTTTTGTATTTGCTGTCTACCCGTGATCCCGAGCGTTATAACCCGATCAAAACGTCGAAATGTAAAAGGTATGATAACTTTTAAATAGGTAAGTAATTGTTTTAATCACCACTGACCTGTAAAATAGTAGTAGGTTCCGGTAATTTCTCGCTGTTAAATATTGCGATGTAACTGGTGAAGTAATTGAGGAGGTCCCTGGCCTTCACTTTCTGTTCGTTGATGGCTTTGGCCACCAGGTTCTCTCGCGCCAGAATCAGTGGCACCAGTTGCTCCAAAGACTCCAGGAATTCTGGCTGTATGTCTATTTCAAACAAATAAGGAATTAACCATCCATAGAAATAAAGAAAATTTAAGTATGTGTATGGAATTTCAGATTAACAGTTTTTTATTACATACATATGAAAGTAAATACGTTACTTACACGAAAAAAAGCAATATTTAAAACTAGCTGAATACCGTGATGTTACCCGTGGTTATTGTTGTAAATCGCGAGTAACGCCGCGGAGATGAGCTAGTCTATAAAATTTAGCCTAAGTTACTCCTTGGGTCCTCAGCTTCCTACCAGTGAAAGCCCAATCCAGCCGTTCCAGAGATTAATCGGAACAAACAGACAGAAGAAAAAGAAATACAAGAAGAACAAGAAACTTATAGATTACAGACTGAAACTTAACACAAATATTTATCTTTGTCATACCGCTCAATTTCCCCTTGAAGTTAGGATCAGTAGCGACTTTTAGGCCAGGATGAGGCATCAGAAAACAGGCGCATTCGTCGAAGCAGCTCTTGATGTACTTCCGAAGTTTCTGAAGTTCTTCGTGTTGGCCTTCTTTTATCTGTTACCATGATAGTCATTATGAGAAGTGGAAGTAATTTGCAAGCAGTATATAGCTGCCTCGTTCGTCTAATGGTCAGCTTATGAAGCTGTCGAATAAGAGGTCTTGCGTTCAATCCCGGCTTAGACCAAAAAGAGTTATTGTGTTTTTCTGAATATAGAAACACATAAGTTGGAAAGTAGGGGTCTAAAACTTCGTGCCTTCAGAATGATTTATGGCTGTCTAAACATTTTTTTATTTGAATGTATAAGAAGTTCAGTATAAATATACATATTTTAGTCTTTTAATTAAGATTACTTACGAATATACGTTATTGTCTATGGAACATATTTGAAATACAGTTGATAAATCACTATTACTTTATACTCAGCCTTATTACAATTTAATCAAGTTCTATATCGATTATACAGCGAAAAATGTTTTATGCGATCATCGAATAAATTAAAAAGGAAACATTGAAACCAGGTCTGAAATAAAAGTCTAAAACAATCATTAGACTATTTGGATACTTTGTTATTGAGTTTCTATCCCATGAAATCACTTTTTACTTTTAATGATAAATTGGACATTTACTATACCTCAAGCCGTTTCTGCAGGAGTTCCTTTCCTCCCTCTATACCAAACTTGTGATCATAGGGATAACTCCAATCCCTGATAAGAAATAGCAATTTTTGGAACGGCTTTCCTTCAATCTTGTCCATCGCCACACGGCCATAATCCATGAATAACTGAAAACATCATAAGTGTATATTTTTTTAATTTCATAAGAATTTTATATCAACAAACCATTTCAGGACGGTTATAAGATTAAATTATGTGAAGAAAAAATACTAACGGACCCAGAATAGAGCCTTGTGATATACCTCACTTAAACATAGATATATTCTAAACAAGAGCCGTTAATATTCCGCGGCTAATACTTTATGCTTAAATATATTATTTAAATGAACTTTAAAGAGATACGTACTGCGTTTTGAAAACATTTATTAAGCTGGTGTTATACAGCGTGGACCAATATTCCGTTTAAATTTGAATTGGTAGCTGCGACGAGCAGCGATGTCGGGGTGGGGCAGAAGGTGGGAATTCAGTACAATGGCGTCATTTTGTGATAAACAAGGTGCGTTCTGTGTACGCTAATACTACCGCAACAAGAACAACAACGCTTTAATTCATCATACAAAATTAAAGATACAGGAATTAAAGCCTCAAGATCGCGCTCACAGGCTCCAATTTGCAAACGAAATATTAGAGAGGTTCACCAGCTTCACCAACAAGAGGTTCGAGCAAGATGAGGCAACATGCCACACTTCTGACGACTCATAAAGTGCTGTTCGCGAAATTTTTGGACAAAAAGTGATACCCAAAAGATGTGTCATTAACTAACCACCTCGTAGCCAGGACTTCTGTCTTTGGGGATACCTTAAAAGTAAAGTTTTCGACAGCAACCCAGAGTTCCTAGAGGAATTAAAGGAAAATATTCGAGAGGAAACGCAAAACATATCATGAAACACTTGTGAAGCCGTCATTGAAAATTTACGCTCCAGGTTGCAGCAGTGTCAAAATAGTCACATAAGGATGTTGTAAATTTTTTAAATAAAATCCCCATTTGTGTACTGTAATAATAAATGAACAGTTTTCATCCACCCTGAACTGATGAATTATGAACTTTTGGTCCCGTCTGTATATCAACAGAATCAAATGCCTTACTGTCAAAGACACAAAACTATTAAGATATCACAACAAATGTTTTGCAGTCACTAGATTATTTTCAATAAAATAATTTAACTCGTAATACCTCTAGATGCTGGAGATCATCCTCTTCAATATTTTGTGAGAGGTTATAAATGAGGACTGAGGACAGCATTGTGGACAGTGCGAATACTGTAGCATTGTCCTTGACAGTTGATTCACTGTCGAACGTTCCTTGAGTGTCCATTAGCAGGATCACAACCTGGAATATAGAAAGAGCATTTTATCTCTCATTGACAGTAAAGATAAGGTAAGGTATTAAATTATTTCTTAAAGTTAAGTAAGAACTACGGGTTGTATTTCATGTCAGTCGATTCTAAAATTACTTCAGACTGTATCAAACTTTCTCTGGAAATTCTAACTTATTTCAAAAGGTTAAATTAAGTGACACAAAGTATTTTTTTGCAAAAAAAAGAGAGTTTTCGAAAAGTGAATATTATTTAAAAAAATATAATTAAATCAAAAGGGTTTCTTACTTTCTCCCCATTTTCCAGGGTAGTTTTGAACGGCTGTGACCAGAGGTGCATCCCCGTGGTATGGCGGTCCGAGCCCCCCTCCCAAGAGAAACCATCCAATGTCTGCTCTGCTACGCCGAGCCATTTGCCGTCACCTTTTCCCTGGTTATACTGAAACAATTATCTCAGATGATTAATAGACTTAAAAAGTTATGTCATCATCTCGTGTGAGCACCACGTGTTCTGTGGAGTGTTTTATTTAAAATTAGTAATCACGGGCTGCTAATCAATGTCCTAACTATATTTTGTGATCGAGAGCTACAATAAAGTGATTGTACTAGAATATTCTCCTCGCCCGCCAACTCACGTCTACCCTCATTTAAAATACGAGGCCTATTAACGTTCCTAGTGGATTTGAGTTTTTACAAATATTTAAAAGTGATTTATTTTGTCGTTTAATAGCAGCAACAGGTAGACGCTTAAATTATCCACAGAATATTTAGTTTAATATTTAATTTAAAAATGAACAATTAATATAAAATAAATATTCAAGTGGCCCACTTGAATAGTAACTGTATATTTTACAAACATTATGTATATTTTATTAAAAGTTTAAAATATTGCATGTAAAGTAAAAGTAATGTTAACTATACGGAACTCTACTTACGCGAGTCCGGGTAGCAATTGGCCGATTTTTTAAATATGTTAGAATAAAACTAACCGTATAATCCAAATACCGCAAAAAGAAGTCCAGTAAGAACGATTTCCCTTTCCTGTAGGCTCCTGCCACGGAGACCAGAACGACAGCGCAATCCTTGACATCGTCTCTGGTGAGAAGGGCTTTGAGCGCTTCTTGGTTTAGTATGAAGGTATGATCCTTATTGGGGGCCACAACCTGTATTGACTTAGCTGTGGATGCTGTAAAAGAATAAATGTAGTTAATTAATTGATATGGCAACACTGATACATGTACATTGTCTGCGTATTTTAAATTCTTCAAAAAATAGTAAACATTAAAAAGTGATGAAAAATCATTAAAAAAAACAGTGCATTGAAGTGCGAATATCCCTATAATAACGTGATATTTGCAAAAAAAAATATAGAACATTTGGGTAAAGTAATTTTTGAGGAGAAATAATATGCAGTAACTCGAGTGTAGTTATTGATTTCGGATTAAATAGCCTGAGAACGTTATATAGCTTGTCTTGGTTTCAAGTGTTAGTTGTATTGTGTATTCAAACATAAAAATGCCTAAAACAGCACTCACACCGCCTACCACAGCTGAGCTGGAGAATCAGGAAGGTTTTTGCACACCTGAAATGCATACCAACATTAACCCGGACTGTATACATCTATCAAATAAGACATCGAGAAACAAGCGACTTCGTCCGGATTTTTCGCCAGTAAATGAGTTAAAGGTGTTTGAAAAGAGTATTAGAGAAATGCTTTCTTCCTGGAAGTCAGACCAGGAATTAATTCTGAATAAAATAACAGCTGATATCGCCGAAGTTAAGGCACAAAACAAAAACATACAAAAAACAAATTCCGAAATAGAAAAAGCTATTGAGTTTATGAATGCGGGGTACGAGGAAATGAGGAAAACTGTTGATAATCTGGAAAAGGAGAAACTGGAGCAGCGCAATTATATTTATGAATTGGAAAAAAAAGTAAGTGACTTGCAAATTAATTTTCGTTCCTCCACCATTGAAATAAGGAACGTGCCTCATAATGATAATGAAACAGTGGATGACCTGACTTCCGTTGTAATTAAAACATGTAACGCTATAGAAACCCAAGTAAAAAGAACGGAACTACGTGACGTATATCGGCTACCCGGAAAAAAAGGCTCTACCAGACCTATAGTAGCAGAATTCTTGAGTGTACCCTTAAAAAACCAGGTACTTAAGGCTGTACGCACATTTAACAAAGGCTTACCATTGTCCGAAAAACTAAACACAGGACATATCGGACTTAGTGGACCACTCAACCCCATATATGTTGCCGAACACCTACCAGGCAGCTTGCGACGACTTTTCTACGAGGCCCGCAAATTTTGTAAGCAAAATAATTACAAGTACTGTTGGTGTCAAGGTGGTAGAATTTTTCTCAGGGAACGGGAAGGTTTGGAATCGATTATTATTAACTCACCCATTTGTCTTACGAAATTACTTGAAAATAAATAAGTCGAGTTCCTTAGTGATGATTTTTGGTGTCGTCAATTTCATTGATTTGATTCTAAGACGTAGTTTTCCAGAAGTGTCACAACGTACTATTACTATTTTGGATACTGTGTGTTTTGTTATGGCAATAAAATGTTGTTTGCTGTCGTGTTGCGTTTCGACGAATGTGTGTAATTTTGTATGTATGCAAATTGAGCCCTCAATGCACGAAACAATCATATACGGAAAACACAAATCTCTGCCAGGTTATAGATACTATATACAGATACCATGTCAGAAAACATTCACTACTCTTCTCTCTTTCATATTACTCACACCTTTGCAATTTTCGCACATTAAAGCGGGTGGATATTGTTCCAATAATGATTGTAGTTCAACTTTGTTCAGTAATAGATTAGCTTGTTTTACTGATGGCATGTGTGTGTCCAAGCCCAACTACACTTGCAGTTTGAAATATTCTGATAACTATAAACTAGTTCTATCACGTCTTCTCATACGTATAAACTCTGGGGTTAAGTCTTGCCAGTACTTGAAAAATTGCAGCAGTATTTTACTCGGACTCAAGAAATTATTGATTGGTGGTGATATTGTGGGGTCTGGGCTCCAGAACATGTGTCTTTTCATTCCCTTTAAGCAATGGAGGATATAAATCGCATAGCTGAAGAATTAGACATAATAGGTGCAAGAAGATCATTTCTCTGCAGACCAGTGGATTGTGTGTCTGTGCTGGGTACCACGTCTTATAATTTAAAAATACTACACCTAAACATACGGAGTATAAACAAACATATAGATGAACTACATCCTTTGTTGTTTTCTCTGAGTCTGCAGCCGGAAATAATAATACTCACCGAATGCTGGCTCAGTAAAACACCTGAACTACCCGTGTTGGACGGGTATATGAGTTGTCAAACGAAACGTAACTATAATCAAAATTCTGGTATTGTGATATATATAAAACCTAACCTTACACATTCCATCATTGAACCATAAGTTAATGAGTCCAATTGCCTGATCTGCAAGTTACCATCTTACGATATGGTGATTATTGCAATGTACAGGTCACCTAGTTTTCTCAGAACTGACGAATTTCTGAACAGCTTAAATACTCTTTTAACCAAGTATTCCAAAATAAATAATATCGTTTTAATAGGGGACATTAATATACATATACAGCCGGGCAATTTGGACTCAAATGCAAATGAATATCTGACACTAAATGCTTTACACGGCCTATATCCAACGCATATGTTACCTACCCGCGACAACCATTGTCTGGATCATGTATTGCTAAAGACGGAGCTCAGTAGTACCACTTTGGTACTTGACACTTATATCACTGATCACTTGCCGGTATTGCTTAACATTGAAACTCAATGTAAACATAAAAAACGACAATCAACCCGAGTCGAAGTGGATTACTCCTCAGTTTATACCACTCTATCAGAAACAGACTTTGACTGTGTATTAAGTGTTTCGGATGCTGACCGGGCAGCGGATTTACTGGTGACTATAATGGGCCAAGTAATTCAAAGAAATACTAAAATTAAGTACATTCCTTCAAAAAAAAGAATATTAAAGCCCTGGATTACTCCAGGCTTACTTAAATGTATCCGCAATAGGGATTCTATGAGACGCAAACTCATAAAAGAACCCTACAACTACACACATAAAGTAACATATGTAAGATATCGAAACCTCTGCAACAAACTGATGAAGAAACTGAAAATTGCTCATGAGAAGAATGAGTTTTCTAAAGCTGAAAATAATCCCAAAGCTACGTGGAAGGTAATTAAAAAGATTATCGACAGAGACAGCACAACGAACCCACCTCTGGAGCTTCTGGGGCTAAATCATAACAATGCGGCATCTGTTAACGAGGTGAATGATTTTTTTGCTAATATCGGTAAAGAGCTAGCACTGAAACATTCCAAGGATAGTGCTTTACTTTCAGATTGTAAAAATGACGACTCACCGTTGCGGACACTCACACTTCTTCCCACTGACATATCTGAAGTCTCTAATATAATTTTAGGTCTCCGTAAAGATGCCGCGGTCGGATGGGATGGTATTGCTGTTAGTTTGCTGCAACGATGTAGAGATGCACTAATTATGCCTATCACTCACATTTGTAACGCATCTATCGCGTCAGCCACTTTCCCGAAAGTTTTCAAGAAGGCTATTGTCCATCCTATTTTCAAGGGGGGATCCCGAGACGATGTAAACAATTACAGACCAATATCTGTGCTGCCAGCGCTGTCGAAGATTCTTGAAAAGATTCTAAATTTGCGACTGGTGAATTTTTTAGAGGCCAATCATATTCTTGCGCCTAATCAATTCGGCTTTAGAAGTGCGAAGTCTACTGAAGAAGCGGTGTCATCATTAATCGATCATGTGGTGGATAAACTGGACGCAAAGCAAAAATGTATTGGCATATTCTTAGACCTCACTAAGGCCTTTGACACCGTTTCTATTCCGCACCTATTGCTTAAATTGGAAAGAAAGGGGATCCGTGGTCACGCCCTACAAATCTTCAAAGATTATCTTTCTGATCGAACTCAAAGAACCAAAATTGATTCGTATATTAGTGATGAACTTTCTGTATCCTACGGTGTACCCCAAGGCTCTATATTAGGACCCACTCTCTTCCTAACATATATTAATTCCCTATGCAGACTTTCGATCCCAAATTGCTCAATTTACACTTACGCTGATGATACGGCTTTAGTTGTCCATGATCGGGATTGGCCGAGTGCTTATGCCTCTGCTGAGCGGGCACTAGGCACCATTATGGGCTGGCTACGCTCTAATTTGTTAACACTGAACTTAAGTAAAACAGTGTATATCACATTTTCAATAAATTCTCGCGGGCAACCGTCATCAGATATCCACCACCTCAGAGCTCATTCTTGCATTAAAAACACATCTAATGCTCAGTGTAACTGTCATTCAATAGCTAGAGTGAATAATGCCAAATACCTGGGCATTATTATTGACCAACACGTAAATTGGCAGCCCCAATTGGCACAGCTGGTTGGACGCGTACGTAAACTGATATATGTCTTCAAAAAGCTGAGATGCTCGGCTGATTTCAGTATCCTTAAAACTGTTTACTACGCGCTATGCCAATCTATTATATGCTACTGCATCACAGTGTGGGGAGGTGCGGCGAAATCTTACTTCCTGGAGCTGGAACGAGCGCAGAGAGCTGTTTTAAAGGTAATGACATTTAAACCATTCAGATACTCAACCTCCATGCTTTACGAGGAATGCCAGGTGCTAACCGCAAGGCAGCTTTTTGTGCTTTATACAGTTCTAAGGAAACATATGACGCTCCAATATGATGAATCGAGGTTGGAGAAACGTCGATCTTATCAGGTGTGTCCAGTCCAAACCTTCAGGACTACTCTTGCGAGTAGACACTTTCGGGTCATTAGTTGTCGCCTCTATAATCTGCTAAACAGATGCTGCAATATTTATCCACTAAATAAATACAACCTAAAAATAGTTGTGAGTACATGGCTCCTAAACAGGAATTACACAGAGACGGAACAACTCCTCTGTATGTCAGTTTTATGATTGTGCGAGCGCCATTATCATATTCACAAGACACCTGGAACTCACACTTAGATCACACACACACAGACACACACACACATCCGCACACACACACACACACACACACACACACACACACACACACACACACACACAAACATACACAAACTATACACATATGCATGGGCAGTGTTTGATTTTTTTATTTTTTTTGTTTTGAGTTTTTATTTTTAGTCTTAGTTTGATTTTTCTTTTTTATCTAAGTATAATGTAAAATTTTCAATTATATTTATGCAGACAATGTTACCTTGTGTAAGAGCCCTGGTATCCATAACACAAGTTAAATCTTACCATGGGTACCAGAGTTCAAATACCAATTGTGCTCAAAATCTTTCTTTTCCTATTTGTAATGTTGAAGCTTTTAATTATAAGGTTTTTTGATTTGATAATAATAATAAAAAAAAAAAAAAAAAAATTCATTGAAAAATCGATGCGAGAATCCCAAAATCGGACAGAGTGGTGTGCAATGGGAGAGGCCTATGTCCAGCAGTGGACTGAGATAAGCTAACGTTGACGATGAATCAATCGATTAGGCCTGGTTGTATGAATTAATCGATTGGGGATTAGGATCGACGACCTGGACGGATGACTTGGAAAAAATGTTTCTGCTGCCAAATTTGCTATATATGTTATATCTATTTAAATATAAATAAACTTTAGTATTGATTTTCTTTCTTTATAATAACTCATTTAAATCTATTCTAATAATAAAGAGTTTGTTTTTTTGGTTGAACGCGCCAATCTCAGGAAGAAGGAGACCAGCACGGTCTCATTTGAAAAACTATTTCTGCATTAGATAGCCCAGTTATTAAGGAAGGCTTTATAACTATATATTTTACACTATACTAAATATATACATATATATATTTATAGAATCTACCAATAGGGATGACCTTGTTTTGACAGCTCATAGCGGCCATGTTTGATGATGGATCTATGATGTCTCTTGACATTCGTGTTCAGTAAAGTTTGTGTAACGTTTCACTTTAAACCAACGCTTGGCAGTTGTCCAAAGTTATTACGCAAATTTCCGTTCTCCTACAGCTACTGTAAGAGCGCTTCGCCCAAAAATCGGTCGTCATAGTGCTCCTTCTGTGCGCGCTATAAATCGCATCATAACAAAATTTGAAAGTGAATTCACTCTCCACAGTACTGCTGTACCTGTGAGACAAAGAAATGCCCGTAGTGAAGAGAATTTCGCAGCTGTTCAGGCCAGTGTTGATGCAAAATCAAATCGATCAGTTCAACACCGTTCACAAGAGTTGGGGCTCTCTCCAACGACCACCTGACGTATTTCGCGGTTGGATTTAGGCCTACACCCATACAAAATTGTTTTGGCACAAGAATCGAAGCCTTTCGACCATCGTATCCGGCGTGAATTTGCCGATTATGCACTGGAAATGATGGAAGCCGATGACGATTTTCATCGCAAAATCATCTTCACAGATTCTCGCATTACTCGAGTGAACAAGGAATTATTGCATGGAAAGTTTCGTGAGTCGTTGATTTCGAGAAATGGACCGATCAGTTGGCCATCAAGATCGTGTGATTTTATCTTAACACCTTTAGACTATTCTTTGGGGTTACGTGAAATCTAAAGTGTACAGCAATAATCCAGCTACAATTCGTGACCTAAAATCCAACATTCGACAAGCCATAGACGACATACCGGCCGAAATGGTGCACCGCGTCATCGAAAATTGGCGTCAGCGGGTAACCGTCTGCAAAAAGATCCGCGGCAGTTATTTGGCCGATATATTATTTAAAACATAAATGGCATAAAATTATTTATCAAAAAAATTAAGCGGATGCATTTTTTTTTTAAAATGTGTGTTTTATAATTTTTTAAACCAGTAGTTCTTATTGGTAGACTCCATATTATATACAACTGCATAAATGATTCGTCAGAATAAATTATTTTCATATAGAGTAGGCCTACCGTCTAGTGTCATTCCAAGATATTTGGCATTATTGCCATAGGGATATATATATTATATGACTATTTATAAATACCGGGTGATAGTTTGGTGATTTATTGGTGATGTCGATATGAACCGATTTAGATTCCTTTAATTTTATTCGCCATTTACTCGTCCAATCATAAATGGTGCTCAGTGCTACTTGCAGTTTATCTACTGCTTCTTTATATGTGGAACCAGTGGCCATAATAGCTGTGTCATCCGCAAAAGTTGCAATGATATTTTCTTCTAATTCTTGCATGTCAGATGTGTATAACAGGTACAGTACTGGGCCTAGGATACTTCCTTGTGGTACCCCCGCTTTAATAGGTTTCAACTCAAAGTATGCATCTCCTTCTCTTACTCTGAACATCCTATTAGATTCGGGACTCATTACTGGTCAGTCAGCTGTTATTGTTATTTTGTAGTTCTAAAAGCTTACTCAGATAACATTTTCTTCAATAAAATTAAGTTCACTAAAGATTAAGGTTCCTGATAGAGATAGAAACTAATCAGGCATTCTCGAAAAAAGTAATAATGTAAGTCGTAATAATTTAAGGGTAGTAAGACCTGAATGCAGGTGTAGCAAGTGATGCGAGCGTTAGCAAATAAATAAATGAAAAGCGGTTTACGTTTAAACATTTACTATATTGTCTTTAAGTTTGTAACAAAGTTTATAGCGTAGCAAAAGCACAGTACATATATTTAGCTAGAACGGAAGAAAGCGACAGTGTAAAGGAAAATGGAAAAGACTAGAAAATATGCTTGGTACGCATTTGGAAATAACGGCGGCGTGAGTATGCGTGCGCGAAGCTTCCCGGTGTCAGTATGTGATCTCGACTGATGAGACGGGGAAAACCGCGCACGACATAGCGATCGGTGTCACTCGTGAAAATTACATTATATGGCGGCATAATCGGGTTTGCACGTGGGCGCTGTAACAGCTAGTTAAACAGCGCGCTAAACAATTCTCATTAAATTTCAAGTAGTTGTAACCCAACTCCACGGGCGGTACTTAGGTTTTTTGCAGCGGGAGGCCCATGAAAGCGCAGGACGTGGTGTCGTTGGCTAACATTAAGCAGAGTGACAATTGTAGTAAACGAGAAGATGTGCTAAGGCATATAATACAAGGCTATATTTCCACAACGTTTTCCATCAAGATATTGAATCAGGACTATTTCCAAAAATCGGAGACAAGAATCTTTGAAAAAAGTCTTTTAAACTCGCTGTTGAGTAGACAGTGGCAGTAAAACTCCCAACTTCAGCCCTAACGACTTGTTGAAGACTTCAGAAAACTGGTCTGAAAGGGTGAACCGTAAAATTCCGCGGAGGAAGCTTGTGGGTCCGAGCTGCCTGTTTGATGCAGGAGTTGGGCATTGTTCATCTGTGAGGGCAAATATTCTGAAATGCGTCTAATGTTTTTGATAATACTAAAATGGATTCAAATTCATATTATTAGTATGTTGCTGGAATATGATCCTATAAGTTCCAGCAAGAAAATCATAAATCTGTACCATCCAAATCATCCAAATCATCCAAAATTAAGAAAAAATGCAGAGAAGAGAAAGAATATTTAGAGAATATACAGACAAATACAGAGAACTGCCGATCGTTGAGTCATTGTCAGACATATCGGGTAAAACCAGTTACCACCAGTACTGTTGGGAAGCTTCTGCATCATTTGGCTTCCGGTCTATCACTCACCAACGAAACACGACAATAAGAATGTCACTTTAAGTTGGTCTTTTAAGAGCAGGTTGTACGGCCATAGTTATGACGGTTTATTTGTGCTGAAATCAGCGTAGCTCTACTGCCTTACTCTTGTGAGCTTTATACCAAAAGGACTTGCTACTGTTAGAATGGCAAAGGGTAGACCAAGGAAATATTTAATTGTCTCGGTGGCGCAGTGGTAGCGTACGCGACTGTTGTGCTTGAGGTATCGGATTCGATTCCCGGGCTGGACCAAATGTTTGTGATCCGCAAATATTTGTCTAGAAGTTTCGGTGTTTTCTACGTATAATATGGTAGGTATGTATTTACAAAAGTATGTTTGTGTATTTATTTATATCAATTCTAGTACCTATAATACAAGTTGTGTGTAAGATGTAAGATGATTAAAATATTTATTGAAATTTATAAAAGGAAACGCTATTTATAACTGATATTAATAACTTCAGTTTATTTCCTGTAATATTTACCTGTTAAATGTAGAAACCAATTTTTAATCAATTTCCATAATTGTAAGTACATAAGTACTTACACGGCGGCTTTCCTTTGTTCCTTTGTACATGTAAAGTGGGGATGATTTTTTTTTCTCGCGTCTAGTCTATCGTCTGGCCTACCTTATTTTAGGAGTTAAAGGGGCCTAACTTGTAAAATGAACTCACTTAGAAAAGTTCTTACAAAAATAAAGTATAAGTTAAAAAGTATAAATCATAAGTTATCATAACAATTGTCTATTGGACACGACTTTAAATCCACCTGATTTCGCAATTGTGTATTGCGAAATCAATTATTTTTAATCAATTTAAATAATCCGTTTAAGAGGAATCCGTTTATGAGTTAATCGACTTGAAAGCGCATTTTTTTTCTAAAAACAGGGATTCCCCCACCTCTCTAAATGCAAAACAGCTAGCTCAAAAAATATAAAAAAAACATGATAAGGAAGACTATAGCGGTTTTGATTACTTTTTATTTTAGGAGTTTTAGGAGTGTTAGGAGTCACATAAAATGAATTCACTTAGAAAACTTCATACAAAAAGAAACAATAAGTTAACATAACAGTTGTCTATTGGACACGACTTTAAATTCACCTACCATTATAGGTGACTACGGAACCCTATTTTATGCGTGGCCTGACTGGCACTTAGCCAATTTTGCATATTCGTGCAACAAACCTTTAGAATAATCCTTTGCACAGTATTCCTAAAACGATCACCTGTTGCATTATCCGAAACTAGTAGAACAAGCGCATCCACTGACCGTAGCCGATTAGAATATGTTTACAACACAGGTGAAACACGATATGACATAATAAACCAGGGATGTTACGGAGCTCCGTAATCGGAAATCCGAAATAAAAATATATGCGTAGCTGCAACAGTATCCATTTCACTAGTTACGAATAGTTTCGTATCAAGGCGGAGTCGAAATAAAATGACATCTTTCACGTAAATCTTACAGTTTGTTTGTTATTTCAAGCCATAACCTTTTCTATAATAGTCCAGTCATCTTAGGCCAAATTAGATGAATATTCCGGAAAATCGATATACCCAGTATATTACCACGTAAATACTTGTATTTTGGCATCTTAAAACTATTCTTAAAATTCACATGTAATTCGATGGTCGCAAGTGTTAAAATCAGGGGTCACAAAAATCTTCTTTTATTTTTTCAAATATATCTCGTTTTCTATGGGTTTACCGCTATTTGCATTAGCTATCAATATTGTAGAGAATTAAATTCTCTATAAATTTTGTATTTAACATTATTCTTCTTTATTTAAACAGAAAGTCATTAGTATGAATTGGATTATAATTAAAATACAATTTAAGTATCTTCCTCAGCAATTCCTTTAATACATGGCCAGGTAAGTATTATGAAATAAATTAACATTAATTAAAAGCAGATAAGTAACCAAAAAAAAATGAATTTAATTTAAAAGTCAATGAAAATTTATACTTATATATTTAGCAATAAATGATAACCTAAAATAAATATAATATTACGAGTTTTTGACCGAGACTACCAGTTGACTATCTCGAAAACAATTCAAGGTATAAAAAATATTTTAAGAAGTTGTAGACAACTTCATTCTCTACAATATTGATTAAAATACAAATAGTGTAAAAGCTATAGAAAATGAGATATTTCCAAAAAATATTATAAAAGATGAATTTTGTGACTTTTGACCCCTGACTTTAAAACCTTCCAATTATATGTGAATTTTGAGAATGGTTTTAGGATGCCAAAATTCTAGTTTTTTCGCGGTCAAATAATGACTGAACTATAAATGGTAAGTTTTTTATTCAAGAGTTGGTATTTAATTTATGAAAGATTTGTGTTAAGTATTAAATTTATTATTTTTCTAATATCCGTAACCGAAACTATCCAAAACTAACGGATAATCCGAAATTATTACAAATCCGTAGCCGTATCCGAAACCGATATAATTTCATTCCTATATCCATATCCAGTTCCAAAATATCATATATACATAACATCCCTTTAACATACATCGGAAAACTCAACTTAAACATCACTTTTGTTGTAAAACACAAAAAAAAATTGTCGAAAATACTTACCAGACATTTTAAATGAGGATTATGTAAACTAGAATTAGTTAAAACTACTTTATTTAGAACTGTGCGTTCGTTTGTGGCTGCGTTTCGTAACCGACTGAGCATGAGAACCGAATTCGAAATATTTATAAAGTGTCGAACCAAAACTTTATCTTCAATGTATTTATTATTAGTACTGACTCTTTCCGCATTAGGAAAAGTCCCAGTCTTCCTCCTAGCACTACACACATTACAGTTATTGGTTTAGCTCTCATAATCCTGTGACCTCCACGGCTTGTAGGAGGCGATGGTACCATGATGTCAGTTAGCCTACCCTTTTTTATTTTTCGAGCGGAAGTCCCCACGGATGCCACACGTTGGTGGCTATGTCTGATTCGAACCGACTAAAACCGCACGCTGTCTCGGATACTATGAGTCAGGGAACCAGGTATACCCTCGAATGGAAGTCCCTGGAACCCCGACGCACCTCGGGCCACCTACCGCTTGTAGATGGCCCCCTTCTGTGTGGGGGCACTACTCAAAGATTCTACGATGCGTGATTTATGGCGCTCGCGCCTCCATCCCGGCCTGCTTCTGCTAGCCTCTTGATGACCTCATCTGTCATCCCCAGGCCTGCGCTTATAGAGGACGGACAGTTAGCCTACTCTAAAATGACATCACTAAGCTTCACGTCCTCCATCTATCGTCCTATTTTACATACATAACTTGTGATGTAACGCTGCAAAAGTATATTATGGAACAAGATGTTCAGTACACTGGATTAAACAACGCTACTGAATGAACAAGATAATTGACACTTAAAAGAAAAAAAAAGGGCAAGTGCGTGTCAGGCCACGCACAGGAAAGGGTTCCTCAGTCACCCATAATAGTACGTGGATTTAAAATCATATCCAATAGATAATAATAATTGTTATGTTTACATATTAATGCGTTAATTTTGTATGACGTTTTTCAAGTAAGCGCATTTTACAAGTTTCTATAACTTCTGAACTAACAAAGTCATCTAATCCGTTATAGTCACGATATCCCAATAGTTGGAAGTTGTCTAGGGTCACTCTTGTTCCTAAGGGAGAGGAAGGCACGAATGTTTGTTCCTTCAGGCCTATTGCAGTCCTGTCCGTATTTGCCAAAATCTTTGAGGCAATCCTAAGTGATCGCATTAATGGTCAAATTATCACCTAATACACAACAGTCAGCATGGGTTTCGTAGCCCTCGCTCCACTACCACCAACTTAGTCGCGCATGCTGACTATGTGTGCTTGCAGATGGATAGGCGTAAACAGGTTGATTCATCTTACTTTGACTTCCGAAAGGCATTCGACTTGGTGGACAATGATAGACTATTGCAAAAATTGGCAACTATGGGATTTACGCCAAAGCTCCTGAGGTTTTTTTCCTGTTACCTACGGATATGACTCTGGAGACTACTTTACAAGGGCAGGAGTAAGTCAGGGCAGTACGTTAGGACCTTTGTTATTCGTGATATTTATCAACCATCTACCGGAAGTTGTTTTGACATCCGAGTGTCTGCTATATGCGGATGATCTTAAATTGAGTTTGGGTGTTGAAACTAAGTTTGACACGCAGGCCTTACAGAGAGATATTGATGTGGTATCTAAGTGGAGTCAAGAGAACCACCTACCATTTAACAACCTCAAGTGTAAAATAATAACCTTTTCACGAAAATCACAGCCCTTGAACACAAATTATGAATTAGCTGTCGCTTCTCTGAATAGAGATTATGAAATTAGGGATTTGGGACTGCTATTGGATTGCAAATTGGACTTTCATGCGCACATGACTCAAATTTGCAAATCAGCACACAAAACTTTAGGGTTTGTCATGAGGACTGCATTGCAGTTTGACAACATAGAGGTTGCAAAAGTATTATAAAATGCTTTTGTACGTAGCAAACTAGAATATGGTGTTGTTGTCTGGAATCCCTATGAGGAAAAATATGTCCTCATGATCGAAAAAATTCAACGTAAACTGTAATTTAGTTTCCAAAGTTTAGTCTTGTAAGTGTTTTGGATATAAAGTCTGTTAGCTTATAAGATTGCATGTACAGAAAATAAATAAATAAAGAAAGAAATAAATACATCCTTTAAAGTGCATTATATGGACCACCATCACGATTTTTTCCAGATTT
The DNA here is from genome assembly GCA_932526445.1 of Phragmatobia fuliginosa. Classification (NCBI taxonomy): domain Eukaryota; kingdom Metazoa; phylum Arthropoda; class Insecta; order Lepidoptera; family Erebidae; genus Phragmatobia; species Phragmatobia fuliginosa. Next base: position 18,660,206 of record OW052074.1, read on the forward strand.
ATAGAGCTAGCCGGTTAGCTTTTAGAGGGGGGAGGGGGGACACCCTGTTTTTACAAAAAATGTGCTCTTTAAAGTGGAATTTCTCGAAAACGGATTCCTAAATCAAAAAATCGTCTTTGAAACCCTTTATAGTTTTTAAAGGATCTATCTAATGATACCTACCCCACACAATAAAAAAAAAAATCAACCCCACTTGTTCATGCAAAGTTTCATCTTTCTAGCTCTTAGTGCTCTTACTGTTTGGACGGTAAGTCGAGGGCGTTTTCATTGCTTATTTTCAACATTAATTCTGTTCTCAGTGGCCTCGTATAAAGGACATGTCGGTCTGACTGTAACTTTTACACTCGAGCGTGAATCTCATCTATTTAAACGTAACTGAGTTTAAAATGGTAACAATACACAACATTTTGTATCATGTATATTTCATTTAGTTAATAAAATCATGTTTAATTTTTTATACGACTTAACCGTTTATGGTCCTTCTATATAGTTGACGTAAAAACGGTCATCTTGCAGTTTTCACAGGAAAATGAAAAATATTCAAAATAATTTAAATTTAAAATAAATGACATTATTCCTTAAGACAAACCACAGATCTTAAAAATGCTCTCGATAGGGGTAGGGATAGGGGCCGTCGATATTTAGGCCCGAGTAGGCCAAACATCTTCTATATAAAGTCTTGTCGTTCTGTGAGTCTCGCTTTAGTGCTTTGTTGACGAGGTCTAATGCAGCGCCGTATTCCTTGAATTGAAATTGACAATGGGTTAAGTCGCTGTACAATTTCACCTGCACAAGGAAAACCAAATGTATTCTCTTAATTCAATTTTATAAATAACTAGCTGGGTCAGAGAGTATCTGCGGTTATTGAGTGATATTATAAATAGCCTTAGTTACTACCTATGTATAACAGGAACAAATAAACAACCAGACAAACATTAAACTTTCATGTGTATTTAGTATAAAAATCATTTCATTTGATACTTATTACAAACATATACTTCAATTTTATTTATTTTTATGTATAGTTGTAATTACGTAGACAAAGTGCTACAGTAAAATTATGAACGATATTTTTATTTGGGGTACCTCCCCTACATGTAAAGTGGGTTTTTTTTTTTTCGCGTCTACCCGTCGTGTGGGGTATCATTAGATAGGTTTTTAAAAACAGTTTTCCGTTTAAGTTATTCAACTTGAAAGCGCGTTTTTTCTAAAGAAACGTCGGCCCCCAAAAATGAAAAAAAACATGACAGTAGCCCATATATTGAACTTACTATATATAGCCTATGTCCTTTCTTAGAATTCAGTAGTTTTGGCGGGAAAGCACCATAGAGTTACTTCTGCATTTATAATAATGTAGTTTAACTGATTTGTAACCATATTGTGTTAGGTATTGTGTACCGGTGCCACGACGCGACGGCGCCAGTGCGCGCCTTGTGCCGTGTACCGGTGCGGTACACGAGGTCCAAATGTCAGGGGTACCTACCGACTGCAACTTCTGCCGAAAGGTGTATTGTGGTATACGGGTATGCGCATCCGGCTTCCCGAGCTGCTACTGTCTCTGGCCCTCTACCGTCGAGACAGTATTATTTTCAAACAGTGATCAATACAAACTTGCGATATCAAACACAATGTTCCGGCTTGCCGCCAAGCAAAAGACAACGTGGATGCACCCGCGGTCTTCTAAACACTGGCATTTGATAGACTACGCTATCATACGGCAACGAGACATCAGTCAAGTGCAAGTGTGCGGTGCGCACTGTTGGACCGATCATCGACTCATTGTCTCTAAGCTAAGACTCCGCATCCGCCGGCCTCGCAGATAGATAGAAAAAAAACCTGCGTGTTTAAACGTGGATAGGCTAAAGAATTGCGAGGCTAGACAGATATATGCCGAAGGCTTTTCGGGAAAGCTGTTGCCTGCAAATGAGACGGATGCTGTCGGTGCTACTTGGTTAGCTTTGGCTAGTCACAATATGGCAACCGCTTCAGCTACACTGGGTACAAAAGACCGGCGTAGCGAAGACTGGTTCGATGACAAAAGTGAGGATCTCAAAGCAGCATAACAGCTTGGGGACTTTTACTACGAGGTACGAAAGCTGATTGGTATTTCACACCGAGCAAAAGTAACTCTGAGGTCTTTGGACAGTTCACACCTCCTTACTAAAAAGGAGGAAGTACTAAAATGTTGAGCTGAACACTTCAACACTTTGCATAACGTGGATCGATCAGCCGATCTGCAAAACATCGGCCGAATGCCTCAACTCCCATTATCTATCGAGCTGGATGAGCCACTGATGCTCAACGAGGTTGTTACTGCCATCAGACAGCAGAAAAACAAGCGGGAAGTTGGCATTGACCATATACCAAGCGAGCTATTGAAATACGGCGGTAGGAATTTGCACACGTCAATGTGGAAACTGTTTGTTCGAATGTGTGAGGAGGAGTGAGTCCCAGAAGAATTTAAATTATCTCGTATTAGTGCCCTCTACAAGAACAGAGGTGACCGATCCCACTGTAACTATTATCACGGTATTTCACTACTATTAGCACCTGGAAAGGTTTTTGCAAGAGTTATATTAACCCCCTAAGAAACCAATCAAAAAGGAAAAGTTTGTGAGACTTCTGCATGACAATATGCAGTGTTGCGTCTCCGTAGATGCCAAACAGTTCGACTTTTTCCCCGTTACCTGTGGGTGCGTTCTAGCACCCACACTGTTCGCTCTGTACTTTGCAGTAGCAGTCAAGGAGGTCCTACAAACTATTTCTGACGTAGTTCGCATTCGCTTTCGCACCGATGGCAGTCTTTTCAACTTGGCCAGACTAAAGGCGCGCACCAAAGTCTCGTATGCAGTGATCACAGAGATCATGTATGTTGATGATGGCAGAATCCCCAAACGGCCTGCAACAGCTGATGGCCGCTTTCCGCCAAGCATGCTGCAAATTTGACCCAAAGTTCAGTGTCAAGAAGACGGAAGTGATGTATCTAGACATCAATGGTCGTGAGACACTGGCCATCAAGCTTGGTGAGGACGTTCTGAAATCGATAAATTTTGTTATCTAGGGAACACTATAACAGCTAAGTATGACCTTGATGCCAAGATCAACGGCAGGATAAGTACTGCAGCTGTAGCATTTGGAAAGCTGTGTTCCAAGGTCTTCTGCTCGCACCTTAAGCTTAAGACCTTAAGCTGGCTACTAAGAACTCGCTTTATATGGCGATCGTGCTGCCAAACCTTCTCTATTCTTCCGACACCTGGTTTGTGTATCGTCACCATATACGCACTCTCGATCGATTCCACCTAACGCAAAAATGCCTGCGAACCATCATGAAGATCAGATGGTCCAATCGGGTGCGTAATACCGAAGTTCTAAGACGCTCCACTGTTAGTGGCATATCTGATGCGTCGGCAACTTCAGTGGTGTGGCCACGTATCACGGATGGCAGAAGAGAGAATGGCGAAGCGCATCTTCTGCTCTGAGCTAGAGGAGGGTAAGTAAAAGTATGGCGGACAACTCCTCAGATGTAAAGATGTTCTGAAACGTCACATGAAAAGATGCAATATAGAGCCCTCTCGCTGGGAGATTATGGCAGCACAGCGACCGGATTGAGCGCCATGAGCCAAGCGCGATGAGCTTAAAGCCCGTCCATTCGCTGCCATTCACTATAATTATGAGAGCGGTAAGCTCACTTGCCCACTTTGTGCAAGGGAGTTAACTGCGAAAATCGGCTATATAAGACATCTCCAGGCGCATCAGCGCCAAGCCCTATAAGGGGTCGAAGTGGTCGCCATGGCCGAAATCGGTCGGACTGTTATGTATATATATGTAGGTATTGTGGTACAATTCACTTAATATGTAGTGTGCTTTTTCAATCGTATGAAATATGAAAATATAATATCATTTTAAAGAATCAGTGCGATAACCGTCGATGACGTGTCGTCGAGTTGGTGTGATAGCGTTCCTCAAGGCGGTATATTAACTCCCTTGGTATTCTCAATATTTATCAATCACATAACCCAACATCTTCACTGTTCGTATCACCTATATGCTGTAACCTACAGGTTTATACACAATCAAGGGTTGAGGAAATCTCATAGGCTATAGACAGACTTCGAAAAGAACTGGTCATCGAGGTTTGATCTGTCGGTAAATCCAACCAAATGTCAGGTAATTGTCGTGGGTAACAAATGTCGAGTAGGTTGGATACAATAGCCGTTCCACCAGTTATCTACAATAATGGGGCTATATTTAGACTCGACACTTGATTGGTGAGCACAAGTTACACACGTCAGTCAGAGAGTCCGTTTATACCGACTTAGGAATTTTCTTCCTGATAAAATCAAGGCTACGCTAATGCAATCCCTATTTATTAACTTCATCGACTCGACTCGACTCTGGTGATGTGTGTTATTTTGACCTGAATGCAGATCTCCTCAATAAACCAGACCACCTCCTATTAAGTCATTAAACTGCATTCGATTCGTTTTCAATCTTCGCAAGTATGATCATGTGCCTGCTTTTCGTTCCCAGTTACAATGCTGCCAATTAGCCAGTGCCGTAGTTTGCGAGATCTGACTTTTCTCTACATTTGTAGAATGTATACCAAATAAAATAAACGGGAATCAAGATCCTTTATTCATATTTTCATCAATATGATATATGTATATTTATTTTTATTATTTTATTATACGCCGATCTTACAATCCAAGTGTCTTCCACGTATATAAATAAATACCAAGTTTGATATGTCTACATACACAGTAAACCCTTCAATATAACACCTAACTTCAGAACCTCAACGCTTACTAACCTACAAATAACAGTGTTGCTAACTAAACTCGTTTAACAAAGTATAAATAATTAGAACATGTCAGTGGAATTTCATATTATATTGTAAAACTTAGCATGTGCCAATTCAAATTCATTATAAATGAAAGTAGTCTGTTTGGCATGGGTAAACAAATAATTTGTTGAGGTATTTATATGTCGGCGTATTGATTATTTTAGCTGGCAACACTGTTAAGTGTCTGAAGTTAAGACACTAACGCAACACCGGGCACTGGCGCATGCGACCGGTGAACGTTGGGATGGAATGATTGATTTTTGTTGGATTGGTGACTGGTGACAATGATTTTATCCTATCCCACTTCTGATGTAGAAACATAATTCCACTGAGAACGTTAGTAGGCTTCATATTTTTAATTGGAGATAGAAATGAGTTGGTAGGCGAGGAGAATATTCTTGTGCAATCGCTTTTCTCTACTTAACAGTGTTGCCAGGTTTGTAATCGATAGGCTGACATAAAGTTTATTTTGTTGATTCCCTTGTTAACTTGTGAAATATTTGTATGCTGCAGATGTGAGGCTCCGACCGCCATCGTGGGTAGTTATTCATGTAAATACTTGTTCTAATACAATAAAGTTGACTAAAAGTGTTTGTTTCTTTTTGTTATCATTTAATTGTGAGACCCGAGGCCCAATGATGCAGTTGCATCTCACTAGTGACGGTCACCATGCTGATTGTTTTATTCACAAACTATCAATCTACACATGCTGTCCATCAGGAAGAGTAGTCACTTTGGTAGGCCTATATATATACAACTATTAGCCAAGCTCCGCGGTGTTATCCGTAAATTGCGAAGTATTCGACTGAATACCAAAACCACAGATTAAAAAATAGTTACTACGTAACAGATACATCACTCTCATACGAAAGCGAAAATACCTACGCTGAAATAGCCTACAAGATCTTAATAATAATACCTGCCGCTCAGAACGAGAAGAAATGTACCATAAGTACGCAAACAAAGAGTCGAGACTGTGTTGCCCGCCGTGCGGGACACGCGCCAACGCATCTTCGTAAGAATGCGCTAGGGCTACCTATGATGATTATTGTAATAAAACGATTGTTGAGACTCAACCATATTTCTTATAATAGTCGTCACCAAATAAGAAGCCCGTTTTGACATTTGTCATTTGACATGCCGCATGTAAGAAATTGAAAAATCAAATTTATAATCGTATTTAATTACTATGTTACCCATACACTATCACAACGCATATCTTATATAAGCATCAAGTTTAACTTGATATTGAAAAATTGCACTCAAAAACACGAATTAATCGTATTAGTTACGCCATGATGACAAATGTCAAACCGGGCTTCTTATTTTGTGACGACTATAGTCAATCAAATATTGTGTCAATTAAGTTTTATATAATTAGTTATATTTATTTTCCCTTCTATTATCTTATATAATTAGTTATAAATATATAGATAATATTGACTTTTACAGCCATCTACTGCACAATATTGATTGTGATTTCGGCATTACGAAGCGTAAGCGCGGGAAACGTGGTCACGCGGGCGTTTGGTGGCCCTCTGTCGGTTGTATCGTCGACAGTACGCCGAGAGGTAGGCATATAGCGCGTCACCTTGAGCGAGTGACGGAGGCCTGCCAAAACAGTGTATAAATATAATCGAATACCTACTACATACATCAACAACCCATAATGTGTCACTGCTGGGCTCGGATCTCCTCTCAGGAGAGTGTTAATGACATACGTCCCCACGCTGACTGAGTGCGGGTTGAGGACTGGCGAGACAACGGTGTGGCTACGTAATCTTGCTGAATATTTCATGGCATCTCTAAGATAGGATAGATATAGAGGATTTGTAAAATAAAAGACAACTAAAGTATAAAATTAATATATTGCATTTTAGAAATCGACTTCGACAATTCTTTATGTACCTACAATAAATATTTTTTTCACTTCTAATTTATCAAATTTTTTTTATACATGTATATCAAATTAAAAATGAAATATAATTATCTTTGTGCGTGTACTCATTAGGTTTCAGTTGGTGTATGAAACTGGTAATATATTAAAGTGCTACCAGCTCTTGATTGTATTGCCATCTGAAAATCGTTATATAAAACTAGACTTTTAAAATTTTCAACCATATAATTCTAAGAATATGTTATAACATTAACTAAATGACAACATATAATTATAAAAACAACAAAAAAGTATAACTGACTCCATAACCAATATCTATCCACATAATTATCGCTATGGAAATAGATGTATAGTAAATAGAGTTTATAAATATCAATTAACTAATGAAAACAGGTGACATAGAATGTCATCTCTTCAAATAACTGTCGCTATTTTAACAATAGATAACACTAAGAATACCGTTTTTTTTTTACACCCGACATTTACAAGGAACAGTAAAAATCAATTTCACTAGCAATTAGGAATTGCGGTCTATAGTAACTTATGGAAACATGGAACATTATAGTAACTTAAGATGTTCCATGATTCATAGACAATGAAATCGTCTAATAATTATAACTACTTTATAGACAATGTACACATTGAACTGGCGAGCCTTTTAGCAAAAGCAATTATAAAAAGCTGTTGCCAAAATATACCACTCACAAATAAACTTCTGATCACTGGCAATACCAATGCTCAAATTTCAAATGGAGAGTACTGAAAAATGAACTCAATTTAATATGCAATAGAGTCCAAATGCTAAGTTACGATCTTATTGGCAAGTTTTACATCGGCTCATACTTGTAAAACACACATGATCAATGTGTACATACACAAATTCTATGTATTTTGTAATTTCAAATAACGATACATGATTATTGTAAAATACGCGATAGTGGCAAAATTACATTACAAAAAAAAGATTTATAAATTTTTTTTAAGTTATTGAACTAGGGAGAAGTAAACGATTGCTCTTTGAACGATTACATACGTAATATTTAAGTTATTGCAATGAAACAAGGATGAAATATGAATTTTGAATTGTATAATGACCAGGGTGAGACCAGAAAAATGAAAATGAATGACTATCCTAGACCCTAGTACTTCGTCCTAAAGAAGTAAGTGACCATAGTACAGTCAGACGCACATTTTCGTGCTACCATTACTCCATCCTTGTCTCGCTTACAATTACTTCTCGCATTTTAAATGTATCGGGTTATGATGAACCATGTTACCATTCCCTTAACAATTATATTCACATTTTGGGTCAATGTAAAACTACAAACGAAAAATGTATTTATCATACACTTTTCTACACTGACTAGAGTCCGGCCGGTTCGTTCTTTGGCACTCAGCAGGTCAGGCAACGTCGAACTGTGACTGGGACGGGAATTTTACAACAAATAAACTATACGATGATGATCATGTACTCCGGCCAGTTCCAAAAGAGACCAGTCAATTACGCAAGAGATATTCTAGTGCACGAGTGTGCGCGTAAACATAGGTGCACTCCATGTTCCCTCAATCGATGGGGCGGTTATCTGACACGACCCGGGGTGAGACCACGCGGTTTTCGTGCTCTCCAAGCCACTGTTGTTAAGGTTATTTTAACTAAAAACTCAAAAAAACTTTTTGGTCCGACCCAAGAACACTTATTTCTTGCAATAATAACATTTTAGGTATCTATACAATTCAAATTGTCGCCGCACATGATCCTTTGATCATTTGATGTATGTACTTTATTTTTTTAAGGTATTAGTTGTGTTAAGACAAGTAAACGCTGCAAAATTAAACACCCACTCAACACTAATGAAACATTATTGCTACGTTATAAAAATAATAGTAATAACAATTTGTATCTAATCATTTAAGATTTTTTTCTTAACCACACCCGATCACAGCCTGAAATCAAAATTAAAAAATATAAAAGTGAGGTATCCGGGCCGGCCGGACCCGATGGTCGACCCCGAGGTCCACATTACAATAGTACTAAGTTATTTATCTACACGAATCATCCGTCACCGCAGTGGTAGAGGCAGGCGCGACGCTCACGTCACAAGTGCTTGTGCTTACCGTTGGGTAGGGGGGAGGGCGAGGATGGCGAGGGGCGCGAGAGGGGCGAGTGTCCCAGAGTGCGCCCCAAGCATGCATCCACGCAAAAATATATCACATGTGATAAAATTATCAAGTTGAATCTTGCACCATTCCACAATAAATAAGCTACGTCATCTATTTCAACACCGATCTCGCGCATCTGACCAGTGCACCTAAAATACAACAAAAACATGATTATTGCTATGGTATTTGTATTGTTGTAACAAAAACCTGAATATATTTTTTTTTTTCATTTTTTTTTTTATAAATAAATAAATATTTTGGACATCTGACACACAACATCATCTAGTCCCCAGCTAAGCAGAGCTTGTGTTGTGGGTACTAGACAACTGATATAAATACATAAACATACTTTTTTTTTGTAAATACATACATATTATACATAGAAAACACCCAGACTCCGAAACAAATATCTGTGAATCACACAAATAATATTTGATCCGACCCGGGAATCGAACCCGAGACCTCTTGATCAGCAGCCGCATACGCTAACCACTAGACCAACGAGGCAGTCAAATATATCAAACTACCGAGTGCCTCTCCGGTTTCCTTTGGCATACTTCCATTTCTGTTATAGAAACTTCTGTCACAGGGAACTGCCCCCCTTGCCGAATTGCAAATGCAGCGTATTTTTGCATAGAATTATATTATTAGACCAGGGTAGAAGCCTCTTAAAATAACAAAAAGTGAACATAAATTATAGTAGGATGAAACCCATTGTAAAAGGAGGAGAATAGTACAAAAAATAAAGTAAAAATAAATTACGGGCGATCTGAGGTCGGGAAGGGGAAGAGGGGGGGTGGGTTTAATGGAAAAAAATGGCTTATCTCGACTTCCGGCAAAACTGCAAGTCCTATGGAAAAAAGTCAAATGGCAAAGTTGTAGGTAATAAAAAGATCTACATCTTTTGCCTTTACACTGTTTTCACATAACCTCAAATTTTATGTGAAAAATTCAAAAAACCAAGTTTTTGGTTTTTTATTTTTATCTTTTACAAATAAAATTATTTTTTAACGAAGTTTTGTGAAAACTCAGCTTTTCATGTCCTGAATACACCGTAATTTATTTGTTTTGAAATATCTATTTTTTCACCTTATTTTGACTGAATACCGAAAGAAACCCTAATTTTCAATCGAAAATTCATCCGTCAAAATATCAACGTTTTTCACAAAAATTGGGTGTTTTCTATTCGATGAAATCTTTACTTTCCGATGGTGTAAAAATATATATACATTACCATAGTAAATCTTCTCAGAAAATGCAAAAATAATATATATATTTTTACACCATCGGAAAATAGAGATTTCATCGAATAGAAAACACCCAATTTTTGTGAAAAACGTTGATATTTTGACGGATGAATTTTCGATTGAAAATTAGGGTTTTTTTCGGTATTCAGTCAAAATAAGATGAAAAATAGATATTTCAAATCAAATAAATTACGGTGTATTCAGGACATGAAAAGCTAAGTTTTCACAAAACTTCGTCAAAAAATAATTTTATTTGTAAAAGATAAAAATAAAAAACCAAAAACTTGGTTTTTTGAATTTTTCACATAAAATTTGAGGTTATGTGAAAAAAGTGTAAATGCAAAAGATGTAGATCTTTTCATTACCTACAACTTTGCCATTTAACTTTTTTCCATAGGACTTGTAGTTTTGCCGGAAATCGAGATAACCCATTTTTTTCCCTTAAAACCCCCCCTTTTCCCCCTTCCCGACCTCAGATCGCCCGTAATTTATTTTTCCTTTATTTTTTATACTATTCTCCTCCTTTTACAATGGGTTTCATCCCACTATAATTTATGTTCACTTTTTGTTATTTTAAGAGGTTTCTACCCTGGTCTATATCCACACAAATGTTTTTTGTTTTGTTTCATTGGTTAATATTTTGTTTTGATCACGTGACTGAGTGACATTAGACAATGAAGCAAGAGAATAGAGAAATAGAATAGAAGACGAACAACGTTTGCAACTTGGCTAGAGGGGCTGGTACAGAAAGAAAACAAGCGGAAAGATTTTACACATGAACACTTCAAATCAGACGTAGGTGGAGCTATGTAACACAGGCCTGCGGATCGGAGAGAAATAGCCATCACCTTTTTGTGTAATACAAAACATTCAGTCATTATTTGCGGAGTGGGGGTGGGGGGGAATCACACACATAAAACAACCAACCCAGTTATAAAAAAGAGTATGGCTATAATCATATTTTTAAACACAAATTATTCACATCTGATCTAGACATCTGTTATTAATAATAATAATGACTTTATTTTACACCAGAAAAGAAATACAGTTGGGGCTTAGAACTAGCTACATTATGTTGGTACAAGTGGCGGCCTTATCGCTCGTAGGCAATCTCTTACAGGCAACCATGGGATGGAGAATAAACATAGGAGAAAGTATAGGGTAGTGTCTGGTGTGATATTTTTTAGGGTTCCGTTGCCAAATGGCAAAAAACGGAACCCTTACTGATTCGTCATGTCTGTCTGTCTGTCTGTCCGCCCGTATGTCACACCCACTTTTTCCGAAACTATAAGAGCTATACTGTTGACACTTGGTCAGTAGATGTATTCTGTGAACCGCATTAATATTTTTACACAAAAATAGAAAAAAAGGAATAAATTTTGGGGGTCCCCATACTTAGAACTGAAACTCAAAAAAACATTTTTCATCAAAACCACACGTTTGGGGTATCTATTGATAGGTCTTCAAAAATGATATTGAGGTTTCTAATATTTTTTTTTCTAAACTGAATAGTTTACGCAAGAGACACTTCCAAAGTGGTAAAATGTGTCCCCCCCCCCCTGTAACTTCTAAAATAAGAGAAAGATAACACTAAAAAAAATATATGATGTACATGCATGCATACATGCAAACTTGGAACGAAAATTTGTTTGGACAAGATCTAGTAAGTAGTTTTTTTTATACGTCATAAATCATAAACCGCAATTTACCTTTCATTCAATCAATACACTATTATTAAAACATCGCTGAAAGTTACAACGAACTACAAAAACTTTTATATGATATTACTTGCTGCTACGGAACCCTTTATGGGCGAGTCCGACTCGCACTTGTCCCCTTTTTAGGGTTCCGAAGTTCATAACTCGGAACCCTTATAGATTCGTCATGTCCGTCCGTCCGTCCGTCCGTCCGTCCTCGACTTACCGTCCAAACGGTAAGTGCTAGAAAGATGAAAGTTTGCATGAATACGTGTTGTAATTACGTCGACAAAGTGCTACAATAAAATTATGAAAAATAATTTTATTTGGGGTACCTCCCCTACACGTAAAGTGGGGATGATTTTTTTTTCTCGAGGCTACCCCATCGTGTGGGGTATCATTAGATAGGTCTTTTAAAAACAATAAAGGGTTTCCTAGACGATTTTTTGATTTAGGTATCCGTTTGCGAGATATTTCACTTTAAAGGGCACTTTTTTGTAAAAACAGGGCGTCCCCCCCCCTCTAAAAGCTAAACGGCTGGCTCAAAAAATCTGAAAAAAATCGTGATGGTGGTCCATCTAATGAACTTTGAAGGAAAACTATAACCGATTAGATGACTTTCTTAGTTCAGGAGTTATAAAGGCTTATATGGTAAAATGCGCTCACTTGGAAAACGTCATACAAAATTAACGTATTAATACGTAAACATAACAATTATCTATTGGATACGATTTTAAATCCACATACCATTATAGGTGACTGAGGAACCCTTTCCTGTGCGTGGCCTGACACGCACTTGGCCGATTTTTTCTTATTCAAACCTTAATTTCCAACATTACATGTTATTTAATTAATTACATTCAATTTTTCATTTTAAATGTATACCTACATATTGACATAGTGTACCTTTAAGACCTGTAACTACCTGATTCCACAAATGAGTTACATTAATTAATTAATTATTAATTAATTAATTTGATTTATTGATACAGTTTTGTAAAGGATCTTCTTACCTGATGTACACCCACATGACAATTGTGAGCAGAGCCAGCCCCATGCCCAGGTTGGAGAGGTAAGCGAGCGGGTAGAGCCCCACGCGATCGTACACGACGCTGAGCCCGTAGTGCACAAGCGCTATCATACAGAACACGGATAGGGTTCGGGTTGCCTTGAATATGTTCTTACTCTCGTACTGCACGAACTGCTCGTCCAGCTCCTGTAACAGAGTTATGCGCTGCAGAGTTTGATAGCAAATTAAGCTGTGCCAGAGAAGTGTTGAGGTTTTGTACCCGCATGTAACACCGCGAGGCAAGGCTAGTCTAAACACATAGCCATCTTACTCTTTGCTTCATCAGCTATCCAGTGTAAGACACGTCAAGATCGGTACAGTCGTTCCAGACATTAGCCGGAACAAAGACAAAAAATTCATAATACATTTGATTCAGACTCTTTAATTTTATTTATTTGTGTAGATAAACTACACCCAGTCATTTATCAGATTATCGTGTTATCACGAAATTATTTTGTCCTCGGTGGGAATCGAACATACGACCTCTGATTCTGCAGTTGCAGTCGCTAATCACTGGACCAGCATGCCGTCAGAGAAACACTTACCAATATTAACTGTTTGAGGTACGATTGACTGGCGTGTTCAGTCTTCAACTTCTGCGAGTGCAGGTAGGGCTTTTCCCCGCCACTAATCTCTTCCATCAGCTCAGTGTAAAGCTCTTTAGCTTCAGCCACGGCGGTTAAGTTGTTCGCTTCGGCGCTTGCCTGTTCTAGATAATCAAGAAAATTAATTACCATACACACACTTTGTTTACTGTCACTCAAATCAAAATACCTCTTTGGCACAGTGGCACTGTGGTAGTGTACGCAACTGCTGTGCTTTAAGTCTCGGGTTCAAATCCTGGGTCCAACCAAATGTTTATATGATCTACAGATTTTTCTTTCAAGAGTTGGGTGTTTTCTATAAATAATATGTATATTTTTACAAAAAAAAAAATGTGATGTGTCAAAATAAAAAGTCAGTCGTTAACCGAAAGTGCGTGTTTTAATAGGTTAAGGGCTACTGTCCTGATTTTCCTAAGTAATAATATTACAGTTTAAGAAAAACGCTGAACCATTCTGTAGATAATGGGTTTAAACTATAAACAAAGTGTTCCCAAACTGAAAGGGAGGGAAAATTATGACGAGTGGAGTTTCGCGGCAGAAAATTTGTCAGTGCTAGAGGGCATGATCCAGTACATCAAGACGCCTGTGCCCGGTACAGAAACAGAGACTGCAGATGACGAAAGGACTAAGGCAAAGTTAATATTGACAATCGATTCAGGACTGTATGTTCATATCAAGGAAACGAAAACCTCGTTTGAGTTGTGGACAAAGCCGAAAAACATGTTTGATGACTCAGGTTTTTCATGAAAAATGTCTTTGCTGCGACATTTGATTTCAATCAGGCAAGAAAACTGTGATTCTGTGACTAATTATGTAACGCAAGTCGCCGAGACAGCACATAGATTGAAGGGAACCGGGTTCGCCATAACAGATGAATGGATTGGATCATTATTGCTAGCAGGTTTGCCGGAAAAGTATTCTCCTATGATCATGGCAATAGAACATTCTCGAAGACGCGGCACACTACAAATAAAATAGGCTGTCAACTAAAACAAACGTCTATAGCGTCTAAAATGCAGTCGAAAAAAATGATTGTGTGCTACAAATGCAAAGAAATCGGGCACTTTAGAAATCAATGTCCGTTATTGCAAAAAAACAAACAAACAAATGCGTTTAGTATGGTATTCTTGAGTGGACAGTATAACAGAAGCGATTGGTACATTGACTCCGGCGCAAGTGCGCACATAACATCGAATGAAAATTGGCTAGAAAATGCTAATTTTAAGCCAGTTATGTGATGGTGGCTCCACATTAGTGCCGTGAAGCTCCATGAATAGGCGTGAACGTGAATGTGGACGGTGTTCGCGTGGCTCACGCGCGTTCACGCCTGTTCCCCGAGTCGGTAGTTTGTCCCGCGACAAAGGGTTCGCGCCCGTTCGCGCGGTGTTCACGCGTATTTATGCACATTTACGGCCCCATCCACAATGGATAATGAAATCAAAAAATTAAAGAAGAAAAAAGACTCTTTGCAGTCAGTTATCGTTTATATCGTAAAAGAGTTTGTTATTTTGTATAATAATAATAATAATAAGTTTTATTTGCTCAAAAAACAATTGGATACAATATTGTCTTTACAAGAACAAGTTTGGACAGTTTTTGTAACCACGAGAAGGAGCATCTGCAGCCGAACTAGGCGTTAACCTGTATCTCGGCATGCAGCGCCGATTCCCCTCGAAAATAGATTAATAGAAAATCTAGTTATCCAAGTAGCAAAAGTTAGTAACAATTAGGTAAAAACAGGTAGGTAAACTAAACTTAAATTACAAACATGTGTGTGTGTGTGTGTGTGTATTTATTTATGTATGTGTGTGGGAGTGTATGTGCGTGCGTGTACGTGATTGTATGTGTGTATGAATATATAAATGTGCATGTGAGAAGTATATATGCATATGTTAAATGCGCATTAGATATGTGAAGCTAAGCATAATCAAAAACGAGCTAAGCATTAACCAACTATTTGTATCAACTTTTCAGTATCTTCATATGATAAATTTATTAAATATGCAACTACCTTCTTTTTACAGTGGAACTTGTTTAGAGTGAATATTTTTATGGCTTTATTAATTTTATTATAAACGTATGGTGCTAGAAATATGAAGAATTTTTTAATGAAAGTGGTTTTAGGGTGATGTATGCGTACCACCACGTCATGTTTTCTACGTTTATTTGTGATGTCATGGTAGTATGTAAGTTCAGAGTGTTGTCTCAAGATAATGTTGAGCAAAAACAACTGTCTCACTGTTAGGACTTCGCATGACTTATATAAAAGATTTGTAGGAAAGCGTATAGGTCGAAAAGTACATACCTTCAAAACAGCACGCTGAGCTATCTCAAGAGCTTTCAATGTAGTTTTGGCCGCTCCACCCCATGCAATAATTCCATAGTTAATAATGGATTGACAAAGAGAGGAGTATACTTGTTTTAATAGTTTTATGTCTGCGACATGACGCAAAGTTTTAAAGATATATATTAACTTTCTTACTCGTCCTGCCAAAACTTTTATATGTGCCTTATATGACAAATTATGGTCTATGATTAATCCTAAATATTTGAGATTACTTACTCGTTCTAGAGGTACGCAATCACAGTTATTTATATCAGAGCGAATGTGAGGAATAAGACAGTGTTTCGTGTTAATCGATTTAGATGCATTACGTATGCTGAAAGTCAAATACTTGGTCTTATCACTATTCAACGTAAGCAGATTATTTTGCAGCCAACTTCTCACCAGATCAAGTCCAGATTGAGCAGCGTTAAATACCTCATCCCATGTATCGGCGTTAAATATGAGAGCAGTATCATCTGCATAAGAGATTATTTCGCCATGGGGTATAGATAGGTTGGTGAGGTCGTTTATATAAACGAGAAAGAGGGTAGGACCCAGGATGCTGCCCTGAGGAACGCCGTAAGTTAAAGGAAGATAGGAACTGGTGCAATTTCCCATTCTTACACACTGAAATCTTTCAGAGAGATAACTCTTGAAGAGTTTAAGTTGGTTGCCTCTTATACCAAATCTCTCAAGTTTTCGCAAAAGGTTGGGGACCGAGATCGCGTCAAAAGCTTTAGCTAGGTCTAGAAAGATGGCAAGACACTTCTTTCCGGAATCCATATTAGTAGCTAGACAATTAGTCAGTTTATGGATAGCATCGTCTGTACTTTTGTGCTTTCTAAAGCCAAACTGTGCACAAGAAAGCAGACGCTCGCCCTCCAAGTAGCCGACGAGTCTCCTATTAAGAAGACTTTCAAAGACCTTTGATAGAGATGGTAGAATGGATATAGGCCTGTAGTTATCAACACGATCCCGGTCACCCCCTTTGTGAATAGGGCGAACCTCAGATAGTTTGAGATCATTTGGGAATATTCCATACTCTAAGCATCTGTTGAAAATCCACGTGAGAGGAGGAGCTAACAGCTCTAAGTGACACTTTATCAGATTAGATGGTATATTGTCACAACCTGTAGTACAATTTGATTTTAAAGTGAGGATTGCACGGGTCATCTCTTGTTCCGTTGTTTCTTCGCATACAAATGATCGAGAATGGTTATCAGATGAGAATACCGACGATCGATTGGCAGTTGTGGATGTACAATGATTGGGAGAACATTTTTCTGCCAGGGATTTACCAACATTTACAAAGTGCTCGTTAATAATGTTAAGTGCAGTGTTATTCGAGTCTCCCAGTTTTAACAATTCATCTGTAGCTCCTTTTTGTTTGTTGGTATTTGTAATAGATTTAATAGTCTTCCAGAGTTCTTTAGGACTATTCTTTGCATTTTCCAACTGACTCTTCTCATATTCTCTTTTAACTTTCTTTATGATTTTGGAACAAAAGTTACGGTATCTATGATAAGTCATTTTAAAAGTTAAATTGTCTGGAGACATTCTATGTTTTTTGTGTAGAAAGTCCCTATTTCTCATACATCTTAGAAGCCCCGGTGTAATCCAGGGCTTGAGAATTATTTTGCGCTTCGATACAGTGAAAGTTTTAGTATTATTATTTATAGCTGATTGAATATTAGTAATTAAATAATTAGTGGAGAAATTGGGGTCTATAGATTCATATATGGGGGTCATGTCTATGTTATTTATATCTTGTCTTAATCTATTTGAGTCTATTTTAGTTATAGTTGATTTAATTAAATGCTTAGGATATTTAGAAATAGGTCGTGGGCTTATTTGGGTCAGTACTGGAAAATGATCTGTTAAGGTCGATTGTGGCACAAGAGTCATTGCAGGAAAATCTGTCTTAAGAAACACGTGGTCCAGGCAAGTGGAGCTGTTTGCTCGGGTGATTTCAGAATGTGCAGGTAAGAGGCCATGTGAAGCAGCGACAGTTAAATATCTTTCACCCGAGAGATCTAGCTTCGCAGAATTAATGGGTATATTCATATCTCCAATTAATACTATGTTTTTAAATATATTTAGTTTGGATAGTATATTGTCCAGAGAATATAGAAAGTTATCAATACTTCTTATAGAGGGAGACCGGTATATGGATATAACTGCAGTATGTTTGTCGAGGGTTGTTATTATACAGTTGCCATCAGTAAAATCAGGTTCCACAACATCTACATTTAGGGTGTTTCTTATGTATATAACCACTCCATCATTCTGTCTGTGGTGAATTTTTGTCGCATAAGAGCGGTAACCGTCTAATTGTGGAATGACAGAAGTACCTAGGAGCCAACACTCAGTTAATACCAATATATCACAGTCTATGTTTAGTCTCATTAACAAGGCCTCAAAACCAGAGATATTGCAATTTATACTGCGTATGTTTTGTGTTAATATTATGAGACCACTGGATGATGTTTGGGTTATATGATGCTGACATTCTTCCAAGTCACACGTGAGGGACTTAGATACAGAGACTTCATCGATGTCATTTGATATAATACTTAAGTTATTGAATTTTACATAGTATGAAAAATGTTGCACTATTTTTCGTTACAAAGTAGGAGCCTAACATATTACAGATGATCTTGCAATTAGGTATTTCAAACATTGTTTGATTAGAATTTTTCAGAACATTGTATGGAATTGGAATAACATTTTTTGGTTGCAAGTTCATATTTGATATTACGAGTAGCAACCACAAAAAGTTTAAAGAAAGTAGCTGTAGAAGACACAGTATAAATATCAATAAGCTAATGCAAAAAATACTATTGATTACGTACATAAGATACAAATAGATTCTAAATATATTTTTGTGATTTTTGTATATAGTACAAAAGTGTAGATATGAATAGTTAGTTATCAATTTCGAAAGGAAACCAGTATGTATAAATCGTATATTTGTGTTGTGTAAAAGTAATATGTGATGTAGTATGTGATTTGTGGAAAAATAATATGTTGATAAGTAGTTATCTGTATATATTTGAATATGATTTTTAATTATGTAGTTATCGCTTTGAGTGTGTGTGTGTGTGAATGAGGAGTATATGTTTACAAAATGGGCATTTATTAGGTTATAGTGATACTTAATAAAATTAACAGAAAGCGTAAGAAAAATAATTAAAATTAGCAGTTTACATTTTCCTTTAGAGATATTATAACATAGTCACAGTGTTATAGTTTTCCTTAGATTCTCTATGTCAATAAGATCGTTTATTCGAGTATACGAGGATCCTTCATGCTGCTTGAGGTATACGACTCCATTTGACGTCCAACAAAACTTAAATCCATGACTTATTTGGAACTGCCTCGCCATGTAAAATATTTTTCGAGTTTTGCTAGTTAACGTTTCCGATACGTATAGTGGTTTTAGTTGATATTCCTGGCTAAGGTGAGTAGTATTTAGTTTGTTGCCTTTTTGCTTGGTTTTATTAAAGTTTTTAAGCGCCTTAAGAATTTTTTCTTTCATGAATACATTGGTGAAGTCCACTATAACAGGGTTTGAGGCGTCCTTAGACTTAGTTCTATAGATGTCTTTAATGGTATTGACATCTACCACCACATCAAGAGCTTTACCCAATTTAACAACTTCAGTTTGAAGGGATTCCCTCGTCTCCCCGGTTTGTTTTGGGAGATTTCTAATTTCTAAGCCGAGTCCGCGCGATTTTCTCTCCAAATTTTCCAGCTTCTCCTCCAATTCTTTTATTTTATCCTTATCGGCCCGGTTTTCTTTTTCTAAAGACGATATTTTTAATAAAAAAAAAAAAAAAAAAAAAATATATATAATTATAGTACTACGTGTTCTTGTTTTGGAGGTCTACATAGTGATATGTTGCCACAGCAAACAAAGTTATTGCAGCAGCAGCTTCTACGTCCATTTCGCGGCGGGTTTTACGAACGATTGTGAGCATCCCGTGAATGTGGAGGTCACAACTTGCGCCGCGAATTCACGGCGAGAATTCGCGCGTGAATTCACGGCACTAATGTGGAGCCGCCATCAGAAATTACGGTAGCCGATAGTACAAAGGTACCCGTGAAGTGCTCCGGGGACGTGAAAATAACTTCAGATCGCAACTACGACGTTACTGTCAAGAATGTGTTGTGTATTGTATTTCAAAATTGTCAACGAACCTGTTGTCAGTGAGTAAGCTTATAAATAATGGCAACAAAGTTGTGTTTGAAAGTAACAATTGCTATATTCAAAATATGAAGAATGATATAGTAGCCACACCATATTTGATAAATGGTGTTTACAAGTTGAATTTAAAAACAACAGATCGTATGTTAGCAGCACCAGCATGTGATATGACAAGTGCAGAGATACTGCACAGGCGCCTAGCACACATCAATAGTGGTGATTTGAATAAAATGAGAAATTGCATTGTAGAAGGAGTGAAATTTTCTTCTCCTAGCGACACAAAGAAGGAGAACTGTATAACCTGTTGTGAAGGCAAACAAACAAGGCCACAAATACCAGCACGGAGACACTACAATTAGTCCATGCACATGTGTGTGGGCCTATGGAGACAAAATCAATTGGCGGTTCACGATTCTTCTTTCTTCATGTGGATGTCTGTGATGTGTTGATCTACAGTAAGATGACATTCATTTATTTTCACAAACACAAAAATGAAGTTTTCCCGAGATTTAAGGATTTTAAAGCTATGGTTGAGAACCAACAAAACAAAAAAATCAAGGTAATTCGAACTGACAGCGGAGGTGAATTTTGTAATTGTGGAATGGTATATTTTTTGGCAAATAAAAGTATAATTCATAAAAGGACTACTGCATATGCCCCTGAGCAGAATTGTGTCAGTGAGAGGGCAAACAGAACTGTTGTAGAAAAAGGCAGATGTTTGCTTTTTGAGGCAAATTTGATAAGAAATTTTCGGCAGAAGCTGTTCATACTACAGTTTACTTAAAATGTAATACAATGTAAAATAATACAATAATAAATATAGATGTAATACATCTAGCTTAGTAAACAAAACACCTTATAAAGTGTGGTATCAAAGGAAACCTGACTTAAGCCATGTACGCCTATTCGGAAGCCCGGTGATGGTATATGTTCCCAGAGAACAACGACTGCAATGCGATAAATAAGCAGAACAATTCATGTGGGTTGGATACTCTGATCCTGTTAAGGGATATCGAGTCTATAATCCAAAGAAAAATGTTGTCACTGAAAAGAGAGACATAAAAGTGATGGAAGGAAAGCATGGAATCGAAAATCCAGAAGCAAATGCTATTTGGATACAGAATGATGAACAGAACTTAACGCAAAGAGAAGAGACTGAGACACTATATAACGTGCAAGAATCTATTACAGAGAACAGAGATTCAGTGGGGATACTAACATAAATAAATCTCCGTCTAGTTCAAGTTATGATTCATCAGATTATATTGATCCTGATGAGACTCATGTGGATACTTCAACTGATTCCATCACATCAACCGAAATTACAACAGATGAACTTCAAAGTCTTGGAGTTGGTGAAGCGGTTAGAGAAAGGAGACAGAGAAGACCACCAAACCGTTTTGGTTATTTAAACAAGTGTACATAAAACTATTTACCAGGTGCTGAGGAGATTGTCTTTTCAGAAGCGCAGAATGAACCGGAAGCAGAACATGGAAGCTGGCCATGCGTGAAGAGTTGCAGTCATTTGAGTACAATAATGTCTAGGAGCTCATTCATATACCAAGTGATACCTCCATAGTACAGTGCAAGTGGGTATTGAATAAAAAAAATAGATGTAAATAAATAATTGAGATATAGGGCAAGGCTTGTGGCTAAAGGTTTTTCACAGCGAAGTGGAATTGATTATGTGGACACATTTGCTCCTGTGGTGAGACATTCAACTCTAAGAATGTTATTTGCTCTCAGTACACAGTGGGAATATGGACACTAAATATCTAGAGGTAATTACTGCTTTTCTAAATGTACACTTGAATGAGAATATTTGTATGTATCTTCCTGTAGGTTTTGAATGTACAGATTAAGGCAAGGTTTTAAATCATAAGAAAGCAATATATGGCCTAAAACAATCATCCTTAATGTCGTATAAGAGAGTTAAAGATTGTTTATGTAAATTGGGTTTTAAAATAAGTAGCAATGAACCATGTTTATTTACAAAAGTTAGTGAGAATGTTAAAATAATTGTAACTGTTTATGTGGATGTTTTTTTGATCTTTTCGATTTTTTTTTTTTTATATATTTTTTATATAATTCGAAATATTTATAAAGTGTCGAACCAAAACTTTACCTTCAATGTATCTATTATTAGTACTGACTCTTTCCGTATTAGGAAAAGTCCCAGTCTTCCTCCTAGCACTACACACACTGCAGATATTGGTTGAGCTCTCATAATCCTGTGACCTCCACGGCTTGTAGGAGGCGATGGTACCATGATGTCAGTTAGCCTACCCTTTTTTATTTTTCGTGCGGAAGTCCCCACGGATGCCACACGTTGGTGGCTATGTCTGATTCGAACCGACTAAAACCGCACGCTGTCTCGGATACTATGAGTCAGGGAACCAGGTATACCCTCAAAAGGAAGTCCCTGGAACCCCGACACACCTCGGGCCACCTACCGCTTGTAGATGGCCCCCTTCTGTGTGGGGTAAAGTCACTACTCAAAAATTCTACGATGCGTGATTTATAGCGCTCGCGCCTCCATCCCTGCCTGCTACTGCTAGCCTCTTGATGGCCTCATCTGTCACCCCCAGGCCTGCGCTTATAGAGGACGGACAGTTAGCCTACTCTGAAATGTTATCACTAAGCTTCAAGTCTATCTTCACCTCCTCCATCTATCGTCCTATTTTACATACATAACTTGTGATGTAGCGCTGCAAAAGTATATTATGGAACAAGATGTTCAGTACACTGGATTAAACAACGCTACTGAATGAACAATATAATTGACACATACAAGAACAAAAAATCGGCCAAGTGCGTGTAAGGCCACGCACAGGAAAGGGTTCCTCAGTCACCACGTATCCAATAGATAATTGTTATTTTTACGTAGGTATTAATGCTTTAATTTTGTATGACGGTTTTCAAGTAAGCTCATTTTACAAGTTAGGTCTTTACAACTCCTGAACTAACAAAGTCATCTAATCGGTTATAGTTTTCCTTTAAAGTTTATTATATGAAAATTTCCAGATTTTTTGAGCCCACTGTTGAGCGGGGGGTTTGAGAGGGGGGGGACGCCCTGTTTTTACAAAAAAGTGCCCTTTAAAGTATAATTTGCCGCAAACGGGTACCTAAATTAAAAAATCTTCTTAGAAACCCTTTATTGTTTTTATAAGACCTATCTAATGATACCCCACACGATCCACACGATGGGGTAGCCGCGAGAAAAAAAAAACATCCCCACTTTACGTACCACAATTTTTTTATAATTTTAGTGTTGCATATTGTCGACTTAATTACAACACATATTCATGCAAAGTTTCATCTTTCTAGATCTTACTGTTTGGACGGTAAGTCGAGGACGGACGGACGGACATGTCGAATCTATGAGGGTTCCGAGTCATAATCTTCGGAACCCTAAAAAGACACTTTGATAAGTAAAAAGTTATGTTAACGAACCAAATGCATATCTTTTTTATAATAAATAAGTAATTGACAGTAAAAATGAAAAGTT
This sequence comes from Phragmatobia fuliginosa, assembly GCA_932526445.1. Lineage (NCBI taxonomy): Eukaryota > Metazoa > Arthropoda > Insecta > Lepidoptera > Erebidae > Phragmatobia > Phragmatobia fuliginosa. The sequence continues at coordinate 18,683,765 of OW052074.1, forward strand.
TTAATAGTTACAACCCATGTATCTATTAATTCATTGCTTTTTTCAACTATAATTCTGTTCTCAGTGGCCTCGTATAAAGGACATGTCGGTCTGACTGTAACTTTTACACTCGAGCGTGAATCTCATCTATTTAAACGTAACTGAGTTTAAAATGGTAACAATACACAACATTTTGTATGATGTATATTTCATTTAGTTAATAAAATCATGTTTATTTTTTGTAGGACTTTACCATTTAGGGTCCTTCTATACAGTTAACGTAAAAACGGTCATCTTGCAGTTTTCATAGGAAAGTGAAAAATATTCAAAATAATTTACATTTAAAATAAATGACATTATTCCTTAAGACAAACCTCAGAACTTAATAACGCTCGCCTGTTAACCACGACTTTTGACATGTCGCTTTGTACGTAGGGGCCGTCGATGTTTAGGCCTGAGTAGGTCAAACATCTTCTATATAAAGTCTTGTTGTTCTGTGGGTCTCGCTTTAGTGCTTTGTTAACGAGGTCCAATGCAGCGCCGTATTCCTTGAATTGAAATTGACAATGGGTTAAGTCGCTGTACAATTTCACCTGCACAAGGAAAAATAAATGTATTCTCTTATTTCAATTTTATAAATAACTAGCTGGGTCAGAGAGTATCTGCGGTTATTGAGTGATATTATAAATAGCCTTAGTTACTAACTATGTATAACAGGAACAAACATTAAACTTTTATGTGTATTTAGTATCAAAATCATTTCATTTGATACTTATTACAAACATATACTTCAATTTTATTTATTTTTATGTATAGTTGTAATTACGTAGACAAAGTGCTACAGTAAAATTATGAACGATATTTTTATTTGGGGTACCTCCCCTACATGTAAAGTTTGTAATGTAATGTTTTTTTTCTCGCGTCTACCCGTCGTGTGGGGTATCATTAGATAGGTTTTTAAAAACAGTTTTCCGTTTAAGTTATTCAACTTGAAAGCGCGTATTTTTCTAAAGAAAAGGGCGGCCCCCAAAAATGAAAAAAATCATGACAGTAGCCCATACACTTACTATATATAGCCTATGTCCTTTTTTAGGCTCTACACTATCTGTGCACCAAATATCATTCAAATCGGTTCAGTAGTTTTGGCGCGAAAGCACGAAAGAGTTACTTCTGCATTTATAATAACGTAGTTTAGCTGATTTGGATGCGTATTGTCTTAGGTATTGTGTACCGGTGCCACGACGCGACGACGCCAGTGCGCGCCTTGTGCCGTGTACCGGTGCGGTACACGAGGTCCAAATGTCAGGGGTACCTACCCACTGCAACTTCTGCCGAAAGGTGGATTGTGGTATACGGGTATGCGCATCCGGCTTCCCGAGCTGCTACTGTCTCTGGCCCCCTCCCGTCGAGACAGTATTATTTTCAAACAGTGATCAATACAAACTTGCGATAACAAACACAATGTTTCGGCTTGCCGACAAGCACAAGACAACGTGGATGCACCCGCGGTCTTCTAAACACTTTCATTTGATAGACTACGCTATCATACGGCAACGAGACATCAGTCAAGTGCAAGTGTGCGGTGCGCACTGTTGGACCGATCATCGACTCATTGTCACTAAGCTAAGACTCCGAAAAGACATCTCCAGGCGCATCAGCGCCAAGCCCTTTATGGGGTCGAAGTGGTCGCCATGGTCGAAATCGGTCGGACTGTTATGTATATATATGTAGGTATTGTGGTACAATTCACTTAATATTTAGTGTGTTTTTTTCAATCGTATGAAATATGAAAATATAATATCATTTTAAAGAATCAGTGCGATAACCGTCGATGACGTGTCGTCGAGTTGGTGTGATAGCGTTCCTCAAGGCGGTATATTAACTCCCTTGGTATTCTCAATATTTATCAATCACATAACCCAACATCTTCACTGTTCGTATCACCTATATGCTGTAACCTACAGGTTTATACACAATCAAGGGTTGAGGAAATCTCATACGCTATAGACAGACTTCGAAAAGAACTGGTCATCGAGGTTTGATCTGTCGGTAAATCCAACCAAATGTCAGGTAATTGTCGTGGGTAACAAATGTCGAGTAGGTTGGATACAATAGCCGTTCCACCAGTTATCTACAATAATGGGGCTATATTTAGACTCGACACTTGATTGGTGAGCACAAACACACACACGTCAGTCAGAGAGTCCGTTTATACCGACTTAGGAATTTTCTTCCTGATAAAATCAAGGCTACGCTAATGCAATCCCTATTTATTAACTTCATCGACTCGACTCGACTCTGGTGATGTGTGTTATTTTGACCTGAATGCAGATCTCCTCAATAAACCAGACCACCTCCTAGTAAGTCATTAAACTGCATTCGATTCGTTTTTAATCTTCGCAAGTATGATCATGTGCCTGCTTTTCGTTCCCAGTTACAATGCTGCCAATTAGCCAGCGCCGTAGTTTGCGAGATCTGACTTTTCTCTACATTTGTAGAATGTATACCAAATAAAATAAACGGGAATCAAGATACCTTATTCATATTTTCATCAATATGATATATGTATATTTATTTTTATTATTTTATTATACGCCGATCTTACAATCCAAGTGTCTTCCACGTATATAAATAAATACCAAGTTTGATAAGTCTACATACCTACACAGTAAACCCTTCAATATAACACCTAACTTCAGAACCTCAACGCTTACTAACCAACAAATAACAGTGTTGCTAACCAACTAAACTCGTTTAACAAAGTATAAATAATTAGAACATGTCAGTGGAATTTCATATTATATTGTAAAACTTAGCATGTGCCAATTCAAATTCATTATAAATGAAAGTAGTCTGTTTGGCATGGGTAAATAAATAATTTGTTGAGGTATTTATATGTCGGGATAGGATAACAAAAAGAAATATATTTATATTTCTTTATGTTATCCTTTAATTGTGAGACCCGAGGCCCAATGATGCAGTTGCATCTCACTAGTGAGGGTCACCATGCTGATTGTTTCATTCACAAACTATCAATCTACACATGCTCTCCATCAGGAAGAGTAGTCACTTTGTTAGGCCTATATATATATATACAACTATTAGCCAAGCTCCGCGGTGTTATCCGTAAATTGCGAAGTATTCGACTGAATACCAAAACCACAGATTAATAAATAGTTACTACGTAACAGATACATCACTCCCATACGAAAGCGAAAATACCTACGCTGAAATAGCCTACAAGATCTTAATAATAATACCTGCCGCTCAGAACGAGAAGAAATGTACCATAAGTACGCAAATAAAGAGTCGAGACTGTGTTGCCCGCCGTGCGGGACACGCGCCAATGCATCTTCGTAAGAATGCGCTAGGACTACCTATGATGATTATTGTAATAAAACGAATGTTGACATTTAACCATTTTACACAAGACATAATTAAAAAAATATTATAAAGAAAGATAGGTCACTTTCATACTAAACGGCGTTCTATATTGTTGCGGTATGACATGACGTACTTATTTATAGGTGTATACATACATTACGATTACGAATGCAAAAGATAATACGGAATGCATGGTAAAGAAAGGGATAGCTATCTCTTGCGAGTTGCACTTTGAGGTTCGTAGTAAAATTATGGACATATAACTCGTTAAAATTAATACAGATATGACATTGAATATCGATATTTGCTAAATGTAGCAATCAGTATCGTAATGAGTGTCGTAAAAAATGAATGTAGTAATAATAAAACAACGAAGAAAATTATTATCGATTTAGTTTCAATAACAATATAAACACACAGTAATTACAAATACAGATAAAGAAGATTATATAGTTATTCAAATTATTCGCTATAAATGTTTTACATCAACATAATAATATATTTGTCGGCAAAGGGTTTTTGTTAGGGCCTTTGCCTTCTCCGAAATACATATTGTGTGGGCTGCGTGGTGTTTCTCAAGCATTTCATTCTCGTAAGATCATCACTTGGAAATCTGGAAAATACAAAACCATATACACTGTCTTTTTACCAACATACATTTTAACACTATTATTGCCAAATAATATAATCATCATATTAACTGAAAGACAATGACAACTAAACACATAATAGTAATATGAGCATATCAATTAGACGGTACTGGAGGACGCGGACGATAGGTATGTATTGTGCCTACGATATCCCTTCTGTTTGAATTAATCGATTACGCATGCCAGTCCACCGTTATTAGTCCTTATCACACTTCAGTTACAATCTTATCCTCTGTCCTTTTTTAACGCGTCTTTAATAATACGGATATCATTTAATAATTTCGGTAAATGGGAAACAAAACCGTGACAATATACAAATATTACGTAGTTACTTATAAATACTTTTTATTTTTTTTGGACATCTTACACACAACATCATCTAGTCCCAAAGTAAGCAGAGCTTGTGTTATGGGTACTAAACAACTGATACAAATACATAAACATCCTTTTTTTTTTGTAAATACATACATAATATTATACATAGAATAACATGTATGTAACTCTTTCTTTTTATTTACTTTGGAACCATAGTTTTTACACCTTCTTAACACACAGCTCGGCATTTTGGTAATAATAAGCACTTCACGGAAACGCTCTGACAACGTGTTTATTCGCTAGCTTCTATTAGCCGACTAAATGAAATCACGACGATTGTCTACACTTGTCCGCAACAATATTCGATAGTGCGATATCTACCTTTTTTTATAATATCATTGGATTTAACCATATTTCTTATTAGTCAATCAAATATTGTGTCATTGTGTTTTATATAATTATTTATATTTATTTTCCCTTCTCTAAATTCTCTGTTAATACATTTTATATTTGAAAATATCCCAAAAAGCGTTAATAATTTTAATAAATAATATGGAAAACATGAGCAAAGTGACGGAAAATCAACGGTTTTTAAAAGTTGTAATATGGTCATTTAAAAATACTTTTTCTAACTCCTTAATATAATTTATTTATATACCTATACATAAATATATAGATAATATTGACTTTTACAGCCATCTACTGCACAATAATTACGTGATTTCGGCATTACGAAGCAACTGCGCAAACCTGACGGATCCCTGGTCCACAACGCTGAGGAGAAGGCAAATTTATTTGCCAATCTCTTCGCAGAATGTTCTCGTCTGGACAGCAACGGCAAATGTCCACCTCAGTTACCTCCGTTTGGCCCTAAAATGAGCGCTGTTAAAATCCACCAAAAAGAGGTACTTAAATATTTGCTGGACCTGGACATTAATAAGGCCAGTGGTCCTGACGGCATTCCAGCAGTGGTACTGAAGCGTTGCGCACCCGAGTTGTCCCCTGTTCTGACTCGTCTATACCAACTCTCTCTAGAAACTGGCAAAGTTCCGAAATCCTGGAAGCTTGCTAATGTTCAGCCTATACCCAAGAAAGGAAGCCGTGCAGACCCAGCCAATTACAGACCGGTCGCGATCACCTCTATAATCTGTAAGATTATGGAGCGTATCTTAAATAATCGTCTCCTGACATATCTTGAAGCAAACGAGCTCCTTAGTGATAACCAATATGGTTTTCGCAGAGGACGCTCGACAGGAGATATGCTAATATATGCCACCCACCTTTGGAGCGAGGCCTTGGAAGGTCACGGTGAAGCAATAGCCGTTTCATTGGATATCTCAAAGGCCTTTGACCGCGTCTGGCACCAGGCATTACTTAGCAAGCTTCCAGCATATGGCATACCTACTGAGCTCTGTGACTGGATTTGCGATTTCCTGAGGGAACGGTCGATTCGAGTTGTCTTGGATGGCTGCTCTTCCGATCTAATGGCAATCAATGCTGGGGTACCTCAGGGATCTGTTCTCTCTGCAACCTTGTTTCTGCTGCACATAAATGATCTTTTAACACCTAATATTATTAGCTACGCCGATGACAGCACCGTAATTGAGAGGTACACGTCCAACTCGCGAGCTAGTCCAGAGGAAATACGGTCCTTGAGAGAGTCCATGATTGAACGGGTGAACGTGTCATTGCAGTGGGTGTCCGATTGGGGTGACGCCAATCTTGTCCAGTTCAACCCTTCCAAAACACAGGCGTGTCTTTTCTCCGTGAAAAAGAGTAGCTTTGATTTAACACCCACTTTCCAAAGTGTATCCTTACCGATTACTAACCATCTAGGGCTTCTAGGTATTACCATCACCTCTAACCTCAACTTTGGCCAACAAATTGAGTCTATGGCACAAACAGCGTCCAAGAAATTATCAATTCTGTCTAAGGTTCGGCGGTACTTCAGCTCTGAACAGCTGCTTAATCTTTACACTGCCCAAGTTCGATCCTGCATGGAGTACTGCAGTCACCTCTTGGACGGTGCAGCCAAATATCATCTGGAAGCTTTGGACTCAGTTGACCGAAGAGCCCATAGGTTAATTAATAACGAAAAGCTCTCTAAAAGCAGACTACACACCCTTGAGCATCGTCGTCGAGTTGCCAGCTTATCGGTTTTTTATAGGATACACTTTGGAGAGTGCTCGAAAGCTCTTTTCGAACTGATCGAGCCATCTCCATTCCTTTATCGGACTACTAGGCGTAGACAAAAGTTTCATCCATACGTTGTTAGCATACCCAAAAGACGAACTAAACGGTTTGACAGCTCGTTTTTGGTGAGAGTCGCCAGAGTTTGGAACGACCTGCCTGGGTCTATTTTTCCTGATGAGTTGAACTCTGGAGCCTTTAAGAGTAGAGTGAACAGGTTTCTTTTGGATGGGCGTGTACCATCTTCGTCTTCATCTACACTTTCCATCAGGTGAGATGGAAGACAAACGCCTATTCCACTACAACAATAAAAAAAAAAAAAAAACAAAAAAAGCGCGGGAAACATGGTCAGGCGGGCGTTTGGCGGCCCTCTGTCGGTTGTATCGTCGACAGTATACTCCATTTCATGAAAGAAGTCCCGCGGAATATTGTGGAACTAAATTATACAGCTGGGGAGATCGGTTATGTTGTCATTTGTCAATGTTATCAAGGTGCGTTTGTTTTGGTACATATTTTGTGAATTTATTAATTGATTAGTGCGATAAAAGGTTTATATACGATGCCAGAAGTTGTAAAAAGTACTGGTCAAGAAATTATATTAAAGATGAAGGAGATCTGTGAAGCGGAACACAAGGATCACGGTGTTTTAATACCAATAAACAATGTTCGCAAGAGAGTCGCCGCCATGACAGGTAAATTTTTGGGATGCCATATATACATATTTTTTCCCGATTGATTTCTTACAGATTGAAGTTAAGTTTTTTAAATACATGATTTTTATTAAGGAATTTTTTTAAAGGAATTAAAACAACACAACAAAAAATTGGAAAGTTATATTCAACAATAATGTAATTAAATACGAAAATATTCATTCATACTTGTTCATTTTATTGCAGGTGTGTCAGAGAACATCGGCATCGAGCCCTCTATGAGGTATTTAGGGCTCGTACTCGACGGCCGATGGGACTTCGAATCTCACTTTCGAAGTCTGGTCCCTAAGCTGGTTGGCACAGCGCGTGCATTGGCACGGTTGCTACCAAACATGAGGGGGCCCGATGACTCCTGCAGGAGACTCTACGCGGGGATTGTGCGGTCGATGGCCCTTTATGGGGCTCCAGTATGGGCGGAGGCTCTGAAGGCCAGCAACGTTGCGCTGCTGCGACGACCGCAGCGGGTGCTGGCTATCAGAATCATAAGAGGGTACCGCACGATCTCCTTTGAGGCAGCAAGTCTCCTGGCCGGAACTCCACCATGGGACCTGGAGGCGAGAGCCCTTGCAGCTCTTTATCAGTGGCGCAAGGAGGTGCGGGAGTTGGGTGGGGGTCCTGAACCTCGAGAAATCGAGGATCAGAGATCCCAACTCCACCAGGTCCTCGTGGAGGAGTGGAGAGAACGACTTGGGCAACCAAGCGCTGGGCACGTCGTTATTGCGGCGGTAAGACCCGTTATGGAGGATTGGCTCGAGAGGCATCACGGCAGCCTCTCATACCGACTGACACAGGTGATCACTGGAAAGGGGTGCTTCGGAGATTACCTGTGTCTAATCGGAAAAGAGCCAACGCCTGAGTGCCACCATTGCGGTGGCCAAACCGTGGATACGGCGCTCCACACGTTAGCCGAATGTCCAGCGTGGGTGGAGCAGAGGCGTGACCTCGTGGCGGCCATCGGAGTGGGGATTCTCTCGCTCCGTAACATGATTGCTGCCATGATACGGAGCGAGAGTGCGTGGAACTCCGCTGTCTCCTTCTGTGAGCAAGTCATGCTTGCGAAGGAGATGGCGGAGCGGGACCGGGAGAGGCTTAGAACCCTCCCGGTCCGCCAGGCCCGGGAACGGGCCAGGTACCGCAGACGACTCAGGCGCCGGAGATCGTCAAACGATCTCCGTCCTCCATAAGCGCAAGCCTGGGGGTGACAGGTGAGGCCACCTGTTACCCTAGCAGAAGCAGGCCAGGGTGGCGGCGCGAGTGCTACGAAGCGCCCGCGCCTCCTTTCAGACTTCTGGAACTTGGGGTTTCCACATAAGAGAGGGTCATCTGCAAGCCGTGGATGGCCCGAGGTACGTCGGGGTTCCAGGGACTTCCTTTCGAGGGTACACCTGGTTCCTCGGCTTATAGTACCCGAGGCGGCGTGCGGTTTTAGTCGGTTCGAGTCCGACATAACCATCAACAGGTGGTATCCGGGGGGATTTCCGCACGGAAAAAAAAAAAAAAAAAAGGTGTGTCAGAGAAAACCGTAACGAGAGTTATAAAAGAAGGCGCAACAGCGGCGAGTAATTGCCACCTTACCACTGCGATCTCAATTCGATAGAAAAAATGTGGAGCCTTGTAAAGAGACGGGTATCGGAGAAAAAGGTGGGCCAAGATCCAAAACATATTGTGCGCATACAGCGGAAGACTATTTAAACAACTACAGGAAGAATATTTTAAAAATGATGGTCTTATGAAGAAATGGATCCATTTATTATATCGTGATAGAATCAGATTCTGTCTCACCGTTTTTTATTTACTCTTCTGACAGTGATCATCATAGTATGACCGATCATAATATTATTCAATAAAACTTTGAATAAAACTTTTTAATGTTATTTTATTTTTAACCGACTTCAAAAAAAAGGAGGAGGTTCTCTATTCGTCGGAATCTTTTTTTTTTTTTTTATGTATGTTCAGCGATAACTTCGTGGTTTATGAACCGATTTCAAAAATTATTTTTGCATTGGAATGGGCGTAGCTTACAGGTGGTCCCATCGTCGCCATATCGAGATCTGATAATGGGATCCCAAGGAAATCGAGGGAATTCCTCAAATATCATAGGCATAATTGTCGCGATTTGGGTACTCGGAATAGTTTTTCATTGAAGTCGGTTCCTTTTTGTTACAATTATTATTCTAATTTAAAGTTGGTCGAACATCTCCATTCTATATTTTAGAAATTACAGGAAGATTTATTTTTCACTAATCTGACCTTAGTAGTATGAACATCAAATAGGTACCTTAAAAATACATTATATTAGAAACAATTTAGTAGTAGTAGTCGTAGTAGTTAATAAAATGAAAGTAAATGAACGATAAATTATTTACCCTGATTTCCCCACATTTAACTCTGGCAATATTATGTCGCGCGAATACAGCGCTGCGTCTGCGGGACTTCTTTCGTGAAATGGAGTCTACGCCGAGAGGTAGGCATATAGCGCGTCACCTTGAGCGAGTGACGGAGGCCCAGTGTTGCCAACCCGAATTTCAGAAAATCGGTAGATTATGTGCCAAATGTTGGTAGAAGTTGGTAGATGTAAAATGCAAAATTGGTAGATCTACCACCTCAATTTAGAAGATTTTTAGGGTTCCGTAGTTCATGACTCGGAACCCTTATAGATTTGTCATGTCCGTCTGTCCGTACATCCGTCCTCGGCCTACCGCCCAAATTATTTTCGATTATTTTCAATCTTCATTCATTTTCTAACCTTATTTATTTTTTCTTTCTTATTTATATGCTGCTTGATTTATAGTTTATTTTAGTACATTACAGTAGTAGCTTGTGTATACTACGAATATATAGATAGTTACATATTTATTATCTATTTTCTGCTTTATTTTAAGTTAGGTCTATCTTGAGTAGGTACTAAGTTATAGGTTATTGGTAAATTAATATTTTCTATCATTAGATAGATCTATAAACACATTGCGAGGTTGATAAAGCCATTTTTCGATTGTATCCGTGTGCGAGTTATTCAACTTTAAAGCGCCCCTCTAAAATCCAAACGGCCAAAAAAATTTGAAAAACTCGTGATAGTCGTCAATATATTGACTGTCAAGGAAAACTATATCGGTTTTGATAACTTTTGTATTTCAGGAGTTATAGGGGCCTAACTTGTAAAATGCACTCACTTGGAAAACTTCGTACCAAACTAAAGAAATAATCAGTAAACATAACAATTATGTATTGGATACGATGTTAAATCTACCTACCAGTATAGCTGACTACTAACTCTATTCTATGCGTGGCTTGACACGCACTTGGCTTTTTTATTATTCAACACCAATATGATACTGACATTTTAATCAATCATATCCATTGAACGTGAAAACAATGACTGTTGTTGTTCAAAAGCTTCGTTTTAGTACTTTTTAAGAAGTCGCGCTTCAGTTGATGTTGGTTTTTCGGCTGATATTTTTTCAAACATGTTTTGTATTCTTCGTAAGAAACGAAATATAGAATAGAATAGAGAAAGGTTTGGTTATAAGTTTTAAAACTATTTTTCCAAGGCCAAGAAAATATGTTATTTATTAAAAATCACTTTTCGGTAATGTAAGAAAAATGTGTTCTATATTAATTATATGATATAAATGTAAATATGGTTGGACTCTCGCAGAGCTTTAGGGAACTATTGGCGAGCATATATGATATAGTACCTTTACCAATAGGGCAAAGCATCTTTGCAGTGCCACTGCTCAATAGCTCAGGAGAAGTTAGGGACAGCTCTCCCTTCTGCTTTCCTGAATATACACGGACACTATATATTGTCCGTGTGGTGACGGATTAAGAATACAAAGTGTCACCACCCCTATTCATTCCATGGGTGTCGTAAGAGGCGACTAAAGGAACAAAATAAGCAGCTAACATCCTGCCAAGAGAAGGAAAAACTTGAAACAAACCCTTTACCAACCCGTCTGGCCAGCGTGGCATAGTAGGCCAAAACTTCCTTTCAAAGGAGTGGCCTATGTCCAGCAGTGGACTGTTAAAGGCTGTTGATGATTAATTATATACAGGGTGTAAAAAGACTGATATCAAAAACTTGGAGGTTGCATTCAGATCATGATACTGAATATGTTTAGCGAAAAAAAACCGTAAAAAATATGTTAATTTATTTAAGTTCTTTTTTGTATTTTTCTGTTTACATACACATAGTACAACATAACAGGACCCTTACAAACTAATTATCTCATTTAGAAAACGAAAAACCTAATAAAATCAATAAAACTGCAATGTATTTTACAGTAAAATCAGGTGGCATACGTCATCGTACCTAGACAACAACCGTCCGCGCGCGGTTCAATGACCGCTTCGCTCGCCCTAGTAATTACCTACTAACTGATAGTACCTAGACAGCACAGCCTGCCGTAATTTTACTAACAGAACTTGTAAGAAACATTAGTTCTAAACAAAATGCAAGATATTAAAGTAGGTAGGTAGATACCTATTAAAAATGAATAAAGTGTAAGGCCCTAACTTTATGAAGCGTGCACCTGCGTAAACAATTGTTTATTGTAGATAAATTTGTATAAGGTAGGTACAAAACTTTATTTTCCTACGTTATTAAATTCCTAGGTAATGGTATTCATTTACTTGATAACGCTGGATAACTTTAAACTCGACGAGGCTCGACTAGAGTGATACCACGGCCTCACTGAAAACCGAAACACCCCCCCACCCCTATTCCATAAAAAAATACAAAATTTCAACTAGGCGCACATGTTCTTAATTTTAACCGAACGAAAAAATTATAATATTGTTTTCGTGCTGTTCGTATAAAATTTCTTATACAAAACGCAAAATTTGACCAGGAAACCAGCGCTAGAACTTTGAAACTTCTATCATTTCATTAATACCTAAAGACAGTATTCGCGCGTATCGTGCGTCGCCGCCGCATTGTCGGCAAACATCAAAGAGACACTCACTCTCGCCTTTCGGCGGCGCGGCGGCAGTATATCAAAGAAGTAAGAACTTTAATTTGTCTCATATTATTGTTATGTATATCGTATTGGTTAGTGGCTACGACGACTAGTCTTCAATTCAATGTTTGTACTGGCCGGACGAACTTTCGCGAAAGTAAATTTTTGTCGTAGTTTTTTTGTAGGTTATGCTCCTTTTACCAAATTGTAGTGTTAAGTTATTCTTATTACTTTTATACTTACTATTATAACAGTGATGTGATTATTTATAATGTTTAGTGCGAGGGAATACGGACATATGATTATGTTATCTTGTGAAGCCCGCCAGCCCGCCCGTAAAATGCATCACGGGCCTTGCGTATTTACCTTAGAAGGTACCTGAACCGTCTGAAGCTAGAGACATCACGGCTGACTTTCGACTTTTGATTTTCAAATGGAAGAACAGATCTTGGCTCTTGTTGAGAGAAATCTTCGAGTAGGAACACGAACTGCGACGTGGTTAATTAGAGGTCATAGAACCCCAATATCGCATAAAACGGTGCATAAGATTTTACAAACAAAATCAGCTGTGCTATCACCATTAAGCCATTTCTGGTTCGACCGAGGCTACCGCCGAATTAGATAAGTAGAATACAGTCATTAAGTAGGTATTTTCGTTAATAGGCAACTTTACCGACGCCACGATGCGTAGGTAATTAAATTAAATAGTTATAAAAGGCATTCACCTTCCTACTCAGTATGCAATACATTGCTGGCTACTGAAATGAATAAAAATCTTGTCACATTGTTTTTTCCGGCTACGATTTTTTTTAAGGACAACTGTTTGTTTTTTTTAAAAGGTTTTGGGGTGCTGAATCTGCATCTTTCGTTTTCGATAGTCGACTGGTTACACCCTGTATATTATAATTTATTAAATACATATATAATGCCTTATCGCTCTAATAGTACGCATACGCAACTGCCAATCAAGGGGCCTCGGGCTCAAATCCCGGGTCGGGCCATAAAAGTGTTATGTATAAACAACACAAAACAGGAGCAAATATTCACCATTCATTGTGCAACAAACCAACCGAGAATGGACCACAGAATAGAATAATAATGTCAAAGGGCGTGAAATGGCGCGAACGGCAAACTCTTGCTAACGTTTTTTTTTGTGGTTTATAGCCTAGACTCTATGTATGCTTGATGCATCGTCGCATGACTCTTGCAACACATCGTAACGTAGCTTGTCGATATAAAAATAATTCAAAGTGGTGATATGTCAAACTAATTCAAAAAATAGGTAGATTTTAGGTCTAGGGTGGTAGATAGGTAGACTGAAGTGAAAATTGGTAGATCTACCAAAAAGTTGGTAGATATGACATCACTGCGGAGGCCTGCCAAAACAGTGTATAAATATAATCGAATACCTACTACATACATCAACAACCCATAATGTCCCACTGCCTGGCTCGGGTCTTCGGGTCTCCTCTCAGGAGAGTGTTAAGGACATACGTCCCCACGCTGGCTGAGTGCGGGTTGAGGACTGGCGAGACAACGGTGTGGCTACGTAATCTTGCTGAATATTTCATGGCATCTCTAAGATAGGATATATATAGAGGATTTGTAAAATAAAAGACAACTAAAGTATAAAATTAATATATTGCATTTTAGAAATCGACTACGACAATTCTTTATGTACCTACAATAAATATTTTTTTCACTTCTAATTTATCAATTTTTTTTTTTATAAATGTATATCAAATTAAAAATGAAATATAATTATCTTTGTGCGTGTACTCATTAGGTTTCAGTTGGTCTATGAAACTGGTAATATATTAAAGTGCTACCAGCTCTTGATAGTATTGCCATCTGAAAATCGTTATATAAAAATAGACTTTTAAAATTTTCAACCATATAACTCTAAGTTATAACTAATATAATATGTTATAACATTAACTAAATGACAACATATAATTATAAAAACAACAAAAAAGTATAACTGACTCCATAACCAATATATAATATATAGTAAATTGAGTTTATAAATATCAATTAACTAATGAAAACAGGTTACATAGAATGTCATCTCTTCAAATGGATTCTCTCTTCATTTTAACAATAGTTAACACTAAGAATACCGTTTTTTTTTACACCCGACATTTACAAGGAACAGTAAAAAATCAATTTCACTAGCAATTAGGGATTGCGATCTATAGTAACTTATGGAAACATGGAACATTATAGTAACTTATAATGTTCCATGATTCATAGACAATGAAATCGTCTAATAATTATAACTACTTTATAGACAATGTACACATTGAACTGGCGAGCCTTTTAGCAAAAGCAATTATAAAAAGCTGTTGCCAAAAGATACCACTTACAAATAAACTTCTGATCACTGGCAATACCAGTGCTCAAATTTCAAATGGAGAGTACTGAAAAATGAACTCAATTCAATATAGAGCAACAGAGTCCAAATGCTAAGTTACGATCTTATTGGCAAGTTTTACATCGGCTCATACTTGTAAAACACACATGATCAATGTGTACATACACAAATTCTATGTATTTTGTAATTTCAAATAACGATACATGACTATTGTAAAACACTCGATAGTGGCAACATTACATTACAAAAAAAGAGATAACAAAAAAAAAATATATTTTTTTTTTAAGTTATTGAACTAAGGAAAAGTAAACGATTGCTCTTTGAACGATACATATGTAATATTTAAGTTTTTTAACTGAAACAAGGATGAAATATGAATTTTGAATTGTATAATGACCAGGGTAGAAAAATGAAAATGAATTTATATCCTAGACCCTAGTACTTCGTCGTAAAGAAGTAAGTGACCATAGTACAGTCAGACGCACATTTTCGTGCTACCATTACTCCATCCTTGTCTCGCTTACAATTACTTCTAGCATTTTAAATGTATCGGGTTATGTTATGATGAACCATGTTACCATTCCCTTAACAATTATATTCACATTTTGGGTCAATGTAAAACTACAAACGAAAAATGTATTTATCATACACTTTTCTACACTGACTAGAGTCCGGCCGGTTCGTTTTTTGGCACTCAACAGGCCAGGCAACGTCGAACTGTGACTGGGACGGGAATTTTACAACAAATAAACTATACGATGATGATCATGTACTCCGGCCAGTTCCAAAAGAGACCAGTCAATTACGCAAGAGATATTCTAGTGCACGAGTGTGTGCGTAAACACAGGTGCACTCCATGTTCCCTCAATCGATGGGGCGGTTATCTGACACGACCCGGGGTGAGACCACGCGGTTTTCGTGCTCTCCAAGGCACTGTTGTTAAGGTTATTTTAACTAAAAACTCAAAAAAACTTTTTGGTCCGACCCAAGAACACTTATTTCTTGCAATAATAACATTTTAGGTATCTATACAATTTTAATTGTCGCCGCACATGATCCTTTGATCATTTGATGTACTTTAGTTTTTTTAGGTATTAGTTGTGTTAAGACAAGTAAACGCTGCAAAATTAAACACCCACTCAACACTAATGAAACATTATTGCTACGTTATAAAAATAATAGTAATAACAATTTGTATCTAATCATTTAAGATTTTTTTCTTAACCACACCCGATCACAGCCTGAAAGGAAGGTATCCGGGCCGGCCGGACGCGATGGTCGACCCCGAGGTTCACATTACAATAGTACTACGTTATTTATCTACACGAATCATCCGTCACTGCAGTGGTAGAGGCAGGCGCGACGCTCACGTCACAAGTGCTTGTGCTTACCGTTGGGTAGGGTTAAGGGCGAGGGGGGCGAGGGTCCCAGACCGCGCTCGGCGGCCGTGTGGGTGGCGCGCTGCATGCCCTTCTCCAGGCACGTCTGGTGCGTGGGCAGTGCCGGATTGAAAGGTGAGGAGGCCTCGGGGCAACAAAGGAGTGGAGGCCCCTTGGTCCCAAATTACATTCCAAATAAAATGAAAAAAAAATTCAATCTAGTTTTCCAATTAATAATTTATTGTGGAACCAAGTATAGACTATTTTATTATTTAAAGAACATCCAAATTTAATCGGAAACAAGAATTATCTAAAATTAAATTTGAGCTGAGAGAATGTAATCATGTTTGTACAAAGTACTGTAGGTAAAGGTACAACGCTAAAAAAATATGAAAGGAAAAGTTGTTTACAAGTGTTTACTAGTCTGAATTTGAAAGAAAAAAACTGAAGTCTCTATTGTGGGGGCCCCTCCTTTGTGGAGGCCCGGAGCCCTCCGCAAAATCCGGCCTTGTGCATGGGGTTCATTATCTGTGGATAACGTGGACATTACTTGTCATCGATCATCTATTAGTTTGATGCTAAGGAAAAAATCAGAGGCTACCAATATTCAGTTAATTATGTATATATATATGTATGAATGTATGTCTGTCTATGGATGGATATAATATATGTATTTTACTTTCTTCAAAACTCAATGCACAGTCGACTACCAATGTCTCTCCGATACATTCTGATCCATCTCAAGGTTGCCAGGAAGAGATTGCCTTTGGCAATAAGGTCTCCCTTTGTACTCTAAATATCTGTTATTTAATGTACTTTAACTGTAACTTTGTAATAAGGTGTGTAAATAAAGAGTTTTCTTTTCTATTCTATTCTACAAACTCTGATATATGAAAACTAATTAGTGTCCTTATAATTACTTACGAAAATAGATCATTACATTTATAAAATTAGTTGTACAAACATCGACGTGTTCACATATCTTTATGGCTGAATGTACCAATAAAAATATTTCATACTTACAGTACTTACATTTTCCCAGAATAAATTAGCTACGTCATCTATTGTAACACCGATCTCTCGCATCTGACCAGTGCACCTAAAATACAACAAAAACATGATTATTGCTATGGTATTTGTATTGTTGTAACAAAAACCTGATTATATATCAAACTACAGAGTGCCCCTCCGGTTTCCTTTGACATACTTCCATTTCTGTTATAGAAACATCTGTCACAGGGAACTGCCCCCATAGTCGAATTGCAAATGCAGCGTATTTGTACATAGAATTATATTATACCTACTGTTACAGCATTATTGTGGCATTATTGTTAGCTGCATTATTGTATTAATATTTATATATCTATGAGTGTACCTATTATTGTTTGTATCGTATAGAATTTCTTATGTATGTGTTCGGAAACTATTTTGTAACAACGGACACTCCAACTTGTTTATTGGTATATATTCTGTGCGCTGTAAAGTGCGCCGGCGCAGGTAGGAGCTAGCCTTGTGTCTTGTGTCTCGGCCGC
Source organism: Phragmatobia fuliginosa (assembly GCA_932526445.1). Lineage (NCBI taxonomy): Eukaryota > Metazoa > Arthropoda > Insecta > Lepidoptera > Erebidae > Phragmatobia > Phragmatobia fuliginosa. The sequence goes on from OW052074.1 coordinate 18,701,233, forward strand.
TCAGTCAGTCAGTCAGTAACGCATGCCTCTCGCTCGTGCTCTGTGCCGTCTTTTTATCTTGTTTGTGCTTACTCTTTCTTTTATACTATAACTGAGAAATGGCTTTAGGCTTTTACGGTGCTATCGGTAAACCTCCGACACGCGCTTGCTATACATGTAATCGCATATCCACACAAATGTTTTTAGTTTTGTTTAATTGGATAATATTTTGTTTTGATCACGTGACTGAGTGACATTAGACAATGAAGCAAGAGAATAGAGAAATAGAATAGAAGACGAACAACGTTTGCAACTTGGCTAGAGGGGCTGGTACAGAAAGAAAACAAGAGGAAAGATTTTACACATGAACACTTAAAATCAGACGTAGGTGGAGTTATGTAACACAGGCCTGCGGATCGGAGAGGAATAGCCATGACCTTTTTTTGTAATACAAAACATTCAGTCATTATTTGCGGGTTGGGGGGAGGGGGGGGGGGGGAATCACACACATAAGACAACCCACCCAGTTATACAAAAGAGTATGGCAATAATCATATTTTTAAACATAAATTATTCACATTCCTAATAGACATCTGTTATTAATAATAATAATGACTTTATTTTACACCAGAAAAGAAATATTTTTATTTATTTATTTATTTATTCTTTATGTACAGGTGTACAAAGGCGGACTTAATGCCGTAGGCATTTTCTGCCAGTCGACCTTAGGGCGATGCAGAGCCAAACATGGTAGATGCACATACGAATCCTAATTTAAGATATAGCACACTTACTCTACATATACATGCATATTATATACATACACATATATACACATATACATACATATATATATATATATATATATATACATACATATATATACATACATATACATATATATATACATACATACATATATATATATATATATATATATATATATATATATATATATATATACATACCATACATATAAAGAATAATATAACATACATAAGTGTATACAATACATAATATATGTATATACGTTAAGAAGGTACTGCACGAAATTGTGGGATTTGACGTATTTTCAAATGAGTAGTACTGTGCGCTGCATTAATTAAATACATCAAAAGTATTTGTATAGTTTAGGTCGATCCTTGAACAAGATCTATGTAGGGTTGGAATTTGAAACAGATACATATGAAATTAAAAAACGATACATATGTGTTGTGTGTCAGATGAAATCTTAAAAACATTTTTCTTCGAAAAGATAGTAGATTTTACGTCTAGAACAATAATTTTCATATGACAATATTTGTATTTACATCGTGCAGGGTATAGCCAGTGTTTAATTTAATTTAAAAGTATAAATCTAAAAATATTAAGACTTTTCAATTTTTAACACAAACGCCTGATGCACATTGCACATTGCGCAGAAAAAAACATTGCTCTATTTAAATTACTAGGTCTGAAACTTCAAAGCAGAATGGATCTAATTACTAATATTAATGAGATCCATTTTGTTTTGAAGTTTTTTTTAGACTTATGTCAGTATTTTATTGTGTATCATGTCTATATGTCATTGGTTATACTTACTGGCAAATAAGAAAATTGGAAAAAAATCAAATTTCGAGTCGAATCCTGTACAGAGTAGTGCGAACGCAGAGCAACAAATGTACGAAACACAATACAAACGTACAAACGCAAATAGGTAAATATCTCAAACAGGTATGTTTAATGTTACTGTTATAATTTTATTGTAAATTCAATGTTCCGTTCACAATTATTCGTCAGTTGCTAATCAATCAATACAAGTAATCAAGTAATCAAGACGGTAAAACTTCAAAACGTAAATATTTACCTTTGATTATAAACATGTAATTAATCAAAGGTACCTAACCTACTCTTATCAAACTCACTTTATTATTATAGGCCTATGTTTTTCAGGTTACATGTAATCTTATGGTCAAGAAAGAACTTATAGTAGAAAAGGAAAACACGAATAAAAGCAAAGCCACAATTCGGGTAACCAAGAACTTACTCACCACAACTCTCCATTTGGTTGCAACTTCAGTAATTTAAAAATTAATGGAGAATATAGAAATTGTTTTCATTCCTCCTTTTTCATAGTATGCAATATGTGTAATGCAAAATTAAGATTGGAAAATTGTAGAAAACCTAGAAACAGTAAGGAACTTGCACTCAATCAAAATATCGTGAGTAATTAAGTGTGTAGGTATGGGATTCAGTGCCCTGGAGCAAGTCACAACTTCTCTTGATATACCCTGCATGTCAGAACATTTTTATGCCAAATGTCATGCTAAAGTATGTGAACTCTGGAAACTGGCCAAAGAAAAAAGCATAGAGGAAGCAACAAAAGAAAAACTTGAACTGGCTGAAAAAAATGGCGACGTTAATGCAGATAGCGTACCGATGATAACAGTTGTATCTGATGCGTTTTGGAGTAAGAGGTTATACAGGAAAAACTATACGACCTTTTCAGGAGCTGCAGATATCATTGGCTACAAACTAAAACAGTTCTCTACATGTCTGTTAAAAATAAAAACTCTATGGTCTGCGGGCGAGCTCAGAAGCGCAAACTTGAAGTACCTGAGCATGTATGATATACAAACTCATAGCTGATGGTGATTCCAGCACCTACAAAAATATTCTGGATACCAAACCATATGCCGCACTTATTGTCGAAAAGATAGAGTGTTCTAACCACCTCCTCAGAAACTTTTGTACAAGACTAGATGAATTATTAAGAAAAATGGAAATTAAGGAGCCTCATTATATATTGAAAGCTCTCAAAAAAAACAGGTCAAAAATAAACGAAAAATAACAAATAACGATAGTATAACTATACCCAAACATCGTAAATCTAACTATTAAACCTATTATTATTGTTATTGATGTTTTTCATTTCTGATTTGCTTACTCTTTTCCAGATACCAATCGTTGTGAATGAGGTTATCTTTATATATATAATTCTTCTGTGAGTGTGTATGTCACTGAACTTCTCTCAAACGACTGGACCGATTTTGATGAATTTTTTTGTGTGTGTTCAAGGGGATCTGGGAATGGTTTAGATTCGCAATTGGACCCGGTAGGTGGCGCTGCGATCAAGTTCTGGAATTTTAAAGTTGGGCGGTACGAAGTTCGCTGGGTCAACTAGTATATGTATATACATGGTGTCCCAGACAGAAATAATGGATAATCCTGGAGCACTTAGTAGTACAGCTATCTGGCGTACAAAAAAAATACCCAAAAAAAATTAATGCAAATTATTGAAAATTAATGAAATTTGTTGCGTTTTTGACGTTATCATATTCCTCACAGACACTTTAATTAGAATTGCAGTAACTAGTATGAGTACCTATTGTACTTTTTTGAAAGACAAATATGAACTAAGATTTTTAACATGAATTTTGATAACAAAAAAATATGACAAAGTTTGAGAATAATTTGAGAGTTTGTATAATTTCATTTAACGCAAATATGCAGTGATTGTTATTTAGATGCAAAAAGAGCAAATTCGACTGAATAAATCTTGTTTTAAATTATAATAACAAAAAGCTTTAAGATGTAGAAAAAATCATCTTTATTTTATAAGAGGTGTTCGAATTGTCTGCCACCAACTGAGATACAAGTTCGACATCTTCTGATAAATGCTCTTTCAAGAAGTCGTGCGTAGCGCCGTTCAGTTATTTTTGAAGCAGCCTCCTGAACACGACTGCGTAATTCCTCCAAACTTGAAGTGGGCCTAAAGTGCATCCGTTCTTTTAGCAGCCCCAGTAAAAAAATCTAGTGGATTTAAGTTCGGGGATCGTGGAGGCCACAAAATAGGAGTCAAACTACCCATCTATACATTTAGATATGAGGCATTTAAATAGGCACGGACATTTGCAGCACGTAGCCCGTGGGATTGCCTCACTTCCTCAGGTACCTCTTCTATTAAATTTGGCAGATCATTTTGTAAAAAATGTAAATAACTTTGGCCAGATAACTTTCCGGACAGTTCAAATGGACCAACGATTTTTTCGTTGAAAATACCAGTTCAATAATTTATTTTGAACTGGTATTGCGATTTTTCTTCTCGCATTAGATGCGGGTTCGAGAGTTGCCAGCTGCGCAGTTTATGCACGTTGTTATATCCATCTCTTTTATGAGTGGGTTCATCTCTCCACAGAATGTTGTCAAAGAATTGTGGATCTTGTTCTATTTTTGCAAGCATTTGTCGACAAAAAAAAAATCTTGCGTTGTAATCTCTCGGCTGAAGAGCTTGAACCCGTGGTAGGGATGAATTATTTTTTTTCAGTACATGATGCAGGGTCGTCTTTGTCTTCTTCTGAATTTCGTCAAGCACAGTGTCTTGTGTATTGATATTTGCTATTCTCCCAGTGCTTGTACCACCTATGCATTCTACCTTCCGAATAACATCTGTGCACTCTTATGAATACGCGGTAATCTGGATGACGCGCTATAGGGTATCTTTCCCTATAAAGGAATGCATCAGTCTTGCGCTACTTCTACATTCACCATAAATAAAGTGCATGTTTGCGTATTCTTGTGCCGTATATTGAATACGAGGCATATTGATACACGAAACCAGTTCAGATCCAAGTCGTCGTAAAATCACCAAACTATCAAGTCCAAATCAGTGAGCAAAACTGAGAGTCCAATGATTTCATTGGACTCTTAGTTAAAACGATGACTTCTGGCTGTTTAGCCAGAAATCGTCGTTGTAACACTGATTGAAAATCACAGAGAACTGCAAAAGGAATGGGCACATGCGATACCGAACAAGTCAAGCGACGCACCAAATACTTGCCATTGTTATGAGAGATAAGGTACAATGTAATAATAATATACTCTTCTCTCGCTCGCTTACACTGTACTTATGTACTAAATATATTCACCTATCTCTGTCTCGTAATTAACAAAAAATTCGGCCGCACTCAGGTAGTAAATAGCGAAATAACATTATAATTATCACCTGCTACACTAAAAAGAAAGCTTTAATTTTCTCTCTTTGGATAAAATTATGTATTATACCATTTTTTTTTAAATATAGTTGCTGCTTAGTTTTTCATACATTTTTTTTCACAAAAATTTCAAATTTTGTAATAATTTATTTTTGATCAAATTTCATGTTATTATTTTTTTCCAAAAAAGTATAATAGGCACTCATACTATGTACTGCATTTCTAATAAGATTGTTTGTGAGGAATAAGATAACTTCAAAACTTGGGCAACAATTGGATTTTTTTTTGGGTTTTTTTTTGTACGCCGGATAGCTATACTACTAAGTGCTTTAGGATTACCCATTCTTTCTGGGACACCCTGTATAGATGATATATTTATAGTGACGGGAGCTGGATGTGAGAAGCGCAAAATCGATCAGAGTGGTGTGCAATTGGAGAGGCCTATGTCGTGCAGTGGACTTCGATAGGCTGATTATGAAAATGATGATTTTTAGATTCTAGAAATTATTACTTTTGAACAAAACTTTCAGAAATAGCGACTGAATATTTAGAAGATATGTATTACTCTGTGTGGAGCCTACTCTGTACAATTATTTTACATATTTTAGATAAAATGTTTTTACGTAGGAAGGGGCAACGGTGCTGCCTAGCGGCGCTGCCGCGCAACTCTGCTCGTAAATATCTAAACTCGACGTTTTTTGTTCGCGCAGCACACTCTTAATACACATAAATACAAATAATACATATTATAATAAATATATAAAAATTCAAGAAAAGGGGAGCTAAAATTTATGGTGGTTTATTTAGTGTGTCTGTAAAATGCCTCCGTACTTGGAATTTGAAAGTTTGTCGAGTTTTTGCCATCCTGATCTCGAGAGGGAGCGCGTTCCATAATAGAATAGATTGCACCAAGAAAGTGGAATGTACGAAGTCAGAGCGGTGAGTGGGACAGTGGAGAAGAAGATTGTTTGAAGATCTAAGGTTTTTATCGTGATTTGCACCTAAATATTGGAGATGAGTAGTTAAGTAGGAAGGAGAACTTGGTGAAAAGAGTAAAGAATATAGAGTGGTTAATGCTCGTATCTGTCGACGCTGACGAATTGGAAGCCATTTAAGAAGGGAACGATGCTGGGACACATGATCATATCTACGTAAATTGAAAACGAATCGAATGCAATTGTTGAGAAGACGGTCGAGTTTATTGAGCAGATCTGCATTCAGGTCAAAGTAGCACATGTCACCATAGTCAAATAAAGGGAATATTAGGGTCTGCACAAGCATTGCCTTAGTTTCCGATGGTAGAAAGTTTTTAAGCCTATGAAGGGCCCGCAAAAAAAAAAAAAAATACAGTTAGGGCTTAGAACTAGCTACATTATGTTGGTACAAGTGGCGGCCTTATCGCTCGTAGGCAATCTCTTACAGGCAACCATGGGATGGAGAATAAACATAGGAGAAAGTATAGGGTAGTGTCTGGTGTGATATTTTTTTCTTATTCAAACCTTAATTTCTAACATTACATGTTATTTAATTAATTACATTCAATTTTTCATTTTAAATGTATACATATTGACATAGTGTACCTTTAATATATGCATAAGACCTGTAACTACCTGAGTCCACAAAAGAATTACAATAATTAATTAATTAATTTGATTTATTGATACAGTTTTGTAAAGGATCTTCTTACCTGATGTACAACCACATGACAATTGTGAGCAGAGCTAGCCCCATGCCCAGGTAGGCGAGGTAAGCGAGCGGGTAGAGCCCCACGCGATCGAACACGACGCTGAGCCCGTAGTACACAAGCGCTACCATACAGAACACGGATGGGGTTCGGGCTGCCTTGAATATATTCTTACTCTCGGTCTGGGCTGAAAAGTGGAGCCATCTTTTATATATTTATGTAATATCTCAGATGTGTCAAAATAAAAAGTCAGTCGTTTACCGAAAGTGCGTGTTTTAATAGTTTAAGGGCTAATGTCCTAATTTTCCTAAGTAATAATATTACAGTTTAAGAAAAACGCTGAACCTTTCTGTAGAAAATGGCTTTAAACTATATACAAAGTGTTCCCAAACTGAAAGGGAGGGAAAATTATGACGAGTGGAGTTTCGCGGCAGATAATTTGTTAGTGCTAAAAGGCATGATCCAGTACATTGAGACGCCTGTGCCCGGTGCAGAAACAGAGACTGCAGACGACGAAAGGACTAAGGCAAAGTTAATATTGACAATCGATTCAGGGCTGTATGTATCAAGGAAACGAAAACCTCGTTTGAGTTGTGGACAAAGCCGAAAAACATGTTTGATGACTCAGGTTTTCATGAAAAATCTCTTTGCTGCGACATTTGATTTCAATCAGGCAAGAAAACTGTGATTCTATGACTAATTATGTATCGCAAGTCGCCGAGACAGCACAAAGATTGAAAGGAACCGGGTTCGCCATAACAGATGAATGGATTGGATCATTATTATTAGCAGGTTTGCCGGAAAAGTATTCTCCTATGATCATGGCAATAGAACATTCTCGAAGACGCGGCACACTACAAATAAAAAAGCTGTCAACTAAAACAAACATCTATGGCGTCTAAAATGCAGTCGAAAAAAATGATTGTGTGCCACAGCGCACATGACATCGAATGAAAATTGGCTAGAAAATGCTGATTTTATGCCAGTTATGTGATGGCGCCTACACATTAGTGCCGTGAAGCTCCATGAATTGGCGTGAACGTGAATGGAGACGGTTTTCGCGTGGCTCACGCGCGTTCACGGTCAGATCAGAGTCGGTTTTTTGTCCCGCGACAAAAGGTTCGCGCCCGTTCGTGCGGCGTTCACCCGTATATATCCACATTCACGGCTCCATCAACAATGAATAATGAAATCAAAGAATTAAAGAAGAAAAAAGACTTTGCAGTCCAGTTAACGTTTATATCGTAAAAGAGTTTGTTAGTTTGTATATATAATTGTAGTATTTCGTGTTCTTGTTTTGGACGTCTACATAAGTGATATGTTGCTACAGCAAACAAAGTTATTGCAGCAGCAGCTTCTACGTCCATTTCGCGGTGGGTTTCACGAACGATTGTGAGCATTCCGTGAATGTGGAGGTCACAACTTGAACCGCCAAGACCAATCTCTGTGGTGGGGGTAAGCACGATACGCTCGGTGTACGTTCCACTAGCGCCAACTTGGCGCCGTTTCTCGAAGTGCGGGTGCGGACGACTTATACAACACGACTACCGTCACATTTATCTAATGTTTCATTTGTACCGTCATACACAAAAATTAAGTTTTCCAGAGAGTTAAGAATTTTAAAGCTATGGTTGAGAACCAACAGAACAGAAAAATCAAGATACTTTAAACTGGCAACGGAGGTGAATTTCTTCAAAGTCTTGGAGTTGGTGAAGCGGTTAGAGAAAGGAGACAGAGAAGACCACCAAACCGTTTTGGTTATTTAAACATGTGTACATCAAACTATTTACCAGGTGCTGAGGAGATTGTCTTTTCAGAAGCGCAGAATGAACCGGAAGCAGAACATGGAAGCTGGCCATGCGTGAAGAGTTGCAGTCATTTGAGTACAATAATGTCTAGGAGCTCATTGATATACCAAGTGATACCTCCATAGTACAGTGCAAGTGGGTATTGAATAAAAAAAATAGATGTAAATAAATAATTGAGATATAGGGCAAGGCTTGTGGCTAAAGGTTTTTCACAGCGAAGTGGAATTGATTATGTGGACACATTTGCTCCTGTGGTGAGACATTCAACTCTAAGAATGTTATTTGCTCTCAGTACACAGTGGGAATATGGACACTAAATATCTAGAGGTAATTACTGCTTTTCTAAATGTACACTTGAATGAGAATATTTGTATGTATCTTCCTGTAGGTTTTGAATGTACAGATTAAGGCAAGGTTTTAAATCATAAGAAAGCAATATATGGCCTAAAACAATCATCCTTAATGTCGTATAAGAGAGTTAAAGATTGTTTATGTAAATTGGGTTTTAAAATAAGTAGCAATGAACCATGTTTATTTACAAAAGTTAGTGAGAATGTTAAAATAATTGTAACTGTTTATGTGGATGTTTTTTTGATCTTTTCAAACTGTAAAGAGGAAACTGATAATTTGAAAACTGTTTTGGGCTCAGAATTTAAGATAAAAGATTTAGGTTGTGTAAAACGCTATTTTGGCATGAGAGTGCATGTAGACAGAAAATTAATTTCCATAATTGTAAGTACATAAGTACTCACAAGACGGCCTTCCTTTTAAGAGTTCCGTTGTTCATGACTCGAAACCCTTATAGATTCGCCATGTCCGTTCGTCCTCGACCTACCGCCCAAACGGTTGGTGATAGAAAGATGAAACTTTGCGTGCATATGTGTTGTAATTACGTGGACAAAGTGCTACAATAAAGTTTTGAACAATATTTTTATTTGGGGTACCTGCCATACATGTAAAGGGGGTATGTTTTTTTTTTCACGCGTCTACCCTATCGTGAGGTCTTTAAAAAATCGGTTGTCTGTAAAGTCGGTTTACTGACGATAGTTGAACGTGACAAAGTCATAAGATTGTGCCTCTTTGTCGCTCGTTCCGCGCTCTCGCTTGCACTTCAAGCCTTAAATGGAACGCCTCAGAGCGAGATAGATATATAGATAGATAGAGAGAGCGATAGTTGCCCATATTTTGAACTTTTAAGGAAGACTATAGCGGTTTTGATAACTTTTTGATTTTAGGAGTTATAGGGCCTAACTTGTAAAATGAACTCACTTGGAAAACTTCATACAAAAATAAAAATAAAATAAGGTAACATAACAGTTGTCTATTGGACACGATTTTAAATTCATCTACCATTATGGGTGACTACGGAACCCTATTTTATGCGTAGCCTGACTCGCACTTAGCCAATTTTGCATATATTCGTGCAACAAACCTTTAGAATAATCCTTTGCACAGTATTCCTAAAACGATCACCTGTTGCATTACTCGAAACTAATAGAACAAGGGCATCCACTGACCGTAGCCGATAAGAATATGTTTACAACACAGGTGAAATGCAATATGACATAATAAACTAGGGATGTTACGGAGCTCCGTAATCGGATATCAGAAATAAAAATATATCCGCAGCCGCAACAGTATCCATTTCACTAGTTTCGAATAGTTTCGTATAAAGGCGGAGTCTAAATAAAATGACATCTTTCACGTAAATCTTACAGTTTGTTTGTTATTTCTAGCCATAATATAACCTCTTTCATAACAGTCCTGTCATCTTAGGCCAAATTAGATGAATATTCAAATCAGAAAATCAATTTTTTTTTTTTTGGGATTTAATGACCTGGTAACTAAGACCTTTAAGTCAAGTCTTATTTTATTTATACAAACATAGCACTTTCACTTTGCTTCATTTTTAAATTGTTTTGATAGTATTTTTTATATATTTATATATAGGTTTGTAAGTTTTTTTGTCTTTTTATAACTGTTCTAGTGGCGGCGGGCGGGATGAAGAATCACACCTAATTTTCACATCACCGAGTTCACTTTAAGTCAAGTCTTATTTTATTTAAACAAACATAGCACTTTCACTTTGATTCATTTATTTTCTTTCTCAATTACAGCATTGGAGAGGCATAGTTTTAGCACACATTTCATATTGTATCAGCAAACATGTAAAGCATTGGCGCTTTTGCGGCCATTATACGAGTCAAACGTTTCACAGTTTTCCCGCGGTAACGAAATTTATTTTCAAAATGATGGTTTAACTTGTCAGACATTCATGTTATTACTTAACTACGCTTTATTATACGCTAAATTACTAATCTCTTCAATTTGCACTCGCGCGCTTTTTGAAAGTTTCTGCCCGCCGCCACTCCATGACCACTTTGTACAACACCCCCCAATTGAACTTTCAGAAAATCAACAAACCCAGTATATTACCACGTAAATACTTGTATTTTGGCATCTTAAAACTATTCTCAAATTTCACATGTAATTGGATGGTCGCAAGTGTTGTCAGGTCACAAAAATCTTTTTTTCTTTTATTTTTTGAAATATATCTCGTTTTCTATGGGTTTACCGCTATTTGTATTAGCAATCAATATTGTAGAGAATTAAATTCTCTACAAATTTTGTATTTAACATTATTCTTCTTTATCTAAACAGAAAGTCATTAGTATGAATTAGATTAGAATTAAAACACAATTTAAGTATTTTCCTCAACAATTCCTTTAATACATGGCCAGGGAAGTATTATGAAATAAATTGACACTTAATTAAAAACAGAAAAGTAACCAAAATAAAATGAATTTAATTTAAAAGCTTATTAAAATTGATACTAATATATTTAGCAATAAATCATAACCTAAAATAAATATAATATTACGACTTTTTGACCGAGACTACCAGTTGACTATCTCTAAAACAGTTCAAGGTATAAAAAATTTAAATACTAAAGTTGTAGAGAATTTAATTCTCTACAATATTGATTAAAATACAAACAGCGTAAGAGCCAAAGAAAACGAGATATTTCCAAAAGATATTATAAAAGACGATTTTTGTGACTTTTGACCCCTGACTTTAAAACCATCCAATTATATGTGACTTTTGAGAACAGTTTTAGGATTTAAATATAAATCTGCGGGATTGCTACCATGTACCTTATTGTTTTTGAGTACCCGATATTTCGGCGCTGTTGCATATCGGATACTCAAAAACAATAAGGTACATGGTAGCAATCCCGCAGATTTATATTTAAATGTTACTGACCATGAAAGTTTAAAACAATATACAGTTTTAGGATGCCAAAATACAACTTTTTTCGTGGCCAAACCCTATAATGACTGAACTACCTATACCTATGGTTAGTTTTTTAATCAAGGGTTGGTATTTAATTTAAGAAAGTTTTGTGTTAATTATTAAATTTATTATTGAGTTATAGTTATATATAGTGTTTCGGTTACGGATTACCGTAACCGAAACTCTCCAAAACTAACGGATAATCCGAAATAATTATAAATCCGCAAACGTATCCGAAACCGATATAATTTATTCCTATATCCATATCCGTATCCAGTTCCGAAATATCATATCCATAACATCATATAAACCACGGAAAACTCAACTTAAACATAACTTTTGTTGTAAAACACCAAAGAAAATAGTCGAAAATACTTACCAGACATTTTAAATGAGGATTTTGTATAATAGAATTGGTTAAAACTGTGCGTTCGTTTGTGGCTGCGTTTCGTAACCGACTGAGCATGAGAACTGAATTCGAAATATTTATAAAGTGTCGAACCAAAACTTTATCTTCAATGTATCTATTATTAGTACTGACTCTTTCCGTATTAGGAAAAGTCCCAGTCTTCCTCCTAGCACTACACACACTGCAGATATTGGTTGAACTCTCATAATCCTGTGACCTCCACGGCTTGTAGGAGGCGATGGTACCATGATGTCAGTTAGCCTACCCTTTTTTATTTTTCGTGCGGAAGTCCCCACGGATGCCACACGTTGGTGGCTATGTCTGATTCGAACCGACTAAAACCGCACGCTGTCTCGGATACTATGAGTCAGGGAACCAGGTATACCCTCAAAAGGAAGTTCCTGGAACCCCGACACACCTCGGGCCACCTACCGCTTGTAGATGGCCCCCTTCTTCTGCCAAGTGCGTGTCTGGCCACGCATAGGAAAGGGTTCCTCAGTCACCCAAATTAGTACGTGGATTTAAAATCATATCCAATAGATAATAATAATTGTTAAGTTTACATATTAATGCGTTAATTTTGTATGACGTTTTTCAAGTAAGCGCATTTTACAAGTTTCTATGACTTCTGAACTAACAAAGTCATCTAGTCGTAAGTCGAGGACGTTTTCATTACTTATTTTCAACTTTAAATCTGTTCTCAGTGGCCTCGTATAAAAGGACATGTCGGTCTGACTGTAACTTTTACACTCGAGCGTGAATCTCATCTATTTAAACGTAACCAAGTTTAAAATGGTAACAATACACAACATTTTGTATGATGTATATTTCATTTAGTTAATAAAATCATGTTTAATTTTTTGTAGGAGTTAACCGTTTATGATCCTTCTATATAGTTGACGTAAAAACGTTCATCTCGTAATTTTCACAGGAAAATGAAAAATATTCAAAATAATTTAAATTTAAAATAAATGACATTATTCCCTAAGACAAACCACAGAACTTAAAAACGCTCGCCTGTTAACCACGACTTTTGACATGTCGCTTTGTACGTAGGGGCCGTCGATGTTTAGGCCTGAGTAGGTCAAACATCTTCTATAAAAAGCCTTGTCGTTCTGTGGGTCTCGCTTTAGTGCTTTGTTGACGAGGTCTAATGCAGCGCCGTATTTCTTGAATTGAAATTAACAATGGGCTAAGTAGTTGTACAATTTCAATTTTATAAATAACTAGCTGGGTCAGAGAGTATCTGCGGTTATTGAGTGATATTAGTTATAAATAGCCTTAGTTACTACCTATGTATAACAGGAACAAACATTAAACTTTCATGTGTATTTAGTATAAAAATCATTTCATTAGATACATATACTTACAAACATACACATACGCTTCAATTTTATTTATTTTTATGTATAGTTGTAATTACGTAGACAAAGTGCTACAGTAAAATTATGAACGATATTTTTATTTGAGGTACCTCCCCTACATGTAAAGTGGGTTTTTTTTTTCTCGCGTCTACCCGTCGTGTGGGGTATCATTAGATAGGTTTTTAAAAACAGTTTTCCGTTTAAGTTATTCAACTTGAAAGCGCATTTTTTTGTAAAAAAAGGGCGTCCCCCCAAATCTGAAAAAAATCATGACAGTAGCCCATACACTTACTATATATAGCCTATGTCCTTTTTTAGGCTCTACACTATCTGTGCACCAAATATCATTCAAATCGGTTCAGTAGTTTTGGCGCGAAAGCACGAAAGAGTTACTTCTGCATTTATAATAACGTAGTTTAGCTGATTTGGATGCGTATTGTCTTAGGTATTGTGTACCGGTGCCACGACGCGACGGCGCCAGTGCGCGCCTTGTGCCGTGTACCGGTGCGGTACACGAGGTCCAAATGTCAGGGGTACCTACCCACTGCAACTTCTGCCGAAAGGTGGATTGTGGTATACGGGTATGCGCATCCGGCTTCCCGAGCTGCTACTGTCTCTGGCCCCCTCCCGTCGAGACAGTATTATTTTCAAACAGTGATCAATACAAACTTGCGATAACAAACACAATGTTTCGGCTTGCCGACAAGCACAAGACAACGTGGATGCACCCGCGGTCTTCTAAACACTTTCATTTGATAGACTACGCTATCATACGGCAACGAGACATCAGTCAAGTGCAAGTGTGCGGTGCGCACTGTTGGACCGATCATCGACTCATTGTCACTAAGCTAAGACTCCGAAAAGACATCTCCAGGCGCATCAGCGCCAAGCCCTTTATGGGGTCGAAGTGGTCGCCATGGTCGAAATCGGTCGGACTGTTATGTATATATATGTAGGTATTGTGGTACAATTCACTTAATATTTAGTGTGTTTTTTTCAATCGTATGAAATATGAAAATATAATATCATTTTAAAGAATCAGTGCGATAACCGTCGATGACGTGTCGTCGAGTTGGTCTGATAGCGTTCCTCAAGGCGGTATATTAACTCCCTTGGTATTCTCAATATTTATCAATCACATAACCCAACATCTTCACTGTTCGTATCACCTATATGCTGTAACCTACAGGTTTATACACAATCAAGGGTTGAGGAATCTCATAGGCTATAGACAGACTTCGAAAAGAACTGGTCATCGAGGTTTGATCTGTCGGTAAATCCAACCAAATGTCAGGTAATTGTCGTGGGGAGCAAATGTCGAGTAGGTTGGATACAATAATCGTTGCACCAGTTATCTACAATAATGTGACTGTACCCCTGAGCACTTTTGTAAAGAATCTGGGGCTATATTTAGACTCGACACTTGATTGGTGAGCACAAGTTACACACGTCAGTCAGAGAGTCCGTTTAATATTATTATTATTATTTATTAAGGATTTTTCTTCCTGTTAAAATCATGGCTACGCTAATGTAATCCCTAATTATTCCCTTCATCTTCTCCATAAAGATCTCCTCAATAAAACAGACCACCTCCTAGTAAGTTATTAAACTGCATTCGATTCGTTTTCAATCTTCGCAAGTATGATCATGTACCTGCTTTTCGTTCCCAGTTACAATGCTCCCAATTAGCCAGCGCCGAAGTTTACGAGATCTGACTTTTCTCTACATTTGTAGAATATATACCATAAAGTAAACGGGAATCAAGATCCCTTATACATACTTTCATTAATATATATATATTTTCATTTTTATATTTTTATTATTATTTTGTTATACGCTGATCTTACAATCCAAGTGTCTTCCACGTAAATACAAAGCTTCATAAGTCTACATACACAGTAAACCCTTCAATATAACACCTAACTTCAGAATCTCAACGGTTACTAACCAACAAATAACAGTGTTCGCTAACCAACTAAACTCGTTTAACAAAGTATAAATCATTAGAACATGTCAGTGGAACTTCATATTATCTTGTAAAACTTAGAATGTGCCAATTCAAATTCATTATAAATGAAAGTTGTCTGTTTGGCATGGGTAAATAAATAATTTGTTGAGGTATTTATATGTCGGCGTATTGATTATTTTAGCTGGCAGCACTGTTAAGTGTCTGAAGTTAAGACACTGACGCAACACCGGGCACTAGCGCGTGCGACCGGTGACCTTTGGGATGGAATGATTGATTTTAGTGGATTTGTGACTGGTGACAATGATTTTATCCTATCCCACTTCTGATGTAGAAACATAATTCCACTGAGAACGTTAGTAGGCTTCATATTTTAATTGAGGGTAAAATGAGTTGGTGGGCGAGAAGAATATTCTTGTACAATCGCTTTACTGTACTTAACAGTGTTGCCAGCTAAAATAATCGATACGCCAACATATAGTTTATTTTGTTGATTACCTTGTTAACTTGTGAAATATTTGTATGCTGCAGATGTGAGGCTCCGACCGTCATCATTTGTAGTTTTCATTTAGGGTCATGTAAATACTTGTTCTAATACAATAAAGTTGACTAAAAGTTTATGTTTCTTTTTGTTATCCTTTAATTGTGAGACCCGAGGCCCAATGATGCAGTTGCATCTCACTAGTGAGGGTCACCATGCTGATTGTTTTATTCACAAACTATCAATCTACACATGCTGTCCATCAGGAAGAGTAGTCACTTTGGTAGGCCTATATATATATATATACAACTATTAGCCAAGCTCCGCGGTGTTATCCGTAAATTGTGAAGTATTCGACTGAATACCAAAACCACAGATTAATAAATAGTTACTACGTAACAGATACATCACTCCCATACGAAAGCAAAAATACCTACGCTGAAATAGCCTACAAGATCTTAATAATAATACCTGCCGCTCAGAACTAGAAGAAATGTACCATAAGTACGCAAACAAAGAGTCGAGGGGCGGTTTTCAAAATTTTGCTCAGGACTATTTTGCCGTGTCCTACGAGTTTGACCATTGATTAAAAGGCAAAAATGTAGGAAGTGAGTATCAAATTATTTTACGTTAGGGTAAAATGTTTAACTTACTGTAAAAAAAAAGATAAACTTAAGACTTAAACGGAAAACATATTTTAATATTTATTAAAATACCAAATATTATCCTACTTTTTATTTATGTGTCCTTCATCATATCCTGGATTTTGATTACGTATTTTGGAGAATGTATAAGCTATATTTGGATATCTTTAGTATTACTCGAATGAAATAACTCATTTTATTTGTTTTTAAATAAAATATAATAAGGTTGTAGTATATTTTTCTAATATAAATACTGACATTATCGGATTTAAAAAACTGGCCACAGCGGACAGTCCTGTACGTAGCGGTATGATTTTATAAAGAATAACAATAATATTGTCTTTGGCTCTAACTATTTTTAAGCAATGCCATATTGACGATGTTTTTATCATTCCTTCGTTCTTTTCCTTTGAATTAAAACTGAAGAAATTCAATCGTCAACACTTGCGGTCCGTGACGTGCGTGACGGGTCTGTTTTGTTTGTCCGGTACGAACATTGATTTTGAAAGGTAAGACCCACAAATTTTATATACTACTCGTGTTAAATTATAAGTAAATATGTTGTAGATAATGAATGTGTACTAGTAAACTACTATAATCAACTTTTTTTATATCAAAAAAACATATAATGACAAGTCCGCGTTATACGTAACGTCCAGGACGTGACGTGATGTATTAGGTGGACTAAAAACGTTACGTACTGGACTCCTAAAGATGCGTTCATACTGTCTTGTGCAATTTAATATAAATTAAAAATATAATCCACCCAGAGAGGTAAACTCATTACCTTTATAGGATCTAGTCACCTCATGGTGAGCAGGTTTCCTTATTATGTTATAAATATCCTATTTAGACTAGCGATAAAGAGGGTGAACCCTAACATTCCTCACATCCTCGGCACTTCCTTACAAATTAATTTATTCCTACTCAGGTAAATTATGCCGTTGACTGGTGCTGAGAGAGACAAAAACAACGGCGATATGGACAAAAACAAAGAAAATGAAGAAAAATACAACAAATATAAAAAGAAAGAAGTCGAAAGACTGAAGAACATAAACTCAAGGTAAGTGAACTAAATAAGGAAGAAAAGGAAAAAAGACGGAGAATTTGGAGATAACAAAAAAGGAATAAAAGGGAAAATAAAAAAATAAATAATACTAAGCCAGCTGTTCCAGTGACAGTGCCAGAGATGCAAGATAATACAAAATTGAAGAAAAAATAGAGATTGAATTACCGAAATTATAAAAGATATCAAAGGACATTAAAAACTTGTGAAAGGTTAAAGAAAGTTATTAGTAGTTTAAGTAAAAATAGATTTCGCCTAGTGACTAAACACAAAAAGATGATTGAGCTATTGGAAAATGAAAAAGTTACTCTAAAAGAAGACCAAACAATCACGCAGAATTACCTACTTATTGGTTCCCTATTTTATTTTTGTTACTACTTATTTGTCATTTTTTTTGTATCTGTTGGATTTTTTTGTAAGTTAAGAAGTATTGTTACCTACTTAATGTGAAAATGAAACTGAGATAGACTTGAATCCCCTAAGTTTTTTGTAAAATATATTTTTAAAATGCTCAAATCAAAACAGTCTGTGATATTGACTAATTTTATAGAAATAAGTACAGTAAGTGATGTGACTTAAATAATAATTATGTCACATCACGACGTTTTTGAAATGTTGAATAATATTGTGAAATGACTAGAAATTGTGCTCGTTGTAAACATAGCTTTAGAGTTCCTAAACGTAACGACTGTTGTCCACATACGTAACTGTCCTGTTTTGGCTGTTATAGTTTTTATTTTTTTATGAAAAAACCTTTGGGAGTTATGTTTTTGTTAATATATATTAAATGTCTTTTTGTTATTTTTTGTATTTAAAAAAACTTACCTATAATGTTAGTCTTTCAGAATAGTTATTTATTCACAAAGTTTGATAGTCCAGAGTGCCATTTAGTTACGTACAAGACATATTTTATATTTTAAACAGCACTAAGAGGCAAGATATCACAAAGTGGTATTAAATTTTAGAAGATTTTTATGTTGTTGATTAATTATAAATAAAGCTGATTAACTTTGATATGATTGAGTTATTATTTACTTTGAATGAAAATGTTACGTACAAGACCCCTGTATTGGCAACCCTCACTATAATAATACATTCAATAGAAATTATACTCATTTAACATTGTTTGATTAAGGTTTTTCTTAAACCTTAGTTCATTGTAAATGTCTACATTTCATCGTTTATTTAAAATTTTGTTATGAAAGTAAATGGACATCCTGTACGTAACGGAGCAAAATTTTGAAAAACGCCCCGAGACTGTGTTGCCCGCCGTGCGGGACACGCGCCAACGCATCTTCGTAAGAATGCGCTAGGGCTACCTATGATGATTATTGTAATAAAACGAATGTTGAGATTCAACCATATTTCTTATTAGTCAATCAAATATTGTGTCAATTAAGTTTTATATAATTACTAGCGCGTGCGACCGGTGACCTTTGGGATGGAATGATTGATTTTAGTGGATTTGTGACTGGTGACAATGATTTTATCCTATCCCACTTCTGATGTAGAAACATAATTCCACTGAGAACGTTAGTAGGCTTCATATTTTAATTGAGGGTAAAATGAGTTGGTGGGCGAGAAGAATATTCTTGTACAATCGCTTTACTGTACTTAACAGTGTTGCCAGCTAAAATAATCGATACGCCAACATATAGTTTATTTTGTTGATTACCTTGTTAACTTGTGAAATATTTGTATGCTGCAGATGTGAGGCTCCGACCGCCATCGTGGGTAGTTATTCATGTAAATACTTGTTCTAATACAATAAAGTTGACTAAAAGTATTTGTTTCTTTTTGTTATCCTTTAATGAGTGTGGACCCGAGGCCCAATGATGCAGTTGCATCTCACTAGTGAGGGTCACCATGCTGATTGTTTTATTCACAAACTATCAATCTACACATGCTGTCCATCAGGAAGAGTAGTCACTTTGGTAGGCCTATATATATACAACTATTAGCCAAGCTCCGCGGTGTTATCCGTAAATTGCGAAGTATTCGACTGAATACCAAAACCACAGATTGAAAAATAGTTACTACGTAACAGATACATCACTCTCATACGAAAGCGAAAATACCTACGCTGAAATAGCCTACAATAATAATAATATAAATATAATAATAAACATTTATTCAGATAAACAACTTATAGCTAGTACATACAAACTTTTTTTTTACAATTGTAATTGTTATGAATGTTTATCTGAATGGGCTACCATCTCAGTATATTGCTGCGTGTTACAAGATCTTAATAATAATACCTGCCGCTCAGAACGAGAAGAAATGTACCATAAATACGCAAACAAAGAGTCGAGACTGTGTTGACCACCGTGCGGGACACGCGCCAACGCATCTTCGTAAGAATGCGCTAGGACTACCTATGATGATTATTGTAATAAAAAGAATGTTGAGATTTACCCATATTTCTTATTAGTCAATCAAATATTGTGTCAATTAAGTTTTATATAATTAGTTATATTTATTTTCCCTTCTCTAAATTCTCTGTTATTACATTTTATATTTGAAAATATCCCAAAAAGCGTTAATAATTTTATTAAATAATATGGAAAACATGAGCAAAGTGACGGAAAATCAACGGTTTTTAAAAGTTGTAATATGGTCATTTAAAATTACTTTTTCTAACTCCGTAATATAATTTATTTATATACCTATACATAAATATATAGATAATATTGACTTTCAGATAATACAGCCATCTACTGCACAATAATTACGTGATTTCGGCATTACGAAGCGTAAGCGCGGGAAACGTGGTCAGGCGGGCGTTTGGCGGCCCTCTGTCGGTTGTATCGTCGACAGTACGCCGAGAGGTAGGCATATAGCGCGTCACCTTGAGCGAGTGACGGAGGCCTGCCAATATACAATGCCAATAAACAGTCTATAAATATAATCTAATACCTACTACATACATCAACAACCCATATTGTGACACTGCTGGGCTCGGGTCAGGAGAGTGTTATGTACATACGGTCCCCACACTGACTGAGTGCGTGTTGAGGACTGGCGAGACAACGCTGTGGCTACGTAATCTTGCTGAATATTTCATGGTATCTCTAAGATAGGATAGATATAGAGGATTTGTAAAATAAAAGACAACTAAAGTATAAAATTAATATATTGCATTTTAGAAATCGACTTCGACAATTCTTTATGTACCTACAATAAATATTTTTTTCACTTCTAATTTATCAATTTTTTTTTTATAAATATTTATCAAATTAAAAATAAAATATAATTATCTTTGTGCGTGAACTCATTAGGTTTCAGTTGGTGCATGAAACTGGTAATATATTAAAGTGTTACCAGCTCTTGATTGTATTGCCATCTGAAAATCGTTATATAAAAATAGACTTTTAAAATTTTCAACCATATAACTCTAAGAATATGTTATAACATTAACTAAATGACAACATATAATTATAAGAACAACAAAAAAGTATAACTGACTCCATAACCAATATCTATCCACATAATTATCGCTATGGAAATAGATGTCTAATAAATTGAGTTAGTAAATATCAACTAACTAATGAAAACAGGTTACATACAATGTCATCTCTTCAAATAACTGTCGCTATTTTAACAATAGATAACACTAAGAATACCGTTTTTTTTTACACCCGACATTTACAAGGAACAGTAAAAATTCAATTTCACTAGCAATTAGGGATTGCGATCTATAGTAACTTATGGAAACATGGAACATTATAGTAACTTATAATGTTCCATGATTCATAGACAATGAAATCGTCAAATAATTATAACTACTTTATAGACAATGTACCTACACATTGAACTGGCGAGCCTTTTAGCAAAAGCAATTATAAAAAGCTGTTGCCAAAATATACCACTCACAAATAAACTTCTGATCACTGGCAATACCAATGCTCAAATTTCAAATGGAGAGTACTGAAAAATTAACTCAATTCAATACGCAATAGAGTCCAAATGCTAAGTTACGATCTTATTGGCAAGTTTTACATCGGCTCATACGTGTAAAACACACATGATCAATGTGTACATACACAAATTCTATGTATTTTGTAATTTCAAATAACGATACATGACTATTGTAAAACACTCGATAGTGGCAACATTACATTACAAAAAAAGAGATAACAAAAAAAATATACAATTTTTTTTTAAGTTATTGAATTAAGGAAAAGTAAACGATTGCTCTTTGAACGATACATATGTAATATTTAAGTTTTTTAACTGAAACAAGGATGAAATATGAATTTTGAATTGTATAATGACCAGGGTAGAAAAATGAAAATGAATTTATATCCTAGACCCTAGTACTTCGTCGTAAAGAAGTAAGTGACCATAGTACAGTCAGACGCACATTTTCGTGCTACCATTACTCCATCCTTGTCTCGCTTACAATTACTTCTAGCATTTTAAATGCATCGGGTTATGATGAACCATGTTACCATTCCCTTAACAATTATATTCACATTTTGGGTCAATGTAAAACTACAAACGAAAAATGTATTTATCATACACTTTTCTACACTGACTAGAGTCCGGCCGGTTCGTTCTTTGGCACTCAGCAGGCCAGGCAACGTCGAACTGTGACTGGGAAGGGAATTTTACAACAAATAAACTATACGATGATGATCATGTACTCCGGCCAGTTCCAAAAGAGACCAGTCAATTACGCAAGAGATATTCTAGTGCACGAGTGTGTGCGTAAACATAGGTGCACTCCATGTTCCCTCAATCGATGGGGTGGTTATCTGACACGACCAGGGTGAGACCACGCGGTTTTCGTGCTCTCCAAGGCACTGTTGTTAAGGTTATTTTAACTAAAAACTCAAAAAAACTTTTTGGTCCGACCCAAGAACACTTATTTCTTGCAATAATAACATTTTAGGTATCTATACAATTTTAATTGTCGCCGCACATGATCCTTTGATCATTTATGTACTTTATTTTTTTAAGGTATTAGTTGTGTTAAGACAAGTAAACGCTGCAAAATTAAACACCCACTCAACACTAATGAAACATTATTGCTACGTTATAAAAATAATAGTAATAACAATTTGTATCTAATCATTTAAGATTTTTTTCTTAACCACACCCGATCACAGCCTGAAAGGAAGGTATCCGGGCCGGCCGGACCCGATGGTCGACCCCGAGGTTCACATTACAATAGTACTAAGTTATTTATCTACACGAATCATCCGTCACCGCAGTGGTAGAGGCAGGCGCGACGCTCACGTCACAAGTGCTTGTGCTTACCGTTGGGTAGGGGGGAGGGCGAGGGGGGCGATCGTCCCAGAGCGCGCTCGGCGGCCGTGTGGGTGGCGCGCTGCATGCCCTTCTCCAGGCACGTCTGGTGCGTGGGCAGTGCCGGATTGAAAGGTGAGGAGGCCTCGGGGCAACAAAGGAGTGGAGGCCCCTTGGTCCCAAATTACATTCCCAATAAAATGAAAAAAAAATTCAATCTAGTTTTCCAATTAATAATTTATTGTGGAACCAAGTATAGACTATTTTATTATTTAAAGAACATCCAAATTTAATCGGAAACAAGAATTATCTAAAATTAAATTTGAGCTGAGAGAATGTAATCATGTTTGTACAAAGTACTGTAGGTAAAGGTACAACGCTAAAAAAATATGAAAGGAAAAGTTGTTTACAAGTGTTTACTAGTCTGAATTTGAAAGAAAAAAACTGAAGTCTCTATTGTGGGGGGCCCTCCTTTGTGGAGGCCCGGAGCCCTCCGCAAAATCCGGCCTTGTGCATGGGGTTCATTATCTGTGGATAACGTGGACATTACTTGTCATCGATCATCTATTAGTTTGATGCTAAGGAAAAAATCAGAGGCTACCAATATTCAGTTAATTATGTATATATATATGTATGAATGTATGTCTGTCTATGGATGGATATAATATATGTATTTTACTTTCTTCAAAACTCAATGCACAGTCGACTACCAATGTCTCTCCGATACATTTTGATCCATCTCAAGGTTGCCAGGAAGAGATTGCCTTTGGCAATAAGGTCTCCCTTTGTACTCTAAATATCTGTTATTTAATGTACTCTAACTGTAACTTTGTAATAAGGTGTGTAAATAAAGAGTTTTCTTTTCTATTCTATTCTACAAACTCTGATATATGAAAACTAATTAGTGTCCTTATAATTACTTACGAAAATAGATCATTACATTTATAAAATTAGTTTTACAAACATCGACGTGTTCACATATCTGTATGGCTGAATGTAGCAATAAAAATATTACATATATACTTAATAAAATTAACAAGTACTTACATTTTCCCGGAATAAATTAGCTACGTCATCTATTTTAACACCGATCTCTCGCATCTGACCAGTGCACCTAAAATACAACAAAAACATGATTATTGCTATGGTATTTGTATTGTTGTAACAAAAACCTGATTATATATCAAACTACCGAGTGCCCCTCCGGTTTCCTTTGACATACTTCCATTTCTGTTATAGAAACTTCTGTCACAGGGAACTGCCCCCATAGCCGAATTGCAAATGTACCGTATTTTTGCATAGAATTATATTATACTGTTACAGCATTAATGTAGCATTATTGTTATCTGCATTATTGTATTAATATTTATATATCTATGAGTGTACCTATTATTGTTTGTATCGTATAGAATTTCTTATGTATGTGTTCGGAAACTATTTTGTAACAACGGACACTCCAACTTGTTTATTGGTATATATTCTGTGCGCTGTAAAGTGCGCCGGCGCAGGTAGGAGCTAGCCTTGTGTCTTGTGTCTCGGCCGCTCAGTCAGTCAGTCAGTAACGCATGCCTCTCGCTCGTGCTCTGTGCCGTCTTTTTATCTTGTTTGTGCTTACTCTTTCTTTTATACTATAACTGAGAAATGGCTTTAGGCTTTTACGGTGCTATCGGTAAACCTCCGACACGCGCTTGCTATACATGTAATCGCATATCTACACAAATGTTTTTAGTTTTGTTTAATTGGATAATATTTTGTTTTGATTACGTGTCTGAGTGACATTAGACAATGAAGCAAGAGAATAGAGAAATAGAATAGAAGACGAACAACGTTTGCAACTTGGCTAGAGGGGCTGGTACAGAAAGAAAACAAGCGGAAAGATTTTACACATGAACACTTAAAATCAGACGTAGGTGGAGCTACGTAACACAGGCCTGCGGATCGGAGAGAAATAGCCATGACCTTTTTTTGTGTAATACAAAACATTCAGTCATTATTTGCGTGGTGGGGGGAGGGGGGGGGGAATCACACACATAAGACAACCCACCCAGTTATACAAAAGGGTATGGCTATAATCATATTTTTAAACATAAATTATTCACATTCCTAACAGACATCTGTTATTAATAATAATAATGACTTTATTTTACACCAGAAAAGAAATACAGTTGGGGCTTAGAACTAGCTACTTGGTACAAGTGGCGGCCTTATCGCTCGTAGGCAATCTCTTACAGGCAACCATGGGATGGAGAATAAACATAGGAGAAAGTATAGGGTAGTGTCTGGTGTGATATTTTTTTCTTATTCAAACCTTAATTTCTAACATTACATGTTATTTAATTAATTACATTCAATTTTTCATTTTAAATGTATACATATTGACATAGTGTACCTTTAATATATGCATAAGACCTGTAACTACCTGAGTCCATAAAAGAATTACAATAATTAATTAATTAATTTGATTTATTGATACAGTTTTGTAAAGGATCTTCTTACCTGATGTACAACCACATGACAATTGTGAGCAGAGCCAGCCCCATGCCCAGGTAGGCGAGGTAAGCGAGCGGGTAGAGCCCCACGCGATCGAACACGACGCTGAGCCCGTAGTACACAAGCGCTATCATACAGAACACGGATAGGGTTCGGGCTGCCTTGAATATGTTCTTACTCTCGTACTGCACGAACTGCTCGTCCAGCTCCTGTAACAGAGTTATGCGCTGCAGAGTTTGATAGCAAATTAAGCTGTGCCAGAGAAGTGTTGAGGTTTTGTACCCGCATGTAACACCGCGAGGCAAGGCTAGTCTAAACACATAGCCATCTTACTCTTTACTTCATCAGCTATCCAGTGTAAGTCGCATCAAAATCGGTACAGTCTTTCCAGACATTAGCCGAACAAAGACAAAAATTTCATAATCGATTTTTTTTCTGATAGTGTATACACATTTGATTCAGACTCTTCAATTTTATTTATTTGTGTAGATAAACTAC
Organism: Phragmatobia fuliginosa; assembly: GCA_932526445.1. NCBI lineage: Eukaryota > Metazoa > Arthropoda > Insecta > Lepidoptera > Erebidae > Phragmatobia > Phragmatobia fuliginosa. Next base: position 18,727,142 of record OW052074.1, read on the forward strand.
ACCCAGTCACATAACAAATTATCGTGTTATCACGAAATTATTTTGTCCTCGGTAGGAAACGAACATACGACCTCTGATTCCGCAGTTGCAGTCGTTAATCACTGGACCAGCATGCCGTCAGAGAAACACTTACCAATATTAACTGTTTGAGGGACGATTGACTGAACTCCTCGCCACCCATCTTGCGTTTAGAGTGGAAGGCGTGGATCGCTTTCTCCTTGATCCTGGCGTGTTCAGTCTTCAACTTCTGCGACTGCAGGTAGGGCTTTTCCCCGCCACAAACCTCTTCCATCAGCTCAGTGTAAAGCTCTTTAGCTTCAGCCACGGCGGTTAAGTTGTTCGCTTCGGCGCTTGCCTGTTCTAGATAATCAAGAAAATTAATTACCATACACACACTTTGTTTACTGTCACTCAAATCGAAATACCTCTTTGGCACAGTGGCACTGTGGTAGTGTACGCAACTGCTGTGCTTTAAGTCTCGGGTTCAAATCCTGGGTCCAACCAAATGTTTATATGATCTACAGATTTTTCTTTCAAGATTGTTGATGTTTTTTATAAATAATATGTATATTTTTATAAAAAAAATGTGGTGTGTCAATATAAAAAGTCAGTCGTTAACCGAAAGTGCGTGTTTTAATAGGTTAAGGGCTAATGTCCTGATTTTCCTAAGTAATAATATTACAGTTTAAGAAAAACGCTGAACCTTTCTGTAGAAAATGGCTTTAAACTATATACAAAGTGTTCCCAAACTGAAGGGAGGGAAAATTATGACGAGTGGAGCTTCGCGGCAGAAAATTTGTTAGTGCTAAAAGGCATGATCCAGTACATCAAGACGCCTGTGCCCGGTGCAGAAACAAAGACTGCAGACGACGAAAGGACTAAGGCAAAGTTAATATTGACTATCGATTCAGGGCTGTATGTTCATATAAAGGAAACGAAAACCTCGTTTGAACTGTGGACAAAGCCGAAAAACATGTTTGATGACTCAGGTTTTTCATGAAAAATCTCTTTGCTGCGACATTTGATTTTAATCAGGCAAGAAAACTGTGATTCTATGACTAATTTATGCAACGCAAGTCGTCGAGACAGCACAAAGATTGAAAGGAACCGGGTTCGATATAACAGATTGGATAATTATTATTAGCAGGTTTGCTGGAAAAGTATTCTCCTATGATCATGGCAATAGAACATTCTGGAATACAGATTACCACAGATTCTATAAAATCGAAATTGATCGATTTGGAAATTTCTTTAAATTTGGACACCAGTGTATTCGCTGCAAATAAAACATTATCGAAGACGCGGCACACTACAAATAAAAATAGCTGTCAACTACAACAAACGTCTATAGTGTCTAAAATGCAGTCGAAAATAGTTATTGTGTGCTACAAATGCAAAGAAATCGGGCACTTTAGAAATCAGTGTCCGTTATTGCAAAAAAACAAACAAACGAATGCGTTTAGTGTGGTATTCTTGAGTGGACAGTATAATAAAAGCGAGTGGTAGGTATATTGACTCCGGCGCAAGTTTGCACATGACATCGAATGAAAATTAGCTAGAAAATGCTAATTTTATGCTAGCTCCACATTAGTACCGTGAAGCTCCATGAATAGACGTGAACGTGAATGTGGACGGTTTTTGCGTGGTTCACGCGCGTTCACGGTCAGATCAGAGTCCAGTTATCGTTTATATCGTAAAAGGGTTTGTTATTTTGTATGTATAACTGTAGTATTTCGTGTTCTTGTTTTGGACGTCTACATAGTGACATGTCAAAGTTATTGCAGCAGCAGCTTCTACGTCCATTTAGCAGCGGGTTTCACGAACGATTGTGAGCATCCTGTGAATGTGGAGGTCACAACTTGCGCCGCGAATTCACGGCGAGAATTCGCGCGTGAATTCACGGCACTAATGTGGAGCCGCCATCAGAAATTACGGTAGCCGATAGTACAAAGGTACCCGTAAAGTGCTCCGGGGACGTGAAAATAACTTTATATCGCAACTACGAGATTACTGTCAAGAACTTGTTGTGTATTGTATTTCAAAATTGTCAACGAACGTGTTGTCAACGAACCTGTTGTCATTTTGTCCCACGACAAAGGGCTCGCGCGGTGTTCACGCGTATTTATCCACATTCACGGCCCCATCCACAATGAATAATGAAATCAAAGAATTAAAGAAGAAAAAAGACTCTTTGCAGTCCAGTTATCGTTTATAGCGTAAAAGGGTTTGTTAGTTTGTATATATAATTGTAGTATTTCGTGTTCTTGTTTTGGACGTCTACATAAGGATATGTTGCCACAGCAAACAAAGTTATTGCAGCAGCAGCTTCTACGTTTGAAAGTAACCATTGCCATATTCGAAATATGAAGAACTATACATATAGTAGCCACTGCATATTTGATAAATGGTGTTTACAAGTTGAATTTAAAAACAACAGATTGTATGTTAGCAGCACCAACATTGGCAAATGCAGAGTTATGGCACAGGCGCCTAGCACACATCAATAGTGTGATTTGAATAAAATGAGAAATGGCATTGTAGAAGGAGTGAAATATTCTTCTCCTAGCGTCACAAAGAAGCAGAACCGTATAACCTGTTGTGAAGGCAAACAAACAAAGCTACCATTCTCACGTAGTGAACATACCAAAAATATAAAAACAAAAGAAAATAAAAAAAAATGCTAAATTAGATATCATTGACCTAACGAAATACCGCAGTAAAAAAGATCTAAAACTGGCTAGCTGAGCTTGACTATGATGGCACTGAGGATCTGTTAAAAATCATACGATAAGAAGCACACAAACAAACACACACACACGTACTGCACACACACACACACACACGCGCACTTACTTTTTTCTGTCATTTTACTTAAAAAATATAGTTTTAAAAAACTAAACAAACACGCTTTTTAACTAAAAAGTAGAAAATAATTTTTATGTAACAAAGCGTGGGGCGACGCGACGTTATTGAAATATTTTCAGAAAGCACCCCACGCTTTGTTACATAATTTTTTTTTTCTACTTTTTAGTTAAAAAGCGTGTTTGTTTAGTTTTTTAAAACTATATTTTTTTTTAGACTAAAAATGTTTTTTTTTTTATTCTTTTTTTTTGAATTAATGTATTGTCATCGGTCCTCGATAAATCTACAAAGTTTGAACGAAATCTGGCCGTTTAAAGTGGTTCAAAATCGCGCCCAAAGGAGTCGGTTACAAACAAACATACAAACAAACATACAAACATACAGGTGAAGCTAATATAAAGCGTGTAAAAACAGATGTGCTACATCTAGTTTAGTCAACAAAACACCTTATGAAGTGTGGTATCAAAGGAGCCTGACTTAAGCCATTTACACCTATTCGGAAGCCCGGTGATGGTACATGTTCCCAAAGAACAATGACTGAAATAGGATAAAAAAGCAGAACAATTCATATTGGTTGGATACTCTGATACTGATGGGATATCGAGTTTATGATCCAAAGAAAAATGTTGTCACTGAAAAGAGAGACATAATAGTCATGGAAGGAAAGCATGGAATTGAAAATCCAGAAGAAAATGCTATATGGATACAGAATGATGAACAGAACTTAACGCAAAGAGAAGAGACTGAGACACTATATAATTTGCAAGAATCTGTTACAGAGAACAGAGATTCAGTGGGGATACTAACATAAATAAATCTCCGTCTAGTTCAAGTTATGATTCATCAGATTATATGGATCCTGATGAGACTCATGTGGATACTTCAACTGATTCCATCACATCAACCGAAATTACAACAGATGAACTTCAAAGTCTTGGAGTTGGTGAAGCGGTTAGAGAAAGGAGACGAGAGAGAAAATAAGGTAACATAACAGTTGTCTATTGGACACGACTTTAAATTCATCTACCATTATGGGTGACTACGGAACCATATTCTATGCGTGGCCTGACTCGCACTTAGACAATTTTGCATATTCGTGCAACGGATATCGGTTACGGATTACCGTAACCGAAACTCTCCAAAACTAACAGATAATCCGAAATAATTATAAATCCGCAACCGTATCCGAAACCGATATAATTTATTCCTATATCCATATCCGTATCCAGTTCCGAAATATCATATCCATAACATCCCTATATAAACCACGGAAAACTCAACTTAAACATAACTTTTGTTGTAAAACACCAAAGAAAATAGTCGAAAATACTTACCAGACATTTTAAATGAGGATTTTGTATACTGGAATTGGTTAAAACTACTTTATTTAGAACTGTGCGTTCGTTTGTGGCTGCCTTTCGTAACCGACTGAGCATGAGAACTGAATTCGAAATATTTATAAAGTGTCGAACCAAAACTTTATCTTCAATGTATCTATTATTAGTACTGACTCTTTCCGTATTAGGAAAAGTCCCAGTCTTCCTCCTAGCACTACACACACTACAGATATTGGTTGAGCTCTCATAATCCTGTGACCTACGCGATTCATAGGAGGCGATGGTACCATGATGTCAGTTAGCCTACCCTTTTTAGGGTTCCGTAGCCAAATGGCAAAAAACGGAACCCTTATAGATTCGTCAAGTCTGTCTGTCTGTCTGTCCGTCCGTATGTCACAGCCAATTATTTCCGAAACTATAAGAGCTATACTGTTGAAATTTGGTCAGTCGATGTATTCTGTGAACCGCATTAAGATTTTTACATAAAAATAGAAAAAGAACAATACATTTCGGGGGTCCCCATACTTGGAACTGAAACTCAAAAATTTTTTTTTCATCAAACCTATACGTGTAGGGTATCTATGGATAGGTCTTCAAAAATGATATTGAGCTTTCTAATATCATTTTTTTCTAAACTGAACAGTTTGCGCGAGAGACACTTCCAAAGTGGTAAAATGTTGGTCCCCCCCCCTCTAACTTCTAAAATAAGAGAGTGATAAAACTAAAAAAAATATATGTTGTACATTACCATGCAAACTACCAACGAAAATTGGTTTGAACGAGATCTAGTGAGTAGTTTTTTTTAATACGTCATAAACCGTAACACGCAATTTACCTTTCATCCAATCAATAAAAACATCGATGAAAGTTACAACGAACTACAAGAACTTTTATATGATGTTACTTGCTGATACGGAACCCTTCATGGGCGAGTCCGACTCGCACTTGGCCGCTGTTTTTTATTTTTCGTTCGGAAGTCCCCACGGATGCCGCACGTTGGTGGTTATGTCTGATTCGAACCGACTAAAACCGCACGCTGTCTCGGATACTATGAGTCAGGGAACCAGGTATACCCTCGAATGGAAGTCCCTGGAACCCCGACGCACCTCGGGCCTCCTACCGCTTGTAGATGGCCCCCTTCTGTGTGGGGGCACTACTCAAAGATTCTACGATGCGTGATTTATAGCGCTCGCGCCTCCATCCCGGCCTGCTTCTGCTAGCCTCTTGATGACCTCATCTGTCATCCCCAGGCCTGCGCTTATAGAGGACGGACAGTTAGCCTACTCTAAAATGACATCACTAAGCTTCACGTCCTCCATCTATCGTCCTATTTTACATATATTCCTGCGTCATATATGTTGGTTTAAGTAATAGACGGAAATGATACATAGAGATGCTCGACCAGCACATTTCAGATAGGTGCCGATTATCGAGCACGTAGGATTCCGGCTGTCATTTTCCTTGTTGATATTAAGACGTGTTTATTGTGCAACGTAACGATATATTTATAATATATATCGTTACGTTTATAATTTTTATAATTTATATTCCTGCGTCATATATGTTGGTTTAAGTAATAGACGGAAATGATACATAGAGATGCTCGACCAGCACATTTCAGATAGGTGCCGATTATCGAGCACGTAGGATTCCGGCTGTCATTTTCCTTGTTGATATTAAGACGTGTTTATTGTGCAACGTAACGATATATTTATAATATATAATGTAGCTATAAGATCATAACAAAAAGATTCCATGTACATACCTTAATACGTAAGGTTAGATAATAGTACAGTGATTAATTAATAAACATGGCTCCAAAAGAATACACGATCATTGTTATTCGATATCTACTTAATATTCGCCATAATCGTGGACCCCTACGATGTAACAAGCAAGAAGATATAAGTTCGCTATAATTGGTGACCCCGACAAAAGAACATCAGCGCCCCGACAACTGAACAAGAACGAAAACATGAGGTCGCTATAATTGGTGACCCCGACAGTTGAACAAGAAAGATGAAGACACCAATCGCTATAATTGGTGAACCCGACAAAAGAACAAAAAAAAAGAAGATGACCAAGGACCCGAAATTGAACTATGAAGAAACCGAAAATTGAACAATGAACAAGCAAGTAATCGTACCTTCTGAAGGAGAATCTATAGTGAACTTATATAGCAGTATTTGCATAAAGGACCAGCCACGTTTATGGTTCATGCAGTGAGGCTATCGTCGCTCTCCAAAACAACAATGATCATCAATCAAGTCTCAGCCAGCCAGCAACCTCGGCCTCAACAGGGATACCACACCCAGGACGCGACCGCTCCAAACTGGTTACCCCTTCGGCCTCAGCGCCCCGACACAATATGGACTTCACGCAGCACCACACACCGCTTGTAATTCCAACGCTCTGGAACCAGCGGACTTCAGCCCCGACTCAGTGGGGACCAGCGGCATACATAAGTGTTCTCAAAATGAACTTCTGACGCCGTTTCACGAATAATAGAAGTAATCTCTATGCCGTCAACGCTAGATTACGACGAGAATTGTCGTGTGCAGCAGAAATGTCAGAATTAAAGAAGTTGCCTGGAGAGGCGTTAGAGCAATATAACGACAAGACGTATTACGATGATTTCAGATCGCAGCTTAAGCATGATATCAATCGAATACTGTCGTTACCGAGGCTCGCTCTTCAACAATCAGGTAAATCTATTTCTTTCGTTTATCCGCCGTCAAAGTGCTGTGGGCATGTATTTAAGTTGTCCTACATTCAGTATTACAATACTGAGAAGTACGTGTATATTGACCGAGTAAGGTTGATGTAATTCGCTAAGCGATATTTTGATAAGGTTGCTGACTATGTAATTCTTGAAATGTTATTATAAATACATTACTGTATACTTTGTAAATTTTGCTGACACGTGAAGGTAGCAACTCTCGATCATATGTTTGTTTTGTATTCATTTTAATGTTATGATTTTTATTGACCTAGATTATATTTATTATCTAGTATCTACTCCGCGATACTGACTTAATATTTAATGTTATAATTGTTAGTAAAATAGGTTATGTTTAAAATTGTCAATTGTTGATTTAAGATGAAGATTGTCTGAATTTACTACCGTAAATTTTTTCGGTAGGGACCTATATTCCTGCGTCATATATGTTGGTTTAAGTAATAGACGGAAATGATACATAGAGATGCTCGACCAGCACATTTCAGATAGGTGCCGATTATCGAGCACGTAGGATTCCGGCTGTCATTTTCCTTGTTGATATTAAGACGTGTTTATTGTGCAACGTAACGATATATTTATAATATATAATGTAGCTATAAGATCATAACAAAAAGATTCCATTAGATAATAGTACAGTGATTAATTAATAAACATGGCTCCAAAAGAATACACGATCATTGTTATTCGATATCTACTTAATATTCGCCATAATCGTGGACCCCTACGATGTAACAAGCAAGAAGATATAAGTTCGCTATACATACATAACTTGTGATGTAACGCTGCAAAAGTATATTATGGAACAAGATGTTCAGTACACTGGATTAAACAACGATAATGAATGAACAAGATAATTGACACATAGAAGGGCAAGTGCGTGTCAGGCCACGCACAGGAAAGGGTTCCCCAGTCACCCATAATAGTACGTGGATTTAAAATCATATCCAATGGATAATAATATTGTTATGTTTACAAGTAAGCGCATTTTACAAGTCTCTTTATCTCCTGGACTAACAAAGTCATCTAATCTGTTAAAGATTTCCTTTAAAGTGCATTATATGGACCACCATCACGATTTTTCCAGATTTATAGAGCCAGTCGGTTAGCTTTTAGAGGGGGGAGCGACACCCTGTTTTTACAAAAAACGTGCTCTTTAAAATGGAATTTCTCGAAAACGGATTCCTAAATCAAAAAATCGTCTTTGAAAACCTTTATTCTTTTTATAAGACCTATCTAATGGGTATCATATCACACGATGGGGTAGCCGCGAGAAATAAAAACATCCCCACTTTACGTACCACATTTTTTTTTATAATTTTATTGTTGCCCATTTTACGACTTAATTACAACACATATTTCTAGCTCTTACTGTTTGGACGGTAAGTCGAGGACGGACGGACGGACATGTCGAATCTATGAGGGTTCCGAGTCATAATCTTCGGAACCCTAAAAAGACACTTTGATAAGTAAAAAGTTATGATAACGAACCAAATGTATAATATAACTTATTTATTATAAAAAAGATATATCTTTTTTATAATAAATAAGTAATTGACAGTAAAAATGTAAAGTTTTAATAGTTACTACCCATTATGTATCTATTAATTCAGAAGATGTCTGTTTTCATTGCTTTTTTCAACTATAATTCTGTTCTCAGTGGCCTCGTATAAAGGACATGTCGGTCTGACTGTAACTTTTACACTCGACCGTGAATCTCATCTATTTAATGTTTTGTAGGACTTAACCGTTTAAGGTACTTCTATACAGGTGACGTAAAAACGGTCATCTTGTACTTTTCACAGGAAAATGAAAAATATTTATTTAAAATAAATGATATTATTCCTTATGACAAACCTCAGAGCACTTTGAAACTTGAAGACGCTCTCCTGTTAACCACGACTTTTGACATGTCGCTTTGTACGTAGGGGCCATCGATATTTAGGCCTGAGTAGGTCAAACATCTTCTATATAAAGCCTTGTCGTTCTGTGGGTCTCGCTTTAGTGCTTTGTTAACGAGGTCCAATGCAGCGCCGTATTCCTTGAATTGAAATTGACAATGGGTTAGGTCGCTGTACAATTTCACCTGCATAAGGAAAACCAAATGTATTCTCTTATTTCAATTTTAAAAATAACTAGCTGGGTCAGAGAGTATCTGCGGTTATTGAGCGAAATTATAAATAGCCTTAGTTACTAACTATGTATAACAGGAACAAACATTAAACTTTCATGTGTATTTGGTATAAAAATCATTTCATTTGATACTTATTACAAACATACTTACAAACATACTTACATACATACACATACACTTCAATTTTATGACTGCCTTGTTGGTCTAGTGGCCAGCGTATGCGGCTCGGGTCTCGGGTTCGATTCTCGGGTCGGACCAAATGTTTGTGTGATCCGCAAATATTTGTTTCGCAGTTTGGGTGTTTTCTATGTATAAAATGTATCTATTTACAAAAAAAAAATGTGAGCCGTCACGGGACGCCTGGCAGATGTGAAACATCGCCATTATTTTGTAAAAGTAATATGCAGAAAAGAACATATTGTAATAGGAACTAAATATGTCATAATGATAAAATAAAATATTACTAATTATTAAAATAGTAGTCTATATGCAGTAGTGTGTACGGTGGGGCCCCACCGTACACACTACTGCATATAGACTGTATATATATACCATCGTATAGCGTGCCGCGGCGCCAGTCGCCAGGCCAGAAATCTATTTTACGTGCGCCTATAGATGTTTCACATACGTGCGCCTATAGATGTTTCACATCAAAAAAAGTATGTTTATGTATTTGCCGGCGTATCGATTATTTTAGCTGGCAACACTGTTAAGTGTCTGAAGGTAAGACACTGACGCAACACCGGGCACTGGCGCGTGCGACCGGTGACCGCAGGGATGGGAATCATTGACACTTTAAAATAATAAAAACGCGATTGAATGATTGATTTTAGTCGATTACTTTCATGTCATAAGTCATAGACAAGGATCACGGGTGACAATGGTTTTATCCCTTCCCTAGATGATTATTGTTCGTTCATTCGTTCGTGAGTTCCTTTAAAAATGGAACGTCGTCGTTGACGAGCAGAGTTGTCGCGGATCGTCTCGTGTGAGCACCACGTGTTCGGTGGAGTGTCTTATTTAAAATTATTAATTATTAATCATGGGCTGCTATTCAATGTCCTAACTGTATTTCGTGATCGAGTGCTACAATAAAGTGAATGTACGAGAACAATCTCCTCACCCGCTAAACTCACGTCTACCCTCAATTAGAAATATGAGGCCTACTAACGTTCCCAGTGGATTCAAGATTTAACATCAGAAGTGGGATACGCAGGGTAACCACCTGAGGAGAATAGTGTAAAGTGAACAGCAGTGAGCAGCCCGGACAATCAAACTGTTTACAAAAACATGGTGATGAAAATCTCAATTACTGGCGACCGCTAATCCGCAACAATCGGAATTTAACATTACCGTGAGGCTGATTTGTTTTGACCACGACGATATGTCAGCGTTTTGGCACACAAGGGCACAGCATTTAGCATTTTGCACATGATTTTCTCTATCGAGTGTCGCGAACAGCGAGAGGGTTCTGAACAGCCGTCTAAATGAGACTTCGGACAGATCTCAGCTATGTATGTGGACAGGCTGGATATGTCGCGTCGGTTTGTGAGGAGCGCAATCGGCGGGAAGCAAAGGCAACGCAGAATCCGGTGAGATCGTTTCTTTTTATTTTCTCGTTGATAGTGGGCATGCTTGTTGGTTATTATTTTACACAGTGTCGTAGTATCGGGGGTAATTAAAAAAAAAAAAGAAGAAAAAAAAAAGGGAACGTAAGATGTTTCTCGCAAATACAAAATCGCGTTCGCATATAACATATCACGATTACGTTACTATTTTACGTTGTGCCGAATGGAACGATAAACGGTAAAGTAATTCTATAGGCAGTGATTTTTTTTAAAACGAGTACTTCAGTGTGCAAATTAACCGTATTGATTTTTTGTTTTCTACAATAGGAAGTGAGTTTCAGCGAAAAGCATACCCAAAAGTAAGCTAAGCTCTTGAGGATATAGATACTGACTTAAACTGTGTGGACAAAATCAAATCAAAAATCTTATTATTTAGTTACAAAAATATTCTGAATTCTTTATCGATGGTTTACCAGGGCATCGCGTCTTTACAGGAGATTTACGGGTAGACCCTATTGATCAATATAGGAGTGTTCAAGAACGGGGGGGGGTTCGGCCCTCCTAGAAGCGTAAGTTATTTACGGTAGTTCCTCACCCTCACAAGATGGTCAATATGGGTATCTAACTAAGCCCTTTGATCTTAGAAATTCGGCTGCAGTCTATCAAAGGTGTATCAACAAGGCTTAGTTATAAACTTGGAATTAGCGTTGCGCTGGGTTACCTTGATTATGGACTTGGTTTCTCTGATAATCATTCCCATTGTCTGGAACGTTGTTTTAACCCTGAGAGCATTGTCAGACGCAGTTTTCCTTTTTTTATAGAAATGTAGAAGTACATTTTGTGGGTCATGTAGTTAGAGCAGGAGAAGTGGTCGATTCTTCTACCCCGAAGATTGCTACTCAGAATAGACAGTTCTTGGGCCTTGTCTCCTACTTCAGAAACTTTATACCCAAATAATACTCGTATGGTAGGCCCACTTTATTCACTGAAGGGGACAATAAGGTGGACGGACCTACATGACAATATTTACAAGAAAACTGTTCAAATACTGAGCTCAGGAGTCTGTACTAACAATATTAGATCGTGAAGCGGCAGCTATTGAGTTTCACACTGATGCCAGTTCTAACGGTTAAGGGGCCATAATCATTCAAAGAAAGAATGGTTTGCTACATGTTGTCATATCTTAATGTCATATTTTAGTTGACGAACGACTGACGCAGAATCGCGATTTCATTCGTAGGAACTAGAAACTATCATAGTCACCTGAGTAGTCGAGATCTTTAAACAGTGTTTGTATGGGCAGCATTACACAGCATACACCATTAGTGATGGGTATTTCTACAGGAGTCAATATTGTGCATAAGGTGCCAACAAGTAACATGCTGATTTCTTGTCTAGACATCCAATCCCAAATACAGTTTGTGATGACTCTAATGCCAGTACATTATCAGATGAAACTGTAAACGTAATATTAGAATACTGTAGAGGACCGGGTGTCGTGTTCCTCCGACACAGAGGGGGATCCTCCGACCGGGCGAGGTGGTCGTGCCTGGTGGGCCGCTGCACAGCGGTTGGTGTTGGGATGTAGTGTGTGTGCTGGTTCGCGCGAGAGTTTCTCCGTCGCGATTCAAGATTGGTAGTTGCTCCGTGTAGTTCATACCGTGTGTTCTTCGTGGTTCAGTGTTTCTTCGCGTGATGGCGCTGACTGTTAACTTTATTAAGGGTAGTTAGCGGTAGAACAAAATCGTGATATCGAAATTCGTGACCTCATTAACAAAAATAAGAACAAAGAAACCTCGGACTACTCGCACCATGATGTGCGTAAGGGTAACCAGTTTCCGGTTACCAATAGCTCCGTGATCCTTAACGTGGACCTTAATTAATCATGTTCCTTCGGAAATTAAGAAACTAAGAACTATTTGAGCATTATTGGTTTCCAGAGATGACCAAGTAGGTACGTAAGTTTATTGATTCTTGTACAGTATGCAACGCTTCAAAAGACTGCTCCGGGTCCCAACAAGTTTCGTCAGCAGCCCGTGGTTTCCGTTGCTGGGCTCGAGTCTCCTCTTGGGGAGGATTGACGCCGTGCGTCACCGCCCTGGTTGTGGACTTTTGAAACGCATTGTGGCTGCGTGGTCTTGCCGTTGGATGTTGTTTTTCTGGAGGGCCTCCAGCTGGGCTTTGCGGATGCTGTCTTGTGGCGGCAGCCGGGACTGGCTGCTTGGCGTGGCCTTTGGGTTGCGGTGGCGCTCGTGGCGTGTCGTGCCACGGGTGGTCGCCCGTCCGGTTCTGGCCGCGCCGTCGTTGCTTGCCCTTGGTGGTTGTTTCCGGTCGCCTGGGGCCTTTAGGCTTGGCAAGTTGGCTTTCATCAATGCCTAAGGACACGGGTCCTGACATGCGATTCACATAGATATTGCGGGGGGATTGGGCGGTAAAGACGATGATGATGTGCGTGTCTTTCATTACTCGGCATCTCTCGATGCTTCTACCTTAATCCAATCTCTCAAGAGGGCTGTTTGCCTATTTGGTGCACCGAAGCGTGTAAAAGCAGACTAACGTAGGTGTTATATAGGTGCAAACTTCAAACGGTGTTGATGTGGGCATAGTGTACAGCTTCACCTTATCAGTACTGGTTCCGGTAGGGCTAACGCTAAGCGTATAATGCGTACTCTAAAATGTCTACTCACAATAGTAGAGATCAAACCAAACAAAACTTCTGTAAGTTCAGCTTGCCTTTAATACCACTAGATCCAGAGTAACAGGCTACTCCCCTGCGGAATTAATGCTTTACAAACGAGCAATGTAGAATATCAAAAGACTATACGTCAGAGGTAGAACGCTTCATCCGAAGTAGAGCAATAGTGAGTCCATTCAGTGCAGGCAATTTCGTCTTTAACAAGGATAGCGAGTGTAACCAAACCAAACTACAGTAAAAGTTCAAAGGTAAGGTTCTATTATTGTCAAGGTACCAGATCATTATAGAGACGAGCTGGGAGACGTTGGTGGGTCTAACCTAAGCTGTAAGTATGCTCATGAAATTCGAAATCTATAGTCATGACAATCGACATAATATCCTATGAGGAAAGTGATGCAGCATCGACATCTAGTTTACATACTTTAGCCTCTGCCTCCGAACATGACGAGTACTAAAGGTGAGTTGATAACGTTTGTGCACTCTTCTTCTTTCTTCTTCTTCCTCTGCATATTTGCATCCACTGTTGGATATATGCTTCCTACATGGTTTTCCATACGCTTCTGGATGCGGTGTGTCTAGTCTTTCTTTATATCTTCCGACCACCTGGCAGCTGGTCTACCAACACTTCGACTTCCTGTTCAGGGTCGCCAGAATAGTTATATGACTTCATCTATCGTAGTTTCTTCGGAAAACGTGTCCGGGTAATTGTTATTTCAGTTGCGCAATTCATTTGTGTATATTCTGTTCTTTTATCGAGAACCGATCCAGAGAACGTACGTAGAGTATCGATCCAGAGCGTGCGTACGTAACGTAGCGAGCGTACACTGGATGGGTACTCGGTTGGCACGTGTCTGAAAAAGGGGGCTGGTCTGGAAAACGGATCGATGCCTCTGATCAGACTACGCGGTATGTAGCCTTATTGATGGGTAGTTAATAGGCGCGTATCTGAAAAATGGGGCTGGTCTGTAAACCGGATCGATGCACCTGATCAGACTTCGCGATTTATAGTAGGGTTGATGGGTAGTTGGTAGTCGCGTATCTGAAAAATGGAGCTGGTCTGTAAACCGGATCGATGCACCTGATCAGACTACGCGATGAGACTGGTGGAAGAGACGCTGATGGTTGTCCGGTCCGAGGCACCATGTGAGTTGGTGATCGGTCGAAGGGACGCCTGAGGTCAGTTGTCTGCCCAGTGTGTGTGTGTGTGTGATTGGTGGAAGGGGCGCTGACGGGTGGTCAGGTCCGATACACCATGCGAGTTGGTGGATGGTCGAAGGGACGCCTGAGGTCAGGTGGACGCCCAGTGTGTTTAATTTAGATGCGAGGGGTAAAGATCAAGATCTTTTTAAACAGGTGTCATGAATTGGTAGCGAGTCAGTGATGGACGAGCGATTTTTTTTTCTCTCTGATTGACGAGGAGTACAAGACCTGTAGAGGTGAGTGATCGCACAGGGACGTGCGATTGTCAGTATGGCCGTGCCGGCGTATCGATTATTTTAGCTGGCAACACTGTTAAGTGTCTGAAGGTAAGACACTGACGCAACACCGGGCACTGGCGCGTGCGACCGGTGACCGCAGGGATGGGAATCATTGACACTTTAAAATAATAAAAACGCGATTGAATGATTGATTTTAGTCGATTACTTTCATGTCATAAGTCATAGACAAGGATCACGGGTGACAATGGTTTTATCCCTTCCCTAGATGATTATTGTTCGTTCATTCGTTCGTGAGTTCCTTTAAAAATGGAACGTCGTCGTTGACGAGCAGAGTTGTCGCGGATCGTCTCGTGTGAGCACCACGTGTTCGGTGGAGTGTCTTATTTAAAATTATTAATCATGGGCTGCTATTCAATGTCCTAACTGTATTTCGTGATCGAGTGCTACAATAAAGTGAATGTACGAGAACAATCTCCTCACCCGCTAAACTCACGTCTACCCTCAATTAGAAATATGAGGCCTACTAACGTTCCCAGTGGATTCAAGATTTAACATATTTATATCAGTTGTCTAGTACAAAGTAGAAAATACAAGCTCTGCTTAGTTTGGGACTAGATGGCGTTGTGTGTAAATGAAGTGAAATATTTATTTATTATTTATTTTTATGTATAGTTGTAATTACGTAGACAAAGTGCTACAGTAAAATTATGAAAAAGTTATTGAACTTGAAAGCGCATTTTTTTTCTAAATAAAGGGTCGTTCCTCCAAATCTAAAATAATTCATGACAGTAGCCCATATATTGAACTTACTATATATAGCCCATGTCCTTTCTCGGGCTCTAGACTATCTGTGCACCAAATTTCATTTAACTCGGTTCAGTAGTTTTGGCGTGAAACCACCTTAGAGCATAGAATACATAATAGTACGAGTACAGAAGACTCACTCCGAAAAGTAAATTAAAGTTATAGATACCCTCGGTGTCAAAAGATTAAGTTCAATTCAGATCGCACGGTGCCGAATCACTACGATTATATTTACCTACAATTGCGTCTCTTTCTATCGTGTAACTCTTAACTGTTCTGACGATGTCTGTTCGAACGGCGTGTCTGACCCGGCAGGCAGCCGGCCGACTATACCTAAACTGCGGAGAGACACCCCCCTGCTTAGAGTTTCTTTTGAATTTATATTAATGTAGTGTAACTGATTTGGATGCGTATTGTCTTAGGTATTGTGGTAAAATTCACTTAATATTTAGTGTGTTTTTAGGGTTCCGAATTTTATGACTCGGAACCCTTATAGATTCGTCTTGTCCGTATGTCCGTCCCTCCGTCCGTCCTCGACTTACCGTCCAAACGGTAAGTGCTAGAAAGATGAAACTTTGCATGAATATGTGTTGTAAGTACGTCGACAAAGTGCTACAATAAAATTATGAAAAATATTTTTATTTGGGGTACCTCCCCTACACGTAAAGTGGGGATGAAATTTTTTTCTCGCGGCTACCCCATCGTGTGGGGTATCATTAGATAGGTCTTTTAAAAACAATATAGAGTTTCTAAGACGATTTTTTGATTTAGGTATCCGTTTGCGAGATAATTAACTTTAAAGGGCACTTTTTTGTAAAAACAGGGTGTGTCCCCCCTCTAAAAGCTAAACGGCTAGCTCAAAAAATCTGATCTGATTTTAAATCCATTACGGGTGACTGAGGAACCCTTTCTGTGCGTGGCTTGACACGCACTTGGTTTTTCAATTGTATGAATAATGAAAAAATAATATCATTTTAAAGAATCACTGCGATAATCGTCGAGTTGGTGTGATCTTCGCACTGGCGTCCCTCAAGGTAGTATATTATCTCCCTTGTTTTTCTCAATATTTATCAATCACATAACCCAACATCTTCAGTGTTCGTATCACATATGCTGACTACCTACAGGTTTATACACAGATTTCCTCAAGGGTTGAGGAAATCAAGTCAACAATGTGAGAATACATGTGTTTTTCCTTGTCCAGGTGAAATTGACCCAGCTGGGTCAGAGAGCACCTACATGCGGTTACTGAGCGAAGTTAGTTATAAATAGTCTTAGTTACTACCTATGTATAACAGGAACAAATAAACAACCAGACAAACATTAAACTTTCATGTGTATTTAGTATAAAAATCATTTCATTTGATACTTATTACAAACAGACACTTCCATTTTTAGGGTTCCGTAGCCAAAAAATGTACGTATGTCGTATGTCACAGCCAATTATTTCCAAAACTATAAGAGCTATACTGTTGAAATTTGGTCAGTCGATGTATTCTGTGAACCGCATTAAGATTATTACATAATAATAGAAAAAAAACAATACATTTTGGGGGTCATGTTTTTTTCATCATACCTATACGTATTCAAAAATGATGTTGAGGCTTATAATATCATTTTTTTCTAAACTGAAAAGTTTTTGCGAGAGACACTTCCAAAGTGGAAAAATGTGTGTCCCCCCACCTCTAACTTCTAAAATAAGAGAGTGATAAAACTAAAAAAAATATATGTTATACATTACCATGCAAACTACCAACGAAAATTGGTTTGGACGAGATCTAGTGAGTAGTTTTTTTTTAATACGTCATAAATCGTAACACCCAATTTACCTTTCATCCAATCAATACACTAGTATAAAAACATCGATGAAAGTTACAACGAACTACAAAAACTTTTACATGATGTTACTTGCTGATACGGAACCCTTCATGGGCGAGTCCGACTCGCACTTGGCCGCTTTTTTGTTTTTTCATGTATAGTTGTAACTACGTGGACAAAGTGCTACAATAATAATACAATAATTATGAAAAATAATTTTTTTTGGGGTACACCCCCTACATGTAAATGATTTTTTTTTTCTCGCGTCTACCCCATCGTTTGGGGTAACATTAGAGAGGTCTTTTAAAAAAATTGGGAGGTTTTTAAAACCATTTTTCGATGTATTTATCCGTTTATGAGTTATTCAACTTGAAAGCGCATTATTTTCACAAAAAAGGGCGCTTCCCCCCCCCCCCCCCTCCAAAATCTAAACGGCTGACCCAATCTAAAAAAATCATTATAGTAGCCCCTATATTGAACTTTCAAGGAAAACTGTAGCGGTTTTGATAATTATTTTTTATTTTAAGAGTTATAAGGCCTAACTTGTAAAATGCACTCACTTGGGAGGGAATGACGATCAAAAATGTAACTAAAGAAAAATAATAGTATCTATTTGTAATACATACTCCAACTCATCCAAGTTATGTTCAGGATATTTTTATGTTTGTGTTACCCGCGTTTGTTGTTAAAACACTTATACTTATAAAAAAGTTACTCCTCATATCATCAGCTATATGCCAGTGAAAGTAGTTGGTAACATCGGGCACTGGTGTGTGCGACCGGTGACCGTAGACATGGAATAATTGATTTAAGTCGATTACTTTCATGTCATACGTCATAGACAAGGATCATCATCTTCCTAATAATATTGGGAAGGCCCCAATATTATTAGGGCGGCTACTAGTGATTATACTTTGTGATTATACTTTTAATTTTCATTGTACCTAAATACAGAAAAAAATTAAAAGTTTTAAAAAACTAAAAACCTGTCAATTTGTATATTACATACTAAAGGTATCGACGATATTGATGTTAGAGTTCATCTGCTTACGCTTATTACTTGGACCGACAATTTAATATAATTAATTAATAATAATAATAGTTTATTTATTGATGCATAACGTTAACATATGATTTTTACAGTTCCATTGTCAGAGGCCTTCATATGACGACTACATTATAAGAAGTTGATCCTCTGATTCCCAAACTAGGTTTACACCTGTGACTTGGGAATCAGTATTCCTCCAATATTACCGGCAATGCGTGCGTTGTCAAAAAGAAGACACATTGACAAAAATAACCTGCATTACATGATTTCCAAAAACACTTAATATTTAACTTTATTCCCAAGTTTATTTGGGGTCGGCTACTAGTTCAACCGGTTTTACCTGAATTTCAGTTTTTCCACGGAGCGACTGGTATCGGACCTCCGCAACCCTAAGGGAGAACTGAAATTCGAAGATTGAACTAGTTGTCAGTATATTTGAGGGCACTGACTTCCCAATAACGATTGCCATAGATGTTCATGACAACCGGGACCGACGGCTTTACGTGATCTCCGAGGCACGGGCGTGAATCACCGCCAAACTTCCAAACTCCGGACAGCTATTAGGAAATTCGTAAGAATGACCGTTTTGATTAGCTGTCGCATACGCTATCCACTAGACCAACTATCTACACCAGAATCACAGGTGACAATGATTTTATCCTATCCCACTTCTGATGTAGAAACTCAATTCATCTCAGAACGTTAGTAGGCCTCATACTTTTAATTTGGGGTAGACGTGACTTTTCGGGCAAGTAGAATTTTTTCGTACAATCACTTTCTTAGGTCTCGATCACGAAATACAGTTAGGACATTGAATAGCAGCCCATGATTAATAATTTAAAAATAAGACACTCCACCGAACACGTGGTGCTCACACGATAATTATGCTTGCCCCACGACCATGTTCCATTTTAAAGGAACTCACGAATGAATGAACGAACAATAATCATCTAGGAATAGGATAAAATCATTGTCACCTGTGATCCTTGTCTATAACTTATGACATGAAAGTAATCGACTAAAATCAATTATTCCATTCCTACGGTCACCGTACGCAAACATCAGTGCCTGGTGTTGCGTCAGTGTCTTAAACTTTAGACACTTAAGTACCAGTGTTGCCAGCTAAAATAATCGATATGCCGACATATAGTTTATTTTGTTGATTACCTTGATATCTTGTAAAATATTTGTATGCTGCGGTTGTGAGGCTCCGACCGAGATCATTTGGAGTTATTCATGTAAATACTTGTTTTAATACAATAAAGTTGATTAAAAGTGTTTGTTTCTTTTTATTATCCTTTTATTTAATGAGTGTGGACCCGAGGCCCAATGATGCAGTTGCATCTCACTAGTGAGGGTCACCATGTTGATTGTTTCATTCACAAACTATCAATCTACACATGCTGTCCATCAGGCGGTATAGTCACTTTGGTAGGCCTAAATATATATAACCACTAGTTGAGCCCCGAGATGAAACCCGTCAATTGCGAAGTATTCGACTGAATACCAAAACAGTGTGTCGATATAATCGAATACCTACTACATACATCAACAACCCATATTGTCCCACTGATGGGCTCGGTCACCTCTCACGAGAGTGTTAAGGACATACGTCCCCACGCGGGCCGAGTGCGGGTTGAGGACTGGCGAGACAACGGTGTGGTTATGTCATCTTGACGTCACCACCCAGATAGGTATGGAGGATTTGTAAAATCAAAGATTGTAACATAAAAATATGAAATAATATATTGCCAATGCAATTAATGATAAATGATAAATGGTTCTGTAAGTAAATCTTTTCAGTCATTTTTACAAGTCGGACTTATAGCTAGAAGGCATTTCCTACGACTCACTCTGGGAAGAAACGCCGAAACAAACCACAGAGGTGTCTTTTTTTTTTTTTGAGTCCGTGTACAATATTAAAGAAAACTATGTGAGTGCAGTATAGGGTCTGGGTTGGCCTTTTGAAGAAAGAACCATAGTTTTGAGTCGACCTGTCCATACAGACGGCACACGGGCCCCAGCCATCGTGTAGCCTAACCGATGTAGTCAGGATCCACAACCCGGAACACGACACTGCCGCCAGCAGGACACTTGAGTAGGCCGTGGAAACACTCAAAACCACCAGAAAATTACTAAAATATAAACTAACATTACAAGCCTACACTATACTCACATTTACACACTCACACAAAAAAAAAACTATACAATTCAATTTCAACATTTGTGTAGTTTAAAATTGAACTACAATTAGAAAACGACTTAGATAATACATTATGTACCTACAATCATAATACAATAAAACAACGTATGGCACTCCAAGACAGGAGAATGACGTTGGTGACAAATTTTCCTCAAAATTATAAAGTTTGAGAGTCTTCGATAGACGAGATGACGTGTCTTGTGTTGCCTACGTCATCACCGTGTCTTGGAATGCCATTCCTTGTTTTATTGTATCATGCATACATTAAATATGAAAACCAATTTTATTGCTTACATATCATACTTATAAATAAAATATATGTTTGTGCGTGTAGTCATTAAGTTTCAGTTGGTGTATGAAACTGGTAATCTATTAAAGTGTTACTAGCTCTTGATTTTATTGCCATCTGAAAATCATTACATAAAATAGACATTGCTAAGATTTTCAAAAAATAAATTTGTTATAAAAATTAACTAAATGTATTTTTATCTCTGCTACAATTTAACTGGATCACCCTGATCTAATATTTTAGACTTTTAACCATAACCATAGACACTAAATATGTTTAAGAAAGAAGAAAGAGAGAGCTATCCCGATATCGGAATAAAGTAAATCATTATTCGTCTTACAACATACATGCACGTGTTAGATTCATGTAAATGTACTTATTAATATAACCAAATACTTTGTATAAATATTGATTTAAGTTTGTCAATAGTTTACTTTAAATATTTTCTGAACATATTGTTTGATGACGGTAGTTGATAAAATACATACCCATATGTTTTACTCATTTGTCGTTGCCTATAAACACTGTTTAGTAATGTAAATGTAATCATTATTACTTTTAACAATATATCTATATATATAAAAATGAAACCCGTTTTCCTTGGTCCGTGAAACGCGTGAATGGCTGGACCGATTTCACTAATTATTTTATTAAAACATTCCTTGAAGAACGAGGATGGTTCTTACGGAGAAAAATTTAAAAAGTTGTCTGAAAAAGTCTTTAAACAACAATTTTCTATATTCCCATACAAAAGATTCGTAATAATACTGAAAAATCAATTTGAACTTTAATAATATACCATAAAGTTTAAGTTTTATTGGAGGGGTTCCGTGAAAGCAAAACAATTGAGTGACTTTGAATCGACTGTTAGGCGGTACGAAGTTCGCGGGGTCAGCTAGTTATATATAAATATTGATATATGTTTGTATTAATAGTTTACTTTAAACACATTCTGAAAATCATGTACTTTGATGAAGGCACTTGATTAAAATACATGTGTCAAACTTGCTTGTCGTCGCCTATAAAAGTGAGGGTTCCGACTGGACAGACATACTCCTCATCGAGACGTGGACCAGTACGGAGCTCTATACTATTCAACCAGTAATTGAGAATAGTATATAGATTTAAAAGCTAAGTATAAACCATTCACTTTTGGGTATTTCTTTTTACTAAAATGTTCTCTATTTTTGTAATAATTATAATGTTTGATTTATGGATAATTGAATATGAATTATAATGTGTGAAATATGTATGTAAATATGTTGGAAAAGAGTGTCCATGGAGTTTCTTGTCTGTTCTTCTCCATAGGATCTACGTCTTGGAACAGACGAATAGAATCACGACTGACTAACTGACTGACTACTTGACATTGAAATAAAAATAGTTTAATATGATTTGGTTTGATTTGATATACTCAAGTTTTTTTTTTTTAATTTGCATATGTACTAATTTTTAATCACTATAATTTGCATCAGTCCTCTAACATGGTGTATAGTATATTATTGGCAGCACCTTACCCCCATATCAGGTTTATAAACATTAAAACCATGTAAACATTGGCGATTTGAAAGGAGTGGCCGCGAGTTTTTATTGCCATGTTCTTTTCTCAGGCTCTACCTATTGTTTGCGAACATGGCATATATGTACATGTAGAATCTTGACCTGTCACAAGAGATGTATTGCATCCTAAGTGAATAAAGAATTTTGAATTTGAATTTGTGTATGGGTATGCTCTCTCTCTATGGGTACCATGTAAATGTCATTTAACTATCACTAAGCGTCTTTCTTGCTGTCCGTGTAATTGGCTGTTTCCACTGCGGCGGCGCTGTGATTGCCCGGCAATGTTAACACATACTGGTGCATCTGAAACAATAACGAAACTATTGTTTTTGGGTAAAAATATTCTAAACCTACTGCTGCAGTGGCTAATGGTTAAATTTTGACCTTAATGTTTTTTTACAGTATTCTCTGATCTAAAAGCGTGCAGCGGTTTAGATCCTTTTTGAAAAATTTTGATAAATTCATTTTTGTGTGAATACAAATGTCATGCGTTTGGCGCTGCCCTGCTACGCGTCTCACCTCCATGCCATCCCGCTTCTCGCCCCGGCACATTATAAAAAAGAGAACGCAGGAAGACCGGTCTAATCTTGTAAGTTTTCTTTGAAGTACTAAATAACCTGTTAGTCCACGTGACCGAGGTTTAATTTTTCTCATTTTACTTCACCACTTGGCTACAAAGTTTAACGTTACATCAAACCCATTTTAACGCGACACAATTTAATAATAAAGATAAGAGCCACCGCACACTAGCTACTTTTATCATCGGCGATCGCCAACTAGTCGCTTTTTAGAAGCTAAATACGGCGACCGAACGCTCTACACCGCACATTTAAAAACGCCAAACGCGGAGATTGAGTCGCTTTTTAGAAGCGCGACACAGCAGCTGAACTTTACTCTCCGTATACATTCGGATGCCGGTAACATCGATTTGGCATCTGAGCAGTCGCTAAAACGCGCGTTTCCGATACCGCGATCGAACGCAGGAAGTCGCTAAAACACGATGCAGCATCGATGCAGTCGCCAAATCGCTGATCGACGATGCTAAAAGTAGCTAATGTGCTGTGGTCCTAAAGTATGAAATTACCGTTTTGATTACCTACGTGGTTTGAGATTTTTGAGTGAAACTTTTTTCAAATCGTACTTATATGGTTCTTCTTTTAAAAAATGTGTCACATTCAATTCTCGACTTTCGAAACCATCCGTCACCCTACCAGACCTTGCTCCAACGGACTACGATTTTTTTCGTGATTTGGACATTTTTCCACGCGATAAAAAGTTTTCTTTCCAGGAGGCAGTACAAAATGCATTTTACACAGTTTGTAGAATCTAGATCACTAGAGTTATATCGCAAAGGCATAAAAGACGTTCCGATTAGATGGCAGCAATATTTTAATAATAATGGTAGATATTTTGATTAAATAAATATGGTAAATGAATAAATAAACGAATTTCAGTTTTCCACTATTAATCGGCAATTACATACTTTAACCCCTGATATTAAAAATGAAAATGGCGGATTACTGGCTCAAAATACGTTTTTAAAAATTGTAGTTATTTTTAAAAATATGTCCAACGACTGCTGTTGACCGTTAAATGGGATATAATTATGTATTTAAAATAGATAATTAGTTTCACAAATGATCCCTGACTTAGCCGAAGTCAAAAGGCGAAACCAATCTGATCTAATTAGATCGCGATTAGAACGCGAGTTAGACCAATAAATATTTGCCAAAAAAGCTGTTATGTAAAAAGACAACACAAAATGAACCTGGTATATCCCCAAACCGCAAGCATCAGGGCAGCTGCAATAGCAGCCAGTTCTCCTAATTAAGCAACAAAGAACCAATGCCTAGACTTGCCTTCCTTAATCAAAATCTATCCTATCTATAAGGAGAAAAGGATAATTATCTTAATTTGGCATGTGTGTGGATTGGTTTCTTGTTGCATAAGTAAGTCCAATCTATGTTCTACCGTAATTTACTCAGAACACATAATTACAACAAATCATTATAATGATTTTATGATAATGATAATAATGATTAAAACGGCAGAGTTACCTTCTCATTTATAATGTTAACAAGGATAGACAAGTATACTTAAATATTTTTTTATACTTACGAAGTTTGTCATTGTCCCCGCAATGTTGTCTAATGGCATACCAACTTCCCTCAAGTTCTCTGACACACTGAATGAAACAAAATGCAATTAAAATATTAGTTACTAGAATAAAAACTTAATTCAATGACATGAAAAAAAACTTTTTAGCGAATTTTTATTTCGGCTCTTTTTCAGACATATTCCGCATTGTCGCTCAGTTTGAGTTGAAATCAGAACCCACCACCAATACTCAAATAACACTAAATATTTATTGGACACGAACAAACAAACTAATGACAGTACATACATATAGTGGTGAAACAAAGCAACAATTTTTCTTCATTATTTAAATCATGAGATAAAGCCAAAATAGACAAGAGGCACAAACAAATTGTAGGCTGATGCAGGCACCACACTTCGCTATGCGCTATGCGTTATGCGGGTTATTCGCGCGCATACGGCGAAGTGTGGAGAGTATATTCGCCAATATTCGCTTTATTCGTACGCATAGACACATAAGCACGAATAGCGAATACGCGTATCCGTCGAGTTGTCGGTTTTTTGACACACTTCAAAGGACACGTATAAGGCAAATAGACGCATCGACTGCCCACACTTCGGACGGGTAGTGAATTACTGTGCATACTAACAACCATAGACTATAAAGCAGTTTTTGAAATAGATAAATCAATTAAACGAATGAAATAATCCATTATATGATCAAAATAATTAGACTTCATTTAAGTATTGTTTCTGTCAATTTAATAAAATAAAAAGGAAATTAAAATCATATATTTCGTTCCATCGCATGGTTTCGTTTCGTTCACCATGCCTCAGGGCCACAGCACACTAGCTACTTTTAACATCGGCGATCGGCAACTAGTCGCTTTTTAGACGTTTAAATACGGCGATCGAACGCTCTACACCGCACACTTAAAAACGCCAAACGCGGAGATTGAGTCGCTTTTTAGAAGCGCGAACGCAGGAAGTCGCTAAAACACGATGCATAATCGATGCAGTCGCAAAATCGCCGATCGCCGATGCTAAACATAGCTAGTGTGCTGTGGCCCTTAATTGGCATACCAGTTCGAAGTGTGGATGGCATGTTTGTTGTTTGCGCACATAACAAATATTTGGGCGAATATGGCGTAGACACATAACGAATAGCGCATAACGAAGTGTGGTGCCTGGATAACAAAGAACTTAATTGTTTTTTTATTAAGTTTGTTATAATGTAAGATTTTACTCACTACCGCTGATAGCCGCGTACCATGTCGTACCTATCTCTTTATTCGCTTTACTCAGGATATTTATAACATGTGTGTTTACAAATACACATTATAAAGCGCACTATATTTGTTTCGAGCAACAGACGAGCGCGGTGGGAAATTTTACTCGTTTTATTTTTAAAGTCCGAAGTTTATGACTCGGAATCCTTATACATTCGTCATGTCTGTCCGTCCGTCCATCTATCCGTCTGTCCGTCAATCTATCCGTTCTCGACTTACCGTCCAAACGGTAAGGCTACGTCCGCACAGACAGTTGGCTTGCTTAGCGCCTAGGGCTTCGTGGCTTAGAATTTGGCTACTTGCTAGGATACACGGTGGCGACACTGAGCGGTGGTTTGCGTGGTGGGTTGCTAGGTACCTTGGTCCTGTTCGTACGAATTTTGTTTCTTTGTTATGTTTGATTCTAGAGTATCATGTTTTCATTTCTGAAGTAGAATTGGTCTGCACCGAACCTGGATTATACAGCTCTTCTAATGTTGAGTCGGTTGTAGAATAATTGTCATGATTATCTGCACATAAGTTTAAATCTCTTGCAGAGCCCTCCCTCTGTTCTTCTTGCTCTTTAAAAACAATAAGTGATCATATTACTGCCACGTACTTTTACTTATTTTATCAGCGCTATCTCCACTTTTTGACTTATCAATTTCTTTCCACATTCTTATGAAGTTATTATTAGTTAACCGCATTTTTATGAAGTTCATTAGCTGGTTTTCACAGAGGTTCTCCTTTAAAAACTGATGTTATTAATATTTCATTCATTTGTTTCTTCTAAAATGCTTCGCGCCTAATGACAAAACACCAACACGTTTGTTGATACACGCTTGACGACTAGCTAGTCGCTAAGCGTGTATCTAGACGCTTAGCGACTAGCTAGGCGTCAAGCGAACAATGCGGCCATTCGCAAACATGCTAGAACGTTCGTTATACCAGGGGGGTGTCACTCCGGTGTCGGCCGGCTGCCTGCCGGATCAGACACGCCGGTCGAACAGACATCGTCAGAACAGTTAAGAGTTACACTATAGAAAGAGACGCAATTGTAGGTAAATATAATCGTAGTGATTCGGCGCAGTGCGATCTGAATTGAACTTAACCTTTTGACACCGAGGGTATCTATAACTTTAATTTACTTTTCGGAGTGAGTCTTCTGTACTGGTACTATTATGTATTCTGTGGTTATACTAAGCTACTCGCTAGGTGACTCGCTAGGCTCTAGGCGCTAAGCAAGCCGCCTGCCTGTGCGGACGTAGCCTACGTGCTAGAAAGATGAAACTCTGCATAAATGTGTTGTAGTTACGTCGACAAAGTGCTACAATAAAATTATGAGAAATTTTTTTATTTGGGGTACCTCCCCTACAAGTAAAGTGGGGATGATTTTATTTTCTCGCGGCGAATCCATTGTGTAGGGTATCATTTGATAGGTGTTTAAAAAACAATAAGGGGTTTTTAAGACGATTTTTTGATCTAAGTTTGCGAGAAATTCTACTTTAAAGGACACTTATTGTAAAAATAGGGCGTCCCTCCCCTCTAATAACTAAACGTCTGGCACAAAAAATCTGGAAAAATTCGTGAGGGTGGTCCAAAAATGAACTTTAAGGGAAATTATTACAGATTAGATGACTTTGTTAGTTCAGGAGTTATAGAGACTTAATTTTTAAAACGTGCTTGCTTGGAAAACGTCAAACAAAATTAAAGCATTAATACGTAAACATAACAATTATCTGTTGGATACTGTTTTAAATCCACCGTACCATTTTGAGTGATTGAGAAACCCTTTCCTTTTCATGGCCTGACACGAACTAGGCCAATATTTGTTTTTCTATTTCTGTTTCAAATGTTTACTATAAATCTAAAAACATTATGTTGAATATTATTTTCTAGCGCTTACTGAGTTTAGAACTCTAAACTGATTACAAAGAGTATAGACGCGAGTTAGACCAATCAATATTTGCCAAAAAAGCTGTTATGAAAAAAGACAAAACAAAATTAACCTGGTATATCCCCAACCCACGAGCATCAGGGCAGCTGTAATAGTAGCCAATTCTCCTACCGCTACCAGGATCTGAATGCCGAAGGTGGTAGCCACTACAGCCGTCAGTAATCCTAAGATCATGATAGGCAGGAAGACAATAGGTATGTAGAACATACGGTACATATACTTTCTTTCGTTGTTTGCAGCCAGTTCGGAGTACAGGTCTTCCATCTCCTGGATATGGATGAGAAACTTGGATGTAGATCAAGGTAAAGGAAGTTTAAGCTACATATTTTACAATGATATGCCACATTAAGACGGATACCAACAACACTTATTATTCAATGATTTGTACCAAGTAAGGATTTAACTTAAAATTCAAGTGATTAATTCTTATTAGAACACTTTATTTGCAAACTGTGAGACCAGTCATTAGGTCCCTGTCCAAGAATAAGAAACCACCAAAAACAATGTAATAAAACTACGTTTTATGTGACGGGAGTGCCATACAAAAAGCGTGAATTCGTATTTGTATGAAACGGGGGTGAAAACAGGCATGCCAACAAAAGATGTCGGATAAAATCTCATTCTTGCATGTCATGCCAACATAAAGAACGCAATAGGGATGTCACTGTCGTACTAATTATCTATATCGGTATTAAAAAAGAAATTGTCGCTATAGCAGCATATATAATGAACCATTTTTTTTAATAATTAAACGGAACCATTTTTTTGTAACAATTAAATAACAGTAGTGTATTCAAAGATTTTTATTTCGTTAAAACTTTAACAGTAATTTTTAATTAAGCATAGACAAAAAAGGCCATTTCTTCACTACAGGCTATACTCATACTAAAATATAATACAGGCTAGTAAATCGTGCCTAATCTATATAAATAAATAAAATTGAAGTATTTGCTTGTAAGATAATATTTTACTATTTATATTAGGAGTAACATGCTACTTTTAGAATTATATATTTTTAATAGGTAAACTATAAGATTATACCCAGAGAATTTCAATAAGTATTTGTTTGACCACAATCTAACTGAGACTGGCACAATGAGTAGTGATAATAATATTTTATCCTCTTCATCTGTAGTGGCTTTAACAGTTGAGAGGTTATGCTAAGCAAAAAACATTTATTCTTCAAGTGCACACTTTTGTATACACATACTTAATAGGCTTTTGCTTTAAGCACGATATTTCGTATTTACCCATTTCACTTCAAATGTAAACTATCGATAAAACTTACAAACAGCACTATTGTATACATACAAATAAAATTATGTATTATTTTATTCGAAAAAACAAGTTTTTAATAAAATGTATGATTAAAATAGTTATATCACGCGGTAATAAATTATATATTTTGTACTTAGCGATCTTCGTCTAGTGGAAATCTTGCCATTAATAGTCTTTAACTATAATAATTTACTTTACTATTTAATAGTTTTTTGCATTTTTTTTACTAGATGATGTTGTGTATAAGAGTTGTCCAAAATATTTATTTATTTATATTTATTTTTAGACCGTCCATTCGACGCCTTTTAATTCCACATATTTCACACTTTTTCCTTTTGAGTCCACTCATTTTTAGGGTTCCGAAGTTCATAACTCGGAACCCTTATAGATTCGTCATGTCCGTCTGTCCGTCCGTCCGTCCGTCCGTCCGTCCGTCCGTCCGTCCGTCCGTCCGTCCGTCCTCGACTTACCGTCCAAACGGTAAGTGCTAGAAAGATGAAAGTTTGCATGAATACGTGTTGTAATTACGTCGACAAAGTGCTACAATAAAATTATGAAATATAATTTTATTTGGGGTGCCTCCCCTACACGTAAAGTGGGGATGATTTTTTTTTCTCGAGGCTACCCCATCGTGTGGGGTATCATTAGATAGGTCTTTTAAAAACAATAAAGGGTTTCCTAGACGATTTTTTGATTTAGGTATCCGTTTGCGAGATATTTCACTTTAAAGGGCACTTTTTTGTAAAAACAGGGCGTCCCCCCCCCTCTAAAAGCTAAACGGCGGGCTCAAAAATTTTGAAAAAAATCGTGATGCTGGTCCATTTAATGAACTTTGAAGGAAAACTATAACCGATTAGATGACTTTCTTAGTTCAGGAGTTATAAAGGCTTATATGGTAAAATGCGCTCACTTGGAAAACGTCATACAAAATTAACGTATTAATACGTAAACATAACAATTATCTATTGGATACGATTTTAAATCCACATACCATTATAGGTGACTGAGGAACCCTTTCCTGTGCGTGGCCTGACACGCACTTGGCCGATTTTTTGCTTTTGTGGTTGTCTTGTGTACCTACTAGATGACCGCCACACCCCAAAAATATACCATATACCTACAATTTTATCAAATAATTCGGTTGTTTGTGTGCTCTGTGAACCAAACTTCAGTCACAACAAAAGAGAAACATCTATTGCTTTGTAGGTTTCAACGTTCTTTCAAACTTAGAATGGTAAAAAATGCCTGCGTTCCCATTGAGGGACCACATTGGAATTTTAAACTTTTGAATCCACCAGGTTTTAGTAAAAGTTCTCAAACAATTGTAAATTTAGTAAAAAATTTGTAAAAGCAGGATCTCAAGAGTTACAATTTGTCAAAGGTGGTCCCTCAATCGTGACTGACAGACCCTCATATCTTGTAAACTAGTTAATATTTACAACTGCTGTAAATTACTACTTTTAGTAAAAAAATTGTAAATACTAATTCACTAATTATCTACGTTGCTTCTTCACTATATAAAAATATATAGCATGAAGAAGGTGGTCCCTCAATCGAGCACTACAAGGTCAGTTTGAGTAGAAACCACAATGAAATTTGGAATGATATATGGTTCTAGCGTTAGTAAAAGTAATAGAACGATTGTAAATTTAACCTCTAATTTGTAAAAGTAGCCTTTAAATATATTTTCATTCAATAAAGGTGGTCCCTCAATTGAAACGCTTACCGGAAAAAAATGTCAAATTACAAAAAATTCGACGTTAAATAGATAATTACTGCAGTCTATCCTTTAGTAGTATTTTTTTACTAAAGACTACTATACTAAAAACAGTCAAATAATGTATAACTTTATTTCAAAATAATAAAATACTTTCTAGAAAGAAATACTGAGGTGAGGTGACCACACAGCAAAATTTTCTCGGATAAGTATGTTAAAAACTAGCGACTGCTTCTAGTATTTTTTTACAAATGGAATTTATATGGAAATTTTTTTTTTCAATTTAGATACTGAAACTGAAACCTTTATTCTATTATATAAAAAATCAACAAATTTATTTATTTATTTAAAAACTCTTACAATATTTTAACAGGATTCATTCCCAAAACAACATTGCAAGCACAACATAATAATGAATAATTAAATTATTAATTAAATTAGTTAAGGGCCATTGAATTTTATACATGCAATTTTCTACTGTCTCTTTAGTAGTATAGGATCTACCAATAAGAACGTCCTGGTTTAAAAATTGAATAAAAGACACATTCTTTATGAAAAATTCATCCAATTGATTTATTTTATAGATAATTTTATGCCATTTATGTTTTAATTAATATATCGGCCCAATGACCGCCGCGGCTCTTTTTGCAGACGGTCACGCGTTTACGCCAATTTTCGATAACGCGGTGCGCCATTTCAGCCGGTATGTCGGCTATGGCTCGTCGAATGTTGGTTTTTAGGTCACGAATTGTATCTAGATTATTGCTGTACACTTTAGATTTGACGTAACCATAATATAAACTTTCCACGCAATAATTCCAAGTTAACTCGAGTAATGTGAGGTGGTGTACCGTCTTATTGAAAATAAAGGTCTCTCGCATCAATATCATCAAATTTCGGAAACAAATATTCGGTTAACAGCGAGTTATAGCGCTCACCATTCACAGTAACAGGGTTTCCTTCGTCACTTTCAAAGAAGTACGGACCAATGATTCCACCGTACCATAAACCGCACCTAACTGTTATTTTTTGCAGATGTAATGGTGGTTCATGAACCACGCGTGGATTTGACTCACTTCAATAGCGATAATTTTGTTTATTAATCAATCCACGGGCCAGAAATGGGCCTCATCTGAGAAAATGATTTTGCGATGAAAATAGTCATCGGCTTCCATCATTTCCAGGCCATAATTAGCAAATTCACGACGGATACGATAGTCGGAATGCTTCAATTCTTATGCCAAAACAATTTTGTATGGGTGTAGGCCCAAATCCAACCGTAAAATACCCCAGGTGGTCATGGGAAAGAGCAACTCTTGTGAACGGCGTTGACAGTTCCACGCCGTTCACAAGAGTTGCTCTTTCCCATCGATTTGAATTCGCATCAACACTGGCCTGAACGGCTGCGATATTCTCTTCACTACAGGCATTTCTTTGTCTCACAGACACAGCAATATATTATGCGAATTATAGCGCGCACAGAAGGAGCACTTTGGCGACCGCTCTTTTATTGCACCCGTAGGAGAACGTAATAATTTTGGACAATGTCCAAGCTCTGGTTTAAAGTGAAACGTGGCATGATAAAATGGCAAACCTTATTGAACACAAATGTTAAGAGACGTCAAAGATTCATCATCAAACATTGCTGCTATGAGCTGTCAAAACCAGGTCATCCTTATTGGTAGACTCTTTAGTAAAATAATAATTATTCGAACATCTGATACAACGTCATTTAGTCAGAAAATAAATAGAACTTGTACAATAGGACATGAGTACCAGGTAACTATCATAAACTTACAATGGTTTTTAGACTTATTCGCTTTTTACACATACTCATATTTTTTGTTGCACAACAAAAATATAAAAACATTCATATTTTTTTTGCTATTACATTTTGCATTTGCTATTATTCAAGAAAAGGATTCAGTTGAAATATATGAATGATTTTTAAATTTATTTCTAAGTTGAGTTTTACTTTTTTTCTCTGTATAGCCACAGAAGAAAGAAAGTAAAACTTAACGTGGCTATTAATTCATTGATATTGGAACTGAAATTAAATATAGATAGATTTATGTGGTTTTGTTCATAAGGTGAATTAAGTAGGTAAATCTTTTTTTTTACTAGAAGAAAATCTTAAACTCCAATACGAACAATATTACTTATGTCAGACATTGATAGGATATTGAAAAATGGCCTTTAAGTCAATGAGATTAAAGTATAATGTCCAAACACAAATTTAAGTCGACTTAAATTTGGTGATGTTAACAAGAGAATCCAGGACCAGAACCAGTAACTCTCTTTACACGTTTAGACAGGAGTAGCCCGTATCTGAGATATCTTTAGATTATGAAAACTATAAAATTGATTTTTGTATCAAATAGTCTTTTTTTAATATTTTTAAATAATACGTCATCAGCACGGTAAGCATTTTTTTAAATTTTAAATTTGTTAGATGATTCCATATATAAAAAATACTAGAAGCAGTCGGTAGTTTTCAACATACTTATCCGAGAAAATTTTGCTGTGTGGTCACCTCACCTCAGTATTTCTTTCTAGAAACTATTTTATTATTTGTTCGTTCGATAGCTTGTTGCGTTGGGTGCGTAGGTGAAATAGACGTAAGACTTTATATCGTGAACTCGTTTAATTAATTTAAAATACAAAAGTACATTGCAAACATGTTTTAAGTGCGGTTGTTAGAAAGCAAGTCAAAAAAGGGCGGTACATAACATCAATTTATAATAAATGGTCACTCAGTCCAAACGTCTCTCATTGGCGGAACACACATCACGTCATTTACACGTGAGTTGATTGGTGCGTAGACATGCCCCCGGCCTTGGAAGAAGCAGCTTCCAACGGGAACAATGGACAGAGTTTTGAGAATGCTCGCTTCACAATGCCCTTCTCTGTGCGTACATCTGCCACCCTCGAAACACCGTCTTTGCCTGGATAAGTCGTCACAACGCGTCCAAGTTGCCACTTTAGCGGTGGCGTGCAATCCTCTTTGATGATGACCAGTGTGTCCTGCTGTAAGTCCCGGCCTTTGTGATTCAATTTACTTCTAATTTGCATTTCTGATATAAATTCTGTGCTCCACCTCTTCCAAAAGTGTTGCCGAATCTGTTCAACTCGTTGATAGCGAGGAAGTCTGCGCATGTCATCTTCAGCTATATTTGAGTGAGCACATAATGGAGAAGTAATCGGACGGCCTATGAGGAAGTGAGCAGGACTTAAAGGAAGGAGATCATTTGGATCATTGGACATGGGTGTCAAGGGACGAGAGTTAAGTATACCTTCAACTTGTGTGAGTACTGTATTGAACTCTTCGTAGGTCAGATGTGCATTACCTATAACCCTCATGAGGCAGTGCTTAGAAGATTTAACGCCAGCCTCCCATAAACCACCAAAATGAGGGGCATACGGCGGAATGAATTTAAACTGAATATCTTCACTATTAGCGTATTCTACGATATCTAAAGAACATGATTTCAAGAAAGTTGCAAAATCATTCTTTAAGCCTACAAAATTCTTTCCGTTGTCGGAAAATATCTGTTGTGGTTTTCCACGACGTGATATGAAACGCTTAAGTGCTAATAAATAGGCTTCGGAAGTTAAATCGGACACCAATTCCAAATGTACTGCGCGTGTAGCAAAACATATAAATAAACAAATATAGGCCTTAACCGTCTTAGCCCCCCTACCTCTACGGCTCATTATGTACACGGGGCCGGCGTAGTCGACGCCACAGTTATAGAACGGAAAATTAGCAGTGATTCTTTCCACGGGTAAGTTACCCATGAGTGGGGTAAATGTTTTACCCTTAAAGCGAGTACAAGTAACGCATTCATGAACTGTTTTTCGTGCTAGATTTCTACCTCTAAGTGGCCACCATGTTTCTCTTAAATTAAAAAGAAGTGTCTGGGGTCCCACATGTAACATTTTTTTATGATGAAAGCGAAATAATAAAGTAGTAAACCAATGTTTACTGGAGAGTAATATAGGATGTTTTTTGTCAAATGTAAAACACTCAGAGTTACATATGCGGCCACCTACACGAATGATGTCATTTTCGTCAATGAATAAATTAAGTTTTGACAAATATGTTTTGTTGTTTAAGCAGCCCTTATCACTTAATACTTTATGTTCATTGGGAAATGATTCTAATTGACTGTATTTGACTAAAACTAACTGTGATTGTCTCAGTTCCTCCACAGTGAGAATTCCACTACGCCTGTTAGTTTTGTTGCGCGTATTATAAATAAAACGTAGTAGGTATGCGCATGCACGTATCATACGGTGGAATTGAGAAAATCTATGAAATGGAAATAGCGCGGTATCTGAAGAATTATTATTATTACACATGAAAGTATGTATTTTTACTGGTTTTAATTCGGGTAACTCATCATATTGGAGATTCGGTTCCGACGTCACGTAAGCGTTACTGTTAAACTCGATATCGCGAAGAAAAAGTGGTCCCTGCCACCACGCATCACAGGAGATTAAGTTATCTAAGCTGACACCCCGCGAAACTAAGTCAGCCGGATTATCTTTACCCTTGACATGACGCCATGGTAAACCTTGAGTTAATTCCTGTATTTCGACGACACGATTTTGAACAAAAGTTTGTAATAAACTAGGTGCCATTCGCAACCATCCTAAGACAATAGTCGAGTCCGTCCAAAAGGTTACCGATTTAAATTTACAACGCAGCGACTCATGAACCTTGTGAAATAGTTTAGCGCCTAATAATGCACCACACAGCTCCAGTCGGGGTATGCTTACAGGTTTAAGTGGCGCCACCTTGCCCTTCGAACATAGCAACCTAACCGATATAGTTCCATTATCACTCACCGTACGTATATAAACACAACTGCCATACGCTGTCTGCGAGGCGTCAGTAAATATATGCATTTCTAAATACATAGGGTTATTAGGTATAACGTGTCGTTGCACACGCAAAGTATATAGGAACACTAAGTCATTAACGAACTTACGCCAAATTTTAATAACCTCTTGTGATACTTCATCATCCCATCCTAATTTTAACAACCATAACTTTTGTAAAATAATTTTAATAATCATTATGAAGGGACTCAGTAATCCTAATGGGTCATATATTTGTGAAACCGACGACAATATAAGTCGTTTAGTGATTATTTGGTCACTGTTCGTAACTAATTGAGTGGTGAAATATAATTCATCTGTTGAATTGTACCAATTTAAACCTAATGTTTTGCTATGAGTGCATTCAGCAAGTGACAACGATTTTGAAATATCTAATGAAGTTTGTGATGTATCGCATTTAAAGTTGAATGTCCATTTTCGTAACGGGAAGCACCCGCCCTGCAGGACGTTGGAGACCCTGGTACATAATTGCAATAAATCGTTTTTGTTGTCCCGACCCGCTATATAATCATCGACATACATATCCTCACATATAGATCGGCTGACCTCAATATCGTCACACTCATCGGCGAGTTGTCGAATACACCTAACTGCTAAGAATGGTGCTGACGCTGTTCCGTAGCTGACGGTATTAAGTTGATACACACCGAGCGGTTGAGAAGGATCCTCGCGCCAAAGTATTAATTGTAGATCTCGCAGGTCAGGGCTGATTAGGGCTTGTCGATACATTTTTTCGACATCACCACATGCTATATACCTATACTGCCTGAAGCGTAAGAGTATAGAAAATAGATCCCCTTGTATGGGCGGTCCGACAAGCTGGATGTCGTTACACGACTTACCAGTCGTTGTGGCGGCACTTGCATCAAAAACCACACGCAGTTTTGTGGTTGTACTGTGCTCGCGGTACACACCATGATGCGGCATAAAATAATGAGGATTTGAGTGTGTGTGCACTCGAGACATGTGGCCTAAGGCACAATATTCGCGCATAAATTCGCAATAAAGCTGTTTGTATATAGGGTCGCGTTGTAATCGTTTTTCTAATGCGTAAAAACGACGTTCAGCCTGTTCCCGACTGGTCCCTAAAACTCGAGGAGATTCCTTAAAAGGTATACCTACAATAAACCGTCCGTTAGAATCGCGCTTTGTATTTTCTAAGAAATGTTTTTCGCAGGCCTTCTCCTCTTCCGTGCGTGAGTCATACGTTTTAGGAATCTCTTCGAGTTCCCAAAACTGACGTAGTTGTGCGTCTATGGACTGAGTAAAATTGCAGTGGATAATACTGCTATCCTTACGCGCCTCATGGTGGATAGGTCCCGAAATTATCCATCCCAATTTCGTATCCAATAAGAAAGGTCCATTGCGTAAACGCACTTTGTCTTTTTTGAGTAAATCCCAAAATATGTCCGCGCCTATTAATATATCTATGGGTTGCGTTTCATAATATGAAGGATCCGCCAGCTGACATTCATTCGGAATCACAAATTGATCGCGATTTAATGGCATGGTCGGTAGTTCAGACGTAATATTCGGTAAAACGATACACTTAATGCGCTTAGTATAATTGTTGTATCGCGACCGAATAGTTACATCGCAATTGTTTGTTGACTGTATCACAGAACTACCAACGCCTCGTATTTCGTGAGTGGACTGTTCTAATGGAAGTTGTAGTTTTTTACATAACGAATTCGTAATCAAACAGCGTTGACTACCGTTATCGAGGAGCGCACGTGCTACGTGAAATCCCTTAAACCGGTCCGCTATCTCAACTAACGCCGTAGACAACAAAATAGAATGCGAGAATGTACTGCGCTTAGATGTTTGAATGTTATTGACAACAGACAAATCTATAGGTACGTTTGTATACTCGGCGCTAACGACTGCCTGTGGCGAGTGCATCTTTGCTCTCAAACCGGTTTCTCGGTTGCTCGCATTTATGATAAGGCCCGTAATACTTTCATTAGTTGTGTTATTGTTCGTGTGTAGTAAAGAGTTGTGTTTTTTGTCACACAATCTGCAAGTACCGAACCTACACTCCTTTGGCGTATGACCCGATCGTAAACAATTTTCGCATAACTTGTTATTGTGTACGAACTCGAGTTTTTTATTAGTTGACGCGTTTAAAAATTGTTCACATGAATAAAGCGAATGATTAGACTTGCACATTAAACACTGTCTATTTCGTGATGAGTGCCGATCAAACTTATTGGTTGAAATGTTGCAGTGTACCTTTTTATAGTGTTTATAACTGTGTAATGCCAACACGTTGTGATTTGAACTTAATGTGTCTAACATATCCGCTCGCGATTTTATAAAATCAAGCAAATCATCCACCTTAGCCTTGTTATTCAAATCGTTAGTATTTTTAAATTTTATATTTTTGTGCTGTTCCCATTCTCGCTCTGTAATCTCGTCTAGTTTAGTGACAATAATAAAATTAATGAGGGTGTCCCACGACTCCGTTGGTTCTCCTAGTAATTTCAAGGCACGTAAATTTTTCAAAATAGAATCGATTAATTTTCGTAACAAGATAGGAGATTCTTTTGTTACCTTTTGAATATTGAATAATGCTTTAACGTGATTATGTATTAATAAATCATTATTGTTATATCTGTTCTGAAGCAATTCTAACGCAATGTTATAATTGTTTGAAGAGAATTCTAGTTGTTCTATCACTAAGGCGGCACTTCCTTTTAATGATGATTTAAGATAATGAAATTTTTGTATATCTGAGAGATTCTGAGATTCATGAATGAGTGACATGTAGGTATCTCGGTATTCAAGCCAGTGTTCACATGAGCCGTCAAATGTAGGGAGCGTAATTGTTGGTAATTTCACTGAGTCTATTCTAGAACTATGACTACTAGAACTTTCGCTAACCTCCGAATCATTTATTAAACACTCCGCTTGAGCTACTATACTGTAGTATGTGCTTTCAAATTGATCACGTTGATCTAATTGCTCCTCAAGATCATTTTTAGAAACTAATTCCTCTATTTTCGTTTGAAGGTCGTTAAACTCCTGAAAAATGCTACCAGCAGTTTTAATGCGTAATTTTAAATCAACCTTCTCAACGGGAGACAATACACTAGCACTTTT
The DNA here is from genome assembly GCA_932526445.1 of Phragmatobia fuliginosa. Classification (NCBI taxonomy): domain Eukaryota; kingdom Metazoa; phylum Arthropoda; class Insecta; order Lepidoptera; family Erebidae; genus Phragmatobia; species Phragmatobia fuliginosa. The sequence goes on from OW052074.1 coordinate 18,765,960, forward strand.
TAAACTACATATATAATTATTAACTCTAGTTAATCTACCCTTTGTTATACCGCGTTTTCGAACAAGATTATTATACATGTCTTCGTCGCCTGGAGCGTTTAATTTGACCGGCGATCTGGCCCTACTCGTATCAGTTGACTCTAATGTGGGCATGTTGTGCTAATAAAGCGAGTTCACTCACGTTTATGATGTCTCACACTGGACACACTGATAGGCACTGCACACCTAACTTGTAATGAAATATTGGTTAGACACACACAGAATTGGAAGGCATACAGGTATGGTTAGGGAAGGAAAGTAAGATGGATGGCCGTACCGTATGATGATGATGATGCGCAATGATATGATGTAAGCCACCTCTTCAAGTTCCAGCTAATCAAGCGTTGAGTAAAGCGAATGTATGCTGCCAGCTGCATAAGCGCCAAGTTTGTCCACGTTAATAAGTCCACAGGTCGGTAGCCCACTTGCGTTGGTATGTCCGGCTTGCAAAAGGACCATATGTTCGTTCGATAGCTTGTTGCGTTGGGTGCGTAGGTGAAATAGACGTAAGACTTTATATCGTGAACTCTTTTAATTAATTTAAAATACATAAGTACAATGCAAACATGTTTCAAGTGCGGTGGTTAAAAAGCAAGTCAAAAAAGGGCGGTACATAACATCAATTTATAATAAATGGTCACTCAGTCCAAACGTCTCTCATTGGCGGAACACACATCACGTCATTTACACGTGAGTTGATTGGTGCGTAGACATTATTTTAAAATAAAGTTATACATTATTTGACTGTTTTTAGTATAGTAGTCTTTAGTAAAAAAATACTACTAAAGGATAGACTGCAGTAATTATCTATTTAACGTCCAAATTATTTGTAATTTGACATTTTTTTCCGGTAAGCGTTTCAATTGAGGGACCACCTTTATTGAATGAAAATATATTTAAAGGCTACTTTTACAAATTAGAGGTTAAATTTACAATCGTTCTATTACTTTTACTAACGCTAAAACCATATATCATTCCAAATTTCATTGTGGTTTCTACAGAAACTGACCTTGTGGTGCTCGATTGAGGGACCACCTTCTTCATGCTATATCTTTTTATATAGTTTTTTTTTATCTTTTTTTTATCTTTTTTTAAAAAGACAACTCCCGCATTAGGAATATAAATTCCTGTGTCGCGGGGGACTTTACAAACATACATGAAACGGACACGAAGCACACCCAGACTCAGAACAACAAATTGTGAATCACACAAAGTGTTGTCCTACGTGGGATTTGAACCCACGACACTTGGCGTAGTAGGAAGCGGCGTGGCGACCGCTTAAGCCACTAGGCCAACCGTGCAGTCACATAGTGAAGAAGCAACGTAGATAATAAGTGAATTAGTATTTACAAATTTTTTACTAAAAGTAGTCATTTACAGCAGTTGTAAATATTAACTAGTTTACAAGATATGAGGGTCTGTCAGTCACGATTGAGGGACCACCTTTGACAGATTGTAACTCTTGAGATACTGCTTTTACAAATTTTTTACTAAATTTACAATTGTTTGAGAACGTTTACTAAAACCTGGTGGATTCAAAATTTTAAAATTCCAATGTGGTCCCTCAATGGGAACGCAGGCGTAAAAAATTCGCCCCCGTTTCATACAATCATTTTTTTCAGAGTTGCGCGAGGATGGAAACCACGCAAAATACGTCATCATCACCTAACATTCTTTCTGTAAACCATAAATAGGACCATTGACTAATCGTAAAAGACGAGTACTATTCAAAAGGTTTACATATCACCATACCTTAACCAACTCCTTTCTAAATGTGTCCGACATCTCCGTGCCTCCCATCTTCTTGTTGTCGAAGTCATAGAGGGCTTTGTTCATAGACCTCCGATGCTCTTGCTCTAACACGTCCGCCGTGGGGTAGGGCTTCGACATATCTCTTATATGTCTCTCCTCATATCCTCTCCCTCCACATATCTTTTCCATCAGAGTCTTCTGACTGGCTTCTGATGTGGTGGATATGTTAGTAGCTTCTGCGGTCGCCTGTAATTATGCATAAGAACAGTTACACAATTATTATAATATTATCGCCAGCCTTAACGCCTTCCACTGCTTCCACAAGGAATGCAAGGCAGTAAAGGTATTCTGATTTTAGCACGAATGGGTCGGCTCGACTGGAGAGGTATCGAGGTATACCTCGATACCTTCCTCTATCGTCATTTATTACGAATGGCGTAAATTGGTTTAAGTAGATACTGTCCTATTAACCCACACCAGACAACATTTTGTGCGATCTACAAATTGTTATTTTGGGTCTGAGTTGGTTTGGTATCAGTTTCATGTTCGTTTGTGAAATCTTACGCGAGAAGAATATGTTATTAAAAACCTAGTCCATAATTATGAAAGATATTTAATGAAAAACAATTGTTTGAATAACAGTTTTTGATGCATTTTTTGTCCTTGCCCTCTTGAAGAAGAATGGTCCAATAGTATATGGTCAGACGAAACAAATATTGAAGAAAATTCGATAATTTGCATTTAGATTTCGGATTCGAATCGTAATTTCTAAAGTGTCTATTTTCTGTAAATCCTAGGTTTTATTTTCAGATCTCAGGGTTACGGATGCATATGCCAGTCGCTCCTTGGAAAAACTGACAATCAGGTAAAATATCTCTAACTTTACTTTGTCCATTCCTTTATTATCTTTTTGACAGTTCAACAAATTTCGAAATTAGTGACGCCCTCACACGTTACCGATTCGATTTGAAATCAAGATCAATCGATATAATATTATGATAAGTCAGTATTGTAAATAAATAAAATGTGCACTATTATGATATATAATTGGCTCAGAACAAAGAAAACTTCCTAAGACAGTCACTTGAAGGTCGGTTTAGTAAGTATTATGTGATTTTTCAAATGTATTTTCTCATATCTCTGGATTTAAACGTTATTAACCACGCGTGCATAGGTACATTTTAAGTCAGAGGTCCAAAAAAAAAATTAATTAATGCACAAATTTATTGTTCTTTATTCTAAGTTTGAACTTGAATTCCAAAATTTCGACTTAATTCCTTGCAAATAATCAATCTTGAAGTTAAACCATTTTTATTTTTTTTATTTTATTAAATTTACAGAAACAATACTTACATGAAGTCAAATTATTTTGATCATAATAATATGATAGATTATTTTAATCATTTAATCGATTTATCGTATTTCAAGAACTGTTTCATAGTTTGTTGTTTTTAGCTATGCACAAGCCACTTCCCTAGTTGTCTATAAAGTACGACATTACTGTAGTACATTATTACGAAAAAAAATAGCGGTAATTTATAGGCGTGACCTGTCAAAAAGACAATAAACGAATGGACAAAGTATAATAGCTGGGAATAGAATGGACTAAGTAATCGTGTGAATAAAGGCTAATAAGAAGAGTATGTGGTATCAATCGTAAAACTAGGCGGAGGAAGCTTGTAGGTCCGAGGCTGTTTATCTGATGCAGGAGTTGGGAAATGTTCATCTGTGAGGTGGAGTATTATGAAATGCGTCTAATCTTTCTAAAAATATTATAGTAGATTCAAATCCATGTTAGTAGTATGCTGCTGGAATATGATCCTTTAAAGGAGAAACCCGATTTTGGGCCTAAGCGTTACACGAATGGGATATGTACCAATAAATTCGTCTATTTTGCTTGATTAACCTATCGAAATCTTAACTTCATTTGCAATGGCCAAGTGTAGAAAATAAGTAGAATTCTATTGTTTTAAACAATCTTTGTAAACCTCTGCAACACTTATTTCAATATACGTAACTAGCTCCACAAACGTAGCATTCCTAAAATAGGATCGATTTAGTGGAAATCGATACTGTTATAAATAAATAACACTTCTTTGTTTTAGTATAAATGATTGTTTTAATAGGTATTTTAATCAATGTAAATAGAGTCTGGCCAGCGAATCGTGACACAACTACTTACAATGGCGGCAATTCAAAATATCTACAACTGGCAGCATTAAATATAGCATGAAAGGGTAGTTTTGTATTTTTCTATTAATGTAACTATGCCATAGAAAAACACAAATGTATCAAATCGTGTTTTTCATGTTTTATAAAATCTATAGCGGTTTTGATAACTTTTTTATTTCAGAAGTTATAAAGGCCTAACTTGTGAAATAAGCTGACTTAGAAAACTTCGTACAAAAATAAAGAAATAATAAGTAAATACAACAATGTATAATATGTGTGTATTTACAAAAAAAAGTATGTTTATGTATTTATATCAGTTGTGTAGTTTGGGGACTAGATGGCGTTGTGTGTAAAATGTCCGAAATATTTATTATTTATTATTATTATTAATTATCTATTGGGCACGATTTAATTATGGGTGAGTACATAACCCTATTTTATGCGTGGCCTGACACGCACTTGGCCAATTTTTACTAAAATAACTCAAACAATAAACATAACCTAAAATGTAAACATTGTCTGATTTTACCAATTTGGCCATTGCTGGGAGACCTGAAAATTAGGCTCGTGAAATCTTCATAGTTATTGTAATTTATGCCCAAATTCTAGCACTGTAACGCCAGGCCCAAATTTGTATGGATTTCGGGTTTCTCCTTTCAACAGGAAAATCATAAATCTGTACCAAAAATCATCCAACTTTTAGAGAAAAATACAGAGAACTGCCGATTGTTGAGTCATGGTCGGACAGATCGGGTAAAACCAGTTACCACCAGTACTGTTGGGAAACTTCTGCATCATTGGGCTTCCGGTCTATCACTCACCAACAAAACACGACAATCATCGGCCTGTCGCAGTCCACTGCTGAACATAGGCCTCTCCACGACAATGCAAATGTCATTTTAGGTTGGTCTTCTATGAGAGAGGCGAGCCGGTTTTTAGGGTTCCGTAGCCAAATGGCAAAAAGCGGAACCCTTATAGATTCGTCAAGTCTGTCTGTCTGTCTGTCTGTCCGTATGTCACAGCCAATTATTGCCGAAACTATAAGAGCTATACTGTTGAAGTTTGGTCAGTCGATGTATTCTGTGAACCGCATTAAGATTTTTACATAAAAATAGAAAAAAAACAATACATTTTGGGGGTCCCCATACTTGGAACTGAAACTTTAAATTTTTTTTTCATCAAACCTATACGTGTGGGGTATCTATAGATAGGTCTTCAAAAATGATGTTGAGGTTTCTAAAATCATTTTTTTCTAATCTGAATAGTTTGCGCGAGAGACACTTCCAAAGTGGAAAAATGTGTGTCCCCCCCCCCTCTAACTTCTAAAATAAGAGAGTGATAAAACTAAAAAAAATATATGTTGTACATTACCATGCAATCTACCAACGAAAATTGGTTTGAACGAGATCTAGTGAGTAGTTTTTTTTTAATACGTCATAAATCGTAACACGCAATTTACCTTTCATCCAATCAAAACACTATTAATAAAACATCGATGAAAGTTACAACGAACTACAAGAACTTTTAAATGATGTTACTTGCTGTTACGGAACCCTTCATGGGCGAATCCGACTCGCACTTGGCCGCTTTTTTGTACTGAAATCAGCGTAAGGGAGTACTTACTCTTGTAAGCTTTATACCTAAAGGACTTGCTACTGCTATAATGGCAAATGATAGATCAACAAAATATTTAACTGCCTCGGTGGCTCAGTGATACCGTATGTGACTGCTATGCTTGAGGTATCAGATTCGATTCCTGGGTCGGACCAAATGTTTCTGTGATCCGCAAATGTTTGTCTAGAAGTTTGGGTGTTTTCTACGTATAATATGGTACGTATTTACAAAAAATAGTATGTTTATGTATTTAAAGAGTCTACCAATAGGGATGACCTGATTTTGACAGCTCAAGATGTGCCATTTATCGTGTCACTTTTCACTTTACACCAACGCTTGGAAGATGTCCAAGATTATTACGAAAATTCGCGTTCTCCTACGCATTTTGCGCAAAAAACGGTAGTCATAGTGCTCCTTCTGTGCGCGCTATGAATCGGATAATAATAAAATTTGAAAGTGAATTCACTCTCCACGATATTGTTGTGCCTGTGAGACAAAGAATTCTTAGTCAAGAGAATATCGCAGCCGTTCAGGCCAGTGTTGATGCGAATTCAAATCGATCAGTTCATAAGAGTTCGATCTCTCTTCAATGACCAACTGGCATATTTTGCGGTTGGATTTGGGCATACACCCATACAAAATTGTTTTGGCATAAGAATTGAAGCCATCCGACCGACGTATCCGTCGTGAATTTGCCGATTATGCACTGGAAATGATGGGAGCCGATGACAATTTTCATCGCAAAATCATCTTCTCAGATGAGGCTCATTTCTGGCTCTATGTATTTGTTAATAAACAAAATTGTCGCTATTGAAGTGAGTCAAATCCACGTGTGGTTCATGAATCACCATTGCATCCGCAAAAAATAACAGTTTGGTGCGGTTTATGATACGGTGGAATAACGTACTTCTTTGAATGTGACGAAGGAAACCCCATTACTGTGAATGGCGAGCGCTATAACTCGATTTTAACGGAATATTTCTTTCCGGATGATGATATTGATGCAGACGATTTTTATTTTCAACGAAACGGTGCACCACCTAGTCCTAGTCCCACTCGGACAATGAAATGAAGGATATGTTCGATGACATATCGAGGGCCCTCCACTTCACGACAAAAACCCACTACAACTCTGTTATGGGTGACTTTAACGCCAAAATGGGAGTACAAAATTGCAGCGAATCGGTAATAGGATCCCACGGGTTTGGAAGCAGGAATCATAGGGGGCAAATGATCGTCAACTTTCTCGAACGAGAGGGGTTGTTCGTGATGAACTCTTTCTTTAAAAAACGGCCGGTTTAAAAAACCACTTCAAAGGAAGTGAACGTGTCGGAGCCCCGACGCTATGACCAAAAATGAGATTGATTTCATTATGATGGACAAAAAACATATATTCAGAGACGTCTCAGTGCATAACAGGTTTAATACCGGCAGTGATCACTGACTTGTTCGAGGCTCTCTGAATATCAACTTCAAGGCTAAACGTGTCCGCTTGATGAGATCTTGGTTCCGACCAACTCTGCTCCGAGCCACGATGGTGTAACGGTGCATATTTTGGTCACGGGATAGATATGAGATAAGCGAACTCTGTTGGTGATATAGTTATTGGGATCAGTTTGATGATAGTGTATTGAGATAGTTCTTGGAACTACCGATAGATGGCGTTAGGGTTAGCACTATTTGCTTTTATTAAAATGGATAAAAAATAGTTTTCTAAAACACAATATATGAACATTATTGTAATTTTTATAAAGTCCAGTATTGGAAGTAGAGAAAATTTAATTTTCTTTGTAATGCACAAGATACAATAAAATTCTAGATTGACTATGCTGAGTTTGGTTTTTGTTTCGAAAAGTTTCTCTGAGGTGAGAGATGACGGAAGTGAGGGGCTCTTTTCCGGTTGGTCGCTAGAGGAAGAGGGGGACAGGGTGGCGCTCGTTCAATTAAGGGTTTTGTTTAGTTTTGTTATGAAGATGTAGTTCCTTTAGGCTCCGTGGAGGCCGGGGAGCCTTCAAGGTCGCCTGCACGCATGATCCAGGTCACCCGTGCTGAGGTGAGGCTGAAAGGACTCTGGCCACGTGCATGTCACTGGTGGTCTGGCTGGGAGTCATCGGGTTCTCATAGAAAGGTTAGCTTGGAATTTGATGGATTACCATTTTAAATGAAAGAAAAAGAAAAGTGAAATGTGTATGTTTTGCTGAATGCGGTTGTGAACAATTTCAAGGACTAGGTGAACAGTAGAATTCGGCTGGGTTGGGTAGCGCTTGGGAAGCTTCGTCAGGTATTCTAATCATCGATCCCACAGTGCCTAAAGACAAAAGTCTTCTACCAGTGCGTCCTACCCGTCATGACATACGGAGCCGGAACGTGGACACTCACGGTACGTCTGGCGTACAAATTCAAAGTCACGCAGCGTGCTATGGAGAGGGAGTATGCTCATAGTTTCTCTAAGGTTTATATTTAAATAGTTTCTCTCGTGTTAGAAACGAGGTAATCCGACAGAGAACTAGAGTTATCGACATAGCCAACAGGATTAGCAAGCTGAAGTGGTAATGGGCTGGCCATATTAGCCGCAGGACCGACAACGGTTGGGGTAAACGTGTTCTTGAGTGGAGACCGCGTCTCGGCAAACGTAGTGTAGGACGTCCACAGGCCAGGTGGAGTGATGATTTGCGCAAGACGGCTGACAGGAGCTGGATGCGAGTAGCCGAGGATCGAACTAAGTGGCGTACAATTGGAGAGGCCTATGTCCAGCAGTAGACTGCGATAGGCTTATAATGATGATGATGAGGGTGCACCACCTCAGATACTCGAGTGAACATGGAATTATCATTCGCATTCTTTCCATATATGCTCATACGACATCTACCTGCCAATCTGTGGCAGAACATTTACTACACAGCTAATAAAATCAAACATCAATATCAAACAAAAGGAACACACACACACACACAGTTTGTACTTTGATGTATAATCGCATATTTGTTAATTCTATATTTGTAAATGTGCGAAACTATGTCAATTCCGCGACGCGTGAGGGCTTAGACCAAAGAGAATGTAATAATAACTACGTTTTAGTTTATACCTGTTTATACAAAGAATTACTATACACATAAGCGTACACCCGTAAGGTATAGAAACAAAATACATCAGATATTAATGTTGCCAGGTTAAAACAATTCTCCTCTAAGAAGGAAGAGTTGTTATTCCGTTTACTGTTCCAAACGCTTAACAAATCTGTCTGTTGGTAACACAACATTTTGGATTAATTAAGTTGGCTGCATTGTATATCCTTAGCTACCAACGACAATATAACATTGTACCAATCACTTGCGCTCTCCCCGATCTGCAATAAACAACTGTATAATAATTCTACTCGTGGTTTCCTTTAAGGTAGATGACCAGCAAAAAATACCTATTAACAGTTCACTTCAAAACACTGTCAACTAAGGTTAGATTAGAATAGTAGGCCCTTAAAACGAAAGTTGAAGATGTAAGTGGGACCAGGATTGATTAAATTAAAATAAAACAATTTTTAGAAGCTTATACTATTTATTGGCCCTTATACAAAATATAATTGTTAAAGAAATTGGATTATTTTCTTTTCTCTTTAGTTATCAGCGTATTTTTGTACTGTTGTGTATCCTTACGTTCAAATATTTTTACATATAGCTTTGCTATTGCCAAATCTTGTCGTCCAGTAGCCTTCGACTACATTTTGCGTACATTTTCATTCTTAGGAAATCCGGAGCAAAATAAAACAATCAAGTCAAATTTCCTCACCAAAATTGGTAATTTTAAGGGGCTGATACATTATCCCTAAAATGATGGTAACCTTGTAATATTACCTTAACACATTAATGGTAGTTCAAACTATTGCTGTGACAACCTACGCAATTTGGACGGTTAGTTACAAACTAGATTCCGAAACAAATATTTGTGGATCACACAAATATTTTCCGACCTGGGAATCGAACCCAAGACCTCGTGATCAGCAGCCGCATACGCTAACCACTAGATCAACAAGGTAGTCTTTTTTCAATTATTATTTTTAATTATTTCTGCACATTAACAAAAAACAATATTGATGTAATTAATCGTAGTATGTTAAGCCGATAAAATGCTATTTCTAATACTTACGTATGAAAGGTTATATTTTCATATTTACGTTCACTGCAGCTTTTGCAGCCGACAACACAACACTGTACTAAGTTTAAAAATATCTGGGTTAAAAACAATTAGATACACTTGAAATCACACAGTAGTGCCGTCAAAAAGACTTATTTTCACTCTTTATATAATTCCCGCTTTGAACATTGTTCGTCACATAAGTTATGTGACAAACTAAACGGCGATAAGGACAAAAAATACGTATCTCTATTTTTCTCTAAATCACTGGAAAATGGTATTGTTAACTGACTCGCTCGTGTACATACCTATTTTGTAAACTGGAATTGGTTGAAACTTTTTTATTTATGTTATTGTATTGTGTATATTTAGAACTGTGCAATCGTTTGTGACTGCGTTTCGCAACCGACTGAGCATGAGTGACCAAGCGACCGGCCAACTTCCTCTCTCGTGTATTTACTTCTTTTGTTTCGACTAGAGTTGGGTTTCTGCCCAAGCGGATTGATCATATTGAATCATAATAATAAATGCCCATAAAAGCCGAATATATGCCCTTTACCTAGGCAAAAACTTCACACTTTATTAATTAAAATGTGTGTAAATATGTGTAAGCAACAAAGAGGAATTAATTATTATTATTTAATTATTATTATTAATTAAAAGTAATAAATATATTAGCTCAGACGTGTTGTAATTTGGTTTTTAACTAGCTTACGTCACTGATTCACTATTTTTTGTTGCTTAGCTATTGAATATAAGTTGGTAAGTACCTTTAATAACTCCTGTGATGTTGTGTGTGTTACTATGAGTGATTTTGATGTTTTATGTATTTGTGTTGATATTGAAAATGCTATCAAATTCGACACCAATAAAAACATTTATAGTGCATCTTTATAATCTCCGTGGTTTAAAGGTCAAAGATTATTGGTATTTATTCCTTAATGAACGTAACTGTGATGTCAATTTGTGCAAATAAATTATTCTAAAGATATAAATAATATCTCTAGTTGTTCTAGTTTCTATTTTAGACATACATTGGGAATACAGCGTAAATTACCAAGTAAAACTAGACGCGGCAGTCATGTGGCAGCTTAAAAAGGCCTTAAAGCTGATTAAGTTGCGCTTCAAAATCTTCCTGTCCATGAACATTTTCAACCTACATTAGAAATTAAAAGTACAATTCTGGACGATACATTTTGGGCTATGGTTGAACAATATTTATTTATATTGTAACACAGGCGATTTTCGAACTGAACAATAAATATTCTGGAACTATCTGAAGGAACGTTTGCAGGCTACAATAGAACTAGAAATTACGCTGCTCATATGTTGAACCCTAAAGCTGAAGGACATGAACTCAGTCAAAACCAAGAAATAGAAGCCAAGGAGCTTATTCACAAGATTGCAAATGTTCTAAATTTAGACTGTTTACTTGATCTTGATCAATATAGAGCGAGGGAAGGAATCTGAGTAAAGGAGCTTGTATGGAAAGCTGCAGAAACAGTTGATGCTGTAATGTGGTTGAAAGCGATTTGTGAATCCTCACCGTTGAGGTGGCACTTTGTATTCTGACGGCACCTTGCACATCTGCTGCTACTGAATGATCGTTTAGCATCCACGGTTTTATATACAAAGCAAAACAAAATCGACTGACAACAGAAAGAGCAGCTCAAATAACATCTCTGGCACATAATTAGCATCTAAATAAAAATAACGATCTACATGACAACCTACCGTTATTCAACTTGAATGAATCGGATACAGAAATTGAAGATTTTTTCGATGATGTCGATGATGATGAGAGTTCAGATGAATCTAACTTGACTGAAGTTAATACGTCTCATGATGCCCAATATCAACCAGTCGATCCGAATTTTTTGACGTAACGTCTAACATCGGATTATTAAATGACGATGATGGTGATGATGACTGAAGATATTTAAGTGACATTAAGTGATTGATTTAATAATTTTAGATTTTAAAAATTGAAATGATGGAATTGTAAAATTTCTGTGTGAGAGAGAAAAATAAAGTTTTATTATTCTTATTATTCTCTTTATTAAAATACATATTCGTTTAATTTTTAAATACATAAATCTAAAAATTACATTTAAAAAAATAAAAATAGCATCGAATGAAAAAATATTTTTTTTTATTATTATTATTATACATATTTACAAGAGTTATATTTGTTAAACATAATGATGACAACATGATGACGAATGACATACTGACAAAAATTATGAAACGATTACAAAAATTTAAGTGCATCTATATATGTATATATATCTTTGTATGTATGTATGTATATGTCTATGTATGTATACCTTTGTATGTATGTATGTGTATCTTTGTATGTATGTATGTATATGTCTATGTATGTGTAGTATTTTACACTAGTTATCTGTGCACCTCCCTACAAGATTTCTTCACCACCCTAAGGTTGACTGGTAGAGAATGCCTTGGGCATTAAGTCCGCCGTTGTACAAAGTGCATAAAGAAATAAATAAATAAATAACCCGAGGATGTGCCACCAAATTTTACCCAGTTCTACCTCCAGTTGTGCCAGATGCGAGTCTAGCCGTATCGTGCGTTCTGTTATACGGTACTCCGGGAAACCGTTTTTTAAAAAAAAAGCGTTGAGGTTTAAACACTGATTTTATTAAATTTACACTAGTTTTAGAAACTTATGGAAATAGAAATAGAAATAGAAAGGTTACAATTAAAACGAAAAGACGAGTGTTCAATTTTAGGGTTTGGAAGAGACTGGCACACCTTTATGGCGCTTTGAGTACTGGGACATATGATACCTGCTTAGTAATGCTTAGGTAAGCAATGTCCCATACTAAAGGGGTATGTAACAGCCCCCCGGTTAAGAGGAAACTTACCGTAAGGGAAAGTTTCCGGAAAAATATTCCATCCGCAAACGCGGTTGATTTGGAATTACTTCTAATTCGATGTGAGTGTTTTCATTTTGTTCATCTGTTACTGTATGCGTCCTTGATTTTGAACACTTGCCCTTTTTACAAAAATATAGTAAAACTAAAGCTAACCATAAAAGTACAGAAATTACACTAAGGATTGGGAAACTTATATGTTTATTAAAATTATTGGAACTATCTACAGAATTTAACTCATCTATAATCTGGTTAGATACAATTTTCAGATTTTTAAGATCATCTAATTTTACATTATTAATTTTAAAAGGAGATATATTTAGTTTCTTTATACGACCTATATTACAGCAACTATCGTTAATAATATTAAAACTAGAAGAAACTATTGGTAATTTTAAAGTAGGGGTAGTTTCTCTTACTAATCTAGTATTTCTACAATATGCTGCACAATTATATGGTATATTAAGTATTCCAGTGCCGGATACAATTGTTTCTGATAGTATACTGTTTGAACATTCAATAGTTAGTTTTGTAGGTTTAGATTGGACAAATATCCAATTATTATTACTTAACTTATGCCAAACATCAATATTACCATGAAGGAATCTATATTGGCAGTTTTCTGGTAATGAGGATACAGCTTTAGTGATGATGTCTATTTCACAATATTGGTTACCCGACACGGTATAAATCTCGTATAGTTTACAAAGGTAGGTCTTGTAGGATATATCTCTACACTCATGTAGGTTCTTTACAAATGCAAATGAGGATTTGTCCTTGCTTATAGCTAAAAATTGTTCTGTAGGTAAAATTAAACTAAAAGAATTTGGTGTTTCTGAGCTATGTGGAATAGGCAATGGAATGTTTTTATATAGGTTATATTCTAATGCACTAACTAAGGGTATTCTTACTACAAATATTAGCTTATTATCTAAATAGTAACAGACTAACTCAGCAATATTAATTAAAGTATGAATATTGTTTAATTCTAAATTTACTGGGAAATCTTTATACTTAGGAACTACCTTAAGGTTACTAATAATGTCTTCGTATAGCTGACGTGGTGTTAAAATAGATGGGTGAAGAGTATTACTTTGTACAAATAGAATAGAGTTTAAAATATCCTCTATCTTAAAAGAGAGGGTGTATAGGTTAGCCTGTAGAACATTTAAAACATTTTCGAATTTGATTTTAAAACTGTTAGTTGTTACAATATTGGATATATTGTTATATGACATAGTTATACTGTCGATAACGTCATTCAATTTTGCTTGGTTAACGTAGATTTCATGTAAAGAATTGTTAACGTTGGAAATAGCTGACTGAGAAACAATTATGCTTTCTTTAACTGCATCTTTAATTTTCTTCTCATTTGTAAATAGTTTTTCGATAGCGTTATTATAATTTTCAGCGTCATCTTCATCTAAAGTACCGAATATATGTCTAAAAATAACACCTATTCCAGATATCCAAGCGGATCTTTTAGAGAAGGTATTAGAAATAATATGGGAGAATGAATCAAAGTCACGTAAGATGTCTGCATATAATAAATTTAAGGGTTCTAACATGTTTGAGCATTGTTTTTCGTCTATTTCTTCACTTTCTCGACATTGGTACCGTATTCTATTGAATGCATTTTGAATGTTTTCGATGTGACCTTTGAAAGCGGACATATCTACAGGGATAACTATGTGAAACTGATCATTAACTACTTTGAGAGAGCCAACTGGATCGAAGAATATACCAGGACCTTGGGTGATGTATTCAACATATTGATTCTCGGTTGTTGCTATAGTAAAAGCGGCCTCCAGTCTGTAATAGTAATTAAATTTAACTAGGTTAGTAAATAACGAATTTGTCATAAACGGGAATCATATTATTAATTAATCATTCAAATGTGCTGGTTTTAGTTCATCGAAATGGTGTTTTACATGACGTCGGTTGATAAGAAGTGAAAGAGTGTTATTGCCATGTACCTTCACAACTTTGTAAGGACCTTTCCATAAGGGTGAAAGTGCTTTGCGCAATCTGACATGGTTTTTTAAATAGACGTAGTCACCTACTTTGTACTGTATGGGACGAGAGTGTCTATCGTAGTAGGATTTGGATCTTTCTTTTGAAGCGTTTATGTTTTCTATGGCTTTTTCATGAGACACCTTTAATCGGTGATGAAGCATCTTTATATACTCGGGATAGGTAGCGTCTGGACTAGAACCAAATACTGAATCGGGGAGATAAGGTTTGTGACCAAAAAGGAGTTCGTATGGGGTAAATTTCGTTGTTGTATGAACACTGGAATTGTAAGTGAGCATGGCAGTGTAAACGAATTTATGCCAGTCTGTTTGGTTCTCGTTTACATAAGACTTTAAGTATTCTTTAAGAGTAGAATGGCTTCTTTCTAGAGCGCCTTGGGTTTGCGGGTGGTATGGTGAGGACCAAAGTTGTTTTATTTTAAGAAAACCGCAAGTGAGCTTAAATAATTCGGCTGTGAAATTGGTACCTTGGTCGGTAAGTATGAATTTGGGAATTCCAAACAAGGAGATGAAATGTACTAAACACTCACAGGTTTCTTCAGCTGTGGCGTTTGAGATTGGATAGGCGGAAGAGAACTTTGTTAGGTCGTCTTGAAGAGTAAGTATGAATTTCAGTTTATGGATTCCGGCTTCTGGTAAAGGACCGACTATATCAAGACTGATTCTTTCAATTGGACGAGAAGAAGTTGTAGTAATTTGCATAGGAGATTGGTTTATTTTCCGCAAGGCTTTGTTTGATTGACAAAATTTACAGTTTTTGACGTAGTTTTCGATATCTGTACGCATATTCTTCCAGTAATAGCGTTCTTTAATCCTGTTGTACATTCTAGTACAGCCTAAGTGTCCTGCGATTGGAATGTCGTGATTTTCTCTAAGGATTTTTGTAATTTCCGTTGGAACTGGGTATATTATAGTATTATGATGTATATTTACTGTGATGTTTGTATTATTGAATAGATACATGAGCATGTTGTAAATTTTGACGAAAGAATGTTGTTCGAATTGGTTTTTAAAGTCTGAGATGGCAATTTCACCAATATCTGCCGAAAGTAATAGCTCATCTCGAACGGATTTAAGCGTCTTGAATATATCCGTATAAGGACAGTTGTCGAAATAGTAGACTTTTGTAAAAAGAAGATAGAATGTTTTGTTTTGGTTCTCGAGTTTTTTGAATGAGTGAAGTTCTCTTTCAGAATTGGAAATATCTGTAGAATCTGCCATGGTAGTTAGGATATCTTGGAGATATGGGTTTGATTCGTCTAAGTCGATTGAAACTGGGATTAGTAGAGTGTTGCAATTGCTTTTGAGAAGGCTTTCATTATGTTCCTTGATATATGAATTAAAAGTTTCGTTTTTATTTAGGATAGATTTTAGGAATTCGTTATAATCTTTGTTAGAGTTAGTAGGAATTGCATCAGGACTTGGAACTGCGGATTTCGAAGGAGCAGGTGAGTTTTCCTGAATTACAGGGATCTGAGGAGAAGTCTGCTGAGGATTGTCAGATGAGTAATTTTGGTTTTCAGGATTGAGGATATCGGAAAGCAGGTCAAGGTCATCATTTTCTAGAAGATCTATCTGAGGTAAGTTGCTTGTTTCGCCGTCGGAAATAGGTATTTGTATGTCTAGGCCTTCTATCGTCATTGGGCTAAATGGGGGAGATTGGTTGGAGTTATTTGAGGTTGGATTGACTTGATTTCGTCTTGACTCATCTTGGATTAATGGATTGACAGGAAATCGGGATAAAGCGTCAGCATTACTGTTAATTTTTCCTTTTTTATATTCGATTTTATAATCAAACTCTTCTAATTTCAGGCGCCATCTTACGAGCTTAGACCCTGGGTCTTTGCAGTTAAATAACCATTTTAATGGTTTATGATCAGTTAGGATATTAAATTGGTTACCATATAGATATGGTCTGAATGTTTTAGTTCCCCATATTATTGCTAGACATTCTTTTTCTGTAACGCTGTAGTTACTTTCAGCTTTATTGAGAGTTCTAGAAGCATAGGCAATAGGTAGATCTTTTCCTATTGGACCTTGGGACAAGATAGCGGAAATGGCGAAATTGGAAGCATCACAAGTGAGGTTGAAGGGTTTAGTAAAATCAGGATAAGCTAAAATAGGAGCAGTGGTCAGGCTATTTTTAAGGGTGTCGAAAGCTAGTTGTTGTTCGTTTTTCCATTCAAATGGTACATCTTTTCTTAAAAGGTTTGTAAGGGGTTTAGCTATTTGAGATAAGTTGGGTATAAAACGGCGATAGTAAGATACCAATCCCATGAAGGATTTAATGTCTTTTGGGCACATAGGTTGTGGAAAGTTTTGGACAGCTTTAGTTTTATCTGGATTTGGTTTTACACCTTTGTCGGTTATGACATGACCAAGATAGGATACTTCTTTGCGAAGGAATTCACATTTGTCCGGTTGAAGTTTAAGGTTAAAATGTCTCAACCTATCAAAAACATTGGAAAGGTTTTTCATGTGGGTTTCAAGGTCATAGGAATATATTACGATGTCGTCAAGGTAAACGAAGCATTGAATGCCTTGTAGGCCTGATAAAGCAGAGTTCATCAACCTTTGGAATGTGGAAGGCGCATTTTTCAACCCGAATGGCATCCTTGTGAATTCGAAGTGCCCTTGAGGAACGGAGAAAGCAGTTTTGGGAGCGTCAACTTCGGACATTTGGATTTGATGAAAACCGGATGCTAGATCGAGAGTACTGAAGTATTTGGATTTGCCTAGTTGGTCAAGGATTTCTGAAATGTTAGGAATAGGGTAAGAGTCGCCGATCGTGATGTCGTTAAGACGGCGGTAATCAATAACCACACGCCATTTACGTTGGCCAGACGCGTCAATTTTCTTAGGGACTACCCATATAGGGGATGACCATGGAGAAGTAGAAGGTTTAATGATCCCTTCGTCGAGCATTTTATTGATTTGGGAATTTACTTCTTGTTTGTGTACGTCAGGAAATCGGTAAGATTTTGTATTTATAGGTAGAGAAAAGGAGGTAGGTATTTCATGAGTTATAGCATTAGTGAAAGATAATTTATCCCCTGGGATATGGAAGATATCGGAGAAGTTTGCACAAATATCATACAGTGAGTCTCGTTCTTCACCGTTAAGGTGAGATACTCTTAGGAGATCTAGAACTTGATTTGTTCGAGCTTGACAATTTTCAAAAAGGGTTGTGTGAAATATTTGATGAGTATTTCTTGATTCGAAGGGTGAAAGTTTTAATTTTAAATCGGGGTTGAAAGTGATTGGAGATTCGGATACATTAACGACGGAAATGTTTACTCTGGAATTGGGCTTTACTTTCACAATGGAGTTGGCAATTAGGATTGAGTCGATAGGATTCTGATCTAGAACTAGGCCTTCTTGGATTTCTGGGTTTAGTACTGAACATTCTATAATGGTTTCTGTTCTGGGTGCGATTGTATAAGTTGGCTCATTGAATTTTAAACGGAGTTTTGTTCTATCTACGGAAAGCGATTCAGTTTGGAAATCGATTTTGGAGTTTGTGTTTGATAAAAAGTCATTTCCAATAATTCCGTCATAAGGGAAATCGATGTCAGCGATGACATTGAACTCATGTTTGAGGGAATGAAACTCGATTGTTATACATCCTAGTGATTTCATAGGATTGTTTGTCGCGCCTAAGCCAGAGAACATTACAATTTGGTCTTTTAATGTGACCATTGTTTCTATCGCTGACTGTTTGATAAGGCTTATAGATGCACCACTATCGACAAGGAACTTCAATGGTTTGGTTGATACGGATGTTTGGACTTCAATGAAAGGTAAGAATTTTCTTGATGGATTTGATGTAATATTGTGTATTTTTTTATCATTTTTAAATTTTGTTTCAGGCGCGGAGCTCGCGGTGCTGGATTTGGAAACGACAGAAATAGGAAGATTCAATATTTTAGGATTCGGAGAGGATTCAGTGGTTACTTCTTGAGATTTAGTAAGCTCTTGAGCGATAGGGGTTTTGTAAGAGTGTGTAGATAATTTGTTGGATTTAGGAGTGGTTTTTTGTAAGATTTCGGAATAGGAAATAGTATTGGAATTAGAAATTAAGTCTTTATTCTGGGGCTGATTACCCTGTTGCGTGATTTTACGAATGCTATCAGAGTTAGAATTTGAATTAGAAATTGAACTAGAAGTTGGATTGGAAGTAGAATTCGAATTAGACTTAAAATTTGTTTTGAAATTGGAATTTGTATTGGAATATGAAATTGAATTGGAACTGGCGTTGGGAATGGAATTGGACTTAGTACTGGTATTGGAATTTGTATAGGATATGGTATTATTGGAAACGGTGGGTTGATTGGATACAGTGAATTTG
Source organism: Phragmatobia fuliginosa (assembly GCA_932526445.1). NCBI lineage: Eukaryota > Metazoa > Arthropoda > Insecta > Lepidoptera > Erebidae > Phragmatobia > Phragmatobia fuliginosa. The sequence goes on from OW052074.1 coordinate 18,784,943, forward strand.
TTATTGGAAACAGCGGATACAGTGGATACAATGGATTGGTTTGATACAGTGGATTTAGTAGATACAGCGGATTTAGATACAGTGGATTTAGTAGATACAGTGGATTTAGTAGATTTAGTATCGACTTTGGAATTAGAATTTCCTGTGCGACACCGTTCAGGAAATTTTACTCGTTTAAATTATTATCCACAGTGTCGTAACCGTCTTGAGCACATTCAGCCTCGACATTGTCATGTGTAATGTTATGGATAGGGCGATTGAAATTGTTACGTGAATCACTACCGTTTTTAATTTCAGTGTTATTGCGGCGATTATTATTGTATTGTCGTTTACGACAATTTTCAATAGTGTGTCCGATATTTTTGCAATATCGGCACGTAGGGGTTTGTAAAGTGGAGAATTGATTTGGACCTTGAGCTCTGGCGAAATAAGGTTGACCTTGTGATCTAGGTTGATATGATTGTCCTTGAGGTTTAGAATAGGATGAGTTAAGAGTGGGTCTGAAATTGTTATTATTTGCATTGAGTGGTAGAAAAGAATTTCTTTTGTAGGTTATACCGAGGATTTTTTCTTCGGCAGTGGCAAAATTAATGGCTTCGTTTAATGTAGAAGGGTCGCGACATCTTACAACTGTTGCTAGTCGAGGGTCAAGGCCCATCATGAATCTATTTAAAGCTAAGTCTTGCATGGTAGCTACCCGACCTGACAGTTCATCTTTTTTTCTTGTTGGAATGCTAATATTAATTTCGGTAAGTAATTTCGATAAGCAGGCCTCTATTCTTAATGAATATTGATTTACATTTTCGTTTGGGTGTTGTTTGCAGCTTTGAAGGTCGGCTAGTAGATGTGAGTAGTGCTTTCGGTCTCCGAATTGGTTTTTTAAAAACTCTTCGAGTTGGGACCATTTTGTGAATTCTTTAATGGCGCATACTGCTTCGGCCTTGCCCGTTAGGCGACTTAAGATATATTTAAAAAGAGTTTCTTGTTGAGCGGATGATGCTAAATTAATTGCGTTGCGACAGTTATTGAGGAATGGTATAAGAGTGTCTCGAGACCCGTCGAAGGTCCCGACAAATTTTATAAGTACATTAAGATCGATTTCCGACATTTTCACTTGCATTTCTTCGTCCTTAACGTCTGCTGCTTTAGGCATATTAACAGTTTTTTAGAAAGAAGAGAAAGAAAATTTAAAAATTTTGAAATGATGTGTATGGGAAAATAAAAATTAATAAGTAAGATTCAAGGTTAATACAATGATCTTATAGGTGTGCAGTGACTCGAGTGCGAGACAGTGTTATCAGTTCCTAGAAAATGATGTGTGGGCGATGAGCGGTAGCTCGTCGATTGTTTTGACTGTCAGATCAATTCTCTGAATTTTAATAAAAAATTACAATATAATTAGTGTGTAGTGAACTTATTATGTATTTAATTTATTATAATATGAACTAATTTATAAACTTTTCTTAATAGTTTTATATATTATTATTTTAATTATGGTAAAGTAGTAGTACAATTCTGGGTTTATCACGATACACTGAAAGTCACGAAGAACACTTAATTCACAGTATATTACGAAGGTTTTTATAACTCACAGAAGAAACAGGAACATTGTAGTTGACCGGGACACGCAGTACTGTTGCTCCTTACAGGATTGGGATGCAGCGGCGCGGCACCTCAAACACGGCACCGTAGTAGATAATGGTTTGGGTTTTGATTCTTTGTTATCGAATCACACTTTAATTTGGCACTTTAATTTGGCACTTTAATTTGGCACTTTAATTTGGCACGTTAATTTGGCACTTTTATTTGGAACTTGAAGAAATACGGAGAATTTGTTGGTGTTTACCAACAGATTTAGTAGAAAATTCGAAGGTTTTCACACACGACACAACACAGTGAGGTACTGGAAGCGTTACCAGGGACCTTTAAAATCCCCTTTAGCTGCCACCAATGTTATACGGTACTCCGGGAAACCGTTTTTTAAAAAAAAAGCGTTGAGGTTTAAACACTGATTTTATTAAATTTACGCTAGTTTTAGAAACTTATGGAAATAGAAATAGAAATAGAAAGGTTACAATTAAAACGAAAAGACGAGTGTTCAATTTTAGGGTTTGGAAGAGACTGGCACACCTTTATGGCGCTTTGAGTACTGGGACATATGATACCTGCTTAGTAATGCTTAGGTAAGCAATGTCCCATACTAAAGGGGTATGTAACAGTTCGTTGTACCTAGCCAGGGTCAGTCGGTTGTGGTGGACTCCCGTAACCCGGAGATTCTTAGCACTCCCTGCCCCACCGTTACCGTGGTCGCCACCATAACGCTGGGCAGGCGGGTTGGCGATCGTAGGGTGCAGCTTATTGTATCGGTGATGCTGCTGCCCATCACCAGTCTGTGGTATTTAGCTACACGTATTCGGATGGATATACCGCCATCAGTCGGTCGCCAGAGCCTCGTTTGTCGTTCAGCAGGACGTACTGCGTGCAGGTGAGGTTGGCTTGGGATAAAAGATGTGGGTTCACCCCCTCTACATCCCTTCAGTTATCTGAATATAGAAAAATCATTTTGATAAGTTTAGTGCGTCCTTCCGAGTAAAAATCTTTAGTAAATATTTAGACTTGGTGATCATTCACATCAGAGAACTTTTATTGCTTCTTTCATAAGAAAAAAACAACAAAGCGATGGACTCAGAATTTCAAAGGAATAACTGTATTTAAATTTCTGTTTGTGCACTTGCACCTTTAAATCAAAACGTCATGATATGTAAGACCATGCTGTTAAAATACTCTTGCTAAAAGTAGAAAGTGTGATTCGACTTGCGAAAAGATTTGTACAGTCATGAAGTCAATAACCTTGCAAAGAATTTACAAAAGCATATTTAAAAAGTGAGCTGACTTTATTACAAGAATATTTACGTTAAAAATAGTTGTAATGTTATACAAAATATATCACAAAAAATAATTTATCTGAAGACATAATAAAAAGTGATATAATTGTAACCTTCCATTTGTCAACGTAGCATTAATGTAATAATTATGCCATTTAGGGACAACACCTAACTAGCTAATGCTTATATGATGATGATAGAATAAAAGAAAATAGTTAATAAACAAGAAAGTGACTACAAAATGAAATTGCTAATGAAATTGAAGCCCAATCAGATTTTACCCTAGAATGCACAGCAAATTTCATTTCCAAGATCACTCCACACGATATAACTATTGTTCTATGATATAAAAATAAGCTATCTGTTTATAATTTTACGGTGTTATGTGTCATTTCAAGCTAGATGTAAAGCAAAAGAATTGTCAGTTTTCTGTATTATTCATCACAAAGTAAATGTGGCAAAGATTTTTGTTTCTGTTTCGACAATTGAGTGGGTCAGAATCGCAATCGTATCGTCTTAATTATGTATGTATAGGCTAGAAGAACCTTTCAACGATTACATTAGCTGAATACATATATCTATTTTATTTACAATAATGACACTTTTGTCTATCGAAGCAACTGCTCAAAATGAAGTCCGCTGCGTTCAATACACAAACGTCCACGTTTGATACAATTGTCTTTTAATTTTCTCAATGTGTCTATCACTTTTACTTTATCAAAAGTGTCTACTATCGCAATGCGTAAATCGTCACGGCTTTCATATTCACGTGTGTAAACAAGTCTTTTTATTTCCAACCATAAAAAAATCCAGGGGCATTAAGTCCAGGCTTCTAGGTGGTGGTATTCCAACTTCTTTAACGGATCATGAAAGTATTGCTTTTAATATGTCCTCAACACTAAACATTAAATCTCCCAAATTCATCGACCGTCTAGACACACCAGCGTTCGACAAAGCTCTCAAGCTCGTTGATTTTAGCCCAATTTATAACTATAACGATGTTAACTTAGCAACAGATACTTCCTATAATGTATTATTTTGCTTGAATAAGTTTATAATATTTGTATATGTGTGGAGGCTTGTTATAAGCAATTTGTTTGTTTTAAATATTTATTCTATTGTATTTATTAGTCTGTAAGTCTTCTTTAAAATAAAATAAATAAATAAATAAATAAAAAACAGATTTTTTAATAGACATGATTTGTAAACTTAACACTAAAACTATTAAAATTATCCGCCGTAAAAGATCATTGAAACCGTGGATGACACCAGGTATGGTAAAATGTATTATAAATAGGGACAATCTCTATAAAAAAACCAAGCATGATCCTAACAACGAAATAATAAGAGTCACATTTAAGAGATACCGGAATTACTGCAGTCTAATCCTAAAATAACTTAGGAGTTATGAAAAACAACAAATTCCAAATCCTAAAAATGATAATAAAAAATTGTGGAAAACTATTAAAGTCATCACGAATGCAACTAAACTCAAAGATTCGCCTCATGAACTATTGCGTTCTGGTTGCATTCATTGGACAGCTATCGCTCCATAATGTTCTCAGATAGCATTGGCAAAGGTTTTGGGCAATTGTTGAGTAACAATCTGGGTCACTCTGTAGAAAATTATTGCATGCCCGGCGCAACATATAAACAAATAATGGATAAAATAACGACATAATATATACTTTCGATAAATACACAAATTTAACCATATTTTTAGGTAATAGTTTAAATATTAGGAAAAGAGATGTCACGGACAGTGTTGTTAAATTACTGGAATTAAATGTTCAGAAAATTATATTATGTGCATTCCCATATTATAACAATATGTCGCAAAGACAAAGTAGGTACACTATTTGCTGAATAATCACTTACAATTCTTAGTGAGTCACCATAACGACAAACTACAATTCTTTGCGTGCGTTACCCCAGCAAAAAAGCAAAACAAATTGGGCCTTAGAGAGATGAGAGTATAACAGAAAATTAGTGTGTTTTAAGGAGTAATTTGTTACAAATAGCAAAATTTGTGCATGTAGTAGTTTAAAAGTTATTCGACAAAAACACTTTTTGCTGGAGTAACGTTTCAAACGTTACCCCGGCAATTTTTTTTTTTAAATCGTTTCAGACCCAAACCAAATACATGAATAGATAGCTTTTGTTACCTATTAAATGTTAGCAAACAGCAAAATTTGTGTATGCTGTGGTTCTTAAGTTATTGACAATTTTGCTGGGGCAATATTTTGGACTTGTCTAGAACTTGAAAATGGCTGAACTCAGAAGTTTGAAAAAAAAAAACCATCGATAGACCTTCATTTGCTTATATTTGTTTAGTCATTAGTTTTTAAATTTTTTGATGAACACTGATGTAATTAAATGGTTTTGAAAATCAGAAAAAAACAGTTTAGCTAGTAAACCAGTATACTTACAATCAAATAAAAAGCTGTAACGTGTAGTCATGGTTTATATTTAGGCGATTAACACACGGCGCCGCGCACCGCCCTGGTTGTGAAGCGGATCTCATGTCGTATTGAGGTATACGAAATCCGTTGAAGCTTTACACACGTACACTGACCGACCGCGCGGTCGAGCTGTGTTTTCACCGCCACCGCCCAACCGCGCTGACGACCGAGCGGTTGGGCGGTGCCTCACACACGGGCCGCCGCTTAACCGCGCGGTTAATTTATTTATTTATTGTAGACACGCCAATAGTAGACATATACAACACTGAAAAAAAGCATTACAACACAATATAGTTCTTATATTGTGTTGTAATGCTTAATAATAAAAGGCATGCATAATGAACACCAATGAAATTGTGTTTTAAGCGGTTTGAGCAGAACAATGTAGTACATAATTTAACACTATATTTGTAATTATACAGAGTAGAAATACAGTGCTTTATTTTCAATTAAAAATCATCGTTGGTGCAGGACGTATTGCAATTTAAAAATGAAATTTGCCAACAAATAATGAAATAAAGGAGTGGAAAAAAAAATATATTCGCGTATATTTAAAAAATGTAAGTTTATTTTGTGTCGAAGTTTTATAGAATAAAATTAATGCCCTATTTAGAGTTCTGCTTCGTAAAAATGGATGAACCCAATATCTTCTTTCTTTTCTAAGAAACAAAATCGCATTAAGTCCGCTGATGCATGTATTTGTGCGTAAAGTAAATAAAATACAAGCCAGATTGCTGCCACCACTTCAGTCTATGATCAAAATGGTCAAAACCACGTTAAATACAACCGCGCGGTAAGGCGCGAGAACCGCCTTACCGCGCGGTGCACCGCTACAAAATCCGCTCAACCGCCACCGCCCACCGCAGCAGTGCGCGGTGCCGTGTGTTAATCGCCTTAAAATGACTGTAAATTTGGAATAAGTAACTTTAAGCAATAAGACGATATAAGTAAATATTATTAATTTTAAATGGTATATTTAAGTCATCGAGTACGTGGTATAATAAAAACTGATAGTGAGGTGGCACAGCAGTTCGTTGATTTCTTTACTGATATCCCTGTTAAGACAACATAAGCTCTGAATTCCTCACCGGTTCTCTCTTTGGCCTTGCTCCGAAAACTAGTCGCTGCCTATCCAGAGTCTTTTAATTTTAATAACATAAAGTCATCTACAGTTACGAAGGCTTTTAATACAGAGGGTGACCAGTCAGTGAGCACCCCCTTCTACCCTTGTACTCACAGTCTGAGCAACCTCCACCGTACTACTTTTACAATAAGCAGCTGAAGTGCTACCGTCAGATTGGCAAATAACCTTAATTTTAGTACTATTACTAAAGGTAGTATGTGTTAACGGTAACTTGTGTGTCACACCATGTATGACAGAGTTAATACAATAAAACCAATACTGAAGCTATTTGGGTTCTAACTTTGTGAGGTAAATACACAGCATCCCCAGTTAAACTTAATTTCTTAACAAAATTGTTAGTGTTAAAGAATTGTAGTTTGTCATTATGGTGACTCACTAAGAATTATTGTAAGTAATTATTCAGCAAATGAATGTACCTACTTTGTCTTTGCGATATATTGTTATAATATGGGAATGCACATAATATAATTTTCTAAAAATTTAATTCCAGTAATTTAACAACAATGTCTGTGACATCTCTTTTCCTAATTAAGGTCAAACCGACCGAGGATATTTGGGGTATGTCAGTGCAAACTTGTAAGCCCATTATTGAAACAGTTGCCCCCTACTTAGCTTCAATTTTTAACTCCTGTGTAGATCAAGGAGTCTTTCCGGATTTAATGAAACAAAGCAAAGTAATACCTTTATTTAAATCCGGAGACACTTCAGATACAAATAATTATAGACCTGTTTCAATCTTGCCAGTCTTTAGCAAGGTATTTGAAAAGATCATGCTCAATCAGATCCTTCGCTACTTTAACAAAAATAACATCCTTCACGATCAACAGTACAGGTTCACCTAAGGACGTTGTACAACTGACGCCGGTGTCACCTTGTTAAAGCACATCTTTGATGCATAGGAAGCGTCACAGGATGCTATCGGGGTTTTCTGTGATCTCTCGAAGGCATTTGATTGCGTAAGTCATGAAACATTATTATTCAAGCTTAATCACTACGGAATCGATAAACCAGCACTTAGCTTGATTAAGTCTGTGGCGACTTCCACATACAGCCCAGGCGAAAACACACGATAGCGCCATCTAGCGAAGAACCACGGAACCGCAAAGAAAACACGTAGCGATCTATACTGAGTGATTACTAATCCTGAATCGCGAAAATTACATTCTCGCGCCGATTAGCATATATACAACATCCCAACATCAACTGTTGGGCAGTGGCCCGCCAGGCATGATCACTTCGCCAGGTCGGAGGATCCTCCCTTTGTGTTGGAACAACACAACGTTCCTCCACAGTGGCGAACCCGATGTGATTGGAAGCAGCCTTCAAGGAAGCAGATCAGCAGCGCCATCTTGCTCACTACCACAGCGATGACCGTCATTCTTGTCTCAGCCAGCCAGCAACCTGGGCCTCATCAGGGAATACCACTCGTAGGACGCGACCGATCCAGCCTGGTTGACCCTACGGCCTCAACAACGTCTAGGCACAGCACACAGCACCTACGGTTCACGTAAGAAGAGGATCTCTCTCCCGTCTACGCAGCAGCCAGCCACTACGCAGCAATCGCCCCGACTCACTGGGGACCTCACCGCAGCACCGCGCACCGCACGCCCGACTCACTGGGATCAGCGGCCTTCAGTCCCGACTTACTGGGACTAGCGGCATACGAAGAGCTATCTCATTTTAAATACCACGGTAGCCACATAAAAAATGACAACACTTTGGCGTCAGAGATACCAGCTAGGATAGCGGGTGCTGCAGCGGCCTACGGAAAACTGAGAGGGCGTGTTTGGAATTCACATGACATCAAGCTACAGACTAAGGTGCGAGTCTATGAAGCCATTGTCCTGCCTACGCTTTTATATGCTGTAGAAACGTAGTGTTGCTTTAAAGCAGATAAGCTAGACCACTTCCATCTTAAGTGTCTAAGATCCATTCTGCGCATTAAGTGGCAGGACCGTATGCCAAACTAAGAGGTTTTGCGTCGAGCAGGTCTTCCCGGGGTAGAAGCAATGATAGTGAGGCAGCAGATGGGCTGGCCACGTAACACGCATGAGCGATGACAGGTTACCAAAAACTGTCTTCTACTCAATACTACAATTTTAAATTGTGCTCTCATTTTATCAGGACGGTTTTGAGACGCTGAGTGTGCATCTTGGGTTTTTTGGATGGATGGATTTTTCTCTATTATTTAAATTACTGACAAAAAGCATAATTGTATTTTTGTTAAGTTAGTTATCATGTAAAATTTTACTTACTACCATGTACCATTTCGTGTTATTGTTAATTGTATCGGTATTTGTGTTCATACCTCTTTATTCGCTTTACTCAAAATATTTGTAACATGACGTGTCTTTACAAATAGGCATTAGAAAGTGCGCCACATTTAATTCGAGCGACAGCGACAGCTGTGTTAAGATTTGAATCGTTTTATTATGCGCTTGTTTATTTTTTTTTAATTTTTACTATGTATCTAAGAATATTATAATGAATGTTCTTTTCGAGCGGTCACTAGGTGGGTTCTAAGCTTTATAACTCTGAACTGAATACAATATACCATAGATCAATAAATATTTGCCAAAAAAAGCTATCATGAAAAAAGACAATATAAAATGAACCTGGTATATCCCCATACCGCGAGCATCAGGGCAGCTGCAATAGTAGCTCCCTCTCCTACCCCTACCAGGATCTGAATCCCGAAGGTGGAAGCCACTGCAGTCATCAGGTATCCTAATATCATGATAGACAGAAAGACAATAAGTGTGCCGAACATACAGTACATATTCTTTCCTTCGTTGTGTACAGCCAGTTCGGAGTACAGGTCTTCCAGCTCCTGAATATGGACGATAACATTAGATGTAGATCAAGGTAAATAAATAATCAGAATAGGTGATTGTTTCCGATCACCTAAGGCCACTTGAAGAAATATTACTACAAGCAAATATTTTATTCCTACTCTACTACTAGTCTACTCTATTAAAAAAAACTTTTAAAAATAACTAGTGGAGACTAGGATATTTGTAATATTCCTTTGTCGCGAGAGCCTTTAGTGTTCCCACTAGGCAGCTGTAGACGGGGGTTGTCCGGTCAATGGCACTATACGGTGCAACGGTGTGGGCGGCGGATCTGACCTCCCAGAATAGGGCGCGCCTCTGGCGCCCCCAGAGGGTATTGGCGGTCAAAGCCATACGCGGTTACCGCACCGTATCGACCGAGGCGGCGTGCGCCTTGGCCGGAACACCCCCGTGGGACTCGGAGGCGGAGGTGTTCGCCGAAGTTTATCGCATGGGCCGCGCAGAACAATCATCACTGTATGTGCAGAAATTTTACAGGATGAAATAAAAGAAAGTCGTTACGAAACAAAAAGTTATCTACAACCGGAAAAATTCCCTGATAACGTTGTATCAGAACTACCTCCACTATTAACTTGATTTTTCTTTTTTTTAGTATCTTTAATATCGTGTCGGATAAATGTCCTGTTAACCTAAAAATAGATACTATTGCCTACAGTATTATTTCAGCACTTAGTCCTAAATCCTTCATATCGTTTCTTCAACTAGCTGTTGGAACATTCATTTATCGCAAAACAGAATCGATGTTAGTTATCAATCTACTAAGCAAACTGGGTGTTTGCACATCTTATCATAATATTCAGCTTCATGAAGCTTTACCAATAATTTTAAATCAGAAAACTATAATTACTGATGCTTTCGTTCAATATATGTTTGAAAATACTGACCGTAATATAAGCACCTTAGATGGTCAGGAGACTTTTCATTGTTTAGGAGGCATAGCAGTGTACACACCAGCAAGTAGTGTTTGATATGAAGGAACTCCAATGAAATGTAAAAAATCTGCAGCGCAATTAGCATCTACAACAGATATCACCGAAGAGATTTATGACGAGAGAGGGCCTTCTGGATTAAACACAAGTCGTGTGGCACTCGGGGACTGCGGCATAGCTATTGCACAGCATTTTTATCAACTTATGCAATTATATTTATTTATTTAATTTTTATTTAAGCAGTTTTTTTTCTTTAATTTTAATTCAAGTTTACAAAACAATATATACTGTCTTTTTACCAACAAACATACGTAACATACACTTTGGTTAAAAGGATGATTATATTATTGCTAAATAATATAATCATCCTTTTAACCGAAAGACAATGACAACCAAAAAGAGAACATAATAGTAATCTAATATGGAATAAAAAAACGAAATAAAAAAAGAAGTAGAATCTAGAATGACTGTGTTGTCAAGGCAACGGATAACGGCCGGTGGCGGCAGCACGCATGCGCTAATCTGCCTATAGAGCATGGAGCCGCCACATCCTTGTCGCACTGCAGTTACAATCATATTCTCTATCCTATTTTAGGCTGTTGGGTTTTTTCGTAACGGAATTTCTTGATTCGGTCAAAGTCCGCGATAAAAGCTATACAATAGCTTATTTTTTTTAATAGGTAAACTATAAGTTTACCTATTCAAAATATATAATTCTAAAAGTAGCCTAAGTTACTCCTAATATAGACAGCTACCTGGTAGTAAAATATTATCTTACAAACAGATAATTCGATTTCAATATTTGTATGTTGCAGAGCCTTCAATCTGGAGCACAGCCTGGAGTGAAGAAACGGCCTTTTTTTATCTTTGCTTAATTAAAAATTACTGTTAAAGTTTGAACGCAATAAAATTCTTTGAATACACTTTTAATATTTAATTATTACAAAAGTTTGTTTCAGTTTAATTATTACGAGTTAAGTTTTGTTCTTTGAAGAAAAAAAACACAACTGAAAGCATATTATTGCATTTTTTATTGTTTTTTAAAGTCTTCTCCACGTAACTAAATACACTTTCCATTCGCTCAAACCCGTTATTATAACATTTATTCCACCCTAATGTCAGGGTGTTCAAAATGGCAGACTTGAAAGCGTCAACTGTTTCTTCACCGGGGCGGTCAACCGTTGAGAGTTGTTTACGTCGTTGAGAACACGTGCAGCGATGACGTAGGTCGTTGAATATTGTGTTGCGCCGATATATATTATCTAAAGTAAGTAACTCTGTCTGTCTGTTACGCTTTCACGCCTAAACCACTGAACCGATTTTGATGAAATTTGGTATGAAGATAGAACTGAACTTGGGAAAGGACATAGGATAGTTTTTATCGCGAGGTAGCATAAAGGTAGAAGAGTTTGAAATAGGGGACGAAAGTTTGTGTCGAAGTCCCTTATTAACAAACATAAAATCAGTTAGGGTATAAACGAATTACACGCGGGCGAAGCCGCGGGCGGAAAGCTAGTCATACATATTTTCACACATTGGCTTGCATTATCTTTCATTAAACATTTTGTATTTTATTAAATTAATTATTAAAAAATAGTAAAAAATAGTTAGAGTTTTAGTGTTGTACTTAACTAAACTATGTTCATTGATTGGTCAATAGCTATTTAATTACCATGTTAAATATTTACTTGATTTTTGTAATTGTAGGATGATTCGGTTGCTGATCCTGATTGGAGTAATCCTGAAGAATTAGCTACAGACAACATAGAAACTGATAGTGATATTGAAACAGGCAAAACGGACGTCATCCCGCCCAAAACAATTAAGACAGCAAGGTGGCACAAAAGAAGAAAGGATACCTATGACCGAAATGCGCAAAAAAGGAATCGTTCACAAAATTTACCTTACAAAAATTATAAACAATAGACACAGCCTCCCAAAGCACCTAAATCCGGAGAGTGTAAATGTAAAGTACGTTGCTTATTAAATTTCCCGGAAGATCGTAAGGAAATCTGTAAGTGTGCATCCATAGTGCGAGCCTAGCGCGGTTGCGGCGACGGGCGCGAAATATCAAACATATGAAAAGCGCCTTTGCGTCCACACTGAAGTGACTAAGACGGGAGCCTAGTGCGGCGGTCTTGAGCTACACAGCGCGCGTAGTTTTCAAACACTCCTATCCGCGCGTTCTGGCCACAGTGGCCACACTACGGGCCTAGTTAGCGAGCGACTCAACGAGCGGTTGGCGAGGGTAACAAACCAGTTCGGTCTTATTGCTCGGCGTTTGCGCGTCTGTTAATTGTTTGTCGTAAAATACTGAATTGCGAAAGCGAAATAAGTGCGATTCAATCTAGACAACCTATATGGCAAACCAACACATCAAGCATCATAACAAGAAAGTTATTGTTATTTCAACAATAACAATTTCAAATAGCAAATCCTCATCCATAGTTTGCGACACCTGATATAAGTCGAAACGCTACAATAGCTCGCGCGTCACTGTGGCCACTGCAAGCACCCGCTCGTCGCGCCCGCCTAATCTCATCATCACCGCGCAATCAGTATGAACGCACGCTTAGTCTTATTGGAATGCGTTTGGTATTTTCTGTGACTTGTCTAAGGCTTTCGATTGTGTCCATCATCCTACACTCATCAGGAAGTTACAACACTACGGAATAAGAAATAATGCTCTAAATATTCTAACGTCGTATATATGAATAAAAGAGTTCAAAAAGTTCTTATTAATGGCAAAACATCTTCAGGATCCCCAGTAACAATGGGCGTCCCACAGGGTTCTATTCTAGGTCCATTTCTGTTTCTCATATACATAAACGATCTAGCTTATTATGTAAGTGACAATCATGAGATTGTACTGTTTGCGGATGACACATCCCTAATTTTTAAAGTTAGGCGCCAACTTGACAGTTTTAATGAAGTCAACAGTGCACTCTCGAAAGTGGTACATTGGTTTAATACAAATAACCTTCTCCTTAATGAGAAGAAGACTAAATTCATTAAATTCTCTAAACCAAACGTTCGACATTCCACAACCAATGTTCGATTGAATGGACTGGAGTTGGATCCTGTGCAATCTACTGTATTTTTAGGTATAACTATTGACGCTAAGTTACAATGGGGGTTTAAATTTATGTTGATGTGACGATTGTTTATAGTCGAATTTACATTATATATTTAACAAATTTATTTAAAATTGTTGCTATTGTTGACATTTTTTAAATTATTATCTTTAATTATTATAGTTGATTCAAATTGTAATTATCGCTTTTTTTATATGTCTTTTGTATTTAAAAATATTGTCTGGACTTTAAAAGAGACTGGAATCCCTGAGTTTGTTTCGTCCTATCTTCTCAGGGCTAGTCCAGTTAGGAAAGGCCGAACTCATCTGCTCAAAAAAAAAGTTTAACTTGCAAAAGTGTTCATGTACCCTAATTGCAGAATAAATTATTTGATTTGATTTGATTTGACAATGGTTGAAGGTTTAATGCTTCAAGTTTAAAAAAAACGGCCTAACATTGTTCAATATGCGTATGACTATGTTTCCGATTTTAAAGAACTGAATATATCGAAAAGAAACACCGATGGGGTCTTTTAATAACAATCTTCGAAAGCGTAAGAATGAGGAAACAGAATATGTATTTGACTATACATCAACTGATAAGAAATAATTGTTTTTAATATTTTATTATTCGTTTTTGTTTATTTCATTATAGGTTTGGTAGGTATTTTGTTCTTTTATTTTATTATAATACATAGGTAATTTGTAGGTAGTAGAGCCACGCTGATTTCAGCACGAATGGGCCGGCTCGACCCGGCCAGTACTACCCTCACACAGAAGACCATCCTAATAATGACAGCATTCTTGCTGTCGCATTTCGTTGGTGAGTGTGAGACCGGAGGCCCAATCATTCTGCATCATTCTCCCGCCCTTCGAAGGCCGGGAGAATGATGCAGAATAATCTAACCAAGCTGCCATGGTAAGGGTCACCATGCTACATTGCCTACCCTCACAATAAGCATGGTGACCCCTACTCCTGGATTCTACTCATGCTTTCCATCAGGCAGAGTAGAGTCACTTTGGCAGGCTTAAATATAAACAAAAAAAAAATATTTCACATATCAAACCGACTTACGGTAGCAAGAAGTCACTAACGTTTAATTTTGGCTTATAAAAAAAAATATCACTTACATGAATACCGTCTCACACTTTTTTTAATTAATATACATGTTAAGCAAATCCAAAACATTTAATTTTTCTCACTGTAATTATGTATTAAGGATAATATGGGGCAATCAACATAACCACTAATTCCAACTAAAATGTCGTGTCGCGTGTTCCTAAAATAATGAATATATCCCATAATGACTTCTTGCAATAAGCCGTCGATATTATGTTATAAATAAAGCTAAGATTTCTCTAACCACAAAGATTTAATAATTTATTTATTATTTTAAAAAATAGTGTAAATTGTGCACATAACAGATTGCAAATGGTCAATAATAAGGCACATAACAGGTATTTAATAAAAGTATATCGTATTTAAATTCGTATTTATTGAGTAATAAATAAATGAAAGGAAATAAGTATTAATCGGGCTTAAATTTAAAAGAATCATAAAATGGACACTCACTATCTAGGTTTAAGTTCTTGTAGCTGATTGAACTTGGATTGTGTTATTTCCAAAGGCCCGTCGTATAATGTCGCAGATTCGGGATACTCTTTAGGAATATGCCTTCGTTGTGGAAGGATTGTATAATTTTGTGGATGACGAAGTTTGGAGTATACATCACCCATTCAGCTATATAAGAATGCTCTGACATCAATAATGTAGTTAATTTTACATAATCTTTTAAAAAATCATAATGAACAACTCTAATGTCATAGGGTTGTTTAGGCCGATCTTGACGTATTCTCGTAATGTAATCCTAAGGTGCATAAATATTATAATTATCAATGATAATATAAATCATTGGGCTTTCTTTAATGTTCGATAGAAGAGCGGACGCTGTCAACCTCCATTACAGAATGTCCCTTTTCTAAAATTATTTGTTCCACTTCTACTTTAAAAATAATACTATGAAAATATTTTTTTAAAGTAGAAGCATAGTGTACTTGCTAGTATAGGTCTTATTGTGCGCGTAGGTAAAAAGATTTATTACTCACGGTTAGTACAGACGGTGTCCGGAAATAATGAGTCATAATAATAACATAAAAGTTCAATGGTAACAGTATATTTAAATGTACGGCACAGAAGTTTCACAGTTTACGCACATAAAAGAAATTACAAACTAATTTACAATAATGTGAAACCTGTTCGAAGTATGAACATGGAACGAATTCAAAAGTACTCTTACTATCTAAGTGGAATAGTGCTGCGTCGGCGCCTTTTGTCATCGTTAGCTTCGACGAAGGTTCTCACCGGCGTCGGTTCGGTTCCGTGGAAACTGCAGCGTCGGCATATTGGACGTGTGCGGTGTTGATTGATAATGCGCTGCATTGGCTACCCTTTGGGGTTCCGTATGTAACAAACGTATTCTAAATAAACGATTCCATTTCATTACTAAACTTCATCTTTTTATTATTTTCTATCATTTTTCCTAACCTGATTTCTTACAGTACTGTGTAGATATTTATTTAAACTTCAGAAATCAGAAAATTTTCACTTTTCGTCAATATTCTACTTATTATATGACGAGTGATGACGTACGAAACGTGCGAAGCTATCACCATTCCGCGACGGGTGGGAGCCTGTCTAACGATCTACGATGTATATTATAATATATCAATGTCTACGATCGATGTGCAATATTGTTTGGCCAGCCTGTGCCTTCTTCTAGATTCCTCCACTTTAAACGTCTTGCCAAAGGAACCAATACTTGTTTACAGTGGAAACATATTCATTGTAATTTTTATAATAAATTGTTTTATCTGTTAAACAGAGGTATTTCCTCCAATTGTCTACGTATATATTTACGTGCGACGTAGACATGTACAAGCGTATTGAAGAAAACATTGTTGGCACAGATAGTATCACTGCAATTATGTCACTGTTATTTATGGTAATTGTGGTTATTTATAGTTATTATGTATTTTCATTCGGTTGCGGAAAACACAAATTCACCTACCGCAAATATACAAATTCACTACAAATAAAAATATTTACTTTAAATTTTGTAGTATGTGCTTGTGTTATTGTGTTTGTAAGAATGTTATTATTGTAATTGTAGAATATTTCATACTGGACTTACCACTTTAACAATTTTCAATATTTAACTTTAACTTAGCTGCTATCGGCATTAAATCGGCTGCTACGGTGGGCACTGAAAATCAGTTCTGCGATGGTCTAAGTCCGTTGCAGTAAATACTGAGTGTCCACCTATTTTGTTAGACATGGCGTACAGCCCATATTACCACTATTGACTGCCCAGTGCCCTATTTCAGAGGCTTACTTTTGTTATGCACCAGTTAATGTACACTTTGTTTTTGTAATTTTTGGCATTCGATTCGATTTATGTAATATGCATTAACTTTACGTGTGAATTTCATAATGTGATGCTAATTTACACACTAAAAATCAATGCCACGTCATTTGGCATTGACAGTTGACAGTAATGTCAATTGACAATGACAAGTGTTACAAGCCTCAAAAAATA
Organism: Phragmatobia fuliginosa; assembly: GCA_932526445.1. Classification (NCBI taxonomy): domain Eukaryota; kingdom Metazoa; phylum Arthropoda; class Insecta; order Lepidoptera; family Erebidae; genus Phragmatobia; species Phragmatobia fuliginosa. The sequence continues at coordinate 18,801,884 of OW052074.1, forward strand.
CTTCTACTTTGTATAGTGTTTAAATATATCGCATTAAACCTTGTATGCTGTGTTTATCAAATAAAGTTCTTATTATTATTATTATTATATAAGAAGATTTGGAGTTAATATAAAAAACTACAAACCTTTATATCTATCTATCATATCCATGCTATCATTATGTACCCGTTCGAATAATTATTGAGGTTTTGCGGTAGTTTTTGAGGCAGCGAGTCTCTTGACCGGAACTGCACTATATACCTGGAGGCGAGAGCCCTTGCGGCTCTATATGGTTTTGAATTTGGTAGGAGCCCCAAAAATCGAGAAACAAAAGGTCAGAAATTCCAACTATACCAAGTCCTTGCAGAGAAATGGAGGGAACGATTTGGTCAACTGAGCGCTGGGCATGCTGTTATGGTGGCGGTAAGGCTCGTTATGGAGGATTGGTTAAAGAGGCATCACAGCAGTTTATATACCATACCATACATGTTATATCGGCTGACACAGATGTCTGGAAAGGGATGCTTAGGAGATCATTTGTACCATGTAGCAAAGAGCCAAGACCTGAGTTTCACCGTATATAGACGTTGGTCGAATCGTAGACACAGCCGCGGTCCACACGCTGGTAAATGTCCGGCGTGAGAAGAGCCGAGGCGTGAGCTCGTGGAACTCCGCCGTCTCTTTCTGTGAGCAAGTTTTTTTGCGAAGGAGATGACGGAGCGAGACAGGAAGAGGAACTCTCCCGGTCTGCCAGGTCCAGAAACGGGCCATATACCGCAGACGACTCGGGCGCCGGAGATCGAAGAATGATATCCATCCTCAATAAGCTCAAGGCTGGGGGTTACAGATGAGGACAACTGTCACCCTAGCAGAAGCAGGCCAGGATGGAGGCCCGAGAGCTGCAAAGAACACGCACCCTTTCTTGTGAGCAGGAGGCAATAGTAGGGTTCCCACACAGAAGGGGGCCAATTACAAACCGTAGGTGGTTTTGCGGTAGTTCTTATTTATTTTATATATGTTTGCTATGTACATATATATATATATATCTCCGTTATCTCCGGTATCTGGTCTATATCTCCGTGTCTGATTTTCAGTAAGGTTCCAATATAAGAAACAGTACGTCATTTCGTTAAAGGTGGGTAAATGTATGGAATTAATTATTGTTGTTAGAAAATGTTTAGTAACTCATGTCAAGTAGTCTGAAGATCCTATGATTTATAAGAACCATTTATTTTATTTATTTTTTATTTTCATGATGATGATGATAATAACCATTGGTAGACTTTTTTCGAGGAGACTACTCGCGCATTAGGAATATACATCCTGTGTTGCGAAGGACTTTCGAAACATACATGAAATGGACACAAAGAACACCCAAACTCAGAACAACAGTTTGTGGAACATACAAATTGTTGTCCGATGTGGCGTTTGAGTCCACAACAGTCAGCGCAGTGGAAAGTGGCTTAGCGATCGCCTAAGCCACTAGGCCAACCGTTCAGTCAAAAAAATTGTCATAATTGCTCTGAATGATTTCAAAACAAAAACGATTTGCAAATGTATAAATAGAGGTAAGCGTTATTTATAATTCACATAATAATTTTATCCTTACTAATTATGTATTATACATAGAAAAACAGACTCCCAGACTCCGAAACAAAAATTTGTGGATCACACAAATATTTGATTTAATGCCGGAATTGAACCCGAGACCTCTTGATCAACAGCCGCATACGCTAACCACTAGACCAATAAGGCAGTCAATAGATAGTCAATAGATACATATTATAATATTGTATCTTATATAATAATATATATTAATAATCTAGGAACAAGTACATATTTTGACACAGAACCTTAATAACATGAAATGATTAAATAAAGACAAAGTATAAACATTCGAACACAAACAAAGTAAATAAAATCACGACATTTTATATATAAACAGATTACATAATTGATATACTAATTTATTACACAAATTAGGGTCCGCTACAGCTAGAACCTTATTTATTTCTATTTTTGTAGTTACATCCATTGCTAATTATCGCAATGTGTTTATAAGCTCTGCATGTAGTTTTATGGAAATCCATTATACAAGTTGTAAAATCATTGGATGTAACTCCTCCATCAGCTTCACGCCAAAAATAAATAGTCATCTTCAGAACGAGAATCGAAACAAAATAAATTATGATACTGTAGTTTTTGTTTATAATACAGTGCACCAGTAAGTAATTGTTGTGCCAAAGGACACTCTGCACGTCAACAGTGAAATAAGGTGACCGAGTTATTCTTTGAGTTTTCTATTTCTGTATTCTTATTTCTTTCGCTTCGCTTCATCATTTCTTTTTGAATAACAGTATCTTAGTTTTGTTGCGAAAGATTTCTTAATTTATAACTAGAATAAAACGTCTGACTGATCCTTTCACGGTTTGTGAATGGAAATATTATTATAATCAAGTACACTTAAAAAGATGTTTCTTGAAACTGTTTTTTATTTTGCTCATTGCACCAAGTTTTGTAAACGGCATGCATATGCAAATGTGATCGAATCTTTATTGATGCTCGACAATAGTGACTTGGCACTTTCGATATTAAATCCAACCATTCTGATACCGTACCTAGTCTATTCCTAGTGGCCACATCAACACTAAGACGCTTTGCCGATATAGAAGAGGATTCATTTTCATGTAATGTTGCTGGCGTATTTTTTATCCAGCGCAAGAATGAATCAAGATCAAGCGTGTTTAAAAAAAAAAAACTGCACACTTTTATTTCGGTATTTTGGCAATCATACTTGTTTTGCATCACATGTCACAATCACAAAAATACGAAAACATTATTTCCTAGAATTCGAACCATCATCACGTTTTCTTTGCTTGTGTAAACTTCTTTTAGATACTAGACCTTGTACAAAAGCTTTTTTTTTACTTCATGCTTTCATATTCCAAAACTTGGAATGCAACGCTGTTCGTTCTTCTTCCGTTACCAATCCACACATGAAACTATTTTTAGATTTTTGTTGTACTTTGCATAGATCGAGCTGCTTTTGGTGTAGTTTGTTCTAGCTTTTTTCTTGTAACCCATATATGGTCGGAATTTTGATGGTCGCTCTTAGTTCTTGTATTGGACATTCTTTTGATGAATCATTATCACTACTGTATATAATGAAGCACCTTCCTTTAGTGGTTGTAGGAAAAGATGATCTATCACTCCGTTCCGGGGATTAATTGACATGCTTGCATATGCGCCCGAAGATGTAGACGTAGATTAATTTATCTTGTCGTAATTTATCAGATCTAGATAGAGCTGTAACGTTGTAACAACATCCTATAAACAAATACTAAAAATATTTCTAAAAATTATCCGACATTTTTCTAAATTAATGTACTCAGGGTAAACATAAAAATTATTATGTACAAATTGACTGCGTAACTCCACTAGTTTCGTCTCTGTGCGACGACCCTCTCTTAGGCGGCGTCCGGCACACACCAACGCCGCCCCCTCGCGGCTGGCCACATAATGCGGGTGGAGGGAAAACCCGTCCCGTCCACCCGCGGCCACACTCAATGCGGCATGCGGCGCTGATGTTCGCGCTTTGCCGGTTCGCCGGCGGCGAATCAGGTCCGAATGGATGTCGTCCTCCCGGGCCTTCTCCGCCGCCTCCTTCTGCGTGATTACGTCCTCGCAGAAAGTTGCGACTGCGGTAAATAAACTCTCGCTGCCGGCCATGGAGCGAACGACGGCCGGCAGTGAGAAATCCTCTCCGATGACTGCAGTGAGGGCGTCGCCCATGCGGGGCAGACCGCCAGCGTGTAATGAGCCGAATCCTGCAATCGCAGTGGTGGCAGGCGGGACTCAATTCCCTGCTGGCTATCGAGTGCAGGTTCTTTCCGAAGCAACCATGCCCGGAAAGAACCTGCGTCAATCGGAAGGTAAGGTCCCGTTCTGCCGCACTGCTCATTCGTGGATGATCGGCTGAAGCGCCTTCACGGTGGCTAAGCCAGCACGTGGAGTCTCCAGCCGGACCGACCAGCGAACCATCGTTGCTCGGTGAGCGGCTTCGCGCCACTCGCGCACGTCCTCGGGCGAAGGTTCAACACCATCACCTCTCCGCCCGGTAGTCAGCCACTCGTCGATAAACGTCGATAGTCGAACTCCCCTCCCGGAATCCATTATGGGCGTCTGACAGACACCCACTCAGGGAAGCGTCGGACACCCCCCTGAGGCGGTCCGACATATGTTCGAGGCCTCGGGCCAGTACTCGGGCATGTACCCCATCTGACCCGGGGGCGCTGTTTTTGGAATCCTTAGAACCGCCGCTTGTACCTCTGATATATATATTATAGGCTCTCGACCACTTCCTGCAGGAAGCTGAGCTGGAGTCTTCGTGAGGGGCGAGCGCGCCGCGCAGAGCTTTTCGCGCACCGCACGGTTAAGCCGACCCCAGGGGTCACGCTCGAGACTCTCCAGCATCTCCTATCGGCTCTCCTCTTTGGCGCGACAGATGGCCAGCCTCAGAGTTTTCCGAATCTCACGGTATTGCTCTTGAAGTCGGTGCACCTCCTCACCGACCCCGCGGTGGCATCGCCGACTACGGGTGAGGGACCTCCGGGCACGAACACAGGCCGCACGGAGGACTGCCAACTCCTGAGACCACCAGGCCTCCTTCCTTGGAAGCCGCTGCCAACTTACGCGGGGCATGGCCGCGTCGCAGATCTGCGTTATCGCAGTGCAGAAGCGACCAGCTCCCACGTCGACCTTTTTGGTCAGGGAGGCAGCCAAAAGTTTAGAATGGCCACCTCCTCCAGTAGGTCCCTATCGAGCTTGGCGACAGCCCACCGCGGAGTGCGGGAGGGACGGAGCGCCGCGTGACCCCTACTAGCGTCCTGGGACCGGGAGTGCTCAAATCGGATGTACAAATGGTCTTAGAGCGTCTCAACCTCATCCAGGACACGCCAGTTCTGTACACGTGCTGTCAGTGCAGGGGTAGCGAACGAAAAGTCCCCTATCGACCCCCCCTGCTATCGCACGCACGTCTTGGTGGAGCCTCTGTTCAGTAGACAGAGGCCCACCGAGGCCGCCCACTCCTCTACGGCATTCGTTTAGTCTTTTTGACAGGTCACGCCTATAAATTATCGGTATTTTTTTCATAATAATGGACTACAGTAATGTCGTACTTTATAGACGGGTAGTGAAGTGGCTTATGCATAACTAAAAACAACAAACTATAAAATAGTTCTTGAAATACGATAATTGATTATACAATTAAAAAATCTATCATACGATCAAAATCATTTGACTTCATGCAAGTTTTGTTTCTGTAAATTTAATAAAATAAATACGTAATTAAAATAAGTTGACTTCAAGATTGATTATTTGCAAGGAATTCAGTCCAAATTTTGAAATTTAAGTTCAAACTAAGAATAAAAAACAATAACTCTGTGCATTGATTAATTAATTTTTGGACGACTAACTTCAAAATATAACTATGCACGAGTTAGTAAAATTTGACATTGAAACGCATGGTTAATAACGTTTAAATCCAGAGTTATGAAAAAATACATTTTAAAAATCACTTATTACTTACTAAACCGACCGACCTAAGTGACTGTGTTAGGAAGTTGTCTTTGTTCTGGGCCAATTATAAATCACTAGCTTTCCGCCCGCGGCTTCACCCGCGTGGAATTCGTTTATATCGCGCGACACGGTAAGGGTAGATTAAATTATCTTACATGATTTTATGTTTGATATTAAGGAACTTCGACTCAAACTTTCGTCCCCTATTTCAAAACCTTTATTTTCGCGATAAAAAGTATCCTATGTCCTTTCCCAAGTTCAGTTCTATCTACATACCAAATTTCATCAAAATCGGTTCAGTGGTTTAAGCGTGAAAGCGTAACAGACAGACAGACAGACAGACAGAGTTACTTTCGCATTTATAATATAATAAGTAGGGATAATAGTGCACATTTTATTTATTTACACTACTACTTATAGAACATTTACAATTAAAAAAATATTTAATTATATGGATTGATTTTGATTTCAAATCGAATCTTTGACTTGTGAGGGCGTCACTAATTTCCAACAAGTAACGTGCTGATTTCTTGTCTAGACATCCAATCCCAAATACAGTTTGTGATAACTCTCACGCCAGTCCATTATCAGATGAAACTGTAAACGTAATATTAGAATACCGTAGAGGACTGGGTGTCGTGTTCTTCCAGGCGAGGTGGTCGTGGCTGGTGGGCCCCTGCCCAGCGGTTGGTGTTGGGATGTCGTGTGTGTGCTGGTCGGCGCGAGAGTTTCTCGGTCACGATTCAGGATTGGTAGTTGCTCCGTGTAGTTCATACCGTGTGTTCTTCGTGGTTCAGTGTTTCTTCGCGAGATGGGGCTGAGTGCTAACTTCATCAAGGGTAGATAAAATCGTGATATCGAAATTCGTGACCTCATTAACAAAAATAACTTAAAATACTCGCACCATGATGTGCGTAAGAATAACCAGTTTCCGGTTACCAATAGCTCCGTGGAACTTAGTTAATTATGTTCATTCGGAAATTAAGCAAATAATAAGAGAAATAGAACTAGACAAGTTATTTGATCATTATTGGTTTCTAGAGATGACCAAGTTGGTACGTAAGTTTATTGATTCTTGTATAGTATGCAACGCTTCGAAAGACTGCTCTGGGGTTCAACAAGTTTCGCTAGCAACCCGTGGTGTTCCGCTGCTGGGCTGGGGTCTCTTCTTGGGGAGGATTGACGCCGTGCGTCACCGCGCTGGTTGTTGACTTGTGGGACGCATTGTGGCTGCGTGGTCTCACTGTTGAATGTTGTTTTTCTGGAGAGCCTCAAGCTGGGCTTTGCGGATGCTGTCTTGTAGCGGCAGCCGGGGCCGGCTGCTTGGCGTGGCCTTCGCGTCGCGAAGGCGCTCGTGGCGTGTCGTGCCGCGGATAGTCGCCCGTCCGGTATCGGCTGCGCCGTCATTGCTTGCTCTTAGTGGTTGTTTCCGGTCGTCTGGGGCCTTTTGGCTGGACAAGTTGGCCTTCATCCAATGCCCCAGGTGGCCACCTCATCCGGCCGGCCGAATATTGCGGGGGGGATGGGGTGGTAAAGGCGAGGGGAGGGAGTGCGTGTCTTCCATTACTCGGCATCTCTCGATGCTCCTAGCGCATTTCAATCCTTCAAAAGGGCCGAAGACACCGAAGCGTGTAAAAGCAGATCAAGGTAGGTGTTATATAGGTGCAAACTTCAAACGGTATTTATGTGGGCATAGTAGTACAGCTTCATCTTATCGGTACTGGTTCCAGTAGGGCTAACGATAAGCGTATAATACCTACTCTAAAATGTACGCTCACAATAGTAGAGAACAAACCAAACAAAACTTTTGTAAGTTCAGTTTGCCTTTAATATCACTAGATTTAGACTAACAGGCTACCCCCCTGCTGAATTAATGCTTGACAAACGAGTAATGTAGAATAACAAAAAGACTATGTCAGAGGTACAACACTTCATCCGAAGTAGAGCAATAGTGTCCATCAGTGCAGGCAATTTCGTCTTTATCAAGGGTAGCGAGTGTAACCAAACCAAAATACAGTGAAAGTTAAAAGGTAAGGTCCTTTTATTGTCAAGGTACTAGATCACTATAGAGACGAACTGAGAGACGTTGGTGGGTCTAACCTAATTTGTAAATATGCTCATGAAATTCGAAATATATGACATGACAATGGACATAACATCCTATGAGGAAAGTGATGAAGCAACGACATCTAGTCCACATACCTTAGCCTCTGCCTCCGAACATGACGAGTACTAAAGGTGAGTTTATAAAGTTTGTGCATACGCTTCTGAATGCAGTGTGTCTAGTCTTTCTTTATATATTCCGACCACCAGGCAGCTGGTCTACCAATACTTCTACTTCCTGTTCAGGGAGGCCAGAATAGTTATATGACTTCATCTATCGTAGTTTCTTCGGCAAACGTGTCCGTTCATTAAATTTATTAAAACATTTTGTGTTAATGAATTGCGCAACTGAAATAGCAATTGTATATTCTGTTCGAGAACCGATCCAGAGAACGTACGTAGAGTAACGATCCAGAGCGTGCGTACGTACGTAACGTAGCGAGCGTACTGTTGTATGTGTAGTTATAAGTCATATAATATGTAATCACTATTGTTAGCAAATATATAAACTGTTGCTTAATATGAATTAAAGTCAGTATTTATCCAGCAATTGTCTTGTTACTATCCCAACCTCATATGGCGACCCTGCCAAAATTTAAATTATAAAGAATTACCCAACTCCAAAAACCGTGGAAGAAGTCAAACGTTTTGTAGCTTTTGTAACTACTATCGTAAATTTATTAAAAATTTTGCAGAAAAATCTTATGATCTTAATATGCTTTGTAGAAAAAATGTTAAATTTAAATGGAATGAAAACTGTCAAAAATCATTTGAAACATTAAAATCAAGCATGATGCAACCACCAGTTCTTCAATATCCAGATTTTTCGAGAAATAATAAGTTTTTGTTGCAAACAGACGCTTCAAATTATGCTATTGGCGCTATTTTATCAAACATAGATAAACGCCCTATTGCCTATGCTAGTAGGAATCTTAATAAAGTCGAAAAAAACTATCTCACTATAGAAAAAGAGCTTTTAGCGATAGTATGGGCAGTAAAACACTTTAGACCGTATCTTTATGGTAGCACTTTTAAAATATTGACTGATCACAAACCATTGATTTACTTATTCAATCTTAAGGATCCGTCAAGTCGATTACTTAAATTCAAACTTATTCTAGAGGAATACGATTATGAGATCGAGTATGTTAAGGGTAGAGAAAATGTGGCTGCAGACGCATTATCTCGACTTACAATAACATCGAAAGAGTTACAAGAAATGAATGAACACATTTGTGTTATGACCCGAGCCCAGCGTCGAAAACTAAGCCCTGCGTCTTCGGTTGACATAGTTCCTACAGACGATTGGCCTGATCAACCAAAAATCGTAGAAACTCTTGTTGAACTCAAGGAATCAGTGGAATTAAGATTTATTAATAATCAAGAGCTAGAGAAATTAAGAAAAGAAAATATAGTACTTAAAGAGTCGAAAAGTTTTATTTATAACGAGAAAGAAAATACTATATACCCAGAATACGATAGACCCAGCTTCTCGATTGCAAATTACTCGAGCAGAATTTGCAAGAGAACTGAGAAAATTGTGTAATGAATTAAATGTACGTGAAATCTATTTCTTATAAAATAATACTAATAAATTGTTTGTAGAAAAATTAGCAAGTGAAATACAACATAATGAAGATTGGTCCGGACCGAGATTAGTAATTTTAAAGGATAATATTAGAATAGATGATAAAGATGATAAAAAGGTAGTACTTAATGATTTCCATCTTCTGCCGACGAGTGGCCACGCGGGCATTAGACGAATGGTAAATAATATTCGCAAGTATTATTTCTGGCCAGGACTTGAGAAAGATGTTAAAAACTACGTAAAGAAGAGTCCAGATTGCCAGAAACAAAAATATACAGTTCAAGTGAAAGAACCTATGGTTATCACCTCTACTGCTAATACTGCATTTGAAAAGATATTTTTAGATTTAGTTGGACCCTTATATAGAGATAATAATAACTATTCGTATATACTAACTATTCAGTGCGAATTATCAAAGTATATATGTGCATATCCTCTAATAAATAAATCAGCATCAGAAGTAGCACGCTGTTTTGTAACCAATTTTATACTTCAACACGGAGTCCCAAAAGAGATAGCAACGGATAGAGGAACTGAGTTCATGGCAGACACTATAAAAGAGGTATGTAATTTATTAAAAATTAAAAAACTTAATTCAACCGCTTATCACCACCAAAGTTTAGGTGCCCTAGAAAATTCTCATAAGAGTTTACCAGCATATTTACGTATTCAGACTGATCAGAACCCCGAATTGTGGAGTTCTTGGCTCCCTTTTTGGTGTTTTGCTTACAATACTTCAGTAAATTCATCTACTAAATTCACCCCTTTCGAGTTAGTTTATGGTAAAAAATGTACTTTACCTAGCAACCTCACCACTCGTATTGAACCTCTTTACAATCATGACAGCTATCCTCTCGAACTTAAATATAGATTACAAGTTTCGCAAAAACAGGCGCGCGAAAATTTAATATCTAGCAAGTTAGTAACAAAACAGAGGTATGATACTTATATAAATCCTGTTAAATATAAGCCAAATGATAAATTATTAATTAAGAGTGAGACAGGTAATAAACTAACCACTTTATATTTAGGACCTTATAAGGTAATAAAAGATATTTCACCAAATGTAGAGATTGTAATAAATGGAAAACATGAAATTGTACATAAAAACAGAACAAAACCTTATTATGAATGAAGAACAATGTTTTTTTTTTGTTTAGAACTCTTATAAATATTATGTTATTTTGTAAAATTATATTTACTGCTTGTATAACCCTAAGATGTATTTTAACTAATTATAACAGAATCATATCCCCATGTATGTTAATATTTACTTTTACTTTTTATATGTTTAGAATTAAGAAAAAAAACTTAACGTTTGTTAATTTTTTTTTTACAATGCCTTATGGACGTGTTGTATGTGTAGTTATAAGTCATATAATATGTAATCACTATTGTTAGCAAATATATAAACTGTTGCTTAATATGAATTAAAGTCAGTATTTATCCAGCAATTGTCTTGTTACTATCCCAACCTCATACTAGATGGGTACTCGGTAGGCACGTGTCTGAAAAAGGGTGCTGATGCTCAGGGTCAGGTGTCCGCCCATTGTGTTTAATTCAGATGCGAGGGGTGAAGATCGAGATCTTTTTAAACAGGTGTCATGAATTGGCAGCGAGTCAGTGACGGACGAGCGATTTTTTTTCGCTGATTGACGAGGAGTACGAAACCTGTAGAGGTGAATGATCGCACAGGGACGTGCAATTGTCAGTATGGCCGTGTCGGCGTATCGATTATTTTAGCTGGCAACACTGTTAAGTGTCTGAAGGTAAGACACTGACGCAACACCGGACACTGGCGCGTGGGACGGGTGACCGCAGGGATGGGAATCATTGACACTTTAAATAATAATAACGCGATTGAATGATTGATTTTATTCGATTACTTTCATGTCATAAGTCATAGACAAGGATCACAGGTGACAATGATTTTATCCCATCCCTAGATGATTTATTACTAGTTCATTCGTTCGTGAGTTCCTTTAAAAATGGATCGTGGAGTGTCTTATTTAAAAATTATTAATTATAGGCTGCTATTCAATGTCCTAATTAGATTAGATCCGTCACAGTCACGGTGCGTATGCATTTACATCACGTTCCCGTTTATAACGAGGCAACCAAGTCCCCGTCCCGTCCACGTCCCGCCCGAGGTAATATCTCGTTACGTATGCAGCGGCTTTAAATAAGACACTCCACCGACCACGTGGTGCTCACACGAGATGATCCACAATAATAATGCTCGCCGTACGACCACGTTCTATTTTAAAGGAACTCACGAATTGCATGAACGAACAATAATCATCTATCAATGGACGCTTTTTTTATATCTAGTCACCACTAGCCCGCATTCTGGCCAAAGGACCACCCACAAGGATGTTAGACAGGGATGACTTGAACATGCTGCCAAAGAATCTTGCGCCCATTGACCCTCCGGGAATAGAACCCATTAACATCCGAAATAGGGTAATAACTTGTAGAATAGCACACACAACCGCCCATGGTGTGCTTCTCAGGTATAAGGCACAGTATAATGTGGCTACAAAGGTCAGCATATAGAGGGTGGTTGTGAGGGCTCGCTTTTTGCTGAACATTGATTTAAGGTGGCTCCATGGTCCATACAGGAAACTGAAACTGTAGTAGAGTGATTAGTATTTAATAATGTTTATAATTTGACTGCCTTGTTGGTCTAGTGGCTGCTGATCAAGAGGTCTCGGGTCGGACTCAATATTTGTGTGATCCACAAATATTTGTTTCGGAGTCTGGTTTTTTTCTTTGTATAATATGTATGTATTTACAAAAAAAAAATAGTATATGTATTTATATTAGTTGTTAAGTACCCATAATACAAGCTCTGCTTAGTTTGGGACTAGATGATGGTGTAAGATGTCCGAAATATTTATTTATTATAAGAAGTTAAATTATTTGATCTGAGATTAAATGCCTTTGATGGCAGCCTAGAGAGATTCCTCTGCATAATTAGGTCTGTTGTAATTTCAAGTTGGTCATCTGTGTGAGAGTTATACTGCCCTGGACGAGTCGACCAGGGCAGTATAACTTCAGTCGACCAGTGGAATCTTCTCAGTATTGAACTTACCTTAACAGGAAGAAAATGCTTCCTAGTGTGAATAGTAATGGGAACTTCATTGATTTGAGTACTATTACTGGTAAATATAAGAATGATAAAATGAAACAAAGGACTCCGAGGAAGAGACATATTCCAAATCCCATAAACCGCTGTGTTCGACTCTGAAATGCAAAATAGATTGTGCAGTTTACTAAAAAACTCTAGATTATTAATGAAAATAACAATTCAGATTGTCCACCTAATTCATTATTAATAATTTGATATTAATAATGGAAACTTGGCTTAAGAAAAGGTGTGCCGCTTAGTGTTGCCTATTGTCTAAACAAGATTGACAAATTCACACAAAGTTCTATAGGTAGGTAATATTAGATTGAATACAATAGTAAACCTCTGGTCTATTAGGAGATTGAATTTAGTTCAAACCCATTTTCAACCAATGTCATATTCTTTTTCCTTTTCAAACTTATTGTTTACTTTTTACTATTTTAAGCAGCTCCAGACGCATATAGTATCATAATGGATTACTATATAATATATGTCTCAATGACGTATCTATATGTCGTAAGCCCAAGTATAGTCTAAGAATAGCGTAAAGGCCGCTGCATACGTGACGGCATTTCACACGGACGGGACGTGGACGTGTTTGGCTCGTTATAAACGGGAACGTGATGTAAATGCATACGCACCGTGACTGTGACTCGGATCTAACGTGTTACTGTTGTGAACAAGGAAAGATGTATTTTTCATTTCAAGAATTGGCTTGAATTGCTATTGACGTGCTAAACATCGTCGGCGACGATATTTAGCACGTCCCGTGCGTGCCACGTTCCCGCCCCGTCCGTGTCTCCGTGAAGTATGCATTTCCTTATACATTTTGTATGTAACGATGTTTGCAAAACTTCCCGTCCCGTTCCGTCCGTGTTAAATCCCGTCACGTATGCAGCGACCTTAAGTCGTCTATGATGCACAATGACTCATTCCTAATATAAAATGATTTACTTACCAATGTGAAGTATTTCTTTTGTACATTCTCAAACCACGAAGGGGTAGTGCTTGAAATAGGACTCTCATCAGTACTTCTGCTCAGGATACTAGGCGTTGGCAACCTAAAATTGTAACGTCGTGTCGTTTCATTTCGGAGGAAATATTGATCAGTGTCTGACTTTAAATTCGCCATTGTTGATCAAGACTTTTTCTTAACGTTGAACTCGTTTTTATTGTAAAAAAGAATATCACAATTTACTACAAACTACTACTATATCGTTCCCAAATGAGAAGTTTTAGGTAGGTACTTGGCCCACTTTGGACAACAAACTTCAAGTTTATGAAGTTTGGCAACTGAATTTGAAACCATAGACAAATAATGTGTTTTAGTAAAACTGACTAAAAAAAATAGTAACGCGCATGCATAAATGTTGTAATCGACTTGTGTGTGTTATATGTGTCATTAGTTGATTTGATGAAAGAGTTACATTACACTACAAAATAAAAGGCAATTCAATTTTACTTACCATAATATGTGTCATCACTGAAGTCATCATGAGCATGTCGACGAACATTGTTGTTGTATCGGTGTTGTTTCATTCACTGGGTTTTGGGTTTGTTATAAATAAATTCAGTCCAAAAGTTAACAAACATTCCGTTTATTGTTTAGTTTCATACATGCTTCAAAATATATCCAAATAATAAAAGGTACCTGTCGATTAACAAAATAAGTCAGTATTAAATTTTACAATCTTAAGAAAATTATTCAAGACTTTATACAAGGCAATTTAATTGTTTCTTTACAATTATTATAAATTCTGTAAAAGGGAAACGATGAGCAAAATTGACATGTGGCGACAAGATATTACATACAATAGGACAGTTTAATTTGATACATATTTAACATACCTTTTAAATATTCTGACTTAGTTTTGTTCAACAAAACTCTTGCTATACAATCAACGGATTGTTGCTCAATACTTTTATATCAATAACAGTTCAGGACATATTTATCCTTTCAACATTTCTTACGTTCTGACATGAAAAATATTAACAAAAAACTTATCGCCTTTCAATAGACATTTAAAAAAATACTTTCGAATATAGAATTATCAATTGGCTTTTAGTAAATCAATAAAGAGGATTATATCAAGGTTGGACTAGCGTCAATTTGATCCGACCTTCGAAGAGGCGGCACGCCTGGCCACCACAGGAGTCTCCCTGGTGGTCGGGCGCATTGAGGCGCTGGGTTTGCGGGTGGCCCTAGAAAAGACGGAAGCCCTACTTTTCCATGGGCCCCGTCGTGGTCCACCCGCCGGCGCCTCCATCGAGGTCAACTCGGTCCTCGTACCGGTCCGGGCCCACTTTAAGTATCTGGGTCTGGTCCTAGACGGTAGGTGGCTCTTCGACGAGCACTTCCAACAGCTTGCTCCGAAGCTGATCGGCACTGCCTCCTTCCTTGGGCGTCTTTTGCCCAATCTGGGAGGAGCCAGTGTCGCCACGAGGCAGCTGTACATGGGGGTTGTCCGGTCTATGGCACTCTATGGTGCACCGGTGTGGGCGGCGGCTCTGACCGAGCAGAATAGTGCGCGCCTTAGGCGGCCGCAGAGAACTCTGGCGGTCAGAGCCATACGGGGTTACCGCACCGTATCGACGGAGGCGGCGTGCGCCCTGGCCGGAACACCCCCGTGGGATTTGGAGGCGGAAGTGCTCGCCGACGTTTATCGGCGAGTGGCTAACTACCGGGCGGAGAGTGGTGGAGTTGGACCTCCGCCCGAGGACGTGCGCGAGTGGCGCGAAGCCGCTCACCGAGCCACGATGGATCGCTGGAGAGATCGGTCCGGCTGGAGACTCCACGTGCTGGCTTCGCCACCGTAGAGGCGCTTCAGCCGGTCATCGGCGAATGGGCAGCGCGGCAGCACGGGACCCTTACCTTCCGACTGACGCAGGTTCTTTCCGGGCATGGTTCTTCGGAAAGTACCTGCACTCGGTCGCCAGGAGGGAATTGAGTCCCGCCTGCCACCACTGCGACTGCAGTGAGGATTCGGCTCATCACACGCTGGCGGTCTGCCCCGCATGGGAGACACAGCGCCGGGTCCTCACTGCAGTCATCGGAGGGGATCTCTCACTGCCGGCCGTCGTTCGTTCCATGGTCGGCAGCGAGAGCGCATTCACCGCGGTCGCAACCTTCTGCGAGGACGTAATCACGCAGAAGGAGGCGGCGGAGAAGGCCAGTGAGGACGACATCCAATCGGACCAGATTCGCCGCCGGCGACTCGGGCGGCGAAGGCGCGAACATCTGCGCCTCATGCCGCCTTGAGTGTGGCCGCGGGTGGACGGGACGGGTTTTCCCTCCACCCGCACTATGTGGCCAGCCGCGAGGGGGCGGCGTCGGTGTGTGCCGGACGCCGCCTAAGAGAGGGGTACAGAGACGGTGCCCGCATCAGGAGCGGGCAGGCGCTGGAGAAGTTCAGAAGGAGATCCCACCCTGGACTTCTCCTACTCCTAAACGGAGAAGCGCGGAGAGGGCACACTGTGTGTTTTTTAGTCGGTTCAAGTCCGACACACCACCCCGCCGTAACCCCCGGTGGGGTGACGGTCCATGATGATTTTTCACACACTAAATAAAAAAAAAAAAAAAAAAGCGTCAATTTGATCAATTCTCAACAATCGGTCATGCGCGCAAGGCGGGCAGACGCCCCGAGTATCGCGTTCGTCTAAATCAGTGCTGCTTGCGTCCAAATCTTCCTCTGCTTCATCAATGCGAATATCATCTGTCTGTCTATTGTTAAGTTTTTAATAAAAAAGTTGATTATAGTAGTTTACTAGTACACATTCATTATCTACAACATATTTACTTATAATTTAACATGAGTAGTATATAAAATTTGTGGGTTTTACCTTTCAAAATCAATGTACGTACCGGACAAACAAACAGACCCGTTACGTACGTCACGGACCGCAAGTGTTGACAATTGAATTTCTTCAGTTTTAATACAAAGGAAAAGAACGAATGAATGATAAAAACATTGTCAATATGACATTGCTTAAAAATAGTTAGAGCCAAAGACAATGTTATTGTTATTATTTATAAAATCATACCGTTACGTACAGGACTGTCCGCTGTGGCCAGTTTTTTAAATCCGATAATTTCAGTATTTATATTAGAAAAATATACTACAACCTTAATTAAAAAATAAATAAAATGAGTTATTTCATTCGAGTAATACTAAAGATATCCAAATATAGCTTATATATTCTCCAAAATACGTAATCAAAATCCAAGATATGATGAAGGACACGTAAAAAAGTAGGATAATATTTGGTATTTTATTAAATATTAAAATATGTTTTCCGCTTATGTCTTATGTTTATCTTTTTTTTTACAGTAAGTTAAACATTTTACCCTAACATAAAATAATTTGATACTCATTTCCTACATTTTTGCCTTTTAGTCAATGGTCAAACTCGTAGGACACAGCAAAATAGTCCTGAGCAAAATTTTGAAAAACGCCCTTAAACGGAAATCAACACAACTTTACATAATATTATACAACGGCTCACATATAATGACTTACAAGTTAACCTTTTTTTTTCGTGCGGAAATCACCACGGATGCCACCACACGTTGGTGGATATGTCGGACTCGAACCGACTAAAACCGCACGCCGTCTCGGGTACTATGAATCGGGGAACCAGATATACCCTCGAAAGGAAGTCCCTGGAACCCCGACGCACCTCGGGCCACCTACCGCTATTAGATGACCCCCTTCTGTGTGGGGGCCATCTACTCACTCAAAAATTACACGGCACGCGCTTTATAGCGCTCGCGCATCCACCCCGGCCTGCTTCTGCTAGGGTGATAGATGGCCTAATCTGCCACCCCCAGGCCTGCGCTTATGGAGGACGGAGATCATTTGACGATCTCCGGCGCCCGAGTTGCCTGCAGTACCTGGCCCGTTCTCGGGCCTGGCGGACCAGAAGACTCGGTACGTATAAACATAGCGCCGAGCGCTTGGCCGAAAGAAGTGGCGAGTCATTAGCTCGGCGTCCGTTCTACTTACTAGGCCAAGTATCCACCAAACCATCATCGTGTGTAGCACCAAAATCAGATCTCAACATCCATGATCTTGTCCAAATCCAGCGTCGCTCTTTTTCCAACAATCCCTTTAATTTTATAAATAAGGTCGGATCGAGGGGCCAAATAGCGGTATGTCAGGGTTTGGAGTCCCCATGTTGCAGAGATTAAGTAGGCACAAACTGACAATCAGAATAGATTTATTTACACTAATTACAATCCATCGATGCTGCATCGCGTTTTAGCGGCTTTTTACGTTCGATCGCGTTATCAAAATCGCGCGTCATGCTGCAGCATTCGCGACTATCTGCGTTCAAACGCGTTATCCAAAACGCGCGTTTTAGCGACTGCTCAGATACGCGCTCAGGATCGCGTTGGCTGTAGTCTTGTCTATAATTTTCCGATTTGTAACTTTTGATTGTGATTACTTAAGTTTGTGATTTGCAATGATATTGCAGTATTCTATAATCTGTGGTTTTGTTTACAAATAACAAAAATGATGAGAGTCAAGTCGTGTTTGGCAGACGCCAAATCGATGCTGCTGGCATCCGAATATTTGCCGAGAGTAGCGTTTAGTTGCTGTGTTGCGCTTGTCGCCGGTCGTAGATGCTAAAAGTAGCTAGTGTGCTGTGGCCCTAATGTTAATCAACTTTATTTGTAATAACTCAATATGACACACTCTATTGCGCTTGCGTAAATGTCATCAAAGTATGTCAGTTTTCACTCGCGTGCATTGTGAATGATTTTCTGTCTTTGGGTTTCTATAACTTACCCAACTGAAATGATTACCCAAGCTTGTACAGTTGTCTAACACGGAGAACAGTATCTCTTAAGAACAACGGTGTATTAAATGTATCCATGATGCAAAGGCATGAAATGAAATGAAATCATTTATTCTGTAATTAGGTTACATGAACACTTTTGCAAGTTTTTTTTTTGAGCATATGATTTCGGCCTTTCCTAACTGGACTAGCCCTGAGAAGAAAGGACGAAACAAACTTAGGGATCACAGTCTCTTTTAAAGTCCAGACAATATTCTTAAATGTGATAATTACAATTGTCACAATTATAAATGTTTTCAATTATGGCAATAATTTAAGATACATTTGTTAAATGTATAATGTAAATTTAAACCATAAATGATCGTCACATTAAAATAAATTTAAACATTCAATAAACAGCATGTGCAGAATGGGCAGCTCAATCCCAGGCGGTTTTATCAACAATATATTCTGCTATGGTATAATACCCCTTTGCGGATAACTTAGATCTAATAATATTCTTAAATTTCCATAATAGCAAATTCCTAATGTCAATAGGGTCTTTATTGTAAAAGCGTATACATTGTCCCATCAACGAGTTGCCTACTCTATGGAGACGAGTGACGTGAACACAAAGATGATGTTTATTTCTGGTATTTACCGAATGAACATCACTAAGTTTAGGAAACTTTGCTAAATTACTTTGAACATACAGTAAATTTTTGTACATATATTGAGAAGATACAGTCAGAATATTTACCTCTTTAAATTTAGAGCGAAGAGAAACTCGTGGGTCTAAATTATTAATGGCTCTACAGCTCGTTTTTGTAAAACAAATATGGCATTGTTACCCCAGAGTAGGATACCGTAAGTCATTATGCTATGAAAGTAACTAAAGTAAACTATTCTAGATGTATCAACATCCGTTAAATGTCGAATCTTTTTTACAGCAAAAGTCGCTGTGCTTAGCTTACCGAATAGTTTTTCTATTTGGGGACCCCATTGTAACTTAACGTCAATAGTTATACCTAAAAATACAGTAGATTCCACAGGATCCATCTCCATTCCATTCAATCGAATATTGGTTGTGACATGTCGAACGTTTGGTGTAGAGAATTTAATGAATTTAGTCTTCTTATCATTAAGGAGAAGGTTATTTGTATTAAACAAATGTGCCACTTTCGAGAGTGGACTGTTGTCTTCATTAAAACTGTTAAGTTGGCGCCTAACTTTAAAAATTAAGGATGTGTGATGATCCGCGAACAGTACAATATCATGATTATCACTTACATAATAAGATAGATCATTATGATTATATCAGATTTACATAATATGAGAAACAGAAATGGGCCTAGAATAGAACCCTGTGGGATGCCCATTGTTACCGGGGATCCTGAAGATGTTTTGTAATTAATATCAACTTTTTGAACTCTTTTAATCAAATACGACGTTAGAATATTTAAAGCATTATTTCTTATTCCGTAGTGTTGTAACTTCCTGATGAGTGTAGGATGATGAACACGGTCGAAAGCCTTAGACAAGTCACAGCAAATACCAAACGCATCCTGTGAATCCTCCCAGGTGCCGTATAATATATGTGTTTAAGCAATTCCACGCCCGCGTCTGTAGTTGAACGACCTTTAGTAAAACCAAATTGCTTTTGATGAAGCAAGTTGTGCTTAATAAAATGTTGTAACATTTTGTTTAAAAGCAATTTTTCAAAAATATTACTCAATGTCGGAAGTATTGAGATAGGTCGGAAGTTAGATGGATCTGAACTGCTACCAGATTTGTACAATGGAATCACTTTATTTTGTTTCATCAGATCGGGAAACACACCAGATGCAATACAAGAATTGAAAACAGTTGCTAAATATGGGAATATCATATCTTTTAATAAAGATTCTGCAATAGTGGGGGACGAATTCAATGACTCTGTGGTCGAAACTGGAATGTCTGTGATTTTTTTTTCAAAAGCTGTGGCAACGTCTAAATCGGAATTAATTTCTTTATTATCAATTGAAAGGCTGTAATTATTACCTTTGTTCTTTGCTTTTTCAGTTTTGGCATTAATTATTTCCCATGTCATTCTAATTTTATTTGAACTATTACTAATTTTAGATTTTATGTATATAACCTTTGCGAGATGACATATTTTTTTAAATAAATTGGAATATTGTATAACATACTATCGAAATTCTACACTAGTGTTATAATTTCGTTCTTCATCAAGCTCATAAAGCCGTGTAAATATTCCAACCGCGGCCCATTCACTGAAGGTTGTAGTACCACTAACTGATAACTTCTTAGGAGTAAAAAAGGAGAACAATACATGTTAAAAGAAACATTATAAAATTAATTAGGATCATCATTATAACCCAAGCTCGGCAGTTTACTGAGCAGTTTATTTTTAAAATTTTCCATACGAGTTACACTTTTAGGTACCACAGTAATATCTCGTGTTACAACCGTTTTATTTTTTATATCAAACGCACACATCTGTCCACAGTGATCAGAATGTAGTTTATTTATTATTTATTCCTTTAGTGTGTGGCAATATGTCAGTAAATATATTATCTAAACAACTGGCTGTGGTGGCAGTGATTTTGGTACGCTCCAGAAAGATGTTATTAAGATTGCATGAACTAAATAGGTTTTTAAACCTATTTTTCAAATTCAAATTCAAATTCAAAATTCTTTATTCACTTAGGATGCAATACATCTCTTGTGACAGGTCAAGGATTCTACATGTACATTTATGCCATGTTCGCAAACAATAGGTAGAGCCGGAGAAAAGAACATGGCAATAAAAACTCGCGGCCTCTCCTTTCAAATCGCCAATGTTTACATAGTTTTAATGTTTATAAACCTGATATGGGGGTAAGGTGCTGCCACTAATATACTATACACCATGTTAGAGGACTGATGCAAATTATAGTGATAAAAACAAAAAAAAAAAACAACAGTCTCAGTGGGTACAACATAGTAGGAGCATCTACTTACAACACAGGTAAAAACTATATGTTCTCAAATATTGGCCAAATTACTGGTAACGAAAGATTTAGATCATATGTTCAACCTTATCATCTAAAGAGACAGTACTGAAGATCGGTGACCAATCAATGTTGTTAGCATCTCCAACCAAGGCTTCTACATCATTGCCTTTAAAGTTTTGCTGCAGGATAATCTTCGCTTTAGGTTTAGGAGGTCAAGGCGATAGGATAGATAGAGCAAGTCATGGTAAGAGAACTCTTCAGCTGAACACTGGCCATGTTTAACTACGAGGGGAGAAACAATTATTATTTATTTTATTATTTTAAAACTTAATGCACATGTTGTACAAAGGCGGACTTAATGCCATAAGGCATTCTCAACCAGTCAACCCTCAGGTGATGTAGGAATATGATGCGGTAGATGCAGATATAAGATATAAAATCTGCAAAGGTAGTTTGAAAACGTAATTATTATTAGACATTGACATTGTTTGAGAAATGTGGGTAATGTAAAATTGTGAGAAAAACCAAAAAAAAAATGTTTTAATATAATCTTTTTAAACTAAGTTAAAGAGTTAAATACATACACGGTGTCATCTTAACACATATGTACAATATGAAATTAATGTTATTTTGTATAACTGTGTTGTAAGTAAATTGTACACTTATGAAATAATTTTAAAAGTATTTAAATAAAGAAGGTCATCAAAACCAACGATAATTTTGACCATGATGGTCGCTCAGTCTTAATTTAGATGTCGAAAATTAACAACACGAATAATTTACTTTACCACACTCCTTACCACAGCGAGAAACTAAAGAAAACTAATATAAAGTACGTCTTGTCAATAATAGACTCAATGCCTATGGATACTAATAAAAATATAAAGAAGAGTGGGCTAACAGATCTTTTTATATTTCCCATTCCTCAAATTATCAATCAGTAACATAACATACAAGAGTAATCCAATAAAATATTACTAAAAAAAGACATGAATTTTCATCAATACCTATAACTGTGTTGAGTTAAATAAAGAAATACAAAAAAAACTCTATATATGTATAGGAAAATAAATTTGATACCGCAAAATAATTAAGTACACAACTTAAATATATTTTGCCGCGACAATACACTCAGCAAACAAAAT
The DNA here is from genome assembly GCA_932526445.1 of Phragmatobia fuliginosa. Classification (NCBI taxonomy): domain Eukaryota; kingdom Metazoa; phylum Arthropoda; class Insecta; order Lepidoptera; family Erebidae; genus Phragmatobia; species Phragmatobia fuliginosa. The sequence continues at coordinate 18,824,180 of OW052074.1, forward strand.
TAATCTATTACATAATACAATAAAACTTATTCTAATACACGACCTGCATTGACCATAATATAATCTTTATACTATATTTACTAGGCGATAAAATATAAAATTAGAAAGTACTCTAACGTACAGGACAATTTGTATATTAAGTAGCCAATGATTCGCACAACAAAACATTATTAGGATTTAAGTTTGTATAGTAATGATTCCGACTATCATCATTTACATTAATTGAAAGTTATTAATTGAGATTGAAAGGTTTGAATGATAAATAACTTTTTTATTAACTTCGTTATTTAATAGTAAAGAAAAAGAAAGAAAGAAAACGTACATTGTAATGACATTGCAACACAGTCAATTAATATTTATAGAAATTAGGAAATTATACGGCATTGCATTATATAGTAAAAGGTAATTATATAGGTAATTAAGTATGTTAAAAATTAATTAACAACTAGTAGTACTAGTAGTTCTAGTACTAGACTGGATATCAACTCATTCTCCATATTCAACAAAGGGGTCGAGAATTAAAAAAAAAAAAAAGAGTATACAATGACAGGTGAGGCCTGTATATACATAATGACAGGTGAAGTCTGTATATACATAATGACGGGCCATGCCTGTATATACATAATGACGGGCGATGCCTTCATATACATAATGACAGGTGACGCCTGTATAAACTTGGCACAGGTGACGCCTGTTGCATAAGTTCTAATGTAAAGTGGTAAATACACAGAATACATAATAGTACCAGTGTAGGGGACTCACTCCGAGAAGTGGATTGGAGAGGTAGGGACCCTTGGTGTCGTTACATTTGGTTCAGTTCAGATTGCGCGGCGCTGAGGCACCTGCGATTGTATTTGCCTTCAATTGCGTATATTTCTATCGTGTGGCTCTTGTCTGTTCTAACATAATCGGGCGTGTCTTTTTTTGAAGGTGGTTTCAATATGGGTATAATAGCTACTTTTTTTCTTAACACTTTGCTTTCGTGAGGGAGTGACTGCGGGTGCTTTTGTCAACGGGTGACGTTTTGAATGGTATCACATCGAAGTGTCAGTTCGTTTCGTATGTATTTACGTAGGAAACGAATAGGTTAGTTCCTGCCTAGTACCTAAAATCATTTATTCAGACATCCGTAAACAGAACTTTAACTTTTACAAAAAAATGTGGGTATCGAAAAGTATAAAAAATTCAATAATGCGCAAGAGCGTCGCGGTGTATCGTGCGTATGCGACAACCCACCGGAATGGCCTGCGCGGCAAGCAGGCGGCCGACTATACCTAAAATGCAGAGTGACACCCCCTGGTACATAAGTCAAACTGTGAGGTTACCAAATAATGTCCGGTAGGCCGGATGCAGGTGACGCCTGTTAGGACTTCCTAACGTAAAGTACAGATGTCTGTAAGTACATGGGGCAATGCGACGTATGTAAGGAGGCAGATTGTGGTTCTTGAGTTAGGTGTAAGTTTGCCATGGATGACTTGATCTGTGTCTCAAGAAGTGTTCATCAGTTGTTGGTTAAGTCGTCTATTAGACGTCTGGCGCACAGCGCTATTTAAGAAGTTGTAACACCTTTTGAGAGGAATGTAAATTGTTATGGTGGTTTCTAAATTATAACAAAATCGTTGAAGTAGGCGTTGGTATAGGCCGTACGAACCTCAAAAACAGCCAAAATAAATCAAATTTATTTACAAGATGAGAATCTCGGTTACATATTGCCTATGGCTTACATCTTATTTTGAAGCTTTTGTTACAAGTTGAAAAGTTTATTGTACGTAGTTTAAACTACGTACAATAAACTTGTCGGCGTATCGATTATTTTAGCTGGCAACACTGTTAAGCGTCTGAAGGTAAGACACTGACGCAACACCGGGCACTGGCGTGCGCGACGGGTGACCGCAGGGATGGGAATCATTGTCACTTTAAAATAACAATAACGTGATTGAAGGATTGATTTTAGTCGATTACTTTCATGTTTTAAGTCATAGACAAGGATCACAGGTGACAATGATTTTATCCCATCCCTAGATGATTATTGTTCGTTCATTCGTTCGTGAGTTCCTATAAAAATGGAACGTGGTCGTTGACGAGGACAGTTGTCGCGGATCGTCTCGTGTGAGCACCACGTGTTCGGTGGAGTGTCTTATTTAAAAACTATTAAGTGCTACAATAAAGTGAATGTACGAGAATATTCTCCTCACCCGCTAAACTCACGTCTACCCTCAATTAGAAATATAAGGCCTACTAACGTTCCCAGTTGATTCAAGATTTAACAAACTTATTCACTACGTACGTCGTGTTTGGCGCAACGGCTGGTCTTCCAACGTTCACTGCTTTGGGCATAACCTATCGCAGTACTGGCAGTGATAGTGTTATCATCAACAACCCATAACGTCCCACTACTGGGCTCAGGTCTCCTCTCAAGGGAGGGTTAAGGCCATACGTCCCCACGCTGGCCGAGTGCGGGTTGGGGACAGGCAAGACACGTTGTGGCAACGTAATCTTGCTGTTGGATGTTTTTAAGCCGCCCGAAGGCCTCCAACTAAGCTTCACGACTGCTATCTTATGATAACAACCGGGACCGACTGCTTAACGTGACCTCCGAATCACGGAAACGCTCAGTACATAAAATGCCACAAACGGTCACCCATCTAGATCTGACCGCACCGTCGTTGCTTACCCTTGGTGATTGTTTCCAATCACCTAAGGCCACTCGGCTATGAGCGCTTCATGTATAGCGCTTCTAGTGTTATATTATCGTAATAAATTGTCATTATCACTTAGACTTTTTAAAACTAAATTATGATTATTATTATTCTAAAGTACAAGAGTGAAATCCAAATATCACTCTTTTAAAGTCGACATGAGCTACGTGTTTCAGTCACTTTACCGTAAAGTATTTAACTTTACAGCACAGCAGCATACTAAATATTAAAAATAAGGTTAAAATGATTAAAATAATGTTTTTTTTTTTTTTTATATTTAAGCCTGCCAAAGTGACTCTACTCTGCCTGATGGAAAGTATGAGTAGAATCCAGGAGTAGGGGTCACCATGCTTATTGTGAGGGTAGGCAATGTAGCATGGTGACCCCTACCATGGCAGCCTAGTTAGATTATTGTGCATCATTCTCCCGGCCTTCGAAGGGCGGGAGAATGATGCAGAATGATTGGGCCTCCGGTCTCACACTCACCAACGAAATACGACAGCAAGAATGCTGTCATTATGTCGGATGGTCTTCTGTGTGAGGGTAGTACTGGCCGGGTCGAGCCGGCCCATTCGTGCTGAAATCAGCGTGGCTCTACTACCTGCACTGTGACTTAAGATTGACTTATATCTCTATCTGATATTCTCCTTTGGCGTGGAGATGCTTTTTGCTTAGGAGAAAAGTTATGGGCTGCTTTCCACCGTGGCGATCAATCTGTATTAGTATCCGATGTACGCGTGGGCAGATCAATCTGGTTTTGATGCTTAATCGAGTGCTAGCTAGCAGATAGGGTTTTGGCGGTTTCCGCAGTTCCCTTTGATTCGTCATTATCAGCTGAGGTTTTTAGACGGTCATTGGTTTAATTTATCAAGTTCAAGTTTAAGTTTTATACAGGTTGGTGTGTTTGGTTGCAGCATAGCGATCCGTAAACGCCGTGTTGTTACACGCAGCTTGTACCAGGGTGCTAATAAGTTGGTATTCGATTTCCCCGTAGTTATTAGAATTTTGGACGGGTCCTTGATGGCGGGGACGACTCAAAAAGGCAATGGTTATTGACTGATCCATAGGCAGATGACTGTTTTTGAGAAAATAATTCTTAGTTGTGTATTTATGTAGTCTCTGGCCTGCGCACCGGATCGTCTTTGGGTGAAGCGTTTGAGTATTTGAGTACATTGGAACCTTTTTGGTACTAATATGCAGTTGATGGCTGTCTCGGGTGCCCTGCCTGTTCTGGCTACCCGCTGTACAGTATTTCTTCGGAAGTTTATGGTTGCTTTAGTTAAGCTGGAGGTTTACTTCTAATAGCCTGGACGGTGGCTTCCACGCTTCGGTGTGCTTGCAATTCGTTGGTTTCAGCGATCGGTGCTTGAATGAACTGATTGTTGTGTATTTGTGGGTGTTTTCTATTTATAATATGTATGTATTTACGAAAAAAAGTATGTTTATGTATTTATATCAGTTGTCTAGTACCCATAACACAAGCTCTGCTTAGCTTGGGACTAGATGATGTTGTGTGTCAGATGTCCAAAATATTCATTATTTTATTATATTCGCACTGGTAGAAGGAAAACTAGACGAAAACTTCTTGCCAAGGCAGCTGTACCGGCTGGTATCGGTACTTGAATTTAGTTTATTGGGTTCTTGGTAGCCCGTATGCTGAACTGAATTAGCGTGATAAATAAAATGAATGTTCTGTAGAAAGGTAAGTCGAAGTCTGTATTGCGAATGAATAGTTATAGTTTTACATAATTCGAGGAAAGTAGGGAGGTAGGGAACAATAATTTAACCAATTAGAACGAGGCTGTATCACGTCATCCCCTGTTGGTCTGGTTGGTGACAAGAAATGTTGTCTGAATGAAAGCAGTCATCTTCAATCAATTTGTTATATTGACAGCTGTTAGATTGTTCATTCCGACAACCTGAGTTAATATTTTATTATGTTTACTGGTTATTGTAATGCAAAGAAAAAAATATACAAAAAGGAAGTATTGTAGTGTATGTGTCAGTGAGTTATTCATTCGCTCGTTCACTGCGAATGATTGAGGTGTTACTAAGTTATTCAATCACTCGTTCACTATGAATGAATGAGAAGGAAGCATTGTGTCATCTCGGGAACACAGTTCAGTTGATTATTAGCAACGATAGCGAGTGATTGCGTGCGACTGTCAGCCGACAATATAGAAGGATATACAACACACCCGAAAGGCACACCGCCATCTATCGAGCGTGTCCTCAACAGAAATCCACAACATTCAATAGGGAATATGCATAAAATTTTAATTTGGCTCAAACTTTTTTTTTAAGTTCTTTAATGTCGTTATATTATACTTAAAAATATTTTTTTTTATTTGGTTATTATTTAAACCCAGAAAATAATAAATAAAAAGTGAAAAATTAAGGAGGGAAATTCAAGCTTACAAAACGCGCCATGATTGGTCGAAACGAAATGTGACGTAAATGGCTACATTTTAAGTAGGGTCACCATCTCTAAAATTTTAAAACTAGGACAAAAGTGCAATATCCCCCACAAACTGACTGGTTTAGTGGTTAGCGTATGCAACTGCTGATCAAGAGGTGTCGGGTTCAATTCCCGGGTTGGACCAAATGTTTGTATGATCTGCAAATATTTGTTAGGGAGTTTGGGTGTTTTCTATGTATAATATATATTATGTATTTACAAAAAAAGTTTATGTGTGTTTATATCGGTTGTCTAGTACCCATGGTACAAGCTCTACTTAGTTTGGGACTGTAAATGTTGTGTTTCATTTGTCCGAAATATTTATTTATTATTAGAACTCGGAGACGTCAAGTTTTTTTTTAAATTTTGTGAATTGCTACTTTATTGGGCCCTAAATTATTTATTTCCAAATTTTTTTTTCATAGTAAGCAACTAAAAATTCTGTCGATTAAGTATGATAAATTCAAATTGATTAAAAATAAAATATTATAAATATAAATTATAAGGAGTTGAACCTAAAATTGTTAAACTACTAAAATATTAAACAAAAAAAGGTAATAGTCAATTTTAAAAAAACTACAAGACAATTGTTTGTAAATTTTTTACTCTTGTAAAATAGCAAAAATACATGTCAAAATTTAAATATCGATTTACTCGAGCATCTTGGGGACCTTTCGTATTTGGTGGATTAGATAATAGAATGAGCTTGCTTAGCGGCGCCTTAGCTCAGCGGCATATGCAGTTAGAAAAGTTCGGCAACTAACGATTGTGGAAACCGCACGAATAGTTTATTTTAGTTACTTTCATAGCATCATGTCATACGGCATCTTGCTTTGGGGACGTACTGCAGAAATAGAGTCAATTTTCATTCTGCAGAAAAGAGCCATTGGAGCTATATATAGTCTCCGCAGTTGCGATTCTCTAAGGAACCTTTTTAAGGAGGTCAATATGATGACAGTGCCTTGTCAGTATATCTATAAATACATAATGTATGTTCGAAAAAATTTACATCTCTTCAATTATAGATGTGATAGACATGAGTATAATACTAGGAACCAAAATAAATTAAGGAACCCTTCATGGGCGAGTCCGACTCGCACTTGGCCATTTTTTTGTTTTTTGATTCTAATCTTTTGAACATTCAATATAAGTGATAAAATATATTCATCATCATCAACAGCCTTTAACAGTCCACTGCTGGAGATAGGCCTCTCCTTGAAAAGTAGGTATTGACCTACTATACCACGCTGGCCAGACGGGTGGGTATAAGGTTGGTTTCAAGTTTTCCTTCTCTTCGCATTGATGTTGTCTTGCGTAGTTTATCCCTTAGTCGACACCGCGGGATAAATAGGGGTGGTGACACTTTGTATTCTTAATCCGTCACCACACAGATGAAAGATATTGTGAGAGCAATAATATTTTAATTTGTTTAAAGTTAAAAGATCGAAGATGACGATTGTACTTTAAATGTCGTTTTTTGTTACTTTAAGATATTGATTAGTTTTTCTAGATGTGTAAGTAAAAATAAAATTATTTATTTCCAGAACAACAATTGAAAGACAAATTATCTTATATTTTTATATTTATTTAAATAACGGCATTTATCATGCTTGAAGATTTTAAATGACATGAAAAGGTAGCGATATTTGAAAAATGCAACAAAAAAAATTGTAATGGACATGCTCGACGTGTCAAACTTTAACACAGATGGCTGAGCTTGATGTTCTTTAAATCTGAACGTCAAAACCATTTTAAGTTGTTGATATCAAAATATGACAAATATTTCTTAAAGATGTTGAGAATAAGTTTCACATCGTATATTTCTAATAACATAAATTGTAAAATTCATTAGTTATGGTTCGATCCGGATTAAAAATAAAACCTTGCCGGATGCTCCTCGGACGGTCTCTAAACTAGGATAAATCCACGAAAACCCGGACGAATGGCCACCCTACGTTTAATGATATTTGAGCCGGTCGGGACACGATCGGCGCAACAACTGACGTCATCAAAAGCGCGCGTAAAATGGCCGTTTGAATTACTCAAATTTATTCAATGTTTTTAATTTCATTTTAAAAAATAATTTGACTCTTTTCAAGACTATTTATATTTTTTTCTATGTATAATAGACCTAAATAATCGATTTAATAAATAAAAAAAAATCATGCATATTCCCTATTCAACAACATGAAATGATTAAATAAAGATAAAGTATTAACATTCGAACACAAAAAAGTAAGCAAATCACGACATATTATATTTAAACATATTACATAATTGATATAGTAAGTAATATGGAAATTTTAGATAGAAATCTAATTCCGAATAGGTATTCATATAATAATAATAACTTCCGGTATGTCACACACGGCCGTCTGGTCCCAAACTAGATAGAGCCTTCTTTTGATGCGACGGCTATTTGCCGAATATTATCAGTGCTCTGTGGGTACCATGTTAATGTCATTTAACTGTCACTAAGAGTCTTTCTTGCTGTCCGTGTTAGTGGATGCCGTCGTTGTACGGCGGTACGCATACTGGTGCACCTGAAATAATACGAAACTTTGTTATTTATGGGTTAAAATATTCTTAACCTACTGCTGCAATGCCTAATGGTTAAAGTACTGAATCAGTTCGGTCGGTAAACGCTCAACTCGTGTGTGTAAGTGCACCATATAAATTAATCATAATAAACAGTTGAAAGTGTTGATTTCACCAAAAAATACCTTGGATTATTACATTTAACTTTGAGATAACATTCTGTGAAGTATGACAGTGGTTTTTATCAATTAGTAATATCAATATTTACAAAACAAGTTATCTTTTTCAATAGTGTTTGACGAGAACAATTTCACGGCGCTTACGACCTTTATAACACGACGCTCAAGGCAGGGTGCAGGGGTAACAGATATCATGGGCATCCCATGGGCATGTTTTAAGTTTTGTCGCAAAGTTCTGCGGCCGTTGCCGACAAAATCACTGTTGGCATGGAGTATTATATTCCTCACACTGAGGCCGTCGGCACGAAGACGTGCCCCTGGTTCGATAGCGAATCCACTAAAGCCGTTACAACCCTAACGTTCATCGCCGTTTAACAAAGCCACTAGGGAATGCAAGAGGGCTTACATAAGAACGGGCGCCCAGCGCATTGTACGGATAGGCCAAGAACACGTCGCACACCCTACGGGTAGTCGTAAATTCTGGCGATTGGCTAAAACCGTTCAAGCTGACCACTGCCAACCCACGCTATCACCGCTGAAACATCCCGATGGAACTCTGGCCTATCAGCCGCAGGAGAAAGCGAAACTGATAGTAGATCTCTTTGCGGCTAGCTCCCGAATTGAGGACCGTGGCATGGATCCGCCTATCATTCCGACCTGCGACTCCACAATGAGGGATATCCGTATAGCTGCGGTCTCTCGACGTACGGAAAGCCAGCGGACCTGACGGTATTCCAGCGATGGTTCTCAAGTACTGTGCACCGGAGTTGTCTCCCGTTCTGACGCGTCTGTGCCGCCTGTCGTATTCCTCGGGAATTGTTCCGAAGGTGCGACTTAGGTGCGACGGACAGAGCGACAGAGTTACTTCCTCATTTATAATGTTAGTAAGGACAAACAAATTTACTAAAATATTTTTTTATACTTACGAAGTTTCTCATTTTCTCCGCAACGTTGTCTAATAGCTCTCTAACTTGCCTTAAGTTCCCTGACGTTCTGAATTCAAAGAAAATATTTGCAATTAAAATATTAGTTTTTAGAAAAAAAAATACTTATTCTAACCACTTTTTTAGCGAATATTTATTTCGTTCACGCATGTCCCTCAGTTTGAGTTGAAATCAGAACCAACCACCATTACCTGAACCAATATTCATGTAGAGTACTCAAAACATTTATTGGACATGCAAACAGATTAATGACAATATATACATATAGTGATAAAACAAAGCAACGATTTTTCTCCATTATTTATATCATGAGTTATAGACAAAATAGACAAGAAGCAGTAAGAAAATGCAGGCTGACAAGAGCTAAATTGTTTTTTTTTTAAGTTTGTTATCACGTAAGATGTTACTTACTACCGCGCACCATGTCGTGCTATTGTTAATTATATAGGTATTTGTGCTCCTATCTCTTTATTCGCTTTACTCGGGATATTTACAGCAGGTGCCTTTACAAATACTTTACCTTTACTTATAAAGTGCGCCACATTTGATTCGAGCGACAGCGACAGCTGTGTGAAGATTTGAATCGTTTCTGTTTTAAATGTTTACTATATATCTAAGAATATTATATTGAACATTATTTTTGATCGGTCACTAAGTGGGTTCTGAGCTTTGTAACTCTGAACTGAATACAATATACCAAAGATCAATAAATATTTGCCAAAAAAGCTATCGTGAAAAAAAAACAATATAAAATGAACCTGGTATATCCCCATACAACGAGCATCAGGGCAGCTGCAATAGTAACTCCCTCTCCTACCGCTACCAGGATCTGAATCCCAAAGGTGGAAGCCACTGCACCGATCAGGAATCCTAATATCATCATAGTCACGAAGACAATAGGTGTGCCGAACACACGGTACATGTTCTTTCCTTCGTTGTGTGCAGCCAGTTTAGAGTATTGGTCCTCCAGGTTCTGGATATGAAAAATAACATTGGATATAGATCAAGGTAAATAAAGAATCAGAATAGAGGCAAAAATGGATCTTTTGTAGGATGTTTATTACAAAGTGGTTTTGTTATTTCTAACATTTCTTGATTTACTGAATACTTAGGCTTCATTTTTAAGGTTCCATAGTTCATGACATAAGTTTAGTGATACGACAGATGTTTAGTTTACGGCTTTGACTGTTGCGAGTTGTGAAGTGAAAATCTAATTCTAAGAGTGGTCTTATGGTTGCTGCCCACACCACGTAATTTATTAGGATACACCTAAGGAGACACCATTGACATCAAAAGTTAGTTAAACTAAATTAAAAAGCATACACATAAAAAAAAAAACGAAATGGAACAGCAAACGTTTCGGCTCTTCCTTTCTGTGCCGAGCAACTAAAACCTGGAACTCTCTACTAGCGCATGTGTTTCCTTACCCCGGGTGGGCCGCCATACATTATTGTTTGCATTCGCAGCAAGTGTGGTAGCCCTGTCTCTTGGATTCAGCTCATGCTTTCCATCAGGCAGGGTAGAGTCACTTTGGATGGCTCAATATATAAAACAAAGGGTAAAAAACGGTTTATCTCTATTTCCGGCAAAACTGAAAGTCCGGCAAAACTACAAGGAAAAAAGTTAAATGGCAAAGTTGTAGGTAATTAAAAGATCTATAACTTCTTAGGGTTCCGAAGATTATGACTTCGAACCCTTATAGATTCGTCATGACCGTCTGTCCGTCCTCGACTTACCGTCCAAACAGTAAGTGCTAGAAAGATGAAACTTTGCATGAATATGTGTTGTAATTACGTCGACAAAATAATAAAATTATGAAAAATATTTTTATTTAGGGTACCTTCCCTACACGTAAAGTGGGGATGTTTTTTTTTTCTTGCGGCTACCCCATCATGTGGGGTATCATTAAATAGGTCTTTTAAAAATATTAAAGGCGATTTTTTGATTTAGGTATCCGTTTGCGAGAAATTCCACTTTAAAGGCCACTTTTTTTGTAAAAACAGGGCGCCCCCCCCCCTCTAAAAGCTATACGGCAGGCTCAAAAAATCTGGAAAAATTCGTGATAGTGGTCCATATAATTAACTTTAAATGAAAACTATAAGGAATTAGATGACTTTGTTAGTTCAGAAGTTATAGAGGCTTAACTCCTACAATGTGCTTACTTGGAAAACGTCATTCAAAATTAACGCATTAGTACGTAAACATAACTATTATCCATTGGATACAATTTCTAATCCACGTACCATTATGGGTGACTGAGGAACCATTTCCTGTGCGTAGCCTGACACGCACTTGGCCGATTTTTTATTTCCACTTTTTTTCACATAACCTCAAATACTTAAAATCATATGTGAAAAATTCAAAAAATAAGTTTCTGGTTTTTTATTTTTATCTTTTACAAATAAAATTATTTTTAGACGGAGTTTAGTGAAAACTTACCTTTTTATGTACCGAATACACTGTAATTTATTTGATTTGAAATATTTATTTTTTCACTTAATATCGAAAATTCACCATTTTTTTATACATGGCGAACTATTTAGACAAAATAAGCAGTAAACCACTCAAACGTTCAGCCCGCGCGACTTTTTTCCGGTCATACGTCCAGCCATTCGCTTGGCGGCTCCGCCAAAATGAAAACTTCATAGCTACTTAACCATAACAGCTAGAATAAAGAAAAAAAAAATATTTTTTTTAAGAGATTACAAATAAATCATCTATTTTTTTTTAATAGTTACTTAACATATAGAATACGTAATAGTGGGTTAAAAATTAAAAAAAAAGCATAATTATTTCAATCTTTTTAAATAATAGGGAAAACAATTACATTTTTGAACAACAAATTAATATCCCAAGAATTAAACTAGACTTATTATCCTTTCTTAAGATATACTTTTCAGAATTTTTTGTAATCTTTTATGTAAAAGATTACAAAAAAATCTGAAAGGGCTCCCAAACTTTGTCATAATTTTTTATGATCAAAGTTCATGTTAGAAATTTAGGTTAATATTTTTTTTTCCAAAAAAGTACAATAGGTAGGTACTCATACTATTTACTGCATTTTTTCAAATCAAAATCAAATATATATTTTTGTACACCAAATTTTAGTTATAGCAATAGGAATACTTAGATTGTTTTCTGTAATTTCTATTGCTAAAACTGACATCCAAAATGTCTACAGAATTGGAAAAAAGTATTTAAAAAAAAAGTGAGGCCAGTTCTTATCTCGTTTACAAGCTACTGGATGAAAATAAACGTAGTGAACAAGAATAAGGAAAACACAAAAATACAAAAATAAGAAAAATGGTAAAGGGATACATAACTGAAGACTACCCTAAAACAGTGCTAGAAAATAGAAAAATATTACAAAAAAAAGCTCTAATAAAAAAGAGGAAAAGGAAAGTTTTTTTTTATATAAGGGGCAAACGAGCAGACGGATCACTTGACGGTAGGTGATTGCTGCCCCCCATGGACACCCGACACGCCAGAGAAGTCACAGGTGCGTTGCCGGCCTTTAAGAAGGGAGTACGCTCTTTTTTTGAAGGTTCGAAGGTTGTATCGGTCCGGAAATACCGCAGGCAGACAGACAGTTCATTCCACAATTTAGATGTTTTTCCCTATATTTTAGAAAGTTTGAAATAATTATGCTTTATTTTCTAAATTTTTAACCCAGTATTGTGTATTCTATATGCTAAGTAACTTTTAAAAAAATTGATAAGTTTTATTTGTGATCTCTTAAAAAAAATTTTTTTTTTCTTTCTAGCTTTTATGGTTAAGTAGTTATGAAGTTTTTATTTTGGCGGAGCCGCCAAGTTGCGCGCGAATCGAGAGCCGTGAATGGCTGGACGTTGGACCGGAAAACAGTTGCGCGGGCTGGACGTTTGAGTGGTTAACTGCTCGTTTTGTCTAGTTGGCGCCATGTATAAAAAAATGGTGAATTTTCGATAATAAGTGAAAAAATAAATATTTCAAATCAAATAAATTACAGTGTATTCGGGACATAAAAAGGTAAGTTTTCACTAAACTCCGTTTAAAAATAATTTTATTTGTAAAAGATAAAAATAAAAAACCAAGAACTTGGTTTTTCGAATTTTTCACTTATAATTTATTTGAGGTTATGTGAAAAAGTGTAAATTAAAAATCGGCCAAGTGCATGTCAGGCCTCGCACAGGAAAGGGTTCCTCAGTCACCCATAATGGTACGTGGATTAGAAATTGTATCCAATGGATAATTGTAATGTATACGTATTAATGCGTTAATTTTGAATGACGTTTTCCAAGTAACCACTTTGTAGAACTTAAGCCTCTATTACTCCTGAACTAACAAAGTCATTTAATTCGTTATTGTTTTCATTTAAAGTTAATTATATGGACCACTATCACGAATTTTTCCAGATTTTTTGAGCCTGCCGTTTAGCTTTTAGAGGGGGGGGGGGGGGCGCCTTGTTTTTACAAAGTGGCCTTTAAAAGTGGAATTTTTCGCAAACGGATACCTAAATCAAAAAATCGCCTTTAATATTTTTAAAAGACCTATGTAATGATACCCCACATGATGGGGTAGCCGCGAGAAAAAAAAACCCCACTTTACGTGTAGGGGAGGTACCCTAAATAAAAATATTTTTAATCATTTTATTGTAGCACTTTGTCGACGTAATTACAATACACATTCATGCAAAGTTTCGTCTTTCTAGCACTTACTGTTTGGACGGTAAGTCAAAGACGGAAGAACAGACGGACGGACAGACGAACATGACGAATGTGTGTTAGTTAGTGGTTAGGATTATCCATTCTTTCTTGAACACCCTATATATTTTACGATTATATGTCACATTTAGGTTGACATCCGCAACACTTATTCTAAAACGATTGGCAGCAAGTAAGGATTGAATTAAAGACTGATTCAAGTGATTAATAATAATAATAATAGTACATCTCTTTATTGTACACCAGAATAGAAACATAAAGTGGTAGCTTAAACTAGGTGGTACAAGTGGCGGCCTTATCGCCCGAAGGCAATCTCTTACAGGCAACCATGGGATGGAGAGAAAGAAAGTTAAAAGTATGTGGTAGTTACTGGTGTATTAAAAATAAAAAATAAAAAGAAACATTTGAACTTATTGATTTTAGAGTAGTTAATATAATACACATAGTGAATAGGATAAAAAACATACATAAAGATAAAAATAAATAAGTGTAATAAACAGATATTCAATAAATAAATATAAATATGTTGATTATTAATCTCAGATAAGTAACCTTTTTGTATTAGGTTACTGGCAGGTTTTTTATATTTAAATTGTTATTTTTTTAAGTACTTGATTTTTAACGAGGAAATTTGTAATTCAAAATGTATTTATTCCGTTGATAGTTCTAGAAGCAAAAACATGTATCTGTAAATTATAATATTGAATTAAAATTCTGAAATATGGATTCTATTCATCAAAGTTTATCATTTCTTGAAGTATCCTTTTAGTAACCAAAAAAATGATTTAGCCACATCGACCGTTTCCAAGAGGTTATGGGCCCAGCAAGATATCAGCACGATACCAGGAAAAAAGAATTTTTATTGAGGATGTAGAAAAGTGAAAAGCCCCCGGAAGAAAATTGTAAAATGAAATTACGAAATTGAAAAATGAACAAAGTGAAGAAACTAATGTGAGTAATGAGAATTTTTATTGAAGATATAGAAAAGAAAGGACGAATTATTTTAAAAAAATAAAAACAATTGAAAAATGAGACCAAGAGGAGGAGACGGAGGTTGATGTTCTTCGTGAAGCTGATGAGAAATGAGAAGGAGACGGAGGTTGTTGTTTTTGGTGAAGCTCATGAGATAAATGAGGAGGAGATGGAGTTTGTTGATGCTTTGGTAAAGCTGATGTTTTTAATGATCATGATGGAGGTGATCATGAAGTTGTCACGAAGGTAATGGTGGAGTAGATAAAGAAGATGAGATGTAGATGGATGTTGTTGGAGGTCACGATGGAGATAAAGATGAAGATGAGATGTAGACTGTGATGTTGTTGAAGGTCATGATGAAGATTAAGTTAGTGACTAGGTTTTTTTTTTTTTTTTTTTTTTTTTTAAAGCGTTTGGTGTTATTCTCTCGTCATAATATATATGTATGTTATTAGGTCTTTTAGGTATTTGAATTCGAAACCTTTGTGTAAGTATGCTAGTTTAAGGGGGTGAGAAATTATAGCAGAGTCGCGCAGTGGAAGCGTGTGTGTGAAATTGTTGTAAAGGGAAAATTAATTTCATATTTTGTTATTCAATTAATTTGAAAAATAACGGAATATTTTAGATAAATTTTTCACAGAATTTTTGACAGAATTTTTGACATTTAATTTTTTTTCCTTTATAGTGTATTTGTTTTTTCTGTATTTTAAGGTTTGTTATATTAAAAGGTTTTGTTTTCAGCTGAAAGAGTATATTACTGTTTGGTGTTTAATAATTTCTAAATTGTGGTTGGAAATTATAAAAAAGTTTTGGTTTTTGTTGAGAGTTGAGATGATATGATGAATGTTAATGTTATGAATGGTTAATTTGATTTGATTAGTTGTAGTTGTTGGAGTTGGTGTTGTAGTTGTTGGAGTTGGTGTTTGAGTTGTTGAAGTGGTTATTGGAGCTACTGTTGTAGGAGTTTGTTGTTATAATTTCTAAATTGTTGTTGTCAGGATATAAGTGTTTGTGGTTGTGGAAGTAAGAATGTGTAAGAATGTGTGAAATGCTTTTCGGTACTTATCTGAGATTAAGGGGGTGTGTTGATTATTAATCTCAGATAAGTAACCTTTTTGTATTAGGTTACTGGCAGGTTTTTTATATTGAAATTGTTATTTTTTAAGTACTTGATTTTTAACGAGGAAATTTGTAATTCAAAATGTATTTATTCCGTTGATAGTTCTAGAAGCAAAAACATGTATCTGTAAATTATAATATTGAATTAAAATTCTGAAATATGGATTCTATTCATCAAAGTTTATCATTTCTTGAAGTATCCTTTTAGTAACCAAAAAAATGATTTAGCCACATCGACCGTTTCCAAGAAAATAAACTTATAATATATCAATAAACTTAAATGTCCTTAAAGTCTCCCAAGTAATATTCCTTTACCAGTCTGATTTGATGTGATGATTGTGATTACTTGTTATTGGAGCACTTTATCCCTACTTCCCTACTATAATTATATCATATTATATATTAATATTATAAATGCGAAAGTAACTCTGTCTACCTGTCTGTTACGCTTTCACGCCTAAACCACTGAACCGATTTTGATGAAATTCGGTATGCAGATAGAACTGAACTTCAGAAAAGACATAGGCTACTTTTTACTGCAATAATCAAGATACAAAGGCCAAAGCTAAGTGATTATAAAAATACATAAATCGTAGATGTCAAAATGTATCACTGTTTATCTACTGTCAAAACTTCACAGGTTGCTAGGCATAACACACTTGCATGGCAACCATAATGATAGTTTGTAAATGACTTAAAGACCAGTAGACCAGGGTAGATAATTTTTGAAAACAAATAAAATTATAATAGGATGAAACCTATTGGAAATGGAGGAGAATATTAAAAAATTAAAGGTAGAATAATTTACGGGCGATCTGAGGTCGGGAAAGGGTAGGAAGGGGAGGTTTTCGGGTCCTTTAAGCGGGGCGTGAAAAAGCATCTCACTGAGCCGCTTATTGTCTGCATTCGCAGCAAGTGTGGTAGCCCCGACTCTTGGATTCTGCTCATGCTTTCCATCAGGCAGGGTAGAGTCACTTTGAATGGCTAAATATATAAAACAAAGTGTAAAAAACGGTTTATCTCGATTTCGGACAAAACTACAAGGAAAAAAGTTAAATGGCAAAGTTGCAGGTAATTATAAGATCTACAACTTTTCGTTTTCGGCGACATGTCCGTCAACGATTCATCATATCCGTCTGTCCATCTGTCCGTCCTTCCGTCCGTCCGTCCGTCCTCGACTTACCGTCCAAACAGTAAGTGCTAGAAAGATGAAACTTTGCATGAATATGTATTGTAATTATGTCGAAACCTTATAGATTCCTCATGTCCGTCTGTCCGTCCGTCCGTCCGTCCTCGACTTATCGTCCAAACAGTAAGTGCTAGAAAGATGAAACTTTGCATGAATATGTATTGTAATCGACAAAGTGCTACAATAAAATTATGAAAAATATTTTTATTTAGGGTACCTCCCCTACACGTAAAGTGGGGATTTTTTTTCTCGCGCCTATACCATCATGTGGGGTATCGTTATATAGGTCTTTTAAAAACATTACAGGGTTGTTAAGACGATTTTTTGATTTAGGTATACGTTTGCGAGAAATTTCACTTTAAAGGCCACTTTTTTGCGAAAACAGGGCGTCCCCCCCTCTAAAAGCTAAACGGCCTGCTCCAAAAATCTGGAAAAATTCGTGATAGTGGTCCATATAATGAACTTTAAATGAAAACTATAACAAATTCGATGACTTTGTTAGTTCAGGAGTTATAGAGGCTTAACTTCTACAATGTGATGACTGCACGGTTGACCTAGTGGCTTAAGCGGTCGCCACGCCGCTTCCTACTACGCCAAGTGTCGTGGGTTCAAATCCCACGTAGGACAACACTTTGTGTGATTCACAATTTGTTGTTCTGAGTCTGGGTGTTCTTTGTGTCCGTTTCATGTATGTTTGTAAAGTCCCCCGCGACACAGGGAATTTATATTCCTAATGCGGGAGTTGTCTTTTTTTTAAAAAAAAAAAAAAAAGAAATGTCTGTACTTGGAAAACGTCATTAAAAATTAACGCATTAATACGTAATCATAACTATTATCCATTGGATACAATTTCTAATCCACGTACCATTATACATTTCACATAACCTCAAATAAAATTATATGTGAAAAATTAAAAGAAACAAGTTTTTGGTTTTTTATTTTATCTTTTACAAAAAAAATATTTTTAAACAGAGTTTAGTGAAAACTTACCTCTTTATGTCCCGAATACACTGTAATTTATTTGATTTGCAATATTTATTTTTTCACCCTATTTTGACTTAATATCGAAAATTCACCAGTCAAAATATATACTTTTTTCAAAAAAATGGGGTGTTTTCTGTTTAATTGAATCTCTACTTTCCGATGGTGTAATCCCTACTAATATTATAAATGCGAAAGTAACTCTGTCTGTCTGTCTGTAACGCTTTCACGCCTAAACCACTATACCGATTTTGATGAAATTTGGTATGAAGATAGAACTAAACTTGGGAAAGGACATAGGATACTTTTTATTGCGAAAACAAAGGTCTTCTACATTTATTAATAGTTGTTATTGTATTATGAATTCTAAAAGCTAGTATTATATACTAGTTTTCCACCCGCGGCTTCGCCCGCGTGGAATTCGTTTATATCGCGCGACACAGTAAGGGTAGATTAAACAATCTTACATGATTTTATGTTTGATAATAAGGAACTTTGACACAAACTTTCGTCCCCTATTTCAAACCCTTCTACCTTTATTTTCGCGATAAAAAGTATCTAATGTCCTTTCCCAAGTTCAGTTCTATCTTCATACCAAATTACATCAAAATTGATTCAGTGGTTTAGGTGAAAGCGTAACAGACAGACAGACAGACAGAGTTACTTTCGCATTTATAATATTAGTAGGGATTACACCATCGGAAAGTAGAGATTTCATCAAACAGAAAACAGCCCAATTTTTAAAAAAAAGTAGATATTTTGACAGGTGAATTTTCGCTATTAAGTCAAAATAGGGTGAAAAAATTAAATATTTCAAATCAAAAAAATTACAGTGTATTCGGGACATAAAAAGGTAAGTTTTCTAATGGTACGTGGATTAGAAATTGTATCCAATGGTTAATTGTTATGTTGACGTATTAATGCGTAAATTTTGTATGACGTTTTCCAAGTAAGCACATTGTAGAAGTTAAGCCTCTGTAACTCCTGTACTAACAAAGTCATCTAATTCGTTATAGTTTTCATTTAAAGTTTATTATATGGACCACTATCACGATTTTTTCCTGATTTTTTGAGCCGGCCGTTTAGCTTTTAGAGGGGGAGGATGCCCGGTTTTACAAAAAAGTGGCCTTTAAAATGGAATTTCTCGCAAACGGATTCCTAAATCAAAAAATCGTCTTAACAACCCTTAAATGTTTTAAAAGACCTATATAATGACATCCCACATCATGGGGTATCCGCGAGAAAAAAAAAACATCCACATTTTACGTGTCGGGGAGGTACCCTAAATAAAAATATTTTTCATAATTTTATTGTAGCACTTTGTCGACGTAATTACAATACATATTCATGCAAAGTTGCGTCTTTCTAGCACTTACTGTTGGGATGGTAAGTCGAGGATGGACAAACGTACGGACAGACGGACATGACGAATCTATAAGGGTTCGAAGTCATAAACCTCGGAACCCTAAAAAGTTGTAGATCTTTTAATTACCTACAACTTTGCCATTTTACTTTTTTCCATAGAACTTGTAGTTTTGCCGGAAATTGAGATAAACCGTTTTTTACCCTTTGTTTTATATATTTAGCCATCAAAAGTGACTCTACCCTGCCTGATGGAAAGTATGAGCAGAATCCAAGAGTCGGTGCTACCACACTTGCTGCGAATGCAGACAATAATGTATGGCGGCCCACACCAAGGCGGCTTAGTGAGATGCTTTTTCACGCCCCGTCCGAGGAGGACCCGAAAACCTCCCCCCCTACCCGACCCCCCTCAGATCGCAGATAGCCCGTAAATTAATTTTCCTTTCATTTTTATATTATTTCACCTCCTTTTCCAATGGGTTTCATCGTACTAAAATTTTGTTTTCAAAAATTATTTTCCCTTCTCTACTGGTCTTTATGTCATTTACAAACTATCATTATGGTTGCCATGCAAGTGTGTTATGCCTCGCAACCTGTGAAGCTTTGACAGGAGATAAACAGTGATACATTTTGACATCTACGTTTTATGTATTTTTATAATCACCTAGGTAAAAAGGTAAAAACCTTTGTATCTCGATTATTGCAGTAAAAAGTAGCCTATGTCCTTTCCCAAGTTCAGTTCTATCTTCATACCAAATTTCATTAAAATCGGTTCCGTGGTTTAGGCGTGAAAGCGTAACAGACAGACAGACAGAGTTACTTTCGCATTTATAATATTAGTATGGATTTGCAAACAATGAGACCAGTCATTAGGTCCCAGTCTAAGATTAGAAACCTCGCAACATGCATTACCATCGCCTAATATGATTTCTGTTAACCATATATAACACCATTGATTAATCCTAAAAGACGAGTACTATTCAAGATAGTGTTCAAATCGCCATACCTTAACCAAATCGTTTTTAAAAGAGACCGACATCTCTGTACTACCCAGCTTCTTCTTGCTATCGAAGGCATTGAGGGCTATTTTCATAACCTTATGATGCTCCCTTGTCAAGATGTCCACCGTGATATAGGGCATCGACCCTCCACATATCTTTTCCATCCGAGTCCTGTATTCATGAATGGCTTCTGACATGGCGGATCTATTATTAGCTTCTGCAGTCGCCTGGAATTATAAACAAGAGAAATTCATTAATGATTTTAATATCATGGCCAGCTTAAAGTCTTCTACTGCTAGTGGTAGATTCTTGCGTCGATTGCATATACAGGGTGTCCCAGAACTCAACGTCAGGCCGAAACGGGGTGACAGGATTGATTGTAATCATCATAAGAAAAATAAAAAAAAAAACTATCCCATGCAGTTCGAAAATTATGGGCATTTAAAAAAAGCTAGAAATTTGGTCAAACTGTAACCATTTCTCAGTTATTGTCGTTAATTTTTATAATTTTTGTTAATTTAAAGTTTGGAACCGTAACCCTAAATAACATTTCTGGAATCACAGTCAAAAATAATTACATAACTGCCAAAAGCCCGCCAGAAGTGATCACATCGCCTGGTCAGAGGATCCTCCCTTTGTGATGGAGAGACACGATACCCGTTTCTCCACACATACACATAATAATACAAAAAATGTTTACAAGGATATCGCGTTATCACAGGCAAAAACTATTTACCAAAAAACAATTGTTTCAATCATAGTTTTAGTTGTTTAAGTGTCTACCTGTGACCCCGAGTGATATAGTCCGCTCAAAACGTCGGAATGTAAAAGTTATGATAACTTTTAAATATTGTTATCGCGAATAAGTCTCAGCCTAATCTCTCAATTTTAGTTGTCTAAGTCTAATTGTTTTAATCGCCACTGACCTGTACAATAGTGGTAGGTTTAGGTAAAACCTCGCTGTTAAATATTTCGATGTAACTGGTGAAGTAATAGAGAATGTCCTTGGCCTTCACTTTCTGTCCGTTGATGGTTTTAACCACCAGGTTCTCTGGC
Organism: Phragmatobia fuliginosa; assembly: GCA_932526445.1. Classification (NCBI taxonomy): domain Eukaryota; kingdom Metazoa; phylum Arthropoda; class Insecta; order Lepidoptera; family Erebidae; genus Phragmatobia; species Phragmatobia fuliginosa. The sequence continues at coordinate 18,845,381 of OW052074.1, forward strand.
GCCAGAACCATTTGTACCAGTTGCTCCAAAGACTTCAAAAATTCTTGTTCGATGTCTATTAAAAGAGATTTAAAAAAAAAATATCATCCATAAAAATCAATAAATCTGAATTGTTTGTATCTAATATCAAATCAACAGTTATTAAAAACGTTTAATGGCTAGGAGGACACATATAAAAGTATATACGCTACTTACACAAAAAAAAAACAATATTTAAAACTAGCTCAATCCCGCAATGTTACCCGCTGTTATTTTTTTCAATCGCGAGTAATGCCGCGGAGCGAAGCTAGTATATATATAATTTGCCTTAATTACTCTTTGGGTCATCAGCTTTCTACCAGTGAAAGTCATATCAAAATCAATTCAGCCGTTCCATAGATTATCCGGAACACAGACAGACAGACAGACGATAGTTAAGATAAGAAATACAATAATAATAAGAAAGGGGAACGCCCATTTTAGGCCAAGAAACGCCCAACAATATGATGTTTTGATAAAAAAAAACATCTTGTTTTATGATAATTAATCGCGGTGTTTATTTATCAAAAAAGATTGCAGTATATTGTGTGCAAAAAAAAGTACTGAATGATAAAAATGAAAATAAGGAAATCCGTAATTCATTGTTTTGTGGATAAAGTATGCCCTATGCAGTGTTGCCAATTACGTACTTGTTTCGTCAAAAATTGAATCGATTCTGTTTATGTTGTTCGATATATAAGATGTAATTAATATCATTAATTCCAATAATATTCGTTCTTTATTCGATATTTATTTTGATTTTATGTAACTTGAACTAGCATTTTATTATTGCTAGGTGATTATCCATGAGTTCTAATATAAAAAATCATAATAAATAACAAAAAAAAGCATAGAAAAATAAATGAAAAATTAAATTATTGATCGTTAGATTATATTCTTTGAAGCGCTTTAATTAATTCACTCTTCAATTAATTTAATGATGAATTAATACGAACTAACATCGGTATTGATCAATCGATTTTATTTTTATTAAGCGGCAACATTGAATTGGACCTATTGATAGCTAGGCGGCTGGCGACTGTTACAAGTTATAAAGTCGATTTAAATAATACTGTTTACATGTATCACTTTGTTTGATTCTTGTGGATTTCTTATATGAGAAAAGAATAATCATTCTAAATGGACTCTGACAATTCTTCTTACACTACTACCTGCCCACGGCCTGAATATGGATCCCGCTCCCGCTTCTCACAATAACCCCTGCACGAATTTGGATTTGTAAGCCACTGATAATGATTACCCCAGTTTTCATACCGGCCAGAGTTCTTCCCAGCCTTCAGTAGCTTATTCAGGAGGACATTTACGCTGTGTCAAATTCAAATTCAAATTCAAATTCAAAATTCTTTATTCACTTAGGATGCAATACATCTCTTGTGACAGGTCAAGATTCTACATGTACATTTATGCCGTGTTCGCAAACAATAGGTAGAGCCGGAGAAAAGAACATGGCAATAAAAACTCGCGGCCACTCCTTTCAAATCGCCAATGTTTACGTAGTTTTAATGTTTATAAACCTGATATGGGGGTAAGGTGCTGCCACTAATATACTATACACCATGTTAGAGGACTGATGCAAATTATAGTGATTAAAAATTAGAACTTAAGCTATTTAAAAAAAAAAAACAACAGCCTCAGTGGGTACAACATAGTAGAAGCATCTACTTACAACAAAGGTAAAAACTATATGTGCTCAAATATTGGCCAAATTACTGGTAACGAAGGATTAAATATAAAATATTAATTATAAGATCAAAAGAGAGAGAAGAATGGCCTTTATTAGTCACGTAGAATCTTTACCTACAAAAGTAAAATCATGTTCTTAAACAATGTGATAACAACATTCACATGAGTAGAATAAAATGATAAGGAGCAAGTAGTCAAATCCATTTTTCTTTATCATTTAAAAATTCGTCAACTGTATAATAACCTTTACGTATAAGATAAGTTTTGACTACATTTTTAAACTTTTCCACTGATAGACTCATAACACTAGCTGGTAACCTATTAAAAAATCGCACGGAAAGACCCATAAATGAATTATGCGTTTTATGTAGCCTATGATATTGACCTACTAATTTATGCTTATGTCTCGTGTTCACCGAGTGAACGTCACTATTTCTGTGATATAAATGCATATTTTGTTTTATAAACATAATGTTTGCAAATATATATTGTGATGCAACTGTCATAATGCCTATCTCTTTAAACTTTTCTCTAAGGGAAACTCGTGCACCTAGTTTGTAAATCGCACGCACTGCACGTTTTTGGAGAATGAAAATTGTTTGAATATCAGCTGCCTTGCCCCATAGCAGAATGCCATACGACATGACGCTGTGGAAATAACCGAAATATACTAGCCTTGCTGTTTCCACATCCGTAAGCTGTCTGACTTTGCTAACAGCATACGCTGCAGAACTGAGTTTCCCTGCGAGACACGATATTTGGGCGCCCCACTGTAACTTACTATCTAAAGTAATTCCCAAAAAAACCGTTGAATCAACAAAATTAATAACTTCATTGTTTAAAACTAGATTTGTACTGATATTCCTTACATTTGGCAAACTAAACTTAATACATTTGGTTTTTTTAGAATTCAAAAGCAAGTTATTTGATGTAAACCAGTCAAGGACTAATGCGAGGGACCTATTTACTTCGTCAGAGTAATCGTTTTTGCGATTGGTTTTGAATATAAGAGAAGTGTCATCAGCAAATAGAACAATATCGCATAACTTACTAGTAAAAAATGGCAAATCGTTTATATACACCAAAAATAAAAAAGGACCCAGAATTGAGCCTTGTGGCACGCCCATACTCACTGGTGATCCGGAGGACCTTATTCCATTAATATCAACATACTGTATTCGCTCACTAAGATAAGAAGCAACAAGATTAAGCGCTATACCTGTTATGCCATAATGCCTAAGTTTCAGCAGAAGTGTACTATGCATCACACAATCAAATGCTTTTGAGAGATCGCAGAAAACACCAATGGCGTCTTGCGAGTTTTCCCAGGCACTATATATATGTTTAAGTAGTTTAGAGCCTGCGTCTACTGTTGAGCGACCCTTTGTGAATCCATATTGTTCACTATGCAGTAGATTATTAGAATTAAAATGTGTTTCTAATTGCATTAATATGGCTTTTTCAAAGATTTTACTAATAGCTGGTAAAATAGAAATAGGTCTAAAATTACTAGTGTAGATGTGGTAAGCGTGTATAGCAAGCGCGTATAGAAGGTTTAGCGATAGCGTAAAATTAAAAGTCTAAGTCACTTACACAGTTTAATAGAAGGAGAAGCACACACAATCACACAAGATAGAAAGTTTTAAGTTTAAGAAAGTTTACAGATAGAAAGCACAGAAAAAAGCAAGGTACGAACACAGAGTATATAGTTACGTGAAGCGAATACGGAGGCACAGAGCGCGAGCGAGAGGGCGTGCGTTATGCGTCGATAGTAAAATGCGACTGGCCGAGCGGCCGTCGATCGAGCCCTCGCTAGCCTCTGCGCCGGCACATTCCACCGCGCACGTAATATATAATATTGAAAGAATAAGAGTGTCCGTTTGTAACAAAACTATTTAAATACATGAAATAAAATTCTATATAATACAAATAATATTTGGGACACTCATAGATATATAATATTAATACAATAATAAATAATAGTACAGTAATAGTAAAATATCTTAATTCTATGTACAAATACGCTACACCAGCCCCCCCTGGAGACCGTCAAGGGCGAAAATAGTCGGGGAAGTGTACCCTACGGCCTGACCGCGTCGTTCGGACATGAGATTCGTCGGTTTTGGTCGTAGGATTAGTGACAGGTGTGTTATGTTGTGAAGTGTCAGCGTATGTGTTTGGTGTGGTGGGTGAGTCTGCAAGTATGTAGGCCGGTTTTAATCGGTCTACCGATACTGCAACTGTTTTATTACCAAGGAGGAGTTTGAAGACCTTCTCCCCCCTCTCTAGGACTTTGTGAGGTCCAGTGTACGCCGGTTTAAATGCACCTGTTGACGCGTTATCTTTAAGAAAGACGTGTGAGGTGGTGGCGAGGTCTTTGAATACAAAGGTTGGCCGATTTATGCCATGACGTGAGGCCGCAGCTGGTTGCAGGTTTTTGGCGAATGTTCGCAGTCTGTCCAGGTAATCTGTGACATCTGTGGTGTTGCTGTCATCTGCATGCAAGAATTCACCTGGTAGACGCAATGTTTCGCCATATACCAGTTCAGCTGGTGTTGCCTGTACATCTTCTTTGAAGGCGTTTCTGATACCTAGCAAGACTAAGGGTAGGGATTCAGTCCAGTTTTGGTTACCATGGCATGTGATGGCTGCTTTTAGTTGCCTATGGAACCGCTCAATCATGCCGTTACAGGCAGGGTGGTAAGCGGTTGTTTTGCGGTGATCAAATGAGACTAAGCCAGACAGTTGCTTAAATAGCACAGACTCAAACTGTCTGCCGCGGTCCGTGACGATTTTAATCGGACAGCCGAATCGAGCGATCCACCCACAAAGAAGAGCTTTGGCCACTGTTTCCGCTGTAAGGTCCTGTATGGGTATCGCCTCAGGCCATCGCGTGAAGCGATCGATGGCGGTGAGGCAGTATCGATATCCTTGTGACACGGGCAGCGGGCCAATCATGTCGATGTGGATGTGCGTGAATCGTTTTCGCGGTAGCTGAAAGTTGCCTATGGGAGTAAAAACGTGGCGGGTTACCTTAGCTTTTTGACAAGCTAGGCAGTTTCTGGCCCATTCCCTGCAATCCTTTTTTATGTCAGGCCACACGTAGCGTTCCGTTACTAGTTTAATGCTAGCGTTCGCACCTGGGTGGCTTAAGGAATGAAGGCTGTCAAAAACTTGGCGCCGGTATTCCTTTGGCACATATGGTCTGGGCTTGTGGTTGCTTTCGTCGCAGTATAATGCCAAGTGAGAACCAGGCAAGACAATTTTTTTCAGGCGTAAAGATGTGACACCTTCAAGTAGTTGTCTCAGTTCAGTATCAGAATCTTGGGACTTAGCTAAGTCGTTTAAGTCGACGGGGCGGATGATCTCGTCAACTCGCGATAGTGTGTCCGCAACGATATTGTTTTTGCCCGAGATGTGTCGGATGTCTGTACTGAACTGGGCAATAAAATCTAAGTGCCTGAACTGCCTTGGGGAGCATTCGTCTTTGCGCGTACGAAAGGCGTGACAGATCGGTTTATGATCCGTATAGATCACAAAGTCTCTAGCCTCGACCATATGTCTAAAATACTTTATCGCCTCGTATATCGCCAGAAGCTCGCGATCGTAAGGCGAGTACTTCTGTTGGGCCGTGCTGAGTTTGCGGGAAAAGAAAGCTAAGGGCTGCCACTCACCATCTTTCAGCTGTTGTAAAGCTGCACCCAGGGCGGTGGCGGATGCGTCTGTCACCAAAGCTAGTTTAGCATCGGTGTCAGGGTGTGCCAGCATAGCTGCCCTGCAGAGGCCTTCTTTACATGACGCAAACGCCTGGTCTTCTTCAGGGGTAAATTTTACGGGATGAGAACCCTTGACAGATCCCTGAAGAAGCGCGTTGAGTGGTGTTTGGAGTTGAGCAGCGTCTGGGATGAACCGCCTGTAAAAATTAATCATTCCAAGGAATCTCCGAAGCTCACGTACTGTCTTCGGCGCTGGGAAATCGCTGATAGCCTCGACCTTCTCAGGCAAGGGTTTGGTGCCGCTAGCTGTGATGGAGTAACCTAGGAACTTTACCTGAGCCGCTCCGAATACGCATTTGCTCGGATTGATCACCATACCATAATCCTGCAACCGAGCAAACAGCTGTCGAAGGTGGCCTTCATGGGTCTTCTGGTCTTTTGAGTAGACTAGGAAGTCGTCTAGGTACCCATAGCAGAAGTCGAGGCCTCGCAACATTTCATCAACAAAACGTTGAAAGGTTTGTCCTGCGTTGCGAAGCCCGAACGTCATGCACGGGAACTCGTACAAGCCAAATGGTGTGGTGATAGCTGTCTTTGGTATATCTTCTTCATTTACCCTAATCTGGTTGTACGCTTTTACCAGGTCTAAGGTTGAGAAGATGTTACATCCTGAGAGGTTGTGAGAAAAGTCATGGATGTGTCGTATTGGATACCTATCAGGTATAGTCCGTGCGTTGAGCATTCTGTAATCGCCGCAAGGACGCCACCCACTATCTTTCTTAGGCGCAAGATGCAAGGGTGAAGCCCAAGGTGAGTCGGAAGGTCTGGCTATACCACTAGCGAGCATAGATTCAAACTCCTCCTTAGCGATTTTTAATTTGTCAGGTGCCAAACGCCTTGGTGTACAAGCCACAGGCGGGCCCGGGGTAGTGCGTATGTAGTGTAAGGTAGTATGTGTATGTGTGCGATGTATACCTGACGGTCGGGTAATGTCGGGATATTCCCTGAGTATGTCATGATATGTACTGTCACCAATAATACTTACCTTAACCGACGAAATAATATCCGAAGGACGGGCAGGCAAAGCACGGGTCGTAAACGAAGTGTCCGTGTCGATGAGGCGCTGATTTCTAATGTCTACAATTAAATTATAGAAAGATAAAAAATCTACTCCTATAATCGCCCTTGTTACGTCGGCTACAATAAATTGCCAGGTGAAGGCGCGGCGCAAGCCTAAATTTAGTTTTAAATTTAAATAACCGTACGTATTAATAACACTGCCGTTAGCCGCACTTAGTTCGTAGGTTGTTTTAATACGGCGCTCTTTTAACAAAGATCGCGGGTAAACACATACATCACTACCGGTGTCTATTAAGTATTGCACTTTGGTTACCTGGTCTGTCACAAATAAGCGACCTGAGTTGTGGCAGTCACCGGTCGCCATCAATGACTGCCGCTCCCGTTTCCCTGGTCGCACGGAGGGACGCATTTGGCAGCCTTGTCACCAAATCTATAGTGGTACCAACAGTTTGGAAACTTCCTGTAGTTAGACGCCGTTCTTCTGGATGGTGAGCGTCCACGTCGGTCGCGGCTGGAAGCGCGTTGTCTCGGGCGCGACATCCTGTCCATGCGTGTCGCAAGGGCTTGAACCTGTCGAGTGAGTTCGGCGATCTGACCACTCATCTGGTCACTGTTCCCTGTAGTACTGGGTCGGGCTGTCGCAGCTACGTATGGGCTGGCCGGCACCACATCGTGAATGCGGTCAGCCAGCTCAGCAACTTCCTCTAGAGGTGCCTTGCTCTGCGATGCGATTATGGACTGCGTACTGCTGGGCAATCGGCTAGTCCAGATCGTCCTTAAAAACTCTTCCGGGATGCCTGGCCCTGCCAGGTGCTGGAGGTGTCGCAGGAACTGGGTCGGTTTTCTGTCCCCAAGTTCTTCATGGGTCAGGAGCTGTTGCACTTTTTTCTCTCGAGACGCAGACAGTCTCTTCACCAACTCTGCCTTCAGCTTCTCGTATCTGTTGGACGTGGCTGGGGCGGTTATGATGTCTTCCACCTCGCAGGCGTACTGGGGGTCGAGTCCGCTAATAGCGTGGTGGAATTTGGTTGCATCGGTGGTTATGTTTGCCAATGCAAACTGGCTTTCTAGCTGTGCAAACCAGAGCCCCGGCCTTTCCGCATAAAACGGGGGTACCCGCACTCCAACGCGGTATACAAAACTCGGGTCAACTGCGGCCGACGCCGTTGCAACCGAGTCTGTCTTCTCTTCCTGGGTGGTCATCGTGTTCGTAGGGGTCACCAGTGTAGATGTGGTAAGCGTGTATAGCAAGCGCGTATAGAAGGTTTAGCGATAGCGTAAAATTAAAAGTCTAAGTCACTTACACAGTTTAATAGAAGGAGAAGCACACACAATCACACAAGATAGAAAGTTTTAAGTTTAAGAAAGTTTACAGATAGAAAGCACAGAAAAAAGCAAGGTACGAACACAGAGTATATAGTTACGTGAAGCGAATACGGAGGCACAGAGCGCGAGCGAGAGGGCGTGCGTTATGCGTCGATAGTAAAATGCGACTGGCCGAGCGGCCGTCGATCGAGCCCTCGCTAGCCTCTGCGCCGGCACATTCCACCGCGCACGTAATATATAATATTGAAAGAATAAGAGTGTCCGTTTGTAACAAAACTATTTAAATACATGAAATAAAATTCTATATAATACAAATAATATTTGGGACACTCATAGATATATAATATTAATACAATAATAAATAATAGTACAGTAATAGTAAAATATCTTAATTCTATGTACAAATACGCTACACTAGGGTCGCTTTTTGAACCGGCTTTAAACAAAGGAATTACTTTACTGTGTTTCATCAAATCAGGAAACACACCGGTATCAACACATCGATTAAATATTATTGCTAAATGTGGTGCTATCTTAATAATAATGCTATTAATTAATTTAACAGAAATACCCCATAAATCTGCTGTGTCTTTTTGCAATTAATTGACTTAAATATTTTTATTATGTCAGTGGGGTTTATAAAATTAAAACTGAATGGTACAGTACACTCTTTCACACTGCTTCTCATAAGTGATTGAGCATCAACCGGACATGATCTTAGGGAGCTGGTTGCATTTTTAGGTATATCAGCAAAGAAATTATTAAATGTTTGCGCCAGGTCTAAATTGTCAGTTACAGTTATATCACCAATAATTAATTCAAAATTATGTTCACGTGGCTTGACCCGCCCAGATTCAGTATTAATCATGTTCCAAGTGGCTTTAATTTTATTCTCTGCTTGTTTAATATTTTTACTTAAATATAAAGACTTGGCAGCAGCGCAAGTCTTTTTAAATACTTTGGAATAATTTTTAACATATTGAACAAACTTATGGTCAAAATTATATTGTTTCATGCCATACAATTCATACAACTTTGCTCTACTTATTTGTATGCCAGTAGTTGCCCAATCACAAAAGCTAATTTTTATATTTTTATAAAGAACTACAATAAAGACTTATAACTAATTTAATTACAAATAAAAGTTAATTTTAATTTTAAGATTTACAAAGTTACGTCTGACATTTTACAGGGTTGCCAGACCAAAATCACAATTGGAATCCAATGTCAATTGTGGTTTAAATATCACGAAATTACGAAGACATTTTTGTTGAAAATTGCAGAAGTGCGAAATCTCATACAGCAAAGGGTGTGACCACAGCTGGTAAATAATAAAGTTGGTCCATATTTCCATGTGTCACTGTCATAGTTTCTCTGAGAAATGATTTTTATCTGAATTTACTTTATGTAATATCAATATAATTATGTATAATTTATATTGTTTGTTTTGCCATTGTTCTGGCAAGGAGTATAATGAAACTCAAGGTGATTTAATAGTCTGTTTCATTTAATTATCAATAGAGCTTATATACTAAAATGGTGCGTGCATATAATTACTTTATTTTATCTTTGACTGTATCTTATTATTTGTGACTTATCTAACTAGGTACGTGTAATTACGTACGACAATAAAAAAGAAAATATTATAACAATTCCTACTAAATTTACATACTTTCAAAAATGATTAGTTAATAGTTGTAGTGTATGTGTCAGTGAGTTATTCATTCACTCGTTCACTTTGAATGAATGAGGTAGCATTGAGTTATTCATTCGCTCGTTCACTGCGAATGAATCAGGTGTTATTAGTTTTTCATTCACTCCTTCACTATGTATGAATGAGAAGGAGAGTACGTGCGGATGACACAGTTCAGTCGATTGTTAGCAACGATAGCGAGTGGACGCGCGACTGTGAGCCGACAATATAGAAGGATATACTACAATAGTCATTAATAGTAATGTATGTTGTATAATGTAATGTGCTTTGCGTTGCTTCAATAAAAAAATGCTGACGTCTGTTATGACAGGCGGTGTCTGTTTCACTGCACTGTGTAGGTTGTTGCGCCTTGACCTCCATTACTCGTTAATTCTGTGGTGATTATTAGCCGCCAGTATTTTCATTCTTCTGTTGAGGGCCCTGAGTATTCCGTAGAAGAGTAAGTATTTAAATATATTTTTGAGTTGATTGCTTGAGTCAGCGAGTGTGGAATCTTAATACTGGTTTTACTGTCCGTCCCGATTTCGTGACATACGTGTTCGGGCTGTTGTGGTTATTTTCCGAAAATGGCACGTTCGCAGTTTCACTGTTGATAACAAATACTGGCTTTAATCTGTCTATTGATGTTACTGTTTCTTTATCCTTTTATGGTGAATGTTTTACCCATTCTTCTAATGGAATGGCCCTACATAGGGTGGCGTCAGACTTTTTCTTATTGTATCGCATCGCACAATTAAGTGTGAGCATTCGTTGAGCTCGGGATGAATGAAAATCGCTTGATTATGTTTTGTGCATTTTGGTACTGATGTCATGTGCGTGATGTTTTTTTTTTATATTTTCAACAAATTCTTCGAAGGCTGATGTGATGATTCGAAAAATTCTCCGGGAAGTCTTATTGGTGTGCCATATATCATCTCGTAAACCAAGTAAACTGAAGAAATTTTTGTAACCCAGCTAGCGTTAGATTCCCTTGTCATAAGTGCTGCTTTTAAGGTCCTATGAAATCTTTCTATCATACCATTTGACTGTGGGTGATACGGCGTCGTTCTAATTTTGTGTAATCCCAAAAATTGTGAAAGTGATTCAAATATCCTTGATTAGAATTGTCAGCCTTGATCCGTAGTAATGCGTAATGGCCATCCGAATCTTGATATCCAGCCCACTTAAAGTGTGTGAACTACTGTTTTGGCTGTGATATCTTCAACAGGGAACACTTCCGGCCATGAAGTACAACGATCTACGATTGTAATTAAATATCGCTTTCCTTAAGAAACGGGTAATGGTCCGACTATATCGATGTGTAAATGTTCAAAACGCTACGATTGCATGAAATTGCCGGTCGGCATGAAAGTGCAACGCCACACAATATCACCGACAGGTTGCACTTTTGCGTTCTGGCAAGCTATGCATGATTTACACCAATTATTAATATCTTTGTTCATGCATGACGACAAATATCTTTGGGTTATCATTCATCTAGTAGTCCTCTTTCCAGGATGACTCACACCATGAAAGACGTGAAAGACTTATCTTCGGAATTTTTCTGGTAAGTAAGGACGATTATTTTCTGTAGATGTGTCGCAGCTAATGTTTATAGCAGAACTCGGAAGCCTGATGTTTTTAAATTTTAAATTCTTATTGTTACAGAGTCTAATTAATTCTTGGTTATTTAGTTGGCATTTCGCTAATTCAGCATAATTAATTGGTGATGGCATGTCGATTTGTCCTATACGTGACAATGCGTCTGCAACAATATTATCGCGTCCGCTTATGTGTTGAATATTGGTGCAGTATTGAGAAATAAAATCCAATTGACGGACTCACCGTGGCGTATCATTTTATGATGTTTTTTGGGAAAATGCGTAAGTCAGAGGTCGATCTGTGAATATTGTAAACTCTCTGCCTTCAATTAACCTTTGAAAATGTTTGACTGCAATATATATTCTAAGTAATTCTCTCTATCGAATGTGAGTATTTTTATTGAGATACACTTAATTTTTTTAAGAAAAATCCTAATGGGTCCCAATTACGTCCGGACTTTTGCTGTAGAACTGCGCCAACACAGGTAGAACTGGCATCTGTCATAAGTGCCAGTGGGGTGGTGCGGGAGGGATGCACTGTCAGAACTGCGTCCATGATGCTTTCCTTGCATTTATCAAAACCTTTTTCGGCCTTTGTTAACCAAAGAATAGGAGAATTATCATTCTTTTTAGAGTTGTGCAAATAGTCGTTTAGTTGTGCAAATAACCTTTCACACGCCGCTGAATATTAGAATATCCTATTCAGATACAGCGGCGTTTGGAAGGTTGTTTCAAAAAAAAAATATCATGTCTAAAAATCTTCTTGATTCTATGATTGTCTTCGGTTTAGGGAATTCCCGAATTGCTTTATATTTTTCTTCAGTTGGGCGTATAACTTGGCTTGTTGTGTCATTACCTAAGATATCTATTTTACTTTGAGAAAATCACATTTCTCTAGATTAATAGTTATTACATTTTCTTGTAAGTATTTGAAAACTGTATCTAAATGCTGATAACGCAGATTTTCGCTTTCCGAAGCTATAATAGGTACAATCGTCAATGAAAATAAATACGAAGTCTAGGTCTCTAAATACAGACTCCATGAATCGTTGAATTGTTTGCGCTGCGTTGCGTAGACCAAAAGGCATTTTCGGAAATTCGAAAAGTCCAAAAGGAGTGATGATAGCAGTTTTTTCCACTACTTCGACAGGTATGCAGTAGTAAGCTTTTCGAATATCGATTTTACTGAATATTTTTTTGTTATCTAATATGTAAGTGAAGTTGGTTAATCGTCGTAGTAGATATCTGTCAGGTAAAGTCACGCTATTTAGCATTCGATAATCTCCACACAGTCTCCATTCACCATTCTTTTTCTTTAACCATGTGCAAAGGACTAGCCCATGGGTTATCCGAAGGGCGACAAATACCAAGCTACACCATAGTTCGAAATTCCTTTTTTGCTAAATGATATTTATCGGGTAATGGTCTTGCACATGCTGATACAGGCGGTCTTTTTGTGATAATATGGTGCTTAATCTTGTGTTTTGGATTGTTGCTGAGAGAAGGTATCGTAATATCCTCGTATTAGGCGATCGTCGATTAGGCATTCCTTGATGTCTTTGTAGGGGATCCTAGTAATTATTATATTCATTACATGTATTATTATTGTGTTATTATTGATATTTGTTCATTTTGTTGGTGTTCAGATAAGTATACTTTTTGTAATTTTAATATTTCAATGTATTAGGCGATTCACACACTGGCGACGCAAACACGCGCGTGGCGCGGGGCAGCCAATCCCGAATCTGATAGCGGCACGCGCTCACGCGTCATAGCGCGTTTTTTGGTGTGTTTGGACCTGGCGTGTTTTCTATACTAAATATATATATATGTATATATCATATGATAAAATAGACTGTAATATATAAACATACATATAGATATATACATACAGACTTAAATTTAATATTACATAAAATACATAGTCGTGTACTAGGGTTGCGACTACACTACCGACGGATTCTGAAGAAGTTCTCGTATTTTAAGTTTGAACGTAAGGCGGTTTGAGGACATTCTGATTTCAGCAGGGAGTGCATTCCAGAGCAGAACTGACTGCACGTAGAATAAAGAATGGAGGAAGTTAGAGGTGTGAGGGGGCCATAGAAGAAGCAAATTATTTGTTGACCGAAGGTCTCGGTCGTGGTTGGAACATAAGTAACGGAAGTGTGGTACGAGGTATTGGGGTAGCCAAGGAGAATTCAAAAAAGAAAAAAAGAGTAGTCAGAGCTCGCAAACTGCGACGCTGACGAATTGGAAGCCACTTCAGGTGGGAACGTAAAGCAGACACATGGTCATATTGCGAAGATTGAAAACGAATCGATTGCAATTATTGAGGAGGCGGTCTAGTTTATTGAGGTCTGCATTCAAGTCAAAATAGCATACATCATCATAGTCGATACAAAACTCAGAGTTTGCCGATACAAACACATGGTGTGACTTTCTGTCTTTTCTGTCTTCTGTCTTTCTGACGTGAGTGACTTCTGTTCGCCAATCAAGTTTAGAGTCTATAAATAGTCCTAAGTTCTTTACCACTGCATTCAACTTTATAGTCACGTTGTTGTAGACAACTGGTGGAAGAACCGCTGTATTCAACCTGTTTAACATTTACATGCTCCCTCCTCCCAACATTTAACATTTGTAAATTCCGGAATGCGGGATAAAAATGTGGTGACAGCTGCTATTTCAAAAGTTTCTTTTTTGCTGCTGCTTGATTTGCAAGTTGGCGGAATCATGATATTTATTTTCTTGTTGTGAAGCCTATTGTAGAGCGAGAGTTGGTCAGCCGTCCGTTTGCTGTGCGTTGTTCGTCGGGGTCACCAATTTGCCATTACTTTGGCAAGGAGTATAATGAGACTCAAGGTGGTATAATAGTCTAATTATTATCAATAGAGCTTATATACTAAAATGGTGTGTGCGTATAATTACTTTATTTTATCTTTGACTGTATCTTATAATAATGTGACTTATCTAACTACGTGAAATTAGGTACGACATTTTCTGTTCTATTCTATTCTATTATGGAACGCGCTCCCTCTCGAGATCAGGATCGCAAAATTTGACTGCACGATTGGCCTAGTGGTTTAAGCGGTCGCCACGCCGCTCTCTACTGCGTCAAGTGTCGTGGGTTCGAATCCCACGTGGGATAACACTTTGAGTGATTCACAAATTGTTGTTCTGAGTCTGGGTGTTCTTTGTGTCCGTTTCATGTATGTTTGTAAAGTCCCCCGCGACACAGGAATTCATATTCCTAATGCGGGAGTTGTCTTTTTTTCAAAAAAAAAAAAAAAAACTCTACAAACATTCAAATTCCAAGTACGGAGGCATTTTATAGACACACTGAATAAACCACCTTAAATTTTAGCTCCCCTTTCTTAAATTTTTATATATTTACTAGTAGACCCAGCGAACTTCGTACCGCCCAACTTTAAAATTCCAGAACTTGATCGCAGCGCCACCTACCATTCCCAGATCCCCTTGAACACATACAAAAAATTTCATCAAAATCGGTCCAGTCGTTTGAGAGAAGTTCAGTGACATACACACTCACAGAAGAATTATATATATAAAAAGATTACATGTATTATTTGTATTTAAGTGTATTAACGTATATACAATATGTATTATGTATTGTTAATAAAGAATAAAACATACACTTATGTATGTTATATTCTTTATATGGATGTGTGGGTGTGTGTATGCATGTATGGTATGTTATGTATATGTGTATATATATGTTTGTATATATTATATGCATGTATATGTAGAGTATGTGTGCTATATCTTGAAAAATATGTTTCGTATGTGCATCTACCATTTTTGGCTCTGCATCACCCTAAGGTCGACTGGCAGAAAATGCCTACGGCATTAAGTTCGCCTCTGTACACTTGTGCAATAAAATAAAAAAATAAAATAACATATTTTCGCTATAGTACAGGATCCCTGGTTCACTTTTACTCTTGATTACTAACAAGCTAATTTTCCGTGAGTAGCTTCGTTCCGATGAGACGCCCAACTTTTACTGTGCGAAAATTCTCGATTGAGGTAGGTAACAGGGGTAGCAGGGATGAAATATGTTGATTTGATGATCCTCAAAAAATTATTACTAACAGGGTTTTCTTCGGTTAAATCTGATGATAGTTATCTAAATTATTCAAAAAAATATTTGTCCTACAAATTATATGGTTTGATCAAAGAGTACCCCTTCTTCCAACATGTATCGATAACGAGGTCACCAAAAATGATTACTAGCCAGCTGTTTTTTTTTCTGTTACTTAGTTGATATTTATATGATTTAACGATTTCATTGTCCTACAAATTGCGTGGTAGGTTATCCCGGTCCTACGCTCAGAAAATGTTAATACCAGAAGATTTTTTTTCTCATTACTAACCGTAGGACAAGAATATTATATGATAGGTTAGTGTGTTCTCTACCCAAATGAAACAATGTCCTACAAAAAAATAGGTATGTATCACTAGTCCGACAAGAATTGTCATTCTTTCGTTTTCCCGTTTGTAACGTAAGATACTGTGAAAACAACATTTTTTTAAATATTAATAACTTATTTTTTTAGTTAGATGGGTCAATAATTGTGTATATACATAAAAAAAATAATCTTCATCAGATTCATCTGAAATCTTTGCTATAATCGCTGTTATCTTCATCCATTTCGTTGTCCTCATTAGTGTAATAACATGAAAAAATTAAGTAAATTATATAATAACTAGCTGACCCACCGAACTCCGTACCGCCTTCGAATATTAATTCTTATTAAAGTATTGTGTTTAATTATTATCTGATAGTGACAAATCGACAGCAGCGCCAACTAACGGCCCCGGCCGGTATCGCCATAATCGCTTTGTTCCTGCATTTTAAAACTGTAGTATCTTCAAAAGTATTAATTTAATTTACATACTGTAAAGGGCCATATTAAACTATATTAAATACACAATGTATTTAAGGTACTTAATTGGATAAGGATTAATACTGTATTGCTTAAAATCGCTTCGTAAATAAGCCATTGTTTCTCGTATAAAGAAACAATAAAAAAATGGCTATTGTGAGTTATCCCTACGAGATAGACATATACCATAGCGGACTTTTTTGTAGACCTTTTTAAGGTGTACAATACTGTAGTACATTGTTTTGATCTATCTCGTAGGGTACAGCCAGCGTCTGCAATGTAAGCGTAAAAAAATGGATTTATTTACGACATGTTTATTACGCATGTATTATACATAAAAACCTTCCTCTTTAATCACTCTATCTATTAAAAAAACCGCATCAAAATCCGCTGCGTAGTTTTAAAGATTTAAGTATACATAGGGACAGAGAAAGCGACTTTGTTTTATACTATGTAGTGATGATGAATCAATAGATAACAATAGTATTAATAGAGTACCTTGTATGTCAGAAGATAATTCTTCAAAAGATGGACTTTGGGGACCATCAAACCAATAATATTGATATTTGCCATCAATTATTGTCCATCCAAAATTTTCTTTTGATATGTTGCAACAATTCTTGATTTGTTGGTGGCAAACTGGAAGGATCATATCCTACGATTTTTTGTCTAAAAATTTCTTCATTTTCATTTTTTGATTTATATCCCTTTTCAAACAACTCATACCGTCCTTTATTGATATAATTTTTTATTTACTTACTTACTTACTTCACTTACTACTACTTACTTAGTTTACTTTTAGACTTACAACTAGTGGGGTTCAGATAGTTAATTAATATAAAATGTTAACGTGTGAAGTAACGACATTGCAAAAAATTATCATTCATACGTTCACGAAATTTCACGCTCATTGTCAATTACTAAACAATCATAATTGGGTTTGAAAGACTAATTAATCCAATATTAATCCTTACTATGTTAACATATTTCAAAACTGGACAAAGCAATTTACTTCATACATTACAAATTCTCCCATTAATTTGGGAAAGAAAAAAGTTGTTTTTATGGTAACACTGTATGTGTATTGCACTTATTATTTTATTTATTTATTTTTAAATTTGATTTTAGCGTTATTTCTCTTAATATCAACGCATAAACAATATCTTTACTTGTGAAAAGTAGTAGTACTTCTGCTTGATTTACAATACTTTTATCACTTTGATTCGCATAATTTATCTACACATTTGGTCATTTTATTTTCATCTCATCACTAAAATGACTTTTTCCTTGAATTAGAGCAAATCCTAATAGCGGTTTAACGTTCTTGGTACGCAATTACACATCTACTATATTATATATCAATGAGCATAATACAGTAAATAAATTGCTTTTTAATTTCCTTAATTTAAAATAGGTATTCTATTGGAGGACCGGGAAAACGTATGACGCAATTTTTAGAACAATGTAATTGTTGAATTATACAAATATAACTAAGTAATAAAAATTGTAATCATTTTTGGTGAGCTCGTTATCGATACATTTTGGGGGACTCTTTGATCAAACCATATAATTTGTAGGACAATTTTCTTTTCGAATAATTGAGATAATTATCGTCATATTTAACCGAAGAAAAACCTGTTAGTAATAATTTTTTGAGAATCATCAAATCAACATATTTTATCCCTGCTACCGCTGTTACCTACCACAATCGAGAATTATCGTACAGGAAAAGTTGGGCGTCTCATAGAAACGAAGCTATTCACGAAGATTTGGCTTGATAGTAATTATTTTTGTATCTAGGATTTTTGCCCTACTTTGGAGCGTAGGACCGGGATAACCTACCACGCAATTTGTAGGACAATGAAATCGTTAAATCATATAAATATCAACTAAGTAACAGAAAAAAAAACAGCTGGCTAGTAATCATTTTTGGTGACCTCGTTATCGATACATGTTGGAAGAAGGGGTACTCTTTGATCAAACCATATAATTTGTAGGACAAATATTTTTTTGAATAATTTAGACAACTATCATCAGATTTAACCGAAGAAAACCCTGTTAGTAATAATTTTTTGAGAATCATCAAATCAACATATTTTATCCCTGCTATCGCTGTTACCTACCACAACCAAAAATTTTCGCACAGTAAAAGTTGGGCGTCTCATCGGAACGAAGCTACTCACGGAAAATTAGCTTGATAGTAATCAATTTTAAAAATGAACCAGGGATCCTGGACTACTACATTTGTTTTTAGGTACAAGTTTTGAGTGACAGTGTAGTGTGTCCATTCTACTAGTGAACAGCAAAATGCACAGATTGTTGGTCGTGGATATATATGCATCAGCTGTGGTAGGTCACTTTTCACACTCGTTAAATATATTAATGCTAATGATTCTGGTAGAAGTGCAATTATAAAGTAGTTTTGCAATTGTATCATTGGCCGTTGAGCGGTAGAATGCTGTGCCCATGTTATGAGAGTAATATGAGATTTGGGTTGGGCACGCTATCAGACAAATATTTTCATGCTCGCTCAATTTCTGAATGATGTACTGATCAAATTTAAATGATACAAATGATGTATATTTTTATTGAATTCATAAAATGCCTTTTAGATATTATCAAAACTTAATAATGTATATGTTGTATTTAACATGTACATATACATTGTACATATAAAACTAAAATTTTAAAAGTTGAGAGGGCTTTATTATTATTTAAGCAAAATTATTGTTAAAATACTGATTTGTGAAAATTAAATCCATTTTATAACTTTCCCTCTAAAAATTAGGGATTTAAAGTTATAAAAACTTTAAATCCCGACTTTTTGTAAATCAATTCATTTACTATTTCATTATATAAATTACATATTATCAATTTCATATGCATTTATGTATGCGCACCTAGGGCCGAAGAGTGTATGGTCGGTGGGCATTACCCTGTATAGCATAAAGTATGAAATTTATCTTTATCATACCGCTCAATTTCCCCTTGAAGTTGGGATCAGTAGCGACTTTGAGGCTAGGGTGCGGCATCAGGAAACAGGCGCAGTCGTCGAAGCAGCTCTTGATGTACTTCCGAAGTTTCTGCAGCTCTTCGTCTTGGCCTGGTTTTATCTGTTAATATGATAGTCATATGAGAAAAGAAAGTAATTTGCAAGCGGTATACAGCTGTTCCCGAATTAGACCAAAAAGTGTTATTGTGTTTTTCTGAGTATAGAAATACATAAGTTGAGAAGTAGGGGTCTAAGCCTTCATGTCCTCAGAGAGATTTATGGCTGTCTAAACATTTTGTATTGGAAATTCTAAAAAGTTTAGTATAAATATATATTTTAGTCTTATAATAAATACTACTTATGTATTGTCCTTATTGTCTATAGTACTTAATATTTGAAATATAATATAAAAATCAATATTACTTCATACTCAGCCTTATTACAATTTAATCAATTCCTATATCGGTAATTCGATCATCAATTAAATTATAAAAGAAACATTGAAGACAGGTATCAAAGAAAAGTCTAAAACAAACATTTAGTCCAGTCAATGAAAGCTTAACTTTGCCATTTTGGTTGAACACCTGCAACCAACGCCAAAATTTCCGTAAGTCTTCATAGATTAATATACTAAATTTGCAGGGTACTGCATTACCGGCAAAGGGTGCAAATACATTGCAAAAGGGTGCAAAAACAACTTTCTTATCTATATCTCGCGATTGGCTGGAAAAATAAAAAAAATCCTATTACAAAATTGTAGAAAATTAAATTGCCTACAAAAAGTGTCAACGTATTTTCACGTATCTCTCATAGTTTTTGCACAAAATGCATTTGAATGTGCAAAATTATATTTTTTTTACTTTTAATCATTTTTTTCATATTGAAATGATACTACATGTTTCATTTTGATTTAATTGATGTTTCGGGCATTTTTTTTTATTTATTTAAATTTTAATTTTATTATATGACTAGCTGTCCCGGCAAACTTCGTACCGCCTTAGAATAATCATTAAAATATTGTGCTTAGTCTGTTATTAACTGATACTGATAAATTGACAGCAGTTTTACCTAACGGGCCCCGGCGGTACCGCCACAATCGCTGTGTTCCTGCATTTTAAATTTGTAATATCTTCAAAAATATTTATTTATATTACATACTGTAAAGGGTCATACTGTAAATATTAGATGCACAAAGTATTTAAGGTACATAATTGGATAAGGATTAATACTGTATTGCTTATAATCGTTTCGTAAATAAGCCAATATTTCTCGTAAAAAGAAAGAAAGTATTGTAGACCTCTTTAAGGTGTACAATGCTGTAGTACATTATTTTGATCTATCTCGTAGGGTACAGCCAGCGTTTGCAATGTAAGCGTAAAAAATGGGTTTATTTACGACATCACATTAAAAACCTCTAAAATTATCAATGTTTCTCCACTATATTATGCATGTGTTATACATATAAACCTTCCTCTTGAATAATTCTATCTAGTAAAGAAAACGGCGTCAAAATCCGTTGTGTAGTTTTAAAGATCGAAGCATTTATAGGGATAGACAGAGAGTGGAAGCGACTTTGACTTTTACTATGTAGTGATAATTTAATTTTAGTTTTTTTTTTATTCCATTGGATTCAGAGCAAATTAGCGTTTGAAACGTATATTTGCAGTATATATTACTTCTCCATTTACCTGAGCTATTATAAATTTCATTTCAGGGGGACGTTTATAATAATACATCACTAGCAGCGAAAGAGCGTGGTATATTAATATTATTCTCTCTAATACTCTTTTACTATACTCATACTATACTACTCTCTTGCTCCCACTGATTCTATTTTTGAATCTTGCATGTTGCTCTAAATTTGCATGAAGAGAGCATGCGTGCGAGTGAGACCACAATTATTCCAATGCGAGCGTAAGAGATAGAAATATAAGAGTGGATAGGGAGAATAAGACAAAAATGAGATCCTTGCGCTCGACGTAAATAGTCCCATTAAAGATCTATAGAATATAATCGAAAAAAGGACCCTTGTGCTCGAATAAGACCATACGTTGCCTATTAAGATCGAAAAAGATAGAGACTTAGACAAAAATGTGACCCTTGCGCTTGACGAAAACAGTACCATTGAGAACACACACATGCGCTTGTGTTTCTATCTCGCTGAGTGCAATGAGTAAGACTGCAGCAAAAAATGCTCAACTAACTGTTTGTCACTTACTGTCACTATACTCCAAACTGTCTTTTCAGGGATATTTCATTTTTGTGTGTGTAACTGTCTAAAAGTGATTTTTTACAAAATAAATTTGATTCACTTTAAAGGCAACAATCAATCCTTCATTTTTATGTTCTATTTGTAAGAAGAAAACGCAAGATGCAACAATTGTTGTGAAAAGTATGCAATCCTCTCAGGATTGCATACACACATCCTATCAGTGATTGGTATGGTAAGAGTGAGGACCCCAGTGAAATGGCTAAGAAAACAATTATCACTGTATGTGCAGAAATTTTACAGGACGAAATAAAGGAAACTCGTTACGAAACAAAAAGTTATCTACAACATGTTTTCAGTATTTTTTATCAACTTATTTATTTGTTTTTTATTTAAGCAGTATTTTTTTCTTTGATATTAATTCAAGTTTACAAAACAATATATACTGTCTTTTTACCATTGCAAACAATATAATCATCCTTTTTACCGAAAGATAATGACAACTAATAACAACTAAACAGAGAACATAATAGTAATCTAAGCTATCTAATATGGAATAAAAATACGAAATAAAAAAAAAAGAAGAATCTAGAATGACTGTGTTGCCAAAGCAAAGGATGGCAGCCGGTGGCGGCAGTACGCATATGCTAAACTGTCTATAGAGCACGGAGCCGCCACATCCTTGTCGCACTGAAGTTACAATCATATTCTCTATCCTTTTTTAGGGTGTTAGGTTTTTTCGTTACGGAATTTCTTGATTCGGTCACTGCGCTCAAAGGCCGCGATAAAAGCTATACAATAGCTTAAAAACATCACCTATGCAGATCCTAGTAAACTATGCTTAGGCATTTCACCTCTTATATCACCATCGTATATAACATTTCTATCAGGCATATTAAATGCCTACCGTTCATTACATGACCATCCTCTCAAATTTGAAAATTTGCGCTGAATCCGATAAAATAATAAAAGTATAAAATTAAGATATCAATTGTCCGTGTGGTGACGGATTAAGAATACAAAGTGTCACCACCATTCATTCCATGGGTGTCGTAAGAGGCGACTAAAGGAACAAAATAAGCAGCTAACATCACTGCCAAGAGAAGGAAAACTTGAAACAACCCTTTTTTCTTTTTTTTTTAACGTGTGGAAATCCCCGCGGACCGTCACCCCCGTCGGGGGTTACGGCGGGGTGGTGTGTCGGACTCGAACCCACTAAAACCACACGGTGTGACCCTCTCTGCGCCTGTACATTGCAAGGAGTCCAGGTAGGGGATTTCTTTCTGGACTCCTCCCAGCCCTGCCCGCACTGTTGCGGGCGCCACCTCAAATGATTACTCTCTAATTGGGCAACGTCCGGTCACACGAGAGGCCTATATCCAGCAATAGACTGTTATAGGCTGTTGATGATGATGATGACAATATCATATAATAAAATTGAAATGATTTTTTTTCAAGAATATTAGGTACCTATATGAAAAAAGGTATAAATAAATAAAAAAAATGTCCGAAAAATATTATTTAAATCCCAAAGAAACATGTAGGATCGCTTCAAAATGAAATGAAATGGGTTAATAATAATATTTTTACAATTTAAATGCACATTTAAATGCATTTTATGCAAAAACTATGAGAGATACGCGAAAATACGTTGGCACTTTTTTGTAGAAGATTTGAGTTCCTACAATTTTGTGGTATTACCTTTTTTATTATTCCAGCCAATCGCGAGATATAGACGAAAAACTTGTTTTTGCACCCTTTTGCAATGTATTTGCACCCTTTGCCGGTAATGCAGCATCCTGCAATTTTAGTATATTAATCTACGAAGACTTACGGAAATTTTGGCGTTGGTTGCAGGTGTTCAACCAAAATGGCAAAGTTAAGCTTTAATTGACTGGACTAATTAGACTATTTGGATACTTACCTAGTTATTAAGTTTCTATCCCATGAGATCACTTTTACTTTTATTAGGAATCACTTGTAGATACCAATTTCTCCAAATAATAATCAAAACAAGAAGCCTCAGAATTCATTCTTACGATTTTGTAAATCTATAATAACATTTAATCTAAAGTCAAAATGACCTGCTCATCAACCTTCAGAAAAATGTTATTTTTTTCAACTAAGTGATTTATTGCATAATTTAAGTATAATGTATGAACAATGTTGGTTATAAACTAAAACAATGAACCTAAAACTAAAAAACCTTAATAAAGTATAATATTATAACTAAAATATATCATAATAATAAATTCGACATTTACTATACCTTAAGTCGTTTCTTTAGGAGTTCGTTTCCTCCCTCTTTACCAAACTTGTGGTCGTAGGGATAACTCCAATCCCTGACAAGAAATATCAAATTTTGGAACGGCTTTCCTTCAATCTTGTCCATCGCCACACGGCCATAATCCACGAATAGCTGAAAACATCATATGAATATATTTTTTATTATAATTTATTTATCATATGCAAATTTTATCAACAAACAGTTTTAGGACGGCCAAAAGATTAAATTATGTAAACTAAAAATACTAACGGGCCCAGAATAGAACCTTGTGATATGCCTCGCCTAAACATAGATATACACTCGGTTCCAAAAATTACGGGTCAGTCACAAAAATTGAAATACCTCCAGAACTGTAAAAGCTAGATCAATGAAATAAAAAACAGAATAAAGACTTTTTAGTTGCGCTTCTAATAGCATATTATTTAAACTGGTTGATGAAAAAAACTTCATTAGAAAAACAAAATTTAAAAAAATGACTATTTTTAAAAACAAAATTTTTGTTTCATGTCATTATGGATGCTTTCCATTTCTATTCTGTCACAAAAAAAAATATCGTGAACGTCTTCCACGTGCATAATTATTATTCTGTGAGGTGAAGCATGGCAGTCACGCTAGAGGAATGTACCAGAATCCTAACTTTTTTGGAACTTGGGCGGAGCCAGCGTGAAACAGCCAGAAACATTGGTGTATCTTTGTCGACTGTTCAGCGGGTAGTCCAGCGGTACCAAGAGACCGGATCACACCTTAGAAGACCAGGAAATGGCAGACCAAGATGCACAACGGCCAGGGAAGACAGACAACTGGTGGCTACAATGCTCCGAAATCGTTTTCAAACTGCTGTTGGTCTAAAAACTCACTTTATTCGCTTTGGAGGTGGCAATTTAAGCGCTCAAACAGTAAGAAGACGTCTTGCTGAAGCAAATTTGAAACCATTGAGGCCCGCAAATGGCCCCAAACTGGAACGGGGACATCGAATTGCAAGACAGAGATACGTGCGCGAACACCTAAACTGGACACTAGACGATTGGTCTAGGGTAATGTTCACGGACGAGTCTAAATTCATGCTTTATAAGCATGATGGTAGGCAGTTGGTGTACAGAAGACCAGGGGAGCGCTTCCATCAAGCGTGTGTGGAGGAAAAAGTGGCGTACGGTGGAGGCTCCGTACAAGTTTGGGCTGGGATTTCTGCTGAGGCCCGCACCGAGCTGGTGCTCATTCAAAATGGAACTCTAAATGCAGAGAGGTACGTGGAAGAGATCCTCAATGAACATGTAGGTCCTTTCATGGCCAGGATGGACCGGCATGGCATATTAATGCATGATAATGCGCGTCCCCATACCGCCAGAATTGTACATGACTACCTTGAAGAGGTCGGTATCGAACTCATGCAGTGGCCAGCGCGAAGCCCGGACTTAAACCCCATCGAGCACGCCTGGGACGAGCTTCAGAGATGCGTGAAAGGTCGAAACCCCCCACCAATCACGCTTCCCGAGCTCATACAAGCACTGGTGGAGGAATGGGAAGGTATTCCTCAGCACCGGCTCCGAAATTTGGTGTACAGCGTGCCTAATCACCTGGAAGCTGTCAGAAGAGCTCGTGGAGGCAATACAAAGTATTAAATGAAGAAAGTGATGAAAAACAGCAAAAAAACAATCATAAAAAAAATGTAATCTTAAGAAAAATATGACTACTTTAGTTTTTTTTTAATTTAAGATTAATATTGTGGGTGTAACTAAGTTTTATTTTATTTTTTATCTGTATAATTAAATTCTCAATTGAACAGTCTTCGTTTCATTAGGATGGCATACGTAGTTCGGGAGATATTCGGGTTTATGTGACTGACCCGTTATTTTTGGAACCGGTTTTATTTTAAACAAGAGCCGTTAGTATTCCGCGGGTAATACTTCATGCTTAAATATATTATTTAAATGAACTGTAAAGAGGTACGTACTGAGTTTTGAATATATTTACTAGAGTCTGGCCACGCTAACTCTGCAGTGGAATAAATGGGCAACCCCAAAAAGTTTTTTATATGGTATACTTTTTCTGATGTCACTTTTGTGGTACGTGAGCTGTCACATTGCATATGCGGTTTGTTGTTTTTCATATATTTTAAAGAAAAATAGTTAAACCTATTAAAAGTGGAGTGCGGAAGTTATTAAATAACATGATAAGTAAATTCCAAGATGTGAAGGCACAGTGTGATGTCGTCCTTAGTCAAAAACGACAATGTTTACAAGATAACGAAAAGTTGACGTGTAAGTAAATCTACTGATTTTGATACTTCGCCGTTTTAATTTACCATTAGATGTTTCTAAGAACATTTTTTCAAATACTCATAGCCTGTTCATGATGCTGACAAGAAGCTCGTGTCAAATTAACGTCCAATTTCAATAACATATCTACCTATAGATTTGCTTCCTACAGATAGGATTTAGGTCTTAAGCAACTATTACATAAATTATAGATACTCAACTCTTAACAAGTATTTATTTTTAGACATTCCATAAGTGATGAATTTAAACCTCATATTCAAGTTGCCCTACGGATGCTGAAGGCTCTTGAAGAGTTTACCATCAATAGTGAGAACCAGTTTATTAAAAATATCGCTTCAATGATTGGTAAGAATCTGTTAGTTACGTATTTATTTTCTAAAATTTTCGTTAGATTATTAAAGTAGGTACAACGTACATCCAATACATATTGGATTGAATACAAGTTCAAATTAAAGTTTATAAATGATTTATATTTATTTCTACAGGATTCAGCGATCTGGAGGGTTCCTGGCAAAAAGCGTGCAGCACGGGCAACGAAAGTTAATATTGATCATTTTGACCAATGCGCCAAACGAAATACAATATATCAGTATTATTTGACCCGAAAAAAAGTTCCTACTCTGCGTAAATTACTACTTTACTGGCTGCAGAAAAACCTTACGCAAAATATTATTGACGAACGGACAGTCCTTATGGAAAAACATGATGTGGCGGCATGGAGCCTTATGGCCAGATTCCATAATCTATATACATAATAAAAATTTTGTTAAGAAACGAGCCTGTAGAAACAAAAAAAACTAATGTATATCTTGATGAAACCTAAAAATAAATTATGTTTATCATTCAAAAATCTATCGTTATTTTTATATTGTCCTTGAGTTGTTTCATAGATCTTAAAGTAAAGTTAGCCTTTTATTATTATTAATGTGTAGATAAACCATAGCCTCAGTAGATTTTTAAAAGTTAGGAATCAGAATTATTACAACCTGTATTGTACCTACTTATGACCTCAAAAACTGTATCAAATCGACAATGCATCGTGCTGAAGTCATGACTATTCTTAACCAAGAAAAAATCAGAATATAAACAAAATAACTTGGCTAAAATAAAAAAAAAACAACTAGTATCAAATTAGTTTTTCGTAGTATAGACGGTGTTACCATCTATAGATTTTCAAATTCTATATTTTTTTTCGTTCTGCAGAGTTAGCGTGGCTAGACTATACACTGGTGTTGTACAGGGTGGACCAAAAGGTCGTTTAAATTTGTATCGGTAGCTGCGACGAGCAGCGACGGCGGGGTGTGGCGGAAGGCTACAAAGCGCAAAAGCGGCCAATGGGAATTTACTACCATGGCGTCGTTTAGTAATTAACAAGTTTCGTGCTGTGTACGCGAGTACTACCGCAACAACCAACAAATGACCAAATTTTGCGCTCATTACAACATACGGCGTGAAAATAATGCTCCGTCGATTCAATTGATTAGAAAATGGGTACAGAAGTTCAAGAAGACAGGTTCAACAATGAATTAACCACAATACAGCCGACCAAGAACATCAAGAGATCCCAAAAACATCTAGCGTGTAATAGCGTCTACAAATTCTGACTCTACTTGGAAGCGGTTTAATGCCTTAGGAATGCCCAGAACATCTTTGACTCATATTCGTCACAAAGATTTATATTTATATTCGTACAAAATGTAAATGTTACAGGAATGAAACCTCAAGAACGCGCTCACAGGCCCCAATTTCGAAAAGGAATGTTAGAGAGGCAACATGCCACACTTCTGACGACTCATAAAGTGCTGCAAAACATTTCACGAAACACTTGTGAGGCTGTCATTGAAAGTCTTCGCTGCTTAATAATAAATAAACAGTTTTTATCCACCCTTTTTTTCTCTTTTTTTTTCGTGCGGTTTTAGTCGGGTAGCTGAACTGATGAATGATGATTAACTAGTAATACCTCTAGATGCTGCAGATCATCCTCTTCAATATTTTGTGAGAGGTTATAAATGAGGACTGAGGACAGCATTGTAGAGAGTGCGAATACTGTAGCATTGTCTTTGACAGTTGATTCACTGTCGAATGTTCCTTGAGTGTCCATTAGCAGGATCACAACCTGGAATATAGAAAGAGCATTTTATCTCTCTAAGATAATTAATTATTTCTTATAGTGATAACTACGGGTTGTATTTAATGTCGGTCGATTCTAAACTTACTTCAGACTGTATCTTAAGCTTTCCCTTTAAATAACTAATATTTAAA
Organism: Phragmatobia fuliginosa; assembly: GCA_932526445.1. Lineage (NCBI taxonomy): Eukaryota > Metazoa > Arthropoda > Insecta > Lepidoptera > Erebidae > Phragmatobia > Phragmatobia fuliginosa. The sequence continues at coordinate 18,873,446 of OW052074.1, forward strand.
TGCAAAAAGTTCCCGATAAATGAATATTATTATTTTAAAAGGTATAATCAAGTCAAAAGGTTTTCTTACTTTGTCCCCATTTTCCAATGTCGTTTTGAACGGTTGTGACCAGATATGTATCCCTGTAGTATGGCGATCCGCGCCCCCCTTCCACGAAAAACCATCCAATGTCTGCTCTGCTGTGCCGAGCCATTTGCCGTCACCTTTTCCCTGATTATACTGAAAAAATCATTTTAGATGATTTATAGACTTAGAAGTTATGTTACTGGAAATTTACTGACCTTAATTTTTAATCAGAAGGAAAAAAAGACAAAATTCGGAGTTGATGGTAATATAAGAAGCGGCACGTTTGAAACAAATATAACCTATTCCTTAAAATAATAACATACTAACTTAGAAATATTCAAAATAAGATACACAGAATTTATGTATGTCTAAAGCTATAGGCAAGGTCAAGGTCAAGGTCGTTAGGTAAATGTCTGTAATTATCGGTAAGCTCTTGGTGTAATTGACTTGGTGTTATTAATGCAGGATGTAGAATATTATTGCAGGATATAATAATAATAATAATAAGGATTTATTTCATAATACGTGAACAAAATACACATTACAAGTCTCAAATACATGTCACATATTCCAGAGTACGATGAACTCTGGTACCCAGAATAAGATTAAACTTGTGTTTAGGGTACCAGTGTCCTCGCATACAATACAAACATACGTTACTAAAATCAACACAGCGTTAAACAAAAAGCAAAATATATTTATATGTATATACTACAGAGATAAAATTATGAAGTAAAGAAAATATTTAAATAAGAAGACTAAAATAAAATAAAGTCTACACTCACTACCTCAGTTGCAACGTTGTGATACCACAACTGTAGCGTTTACTTAATACAGAAAGTGAATTGTTAGTATGTATATGTATGTGAATATATGTGTGTGTCAGTCTTTGTGTGTGTGGGTGTATGTGTGAGGGTGTGTGTGTGTGTGGGTGTATGTATGTGTGTGTGTGTGTGTTTGTTTGTATGTGTATGCATTAATATTTTAGTTGTGTTTATAAGAAATACCATAGTATTTCTTAGGTTTTGCGTCCTATTAGATCCTCAGTTTGTCCATAGTCAAGTGACAATAACCATTTCGACACTGTGGCTTTACACTTGTTGCGAGACATGGGTGCAATGGTACACACTTTATTTATTTTGTTGTATAGATAGTTCGATATGTAGGTATAATTAAACTGTGCAAGCCTCGTTCTACATCTTTGCTGTGCTGGACACATACTAAAAGATCTGCGTTTGCTGGCAGTATCAGAGTCATTTGGTACAGTCGGGTGCTTACGGAGGATAGTACTGAGAACAAAGAGCTGTCTCACAGTCAGTACTTGACACTCACTATAAAGATCCGTAGTTGGATACCGGAATGGCTTTGAGGTCATGACTTTGAGAACAGCTCTTTGGGCCCGCTCCAAAGAAAGGAGGGAAGTTTTGGGTGCACTACCCCATACGACAATGCAATAGCTCACAATAGACTGACACAATGCAAAATAGACAGTTTTGATTAACTCAGAATCCGCAAAATGTCTAAGCTTTTTAAAAACAAACATACACTTGCGAACTCGACCTATAAGTTTGTTGATGTGGGGCTTCCAGCTTAAACAGCTGTCTATCTCAACACTAAGATATTTAACAACTTCAGATTTAGTTATTCGTGGACAGTGGCAATGTGTAGGGGTTAGATTAAGAGGGCAAGTGTGAGCTCCAAGGGATATAAAATCAGTAGGAGGAAGGTTATTGGATCGTAATGAAAAAGGTAAGTAGACCGTTTTTTCCGCATTTAACGTGAGCGCATTTTCCGATAGCCATTCCATCACAGACCTGAGAGCATGCTCTGCATTTTCCATAACTTCAGGCCAGTTTTTACCGTGGATGACCAATGCTGTATCATCTGCATATGCAAATATTGAGCATTGAGGTATGTACATATTACAGAGATTATTAATATAGATGAGGAAGAGAGTTGGGCCTAAGATTGAACCTTGAGGGACTCCATAGTTTAATGCTGCACTGTCACTAATAACACCTTCAATGTTTACACATTGAATTCTGTCACGTAGATAGTCTTGGAAGATCTTAATAGTATCTCCACGGATTCCAGTGGCTTCCAACTTGCGTAAAAGGAGTGGAACAGACACAGTGTCAAATGCCTGAGAAAGGTCTAGAAAGATGGCGTGACATTTCAGTTTGTTGTCTAATTTAGTCACAACATCATTTACTAGAGCGGAGACTGCATCCTCAGTCGATCTGCCGCCCCTGAAGCCATATTGATTATTACTAAGAATTTTATATTTTTCAAGGAAGTTAACTAATCTATTGTTTAAAATTTTTTCCAAGATCTTTGATATAGCAGGCAGAACTGAGATAGGCCTATAGTTATTGACGCTGTGCCTGTCCCCACTCTTGAATATAGGGTGAACAATTGCCTTTTTAAAGGCTTTAGGGAAACAGCCCGTTGAAAGTGAGAGGTTGCAGATGTGAACAATTATTGGCACATAGACAGGCAGACAAGACTTTAACAGTCGGGACGAAATACCATCCCAGCCCACGGAAGCGTCTGCCCTTAATCCAAGAATCAAATCGGTGACTTCTACTTCATCAGTAGGAAGAAGAACCAGTGAGTTACATGTTACTGCGTTACAGCATTTTTTTAAGTTGCTCGCAAACTTCTCAGCAAATTTCTCGCTCACATCCGCAAAATACTTATTAACAGCATTAACCGAAGACCCCTCATCATAAGACAACTTTAATAATTCGTTTGGTGAGGTGCTATTGACAGCTGTCGCGGTGATACTCCTAATGATTTTCCACGTAGCTTTAGGGTTATTTTTGGTCTTATGAAATTGTTCTTTAACGTAAGCTGATTTAATGTTTTTGAGGAGCTTGTTACAAAAATTTCGGTATCTAATATATGTGATCTTAAAAGTATAGTTGTCAGGGTTCCTCTTGAGAGTACGGGCCATATTATCCCTGTTTCGAATACATTTCAGCAATCCAGCAGTGATCCACGGCTTGAGGATTTTTCGTTTAGATGCTGTAGCAACCAACATAGTGTGCTTAGCGGTAATGGCACCAATAGCAGAGATTAAGGAATCTGTAGCAATATTGGCGTCCTGAACACCCATTATACTTCCAAAATCAGTTGAGAATATTTCAGCTATTACAGCCGAATGATCGACTATTTTACGTGTGCTTTGAGAAGTAGGCAAGGACTTAACTTGTTGCAAGTTAACTATCGTTGGCCTATGATCGGTGACATAAGTGTCGACGATCAGAGTAGTGGATTTGAGATTAGACTTAATCATTACATGGTCAATGCAAGAGTCTCCACGAGTAGGCAGAAGATGACCAGGAAGAAGGCCATGTGTAGCAATAAGGTTCAAATATTGGTTGGCGGATTGACACATGACATTTGGAGTAATATTGATATTAATGTCACCCATAATAACAATGTTCTTAAAGCCTGACATCCGAGTAAGAATGGTGTCCAATTCGTCAACAAAATCATCAATGATCCGAACAGAGGGAGAACGGTACAATGCTATAATTGAAATATTATAAAACTTTAAAGTACACAACAAACAGCTGGCATCAGACATTGTAGGTTCCATAATAGAATGAGACAGATCTGATTTTATGTAAATAATAATGCCATCATTTTGGTTTTTAAGCTTAGTCGTATGATAGGATTTGTATCCATCCAGCACCGGCACTGTTGAAACACTTAACCAACACTCTGATAAAATTATAATATCAAAAGAAATATTAACACTGACGAGGAACGCCTGAAAACAGTCAAAATTACGGTTTACACTACGTATATTTAAATGTACTATGTTCAGCGACTTTAAACTATCATCAATAAAACCCATGCATGCACCCGGTTCGCAAATAAATGAGTCTTTTTTACCAAAAGAATCAAATTCATCAAAATTGTCTAAATCGAACGTTAATAAATAGTTCCGGTGCACATTGTTTACTACCATAAAGTTGGAAACGCAACAATGAGTCCTAATTATGATACATAGCAAGTTTCTGTAATTGGAAAGTAGTCGAAATAATATCAAGTGTAAAACATTAATGCATACATGTGCACTTGCATGAGTAAGTGGTAAATTAAAAGTTGACATACTGATTTTAAGTAGGTGAAACAGTTGAAGACGGTTTTGATTTGTTATATTTTTTATGTACTTTGAAAAATGTGTGTCTGTAGTGGATAGGTGATTGTGTGTCAATTCTTTTCTGTAATGTAGAATAAACAAAGTAGAAAATCGGCCAAGTGCGAGTCGGACTCGCCCATGAAGGGTTCCGTATCAACAAGTAACATTATATAAAAGTTCTTGTAGTTCGTTGATTAAATGAAAGGTAAATTGCTGTTTACGCTTTATGACATATTAAAAAAAAACTACTTACTAGATCTCGTTCAAACCAATTTTCGTTGGTAGTTTACATGGTAATGTACAACATATATTTTTTTTAGTTTTATCACTCTCTTATTTTAGAAGTTAGAGGGGGGGGGACACACATTTTTCGACTTTGGAAGTGTCTCTCGCGAAAACTATTCAGTTTAGAAAAAAATGATTTTAGAAACCTCAACATCATTTTTGAACACCTATCCATAGATACCCCACACGGATAGGTTTGATTAAAAAAAAATTTTTTAGTTTCAGTTCCATGTATGGGGACCCCCAAAATGTATTGTTTTTTTTCTATTTTTATGTAAAAATCTTAATGCGGTTCACAGAATACATCGACTGACAAAATTTCAACAGTATAGCTCTTATAGTTTCGGAAATAATTGGCTGTGACATACGGACGGACAGACAGACAGACAGACAGACAGACTTGACGAATCTATAAGGGTTCCGTTTTTTGCCATTTGGCACCGGAACCCTAAAAACAGATATAAAGTAAAAAAAAATTAGAAATAAAATAAAAAGTAAAAATATTATGAGCTACTAAATTATAAAAAAATGTAAAAATAAATGTGAGATTTTCGGCTTATATACCAAACTGAGATTAATATTCCTATACTTGTTGTTTAGATACAAGAAGTCTATCGAGACAGGAACAAAAGTTGTAATTGTTTTTCTTCGCAAAAGCTCGAGCCTCAAAAAACAGTTGTCTCAAGGATAGTGGCATGTGTTCAGCAACATAAATCGGCCTCACTGCACCCGGGATGCCAATGTGTCCCGTATTAAATTTTTCAGCAGTAGGTAAACCCTTATTGAAAGTACGGCATGCATCCAGAACTTGTTTCTTTAAGGGGACAGTAAGGAACTCCACAATTATAGGTCTAGATGTACCCTTCTTGCCAGGTATTAAAGCATATATTTACTGCGTGGGAAGAGTCCCAAGACGCCATAGGAATTTTTTGTGACCTCTCCAAAGCATTTGATTGCGTAAATCACGACACATTACTTTTGAAACTTGAGCATTACGGACTAGGAAAACTTGCACTGAATTTGGTTAAATCTTATTTGAGTGATAGACAACAATATGTGCAAATAAATGGTGTTAATTCACAGGGTTTAAAAGTAAAAATGGGGGTTCCTCAAGGCTCAATATTGGGTCCTTTCCTCTTTCTAGTATATATAAATGATCTACCATATTTATTAAAAAATCAACCTCAAAATATGGTGTTATTTGCTGATGACACTTCCTTAATTTTTAAGATAAATAGACGGGCCCAAAATCTAGATGACGTGAATAATGCCCTAGTTCAAGTCCAGAATTGGTTCACAGCAAACAATTTGGTATTAAATGAAAAAAAAAACCAAATGCATAAGATTTGCTTTACCGAATGTTAAGAGTAGTGATTGTGATATAATATTGAATAAAGAGAAACTTGAATTCGTAGATAAAACTGTTTTCTTGGGGATTACGCTTGATGCAGGGCTACAATGGGGTTCTCATTTAACATCTCTTGCGGGGCGGCTAAGTTCAGCAGCATATGCTATTAGAAAAATCCGTCAATTTACTGATGCAGATACCGCTAGACTGGTCTATTTCAGCTACTTTCATAGTATAATGTCTTACGGCATCTTGTTATGGGGACGGGCTGCAGATATTGAGTCTATATTTATTCTGCAAAAAAGAGCCATCAGAGCCATATATAATCTTCGTAGGCGCGATTCTCTAAGGGAACTGTTTAAGAATATTGGCATCATGACGGTACATAGTCAATACATCTACGAAAACATAATGTACGTCAGGAAAAATCTTCATCTTTTTGGCAAAAGAGGTGACAAACATAATTACAGTACTAGAAATAGGGACCAACTAGTTCAGCCAGGCTTTAGACTCGCTAAAGTAGACTCTTCTTTTATGGGGTACTGTTTGAGATGCTATAATAAAATTCCACAAAGTATTCTTGAACTGAATGAGACAAAATTTAAAACATGCATTAAACGCACACTATGTAAGCAAGCATATTACAAGTTGAGTGATTATATCGCTGATAAAAATGCTTGGCTCAATGCTGGTCCTGCTTCACAAGGACAGGGGCGCATAAATTGATAGCATTAAATGGTATTGTTGGAGCTGCTGAAGATTGTACAACTTTCTTTGCATTGTATAGATTCAATCTCTTTAGTATTATATAATCGCATGGCCCATATTGTGTGAGTACTATGTACTAGGAAGCTATTCAAGCTATCATTCACTGAAAACCTACGTCTTTTCTTGACTTGAATCTGCCCTGGCGGTTGAGAGTATGTCATGCTCACTCAAATGTCACGCTGATGGTGGCGCGTGTGTCGGATCATTTGATTCCCTTCAAAATGGTTGAGTTGAATGGTGCGGATCCATGCGTCATGTTCGTGAACGGGCGCTGTCAGTTGTGACTGGTCATCTCTTAGTTGCCACGGCTTATTTGAATTAATTATTTTAATTTTCAATTGTATTTTTGTTGTACTATGGACACTTTTAACGTGCACGTCTTGCTACATCGTTCTCACATAATGTACCATCTCAACATGAATGATGTAACCAAGATTTTGTAAAAAACATTTTGATTTAAAAGAGTGTCCATGGAGTTTCTTGCCCGTTCTTCTCCATAGAGATCTACGCTAGGGAATGGGCAACTACAGTACTTTCACAGTTTTTATGTCTTGTGACTGGGACTGTAGCTACATTTTTGTTTCGACAATTCAAAAGTGCCTGTAACTGGCCTACTTGAAATAAATGCTTTGATTTTGATTTTGATTTTGAGGTAGACGGTACACATCACGTAGGAGGGGGGGTAGGCTCGACGGCTGTACAATACCACAAGTTTTGAGGACTATAGTTGTCAGGTCGCTGCTGGTTTCCTTGTCATTTGCCGGGACATTCCTGATTTCTATAGACGTAGAACGCGAGGTAAGTTGTAGATCCATCACTTTCCTTTCAAGGTCCTCTATATAATTGCGTTGCTCGCTATTTTCCTTCTCCAGGCCCTGTATTGACTTCTTAAGCGATTCATAGTCAGCGCTTAAGAATTCGATTGATTTTAATAGATCAACATTAGTTTTTTTGATTTCCACATTTTGAAGCTTAATTGTAGTTATTTCTGAAGTCAATTTCTCAAGCAGAATATCCTGACCCTCCTTCCACACGATAAGCATATTCATCATCTTCTCCTCGAAGGATTTCAGTTCACATTCCGGTGAAAAATCAGGCCGAAAGCGCTTTGTTCGTGTTTCACGCTCATTAGTGTTCTGGTATACCTCCGGAGTTGAAAAAACTGGCAAAACACTCACATCCGGCGCGGGAGTAGCTGGTGGTGAGCGCTTAACTCTTGGCATAATAAGTTAATTTATTATATATATATATATATATAATATATAATAAATATATTTATATATACCTCACAATTTCAAATATAAGCTCAAAGCAAGTAAAAGGTGCGGAGGCGTCACTAATCTGTGTGCTTAGTGTGAGTTTCAATAAACAAATCGAATGATTTAACCACTACGTAAATCGAGTTTACGGCAAACGGATCGACGAGCGAATACTCGCGAGTGTGAGTGCTTACCAAGTCTTTCGCGTCGATCGGCGTTAACTCACCGTGAGAACGTAAACTTTTTTGTCAATGTTGGCAGCACTATAGAGTCCATGCGATAAACCAACTAAATTAAATACAATGATTTTCGAACGCTATTTCAATAGAGGCGTTGTATAATCAAAAATAGTCGGGTAACGCTCGGCGTCACTTGTTTGATTTGGTTCATTTTTGTGTAAACAATCTATGCGAGCATTAATTGTTATTGTTTAACTCAACGATAAAATAAAATGTAAACAAGTCAATTCATCAACAATCAATTTGAAGTATTAGTAACTTTTATGGAAGAGTAAGTACCTAATCAAGATATTTATAATAGTGAATGCGAGTTGTTGAAGTAAACTTGTGATATATTTTGTGTTATTGTTTTCTTTTTGCTAGACATGGAGACCTTAGTAAGCCGATAAGAAATGCAAGAAGTAGGATCGTGGCCATTTAGCATTGGCAGGAGCTTACATCACTGCTTAACAGTGATGGCAGTGGTGACACAGAAAAGTGTAAAAAGGTTTTCATGGTGATAAGTGATCCTTCCCATAATATGTATAACGGAACTCTTTTTATCGCATTATCAATATATCTTTTAACAAGGTGGATGAACCTATAATCGGGCTAATCTAATAAGATCTTAATATCATATATATCAATACATCATCAACACAAAAATTATGTTAAAAACTTTGTTAGTTTTCACTCTCACTACCAAAAGCTAAGTGACAAAGTTAACTTACTCGAAAGTGAAGGAGTTAACAATACAACTGTCAAAATTGACTAACGTTGCAACTCACACTCACAAAAGCGTCATTCGAGCTCGTTTAAATACTCACTTCGATAAAGTTACTCGACAGTCACGATCGTAATATAAACAAACAATCTCGCACTCACAAAATATGTCTTACAAACGTTCCGCTAGGCGGCGCTGATCCAATTCAGTACGAATTGGAGTTTACTTTAACGCGGTCGAGTAGTTAAAAAAACTCGCACTAAGCACACTGGATCACTGCAAACTGGAGTGTTATTCCAACTTAGGACCGCCTCTGTCTCTTGGAGGTCACGAGTTGTCGTAGGTCAGTTTTTTGTTATTGAGTGTAGGGTATTCTTGCTTGTGAATTATGGCAATTTTTTCTTATTTGGAAGCAAACTGTTTATATTTTTATCACAAACTATGCACTGATACTATCACAACAATATGCCGTCACAGAAACAAGTATAGGTTTGATTATTACTCGTTATTTAATTTATTTTACGGATCAAGAAAATTATACGTCTGTGCTGTCAAAGGTCGACCGAGCGAGGATGTGGATTATGTACGCGAAGACTGGAAGAATTCCAACCATCGGAGCAGTCTGGGTTTCGAAACGGATATGGCATCATAGACCGTCTACACAGTGCGGCAGATCATTCAGAAGACCAAAGAATATAATCAGCCCCTGTGTCTAGCATTTGTGGACTATGAGAAGGCCTTTGACTCGATCGAAATCTGGTCTGTTCTGGAGTCCCTGCAGTGTTTCCAAGTAGACTGGCATACAATGGATACATTGGAGTACAATTGGAGTGGCCGGTAATAGTATCAGCAAAACAAGGCCCATACCATTGAATCAAGGAGTGAGACAAGGGGATGTAATTTTCCCGAAATTGTTCACAAATGTAATGGAGGACTTGTTCAAGACGCTGAACTGGAAAGGACTAGGCATAAACATCAATGGTGAACACATCTCAGGCTGGGTTGGGCAGCGTTTAGGACGCTTCGTCGGGTCTTCTTATCATTGATCCCACAGTGCCTAAACACAAAAGTCTTCAACCAGTGCATAAGTTAAAGAAGCAGCACAACAGCTTTTCTAAACTCAATCGAACGTGAACGAGTTGCATTTGTAAGTCAATTAAATAATTGTATTGTAATCAAAAACCAAATTATTGATTTAAAATAAAACAATTTAATCGTACACAGAACATGAAACTATATGGGTTTATAATAATAATAAGCCTCTTATCCTGAACTGCTTTCTTCTTTCTTTGTATTGTAGTTGTCTCTTTCGTTATAAGATATCTCTGACTTCAGTGTGCCTCTTGGCAAAGGCCTCCTCTAACAATTTCCATTGTACTCTGTCTCCAGCAACCCTTCTCCATTTTGGGCCTGCCGTCAGTTTTAGTTCGTCTTCCCATCTCTTGCTTTGTCCTCCTCTGTTCCTTCTCCCGTCTCTAGGGTACCAGTCTGTTACGATGTTGCTCCACTTCTCTTGTGTATCACGCAGCATGTGCCCAGTCCATCTCCACTTCAAACTATCTATTCTAGTAAGTACGTCTGTGACTTTTGTCTTACTTCTTATGACGGTGTTTCGTATCCTATTTTGTTTGTTAATACCTATCATACTTCGTTCCATAGCTCTTTGGCAGTATTCCAGCATGTTTCTGTGATGTTTCGTAAGAGCCCAGGTTTCACACCCATATGTAATACATGGGAGAACGCAGGTATTGAAGACCTTCCTTTTGATACCTATACTGAGATCTGTGGATTTCATGATGATTTCAGTGACCAATATCTTTTCCATCCGTTAGCTATTCGTCTTTTGATTTCTTTTGTAGTTGTGTCTGTATGTGAGATGATTTATCCTAAATAGATATATTCATCTACATATTCAACTGGTTGGTTGTTAATTTTTATTTCATATTTGTTTGAATTTGTTAATAGCTTCGTTTTGTTTATATTCATAAATAAGCCCATTTCTCACTCTCTTTATTCAGATCTTGTATCATTACTTCTAGGGTCCCTGGTTGTTCTTCAAACAAAACAAGATCGTCAGCAAATCTAAGATGGTTTAAGTTTTGACCATCTATATTTAGTCCATGTTGGTCCCAGATTAGCTTTCGAAATATGTTTTCCAGCACCGCCGAGAACAGCTTTGGGGACATCGGGTCACCCTGTCTGACGCCTCTTTTTACTTGGAATGTCTCACCCAAGGTTTCCAGTTGTACTCTTGCTTTGCTGTTGGAGTAAATGTTTTTAATGATGTTTATGTACACTGTCGGGATTCCCTGGTTTCGTAAGCTTTCCCAAATGGCTGTGTGGCTAATGCTGTCAAATGCCTTAGAATAATCAATAAAAGCCATATATAGCGATTTGTTGTACTTGTTGTATTTTTCCATAATTTGCTTGACTGTGTGTATGTGATCTATCGTGGAGAAGTTTTTTCTAAAGCCAGCTTGTTCCTTCGGTTGGTTTTCATCAAGTGTGTTGCTTATTCGGTTTAAAATAATTTTGGAGAAAATTTTATATATGTTAGACATCAGGCTTATCGGTCTGTAGTTCCCTATGTCGTCTTTTTGTCCTTTTTTATGTATGAGAATAATGTGGGATGTCTCCCATTGTTCTGGAATCTGTCCCGATCTCATGATGCCGTTGAAGATTTTAGTTAAAATGGGGACCAGTTCTTCTAAGGTTCCTCTCAGTAGCTCGTTTGTGATTTTATCTGGACCTGGTGCTTTGTCTAATTTTTGGCTTAGTATGGCCTTCCTAGTTTCACTGGGTAATATGTCAGGTTCTGGGTTCACTAAGAGCAGATTATAATTCAGGGTTTCTCTGGGAACTGAATATTATTTCAAATCAGTTGGCGAAAGAATTATCATTGCCTATACATAGTATCACATCAGATTTATATAAAGTATATCAAATTATGTAGGTGAAAGCTCGCATGACACGTGAGTTTTTCATTTTTGAGATTCAAATACCGCTAGTGAATCGTGAAACCAACGAGATCTTTCACATGATACCAATTCAGCATCAAACACAAGATATTATGGCTAACATAGCATTGATATCAAGGTATATAGCAATCAACATCAGAAAAGACACATATTTACCTATAACCGAAAATGAACTCCAAAAATGCTCCTCCATAGATATCAAAACAAAACTTTGTCGACTACAAAAGCCAATTTACCAGCGAGATTCGGATCAAAATTTTTGTATCAAAAAGCTAATAGGAAACACCACCATCTGCAAAACAACGTGGACAGAACTCAACATAGTAAACACATTCATAATCACTTCCTGCGGTCACTGCACTCTACGAATCATATGTGGAGATCATTCTGCCGACAAACTGTTTTACATCTGCCGACAAACTGTTTTACAGTTTGGCAGACTTTATGATTGTAAAACGTGTTTTGTGTCAATTAAATAAATAAAAAAAAAAAAAAAAATGTTACAACTGAACATATGACGGGCGTCAATACAATAGCAATAGGGAACAACTGCGTCATCAAGGCTGAGACCTTTACTATTATGTCTCACAAGCATCAAACAAATCACATGCAAGTGACACCCGATATTGTAGCCGTAGACGTTGCGCCCATAAACCACCTTATCAACTTATCAGTACCCGTAAATGACATTGAAAACAGTGAAGAGAATTATCAGACGTTATTGAAAAATATCTCGGAACAGATAATTCAGCTGAAAGCAGCCTCCAACAAGGAACTCGATATCGACCAGGATGTATCATACCACGATGTCCATCACTACGTCGCCATCTACTGTGTGGGGGCGGCAGGGTTAGCCCTCGCTGCCTATGTGTACGTGCGTTCACGCCGGCACCGCACCATTCAGCTAGAGCGTACACTTGCAGAACCTAATGTACACTACCGTGCCAGCATTAGTGAGCTAAGTGCAAGTGCTATTCCAAATCAAAGTGTTCAGTGCGCGAGTGACGTAATTCGTAGTGATCAGTGTGTTAAAGAAACAAAAAATTTAAGTGTTTCCGTAACCGATAGAGCTACTTCACCTATCATTAGAAAATGTAGTTTTAAGCCATCATCTAACAACTTAGAGATTTAAGTAAAATTGCATTATCACCTTGTACCATCAGGTCATACTAACACCATCATTTCACAGCATCAATCATCTCGCAATTCGCGCCCGGGAGCATGTACGGTGCAACCGTACTCTACAATTACTGCGCTCTCATCATATTTGTATCATTACATTACTACCATTTTATTGTAAATCAGTGCACAACTCGCGTTCATACGACGTACATGTCACTCACCTAATTAAGCAATTATAGCAATTATCAATAAATATCAGTTTAATATATCAGTGTCTATCAATTATCAATTTAGCAATCATTCCCAAGCTGTACAGTTAGCAGACTGTACAACTAGTCTAAACAATTACTAAAGACTTACAGCATGGAAGTTGCGGGGGCGACATATAAAAACAACGGCGCGGCGGCCTTGAACATTCCGATGTGACAAGTGTGTTGTAGCTCGAGTTCTTAGAAATTCGATTCTTCTTGAATGACGACTTGGATTTTGGTTTGGTTTTCAGGTTCAGGACACTACGATGAACAGGGACGGAGTATGATGAAAGCTGGAAGTTTTATTTTGTAGATTGGAGCTTAGAAAACTTCGCAGACCAGGTTCAAAATGCAGTCGTTTCTTCTTTCCAGAACGAAATTATCCTTTCTAGGATCTGAATGGAGCACAGCACTTTATTCACACTTAGGTTTTACTCCCTAACACAATTTGAGCTTTTAGGATTGGCGTTTTTCACTAATTTTAGGATAGAGATCCGGATCGAGTCCGTGGTACGGTGCCGGGCACTGGGGATTTCCGAATCCCACCGCTGCCACCAAAATGTTACGCGGACAATCACGATTTGGTTTTAAAAAAAAAGTTTTGTTTACATGGAAAAACACTTTAATTTGAGAATTAAAAACAATTTGTTATTATATAATATCTCGCAGCCAGGGCAGCACTTAGGGGTGCATATCTTGTATATGACGTTTAAAAGTCCAAACAGATAGAAGGTATGGAAAAAGTAGTGGCTTATTGTTGCATTTAACAGATTGCCACGGTGGATACAGAAAAAACATAAAAAAAATTTCAAAGTTTAAATTTTAAATTATTCGAAACCCTTCTTTTGCGAGTCCGGGTTGGGCAATTGGCTGATTATTTAAAGTATATTAGAATCAAACTAACCGTATAATCCAAATAACGCAAGAAAAAGTCCAGTAAGAACGATTTCCCTTTCCTGTAGGCTCCTACCACGGAAACTAGAACGACAGCGCAGTCCTTGACATCGTCTCTGGTGAGGAGGTCTTTCAACGCTTCTTCGTTTAGTATGAAAGTATGATCCTCACTGGGAGCCACAATCTGTATTGACTTCTCTGTGGTTACTGTAAAAGAAAAGTTATAGTTATTTAATTGAACAATGGATTCGAGAAACCCATAATCGGTCAGGTGGGAGAGGCCTATGCATGGGCGTACCCAGGGGGGGGCAGGTAGGGGCAGCTGCCCCCCCCCTGGAAATCTCGCATAACATGTATGAACGCGCCTAATTACTATTCAGAATGTCAAGGGGCTTTATGCCTTAACTTTAAAATATCCGCGCAGATAGTACTAGCAAAATGCACGGTGCAATTACCAAAAAACCGTTGATGATTTATGACGTATTAAAAAAAACTACTTACTAGATCTCGTTTAACCCAATTTTCAGTGGAAGTTTGCATTATAATGTACATCATATATTTTTTTTAGATTTATCAACCTCTTATTTCAGAAATTACAGGGGGGGCACACATTTTTGAAGACCTATCCATACATGGGTTTGATGAAAACAAAAATTCTAGTTTCAGTTATAAGTTGAAACCCCTAAAATGTATTGTTTTTTTTTTCTATTTTTGTGTGAAAATATAAATGCGATTCACACAATACATCTACTTTAAGTTTAAGTTTCAAAAGTATAGTTCTTATAGATTCAGAAAAAAGAGGATGTGACATACGGACAAAAACATATATACGACGTTATGGTAAAATTTGAAGCTGTAATTTTTATTATTTGAGCAGGGTGTAACAATGAAAGAGCAAACGCTGGTGAATGTTACCGAATCTCGCCACTAATGAGGATGACAATGAACCTAAATCTAAATAACACATACAACGATAGGCGAAAATATTCGGTTAACGAACCAGCTGGATGATTTGCCCTATATTGTTAGCGGCTTGCTGTCCTTGGAAGACGCAGTTTAAGATTCAAAACCTTATCAATTTCATTAGTTGATATTAATAACTCTTCAGTGCCTTCTTGGGCAGAAAATTATAGACTATAATAAATATTTATATAAATAAATAACAATTGGGAAGCTACTTTTCTTGTCCCAGAATTACCTTCCTGTGAAATCTTTTCCAAACCTTCCACCATTTCCAAATAATTTCGACGCAAAACTGATTCCCTGAATTTTTTTAATTATATCTTTATACACTTTCGGATCTTAGAAACATTATTTATGTCGTTCGCTACTAGGTTTAGCTAGTGGCAGGCGCAGTGAAAATATAAACTCTTTTTAAATGTTTCTCGCCATCGTAGCACATCGGTCGTAGCCCTGTCCCACGCATTCGTTATCATCGATGTTCCATGCTCATCAACAGCCTTTAACAGTCCACTGCTGGACATAGGCCTCTCCTTTGAAAGGAAGTTTTGGCCTTTAAGGCATTGATGAATCTATTCATTTCAGCCTTAACATCTTCAACCAATTTTTCTCTAATTAGAACTCCACATATATTCAAGATCTTATTTTGTATTTTTGGGGACGCATATTGAGCATTTTTCGGTATTCGAAAAATTTCATCACCAGAATCAATTTTCAGTTTCAACAAATCTCGAAAATCGCCTTCATCGTTTTCTTCCTCACAGTGGCAAATCGTGAGTACTGCAAAAATTTATTGTGTTAACTATAGGTTGTACCGTATTTCTGTTCTCCTTAATAAGTTTTGCTTGGCCTGTTTGCAACGCAACCTGTACATTTGTTTTTACGTTGCCAAAACAATTGGCAGCTGCACTTGATTCTCTCTATTGTGTATATCTTTATATTTAAATAACGGTCTGACAATTAGAGATCCCTGTACACCACATACAAGTTTCGGCGGAAATAAGACGCATTATTTGATTATTATCCTCATTAGAGGAGAGTTTCGATAAAGAACATACACCAGCGTTTGCTCTTCCATTGTTACAGCCTGCTCAAATAATAAAATTACAGCTCCAAAATTTAGAAAATGTATGGACGAGGTATCCCAATTTTATGAATTAGAAGGGATCACATCTAAAGGACTTCGAAGATTCGGAGATAACGGAATTAATACAACAAGCAGAATGTTTTTATCCGAAAGTGAAAAAGCAGAAACAGCAACGACTACAATTGAAAGATCATTCATTACACTCAGACGTGTAAAAACGTGGCTGAGATCAAAAATATTGAAGACAAATTAAATGGTCTTTGTTGTCTCAGTGTACATAAAAAACTTATAAACAGTATGGGCGATTCTTTCACGGAAGACGTTTTTTATTACGCGTGTAATGCTTCTGGCACCATACCCTTCATGGGGTGAGTGAAAGGCGTGTGTGGGACTCCCGGACATTCGATTTAAACTCAACTTAAATCCCACTAAACCCCATGGCGGCCAACCTCGGCAGTCGGGAGGTACACCAGGATCGCATCAGCGGCTTCTGGTGCCCCCTGCCTTACCCCTTAACTGGGGTACATCTCGGGGTAGCTGGACTCACTCCCGAGGCAGAATGCTGCTGCGTCTCTCACCGCTCTGCACAGTAAGGTAGGAACATCAATCCGCCTTAGACGTCACCCCCGACCGCACCGGGATGTCACCTGTCTCGGGACATTTGTAGCGGTCACATTTCCCCGGGATGTGACCGCAACGACCCTTAGACGACGATTGGGGTGCTAGGCGACATTGCCGCGTCCCCTTCGCCGCCTCCTTCGAGCGGAATCGGTCCTTTCCCAATCCCGAATTGCAGACTCCTTCTGGAGCATAATGTTCTTACAGAAGGGGACCGTGGATTCCCATTCCTCGCCACTCGCCAGCATTGCCGCAATTAATACTGGCGGTGACAGGTTTTGTCCGATCTGTCCGACCAGGACTCGACGTTTGGACGCCCCGCAGGGCAATCCACCAGCTTGTGGTGTAGGCTCCCGTCCTATTCGATTCAGATACTCACCGAAGCAACCATGCCCGGTGAGTATCTGAGTCAATCAATAGGTGACACAGTCGGTCCTCTCTATCGACGCTTCGAAGTTCGGCAGAACGGCTCCGATAGCCCGTTGGCTAGCACAGCCCTGAATTTCAAGCCATGCTTGCCAAGTCTCCAGAGCTCGCATTCCAGGCTCATGGTCTGGCGCGGCCTCCCCAGCACTCCGACCGACTGAACGAATTTGGTCGGAGACAGTAGCGTCCATGTCGGCCAGAATTTCGAAGGGTGGAGATCGCTCCAGGACCCACGCTGCCTCGTACGAAATCGTGCGGTAGCCCCGTACGATCCGTATAGACAACAGCCGCTGCAAACTTCTGAGTTGAGCCTGGCAGCGGGAGGAGCCCGCCAGGTCGTCAGACCAAACGGGCGCCCCCTTCCCGTAGTCCACTAAGATTGGGCAGCAGGCGATGTAGTGCTCCTGCTATCACTCGTACTTGGGGGACTAATCGCCCGAACACTACATATACCTAATGTTTCATGTAGGTGTGTTTGTGTAGTGTGTATAACAAAACAGCCGCGGACGATCCGACCTAAAAAAATTACTTGCCCCCCCCCCCTAGGCCAGAAGCTGGGTACGCCCATGTATCTTACACCACAATTTTATTTACAGGTCCCTCTAAAAGTTGCCAATACCAGTACACATACTGCTCCTCATGTTATTGCTGATACTTAAATTATCGTATACACGGTGAAAGGAGTATCTCGACAGATTTTAGAGCGGAAGTCATAACGAACGACCTTTGTAATTAAGCGAATGTTCTGGTTTTTTTAGGGTTCCGTAGCCAAATGGCAAAAAACGTAACCCTTATAGATTCGTCATTGTCTGTCCGTCCGTATGTCACAGCCATTTTTTTCCGAAACCATAAGAGCTATACTTTCGAAACTTGGTAAGTAGGTGGAATCTGTGAACCGCATTAAGATTTTCATATAAAAATAGAAAAAAAAACAATACATTTTGAGGGTCCTCATACTTGGAACTAAAACTCAAAAAAAAATGTTTTTCATCTATGGATAGCTGTTCAAAAATGATATTGAGGTTTCTAATATCATTTTTTTCTTAACTGAGAGACACTTCCAAAGTGGAAAAATGTGTGTCCCCCCTCCCTGTAACTTCTGAAATAAGAGAGTGATAAAACTAAAAACATATATATGTTGTATATTAGCATGCAAACTACCAACGAAAAAAGACTTTAAAAGTCTTTTGTGGGGGGTAACAAGGTACGGTTCTGATGTATTACTTTGGTATACTTAGATGGACTCGGACCGAATTAGATGCCCTTTGATTATAAACATGTCTCGATAGAGTGTTCGAGCGTCTAAACGTCCAAAAAAATAGTCTCTAACAGTTAGAGACTAAGCTCGTCGCGGCCGATCAGTGGCGTTACTGTCATTGTACAATAAACACGTATCGAGTGCCGTATAAAAATTACGTTTTGCATGATAAAAGTGTACAGGAATTACTTAAGACGATTGAAATCAACTAAAAAATTACGTATCATCGGTAAGTAAACTTTAAATAACTATATTGTAAAGAAACAATTAAATTAACTCTGTGAATTTTTATCAAAAGTTCTACCACCATTTTGACGGAATGTTTACAGGGTAGCCTGGTAATTGAATTTAAATTTCCCATGTGAGTGTTAGGGGATTTACAAAATGTTCAATCATGATCGAAAAAGTATTATTTCGAGAATTCAAGCCAATTCAATTTAACTACAGTGCTGGATAATACATATCATATATGTATGTATAATATATTTTTGTGGTGGTAGATATTGTTTTTTTTTTTTAAATCTGATATGCTTGTCGATTTCGCCGCTCCATGAATGCTGATAATGGAAGTAGTATTATCTCCAGAATTTCTGAACCGATTCTGAAAATTCTTTCACGGAGCTACACCTTCTCTGAGTTCTTAACGAGAACGATATAAAAACAAGATTTACGAGTAATTGCGGTTAACATCTAGTTTGAAAATATAGTAATTAAATTAAATTAAATATAAGTATGTTGTATATTAACTTAATTAAAGGCCTCTGTGACTTGGCTTTCCTTCGTCCGCCTTTCAAAGTACCGGAACCTCAGACTACTTTCTAAGGTAGAGGGTATATTTTTATCAAATTGTTGTAAAGTATTAAGAATAAATAAGCTTTAATAGCAATTCACTTTTTCACCAACATATATTTTACCTAGTAACTCAAAAGCAAAAGCTCTAATACATATTGACTGACTTTAAATTTAATACAAATTACTTATAAATCTCAAAATCAATACACAATTATTTTCCCTCCATTTATGGAAAACATTCAAGGGCTGGTATCACTCAGAATGCTCCCACGTCATGCGCGCGCCCGTAGGCTACGCTTGCATGTGTGTGTAACACGCACACAAGCCCTTCAAATCTGGCCTGTTGTTTTTATTGCGAATGCAGCGCAACACTCCATCTAGACATGTATATAATCAAAGTAGATGCCCTTAACAGGAGAATTGACTGCATTTCGAATTCACCACTCACGTTCGTCGGTTATGAGATTGTACTTCCCGCGAAAGATTGGGGGTCGTTGAGTTTTAAATATCAAGACCCTACATAATCTTGAGATATACATTCTCAGAGAATATTTTCTTAATACCGATGTGGGAGTGCATCGAAATGTGTTTGCAGTGGATAACGGATTCACTCCACTCGCTTTGGCTAAAGAGAATTGGCGCAAACCTGTAGTACAAGGAGGTATGGAAGGGCAAAGAGCTGAGTCGGTTTTATCAGGCTTGGAATGGATTCGATATAGACTTTAAAGCATCGACTTCCTGGCTACGATATGGTGATCTCTTTGGAAAAATCGAAGTTTTTGTTTGTGCAAAGTAGTTGGATAACTATCGAAGATATATCTTGAAGAATAACCGTACCATACGGTTGACATATGTCGGGCATGTCACCGTCCCGGGGAATCTATCGGGCATATAGTTTCTGGTTGTTCTCGTCTTGCCAACGGTGAATATTTTTAGAGACACAACCAAGTAGCCAGGATCGTACGTCAACAACTTGCCATTAAATACAAACATGTGAATTTGGAGGTGCCCCAGCCCGACCCAGTTCTCGAGAATGGTCGTGCTACATTATATTGGGATTGACCTGTTATCACAGACAGGACTATAAACACAATCATGTCTTAACATTTGGGCTTTGCTTTGAGAGAAGGAAAGACCTACAAACCTCTATACCGTACCGTGATGATCTATGGTGTTCTATTGTCTAAGTGCTGACTAGTGCTGACCTTTACATAATTCTATCAGCTGACAGACACAGTAAATATCGTATATCTTAATCTGTCTAGTTTTGTAAGTTAAATAAAATAAATAAATATTTGGACAACTTATTCACAACATCATCTAGTCCCAAAGTAAGCAGAGCTTGTGTTATGGGTACTAAACAACTGATATAAATACATAAACATACTTTTTTTTTTTGTAAATACATACAT
This sequence comes from Phragmatobia fuliginosa, assembly GCA_932526445.1. Lineage (NCBI taxonomy): Eukaryota > Metazoa > Arthropoda > Insecta > Lepidoptera > Erebidae > Phragmatobia > Phragmatobia fuliginosa. The sequence goes on from OW052074.1 coordinate 18,894,065, forward strand.
ATTATACATAGAAAAACACCCAGACTCCAAAACAAATATTTGTGGATCACACAAATATTTGGTCTGACCCGGGAATCGAACCCGAGATCTCTTGATCAGCAGACGCATACGCTAACCACTAGACCAACAAGGCAGTCAAGAAAACAGTTGAGAAAAGAAAGAAAGTATAAGCGCAAGAAGTAATAGAAATAAAAAAATATTTAATACCATTGAATTATTTGCTATAGATTCCTTAAAGAGGATCCTTTATTAAATTCAAACTTTCGTCATATAGTTGGATCAGTATGCTGCTCACAATGAGGATGATGGCCCCTACTCTTAGATTCTACTTATGCTTGCCATTGGGCACAGTAGAGACATTTGGTAGACTTAAATCTTTATATATATAATTCTTCTGTGAGTGTGTATGTCACTGAACTTCTCTCAAACGACTGGACCGATTTTGATGAAATTTTTTGTATGTGTTCAAGGGGATCTGGGAATGGTTTAGATTTGCAATTGGACCCGGTAGGTGGCGCTGCGATCAAGTTCTGGAATTTTAAAGTTGGGCGGTACGAAGTTCGCTGGGTCAACTAGTCTTTATATATATAATTCTTCTGTGAGTGTGTATGTCACTGAACTTCTCTCAAACGACTGGACCGATTTTGATGAAATTTTTTGTATGTGTTCAAGGGGATCTCCAATTTCACGTTTGTAGATGTTATATTATCTGAAATTTTGTGATTAATCAGTGAGTGGTATTTTGCTTTTATATCCTAGGTATTAGCCGCCCGTCCGGCTCCGCACGGACATTATAATATAGAATTGATTTTTCGGGTTACTATTAGGTGCGCAACTAAGTTCTCACTTTTTTTTGTTATAAAATGCAACTTAATTGTGAAAAAATGGTTACAAATGAATCATTAGAAGTATTGCTAGAGACCAGTTTTCCCCACCTTTTTGGCAGAACTCCAATACCTTGTGAAATTTCTGAACAGCCAGACCATTATGCCATCGAAAAAACAAATAATGATCAAACAAATCAGATCTAGAATCATTCCAATAATATGTATTAAATGTCTTTTTCTTTATTTTTTCTTTTTAAAAAAGACAACTCCCGCATTAGGAATATAAATTCCTGTGTCGCGGGGGACTTTACAAACATACATGAAACGGACACAAAGAACACCCTGACTCAGAACAACAAATTGTGAATCACACAAAGTGTTATCCTACTACTACGCCAAGTGTCGTGGGATTTAAACTCACGACACTTGGCGTAGTAGGAAGCGGCGTGGCGACCGCTTAAGCCACTAGGCCAACCGTGCAGTCGAGTGTATGTATTCATTATCAGTTGTCTAGTACCCATAACACAAGCTCTGCTTACTTTGGGACTAGATGATGTTGTGTGTAAGATGTCCAAAACATTTATTTATTTATTCCCAACGCATGTAATCGTTTGGAAATAGATAGAACTCCTAATGCTGAAGCAAACTCTTCGTGCATTTGGGCTGAATCCTCATCGAGAAAGGCTTCCAATTCAGTGTTTTAAAATTATTTTTGGCTTTTCTTCACGTGGTCGGTCGTCAACATCAAAATCACCATCTTTAAAGTAACGGAACCAATCAAGGCACGTTGTTTCACTCAGAGCAGCATCTCCGTTAACTTTTCTCTCCGTAAGGTCTCCATGTGCTTCAACCGCTGGTTTCTTCGAATGATAGAAGAAAATTAACACTTCTCGCAAATAATTATTATTTGGCACATAATCAGACATTTTTAGATAATCATGAGTATACCTATGGCGAAAAAACAAATTCACTATATAAACGAATGGACAAATTATAATATATCAAATCGCTTTGTTTACCCACGATTAAACATGATTCATAACGTTTTGCATAAGTCAAAATAGACACTCTGGGTTTGGGTCTGGGAGTGAGGATGGGCTTAGGCCCATCCTCACTCCTAGACCCAGACCCGCATAACCGAACCGTGGCGGCGCATAACCACACCCAGGCCCACATAGCCATGGGGACTTAAATACCCCCAAAAGATGGTACCACACATCCTTGGGCAAGAGTGTGTGAGTTAATCGGCATTTCCCGCCATAGCCCAAAAACAACATGAGGACCTTTAAAGAGAAGAAACTACTACCCCAGGAGGGTAGCGCGACAAGCGCAGAATCCCTCACCGAGTCGAACTCGGTCCGTCCCGCGTATTCTGGGGGGGACAAAAATCACTCCGGAAAGGGCGCAAGCCTGGACCTCACCGGCCTAGCTGAGGCCATTAACACAGCAACAGAAACACCAGCAAAATGGACCGTGGCCGCCCATAAGCGCCCTTTCAAAAGGGACCCTTGCAAAAGGGAAACAGCTAATGCGACGGCCACCACCAGTAACACAAACAAAGGCGCGCAGGGCCGAACAGAACGCAGTCGCCCCAACCGGCGCGCGAGAAGGGAAGCACTGCGCCCTAAAAACAAACAAACCGACACACTGGCGGCCACCGCAGCAGTGGAAACAACACAGCGCGAACCTGTAGAAATACAGGAGGCCAATAGAGTGTCAGACACAACACACAACACAACACACAATACAAACAAACGGGCACGACGGAAACCCAAGCAGAGGGGTCACCGTGCTCAGCGGACCGCTGCGCAGGCTACCACTGCTCCTGAAAAGGAGCAGTCTGGGGATGCGGGTGGTTCGGGCGTTCCAGCTTCGACGAAGCGGCCACGCCTGGACGACACGCAGTCTCCGAAGGGGGACGCCAAGCGCGCGAAAACTGACGCGAAGTCGAAGCAGGCGGTGGGCTACGCAGATGCGTGCAAATCGCATCTGAGAGTAGCGATCACCACCGTCCCGCCTAGAGACCTCTCAAGCGAACAGGCGGAACACCTAAAGGAGACCATCGACGATGCAATCCTGCAGTGTGTTCTGACTCCACAGTCTTCGGGGGCGCCAGCTCCATCTTTCCGCGGACGACCCTTCCTATTGGACGGGGTATTAGCGATGTGGTGTGAGGATGACAACGCGCTCAAGTGGCTCGAAAAAACCGTGTCAAACATGACTTCACCCGTACCTAACACGAAGTTGACAGTCAAACGATAGAATAAAGATAAATAAAGAAGTTGGAAGAATGTAAAAAGATAAAAAGATGTCGGATATGAAGAAGAAACTCAGAGCTGGGCTTCTCCTTCATACCCGCGTCACGGACGCTGCCACTCTACACAAGGTCCTTTGTGCCCAAAACCCCTGGTACGAAGTCGACACATGGCAGTGCTACGATACGACTGTTGACGACAAGCAGGGCAGTTCCAAGGAGAAGGTAGTTCACCTAATCCTTGGGATCCCTGAGGACCAACGCCAGAATATAACGGACAGAGATCGCCGTGTTGCGCAAATGACTGGGAGCGGATACATCCGCTTCTTTTCATCGGACGAACCTGCACCGGCCGACTTAACAACCGCAGAGACCAGTGCAACCGAGCACCACGGCACTGCGATCGCCACACCAACCACCTCAGCTCCCCAACCGGGTACGAGCGAGATGGAAATGGATGCAAATCGCAACTCAGAGGACTGCGTCAGTGACGAAGATGGCGTCCTACGTAGTCCCTAGTATCGAAATCATCATTACAACGTCACAAACTCACAAACTTTACCTATTTATATAATAGTACTAGCTGACCTTAGAATATTAATTCATAATAAAGTATTGTGTTTAGTTAATAAATGATAGTGACAAATCGACATCAGCGTTAACTAACGGGCCCCGGCCGGCGATAACGCCACAATCGCTTTGTTCCTGCATTTTAAATCTGTAATATCTTAAAAACTATTAATTTAAATTACACACTATAAAGGGCCATATAAATCTTAAATACACAATGTATTCAAGGTACTTAATTGGATAAGGAATAATACTGTATTGCTTAAAATCGCTTCGTAAATAAGCCACTATTTCTCGTAAAAATAAAAAATTAAAAAATGGTTATTGTGGGTTATCCCTAAGAGATAGACATACACCATTGCTGACTTTTTTGTATACCTTTTTAAGATGTACAATACTGTAGTACATTATTTTGATCTATCTCGTAGGGTAGGGCCAGCGTTTGCAATGTAAGCGTAAAAAATGGGTTTATTTACGACATTAAAATTATTATCTACTATAGTATGCATGTATGATACATAAAAACCTTCCTCTTGAATCTTTTTATCTATTAAAGAAAAAGGCATCAAAATCCGTTGCATAGTTTAAAAGATTTAAGCATACAAATGGATAGAGAAAGCGACTTTGTTTTATACTATTATACTATATAGTGATAGTGATAGTGATAGTGAATAGTGATAGTGATATAGATAGATTTCTTTGTAACGAGGATCTTTAAAAACATCTGTTACATAGACACAAAAAACATCCAGACAAATTTATTCCGAAAGATTTATTAGGTGAGTGCCAAATACGTGCCAATTATCCAAGAGACGCGTATTTACTTATACTAATATTATGAAGGTGAAGAGTTTGTTTGTTTGAATTCTCTAATCTCAGCAACTTCTGGTCCGATATGAAAACTATTTTCACTGTTAGATAGTTCATTTATTGAGGAAGCCTGAAGGCTATATATAATCATGTTAAGACCAAGGACTGGAGTATCAATGTAATATATTTAAAATTATTTTTTCAGAGAGCTTCCATTGCGTGTTTTACCTAAACCCCGTGGTCTTAGAGTCCGGTTCGGTTTTCCACTGTATCCTGCAAAACTGGACGCTGTGTTCACGTGCCAGTTCAGTAAAACTGATATCGCAAAACTGGACTGCTGTGTGAACACGGTTGCATCCTTTTTTTGACCATTCCTACGCCGGTTATCAGGTGAAATGATTATGAAGACTTCCCTAATATTTTATTGAAATTATCGGTGTCGGCACCGAAATATAAGATTTTGGATTCATCCTATTCTGACACAACGCTCGAATTTGGGTATTTTTCTGAATTTTATAAGCGAATTAAAAAGTGGGTAGCTGCTACCTCTCCACTATCCCACAAATAACAGTGTTTAGCAAAAATCCGTCAAGCAAAGCCGTCTAAATACTGCTATTGAAATATATGAGTGATTAAACGGGATCCCGCTTTTTACTGGGCGACGGATCCAGATGGTTGATGTATAGATATATATCATCAAATGTATTACATACACATTACTATATAGTCCAGTCAACGAAGGCTTAACTTTGCCATTTTAGTTGAACACTTGCAACCAACGCGAAAATTTCAGTATCATATTTTTCTTGACTTTTTTTAATTAAAGAATGCAGTCCTCTCATTTTCACAATAATTGTTGCATCTTGCGTTTTCTTCATACAAATAGAACATAAAAATGAGGGATCTATTATTTCCTTTCAATCGAAAACAATCAATCAAATTTATTATGTAAAAAATCACTTTTTGACAGTTAGACTCACAAAAATGAAATATCCCTGAAAAGACAGTTTGAAGTATAGTAACGGTAAGTGACAAACAGTTGAGCATTTTCTGCTGCAGTCTTGCTCATTGTTCTCAGCGAGATAGAAAAACAAGCGCATGCGTGTGTTTTCAATGGGACATTTTCGTCAAGTGCAAGTGTCACATTTCGAGCGTGATAAAAATATACGAAGTGGGATTGGAATAATTATAGTCTCACTGCACGCATTCTCTCTTCATGCGCCGCGCATGCGTAGAAGAATAGAATCAGTGGGAGCAAGAGATAAATATATATCGCACTCTCTCTCCGCCAGTGACTGAGGTCTCGGTCTTGTTGGTCTAGTTGGTTAGCGTATGCGGCTGTCGATTTAGCTGGCTGCTTGTCGGTCTCGGGTTCGATTCCCAGGTCGGACCAAATATTTGTTATCCGCAAATATTTGTTTCGGAGTCTGGCTGATTTTTAAGTATAATATGTATGTATTTACAAAAAAAAGTATGTTTATATATTAATATCAGTTGTATAGTATCACAACCTCTGCTTAGTTTAGGACTAGATGGCGTTGTGTGTAAGATGTCCGAAATGTAGCGGAGTAAATGTCCCCTTGTAATGAAATTTATAATAGCTCAGGTAAATAGAGAATTAATATATACTGTAAATATACGTTTCAAACGCAAATTTGTGATGAATTCGATGGAATAAAAAAAAAATTGAGCCGTCACGGGACGCCTGGCAGATGTGAAACATCGCCATTATTTTGTAAAAGTAATATGCAGAAAAGAACATATTGTAATAGGAACTAAATATGTCATAATGATAAAATAAAATATTACTAATTATTATTATTAAAATAGTAGTCTATATGCAGTAGTGGATCACTTTAAAATAAAAAAAAGAAGATTAATAATAATTTTCCTTCAATTATGTACCTTTAAATGCATTTTGTGCAAAAACTATGAAAGATACCCGAAAATATGTTGGTACTTTTTTGTAGGAAATTAAATTTTCTACAATTTTGTAGTAGGTTTTTTTTTTATTTTTCCAGCCAATCGCGAGATATAGACGAAAAAGTGGTTTTTGCACCCTTTTGCAATTTATTTGGACCCTTTGCTTGTAATGCAGCACTCTGCAATTTTAGTATATTAATCTACGAAGAATTACGGAAATTTTCGCGTTGGTTGCAGGTGTTCAACTAAAATGGCAAAGTTAAGCCTTAATTGACTGGACTAATAGTTATCTGACAATAGCATTTGATTAGCATATCGTCGTTGTCAAACCAAAATCTGATATGTGCACTTTTAAGATTTTTACTTTTTGACCTTTCCGTATAGTTCACAGCCCTATCTACCGTATAAAAAACTGTTATGTGTCTAAAAGATAAAAACTGGAAAAAATCCTGATTCTGGTCCACATTGAACTTTTAAGTAAAATTATAACTGATTAGATAACTTGTAAAATGCGCTTACTTGAAAATTTCTTACAAAATTAAAGCATTTATACGTAAACATAACAATTATCTATTGCATACCATTATGGGTGACTGAGGAACCCTTTTCTATGGGTGGCCTGACATGCACTTAGCCAGTTTAATACTTCTGCATTGCAAGAATATTGGAGTGGATAATAGTTAGCTGTTTATATACAATTACTCGCAAAATTTCATTACTCCGAATAATATTATCTTTGTAGTTGAACTGTACTTCTAAGCAGGAAAGAAAATTTTCGATTTAGTTTTAACTACCAAGGAGAAATGTTTACAAGAAGAAAGGGTGTTATGCCAACCTCACGGCTATTAATTACGACGAGATAAATCAACCGTTTACATCTTAGGGCGAATATGCGTGTCAATAAATTAATCCCCGGAATGGAGTGATAGATCATCTTTTCCTACAACCACTAAAGGAAGGTGCTACATTATATACAGTAGTGATAATGATTCATCAAATGAATGTCCAGTACAAGAATTAAGAGCGACCATCGAAATTCCGACCATATATGGGTTACAAGAAAAAAGCTAGAACAAACTACACCAAAAGCAGCTCGATCTATGCAAAGTACAACAAAAATCTAAAAATACTTTCATGTGTGGATTGGTAACGTAAGAAGAACGAACAGCGTTGCATTCCAAGTTTTGGAATATGAAAGCATGAAGTAAAAAAAAAGCTTTTGTGCAAGGTCTAGCATCTAAAAGAAGTTCACACAAGCAAATAAAACGTGATGATGGTTCAAATTCTAGGAAAGAATGTTTTCGTATTTTTGTGATTGCATGTGATGCAAAACAAGTATGATTGCCAAGTGTGCAGTATGTTTTTTTTTAAACACGCTTGATCTTGATTCATTCTTGCGCTGGATAAAAAATATGCTAGCAACATTACATGACAATGAATCCTCTTCCATTTTGGACAAACCAAAATGAAAGTGTGCATATCCAATGAAGAAAAAAAAGTTTTTGTACAAGGTCTAGTATCTAAAAGAAGTTTACACAAGCAAAGAAACCGTGATGATGGTTCAAATTCTAGGAAGGAAAGTTTTCGTATTTTTGTGCACAAATGTGATTTTATTCGTAGGTGCAGATTGTTTTTTTTTAAAAAACACTTATTCTTGGACGTGATTCATTCTTGCACTGGGTAAAAAATATTCAGTACATGACAATGACAGTGACCATATCGGCAAAGCGTCACAGTATTGATGTAGCCACTAGGAATAGACTAGGTATGATATCAGAATGGTTGGATTTATACAATACAACAATTCAGTGATATTGTCGAGCATCATCAAAGCGCATTTACGTCGAGTCATCTTTTCGATCACATTTGCATATGCATGCCGTTTACAAAATATGGTGTAATGAGCAAAATAAAAAAACAGTTTCAAGAAACACCTTTAAATATTATTATAATCAAGTACACTTAGTACTTGATTATAATAATATTTCCATTCACAAGCCGGGAAAAGATCACTGCGACGTTTGTTCTTGTAATCAATTAAGAAATGTTTCGCAAAAATACTATGATACTCTTATCCAAAAAAAATGAAGCGCGTCATGCTAAGAATACAGAAATAGAATACTCAAAGAATAATTCGGTCACCTTAGATAACTGTTCACGTGCATAGTGTCCTTGAGCACAACAATTACTTGCTGGTGCACTGTATTATAAACAAAAACTACAGTGTCATCATTTATATTATTTCGATTCTCGTTCTGGAGTTGTCTATTTATTTTTGGCATGAAGCTGATGGTGGAGTTACATACAATGAATTTACAACTTGTATAATTGATTACCATAAAACTACATGCAGAGCTTATAAACACATTGCGATAATTAGTAATGGTACATCCATTATAGAAATAAGGTTCTAGCTGTAGCGGACTCTAATTTGTGTAATAAATTATTATATCAATTAAGTAATCTGTTTATCTGTTGTTTATGTGTTCTCGAACTTTGTCTTTATTTAATCATTTCATGTTATTATTAATATATAATATTATATTACATACAATATTATATGTATCTAACAAAGACAATAGTCTATTGACTGCCTTGTTGGTCTAGTGGTTAGGGTATGCGGCTGCTGATCAAGAGGTCTCGGGTTCGATTCCCGCGTCAAATCAAATATTTGTGTGATCTACAAGTATTTGTTTCGGAGTCTGGGTGTTTTTCTATGTATAGTATGTAAGTATTTACAAAAAAAATTGTATTAATATCAGTTGTTTAGTACCCATAATACAAGCTCTGCTTGGTTTGGGACAAGATGACGTTGTGTGAAAGACGTCCAAAATTTTATTTATTTATTTTATTTTATTTATTTATGTTGTATAGGAATTATGTTGAGTTGTACGTCACTGAGACCGGCTCACATTCCTTTCTCTCGCGTCATCGCTAATTCCTCTCAAACATTCCTCTTCCTCTTGGATTCCGTGGTGTAACTAATTAACTAAATAACCCCACTCAGGTATATTTCAATTTTTAATTAATTAATAACTTGTTAGTGGAATAAATCAAAAGCAAAAGTAGAAGTGCTGAAGCTGCGAGGAGGTTGATAGTGTTGCGGTGCGTTGCGTCACTAGAGCGAGACATACAGGGACAGTTAAGGACGACACCACTTCCCACGCGCGACCGCCGACTACGCCTACTGACCTGCTTACGCGCCGGGACGAGTCACCTATCTCCGTGCCACAAACTGACGCCGCCTATGTCGGGTCCGCATCTAGCCACTCCTCCCTACCCATTTACTTGAGTGAATACGCTGAAGTATTACCACAGAATACATAATAGTACTAGTACAGAAGACTCACTCCGAAAAGTAAATTAAAGTTATAGATACCCTCGGTGTCAAAAGATTAAGTTCAATTCAGATCGCACGGCGCCGAATCACTACGATTATATTTACCTACAATTGCGTCTCTTTCTATCGTGTAACTCTTAACTGTTCTGACGATGTCTGTTCGACCGGCGTGTCTGACCCGGCAGGCAGCCGCCCGACTATACCTAAACTGCGGAGTGACACCCCCCTAGTATTACTATCGCTGTCGCAATACAGATAATATAATTTTTTTCCATCAAATCAAATCATTTATTCTTCAATTATGTTACATGAACACTTTTGCAAGTAAAACTTTTTTTTTGAGCAGATGAGTTCGGCCTTTCCTGACTGGACTAGCCCTGAGAAGAAACGACGAAACAGACTCAGGGATCACAGTCTCTTTTGCAAAATGAGTTCTGTAATGCAAAGTATGCTGATTTCAAATAATTATCCATATAATAAAAATAACTATTGCTGCTAAGTGAATCTTTGTAAATGACTAGAACCCGTATTACAAAAGGCGTCTCAAGTATCGTTTGAACTCTGATCAGCTAAAACTTGTTTTAACTTCACATCAAGTCTCAAGCGTTACTCTTATTATAGAATGCGTTTTAATATCTACTCAGCTGAAACTCCTCTCAGCATCTAATCTCAACTCACAGTCTGTTCTCAGTTACGTTTTTGCATTTTCGAAATTATTGTTCCGTATCACGCACCAAAATACTTAAAAAAAACCTTTTATAAACATATTTTCTTCCAATATGAAAAGAATATACTATTGGCTAGTGTAAAAATATAAATACACTAATAACATTATCGTTCACTAGAAATTAATCAAGAAAAGTTATTAAAAAAAAAACAAATAAAAACTTTTTTAAATAACCATAAGTTAAAACGGAACGTTCAAATTACATATCAATCAAGCAAGACAGGAAAACTGTCATGTCGATTTGAGCTAAACCCTTAGGCTAAACCTGATCTATTGCAATAATTAAATTCAAATTTAAATTGTAGTTTACTTCTACCATTAATCAAATTAAAGTTGGTTTTATTTGAAACAGATAATTAATTGAATATGTCGTGTGGAAAAAAAAAGAACTTTACAACACAGGTAGCAATTAGTTGGGCACGCCGTTATTGCGGCGGTAAGACCCGTTATGGAGGATTGGCTTGAGAGGCATCACGGCAGCCTCTCATACCGGCTGACACAGGTGATCACTGGAAAGGGGTGCTTCGGAGATTACCTGTGTCTAATCGGAAAAGAGCCAACGCCTGAGTGCCACCATTGCGATGGCCAAACCGTGGATACGGCGCTCCACACGTTAGCTGAATGTCCAGCGTGGGCGGAGCCGAGGCGCGACCTCGTGGCAGCCATCGAAGTGGGGATTCTCTCGCTCCGTAACATGATTGCTGCCATGATACGGAGCGAGAGTGCGTGGAACTCCGCTGTCTCCTTCTGTGAGCAAGTCATGCTTGCGAAGGAGATGGCTGAGCGGGACCGGGAGAGGCTTAGAACTCTTCCGGTCCGCCAGGCCCGAGAACGGGCCAGGTACCACAGACGACTCAGGCGCCGGAGATCGTTAAACGATCTCCGTCCTCCATAAGCGCAAGCCTGGGGGTGACAGGTGAGGCCATCTGTTACCCTAGCAGAAGCAGGCCAGGGTGGCGGCGCCAGTGCCACGAAGCACCCGCGCCCCCTTTTAGACAGTTCTGAAACTGGGTTTCACACAGGAGAGGGTCACCTGCAAGGCGTAGATGACCCGAGGTACGTCGGGGTTCCAGGGATTTCCTTCCGAGGGTACACCTGGCTCCTCGGCTTATAGTACCCGAGGCGGCGTGCGGTTTTGGTCGGTTCGAGTCCGACATAACCATCAACTGGTGGTATCCGGGGGGATTTCCGCACGGAAAAAAAAAAAAAAAAAAAAAAAAAAAAAAGAAAGGTAGCAATTAGTGGTAAAATAAAAAAATTCACAGTTTCTTGACGAAATCTATATCTTATTTTGAAATCGCGCATCGCGTAATTATCTACGTGGAATATTAGGCATTTCCAAGTTAAACAATATTTCGTAATTGTCCAGGAACAAATCATCGTAAAACACATTCATTTTCCGCTAAAATGTCTCTATATTCACTGATGTTTTCACTGATTACTACTTGAGAATAGATTCAGCTTGTCTCAAGTAAACAACGATCACACCTGTCAAAATCCCTTCCTGAGAGAAGATTTTGACGTAAACATCATTCTAAAATAAGCCATTCACAGACAATCACTGATCTATACTCACTTGATTAACGATCAGTGAATCTTGTTTCAAGAGACGTTCTATAATAAAATCTCTTCTTAAAACTAGTTTTAAAACTAGATTCACGACTGAGACGCCTTTTACAATACGGGCCTAACTGCCTAAGTTGCAATTATCGATTTTCTGCCAAAGACGTAACGGTTAAAATCGGCCAGCTACAAATTAGTGTGTTTTTGCATTTTGTAGAATACCTATGTAACCGGTTGAGTGCCGCTGTCAAAAGCAAATTCCCGCCAAATGCCATAGGTCACGACTCACGTGACATCATCGGCCACCGCGCGCCATCATCTTGACGGCAAACATTCACTATGGTTGAACTATTTATTTTAAATCATTATGTGCATTTTGAGTTGAATTATTTTAAAAAGTAGATCGATAGCATGCATATTTTATTACTTATAACGTTAGAATGGACCTATCTACAAGTAATGAAATAAAAAAAAACATAGTTCATAGTACAAAAATATAAAATTACAGGCGTAAGAATAAAAAAAATTTACATAAAATATAATATTAAATAAAATATTTTTGACCTATAGGGTTTTTTTTTTTGTACTGTAGGGTTCGGCGTAAGATAAACAAAGGAAAGACGACTGTTCAGTATAAAGTTATAAGATTTAATAATTGATATTTGATTACATGGTTCTTTATATACTTTGAGTACATACTTTCATACACTATTCTAACTTATATCTATACATACACCACACGTCCGGGGGACATGAAAAAAATAATAATTAGGCATGATTAATATTTTTGTTATAAGTAAACAATACTTAACATTAGATTATTTTCTTATATAATTTTGTCCTATTTTTATGAACAAGTTTTTCAAGATTATTGTATTTTATTAGTACATTTGGATCTACGTCCTTGATTACCTCAAAAGGTCCTAAATACAATGGATCTAACTTAGTTTTACATGCTTCATTCACGAATTTTTTGGTACATATCCCATTCGGTTAACGCTTAGACCCAGAATCGGGTTTCTCCTTTGATGACTATCCTAATGAACTCAAGTACAGGCTTCAAAAGTCGCAATTAGAGGCTAAGTGTAATTTAGAAAATAGTAAGCAGTTAAGGAAATTACGTTATGATTCATATACAAACATTGTCAATTATAATCCAGGTGATTTAATATTAGTTAAGATTCTTAACTATGGGAATGGGATATGTACCAAAAAATTCGTCTATTTTGCTTGATTAACCTATCGAAATCTTAGCTTCATTTGCAATGGCCAAGTGTAGAAAATAAGTAGAATTCTATTGTTTTAAACAATCTTTGTAAACCTCTGCAACACTTATTTCAATATACGTTACTAGCTCCACAAACGTAGCATTCCTAAAATAGGATCGATTTAGTGGAAATCGATACTGTTATAAAATAATACTTCTTTGTTTTAGTATAAATGATTGTTTTAATAGGTATTTTAACCGCTTAATTGCAATTGTCATGATTATTTCCTAAAATTTTTGCGTTTTTGATATATCACTCAAGCGGTTAATCAATGTAAATAGAGTCTGGCCAGCGAATCGTGACACAACTACTTACAATGGCGGCAATTCAAAATATCTACAACTGGCAGCATTAAATATAGCATGAAAGGGTAGTTTTGCATTTTTATATTATTGTGACTATGCCATAGAAAAACACAAATGTATCAAATCGTGTTTTTCATGTTATAGAAAACTATAGCGGTTTTGATAACTTTTTTATTTCAGAAGTTATAAAGGCCTAACTTGTGAAATAAGCTGACATAAATTACTTGAAAATAAAGAAATAATAAGCAAATACAACAATGTATAATATGTATGCATTTACAAAAAAAAAGTATGTTTATGTATTTATATCAGTTGTCTAGTTTGGGGACTAGATGGCGTTGTGTGTAAAATGTCCGAAACATTTATTATTTATTATTATTATTAATTATCTATTGGGCACGATTTAATTATGGGTGAGTACCTAACCCTATTTTATGCGTGGCCTGACACGCACTTGGCCAATTTTTATTAAAGTAACTCAAACAATAAACATAACCTAAAATGTAAACATTGTCTGATTTTACCAATTTGGCCATTGCTGGGAGACCTGAAAATTAGGCTCGTGAAATCGTCATAGATATTGTAATTTATGACCAAATTCTAGCACTGTAACGCCAGGCCCAAGTTTGTATGGATTTCGGGTTTCTCCATTGTACAATGGATCTAATGTATCAATTAAATTACTTGGAATGTTACATCTTTTCCCAAATACAAGTTCGTACGGGCTATATTTAGTTTCTGTGTGTATAGTAGTATTGAACGCAAAGCACCAGTAGGGTAACCATGATGACCAATTTTCACTATTGTTATTAGTCATTATTCGTAAATAAGATATTAAGTTTTTATGTCTATTTTCAAGTGCACCTATAGTTTGATGATGATAAGCTGTTGACTGTAAGTGAGAAATATTTAATAACTTACATACATCCTGCATAACTGTAGAAATAAATTCGGTACCTTTGTCTGTTATGATTTCGCGTGGAATTCCGTAGCGTAAAACGAAATTATTTACAAACGCTGTTGCCACGGTCACACTATCCTTTGTTGTAATAGGATATGCCTCGACGTACTTACTCAAGTCGCACTGAAGCGTTAAAATATACTTATAATCATTACTATCATTACTTATAGGGCCCACTAAATCTAAAAATATTCTATCGAATGCTGATTTACCTGTATTGGTAATAACCATCGGTTGTTTTGTATACTTAAAATGCTTCTGTCTTTGACATTGATCGCATCTGGTAACAAATTCCGTGACGTCTTTTTCCATACCTGGCCAGAAATAATGTCTCCTTATGTTACTTAACATTCGCCTGATCCCAGCATGACCACTGGTTGGCAGCACGTGATAATCATTTAATATAACTCGTATAGTGTCTTTATCAATTATCTTTTTAACTCCCCGTACAATATGCAAGCGGGGACCGGTCCATTGAGGAGATTGTTTTATTAAATTACTTATTTTGTTTATCAACACTTTATTATATTCATTTAGAACAGAATATACGTTTTTAATATTTAATTCTTTGCAAAATAAACACAATTCCCTCACAAAGACACCTCGTTTTTACACAAATTAAATCCTTTGATTTTAAAAACGCGAAATACTTAGACTCGCATGTTACGTCATTTTTTATTTCTTCCCATTCATTGTCATTCAAAAATAAAAATTCGGTATATTGTTTTGGAAGTTTAATCATCTCGACAACTCTCGGGTGATCAGTCCAATTGTCGTCGGGATTGTTACTTTCCAAAGTAGTGTCCGATTTCATGTACTCGTCATTCAACTTTTTCGACTGTGCTCTTGTCATTACAAATATAATATTTTCATGCATCCCTTTCAACTCCTCACTACTTATACGCATTCTGGACAATGCATCTGCAGCTACATTGTCCTTCCCTTTCACATAAATCACATCAAAATCATACTCGTCTAATATCAGTCTAAATTTCATACATCTACTTGAAGGATTTGTCATATTAAATGAATAAATTAATGGCTTATGGTCTGTCTCTACTATGAACTTTTTACCGTAAAGATAAGGTCTGAAATATTTTGAATCGAACGCCGTTCCTCTAAATGTAAATGTGAAATATCCAACAAAGAAAACATTTTACGCACTCTTTCGCTGTTGACATTATCATCTCTTTCATAAGTACACACGTTGTAGTTACTCAAACTTTCATAATCAGGGCTAAAATAACTGCCAAATAAACACCTTTACATAACTCTTTAGACCGTATCAAACCATCTTCGTTCATAAATGTATTGATATAAAATATTTTTTCACAACGGGGAGGGACTGTTAAAAAGTTATTTCCGTGAAGCTGTCCTAAACCTAAAGGCAAGGTTAACTTTGTATTCGTATCCAAACATGACAAAGTCATAATATTCTTTTCATAATCAATTATACAATTATGTTGTTGTAAAAAATCTTGTCCAATTATTCCATCATGCAAGCATGTCAGATTTCTAAGAACATAAAACTTGTGTCTAAATACCATTCCATTTGTGAACAGGTTAATGTAAACATAACCCTCAGTGTTCAAATGTCCACCTATTCCCTTTATGCATAATAATAATAATAATAAGATAATAATAATAAAGACGATCAGATCGGTATAACCAGAATCGTATGTTCCAGAGAAATGAGAAGTGGGTTTACCGGAAATGGGAGGAACCGGATCCTAGTGAGCGTGATAGGCACTTACCAGATGAAAATTCCACAAACGCATTTTGGCGTAGCATCTGGTCTGTGCCTGTCACCCATACAGAAGGCGACTGGATACGGGATATCAAACATTCATGCGAGTCTATAATAGCTATGGAACCAATTAAAATTGAAAAAGATGATGTAAGTTGTGCAGTCCGTTCATTACCGAATTGGAAATCACCTGGTCCGGACGGTCTGCACAACTTTTGGCTTAAGTGGTTCCGAAGCTCACATGAATGTTTGGCATCTCATTTCCAGGCCGCGTTGGATTCGGGTTCGTTACCACAATTCTTAACAACTGGTATAACCCATTTACTCTATAAATCTGGTGGTGCCATGGATCCCAAAAATTTTAGGCCCATTACATGTTTACCCACTTTATATAAACTTCTGACATCTATTCTGAGACTCAAAATTACTACACATATTAATAATAATTTGATACTTTCCGTTTCTCAGAATGGATGCAGAAGTGGGACCCGTGGCACTAAAGAGCTCCTTATCATAGACATGACCATTAGCCAACAGGTACGTCGTAATCGTAAAAGTCTGGCGACATGTTGGATAGATTACAAGAAGGCATATGACTCGGTTCCACATTCATGGCTTTTGAAGGTGCTGGAGTTGTATAAAATTGATACAACTCTATGCACTTTCTTGAAGTCATGTATGGGGCAATGGAGGACAGTCCTTCGCTATCCTGGATGTCGCCAGACTACGGTAAACGACGTACTTATAAAGATCGAGAGGGGCATCTTTCAAGGTGACAGTTTGAGTCCCTTGTGGTTTTGTCTGGCTTTGAACCCTCTTAGCACTCTCTTAGAGGGTTCAGGGTTGGGCTATAGGTTACAGAAAGATGATCAAGTTATATCTCACCTTCTTTACATGGATGATTTGAAACTTCTGGCCTCCACTAAATTACAATTGACAGCGTTACTGAAGGTCACTGAAAACTTTAGTAATTCTATCAAGATGGAATTTGGTGTAGACAAGTGTGCAGTCATGTATGTGAAGAAAGGTGTAATTGTGGAATCTGAAGGAATAGAACTTTCAGATTCTACAAAACTCAGATCTCTTTCTGCCACCGAAGACTACAAGTATCTAGGTTTTTCACAGTCCTTGGGAATACCAGAATCTGATGTGAAACAAACGTTGCGGGAACGCTTCTTTGGCCGCCTGAAAAAAGTACTTAAGAGTCTTTTATCGGGGGGTAACAAGGTGCGAGCCTACAATGGTTGGGTCATGCCGGTTCTGATGTATTCCTTTGGTATACTTAGATGGACTCAAACTGAATTAGATGCCCTTGACAGGAGAGTCCGTACTTTACTGACTGCATTTCGAATGCACCACCCACGTTCGTCGGTTATGAGATTGTACATCCCGCGAAAGTTTGGGGGTCGTGGATTTTTAAATATCAAGACCCTGCATAATCGCGAGATATACAATCTCAGAGAATATTTTCTTAATACCGATGTGGGAGTGCATCGCAATGTGGTTGCAGTGGATAACGGATTCACTCCACTCGCTCTGGCTAAAGAGAATTGGCGCAAACCTGTAGTACTTAGTACTGATGATCGCAAGGAGGTATGGAATGGCAAAGAGCTTCATGGTCGGTTTTATCGGGCTTTGAACACGCCCGATATAGACTTTAAAGCATCGACTTCCTGGCTACGGTATGGTGATCTCTTTGGAGAAACCGAAGGTTTTGTTTGTGCAATTATGGACGAAGTTATCATGACGAATAACTATCGAAAATATATCCTGAAGGATGGTACGGTTGACATATGTCGGGCATGTCACCGTCCCGGGGAATCTATCAGGCATATTATTTCTGGTTGTTCTCGTCTTGCTAATGGTGAATATTTGCACAGACACAACCAAGTAGCCAGGATCGTACACCAACAACTTGCCCTTAAATACAAACTTGTGAATTTGGAGGTGCCATACTACAGGTATGAGCCCGACCCAGTTCTCGAGAATGGTCGTGCTACATTATATTGGGATCGATCTGTTATCACAGACAGGACTATTGTTGCCAATAAGCCTGATATTGTGGTGATAGATCGATTAGAGCGCCGCGCAATGATTGTCGATATCGCTGTTCCTCATGACGAAAATCTCGTGAAAGTTGAAAAAGAAAAACAAATCAAATATTTGGATTTATCTCACGAGATTGTCGATATGTGGAATGTGGATTCGGCGATCATTGTTCCGATAGTTGTTTCTGCTCATGGTTTGATAGCCAAGAGCCTCGACCAACACCTTAAGAGGCTCACGTTAGATGGCTGGATCAAGGGTCTGATGCAGAAGGCAGTCCTTCTTGACACGGCACGTATAGTGAGGAGGTTCCTGTCTTTGGAGCCCTAACCACCGGTTTCTTGGTCCCTGTACCCGAAGTCGATGGTCTACTATTTTTTATATTTTTAAATGTACTTTTTATATTTATATTTAAAAATGTAATTTATATGTAAATATTATGAAATAAAGAGAATAATAATAATAATAATAAGCCTTTTATTTCATGCAAAAAAATAGAAAGTAAGATACAAACATAGTTTAAAGAATAAAAAGAGAAAAGATAGAAAGTGATGCGATTTACACGTATTTCACTCTCCTTTTCGTTAAAAATAAAAATAAAAAAGTTTAACTCTAGATAATAATATAAAAGTTGCTTGCATGAACCCCTCCTCAAGTGAAGGTGAAGGCCTCCTCTAAAGAACACCATGCGTCTCTGTCTTGAGCTATTTGCGACCAGCAGGTACCAGCTATTTTTTTCAGCTCATCTTCCCATCTCGTGTGGGGTCTGCCTTTGGGACGTTTGCCGATCGGACCCTTCCACATTGTTACCCTGTTGGTCCATCTCTCGTCCTTTAGCCTCGCTACGTGTCCAGCCCACTTCCATTTTAGTTTTTTAGCTTAGGTTAGAGCATCCGTCACTTTGGTGGTTTCTCTAATTTTTGTGTGACGAATTTTTTGCATCTTTTTAATGTTGAGCATGCTTCGTTCCATTCCACGTTGGCAGGTAGTGATTTTACTTTTTAATTTGTATGTAAATTTCCAAGTTTGACATGCGTAGGTTAGACAAGGTAGGAGGCATGACATCATGACTTTTGTTTTGATATTTGTTGGCATGTTACTTTTGAAAATCTCTTTTAAGGACCAGTACTTGTTCCAAGTATTTTGTACTCTTCGTTCTGCTTCAAGTTCGTTTTGTTTTCTGTTGAAACTCATTTGTTTTCCGAGGTATATGTATTTCTCTGTGTATTTCAGAATTTCACTGTCCACTGATATTCTTCTCTGTATGCTATTTGTCATGACCATTGTTTTCGAAAGATTCATTTCTAGTCCTACTTGCTTACTAGCTGTGTTTAGTGAATCGATCATGTTTTGTAATTGTGTGCTAGATTCTGACAGCAGAACTAAGTCATCTGCGAAGCGTAGGTGGGATAAATCGATACCTCCCACATAAGTTGTTGTATCCCCAAAACTGCAATTTTACAGTAGAGCATTTTAAACATTCCAATTGGACTAAAAACTGCATTTATTAATGTATTATTGTAAAATTTGGTATATTAATGTAATTTTTAGTTTTATAGATTATGTTGAAAGATAAATAATAAATTATGTATATTTTCTGAGATATTGTTCATACAACATTTTACTGCGGAGTACAGGCTGCGACAGTTGTCGTATCTCATACTTACAACATTTTACCGCGGAGTTTAGATTTCGTCAGTTGTTGTTTATAGTACTTACAACTGTATACATTGAAAAATATAAGTTTCATTCCACTGTAAGTAACAATATCAATTACAAAAAAAATTTGGTTTGCGTTATTCTAAGTAAACAAATATTAGACTAGAAAATAAAAAGACATTATCAAGAATAAACTTCTATAATTTTATATTTATAATAGGAATAAGAAAATATTATTTTCGCATTGATACATATTTAAAAACGGTTGAGTTTCTTTCATTTATACCTAGTTTTTAGTTTCATTGGAGCCTTAAATCAGTGAAAACTATCATTATTTTTAGAATAACAATAATGACAGTAAAATAAATAAATAATAAATAATTCGGATCTTACACACATCATCTAGTCCCAAACTAAGCGGAGCTTCTATTCATCTTCCTAGCCTTATTCCCAATTTTATTTGGGGTCGGCTACTAGTTCAACCGGTTTTACCTGAATTTCAGTTTTTCCACGGAGCGAGTGGCATCGGACCTCCGCAACCCTAAGGGAGAACTGAAATTCGAAGATTGAACTAGTTGTCAGTATATTTGAGGGCACTGACTTCCCAATAACGATTGCCATAGATGTTCATGACAACCGGGACCGACGGCTTTACGTGGAAGCGCGGAGCTTCTATTATGGGTAAAATATTTGCTGTTCAGGATTTCAGTATGTCTGTATTTCTAAAAATGTAACATTGATCGCATTGCTCTTTATTACGCATGTAAAAATTGAGCTTAAAATTTTCATTTGCAACATCTCTATATTGACTTTCGGTTTCAGCTTTCTCGTTATATTTATTAAAGTATTTATTTATTTCTTTATGCAATTTGTACAACGGCAGACTTAATGCCCAAGGTATTCTCTAGCAGTCAACCTTAAGGTGTCATATGTGTTAGCCTGAAGCCATTCATTGTACATTTCAAATAATTTAAAGAATTCAAATCTTCATCCAAATATAGCTTGTTTGACCTTTGCCTCGTATAATGTGACTCATCCGGCTGCACGCTCATAATGTGATCACACACACTGGTTATAACAGAACCTTTCTCTTTGATCTGGGTCTAGTACTCTCGTTGTCGTATCCATCTTTTCTAGAGCCTTATAAATTACCTGATCACTTGTCAGACAAAGTATTTTTTGCACACATCCACATAATTAATATTATTATGATCTTTGCTATGACCTACTGGTATTGAGTATTTTAACGTGTACTTACGTCTTGAAACTGTATCTGTATAAACTCTACGTTTATTTTGCTATTTTAATAAATTAGCCACATACATCCATTGCTTTTATAGATCACCTAAGCTCCAAAAACTCTGAAAAAATCTTCTTCGCTTAATTTGTCAAAGCACTTCTTGCGGCAGCGACATGGTGGGCCCATCTTGCTACTTTCTTGTATTTTAACCTTTTCTGGACATATATTCTTATCCCAAATTACGTAAACACTTTCTTTTATTATGTATCCTTTCTTTAAAATGTATTTTTCTTACATTGCCTTTATCTTTCCTTGATGGACAACGGCGGTCGCTTGTGGAAGGACTATTATTCGTAATATGCGATAATGGACTATTGTTCATGGTTGTATACGTCAAGCAGCTATAAATACATGCTGGTGAGGGTTGAAGTGAAATATCGAATGCTGATAAATTTTCTTTTTGTATATATTATGGGCAGAAACCACAGTCGTAGTCCAAGTGGTTGATACTACAAGAAGAGGGAGGGTGCGGTGTCTCAAGATTTGCAGTATCAGAATCTGTTGCTACTTCTAAGCTCTCAAAGATGTTTTCATCTATTATATTTACTTAACTCATTCATTTCAGATTTATTAAAACTTATTGGTAATGGTGACTCTGAAACAGTATTATCGTTTTAATTTGATTGCAACCCAGGTAATTCCTAATCTCTTGGGAATTTCGGGAAATCCTTTCTTATCAGATGCCTACATCGTATAAGGAACACATACAGCTTTTACCTCTCCAATAGTGTTATTCTCTAAGGATACAAGCCTTGTGTGGGGCTGCCCCAGCTTTGTTTGTCGCGACACTATTGCAAGGCTCTGTCTCGACGACGAGCACCTCGTAGTGAGAATAGCATAGCTGGACCAGCTGTTTAGGCTGTGTAACCTGCGTTGGTAGATCATAAAGGCCCGTATTACAAAACATCACTTAATACTCAAGCATTACTTAAAAGTAGATTCATGCCATTTCATTTTTTGAAACTAGTTTTAAGTTATGCTTGAGGATTGAGTGACGTTCTGTAATACGGGACTAAGTCGGTCAGCCAGGGCAAAGCATTTTATATGTAGCAAGATACAATTTTAGAAAAGACTTTTGACATACAACTTCGAATTTAAGTAAAAAAAAACGGAATAGCAAAGTAAAATATAGCATGTCACCATACAACAAAGTTTTGTATAAGAACTCCCGAAGTAAAATGTTGTATCTATCACGTACAATAATATTTTTATTTTTATTTAAACGTAAAATGTTGTATGTATTACATACAACATTTTTAATAAATGCCTAACGACGTATACTGTTGTAAGTAGTCTATACAACAGTTTAGGTTAGTATCACCACAAAAGACTAACAGTAACCGTACTAATGTTATTAAAATATTACAAAAATAAATATACTGTAAAATTTCAGAGACTTGAATCATGAAAACTGTTTAGTTGTATTTCATCAAATGAAACATTGTTATTTCAATGGGTGTCTCGGAGTTTCTATTTTGTGTACTCGTATTATTGACCATATCACATAGTCTACGCGCTCTTGTTATTACACTTGTACAATTCATAGTTTATATTTGAAGTAATTTAACTACGTATATATATATTACTTTGAAAAACTTTAACGGTTCCTACATGCGTGTGACCGGTTGAAAGTCCGGCGTAGCATGTTGTATGTGTCCAATACGAGCCGCGGGCGCGTAATTCTTCCCTCCACTCACCCCGCGTAAACTATTGCAAAGGTCCATACAATGCTGTAGTCCGTTCTCGTTCGAAAGTTACAACATTATACGACTGGCAAATCCCTAAAAAAAACGTATTTTGGTTATTTTTTCACTTTGAATGCATGGAATAAGGCAAAATTAGGATAGTTTTAGTAAAAACGAAAAAAGTCATTTTTGTGGCATACAACAACTTACGTGGGAGGTATCGAAATACTTGCCATTGATGTTTAATCCTGTCTTTATCCAGTTTAATCCATTTATTATTGACTCTAGGATAGAAATAAATAATTTTGGAGACAGTGGATCGCCTTGTTTCACGCCTCTTTCGATGGAGAACGTAGGACCAGTTGATTCTAGTTTTATTTTTGCTGTACTACCTTTGTAAATGTTTCTGATTACATCTATATATTCTTCTCTCTTCAACTTTTTGATCTTGTAGGGCAGTCCATAATATACTTGAATGGGACACGGTATCAAAAGCTTTTTTATAATCAATATATGCAATGTAGAGTGTTCTTTGCTTCTCTTGGTATTTTTCCATTATTTGTTCTAGAGTATGTATATGATCTATTGTTGAAAAGCTCTTACGAAAGCCCGCTTGTTCAATTGATTGGTTTGCTTCTATTGTGCCACTTATCCTTCTGTTAATTATGGAGGAAAACAGTTTGTAGATACATGAGAGTAAGCTTATAGGTCTGTAGTTTGTGATATCTTTTGAGTCACCTTTTTTTATAGATTAAAATTATTTCTGACTCTACCCACTGCGAAGGTATTTCAGCAGTTTTTAATATAAGGTTAAATAAGTGTGTTAATGGGAGAGTCAGTAGCGGCCAAGCAGCCTTTATAGCTTCATTTGTAATGCCGTCTGGTCCTGGGCTCTTATCTAGCTTTAGCCTTTTTATTTCTTGTGTGACTTCTATTTCAGTTATTGGTGTTATGTTTCCATTTTTGTTTGTAGAGTTAGTATCATTTGCGTTGTTATGGCTGGTACACTCGTTCCCCTGTGCTTTATATAGTGTTTTATAGAAATGAGTTGCTACATCTATGATTTCTTTTCGGTTGTTTACAGTTTTGTCCTTACAGTTTAGGCTATCTATCCAATGTTTATTTGTTCTTAGTTCTTTAAGGGCCTTTTTTGAGCTTCCTGCTTTTTCTAGATGTTTTTCGATGGTCTTTGATCTGTAGCTTTTGTAGTCGTGTTTAATATATTTACTTATTAATTTGTATAGTGCTGATAGTTCATTTTTAGTGGCTCGAGTTTTTATCTTAGCTTGTTGTAACTCTTGTCTTCTCTTGATAAGTGCCAGTGTACGCTCTTTAAGAACTTTATGATTAACTTTTGATATTTCGTTGGGGGTTTGAGCGTCTTGTAAGCTCTGGGTTATGGCCTTGGTTAATGTGTTATAGAAAGCCTGTACTGATGTTTCTTTTTGACCTTTATGTAAATCTTGTAATTGAGATGAAATGTTATGTTTATAAGATAATATTTCTTGTTCAGTTTTCAGTGATGAATATCGATTGTTTTTATACGCTGTGCGTTTTTTCTTCTGCTTTGTGATAGACATTGTTGCTCTGATTGCTCTGTGATCTGACGGGTAGTTTAGATTTAAAACTTCTATGTTTTGGAAGATGTTTGGTTGATTTGACAGTACGTAATCTATTTCGTTTTTGTATTTATCATCCGGTGATCGCCAGGTCCATCTTTGGTTTGGTTTTATATGAAAGAAAGTATTTAAGATGGCAAGTTTGTGTTCGAGGGCGAAATCAATCAGCCTCTGACCTCTCTGGTTTCTTTCACCATATCCGTTTGGTTTCATTATTAGATGTAGTAATGCTGTTGGCGCAGCTGATATTGCCCGCTGCCTGCACCTCGGCCGCCTCGGAATCCTTGTCGTTCCGAAAAGCCTCTGCGACCACCCCTAAATGACCTGTTAAAGTTACCTGACTTACGTTGATACTGCCCAATAAATATAGTTCCTTCCGATTGTGACCGGGTACCATATGACGACAACTCTTCATCTTTGGCCGCTCGAATGACGTCTTTTAATGAAGAATAGTTACGCGCCGCTAATATTACTCTTAAATTCGCGTCCCTAATCCATCTATAAAACTTTTTATGGCTAACTTTTCATTAATCGGCCTTAAAACCTCGTATGACGCATTGTTGCCGTCGGCCTGTGAAATAGTTAGATTGACAAACAAACTCTCTAATCGTTTACCATAGTCCTCAATAGTACTAGTATTTTGATTCTCTTTTATTAACTGAGTATGAATAGCTGTACTTGACATTTGAGTCAATAAATGTTTTTTCATAACAGACAAAAGTAGCTCGCAAGAAGTGTAACATGATGCCAAACGAAGTTTCGCACTTTCAGACAAGCGTGTCTTTAAAATGAATTTTATTAAAGTGGATTTACCTTCAGCACTTAACATTGAGTTGTATAGTTCGATTGAATCAATAAGTTTTTTGGTGACTTCCTCTTTGTCATTCATTTCTGGCAAGAGGGCCATCGCCGTTTTTAAGTCAAAATTCGACATGGTGCTTAGTTTTTCAATATTACTATTACAAAGTTTAAATCACTGTAAATTAAATCTAGTTCCTCAAACATTACGCTTTAACATTACAATTACACATTATATAAAAATAGCATAATATAATTGATTAAATGATTATTAAATTTTCCTTATATAATTATGATTATAAGATTACACACCTATACCATAATTTTCGCTAGAGAAAAATATAATGAGGGAGGGGTATCACTTCACTTAACTTTCCGGGGGAAGACACGTCACACTTCACACGTTTCTTCTTCTTTTGCGCCTGGGGTGCTCTTTCAACACTGCGCCCGAGATTACGCCAAAATCTCCCAAACATCACGTGGCCATCACATTCCCTTGTAACTACTCGTTTATTTAAGCTTGTAGAGCCCATATAGCAGCGACAAGTTTTACTGCAAGCGCGTTGGTTTTACTGTTGCTGGAGCCCATCTTTCAAAATTTCAAATAAAAATACGGGAACCGTGTAGAACAATCAATCCAACGAAAGTATGTGTCCCCATATTCATATCTTATTACCACTCGGCACTGTAAATTAACACGCGCATGGCAGGGTCGCCATGTAGGGTTCGGCGTAAGATAAACAAAGGAAAGACGACTGTTCAGTATAAAGTTATAAGATTTAATAATTGATATTCGATTACATGGTTCTTTATATACTTTGAGTACATACTTTCATACACTATTCTAACTTATATCTATACCAGACCACAGTACCAAGCCGACATGACACTTATGACGTATTTTTAGCATAAAGGAATCCATTATGCTGCGTGTAGAAAAAAAACATCTATGATACATGTACGGGATAGAAAGAAACAAAACGTTTTTAAACGAGGTTTATTTTATTAACTTTTTGTCCCATTTACGGCTCAGTGGCGATCGCGGTCAAAATTTGCTGTCCACTGACAGTGGCACTTAACCGGGTAAAAGTGATTCCATCTGTATTTATAATGGGCCAAGTGCGAGTCGGACTCGCCCATAAAGGGTTCCGTAGCAGCAAGTAACATCATATAAAAGTTTTTTTAGTTCGTTCTAACTTTCATCGATGTTTTAATAATAGTGTTTTGATTGAAAGAAATGTAAATTGCGGTTTATGACGTATTAAAAAACCTACTTACTAGATCTCGTTCAAACCAATTTTCGATTTTAAAAAATAACGTCGTTATACACGGCAGAATTATGAGTACCTTCAAAAACTTTCACCATTACCACTCGATACTTGTCGCAGTGGATACTTATTCGCGCACCACACCAATGCAGATTCCGTTTTCCTATTATTTACAAAATACGCTTAATACAAATGCATTGCAATGATGAATTAACAAGGATTTTAAATGATATCTATCAAAGAAAATTATCGGCTGCTACTAACTCAGTACAAAAATGAGTGAACTTATGTATTCGTGAAAACGGCGGTTGTTTTGAGCAATTTATTTCGTATATCATCTAAATGTAAGTTATGTTTATCTGTGTTTAATATACATATTAAAATGATTTATTTCCGTACAAATGTATGGGAAAAGTTTTTTGCGATTTCTGATATTTCTAGTACTCAAACCTCAGTCGGTCCAATACAGACTTTTGATCCTTATAAGAAACAGGATCGATTGGCATCAAAAAAAGTTTTTGTTCAAAATGACCATTTTCTTGCTGGCTGTACATTTTTTCCAAAATCTGTAAATGCAGTTCGGAATATTTTAAAAAATTATGGATAGTCTTCTAAAAGCGTTTTCCTCTAACTATAACGGTTAAGGTACCTACCCTTACTGTCCCGTCTCAAAAATTCACCCTGTATATGTCCCATAATTGATTTGGTGCACAATAGAGTATGTTTTAGAGTACACTGTTCTCATCACACACACTCTCTCTCACACACACACACACACACACACACACACACACACACACACACACACACACACACACACACACACACACACACACACACACACACACACACACACACACACACACACTTACAGCAGATAAAAAAAATAACTAAACACAGTAGGTACAATGAGATAACAGTTCACAATATTTATGAGGCTTGTTAAATAAATAAATAAGTATTTTGGACATCTGACACACAACATCATCTAGTCCCAAGCTAAGCAGAGCTTGTGTTATGGGTACTAGACAACTGATTTAAATACATAAACATACTTTTTTTTTTGTAAATACATACATATTATACATAGAAAACACCCAGACTCCGAAACAAGTATTTGTGAATCACACAAATAATATTTGGTCCGACCCAGGAGTCGAACCCGAGACCTCTTGATCAGCAGCCGCATACGCTAACCACTAGACCAACGAGGCAGACAATGTTACCTTTGCTAATGTCAAATATGCGATTACAAAATGACGTGGCATTTGGCAAGTGATAATATTTAAGTTGATGTCGTGTATTAGCATTTATATTTTGTAAAACCGTTATAATTGCACATAATAAAGTCAAAAGTCTACAATAACTGAAAAATATAATACAAAAACCAAATTAAGCCTCTGAAATATAATACTGAGCTGGCAATATTGGTGACGGGGGCTGTACGCCGTGTCCAACGAAATAGGTGGACTCTCAGCGTGCACTGCAATGGGTTTAAACCATCACAGAGCTGATTTTTAGCGTCCACCATAGCAGTTGATTGATTTGACGCCGATAGCCTCTGGTAACTAAATTCCGTCATCAATATTGAAAAATATAGAGGCATTTAAGTGATATCTTAACTCTTTTTTATTTTATTTTTCTCACACAACACACTAAACTGTGTCTATACAATAAAATATACTCTTTTTTTTCTTTTTTTTTCTCACACAACACACTAAACTGTGTTATTAGTTATTACAATAAATACAGTCAAGTAGGGTAACTTTGAACGCTTTTCGCAGATTTTTAAGTACACTGAAAAAAAATATGTATTGGTTGTACTATTTTATTCAGTATGGTGAGTGTTCTTTCATAAACATATTTTGAATTATCCATCCAATATGATGTATTAATACAGAAAACGTTTAAAAATTGATGTTTAAGTGGCCATTCAAAGTTACAACGACTTTCGGGTAACTTTGAATTGAGTTATCTGGGACAATGAAAATCCTCCATAATTCACTAATTGTTTGATTTGGGGAACATTATACTTTTATTTAGAATAAAAAATATTTATGTCGGAATATTCAACTATACGGGAGCTGATTTGTCAACGAGTCGCAAGCGGTGAAACGTCATCGCTTCGGCAAAGTCTATATAAGTGTTCGTGCGGGCCGAGCGGGGAGCATTCACCGATCGACCACGACGCGAATCACATCTAGAAACTACCTTACGGCTCGTTGTTCTCACTTTAAGTTACCTACGTGTTAATAAAAGATTATTTAAATTAACTACTTTCGTTTTCTGCTCGAGAAACACCACACAGCCCACACAAAATATATTCCGGAGAAAGCAACGGCCCTGACTACACCCTTATGCCGACATATAGATGTGTCTAAATAAAGTGAGTGTCAATGAGATCGAATAACCCTTCACTGGGGATGCCATTCTCCAAATATTTACTCTGAATAGGTGGAAACAGTTTAACAGAAACACATGTTTTTTTTAATAATATATGATATATTTATTAAGAATCAAAGAGATACATAAAATTATTCACTTATTTATCTATCAAATGAGATCAATAAAAACCGATGAGATCAAAGGTTACAGGTGAGCAATATGTAATTGAAAAAATCATTCACCCCATTCCATGAACAAAATATCATCATCTATGAAAAGCTTTCCATCCCTTCTTGATAATTGATGTTCTTTTAGTAGAGATAATATGTTCTGCTTCTTTACAATGCACCGTAGATTCTCGTACTTCAACTTCCGAAGTGTTTTTAAGCAATTCATTTAGTACGGTTTCCTTTGATAAAATGGGAACAAGCCACAGCTTCGAAATCCTGCCTTAATGTTTTATGTTCTCCACACGAGTGAGCTCTCCCATTTTGTAGAGCCTTTCGCAAAAGCTGGGCAAACAAAGATTTAGGTAGTGTCATGACCTGCTGTTTGCTTGCCTCTACTTGTTTGACGGTAGTTGTCTAGTACTTTCCTCCAATTGCTTTTGACAGAAGAAAAATACCCTACATCTAGTGGCTGCATTAAGTGAGTAGAATTTGGGATCAAACATACGAACACAATATTGCTTGCTTTAGGTGAAATATGCGCACTGAGGTTGTCACATATAAGCATTTTTTCCACTCAAGACTAGAGTTACCCATAAGAATAAAACTTACAATTGGGTAAAATTGAATCGTTCAAAGTTACACCAATTTCAAATAAATTTACAATGATCTGATAGACAATCAATTTTGGGCAAGTAGACATTGTAAAATCACGAAATTATTAGAAAAAAGGCAAGTTGAATAAATGTATCACCTCTAGAAACAAAATAAACAGAGTTTTACATACCTTTTCTATATTTAATTCAGATTTCTACCACACACACTTTTTTCTTGTTGATCACCTCGAGCAGAAAAGGCGCTAAAGTTTTGAAAACTTATTGACAACTGTGAATTTTAAGACACATTTGATAATTTGAACTTCTCAACGGTCCGTTTCATAGATTTATTCAAGTAATTATACAAAAAGGTGTTTAACAAAAATATATAAATCTTCGAACAGGTTTTATTCAAAGTTACACGGAAATTCAAAGTTACCCAACTTGACATTACTATTTTTCATTTTATTTTATTTTTCTCACACAACACACTAAACTGTGTTAATACAATAAATACTCACAAGTTAATTCTTAATTTCAGGGGGAATTTAGACAAATAATTCATTATAGAAAACTTATAGGACTCAAATTAGAAGAAAGAAAATGAAGGATATATAAATAACAACAAATTGAAACCAAAAATGAAATTATAACTACCGCCATACCGGTACATACATATATAGCGATACCTATTTTGGACCCCAATGTATGCGGTTTCTAAGGGGTGTCCCACCTGTGCCAGTATAATATTGTTCATGGAGCAAAAACCTAAAGGTAAGTAACTATGGTCATATCTTGTTGTGTTTGCTGTTCTAAGAGATATTTTTTATATTTTGTTTTAAAGGAAAAAAATGATTTTAGATCCTTGAGGTGTGGTATGGAGGATCGTGTTGCTGCGAATTTAATGGTCTATCAAGTCAACAGCTCATAATGTCCCACTGTGGAGCTCGGGTCTTCTCGTAGCAGAGGGTAAAGGCCATACGCCCAACGTTGGACAAGTGCGGCTTTGGGATTGGCAAGACAACGTTGTGGCTACGTAATCTAGCTATCTGATCTTAAGACGCCGGAGTGCCTTTAGCTAAGCTTCACGAATTGTTGTCTCCTATGACAACAAACGGAACCGATTGCTTAACCTTAACCTCGTAAGGCCCAACCTAAATTTAGGACGATATACACTACGACCCAATGTACTAAATTTTTGGCAAAATTATTTTAGGGGGTATTTCCTATACCGAAAGTTAACTATTCCATGCAAAAAATATGTAGAAATAATTTGTCCTTTTTTAGGTTACTGGGTCATAGTTTTAAGTATAATTGTTCGAAAAAATCAAATTTAGTAAATTTTTGATCATGTCATAATTTTAGGTCGCTGGGCCGTAATTTAATAATTTTAAAAACTGTCTTGGGCCGGAACGTCAAAATATTTTTGTCATTAAATTAGGTCGTTGGGCCTTACGAGGTTAAAAAATAGCCACAATCAAATTTCGAAAATCGATCCATTCGTTCCAGAGATTTGCCGGGACAGAGAGACAGACAGACAGACAAAAATTTAAAATTTGCCTTTTTGATGTAAGTATATATATTTTAAACCGCATACATTGGGGTCCAAAACAGGTATCTCTATCTATGTATGTACCGGTATGGCGGTAGTTATAATTTCATTTTTGGTTTCAATTTGTTGTTATTTATATATCCCTCTCTTGAGAGGAGACCTGAGCCCAGCAGTGGGACTTTATGGGTTGTTGATGATTGATGATATATATTTTAATATGCATTCAGTGAAAAACTGTTCTTTTTAACCGACTTCATAAAAGGAGGAGGTTCTCAATTCTTCGGCATTTTTTTTTGTTTTTTATGTATATTCAGCGATAATTTCGACGTTTATGAAGCAGTATCTTCAGACACACAAAATACAAAAAACTGCCGACCGTTTAGTCCTAGTCGGACAGATTGATAAAACTTTACCCGTATTATTTGCAGACGATGTATCAATACTAATAAAATGTGACGACCCTAATGACTACCCTAACATAGTACACAACACTCTCGAAACGGTAACACATTGGCTTACAGATCATAACTTAGCAATTAACATAAATAAAACTAAAATTATGCAGTTTAGATCATATAAAAAACCTCCCTTAAACATCAATATAAGTCACGAAAATATACCTATTGAAGAAGTGGACACATTTAACTTACTAGGAATCAACATAGACACGCATCTTAATTGGAAAGCACACATAGAACACATCAAATCGAAATTATCTAAATTCACTTACGCTCTCTTCCAAATTAAACACAGCACCAACATGGAGACTGCACTATCCGCTTATTACGCATACGCATACTCGTGGATAAGATATGGTATCATGCTTTGGGGCAACAGCGTTAATATAAAGGAACTTTTGTGTGTGAGAATTTTATCAAACATAAATAAAAAACAAAGTTGTAGACCTTACTTTGTGGAGAACAGTATCTTGACCCTGCCCTCAATATATGTACTCGACTTATGTACATTCGCTTATAAAAATATAAATATTTTCAAAACTAAAAAAGATATCCACAACATACCCACCAGAAATAGAAATAAACTATACCTGCCACCGTCTAGAATAAAAATGCTCTATGAAAGTCCATATTATATGGCAATAAAAATATTTAACAAATCACCAAAAACAATATAAAACTTGGAATCACTGAACGGTTTTACGAAACAACTGAAAAAGTTTTTTATAAAGAAATGCTATTACACAGTTGAGGAATTCCTGGCAGACACAATTATTTAGAGATATGACATATGAGTGACTTGCAAATTTACATTTAATATTATACCTACTATGACATGCTCTGATTATTTTGTAAATATTGCAATGCTTGAAAAAAGCACTAAGTTATAAGTACTTATGTCAATACTGTAACAACAAATTGTACACTTAGTAAGCAATAAATGATTTGATTTAGGTGAAACCTGTTGCCACCAGCACTTTCTATCACTCGACTTACTAAACATACTAATGCCATTTAAGGTTGGTCTTCTATGAGAGGGTAATACGGCCCTAGTCAACCGGGCCTCTACTACATACCTTACACTTGTAAGCCTTATACGAAAAGGACTTGCTTCTGTTATAATGGCCAAAGATAGACCAACAATATATTTAACTACTCGGTGGCGAAAGGTATTGGGTCGGAACAAATGTTTGTGTCATCCACAAATAGATACATACATAGAGTATCTATGTATGTATGTATTTGTGTGTGTGTTTATGCACTTATTTCAATTGTCTATTGTACATTTGAGCACTTTATAGTCACTAGTAGCATAAGTTTGTTTTTTGACTGACGGTTGTGAGTATGTCCTGCTCGCTCAAGTCCTGCTGGTGGTAACGTGTGTAGCGCGTCTTGCGGCTCCCTACGATATGGTTGAACTGGACGATGGCTGGTGCATAGGTCATGCTCGTGATACGGGCGCCACCAGTCGGGGCTGGTCATCTCACAACTTCTTTATTATATTATTGTTTAATGATTTTTGGACCCTACCTGTGTAAACATGTGCATCGTTACATTGTCCTCACATTTAATTAAATGCCTTAAACAAA
This sequence comes from Phragmatobia fuliginosa, assembly GCA_932526445.1. Lineage (NCBI taxonomy): Eukaryota > Metazoa > Arthropoda > Insecta > Lepidoptera > Erebidae > Phragmatobia > Phragmatobia fuliginosa. Next base: position 18,927,482 of record OW052074.1, read on the forward strand.
AATTGTAAAAACAATGTTGGAAAAGAGTGTCCATGGAGTTTCTTGTCTGTTCTTCTCCATCGGATCTACGAATTGGAACAGACAATTAGCTTCAAGACTGATTACTTGACGTTTCAAAAGTTCCGTTGTATTGGTATATTTGTAATAAAAATTGATTGTTTGATTGATTTGATCTAGTACCCATAATACAAGCTCTGCTAAGTTTGAGACTAGATTGGGATTATGTGTAAGATGTGCGAAATATAATATTTATTTGTACGAAAAATTGAATAAGTATTTATTAAAATTACTGAAAAGAATCGCTATTTATAACTGATATTAGGTAATTATTTAAGTTATTTTCCTTTAATATTTTCCGGATAATAATAGTACGGGTTTATTAAAAGCTGGAGGTAAACCCGTACTGAGGGAGCTCCAAAAGCTTTTCAACGCTGTCCTGTTTGAAGGGAGAACTCCGGAGGTGTGGAGTAGGAGTTTGGTCGTGCTTTTCTTCAAAAAAGGTGACAAGACCTTATTGAAGAACTATCGACCCATTTCCCTTCTAAGCCACATCTACAAGCTGTTTTCAAGAGTCATCACGAACCGTCTTGCGCAAAGACTCGACGAATTTCAACCAACAGAGCAGGCCGGATTTCGGAGCGGATACGGCACAATAGACCACATACACACAGTGCGGCAAATTATACAGAAGACCCAGGAGTATAACCAGCCCCTGTGTCTAGCATTCGTGGACTATGAGAAGGCCTTCGACTCGGTTGAGATCTGGTCTGTTCTGGAGTCCCTGCAGCGTTGTCAGGTAGATTGGCGATACATCCAAGTGCTGAGATGTCTCTACGATACCGCCACCATGTCCGTCCAAGTACAGAATCAGCAAACAAGGTCCATACCATTGCATCGAGGAGTGAGACAAGGGGACGTTAAATGCAATGGAGGATATGTTCAAGACGCTAAACTGGAAAGGACGTGGCATTAACATTAATGGCGAATACATCTCTCACTTGCGATTTGCGGACGACATCGTCATAATGGTAGAGACACTGTGCAGGACCTGCAACAGATGCTGAATGACCTAGCTGATTCTTCTATGCGCATCGGCCTACGGATGAACTTGGACAAAACCAAGGTCATGTTCAATGAACATGTTCTACCGGAACCGGTTGCAGTACACGATACCGTTCTCGAGGTTGTTCAAAAATATGTCTACCTTGGGCAGACATTGCAGTTGGGTAGAAACAACCTCGAGGATGAGGTGAATAGAAGAATTCAGTTGGGTTGGGCAGCGTTTGGAAAGCTACGTCGAGTCTTTTCGTCGTCGATTCCACAATGCCTAAAAACGAAAGTTTTCAATCAGTGCGTCCTACCTGTCATGACATACGGAGCCGAGACCTGGACACTTACGGTACGGTTGGTCCATAAGCTTAAAGTTGCTCAGCGTGCTATGGAAAGGGCTATGCTCGGCGTTTCTCTGAGAGATCGCATCAGAAATGAGGTGATCCGTCAGAGAACTAAGGTCATCGACATAGCCCACCGGATTAGCAAGCTGAAGTGGCAGTGGGCTGGCCATATTAGCCGCAGAACTGATGGCCGTTGGGGCAGAAGAGTTCTTGAGTGGAGACCGCGACTCGGTAAACGTAGTGTAGGACGCCCACAGGCGAGGTGGAGTGACGACCTGTGTAAGATGGCTGGCAGGAGCTGGATGCGAGAAGCCCAAAATCGATCACAGTGGTGTGCAATGGGAGAGGCCTATGTCCAGCAGTGGACTGCGATAGGCTGATGATGATGATGAATAATAATCCGGATATTTTTTATGTGTGTAAGTCGAGTAACCAGGTGCACCCTCGAAAGGACGTCCTTGGAACCTCGATGTGCCTCGGTCCCGATCCCGCTCCACCATTTCCTTCGCAAGCATAACGTGCGCAGTCTCCCTATACCTACCCGTTATATGTGTAAAAACCTTTCAAAACTAATGACGGCCCTATTAGTCTAGTGGGAAGTGACTTTGATTCGATTTCCAACTGCCGCAAATGATTTCTGATGAGCACGCACATTATTTTGTTTTATATATGGTTGTAATTTATCTGTATAATAATATGTATGTATTTAGATAGATTAAAGTTTTTATGTTAGCAAACTGAAATCTTCAACAAAATTGCGCACAATCTGTCGCCCCCGGGGAAGAAAATCGTAATGAAAAAGTAAAGTTTACAGGACGAGCAAAAAAACTGTTTACCGTAACCGGCCTATATTATCTTAAAAGATACCATTTTATCCAATATTTTTTACTTAAGAACCGGCTATAGAAAAAATAAAATATAATGTATACCTTAGAAATTTATTACGAAAGTAACGGTATATAACCATTTTATCTCGTAAAGTTGTAATAAAATGAAAACTATAACCGTATATTACGATGTTTTTCTACAGTACTTTCATGAATGAAGTGTAATATTGTAATAAACCAATTCGAATTTGTTCTTGTTAAAAAACCACGTCTTTTTTCAACTTTGTTATTGTATTTAAAATTTTGGCAAAGTGTTTTATTTGAAGAGAGTTCCCAATTTACGTGAATAAAATGGTTACCCAACGGACGGACGGACGGACATGACGAAACTATAAGTGTTTCGAGTTATGAACTTCTGAACACAAAAAAAAACAAAGAAAATACGTACCAGGCATTGTAAATGAGAATTTTGTACACTAAAATTGTTTAAAACCACTTTATTTAGAACTGTGCATTTGCAACGATTCGCGACCGATTGAGCTCGAGCAAACTAGCGACCGACCGAATTCGCGTCTCGTGTAGTTTTGCTTGCTTCCATAATTTACAGTTCTTTCGTCTAGACTAGGGATGGCTACCTGAGATCTGTTAATCGAAGAATCGATTTATCAGACCAAAAAAATAGATTTTTTATAATCGATATTTTGTTGTGAATCGATTCAATGGATCAATATTTTACCCTTAAAAATCGACTTTCGATTCTTTTTTTTAACAATAATTACAAATTACAATAAAATTATCTGAATATACGCATAATATTACGGGCGGGGTAGACGCTAGAAAAAGAAAACATCCCACTTTACATGTAGGGGAGGTACCCCAAATAATTTTTTTTTCATAATTTTATTGTAGCACTTTGTCGATGTAGTTACAACACATATTCATGCAAAGTTTCATCTTTCTAGCACCAACCGCTTGGGCGGTAGGTCGAGGACGGACGGACGGACGGACAGACGGACATGACGAATCTATAAGGGTTCCGAAGTTCGAAGTTAAGAAACATAGACGGTACTGGAGGACGCGGACGCTATGTATTGTGTAAAGTAGATAACAATTACATATTCTGTAATTATTTTTTTTACAATAGGATTCTAGAAAAGTAAGGAAGAACAATCTAGAATGACTGTGTTAGTACTCCGTTATAGTCTTGTGGACTAGGAACATTCACGTTACGAATTCAATAATTATTCGTACACGTATTGATCTGATATTTTGATATGGTAATACATTTAATTGTTATTATCGAATTCCCTGAACCAAAAAAGACCCTGATTGTACTGATAAGAGATTCCACAGATTGTTTATATTATATTTTTTTTGTTTTTTATAAAATAATAATAATACTATTTATTTCCCACCAAAAACCGAAAATACATAAAATACAATTACATGAAATATTAAAATTTGACAATCTCGGTTGTGGATCGATGGTGGCTGAGGTAGGTGTGAACACCTGTGTAACAGGACACCAGGTCCCCACTCGGACCATGACTTCTTATTTCAATGTGTGATACAAATAGGTGAAATGGTATAATTCTTACACAAGGAAATACAGTAATAAAAATGAAAAAAAAAAGAACAATGCGCGTGATTGTATTTGTGTGTGTGTGTGTGTTTGTTAAAATCTTATGTGAGCGTTGCAGTTGCTGTAGTGATTAAACCAGAACTGGGGCGAATGACCATGAGAAGATCCTCCGTTTCCCCATACGACTTCTTCAAGAGCCAGTCTGAGATTATGGTTTTACATTGGTCCCTATTTAGACTATAAAAAGACAGGATCTTGTGTAGTTTATTATTTATTACTGGTTTGGGAGTGCTGTTTGAGCACGGTAGCTTTCACAAACAGTTGTCGAACAGTGAGGACTTGACAAAATTCATAAAGAGCTTTACTGGGATATAATCGAGGTTTGAAACAGCAGTTCTTTAAGACAGCTTTTTGCGCGCGCTCAATCTGTAACGTGTGAGATTTAGCTACGCCATCCCAAGTTGTAATGCAATAATTGAGAATGGATTGACACAGACTCGTATAAACCAATTTTAAAACGTGAGCATCAGCAGAGTGTTGAAGATCTTTAAAAATGTTAATAAGTTTTGCGTATTCTACTCGAAATGTATTCAATGTGATTTTTGAAAGTTAGGTTATTATCAACAATGACACCTAAATATCGAATAGAACTACCTTTCCTATAAAATAGGGCACACAACCAGGCACGTTAGCAATTATCTGTAAAGTATTGTACACCAGATTTAAGGAGCGGATAGAGAAGTCAACCACCTTGGTCTTGGTAATGTTTAGTGTGAGTAGATTATCTCTTAGCTACCCGTTAATCACATCGAAACCTCGTTGAGCAAAACGGTAAGCATCCCTCCAATTATCAGATGAGAAAACCAGTGCAGTATCATCAGCGTATGAGAAAATTGCTCCACGGTTTAGTTCAATGTTACACAGATCATTTATATAAACCAGGAACAAACTAGGGCCTAAAATACTTCCTTGGGGCACGCCGTAGGTTATATATATATATATATATATATAGGTGTTTCACAACAAGTATGAGTACCGACCTTGACCAATTGGGATCTACCCGTCAGATAACTGCGTAACAAAGATAGCTGTATCCCCTTCACTCCCAGAGACTCGAGCTTATTCACAAGGTCGTGGAGACCGTATCGAAAGCTTTTGTGAGATCTAAGAACAATGCTACGCATTTCTGACCATCGTTAAGTTTTCTGACTATAGAATCCACCAGATTGTGCACAGTATCTTCAGAAATAATATAAAATGAAATTTTATTTACATCTACACAAATAAATAAAATCTGAATGTCTGTATTATTAAAATAACCGTTTTTTACTAAATGCTTAAGTGTGTACAGACGGTAAGTATGATAAAATAATATATTTTACTCAGTTAGGTGTAAATACAATTGCACAAAATATCAACTTTTTGGAAATCGATCTTTAAGTCATCGAGTTTTTGTGCATCGATTCCTTAGAATACGATTCCAATCGATTCAAAGATTGATCTTTTTTGGAAAGAATTGCCATCCCTAGTCCAGAGAGCAAGCGCTCATGCAATGTTAAAAATTAGGGCATGATGTCATCTGTAAGTACCTAGGGCACAAACAAATATTAAATCCGTGACGTAAATGTATTAAGACAAGACGTAAAGTCAAACGCTAAGGCAGACTAACCCTAACTAGAGATTTTTTTTTGGAAAATTATGTTTCTTTTTGTATTTTCAGCTTCATTAGAATTATATCAATAGAACAATAAATAATAATAAATGCATGTTCAGTATGTTGGACCTTGCCAGATTCGCTATTAAATTGTTAATAATTTTCATGTGCAGTATAATGAACGTTGCCGAATTATTTCTTTCTAGGACATTTCTATTTTATAGGAGTAATAATTAAAACGTAAGAAAATGACAAATATTTTTAAGCTATTGTATAGCTTTTATCGCGCTTTGTACATAATAACTAGTTCTCGACGACAATGTTCCTATAGTATCTACCTATACTGAATAGTTTTAAACATTAAGGAAAACACTTTCAAGACTGTCCTATTTTCAATACATCATGTAGTTGAAACTATAGATGTATAAAATATAATAATTATAGGTAGGTAATTAAAATATAAAACATCGCTTATTACGTAATTTGTTTTTCATCATCAGATAAAAAATCATCATTATCGCTTTCGGTGACATTAATTATAAATCTGTCTGAAACATTGTCGATAATGTGGTCGAGACCATACATTTTGTGTTCTTCTTAAATTATATGAGACACTCAGCTACTTCATTTTGTAGGTGTGATATATTGAAGTCCTTCTTCAAAAAGTTTTTTTTTACTTCTCTCATTTCGGAGGTTTTGTTATTTTTTGTCTGTCAATTAAAATGCTTTGTCTTGATTTTGTGACATAGAAACAATATTGTGTCAAATAGGTTGCTGAGATTAGCTATGGTAAAGAACATAGTCATAATACAGAAATATTTGGAAAAAGGGCACACCCAAATGGAATTCGACTCTGTTCACTCAGTAATTGAGAGGAATTTGAAAAATCGTGATTTTTTTTCCCTTACAATATGCCACCATCACTAAAGAAGCTACTGATTGCGACTTTCAGGTCCTATAAGATTTTATTTCTTATAATAGTTAAGCTTAAGTCTAATGTACTTACATACAATATTTTTGGAGACTTTTGAAACTTGGAAGAATTTTATGATTTTAAGAATTGTATGTATAAATGGTTATAAACTAATAAAATGTTTAATTTCAAAACCGCTAAGGTACTAAAATATTTTTTTTTTACTTATCCTTAAGCAGCAATAACGCGTATGTGATATATCTCAATATATAATAAAGATATTTGTAAAATCTTATGACATTCCTATATAATATTTTCCTCTTCCCCCGGACCGCCGTATGGTGCAGACGTGTTAAAGACCTGTTATAATTTAAGAATAAAATAATAACATTAATTTAAAAGTGAATAAAATCAGTGTTAAAATATGGTTGCATAAGTGTAAAGTAGGTGCATTATAATCGGCTACAAGTGAGTGATAACCACATCGTACACCGCTACACACACTGCCACACTACGCTAAGACGAACTTCGTTCATACCGAGTCAGTGTTCTTCTATCCTGGTACCTGAGATCATCGTAAACAAATCATGCGCAGTGAGTTTTTACCTATTGAACACGCCCCTTTCTAGCGCTATTGGATAATCACCTGCGCCTACGCCCACCCTGCGACCTAATAAGCGACACCTATTTCATTATTACCTGTTTTATAGTCTCCTCCCTTTGACTCATTCATACAAAAAAAAAGTTTAGGGAAGAGATAAAAGACTTACTTACATCTTTCATGACTTCTCAAAAAAGGGAACTCAAGATAATTACAGACAATCTCAAAGAAATTCAACAAACAAACAAACAATAACATAGAAGCGTCTGTGACGCGATTATCTATTCAACAGGAAGAGTTTCAAAAAAAGATAGAAAATCTTGAGTCGCAATCAAAAAAGACCGGGAATATATAGTTTTGCTAGAGGACAAATTAGAGGATTTACAAAGGGGTATAAGGAAATCCTGTATTGAATTAAAAAATGTACCAAAAAAACCCCATGAGAATAGAAACGATTTGTTACACGTGATTGAGTGTCTAGCGAAAACTGTTCACTTTGATATAGTCTCCAGAGACATAAAAGACATTTATAGACTAAAGAGTAAGAGGGTAGAAGTAAACAATACTCCCATTATTCTAGAACTTAATTCAGCAATACAAAAAACAGACTTTCTACAAAAAATTAAGTCTTACAACATAAAAAACAAGATAAAACTTCAAGCAAAACACCTTGGGTTCACCACCAATGAGGACACCCCCGTTTTTGTATCGGAACAACTCACTGCCAAGGGTGCTCGTTTGCACTTTTTGGCAAGGGATTTAGCGAAAACCAAGCAATATAAATATTGTTGGACTGCATTCGGTCGGGTCTATGTTAAAAAGGAGGACAACAGTAGGGATAATCTGATCAAGTATGAATCGCGGGTACATCACTTACTTCAGGAAATCTGACTAGTGGTTGTTAATCATTTTTGTTTTGTATACATTTTATTATTATTACTACATATAATTATTGCATGCATTAAGTACTTAAGTAACTACATCTTTGTTTCTGTAAAACTAACAAACATTATTTTGATGTTTGTTATTTATAAAATTGGGTACAGTCAGCTCAACTACATTGTAACAAATAATATCTGTTACACAATTCACATACATTATTTAAAACATAACATACTGAATAACTCTCAACTCACTTACATAACATACAAACATTTACAAGTATCCTGTTTATGTCAAACGATATATAAATTGGTGTGCATACTTAAAACACAAACGCGACAATTAAAAGCTCTCGAACAATTATTTTTTATCAGTGATTTGATAGCTACCCCTTACATTCTGAACCAGCTAGAAGGATAGTAATCTAAACACGTTAAAAGACTTAGACGATAGTGAAACTGCCGATTCTGCTTTGATTGATATAGAACAGTTACATAACTATTAACAACCTCGACAGTCTAACTTTACTGTGTTAACGCAGAATATAAGGAGCATTTACAGCAACTTTAGCGATCTACAAGCAAACCTATCTCAAATTAAGCATGATGTTGATATACTTTTACTCACAGAATGTCGCATTAACTATAGTAAACAACTACCTTACTTAAATAATTACAACTATTATTATACTATAAATCAGCTCAATCAAAATGATGGCGTTGTTGCGTATGTTAGGAATACTCACCTTCCTAGAGTGACTGAAATTAATATAACTCACGCCTCTGCTATTCAGATATCCTTGCCAAACATCACTATTATTGGCATATATCGTTCCCCATCGCACGCATGTGCTGATGGTTTTATAAATTCACTGCACCTTCACCTTGAAACTATTGAGTCACATAGAAATATTGTAATAATGGGCGACATAAATATTAATTTAATAGCAAAACCTATGGAGGCATCATAGCACCGCAATAATAGATTAAATTACCTAAATAATGTTGGCTGTCCATGGCCTTCTGCCTGGGCACAGACTACCAACAAGAGATCAAAACTGTCTGGATCACACGTTATTAAAAATTGATAAATGCAATTACTCGGCCCTTGTGGTAGTTTTAAATACATCTATTACTGATCATGCTATGGTTTTAGTAAATATTGTCCACAGACTTAAAACTAAGACCCACACGAAGGTTAAATCTGTTACATCTTTCGAAAAAGCACATATAATCTTAATTAACACAGATGTATCATTTATTCACACATGTAATGACCCAAATACTATGGCTGATCGACTGATATCTGTGATTAAAGCCTCGCTTCTCTCTAGCACAACACATAAATCTGTATCTTGTAGAGACCGAGTAATGAAACCCTGGATTACTACTGGGGTATTGCGGTGCATCAACCTCCGTAATAAAATGCAATTACAGGTGAGAAATGACCCACACAATATAATATTAAAAATTACATTTAGACGTTTTCGTAATTTTTGTGGGAATCTAATTAAGAAATCGAAAAGGCAATATCATAGAGACCAGATAAGTAATTCTATGAAAAACACAAAACATCTATGGCAAAAAATTAATGAAATTACCCATTTCAAATCCCCAAAATCGTTCAATGCGTGGATTCACTTAATTGTGTCAACCAGTTCTTTGCACATATAGGGAAAACTTTGGCTAGTGAAATAATTAATTCATTTGGTTCTCTTAACTATGCTACTAATTCTGGTAACTACAATAGTAACTTGAACTCCCAAATTACTTCATTTGTGTTGCTGGCGACCGATCCGCAAGAAGTGGAAGGCATACTGATGAGTCTTGACTCTGATAGCTCACCTGGCTGGGACAGTATACCTTCTAAGTTTTTAAAGTTATCTAGGGACATTATTGTTCCATTAATAAGTCAGTTAGCCAACTTATGTTTTAACACTGGACAATTTCCTGCTGCTTTTAAGCGGTCTGTTATTACTCCTGTGCATAAGGGTAGAGACGTGAACGATGTCAATAATTATCGACCGATATCTGTCCTACCTTGCATTTCAAAAATCATTGAAAAATTATTAAACAACAGACTTACTAACTATTTAAATAAATATAAAATTTTGTCGGAGACACAGTACGGTTTTAGGAAAGGGCTCTCTACCCAAGATGCTATTACTGCTCTTACCAATGAGACAACGACTAGTGTTGATAATGGAAATAAATGTTTGACTGTGTTTTTGGATCTTAAAAAGGCTTTTGACACCGTCTCCGTACCCATCCTTCTGCAGAGGCTTGAGAACATCGGTATAAGAGGAAAGGCTCTTTCCCTTTTCCGAAGCTATTTAACGGATCGAAAGCAGCAGGTCAAAATTAATGAAATAAGGAGTGATGAAGCGGAAGTAATTTACGGTGTACCCCAGGGGAGTGTCCTTGGCCCGACGCTGTTCCTAATTTACATAAACGAATTATGTAATATTGGGAACGGCGGTGGGCGGGTTTTCTGTTACGCAGATGACACTGCGCTAGTTTACTCTGGGTTATCATGGAGGGCTGTACAAGCTGCCGCTGAACAAGGTCTGGCGAGGGTGGCTGGTTGGCTAAATGAAAATCTTCTAACCCTCAATATCCAAAAGACTAATTTCATCTGTTTTACCCCTAATCAAAGAACACAGCCTGGCACCGATTTTACAGCCATTGTCCATAAATGTATCAATGGGTCCGTTGCATGCATTTGTAAGGGTATTCAACAAGTACAGACAACTAAATACCTAGGTGTAACTGTTGATCAACGGCTCTCATGGCACTCTCATATGGAAGTGATTATATCCAGAGTTAGAAAACTTGTATGGATATTTAAAGCACTGCGTCATGTAATGCAGGCACAGATGCTAAATAGAATCTATACCGCTCTAGCGCAGTCTGTGATAACTTACTGCATTCCAGTATGGGGAGGGGCCACTAAAAGCAAATTTTTAGATTTAGAAAGAGCCCAAAGGTCTCTTATTAAGGTTATGTACTTCAAACCCTATAGATACTCCACGGAAAATCTGTACAGGGACAGCAATCTTTTGAGTGTCAGAAAACTATACATTTTGAACATAACCTTAGATCTGCACAAAAAAATGACGTACAATCCTCCCGTTTTCCTTAAGAGACGTAAAGATATTGTGGCCCTTGCCCCCAGAGTTCATTCTATTTTTGCTGGACGTCAATATGTAACACAATCGGCCGACATTTATAATAAGTTAAACTCAAAACTAAATATATATCCGAGATTACTCTATGACTGTAAAATAACCATAACTGAGTGGCTTAAAACACTAACGTATGAGGAGACTGAACTCATCTTAGAGAGAATTTGCTAAGCACCCAACCACTTGCAATCGAACATATGCATACACACACACACACACACACACACACACGCACACGCACACGCACACGCACACGCACACGCACACGCACACGCACACGCACACGCACACACACACGCACACGCACACGCACACGCACACACACACACACACACACACACACACACACACAAAAGAAATATTATTATATATGAAACGGGAGTCCTTTTTAATGGCGGCTATAATCCGTTAAAATTACGAAGAACACAGAGAACCGCCATTTTGACTGTCAAATCAAATCAAATCATTTATTCTGCAATTTAGTGCACACACACACACACACACACATACACACACCCACCCAAAGCATACACACACACACACACACACACACACACACACACACACACACACACACACACACACACACACACACACACACACAACCACACACGCACGCACGCACACGCACTACGTATCCATGTATACACAAAGCTGTTCCATTATTTCTTTATTTTTCGCTATTTGTTTTGTATTAATGTAATAGTACCTACTACTAATAACTTTAAGACATTGTTCACCTAAGAGATACGATAATGTAAACTGTATAATACGAATAATGTCTTTCTATTTCAATTATTATGGTCTCATCATTGTGTAATTGTTAATCACGGGAAGAAGCGAGACAGCCCCGATACAAGTATTTCAAATAACTTACTGGGGCTTGTCTCAATTTTTGTAATGTAATGACAATGTATGAGAAACAATGAAAACCTTTTTATTTTTTTATTTATCATGCAAAGTAACCACAAAAAAATAAACCACAAAAAAGTAACCATAAAAAAATATGAGGTAGTAGAGCCACGCTGATTTCAGCACGAATGGGCCGGCTCGACCCGGCCAGTACTACCCTCACACAGAAGACCATCCTAATAATGACAGCATTCTTGCTGTCGTATTTCGTTGGTGAGTGTGAGACCGGAGGCCCAATCATTCTGCATCATTCTCCCGCCCTTCGAAGGCCGGGAGAATGATGCAGAATAATCTAACCAGGCTGCCATGGTCAGGTCAGGGGTCACCATGCTACATTGCCTACCCTCACAATAAGCATGGTAACCCCTACTCCTGGATTCTACTCATGCTTTCCATCAGGCAGAGTAGAGTCACTTTGGCAGGCTTAAATATAAAAAAAAAAAAAAAAAAAAAGTTCAGTCAAAAAAAACTATTCTATTGAGCAAGATAATCAATTATTTCTTCCTCCTGTAAAATTAATAAAATAATGATACGCGGTATTGCAAATTGCTCTTACGCGCTATTGCAGTCGCGTCGACGATATAATACTTTGGTTATACAAAAATAATATATTTGAATCATATAAATCAATTGCTAAATTAACGTAACATTCTTTCAATATACCGACACGTGATTTCTTATTAAAGTAGTTTTACTTTTTATATTTTTTTGCAACTACATTTAGATAAAATAATTCTTTGTAACTGTCAGTCTGGCGATACTCCTATACAAAAGAAATATTATTATATATGAAACGGGAGTCCTTTTTAATGGCGGCTATAATCCGTTAAAATTACGAAGAACACAGAGAACCGCCATTTTGACTGTCAAATCAAATCAAATCATTTATTCTGCAATTAAGTTACATGAACACTTTTGCAAGTAAAACTTTTTTTGAGCAGATGAGTTCGGCCTTTCCTAACTGGACTAGCCCTGAGAAGAAAGGACGAAACAAACTCAGGGATCACAGTCTCTTTTAAAGTCTAGACAATATTCCAATATTCTTAAAAGCAAAACACATATATAAAAACGATAATTACAATTATGTCACAACTATAATATTTTAAAAAATGTCAACAATAGCAACAAATTAAAATATATTTTTTAAATATATAATGTAAATTTAACTATAAATTATCGTTACATCAACATAAATTTAAACATTCAAAATAAACAGCATGTGCAGAATGAGCAGCGCAATCCCAGGCGGTTTGATCATCAACATATTCTGCTATGGTATAATACCCCTTTGCTTACTTAGATTTAATGGTATTCTTAAATTTCCGTAATGGCAAATTTCTAATAGCAATATGGAGTTTATTGTAAAAGCGTATACATTGTCCCATGAACAAGTTGCCTTCTCTGTGGAGACGAATGACGTGAACACAAAGATTATGTTAGTTTCTGATATTTACCGAATGAACATCACTGAGTTTAGGAAACTTTGCTAAATTTTTTTGAACATAAATTAAATTTTCGTATATATATTGTGAAGATACAGTCAGAATATTTATCTCTTTAAATTTGGAGTGGAGAGAAACTCGAGGGCCTAATTTATAAATGGCTCGTATGGCACGTTTTTGTAAGACAAATATGTCATTAATATCTGCACAGTTACCCCAGAGTAGGATACCGTAAGTCATTATGCTATGAAAGTAACTGAAGTAAACTATTCTAGCTGTATCAACATCAGTTAAATGTCAAATTTTTTTTACAGCAAAAGCCGCTGAGCTTAGCCTACCGGATAGTTTTTCTATTTGGGGACCCCATTGTAACTTAGCGTCAATAGTACCTAAAAATACAGTAGATTCCACAGGATCGAACTCCAGTCCATTCAATCGAACATTGGTTGTGACATGTCGAACGTTTGGTGTAGAGAATTTAATGAATTTAGTCTTCTTCTCATTAAGGGAAGGTTATTTGTATTAAACCAATGTACCACTTTCGAGAGTGCACTGTTGACTTCATTAAAACTGTCAAGTTGGCGCCTAACTTTAAAAATTAAGGATGTGTCATCCGCGTACAGTACAATCTCATGATTGTCACTAAATAATATGCTAAATCGTTTACGTATATGAGAAACCGAAAAGGACCTAGAATAGAACCCTGTGGGACGCCCATTGTTACCTAAGATCCTGAAGATGTTTTGCCATTAATATCAATTTTTTAAACTCTTTTATTCAAATACGACGTTAGAATATTTAGAGCATTACTTCTTATTCCGTAGTGTTGTAGCTTCCTGATGAGTGTAGGATGATGGACACAATCGGAAGCCTTAGACAAGTCACAGAAAATACCAAACGCATCCTGTGAATCCTCCCAGGCGCCATATATATGTTTAAGCAATTCCACGCCCGCGTCCGTAGTTAAACAACTTTTAGTAAAACCAAATTGCTACTGATGAAGCAAGTTGTGCTTAATAAAATGTTGTAATATTTGGTTTAAAAGCAGGTTTTCATAAATTTTACTCAATGCTGGAAGTATTGAGATAGGTCAGAAGTTAGATGGATCTGAACTGCTACCAGATTTGAACAATGGAATCACTTTACTTTATTTCATCAGATCAGGAAACACACCAGATGCGATACAAGAATTGAAAACAGTTGCTAAATATGGGGATATCATGGCAATTATTGCAGTTATAGTATGTACTGAATGTCCCCATAAATCAGTTGTCTTCTTTACATTTATGCTTTTAAAAGCCTTGATGACATCATTTACACTAACAACCGAAAATTCCAATCCTGCATCACACCGGTTTACACTATTTTCTAATAAACAACAAGCAGAGACAGAGGATGACGAGAGAGTCTTGGTTGTTCTAATAGGAATGTTGGTAAAAAAATGTTCAAACTCGGTCGCATTCAACACATCCGCTTTTATATCTACATTATTATTTTTTAAATGGAAGTCACGATTTCGTACAATGGAACTTCCGGTTTCAGCGTTTATAATATTCCATGTGGTTTTTATTTTATTTCCAGATGATTTTATTTTGTTTTTTAAATATAGAGATTTGGCAACATAACAGGCGCGTTTAAACGTCTTTGAATAATTTTTGACATATTGTATAAAATCTAAGTTATGATTATATATTTTTTCATAATACAGCTCATATAGCCGCTGTCGACATTTATATATACCCACAGTAGCCCAGTCACATACTACACGATCACTAATCGTTAATGTTTTTGATGTAAAAATTAATTTAAATTCATTATTAATCATATTAAATAACTAAGCGAAAGCATGATTTGTGTCACTATCAAATAAAAGGCAATCTCAACAACTTATCAGCCATAATATATTATTCCTGAACAGGCTCATGCGGCTCTCCGTAATCGGAAAAAATTGTCATTAGTGTCACTAGCAAGTAAAACTACTTTGTGTAGTCTGTGCTAAGCGTTTCATGGTTAGATTGTTGTGATTTTCTAAAGCTTTATTTTTGCGTATAAATTGCATAAAAGTGTATATATAATCATTTATTTGGATGAAATTTGTTGTCTGTTTTTCGTCAAATGTTTCTAATAAACAAAATGAAAAAAATAACATGTGAAATTTGTGGTTTTAAAACATGTCGGGTTGATGTGAACAAACGTCTTTTTATGGCTAGATTTCAATTAGATGAAGAACGGTAAGCATAATTAGACAAATTATTTCTTTATAGAAGTCAATTCTAGAACAATTCCTAAAGGTTTAGTGTATTTTAACCAAATCAAAATAACTATAACAAAACATTGCATAGTGAGAACCCATCAATCGGATTTATCGATATCGATGTTTAGTTATAGAAATTACTGGACTAAGTTATGTTTAGCAGTACAAGTCTATGCTGATGATGATAGTAATTTAAGGAAGTAAATCAATGTTTTCTCAATCAGTTGGTTTTGTCATTACACATTTCCTTTAATGAAAGTTTCAGCACCGACGGACGGAGTAGCGGCGAAGAGACTAATTCAGTAACAATTTAAATTCAACCTAAAACGCTTCAGAATACAACTGTATTTGGTACAACGAAATACAATGACGGCGAGTGACCTAAAGCGCGGTCGAGAGGCACGTGGAGGCGCTCAGAGTCTCGCGGAGGCGTTCGGAGTAACGCGATGGCTCTCATAGCTATAGGCACGGCTCGTCGATGACCGCGCGCTGTTTAGTGGGTTTTGCGACCTCTGAACTGCTCTTCGCCGCCACTCCGTTCGTCGGCACTGACCCTAAAGCTATACTATAAGTCACAAATCTCAAAAAACTTTACCCATACAAATCCATCAAATAATATTTGACCCGTTGTATTACAGTACCAGCCACATCGACCTCGAATCCTAATCTGACTTCTCCCAATTAGAAGAAGATTTTCCAGTCCTAGTGAGTGTTATACACATTTTATTTGAGGATATAAGTACTTAATAGCTTACGTTCTACACCGATTTTCTTCATGTTTTAGCACCATTAGTGTCACCAAGTAAACATCGAGCAGACAACCTGTCCCAGTGACACCTCGAAAACGAAAGTTAATGAGATAGATAACTTAACATCACCTGTCTTGAAAAGTTTGATAGAATCATCTGTAGCTAACCAAAGTCGCAAACCTAAAGGCAAATTGTTGGACTAAATTGATTACGTGTTCATCAGGAACGACGCCGTGCGTAAACCGTTGCAATGGCAATGTGGGCCATCGCGATTGTCAACAGCCTTTAGCAGTCCACTGCAGGATAGACCTAGACATATTATGTTACTTAGTAATAAGAACAAAATGATGTAATTTCATAACTGAATTAAACAAGTACTTACAATATTGTAAAGGTGCTTTCCTCGGCGCCCTGGTATGCTCGCAACTTTGTAATTCACGAGTATCTGGAAATCCCAACCATTTTGGATGAAGCAAAACGATATTCAGCCAACTACAAGGACCGCTTGTCAACTCATCCTAACCCATTTTCCAGTATGCTTCTGCAGCCAAACCCTATTAGAAGACTCAAGAGAGCCGATGTGCTGCCTTAGTAGGGGGAGATGGAGCAGTGGCTCTTTCTCCCCAAATATTAATCGCATGCAACGCATCTGATTATAGTCTAGGCGATTGATCGCAGATTTAAAACGGAAAAAAAAATGTTTTAATTGGCAGTAAGTAGTGTTGACTTTACGTCTTGTCTCAATACATTTACATCACGGATTTAATATTTGTTTGTGCTCGAGGTACAGATGACATCATGACCTAATTTTTAACATTGCATGAGCGCTTGCTCTCTAGACTAGAGATGGCGATTCTTTTCAAAAAATATCAATGTTTGAATCGATTGAAAGAAAGAAGAAATAAAAACGATTATTTTAATGTTATTGCAAACACAGCCAATTAATATTTGATATTACATGGCATTACGTTATTAGTAATGTTAACCAAGTAAACATTATTACAAGTACACTCGGTTCCAAAAATAACGGGTCAGTCACATAAACCCGAATATCTCCCGAACTACGTATCATCCTAATGAAACGAAGACTGTTCAATTGAGAATTTAATTATACAGATAAAAAATAAAATAAAACTTAGTTACACCCACAATATTAATCTTAAATTAAAAAAAAACTAAAGTAGTCATATTTTTCTTAAGATTACATTTTTTTTATGATTGTTTTTTTGCTGTTTTTCATCACTGGAGGCTTCATCACGTGGAGGCAATACAAAGTATTAAATGAAGAAAGTGATGAAAAACAGCAAAAAAACAATCATAAAAAAAATGTAATCTTAAGAAAAATATGACTACTTTAGTTTTTTTTTAATTTAAGATTAATATTGTGGGTGTAACTAAGTTTTATTTTATTTTTTATCTGTATAATTAAATTCTCAATTGAACAGTCTTCGTTTCATTAGGATGGCATACGTAGTTCGGGAGATATTCGGGTTTATGTGACTGACCCGTTATTGGTTTATGTGACTGACCCGTTATTTTTGGAACCGGCTATAGATCATTTTCTATGTTTACAATACATATTAATATATAATAAAAACACAATACAAACATTTGCTGTGCAGTTGCGTCGCAGTGTACTTAAAAAATAGATGTTGCTCAGCATAATGCTGCACCACTAACGGTACAGTGCTGGTTTTCAGCAACACCTTATATTAATAAGTAATAGTGCGTCTAGAATTGTTAAGTTCGTTTGTGTTTCAAAAATTTAACTAAATAAATTACGTACACGAATATTACGTAAATTTACTATAAATGGAATAGAATGGAATCATAACATAAAGAATCGATTCACAAAAAATCAAAATCTTAAAGATCGATTGAAAAAAAATTATAATAATAATAAATTTTCAACTAAATAAATTACTTACACGAACATTACGTAAATTTACTATAAATGGAATGGAATCATAACCTAAAGAATCGATTTACATAAAAATCAAATTAATTAACTCCAGAGAAATGAGAAGTGGGTTTACCGGAAATGGGAGGAACCGGATCCTAATGAGCGTGATAGGCACTTACCAGATGAAAAATCCACAAACGCATTTTGGCGTAGCATTTGGTCTGTGCCTGTCTCCCATACAGAAGGCGACTGGATACGAGATATCAAATATTCATGCGAGTCTATAACAACTATGGAACCAATTAAAATTGACAAAGATGATGTAAGTTGTGCAGTCTATTCATTACCGAATTGGAAATCACCGGGTCCGGACGGTCTGCACAACTTTTGGCCTAAATGGTTCCGAAGCTCACATGAATGTTTGGCATCTCATATCCAGACCGCGTTTGACTCGGGTTCATTACCACAATTTTTAACAACTGGTATAACCCATTTACTCTATAAATCTGGTGGTTTCATGGATCCCAAAAAATTTAAGCCCATTACATGTTTACCAGCTTTATATAAACTTCTTACATCTATTCTGAGACTCAAAATTACTACACATATTAATAATAATTCGATACTTTCCGTTTCTCAGAATGGATGCAGAAGTGGGACCCGTGGCACTAAAGAGCTCCTTATCATAGACATGACCATTAGCCAACAGGTACGACGTAATCGTAAAAGTCTTGCGACATGTTGAATAGATTACAAGAAGGCATATGACTCGGTTCCACATTCATGGCTTTTGAAGGTGCTGGAGTTGTATAAAATTGATACAACACTATGCACTTTCTTGAAGTCATGTATGGGGCAATGGAGGACAGTCCTTTGCTATCCTGGATGTCACCAGACTACGGTAAACGACGTACTTATTGAGAGATTGAGAGTGGGATCTTGCAAGGTGTCAGTTTGAGTCCCTTGTGGTTTTGTCTGGCTTTGAACCCTCTTAGCACTCTCTTAGAGGGTTCAGGGTTGGGCTATAAGTTGCAGAAAGATGATCAAGTTATATCTCACCTTCTTTACATGCATGATTTGAAACTTCTGGCTTCCACTAAATTACAATTGACAGCGTTACTGAAGGTCACTGAAAACTTTCGTAATTCTATCAAGTTGGAATTTGGTGTAGACAATGTTTGTGAAGAAAGGTGTAATTGTGGAATCTGAAGGAATTGAATTTTCAGATTCTACAAAACTCAGATCTCTTTCTGCCACCGAAGACTACAAGTGTCTAGGTTTTTCACAGTACTTGGGAATACCAGAATCTGATATGAAGCAAACGTTGCGGCATTTTTATTTTTTTAAATGTACTTTTTGTATTTATATATAAAAATGTAATTTATATGTTATTATCAAATAAAGAGAATAATAATAATAATGTTTATTTTCAAGATTAGGATACAAAAATGTTAACATTTACTGTGACAGCCACACTACGCAGACCCTGTGTTGTGGCTATCAAACGATAAGATTAGCTTATGCCTAGTATGTTTGTGAGTGTGTATATGTGTGTGTGTGTGTGTGTGTGTGTTTGAATGTGTGTGTGTGGGTGTGTAAGTGTATGTATTCGTGTGTGAGTGTATAACACCTTAACTTATAGGTTTTAAAAGTAGTTCTGTATCCCTGTAATTCAAACCGGAGATAAATTCTTTACTTTTAGTTTTAGCTTGGTACTTTGTGCAGTGCCGCATATCAAACGTCTTCGCTACTTTGTTATATAAGAAGGGAAACATGTATTTAGGAAACCTTTTTGCAAAACTAGTGATTTTAAAAACTCTTGCAATCACCATTGAATCATAGTTAACGGAGCCCAGTACTAAGTTCTGCGTATAGATAACTGCATTTAATATATACAGCTGTCGAATACTCAAGAAACCAATAGGATTATAGACTTCCACTGTTGGGAACCTAGTTGGTTCTTTGAGCATGACTTTGAGTATTGATCTCTGGGCTCTCTCCAACTGTATTAGTTGCGTTGAAGCTGTTCCTCCCCAAACACTCAAAGAATATGTAAGAATTGGCTGGCAGAGTGATACATAAACGGTTTTGAGTAATTCAATATTCCTTTCATCTCTAAGTCCTTTCATTACGTAAATGAGTTTATACTACACCTGATCGGAACAGTATTCATTATTCCCTGAAAATGAAAAGAGAAAGTTAGTCTTTTCCTAGACCTAAATAAGCGGGAGGAAAAAATTTTTGAAAATCCATTTCTAACGTGTTTTAGCGGGAGAGAAAGTTGTATGAATTTTCATTTCTCATGTGTTATCTGCGCGCCTGCCCAAAAGAGTTTTCATATAATTTAAATATGGAATCTCCGTGCCACTGACATCTTTTTGTGAAGTTAAAATATTTTTAAATATGTCAAATTCTAAGCTAAATTGTGTCATATATGGTGTCTTACGTTTTGATTTTATTTTATAAATACTTTAAATGTTCCTCACAGGTGTAGTATAAAGCACTGTGTAGCACTCTGGTGAAAGTCCCATTCCTACCTCGGGAGTATTGTGGCCCTAGGCAGCGCCTTCGGGCCACAAACTGCTCCCTCGCTAGTAATCGGTTCCTTTCCTCCCTTGGTGAACAATGTACTATTTCTGCATCTCGCCGATAGGGAAGCTATGTGTTCATTGAAGGATAGTTTCTCGTCAATGACAACGCCAAGATATTTTATGGATTTAGTTCGCATTATTTCACTGCAGTTACAGGTTTTGTTTGTGGTAGCTTGGTATAGATTACAATCGTGGATTTTGATATTCGGAAAGGATATAGGTGAAGAAACACCGGTCTTATGAAAACAGAGGAACTTTGTTTTATCAGTAGTGAGGGACAAAAGTTTATTACATAGCCAGTTAGTTACCAGGACTATTCCCTGCTCTGCCTTCAGCAAACACCCGTGCCATGTAGAATCATGAAAAATAAGAGCCGTGTCATCTGCGTAAGATATAATTTTTGCATTTTGTAGAGGCAGTGAAGCCAAGCCATTTAATTATAATAAAAGCAGTGTGGGCCCCAGCACACTTCCCTGTGGTATTCCGAAGTCTGTTTCTGTTGGAGCACTCATCCAGGAGTCTACCCTGACCAGTTGCTTTCTCCCTGTTAAATAGCTTCGAAACCAATCCAAAGCAATGCCACGTATTCGAATGGCTTCAAGCTTTTTTAATGGGGTTGGAATGGATACGGTATCGAAGGCTTTAGCTATGTCAAGAAAGATTCCAACGCATGCTTGACCCTTGTCCAGGTGAGTAACAATTTCCTCAGTTAGTATTTTTACAGCATCCTCAGTTGACTTTCCCTTCCGGAAACCAAACTGAGAGGTCGTTAGCAAATTGTTTATTTCTAGATACTTCACAAGGCGCTTGTTTACTATCCTTTCCATGATTTTGGCAAATATTGGTAACAGAGATATAGGCCGGTAATTGTTTGGTAAATTTGTTGTTCCTCCTTTGTGGATCGGAACTATAACTGCAGTTTTCCATTCTTCTGGTACAATCCATGTTATAAGACTTTGATTTATGATTGTCGTATGCGGTTCTACTATTTGATACATAAGTTTCATAATTATTGTGTTATTGAATCCATCAATTCCTGGAGCACTATCCATTTTAAGAGTTGTAATAATATTCTGTATCTCATTGTTGTTAGTAGGTTCAAAGAAGAAAGAGTAGAGGGATGACGCAGAGTTAGTGTCGATTTTAATTGCCAAAGCAGTCTGGGTTAAACCGAGACGATATAAAATATTAACAGCATATTTGCGTCCCACCGAAGCAAAGAATTCGTTACAGCCATCTACTGCTGCTTGTAGACAAGTGTCCCTCTTAAGGAGTTCGGTTAAATTAGATTTTGTACTACTTTTTAGGGTTCCGTAGCCAAATGGCGAAAAACGGAACCCTTATAGATTCGTCAAGTCTGTCTGTCTGTCTGTCTGTCTGTCTGTCTGTCTGTCTGTCTGTCCGTCCGTATGTCACAGCCAATTATTTCTGAAACTATAAGAGCTATACTGTTGAAATATGGTCAGTCGATGTATTCTGTGAACCGCATTAAGATTTTTTACATAAAAATAGAAAAAAACCAATACATTTTGGGGGTCCCCATACTTGGAATTGAAACTCAAAAAAAATTTTTTCATCAAACCTATACGTGTGGGGTATCTATGGATAGGTGTTCAAAAATGATGTTGAGGTTTCTAATATCATTTTTTTCTAAACTGAATAGTTTGCGCGAGAGACACTTCCAAAGTGGAAAAATGTGTCCCCCCCCCCCCCCTCTAACTTCTAAAATAAGAGAGTGATAAAACTAAAAAAAAAATATGTTTTACATTACCATGCAAACTACCAACGAAAATTGGTTTGAACGAGATCTAGTGAGTAGTTTTTTTTAATACGTCATAAATCGTAAACCGCAATTTACCTTTCATTCAATCAATACACTAGTATTAAAACATCGATGAAAGTAACAACGAACTACAAGAACTTTTATATGATGTTACTCGCTGATACGGAACCCTTCATGGGCGAGTCCGACTCGCACTTGGCCGCTTTTTCTATGAGTGATTTGATTGATCATTTGCCATAGTTTCCTGGGATTGTTTATGTGTTTTTGTAGCAATTATGTTTCGTAGTCAGTTTTTATTTTGCGCAATAAATTTATGTAAAAGTTACGATATGTTTTATAAATAATTCAATTTTCATAATTTCCTGGATCATTTCTAGCCCTTAGGTGAAGTTTATCACGTACACGGGAACATCGCAGCAGTCCTTGAGTCATCCATGGCTTTATAACTGCTTCTGTGCGTTTCAGCAATATTGTTTTTGAGCTCGAATGGATAACATTATTCAAAATACTCATAAAAATGTTTAATTGCTCACTAACGCATTGCACGCTATTTATTTCATTTCAGTCTACACAGTTCAATTGTTCAGCTATACTGTTATAGTCAATTCGTAGCTTTTAATTGGGTGGTGCAGCTGGTTTCGTAGAAATAAACTTTAGTCCCGTTATTACTATGTCGTGGTCAGTTGCAGCTGACGGACAGACAATTGTTTCGACATCCATTATACCACCGACGAAAACGTGATCCAGACACGTTCTCTTCCTAGAGGGCACATTTACAACGGGTATTTAACCAAGTTCGGCCATAGTACAGAGGTAACCACTCGATTCTGCAGTTTCTGTATTAATTATATTAAATCTCCCATAAAACGTGTACATTTGTTAGGCTCCATCGATTCTATAACTTATTGGATAGAATTAATAATACGGTCAGTGTTTTTAAATGAAGGCGACCTGTAGACTCCCAATATGGTCATAACATTAGGAATGACCACAGCTATACATTCAGCATCTTCTATAGGGGGTTCAAATACAAGTGGTGACTAAATATCCTTTACATAGGCTACAACGCCGCTGACTTTATTTGTATACCTAGTAGTGTGAAAGGCACTAAACCCCTTTAAGTCATACAATATTGAATTTCCATGTAACCAGCACTCCGTTAATATAAGAACATCAAAATTAATACCAATTCTTTTTAGTATAATTAGTAAAGCACAGAAGTCACGGCTAAGATCACGTATATTGAGGGTTAGAACTTTAATATCACATTTATGCATGATACTAAAACATTCTTCAGGAGAACATGAATGTGATCTTTTGTCAAATTGTATTTACAAGTAACTGAGCCCCGCGGTGTTGCCCGCGTTTGTTGTTGTAACCGGCCCGTCACCGAGAACGAGATTACTTCGGGCCGAGTTTAAGATGACGTGACGGCGATCGTGTGTCGTGTTTTTTTTAACAAATTTTATGATAGACAAAACAAAAACCGGTGCGACGGTAGTGTGTGGACACACACTGTATGTTCTTGGACAAGAACAAATGTGTTTTGTATTGCCGGCGCATGGGCCCGTCATAAAACCGTGCCGAGTTCTTGCGGTCACACCGAACTACTCGAAACATGGGTGGCCGGGGTGACGGGCGTGAGGGTGGATACATGGCCATTGTAAATGTAGATATGTATCGCTAAATCGGCGCCTTCATCTCGTTCTCGGTGACGGTCCGGTGACGGCGGCGGTGGAGAAGCGGCCTTAAGCAGTTCATACACAACAGATAGAGAGAGAACAAGAACACTTTTTATTATTATTTTTACGGCCTTGGTATTGCACCATCCAGCCTATTCTTTATTCGAGTTCCACAAAACTTCACAAAAGTGCTTTTATTATTTACAACTCTGCTGATATTGTGCTGCCTAAAAACCAACACTTCAATAGGTTATCAGCCCAGGCCAATAAAAACATGGAATCGCAATTAATCTAAGTTCATCGGGTGACGCATTATCGAGTGCAAGCTGTGAAGAAGCGTAAAGGTATTGCGTCAATACCGGCACGGCTATTTTGGATGTGGTAAAGTTTTTCATGTTTTATAGTACGAAAATATACAAACGACAGCGGTGGCAGACGAACAAAAACGCAATCTTATCTATCAACAAAACAACGTCAAAGATTAAAGACGTAACGTTTTTTACTAAAAAGAAGCGACCAAAACTAAGCACACAGCCCTCTCGCGAGTTTTTGAGTAATTGCACCTTTAACCGGTAACCGGCACCACCGTAATATTATGCATTTTTTACAATAATTTGTAATTATTGTAAAAAAAAAGAATCGAAAGTCGATTTTAAGGGTAAAATATTGATCCACTGAATCGATTCAGAACAAAATTCGATTTTTGTTTTGAATCGATCTCAGATCGCCATCCCTAGTCTAGACGGAGGAACTTAAAGAAACTATCAAATAAGAAAGCAAGAAAAACGACACGAGACGCGAATTCGGCCGGTCGCTTGATTGCTCATGCTCAATCGGTTGCGAAACGTCGCCACAAACAAACGTACAGTTCTAAATAAAGTAGTTTTGAACAATTTTAGTGTACAAAATCCTCATTCAAAATGTCTGGTAAGAATTTTACGCATTTTCTTTGTTTTTTTGGGTTCAGAAGTTCATAACTCGAAACCCTTATAGTTTCGTCATTTCCGTCCGTCCGTCGGGTAACCATTATTCACG
Organism: Phragmatobia fuliginosa; assembly: GCA_932526445.1. NCBI lineage: Eukaryota > Metazoa > Arthropoda > Insecta > Lepidoptera > Erebidae > Phragmatobia > Phragmatobia fuliginosa. The sequence goes on from OW052074.1 coordinate 18,952,870, forward strand.
TAAATTGAAAACTCTTTTCAAATAACACGCTTTGCTAAAAAATTTATACAAAAAGTTTTTATATAGCTATACGAAAAAAGATAGTAGTTTTTTTACAAGAACAAAATCGTATTGGTTTATTACAATATTACATTTTCATTATATTACAACTTTACGAGAATAAAATGGTTATATGACGTAACTTTGGATACACATAAATATAAAAACCAGTATTATACCATTATATTTTATTTTTTATATAGCCTCTTCTTAAGTAAAAAATATTGAATAAAATGGTATCCTTTAAGATAATATAGGCCGGTTATGGTAAGCATATTTGTTGAAGATTTCCATTGTTACCGTTTTAACAGTGTTATTGTACTTGATGTACAAATAAATTGAATGTATTTCAGTAGGTATACTTGAAGTTGGTTCATAATAATAACTTCACATATTTAACACAAGGAAATACGAAAAACTAAAAAATCAGTTTGCTAATTTAAAAACTTTAATCTATCTAAATACATACATATAACATAAATACAGATAAATTACAACCTTAAATAGAACAAAATAATGTGCGTGCTCATCAGAAATCATTTGCGACAGGTGGAAATCGAATCCATATCTCCGGTTTATTAGTCAAAGCCTCTTCCCGCTAGACTAGGCCGTCGATAGTTTTGAAAGGTTTTTACATATTTAAGAGGTAGGTATAGGGAGACTGAGCACGATAAGCTTGCGAAGGAAATGGCGGAGCGGGATCGTTACCGAGGCACATCGAGGTTCCAGGGACTTCCTTACGAAGGTATACCTGGTTACTCGGCTTATGCACATTTTTTTTTTTTTTATATTTAAGCCTGCCAAAGTGACTCTACTCTGCCTGATGGAAAGCATGAGTAGAATCCAGGAGTAGGGGTTACCATGCTTATTGTGAGGGTAGGCAATGTAGCATGGTGACCCCTACCATGGCAGCCTGGTTAGATTATTCTGCATCATTCTCCCGGCCTTCGAAGGGCGGGAGAATGATGCAGAATGATTGGGCCTCCGGTCTCACACTCACCAACGAAATACGACAGCAAGAATGCTGTCATTATTAGGATGGTCTTCTGTCATTATTAGGATGGTCTTCTGACATTATTAGGATGGTCTTCTGGCACATAAAATATATCCGGATTATCATCCGGTAAATAATAAAGGAATTGCGTATGTATTCGTAGTATGCATGCGTACTGCCGCCACCGGCCGTTATCCGTTGCCTTGACAACACTGACGGTTCTAGTTTCTTCATACGAACCCTATCGAGTTTGGGCTCATTTGATTCGTCTTGACGAGTACTTTGACTCTATATGGTAACCAGGGTCTGATGATGGAGCTGGAAGGTGGCCATAGGAACCCCATCGAGTTTGGGCTCATTTGATTCGTCTTGACGAGTACTTTGACACTATATGGTAACCAGGGTCCGATGATGGAGCTGGAAGGTGGCCATAGGAATCCCATCGAGTTTGGGCTCATATGATTCGTCTTGATGAGTACTTTGACACTATAGGGTAACCAGGGTCCGATGATGGAGCTGGAAGGTGGCCATAGGAATCCCATCGAGTTTGGGCTCATATGATTCGTCTTGATGAGTACTTTGACACTATATGGTAACCAGGGTCCGATGATGGAGCTGGAAGGTGGCCATAGGAATCCCATCGAGTTTGGGCTCATATGATTCGTCTTGATGAGTACTTTGACACTATATTGTAACCAGGGTCCGATGATGGAGCTGGAAGGTGGCCATAGGAATCCCATCGAGTTTGGGCTCATATGATTCGTCTTGATGAGTACTTTGACACTATATGGTAACCAGGGTCCGATGATGGAGCTGGAAGGTGGCCATAGGAATCCCATCGAGTTTGGGCTCATATGATTCGTCTGGATGAGTACTTTGACACTATAGGGTAACCAGGGTCTGATGATGGAGCCGGAAGGTGGCCATAGGAAACCCATCAAGTTTGGGCTCATTTGATTCCTCTTGATGAGTAATTTGACACTATAGGGTAACCAGGGTCTGATTATGGAGCTGGAAGGTGGACATAGGAACCCCATCAAGTTTGGGCTCATTTGATTCGTCTTGATGAGTACTTTGACACTATAGGGTAACCAGGGTCTGATTATGGAGCTGGAAGGTGGACATAGGAACCCCATCAAGTTTGGGCTCATTTGATTCGTCTTGATGAGTACTTTGACACTGTAGGGTAACCAGGGTCTGATGATGGAGCTGGAAGGTGGCCATAGGAACCCTATCGAGTTTGGGCTCATTTGATTCGTCTTGACGAGTACTTTGATACTATATGGTATGAATGTTATTCCAACAAAGCAAAATATTAAGTTACGAGTACTAGAGCATAGTATAATTTTAGCGTGTTTAGACAAGTTTTAATTATGTTAGTAGAGTATGAGGTTTCGTCTGTATACCGACACATCTAAGCACGCCGTGCGTGTAACTTCGTTTCATCCGGATGTCCCTTGACACCTCTCAGGTTTTTTTATTTATTTCGTTTTTCATTCCATAGCTATGCTTATATTACTATTTATTATGTTCTCTGTTTAGTTGTCTTTCAGTTAATAGGATGATTATATTGTTTGGCAATAATATTGTTAGAATGTATGTTATGGGCCCGGTAAACGATCAAATTTCTTTGAAAAATTTACGTGTTTGTCAAGTTATTTGATCGTGCGCTGCTGTGTGTGACGCGTTTGTCAAACAAATTTGATCGCTTACAGGGCTCTTTTGACGTAAACGTGATGTTTGACCAACAAATTTGTCAAACAAATTTGATCGTTTACCGGGCCCTTTAGTAAAAAGAGTGTATTTTGTTTTGTAAACTTGAATTAATATCAAATAAAAAAATACTATTTAAGTAAAAAATAATAAATAATTAAATTGCATAAGTTGATAAAAAATGCTATGCACATGCTATGTCCCCAAGTTTTTAGGGTTCCGTAGCCAAATGGCAAAAAACGGAACCCTTAAAGATTCGTCATGTCTGTCTGTCTGTCCGTCCATCCGTATGTCACAGCCACTTTTTTCCGAAACCATAAGAACTACACTGTTGAAACTTGGTAAGTAAATGAAATCTGTGAACCGCATTAAGATTTTCACATAAAAATATAAAAAAATAACGCATTTTGGGGGTCCCGGAACTGAAACTCAAAAAAAAAATTTCATCAAACTCATACATGTGGGGTACCCATATCTATGGATAGGTCTACAAAAATGATGTTGAGGTTTCTTATATCATTTTTTTCTAAACTGAATAGTTTGAGCGAGAGACACGTCCAAAGTGGAAAATTGTGTGTAACCCCCCTGTAACTTCCAAAATAAGGATAAAATAAAATAATAAGGACTGATAAAATAAAAATAAAAAATATGTTGTACATTACAATGTAAACTATCACCGAAAATTGGTTGGAATGAGATCTAGTAAGTGGTTTTTTTTTAATACGTCATAAATCGTAAACCGCAATTTACCTTTCATTCAATCAATACCCTATTATAAGAACTTATAAATGATGTTACTTGCTGCTACGGAACCCTTCATGGGCGAGTCCGACTCGCACTTGGCAGCTTTTTTTTTAAATACATAGATACTCTATGTATGTATGTATGTATTTGTGGATGACACAAACATTTAGTCTTATTTTTGTAAATTTTACATACAGGGTGAATTTTTGAGACGGGACGGGAAGGGTAGGTACTTTAACCATTATAGTTACAGGAAAACGCTTTTAGGAGACTATCCATATTTTTTTAAGATATTCTGAACTGCATTTACAGATTTTGGAAAAAATGTACAGCCAGCAAGAAAATGGTCATTTTAAACAAAAACTTTTTTTGATGCCATCGATCCTGTTTCTTACAAGGATCAAAAGTCTCTACTGGACCGACTGAGGTTTGAGTACTAGAAATGTCAGAAATGGCAAAAAACTTTTCCCATACATTTGTACGGAAATAAATCATTTTAATATGTATTTTATCTTTTTTTTTATTCTTTAAAAGTATTTAGTAAATAATAGGAACACGGTTTAGTAAACAATAATACAACGAACTACAAGAACTTTTATATGATGTTACTTGCTGATACGGAACCCTTCATGGGCGAGTCCGACTCGCACTTGGCCGCTTTTTTTGTTTTGTCTTCACATATCACTAGCCTCGATCCTTTCCAACAAAAGAGCTTTAAATTGAGTGTTAAGTTTACGTGAACTTAACTTAGGTAATCGTCGCAACAAATCAAATAATATTTGATAGTGGAATAGACGCTGTCAACCTCCATTATAGTAAGTCCCTTTTCTAAAATTATTTGTTCGATTTCTACTTTAAAAAAATAAGCATAGTTACATAATAATGTACTTGCTAGAACCTTATTTCTGTTTTGTTAGTTACATCCATCACTAATTATCGCAATGTGTCTATAAGCCCTGGATGTAGTTTTATGATAATCAATTACACAGCTTGTAAATTCATTGGATGTAACTCTTCCATTAGCTTCATGACAAAAATAAATAGACATCTCTAGAACGAGAATCGTTAATCGTAAAATTATGACACTACAGTTTTTGTTTATAATACAGTGCACCAGCAAGTAATTGTTGTGCTAAAGGACACTCTGCAACAATGACAGTGTAGTCTTTTGCAGTAGAGTTTATTATTTAAGCACTGATTTTCTACTCTATATTACTCACTAAGGTATATATTAGTTATGCCTTATTTTGCTCTTACAGCTACATTATATATTTTAAAACCTATACTGCACATAAACACGTCTTGTTTTCAACGAGGAAATGATTGTCAGAATTCCTATACGTGCTCGATAATAGGCACATATCTAAATGTGCTGGTCAAGCACATCCCTATATAATTAAATGAATTATTTTAAACAACATATGACGCAGGAATATGGCCACATCAACACTATGACGCTATGCCGACATGTACTGTTGCTAGCATTTACCGAGCGCAAGAATGAATCACGTCCAAGATCAAGTGTGTTTAAGAAAAACAAACTGCACACTTTTATTTCGGTATTTTGGCAATCATATTTGTGTCACAATCACAAAAATACGAAAACATTCTTTCCTAGAATTTGAATCAACATCAAACTTCTTTTAGATGCTAGACCTTGTACAAAAGCTTTTTTTTTTTACTTCATGCTTTCATATTCCAAAACTTGGAATGCAACTCTGTTCGTTCTTCTTCCGTTCCCATCGATTTGACACATTACTAAATTTGTTTTTTCGTCGTAAACTTATGGTTATCTAAAAATATCTGATTATGTGCCAAATAATAGTAATTTGCGGAAAGTGTTGATTTTCTTCTATCATTCGAAGTAAAACAGTAGTTTAAGCGCATCGAGAGCTTTGAAAAGTTTACGGAGATGTTTCTCTGAGTGAAACAACGTGCCTTGATTGGTTTGGTTACTTTAAAGATTGTGATTTTGATGTTGACCACCGACCGCTTGAAGGAAGGCCAAAAACATTCAAAAACACTGAATCGGAAGCCTTGCTCGATGAGGATTCAGCCCAAACCTGCCAAGCCGTTTCCAAACGATTACGTACGTTGGAATGATTCAAGAGCAAGGAATTTGGGTTCCTTTACATTTAAAGACGAGAGACGTTGAGCGCCGCTTGTTCTGCTGTGAACTATTGCTCTAACGGCAAATAAGGAAAGGTTTTCTTCATTGGATGGTCACCAGTGATGAAAAATGGATCCATTACAGCAACCTAAAGATAAGAAAATCTTGGGTTCCACCTGTTCATGTTTCTACGTCTTCAGTTTAGTCAAATATTGACGCTGCAAAGGTTATGTTGTTTATTTGGTGGGATCAGGTCGGTGTTATTTATTATGAACTGTTAAAACGAGTGAAACCATCACAAGTGAACGCTACTGAACTCAATTCATGCGATTGAGCAGATTACTGTGCAAAAAACGTGAAAAACTACTTGGAAACTCTCAAATGAGATGTCCTACCCCACCCGCCGTATTCCCTAAATATTGCGCCGTCTAATTATTACTTGTTTTTCGATGGCATATGGTCCGGCTGTTCAAAAGTTTCACAAGGTATTCGAGTTCTGCCAGAAAGGTGGAGAAAACTGGTCTCTAGCAATGGGTCTCTTCTAATGATTCATTTCCACAATTAAGTTGCATTTCATAGAAAAAACAGCGAGAACTTAGTTGCGCACCTAATAGTAACCCGAAACATCAATACTATATATCTCCGTGCGGAGCCGGGCGGGCGTCTAATACCTATATAAAATCAAAATACCAATCGCAGATTAATAACGAAATCTCAGATATTATAACACCTACAAACGTGAAATTGGGCAGGTAGGTTCGTTATAGTGTCATGAGATTCGGATTTTACGAAACCACCCCGTTTTAAAACAATCAAAATCTAGTAGTAGATTTTGATTGTTTTTATCTTGTTTTAAATTTTTTCCCGTCCCGAATATAACTAAAAACTATGTGTGTGCAAATTACTAACTCCACGCGTACGAAGTCGCGGACAGCCACTTGTATTTCACATGTCCTAGTCCCCACTAGTTATTATTGAAAGTTTTCTTTTAAATAACCAAGTTGCCCTAGGTTGAAAACAATGACCCCGTGGAAGCAACGCCGGCGCAGTGAGTACCTAGATGGGTGATCGTTTGTGGCGTGGTATATTATGAGTGTCACCGTTAAGTAGTCGGTCCTGGTTGTTAAATATTGTTTCCTTAAGTATTTCGTTTTTACATCTTAATTCTTGATTTTTCTTTGTGAACGGAGCCAATTTCTCGTCTAATTTTTCAATAATAAATTTAACTTCTGTTAACTTTTTGTGGACAAACCCTCCCTAAAACAGTTTTTAGTTATTTCCTTCCGGTAGAATTATACAATTTCCCTACTATGTAGTGCTTCCTTTCTTGCCGCTTTGGTCACACCAAGTTACAATGTAGGTCAAAGCCAAGTTGTTTTCGGTGTTCTCAACCACACTCTGTGGAGTTTTGTAATGTGGTCGAGCCTGAAGCTTCCTGTCTTCACTGTTTCGGTAAGCATTTCGCTACCAGCAGTGCTTGCCTGGAGCAGGGAAGACAAAAAAGTATTAAAACATTAATGGCTCAAGAAAATTTAAGCTACTAGGAGGCAGCCAGACAGTTTCTTCAAGTTAACAAGCTATACTCCAGAATAGAACAGCCTTTCCCTTCTTTCACGCTTTCCTCATCTTCGTCATAATCCCAACAGCTTATTGCATCTGTACCATTACACTCTGTTTCTTATAAAAAGACCGTAACTTGTTCCCCGCCACCTAGGGCTCCTTTAGGAAAATATAAAAAGATTTTCCTTCAAGATCAGCCCTTGTTTCTGAAGAATCACTACCCCTTCCAAATAGCTATCTTCTTCAACGTTTTTGACCAGACGCTAGTTCTTCACAAGACGAAAGTCTTTTAGAACTATTGCTAACAATAGTTGTCAATTTAATTTCAAATAAAAATCCTTCTTAATGCCCAACGTTGCCCAGAAACTTTCTCAGATCCTTTCCTTCTCTTCTAATTATAGCGGTAGTTCTTCAATGGAATGCGAAGAGTCTTCGTCCTAAGAAATATGAGCCTATTATTTTAATTAATTCTTTTGGCCCATCAGTTATTGCAATGTCTGAGACATGGTTTGTGACTGGATTCCGATTTCGTTTCCGGGACACTCATTTCTTCCGAGTGACAGAGACGATGGATATGAAGATCTTGTTATATTATTATATTTTTAGTTGTAACCGATCGCAATATTCTAACATGAAATTTTCACCAAGAAGCCAAGGATTCTCCAAGTTAACATCTTGGTCGGTTGCGATGACGGAGGAGTGTGAAATTACAGACACTGATTTTGGTGGAGGAGGAGTGTGGGAGCTCTCTACTATTCAACCAGTAATTGAGGATATTATATAGATTTAAAAGCTAAGTACATATATACCATTCACTTTTTTTCTTTTTAATAAAATGTTCTCTAGTTTTGTAATAATTTATGTTTGATTTATGGATATGTGTATAATGTGAAATGTGTATGTAAATATGTTGGAAAAGAGTGTCCATGAAGTTTCTTGTCTGTTCTTCTCCATAGGATCTACGCCTTGGAACAGACGAATAGAATCACGACTGACTAACTGACTGACTACTTGACGTTGAAATAAAAATAGTATAATACGATTTGTATTAGTTTGATTTGATACACAAATTCCTGATGTTTATTCTAATTATATAATAATGTTAGACCAAACACCTTATAATTCGTTTTAAATATTCTAATATTTTAATAGATAAAACCTATCTCTATGTATGTTTAATCCCATCTTTTCTCTTATCTAACACGCGCGAATCGAGAGCCGCGAATGACTGGACGTTAGACAGGTAAACAGTCGCGCGGACTGGACGTTTGAGTGGTTCAAATTCAAATTCAAATTCAAAATTTTTTATTCACTTAGGATGCAATACATCTCTTGTGACAGGTCAAGATTCTACATGTACATTTATGCCATGTTCGCAAACAATAGGTAGAGCCGGAGAAAAGAACATTATAAAAAAATAAATAAGCATAAAAATACATTCAATCACACTTTCATGTATTTGACACATACACGCATTGATACTCTGACCGTAGTCTTGGCGATATCCGTGATTAAAGAAGTCATTGACAGTAAATATGAAATATAAATAAATATTTCGGACAATAGTTTGGGAATAAATGATGTTGTGTGTACACTAGCCCCAAACTAAGCAGAGCTTGTATAATGGGAACTAAACAACTAATATAAATACATAAACATTTTTTTTGAGTAGTATGAAACTGTGTTGCGTAAAACTCACGTACCTTCTTCAGACTATTGCTGTCCACTGTTGATCGGTGGTCTTCCCTAAAGAGCGCTAACTATTCCGATCTTAGGGAACACGCATCCATCTGTTGCCATTTTTTTTCAAGTCGACAACCCATCGTCTATCCATTCAAGTCGTGTCATACACATCTAACCAATCTGTCAATTCATCATCAACATCTATAGCATCATCATAACCTATCGCAGTCCAGTACTGGACATAGGTCTCTCCCACCTGACCGATTATGGGTTTCTCGCATCCATCGTTCAATTAAATAACTATAATTCTTCTTTTACAGTAACCACAGAGAAGTCAATACAGATTGTGGCTCCCAGTGAGGATCATACTTTCATACTAAACGAAGAAGTGTTGAAAGGCCTCCTCACCAGAGACGATGTCAAGGACTGTGCTGTCGTCTTGGTCTCCGTGGTAGGAGCCTACAGGAAAGGGAAATCGTTCTTACTGTACTTCTTCTTGCGGTATTTGGATTATACGGTTAGTTTAATTCTAATATACTTGAAATAATCGGCCAATTGCCCGACTCGGACTAGCGAAAGTAGAGTTTCGGATAATTTAAACCTACAACATTACACGCAATATTTTAAGCTTTTAATTTTTTTTTTTTGTTTTTTCTTTTTCCCTCTTGGCAATCTATTAAATGCAACAATAAGCCACATTTTTTTGATACCTTTTATCTGTTTGGACTTCTAACCTGGACTTCTAACAGTCCTCTAACATGGTGTATAGTATATTAGTGGCAGCACCTTACCCCCATATCAGGTTTATAAACATTAAAACTATGTAAACATTGGCGATTTGAAAGGAGTGGCCGCGAGTTTTTATTGCCATGTTCTTTTCTCCGGCTCTACCTATTGTTTGCGAACATGGCATAAATGTACATGTAGAATCTTGACCTGTCACAAGAGATGTATTGCATCCTAAGTGAATAAAAAATTTTGAATTTGAATTTGAACCACTCAAACGTCCAGTCCGCGCGACTGTTTACCTGTCTAACGTCCAGTCATTCGCGGCTCTCGATTCGCGCGTGTTAGATAAGAGAAAAGATGGGATTAAACATACATAGAGATAGGTGTTATCTATTAAAATATTAGAATATTTAAAACGAATTATAAGGTGTTTGGTCTAACATTATTATATAATTAGAATAAACATCAGGAATTTGTGTATCAAATCAAACTAATACAAATCGTATTATACTATTTTTATTTCAACGTCAAGTAGTCAGTTAGTCAGTCGTGATTCTATTCGTCTGTTCCAAGGCGTAGATCCTATGGAGAAGAACAGACAAGAAACTTTATGGACACTCTTTTCCAACATATTTACATACACATTTCACATTATACACATATCCATAAATCAAACATAAATTATTACAAAACTAGAGAACATTTTAGTAAAAAGAAATAAAGTGAATGGTATATACCATTCACTTAGCTTTTAAAGTATATACTTAGCTTTTAAATCTATATAATATCCTCAATTACTGGTTGAATAGTAGAGAGCTCCGTACTGGTTCACGTCTCGACGAGAAGTCTCTCTGTCTAGTCGGAACCTTCGTTTTTAGGGTTCCGTTGCCAAATGGCAAAAAACGGAACCCTTATAGATTCGTCATGTCTGTCTGTCTGTCTGTCCATCCGTATGTCACAGCCACTTTTTTCCGAAACTATAAGAGCTATACTGTCGAAACTTGGTCAATAGATGTATTCTGTGAACCGCTTTAATGTTTTTACACAAAAATAAAAAAAAAGCAATAAATTTTGGGGGTCCCCATACTTAGAACTAGAAACTCAAAAATTTTTTTTTCCTTCAAGCCATACGTGTGGGGTATCTATGGATAGGTCTCCAAAAATGATATTGAGGTTTCTAATATCATTTTATTCTAAACTGAATAGTTTGCGCGAGAGACACTTCCAAAGTTGTAAAATGTTGGTCCACCCCCCTGTAACTTCTAAAATAAGAGAGTGATAAAACTAAAAAAAATATATGATGTACATTACCATGCAAACTTCCAACGAAAATTGGTTTGAACGAGATCTAGTAAGTAGTTTTTTTTAATACGTCATAAATCATAAACCGCAATTTACATTTCTTTCAATCAAAACACTTATTAAAACATTGATGAAAGTTACAACGAACTACAAAAACTTTTATATGATGCTACGGAACCCTTCATGGGCGAGTCCGACTCGCACTTGACCGCTTTTTAGGGTTCCGTAGCCAAATGGCAAAAAACGGAACCCTTATAGATTCGTCAAGTCTGTCTGTCTGTCTGTCCGTCCGTATGTCACAGCCAATTATTTCCGAAACTATAAGAGCTATACTGTTGAAAGGACAATGCCCATACCCCGTACCATATTGCGCCATAGATATATTAACACCAAAATTAATGTTTTATTTATGTGTATTATGTACTGACTTATAACCGTTTTTTAGATCGGCATTTAAAAAATTCATTTAATGGTGCTAAATAATTAGCAATTACCTACTTCCGTAAAACAATACATATCCATATGTCAAAAGTTCATTTCCGAAATATTGCACGTTCCGTGTCTGTTATTTCCGAGGTTTAACAATGAACATAAAAATCTTTGTTCGCCTTATTAGTTTTAGCCGTTGTATAAGTAAATAAGATTTTATAGTAGGAAGTAAAATATGTAATTCTTTTACATCATTTTATTTTATATCTCACCATTTCATAAAATAAACATTGTGTATTTTCGAAACTCAAAACACGTTCATGGCGATTCGGAACGCTTAATTACAGAACTGTCAGTGTTAATTTCTTTTTTGTTGTGATGACGTTTGGTCGATGTTATTCTTGCTGCGTTAGAGTTGATCTGGTAGTTTTATCGTTTATTTAATTCACTACGTCTATAATAAATATTGACAGTGTTGAGATAGTGACTCTTTCCTGTTGATTATCGAGTTAGTGACTTTGAAGTGCCGTGTCATGACAGTGACTGTTGCCGGCGTTCATGGTGCTTATCTAGTAAAAAATGGAGCGAAGTGACAGTGTGACTGTAGAGAGTAGTAGTCGGCGGTGTATCAACTGTGCGTTGGCGGTACCAAGGAACGCACTGATACATTCGGTGGGAAGTGTTCACGCTAGGATACGCGAAATATTGACATCATGGGTTACACCTACTTTGGTAAGTTTTTTCATTAAGCATTCATAAACGCATTCATCATATATTATATTTGGTAGTTGAGCCATTAGTATTCCAGTATATGCTTCTAGTATGACAAAACCACTCTGTACAATCTTTTTGATGGCTTTGAACATCTTTTATATGTCATAGCTGTGGAGGCTTCGCCTAAATTCCAGTTCTAGCCAAAAATGTAGCCAATAAGTTCAACTAACTGTCAAATATTTTTAGTGAGAGCTTGAAGTATGAAAGAGTTACTTATTAAAGTGCATAAATTGTTTTAGTGCATATATTTGCACATACATTTATGAACTATAATTATTTACTGTATGTATAGTTTATAAGGCTTTTGTCAACAAACACACATAACATGCATATGTCAGTGTATTGAATAATGAAATACAGTATAACAAGTTTTTCTTTTTTAGGTTACTCCGGATCATTTTATATGCCACAGTTGCTACTTGTTGATTCAAGAAGGAACAATTGGCAGCCCAGTAGTGGGCCATCAAAGTGTTTGTTTCGGTTGTGGTGTATCATTATTACGCACTCGTGGAAGAAGAACCTACCAAATAAGGCCTGATTCTTTACAACGAGATGTGATTTTGCAATCGACACCACTTCATCTTGTAAGTACAATATTGACACTGGTATATGGTCTATACTCACAAGGTTTCAGAAAATAAAAGTTGTATTAAAATGTTAAAATGTTCTAAAAAGTACTATAAAAGTCTAATTGCAACAATTTATGTTTCGCGAGACTGAGGGCAGTACGATACCAAGATCACCGATGTACTTGCACCAGCCGTTATAGCAAAAGGTCAAATCAAATAAGGTGTGGTCTCACTAATGCAAATGAAATATGAACAATTAATATTCAATATATGTAAACTATTTTATATAGGATGAAATTGTAAATACTAGGATAGAAAGTAATTAATTAATATTGTGATAATAATATTAATAAATAAATAGATAATAATAAAATAATGGTGAAGTATTTATATAGAAAGAATTTATTGATACAATATTATGAAGATAGTTATTTTGTTGCATAGAATGTGTGTGTGTGTGTGTTTGTATGTGTTCCTCCTACAACACAAATGCAGTGAATGCTTAATCTATCTTATTTCTAGTATATTCCTAGAAATTAATGTAATTTTAATTATTTTAGGTCTCTAGACTTGAGAGAGCATGTGCTGCTTGCTGGAGGGCGGCGACTAGGATAGTCAACAGACAGCAGCAACATGATCTTCATAGGCCAACCGAAAATGAAGAAGTTCGAACTCGGTCGCCAGGAGAGAATTGAGTCCCGCCTGCCACCACTGCGACTGCAGTGAGGACTCGGCTCATCACACGCTGGTGGTCTGCTCCGCATGGGCGACGCAGCGCTTGGCCCTCGCTGCAGTCATCGGAGGAGATCTCTCGCTACCGTAGACGTCACCTCGCAGAAAGAGGCGGCGGAGAAGGCCCGGGAGGACGATCTCCACTCGGACCAGATCCGCCGCCGGCGAACCGAGTGGCGGAGGCGCGAACACCTACGCCTCATGCCGCCTTGAGTGTGGCCGCATGTGGACGGGACGGTTTTTCCCATCCATCCGCATTAGTTTGGCCAGCCGCGAAGGGGCGGCGTCCGTGTGTGCCGCACGCCGCCTGAGAGAGGGTTGTCGTACAGGGATGGTGCCCGCATCAGGAGCGGGCAGGCGCTGGGGGGAGTCCAGATGGAGATCTCACCCTGGACTCCTCCTCCTCGTAAAGAGGAGCGCAGAGAGGGCACACCGTGTGGTTTTTAGTCGGTTCAAGTCCGACACACCTCCCCGCCGAATCGAAAACCCCGGCAGGGTGACGGTCAATGACGATTTTCCACACGAAAAAAGAAAAAAAAGGCATAACTCAAACTAATACCCATGCGCGACCTGTGTTAAGTCACAATTACAACTCACAATATAAGCGGGCGAAGGAGTCCAGGCTCAACTTATCACTCTCGTGTTGTATCTTTAATATTCAATTCGTTGTTGATTTTGTATTTAGTCATACATGAATTGAAATCTTTTAAATACGCCAGCTTACCATTTTTTGTGTAACCTAACCTACAGACAATATGTTTTTTTAATTCGTAAGTTGGCAGTCCTAAGCCTGTAAAAGAAGTATGAAGGAAAGATTTCATTTCCCTGTGATTTTAATATTTTTTCTTTTATCAAACCCATACATTATTCTGTTCAACTCGGACAAGAGGTCTCGGGTTCGATTCCCGGGTCGGACCAAATATATTTGTGTGATACACAAATATTTGTTTCGGAGTCTGGGTGTTTTCTATGTATAATATGTATGTATTTACAAAAAAAAAAAGTATGTTTATGTATTTATATCAGTTGTCTAGTACCCATAACACAAGCTCTGCTTAGCTTGGGACTAGATGATGTTGTGTGTCAGATGTCCAAAATATTTATTTAAAAAAAAAATATTTATTCAACTGAACATTATTCACATACAGAACAAAAAAAATATTCACGAAATTAATACTTTCAGATTAAACTCTTGACGGTACTGATGATTTATAATTAATTATATATAATTAATATATTTGATTATGAACCTAAAAGTAATTGATTTAACTGGCTATGTAAGAAAATAAATGTTTAATCAGACATTTCAAATTATTTATTTGTGTTACCTTGTTAGTATGTAAGTGATTTAGTTTAATTTAAGCAATCGAACTAAAACATGCAGCAACTTATTAAAAGCCTAAATAAGTAAAGGACTCAATTATAACCACTTAACTTAACCACTTAACCTCATATTCTTCAAGGTAAGCCGAGGCATAACTTAAAATACTATCTACCCATGCCTGTGTTAGTCACAATTACAACTCACAATGTAAAGGGGGCGAAGGAGTCCGGGCCCAACTTATCGTGCTCGTGTAGTATCTATAATATACAATTCGCTACTCAGCAATGCGGCGTTTATCTATATAATATACCTAATATACCTTTATCTACCAATATACCTGCGACATAGATATTTAGCTTTATCTATGTCGCAGGTATATTGTCAAAACCATTAGATTATAATCTACCGTAGTGAAATTATAATAACACTGCTAACCTAATTATAATATTTTACTATTATAGTGATACTCTAATATCACGGCTCTTACAATTTACCTGCGGCATCTATAATAATCACGCTGATTCAAAATTACTAAAATGTTTTCATCAGGCGTTTTCCAACTTAAATAAGTCAATTTCTCTAAAATGCGGGTAAACATTGACAAAATATTTTTGATGGTAAAAGGTTAGATAAAAACTAAACTCTTGACGGCAAATTTGGTTTGACGCAAGTTGGTACGGATCTCCATAGAAAAATGGGCATTGTCCTTTGGTCAGTCGATGTATTCTGTGAACCGCATTAACATTTTTATATTAAAATAGAAAAAAAAACAATACATTTTGGGGGTCCCCATACTTGGAACTGAAACTCAAATTTTTTTTTTCATCAAACCTATACGTGTGGGGGTATCTATGGATAGGTCTTCAAAAATGATGTTGAGGTTTCTAATATTATTTTTTTCTAAACTGAATAGTTTGCGCGAGAGACACTTCCAAAGTGGAAAAATGTGTGTCCCCCCCCCTCTAACTTCTAAAGTAAGAGAGTGATAAAACTAAAAAAAATATATGTTGTACATTATAATGTAAACTACCAACGAAAATTAGTTTGAACGAGATCTAGTGAGTAGTTTTTTTTTTATACGTCATAAATCGTAACACGCAATATACCTTTCATCCAATCAATACACTAGTATAAAAACATCGATGAAAGTTACAACGAACTACAAGAACTTTTATATGTTACGTTACTTGCTGGTACGGAACCCTTCATGGGCGAGTCCGACTCGCACTTGGCCGCTTTTTTTTAATTATTGAAATTAAATTAATACAAATTGTATTATTTTTTATATTTTATATATATATATATACATATCGAAAATCGCATAGATAAGATACATAAGAAAATCGCCAAATATAAATATATATATATATATATATATATATATATATTTAATTTAATTTTTTTCAATAATTAAAAACGAAGGTTCCGACTAGACAGAGAGACTTCTCGTCGAGACGTGAACCAGTACGGAGCTCTCTACTATTCAACCAGTAATTGAGGATATTATTAATTATTAGTATTATTAGGATAGTATTAATTATACAAACGATATTTTGAAAATTATTTTAATACAAATAATGTGATTCATGTGTAAAAAACAAAATTGGCCGACACCATGAGAACGTCGGCAGTATCAAGTTTGAGGATTAAATTGGACCATATTTGTCACATGTAACTGCACTATTTAAATATTATCGGAAAGCGTAAGTCTTCTAGTTTATTTTGATATCTAAAACTTGTAACATAAGCAAAAGGAAAGTTTAATACTTACGACATAATTACCGACACTCGCAAACATACATACGTAACGCGAGTCAACTGGTACTAAATAGGCATCTAAATCCATAGGCGTATGACACTCCTTTTTTTTAGACTCTCTGGTATCCCTGGACGCTTGAGAGGCTAGTTTCTAAAAGTAACCTCTTAATGTTTTTACATTCATTTATGGTGGTCCCTCAATTGAAATGCTTATCAGCAAAAATGCCAAACTAAAAATAATTGTGAAGTTAAATTAATTAATACAGCTATCTATCCTTTATTCGTATATTTTTTACTAAAGATTAGTTCATTTAAAATTATTAAAAATGTTTAGTTTTGTTACAAAATAATTATTAAATTCCTACGATCAAATACTTTGTCGAGGTGACCACACATCAGGATTTTCTAGGGTGAAGAAAAACTATCGACTACGGTTATCAAATTTTATTACATCTATTACCAATTTTTTAACATAGTTATTTAATAATTAGAAACAATTTTAATAGTATAATCATCATCATCATCATTTTAACGGTCTTCCCGGTTACTTCCAATGCTTGCACTTTGGAGCCCGAGGTCCGCTTTCCGGCTCTTTCTCCTCCTCTTTGCCCGGTCTTCGGCATTCCTGGTAGCAAGATCATTTGCACGCATGTCACCCTTTACGACGTCAAGCCAGCACTTTTTGGGTCTACCCCTTCTACCGGGGCCCGGCGGCCCGGCTCATCTCATTTTCAATCTGTCAAAAAATGTATAGCGTTTACCTACAGATTTGACATTTTATTTGATTCTCGAAACCCGGATTGTTTCATGTATTGTTTATAAACTGTAACAAAGTGTGTTTACAATACAAGGAACAATGCGCGTAAGGTTGAATTTAACGTAGGTATAATTGGTGACAGTTTCTAATGATACTTTTGTTTGAGATTGCATCTTCGGTTTTTATATATCAATGATTTTAACATAATATTTTAATGATAATTTACATAAAATAAAAAATAATGAAGCCGACCTCAATTTAGCTATCGACAAACTCTCTTTTAATATAAGGAATATCTCGGAAATCACTAATGGATTGCAAATACGCGATAACGTAAATGAGATACTTAACATCTTAGAAACGTCAATACTTACCTTGTCCTACCAGTTGGAAGACATAACCAATGCCATTTTATTTGGCAGTCAAAATATTCAACATCATCATCATCATCAGCCTATGAATGGTCTGCCGCACTGTGTGGATGTGGTCTATGGTGCCATATCGGCTTCGAAACCCAAACAGCTCCAGTTGGAATTCGTCGAGTCTTCGCGTAAATAATCTACATATTGCAATAATATTCTACATCCTGCATTAATAACATCATGTCAATTACACCAAGAGCTTGCCGATAGTTACAGACATTGACCTAAACGACCTTGAGTTTCTTGTAGCTTTAGACATTAATTCTGTGTATCTTATTTTTAATATTTCTAAATTAGTATGTTATTATTTTAAAGAAAAGTTTATAATTGTTTTACAAGTGCCGCTTCTTACATTACCATCAACTACGAATTTTGACTTGTTTCCCTTCTAATTAAAATGTAAGGTATTTATGTTTCCAGTAACATAACCTTTTAAGTCTATAAATCATCTGAAATGATTGTTTCAGTATAATCAGGGCAAAGGAGACGGCAAATGGCTCGGCGTAGCAGAGCAGACATTGGATGGTTTCTCGTGGGAGGGGGGCTCGGATCGCCATATTACAGGGATACATCTCTGGTCACAGCCGTTCAAAACTACAATTGAAAATGGGGAGAAAGTAAGAAAACGTTTTGAAAGCTCATTATAGCAGTCTAAAGTAATTTTAGAATCGACCGACATGGAATACAACCCGTAGTTCTCACTTTAAGAAATAATTTACTACCTTACCCTATCTTTACTGTCCTAACTTTTAAACTTTTGCGTTCCATGATAATTAATATTATATTATTAGATATTTCATAAGTTAGGGTATAAAAGGCGGCGCGCGCCTGTGCATAACACATTTCTTGTTCGGCGCTCGTCGTGGTAACTCTGAAGGAATGTTATTGTGATCTTTGCTATATTTTTCATTGTTATTATCAAATTGTAAAGTAAGGACTGCGAGTATTGTAAGTAATTAACTTGTTAGAGTTGGAAATCTAATGTAACTATTTCTATTCAAATACTAATAAAAGTTAGTTTATTGTGTAAGTACTGTAATGATTATTAATTGTAAAAACAATGTTGGAAAAGAGTGTCCATGGAGTTTCTTGTCTGTTCTTCTCCATCGGATCTACTCCTTGGAACAGACAATTAGCTTATTAAAAACAGTTTGATATAATTTAATTATATTTTTGTTTCTATTTCACTTTCGACCCATAAAAATATATATATATATCAGGCAAATCAGAGGTATGTAATACCCTTAATAAGTGATCAGGTTAATTCCCATAAAAATAAAATAAATTATCTTTACCGACAATGAGTGATAAAATGCTCTTTCTATATTCCAGGTTGTGATCCTGCTAATGGACACTCAAGGAACGTTCGACAGTGAATCAACTGTCAAGGACAATGCTACAGTATTCGCACTCTCCACAATGCTGTCTTCAGTCCTCATTTATAACCTCTCACAAAATATTGACGAGGATGATCTGCAGAATCTAGAGGTATAACAGTTAAATTATTTTAAAGAAAATTTAATCTAATGACTGCAAAACATTTATTGTGATTTCCTAATTTTTTTTTTGTGTTTTTGGCTTAAGTAAGGCATTTGATTCTGTTGGTTTACAGATTGGACCAAAAGTTCATCATTCATCAGTTCAGGGTTATTATTACAAATACGGATTTAGTTTTAAAAAATTACATCATCCATATGTGACTATTTTAATTCTGCTGTTTCGTGTAAAGGTTTGAGTTTCCTCTCGAATATTTTCTTTTAATTCCATTAGGGACTGAGTTGCTGGTAAAAACTTTGCTTTTAAGGTATCCTAAAAGTAAGAAGTCCATGGCGGATTATTCAAAAATTTCGTGAACAGCATACTTCAGAAGTGTGGCCCCCTACGAATTATTCGTAGGTGGCCCCATCTTACTGTAACCCCTTGTTGGTAATGCTGGTGAACCTACATCTTCTACTTCTACTTCTAACATTTATTTTGGAAATTGGAGCCTGTGAGGCGCGACCTTGAGGCTTTCATTCCTGTAACATTTTAATTTTGTACGGATAAATGTAAATTGACTAAGGCATTAAACCGCTTCCAAGCAGAAAGTCAAAATTTGCATGTATAGACGATATTACAGTCTATATGTTTTCAGGATCTCTCGATGTTCTTGGTCGGCCGGATCGTGGTTGAATCATTGTTTGAACCTATCTCCTCGAACTTCTGTACTCATTTTCTAATCAATTGAATCGATGGAGCATCATTTTCACGCCGTATATTGCAATGATCACAAAATTTCGTCACGCTAGAGTAAAATTTTCGTTGTTGCGGTAGTATTCGCGTACACAGAACGCAACTTGTTTATTACTAAATGACACCATGGTAGTAAATTCCCATTGGCCGCTTTTGCTCTTTGTAGCCTTCCGCCCACCCCGCCGTCGCTGCTCGTCGCAGCTACCGATACAAATTTAAACGATCACTTTTGGTCCACCCTGTACAACACTAGTGTAGTAAATGTATTCAAAACGAAGTACATACCTCTTTACAGTTCATTTAAATAATATAAATATAATATACTGGATACTAACGGCTCTTGTTTAGAATATATCTATGTTTAGGCGAGGCATATCACAAGGTTATATTCTGGGTCCGTTAGCATTTTTAGTTTACATAATTTAATCTTTTGGCCGTCCTAAAATGGTTTGTTGATAAAATTTGGATGATAAGTAAATTGTAATAAAAAAAAATATTCATATGATGTTTTCAGCTATTCGTGGATTATGGCCGTGTGGCAATGGACAAGATTGAAGGAAAGCCGTTCCAAAAATTGTTATTTCTTGTCAGGGATTGGAGTTATCCCTACGAACACAAGTTTGGTATAGAGGGAGGAAAGGAACTCCTGGAGAAACGACTTGAGGTATAGTAAATGTCCAATTTACATTTTTCAAAAGATTGATGAGCAGGTCATTTTGACTTTAGAGTAAATGTTAATATAGATCTAGATAATTAGGGGTGTAAGGGGGCGAACCACAATCTATCGCTCCAAGCCAACCGTACCTGCTCGTGGTACATCCTGCTGAACGACGAACAAGGCTCTGGCGACCGACCGATTGTGGTATACCCATAAGAACAGGCGTAGTTGAATCTAATAGGCCGGTGACAGGCAGTAGCGTCAACCGTTCGGTAGAATAAGCTACGACCCTGCGATCACCAATCCGCCTGCCCAGCGTGGTGATTAAGGGCATTAATCTACATGCGTAAGCACAAAAAGCCACGGCTTCCAGTTCCCGATAGTCCCGCTATTCCTAGTCATGGTGGCGACCACGGAGGAACAGGGGGTGCTAAGAAGCTTCGGGTTACGGGAGGCCACCACAAAAGACTGACCCTGACAACGTTTAATGTCCGCACGTTACGGCTAGACTTGCATCTGGCGCAACTCGAGGTGGAACTTGGGAAGATTAGATGGCATATCTTGGGATTATGGTTATGCGAAGTCCGAAGAGAGGGGGAGGACACCATAACCCTCGACTCAAGCCATCGCATGTACTTCCGTGGGTATCTGGTTAACAAGTCCCTTTCTAACAAAGTCATAGAAATGTCTAGTGTGACGAACAGGGTAGCGTAAAGCTCACCGAGAAATATTACCTTAAGGTAGTGCAAGTCTACGCACCGACCTCAACTCACTTCGACGATGAAATGGAGGTTGTGTTCGATGACATATCGAGGGCTCTCCACTTTACGACAAAAAGCCACTACAACGTTGTTATGGGTGACTTTAACGCCAAAGTGGGAGGATAAAATTGCAGCAAATCGGTAATAGGGTCCCTTGGGTTTGGAAGCAGAAACCAACTTCCTCTAGCGAATGGGGCTCTACTTGATGAACTCCTTCTTCAAGAAACGGCCCTAAAGGAAGTGGACATGGCGGAGCCCCAACGCTATGACTAGAAATGAAATCGATTTCATCATGACGGACAGAAAGCATATATTCAGAGACGTCTCTGTGCTCAACAGGCTTATTACTGGCAGTTTTGTTTTTATTTCACTTTCGACCCATAAAAATATTATAATTTATTTATATCTTTAATAATCATTCGTACTTAATAGGATCGTATAAAATATCGACAATCATAAACATCACATCACATCTCTAACACAAAAGCCGGCAGCGGCCGCTTCCCGAAACTATCGTGTGAGTGAGAGTATCAATAAAACACTTTTCCATTGCGCAATTAGACCAGCCGATTCATTGATCGATTTGTACTAAGCAAGCAATAGTTTTAGTTTCCAATGAAAAGGATTATCTTCGTATTTCATCATGTTTATAAAATGTTTTAATGAATTCAGTATGAAAAACTATAATATTATAGTACTTAGATATGAAATGAGATGCCATCTTTCTTATAATTCACAATACAGCTGTTATTTTCGCAATCAAGCAGTGAACAACGCGGCATTATGTCAAAAATCAGGAGCAGTGAAGACGTCGCAAGTTGACATTCGACTAACGGACATCAAGCCGCTTTGAGGCCAGATGCGTTCGCAAGCGTCACGCCTCAATTGCATATCTCCCTGTATTTCTATGATCTGTGGTGTACCGTTTTCGATGAAGACTAACTCCGTACGATCCATAGAATTTATTCCTGCCCAAAACATAACAGAGCCCCCTCCATAAGGTGTAATTTCTTCAAAACATGCCTCTGCAAAGCGTTCTCCTCGTCTATGTAGCACTCGCCGACGTCGGTTTTGACCATGCAGAGATATCCTGGCTTCATCGGAGAACAATACTCTATCAAAGTCTTCATGAGTTCATGACACACAATTTCGAGCGAAGCTAAGCCCGGCAACTCGATGTCCACGGAGTAATTTAGGGCTGCGTACCGGGTGATGACTGTGTATATTAGCAGCGAGAAGCCTCCTCCTGACCGTCCATAGACTAATTCGCACATTTCTTACTTCTTCGAGTCTGTTCTTGAGGTCCACATAAGAATATTTGCGATTTCTCAACGCTTGACTAACTAGAAAACGATCATTCCGTCGTTCGGTACATGTCTTTCTGCCAGAACCAGGCCTTCTCTTGACGGAACCGGTCTCTTGATAGCGCTGCCAGGTCCTTTGAACTGTCGACCGACTCACATTTAGCCTCTGAGCCACGAAGCATTGGCTGCAAACTTCTTCAAGCAGCGCAATAATTTTGCTCGCTTTTATCACTTTATCTACCATTTTCGAGATTGCTAAAAGCAATAACAATACTTTTAAATGTCAAGGACATCAGATAATTTAATAAAAATTGACAGAAAGTTAATTAGAGTCGATATTAACTATAAGGAATTCGCACCACAAAATGTAGTTAAAAGTTGTTTTCTTTGAAAACCAGGCTCAGTCAAAAATTTGAATTTGGAAGGTACTCCTATAAACATTATGGCACTTTTATGACTGTCCAGTAATAGTCTAAGATCCCACTGCTTGATTCTGCAGGTATCTGTTTTTTCGATAAAACTAATTTTAAATGAATGTTTACAAAGTATACACTGGATTAGGGATAGGTTGCCTATCAAAAATTAGCCGCAATTACCTGCAATTAATTTTAGTAAAATTCATTTGCTGGTGTAATTTGCAGCTATATGTTTTTTTAATGAATTTTACGTCATTTGAAAGAAAATAATGTTACGAATTCAAAAAGAAATGGTTGCCAGCTCTCAGTCAGCCGCAATGTTAGGGTTGCCAGGTGTAAACAGGTAAACAGGTAGGTATTAGTGTTAATTATTTTTATAATTGCTTTTAATTAGTAATGATATAGTTTATAATTGTTAATCACATGTTTTTGTTTATAAATATTATTATAAAATAAATACATTTAATTTTTGTCAGGTATCTGTCACCTTCAATCCAACATTGTGAACGTGAAAATCAAGAAGAAATGAATGTTTCATACACAATTCACGGACCTCTCCCACCCAGGCCTACAAACTTCTGAGAAAGTTTAAAAAAAATCCGTTTCAAAGAAGCCTTTGTCAAATATTTAGCTACTTTCGGGGAAAACGATTGTTTTGCTTCAACATTACTTAATAAAACTGTTTTTATCATCGTTGGAGAACAGTGCTTTTCTTATCGAAGGCGAAGTTAGGCCCAATTTTATGTCGTGCATTGCATCATTCCATGCATTTACTAGCTGTGATTATTTAGCTGCGTTTTATAATAAAGGAAAGATCAGAAAAGAAAACAAAGAAAGAAAGAAAATAATATTTATTTTGACACATATACGATAAGACACAACATCTTATAAATCTAATAATTGATTAATCTAATAATTCAGATGATATCGACACCGATATAGACAATGAATGAGAAAAAATAAAGACATGTTTAATTATAAGATTTGCATATATAATAAGTATAATTTTGAACACATAATTTGTAAAAAAAATGATTTTTACTTTTTAAAAAAAAATGAAATAAAAGTCAGAGCAAGTGGAACATAAAGTGATGACGTTAGACATTGCTCTGATTGACTTATAAAAATAGTGTGAATTGATGTGTAGTAATTATCCCAAATTAAATATGATAATATTGATAAGATTAATAATGAAACAAGCCGTGTATAATCCAATGAAATCAGAATCATTACTATACATGAACATGGAAGAACTAAACAAAGAAACTCCGATTTTGTTTAGAGATTCTCATTATAAATGATAAGAAAAGCACTGTTCTCCAACAGTGATAAAACAGTTTTAATGAAGTCATGTTGAAGCAAAACAATTGTTTTCCCAGAATGTAGCTAAAAATTTGACAGTTAAAAAAAATCCTTTGGTAGAAACGGATTTATTTTTTAAACTGTCGCGGAAGTTTTTAGGCCTGGGTTCTAGAGGCCCGTGAATTGTAAATGGAACATTAATTCTTTCCAAATTTTCACGTTCGCAATGTTTGATGGAAGGTGACAGGTACCTGTCAAAAATTAAATATATTTATTTTGTATTAAGATTTAAAAAAAGCAAGTGAGTGTATATAATTAACACTAACATAACTGTTTACACCTGGCAACCCTAATGTTGCGGCTGACTGAGAGCTGGCAACCATTTCTTTTTGAATTCGTAACATTATTTTCTTTCGAATGTCGTAAAATTCATTAAAAAAACATATAGCTGCAAATTACACCAGCAAATGAATTTTACTAAAATTAATTGCAGGTAATTGCGGCTAATTTGTTTTAGGCAACCTATCCCTAATCCATTGTATACTTTATAAACATTCATTTAAAATTAGTTTCATCGAAAAAACAGATACCTACAGAATCGAGCAGTGGGATCTTGTACTATAACATGTTCAAATGATAAAAACCTTTTTGGTATTTTATTTTTTTCAGCCAGGAAGAAAATTGAAACCGCCCGTTTTTTTTTGCAAATGAGTGTAGATCTACAAAATCGTAAGAAAGAATTCTGAGGCTCCTTTTTTCGGTTATTATTTGGAGAAATTGGTGTCTACAAGTAATTGTTATAAGTAAAAATTGATCTTATGAGATAGAAACTCAATAACTAAGTATTAAAATAGTCTAATGATTGTCTTAGACTTTTCGGACCTGTCTTCAATGTTTCTTTTATAATTTAATTGATGATCGAATTGAACATTTTTCGCTGTATAACCGATATAGGACTTGACTAAATTGTAATAAGGCTTAGTATGAAGTAATATTGATTTTTATATTATATTTCAATGTACTATATGTACTATAGGCAATAAGGACAATACGTAAGTAATCTTTATTATAAGACTAACATATGTATGGTTATACTGGACTTTTTAGAATTTCCAATACAAAATGTTTAGACAGCCATAAACCTTTTTGAAGACATGAAGGTTTAGACCCCTACTTCTCAACTTATGTGTTTCTATACTCAGAAAAATACAATAACACTTTTTGGTCTAATTCGGGAACAGCTGTATACTGCTTGCAAATTACTTCCTTTTCTCATATGACTATCATATTAACAGATAAAAAAAGGACAACACGAAGAGCTACAGAAA
The DNA here is from genome assembly GCA_932526445.1 of Phragmatobia fuliginosa. Taxonomy (NCBI): domain Eukaryota; kingdom Metazoa; phylum Arthropoda; class Insecta; order Lepidoptera; family Erebidae; genus Phragmatobia; species Phragmatobia fuliginosa. Next base: position 18,978,510 of record OW052074.1, read on the forward strand.
CTACGGAAGTACATCAAGAGCAGCTTCGACGAATGCGCCTGTTTCCTGATGCCGCATCCTAGCCTCAAAGTCGCTACTGATCCTAACTTCAAGGGGAAATTGAGCGGTATGACAAAGATAAATTTCATACTTTGATCTATAAATTTCTTAATATTTTTGTATTTCTTATCTTGACTATTTGTCTGTCTGTGTTCCGGATAATCTCGTTCGTAGCGTATATACTTTCGTATGTATGTAATAAAAACTATTCATTTGATATTACATAGACACTGCAGTTTTATTGATTTTTATGGATGGTTAATTTTTTTCTATCGCTTGTAACAGACATCCAACCAGTATTTCTGGAGTCTTTGGAGCAACTGGTACCACTGGTGCTGGCGCGAGAGAACCTGGTGGTCAAAACCATCAACGGACAGAAAGTAAAGGCCAGGGACCTTCTCAATTACTTCACCAGTTACATCGAAATATTTAACAGCGAGAAATTACCGGAACCTACCACTATTTTACAGGTCAGTGGTGATTAAAACAATTATTTTTACACTATCGCGACCTCGTATGGTGCACACGTTGTTATCGTGTCCGTGTGGTGACGGATTAAGAATACAAGTGTCACCACCCCTATTCATTCCATGGGTGTCGTAAGAGGCGACTAAAGGAACAAATTAAGCAGCTAACATCACTGCCAAGAGAAGGAAAACTTGAAACAAACCCTTTACCAACCCGTCTGGCCAGCGTGGTATAGTAGGCCAAAACCTCCTTTCAAAGAAGAGGCCTATGTATAGCAGTGGACTGTTAAAGGCTGTTGATGATGATGATGACCTCGTATAGCGAGACTTATTCCCAATAAAATTATTTAAAAGTTACCATAACTTTTACATCCCGACGTGGAGTCCGCTACGCGCTGTCGAGAAGGACGCACGTCTCGCCGATCTCTCACCGCACGCGATCGTGACTTCACTTCGTCCGGTACAGGCGTTGTTTGCCTCGTGCTCCGAGCGAAGTGATAACAACAGCACTGCGTATTAAACGCCGAAAGAATATTGTTTATACCGCGCACGTATCGACGCCCTCGAATATAGGTCTCCCTAGTACGTAGCTCCACGCAGTCATCACGGCCTATGCTCACTGAGTCAAGTGTGTCGCCGAACGCCGCCTCGACACCAACGTCGGGAGCGAGGGAGGAAGTCTTCCCCCTCCCCGCACTCTCTCAACCAAACACACAACCCCCCCCCCCATCTGGTCCATTGACCAGTAACTAAGCCGGGCCTGAACTGATCTCCGCATTTGCAACTGCACTAGTCACTTCTTGCGATGCTACACCACTTGCATCTACTCATACAGAAGGCACGATCCATCCCACAAAGGCCGCAAAAGATGACTGGCCCGCCATCCAGGCGAAAGTAGCAAGCGTAAGCGAATGCGTAAATGTTCTAGCCGCATCACATAATCTCATGTATTTAGTAAATCTAAGGCGAGGCAGTCACGGTGTATGTCTAAGCGGTAGGATTTACAAATTCAATTATTTATAAAATTTTAAATGGGCGGATATCATGTCTACCGGGAGGATCAACGTTCGCCAAGAGAGATTGCCTATAGAGGATTAGCAGTCCTGGTCAACGGGAAAGTCGAACACCAAGCACTGCCAGTATCGACACTGCAGTCTGCGTACGCCCTGGGCGTAGAGGTCTGCATCGGAAGCCAGCCCACACGTGTGTTTGCGTTCTACAGGCCACCGGGGCAGTGCCTCGCAGTGGCTGACATGCACACCCTACTAGATTCACCGCTGCCAATCATAATTGCCGGTGACTTTAATGCGAAACACACACCGCGGAACTCTAACTACACATGCCCGGAAGGACGCCTTCTTGAAGATGCAGACCGACACGAGTACCAGGTACTAGGACCAGAAGTTCCGGCGCACTACCCATACTGTGCAGCTCACAAACCAGACGTAAATCTTAACGTCCTGGACTACCACCTTATTTCAGACCACCAACCGGTGTGGTTGACTCTAGATGACATCCCGCAAACGTTCCAGCTACCCCCAGGATCACGCCAAGACTGTCGTTTATTTGCCGATTACATGGCAGAGTACTCACCTTCCTCTCCAGTGGAAACACCCGATGATGTCGAAAAGCTTGCGACGGATCTAAATGCAACCTTGCAGACCGCACTTCAAGAGTCAGAACTCGATGTCACCACCGTAAGGCAGCCCTTCTAGCTCTCTGCCTACATCCTGGCGATGATTGAGAAGAAGAGGAAACTGCGCCGGTAGTGTCAGCGCACTCGATGCCCAACCATGAAGTTCCAGCTCAATGCTTTGGCAGCGAAGATCTCTTTCGCGCTAGCAACAAACGCGACAGAGTCCTGGTGACGCACCATCGAGCGAGCAAGTGAAGACTGGTTGGGTATACACCGCCTGTGCCACCAACTTTCCGGAAAATCGGCTCCCTTATCATGCCGAGGATCGAGCGGAGATGTTCGCCGACTTCCTGGAAGCGCAGTTCCAAACAAATCCTGCGCACAATGTGCAGCACGTAGCAGAGGTCGAGAAAAAGCTTGAGTTATACTTCGAGCAGCCGATAGCCCCAAACGAAGATCCCATCATCTTCTCCCATGGACAAATCCAGCGGATGATCCGCTAAATGCCTCTTCGTAAAGCGCCCGGTCCCGATCGGGTAACCAACGAAGCCTTGCGTCACCTACCTCCGCGTTCAATCGCAACGCTGACTGGTCTTCCTCGATATGGATAAGCTTTGTACAAGCTGTACAAGCTGTCCACATCTACTTCTCCTCGTCGAATGTTGAAGATTGTGGCCACCTTTCTGCAAGACAGACGCTTTCAAGTGGCGGTTGAAAGCGCCTTGTCCACAGAGCGACCCATTTGTGCTGGTGTGCCACAGAAAGGCTGCCTGTCCCCTGTGTGCTATTCTTGGTACACAGAAGATATCCCCGTCACCGACGGCGTGGAGCTTGCGCTGTACGCTGACGACGCGGCCTACATCACGAGTCGAACAATGGTGTCAATGCTGTTGCCAAGAAGCAGCGTAGACTGGACGCACTTCTCAAATGACTGAAGGACTGGAGACTGACGGTTAATGTGGCGAAAACTCAGGCGATCTCCATAGGCAGCGTGACCCTACCGCAGTTGAAGCTCATGGGGCAAAACATCGAGTGGTCTACGATAGTGAAATATCTCGGTGTGACTATCGACCTCACGCTCTTCGTGAAGCCCCACGTCAACAATATCATTGCCCAGGTTCGTGCCGCGTGCTCCCTTCTGCGGCCCGTTAGGCAGTCGGGTCGACAGCCGACTGCCCCTCCGTGCAAAGTTCGGTGTGTACAAGACGTACACTCTTACATGTCTTACGTATGGTGCTCCGGCTTGGTTTGCACTTGTCTCCGAGACAAACCGGCGCCTCCTGCAGTCACAACAATCGCTCGCACTGCGCACCATCGCCAACGAACCTCGCTTTGTGCGGAATAGGACGATCTCCAGGGATCTACGCGTGGAGAGCCTGGACGATTGCGTGAGACGCCTGAGCTCCAACCTGATCGTGCGTACCGATGGCTCGCAAGCCCGCCACCTGCGCGAGCTCGCGCCCTACCATTGGCGTCCGCCAGACAAGCATGGCCTGCCGCGAAACCTCGTTTGTCGCTGGCTGACGGGCACTCCTCGGGGTCTCCACCTTATAAAGCTCGACCTCGCTAAGCACAGAATAAAATGCTAGTAACACCCGGGGCGTCACTAGCATGTCGGTTGCCATGCGGGTCCTACCCGCCTCCACACTGGACTGACACTCCGAAAATACCAACAGACCCAAAAGCCAGACTCAGTGACCCGCCTGTAGTGGCAGGCGATGCGGAATATTACTTAGGCAGGACGTAGACCTGGTGAAGTTACCCCGAGACCTCTTGCTGGGGTCTACGAGAAGAACCAAGAGACAGAGAGACATTCTGACGTTTTGAACTATCGCTCGGGGTCACGGGTAGACAGCAAAGGCCGTTATACAAGTAAAACTATGATTGAAACAATTGTTTTTGGTAAATAGTTTTTGCCTGTGATAACGAGATGTCGTTGTAAACATTTTTTGGATTAGTATGTGTTTGTGTGAAGAAACGGGTATCGTGTCTCTCCATCACAAAGGGCTCCTCGGACCAGGCGAGGTGATCATTTCTGGCGGATTGCCCAACAGTTGCTTTTGGCATATTGCATATATACAATAGACGCAAGAATCTCTATTTCGCGATTCAGGATTAGTAGCTACTCCCTATAATTTGTTTCATCAGTCGAGTCCAGCCAATCCCTTCCTAAAATCAGAGTGGCTTTACTACCTTGAATTCCTTGTATTAAGGATAAATTAGTTTAGCAGTGGAAGACTTTATGCTGGCCATGATATTAAAATCATTATTTAAGTTCTCTTGTTTATAATTCCAGGCGACCGCAGAAGCTCAAAATAGATCCGCCATGTCCGAAGCCATTGATACCTACAGGACTCTGATGGAAAAGATGTGTGGAGGGTTGAAGCCCTATATCACGGTGGAGATCTTGAAGAAGGAGCATCTTAGGGTTATGAATACAGCCCTCAATTCCTTCGATAGCAAGAAGAAGCTGGGTGATACAGAGATGTCGGTCTCTTTTAAAACCGATTTGGTTAAGGTATGGCGATTTGAACACTTTCTTGAATCGTCTTTTACGATTAATCAATGGTGTTATTTATGGTTAACAGAAATCATATTAGGTGATGATGATGCATATCGCGAGATTTCTAATCTAAGACTGGGACCTAATGACTGGTCTCATAGTTTGCAAATATGTAATATAGTGTTCCAATAAGAAAAAATCACTTGAATCAGTCTTTAATTCAATCCTTACTTACTGCAAATCGTTTTAAAATAAGTGTTTCCGATGTCAACCAAATTGTGACGTATAATCGTAAAATATACAGGGTGTCCCAGAAAGAATAGATAATCCTAACCACTTGGTAGTACAGATCTGGCGTACAAAAAAAAACTCTGAAAAAAAACTCTTTCTTTGTGTGCGAGAGAAATACGAGCTTGTGTACCGTGCTTACAATTTTTGGTTTTGTGTTAGTGAAGTAAGTGGGAGAAACGCGGAGACATCTGAACACGAATAAATTTGTGTACAAAGCTAATCTCCTGTGTTTCTAAGATCTGTAGTACTAGGCAAATCAAAATACAAATTACCAAAAAACTCTACATGTGATTATCTTGCTAGTAGCACAGGAACCTCAAGCTACACATCCTTGTGTAAATCCCTCACGGAAACGCCGAGTCTCGCCAAGACTCCCGCGTACTCAAGGACTACATCAAGTAGATACCGATTTCTACTGAGTCCAACCATCATGCAAACTTAAGTTCTGTCCTCAAAATCAGAACTACTTTGTTCTACATTAGACCTCTTCAGTTATGTCCTGGTATTGTTTTGCAACTTATCATGAGCGTATTTATAGGTACGGTTACAGTTAAGGGACTTTAATAGATAGCTGTGATTATGACAACCCGTCTCATCTATGATGTATGATCAGCCTAGAGTGATACACCACCCACGTAGAGGCACCCTAGCTAGACCATTATTTTCACGCATCCATTGCATACATTCTAACGATTGCAAATTATGAATATGTGACACTGAAACACTTTCTTATAACAGAAACCCATACTCTCGTATGTTCTCTCAAAGGCCTAAACACATTAGCACCACTGGCGTCACTCACTTCTCTCAAAGAAGGCTGAGCACGCATCCAGCGTTTATTGGCTAGAGCGCGAACAGAATAAAAGTTTTACTTCCCTCAGACAGTGAGTAGCCAGCAGGTTGCGCCTTGCGCATACGGTGAACAGGCCGTAGGTCGCACGTCGACATGACGATGTGCAGACCGTTGGTCCGTACCTCGCCAGGCGGTGTGCGCCTCACCAGGCAGCAGCACCCGCTCAACTCGCGTAGACAGCGAAAAGACTGAAGTTTGGCATTGGCTCACTTGTCAACCTTTTAATAATGTCTTTACAAACCCTTTCTCGTCATCCCATACAATTATAACATAAAACTTTAAACTTGGCTCAGAAAATAGTCAGCCAGGTACAAACTTGTACTCCCACACTGTAGTACGCACTGACTAGTGCTTAAACCTTTTATAAGCTCGGCCTCAACTAACCCTTATAAATTGTCTCACAAATAAAACACTGTCATCTAGCAAACTTTCTCTTTTCCGTTCTAAAATAATTCAACAAATCACACAACGTATTGGGTATTAGTTTAATTGATTAGTAGTGCAACTTTCTTTGATTTTACGTGAATTAATCAAAAAGTTACTTTACTTTTAAGTAAAAGGTTAGCGTTGCTTTAGACAGCCACTATAATTACTACTGCTATAAATTCATCACCCATTCTGTAAACAATGCGTAATCGTAATAAGGAACACCTAGTTTATTACGCACAGGTGGGGGTAGTTATAAAAAATTCGGTTTAATTACGTCAATCAAAATATTCGCAATATGAAACCGTGATAGACAAAAAGTATGAATCAACCCTTAAAATTCGATTAACAAATATTAATACTAACACTTTCCTTAAGCCACAGCTTTACACCTTAGTTTTAGGCTTTAGGATCGGTTTATCGCGGTTTATCGTAAATCGCGCACACGGCTAACCCTCGAACAGTATACTCATGTTTTTACTGTAAACGGGACTTATTCGCGATAATATTAAAGGTTACGAAACCTTCTATTTTCCGACGTTTCGAACGGGTTATACCGCTCGTGGTCACGGGTAGACTGATGTGAGCTTAGCGTCGCCTTTGTGATGTGCAGGTTGTGTCTACCCGCACTAGATCGCGTTGATTTCTTGTAGTGTCGGTACCCCTACACACCACACTTATGACATCTGCACGCCTAATTGCATCATTCTGATGGTGGCTACACCCGCTGATGACTGGATTCCACGATGTTGATAGTCGGTATCCGTCTTCCCGGTTGAAATTTTTGTGTTTTTTGATTTCAACCGCTTCACGTACTATTCGGCGAAAGTAGCTCCGATCTGTGGAGAGGATCTGCGGGTCGTGTAGTTCAATCCAGTGGTTCGGTCCTGATTCCAGCAGGTGCTCTGCGATGGCAGACTTGTTTATTTGGCGGTTTTTTACAGATGCGATATGTTCCTTCGTTCGTTCCGCTATTGTGAGCTTCGTCTGACCGATGTAGGAACTACCACAACTACAACTCACCTTGTACACTCCGGGTGTCTGCAGCGGTATGACATCTTTGGGTGTCCTTAAGCACTTTACTACCTTGGAGTGCGGACTGTACACAGTTTTTATGGCGGACTGTACACAGTTTTTATGGCGTCCTTTTATAAACGGTTGAAAGGCTGGTACTCGGTCTACCCTAGGCTGCGCCATCGTCACCTTGCCGAACAATTACCTAAAAATATTATGGTAATTGTTCGGCAGATGTCTTTTAAAATATCTACGTTTCATTAGCTATCTAACGAGGTATAATAATCTAAGGTTTTATTCAAATGCATTGAAAAAACTTTAGTTTCATAGGCGACAGTGGAGAAGAAAATTTGTACTTAGCCCAAAAAAAGTAAAATAAAACATTAGCTAAGCATGAAATGTCATTTATTAAAGGTTTTCAAACCACTTTTTCTTATTCTACAGTTCATGTTCAACATGGCCATGATACATTGTCGCATCCTTCTACGGAGACCAGTCTTCACTACTCCAGTGGTCAACGTGGTCCTCATTTTATTTGCTGCATCCACAATCCTTTCTCTTAAGTCTTCGCATGTCTGTATTTCGTCTCAAAACAGAGCCAGTTTCTCGAAGTCTTTGATAAACTCTGTCAAAAATGGCCACATCCAGCACTCGACGACCGGGGTAGCGAGTTATGTATTCCTTGCGAGCTTGCACAGGCACACAATCGCAGTATCCGTAACAAATAAGCATATCAGCATATTCCTCAGGTGTGTAGGATGTCATCCTCAACACTTCCATATCCCAGGTGTAAATCAGAGTCCGGTTAACAAACACAGTAGTCAAAAATCAGAAGAAATAGTCCAGAATCACAGCCAAGTCGAGAAAAAGAGCAAAACGATATCAGATCTACTATGTACGAAGCACAAAAGCAGACTGACAACCTAACAATACCCCCTGTTGTATTCCCAGCCCTAACCGGTCTCTACACATTTTTTCTTTCCTACATAAATCGTCACTTGTCTCGCTCGCGTGCGCGTCTCACTGCTCTCGTCGTGGTGCGTCTTAACTTGATGGACAATAGGCGCAGGACCGTTAGTACTGCTACCTGGAGCGTCCATACTACTTTTTTTCCACGCAATGTAATACACACCCTAGATTGTTATACCTCGTTAGATAGCTGATGAAACGTAGATATTTTAAAAAACATCTGCCGAACAATTACGATAATATTTTTTTCAGATATCCGTTAGAGAAAAAAACATTTCTAATTTTTTTTTTCATTTCTTCACTTTCACTTGTCTACTACGGTCTATTCAATTAACTTATGCACTATTTTAATAATCGACGTCCTAAAGCATCTAACTACACATGTAAAAATGCAATAATAATAAGATACACAAAATAAACAAAAATAAATGTAGTAGCCTAAAAATCGGCAATTTTCAATATAAAAATTAAAAGTCGAATATCTCGAAAAGGGTTAAGTTTAGGGTAGGGTGTTTCATAGTGAAATAAGTCAGAAATGATGGGTACTCTACGCCTTTAACGGATCTAGCACGACTTTTCCTGTAACCCTGTATATTGACTCACTTTCTAACTAACAAATAAATTTAAACACCTATCTGTTAGAATAGTAATAACTATCAAGTTACTAATATTAGATCAATCAATTGATGAATTGATTTCGCATACACATTGCTTATAAAATTGTCAATCTTTGTATAGCAAGAAATAAAAGGCTTTTCTATTTTATTTTATTCATTTAAGTTTAAGTTTATGGTAGCTTGCTTTCTGAGATTCGTTTTGGTTTCTGGGGAGGTAGATGGCTCTCTCTTCCTTTGACTCATTTCTTTTTACGACTAAGCTATTATATTTAATATAAGCAAACTTTCCTTTTCTTCTTTCTTATTTGAGCTGTTTTTGTAATAATTTTCTTTTTTCTAGAACTGTGTTAGGGTAGTCTTCAGTTATGTATACCATTTTATTTCTTATTCTTCACTTCGTTCATTTTCGTCCAGAGCTTGTAAACGAGAAAAGAACCGATCTCACTTTTTTGTTATGTTTTTTCCCAATTCTGTAGACATTTTGGATGTCAGTTTTAGCAATAGGAATACTTAGATTGTTTCTTATAATTTCTTTTATAGTTTTGAATAGTTCTGATGGGTTTTCCTCAGTCTCACTTAATCGAAACATAAGAATATTGTTCTTTTTCTTTTCCCTTTTAAAGTTGTTTATCCTTGCTTCTATGGTCTCCACCTTTTCTTTCAACTTTATATTTTCTGGTATTACTTGTAGCCTTTCATTCATTTTTTTCTACCAGATTATTAGTTATATCGTAGTTGTTTGTCCATTTTCGATTTCATATTATTAAAAAATACTTGGAATTGATCTTCATTTCCGTTTTTGATGTTGAATTTAGTTCAACTATATTTTTGATGTCAATGTGTGGACAGCAACCACAAGATGACACTTCGAAGATGATTAGGGGGAAGTGGGGCAGATCGATACACAAAAATTGAAAGTCGAATAACATGTGAATAAACCATTTAGTTTTAATCAATTTTCAAAACATTATTTAGCTAATTATATAAATTTTATAATATCAAGGAAAAAAATTGTTTAGGATGTAAAAAAAAGCGAATATTACATTTTCTGTGAAAAATGACTTTTGTATCCAAGTGCCCCACCAGTGGGGCACTTGGATACACCACGAGGGGCACTTTAATACAGAATTGAAATCGTATGCATTTTAGTTAAATTTTACACTTTTTCATGATAAATGTAATTTTTATAATGGAGAGACCGTAATTAGCTTACAAAGTAGTTGTTATATAATCCCACTATCACGACAATAGTTGACAACTTCACACACTTGTGACTCTTGGTTGTCACAATTATAATTGGGTTATCTTTGGTGAACGATGTATGGCGTTGAATGTGTTGAAGAACTTGAATGAACAAATCAGCCGTACTTCGGGAGCCCTATTTACAAGTTATCCACGTTCACCTGCAACAATTTGTCCTACTTGTCTCTGTGTCTTTTCAGCCAAAACTTTAGACATTGGCAAAACTGCATTAATACCTGTTTCGTCCAAATTGACTATACGATCACCTGTAAATATATATCGTACCATTACACGCTCAAAATTATCAAGAAATGCACTTATGTGTTAATAAATGCAAAACTTCTTGCGGCGCTTGTGTTTTCAGACTTTCATAGGTTGAGCTCCTTGTTCCAGTTTCTCAATCCTGCTGCCTCACCTTTATCGGCCTGCTCATTTTTTCCATAATTCTGGATATTTGCATCCCCAATATTCTGCTTATAGGCTAACGCTAAAAGTTAATTACTTCAGAGATAACCAAAGATGCATCTGGCTGCTAGTCAACAAATATTATAAAAAAACATTCTCTTGCTGGGTAATAAATACTTCAGCAACGGCTTCGATCCACGCAAATAAGAAGATGACGTTTGATTTTCCTGATAAGCTTTTCAAAACGTTTAAACATGATTTCGCAGAGTTGAGATTTGATTCCATACTTGTCAGCTGCTTTTCAATCGGCTATTAGCCTCGAAGTTACATCAGACACGGCACACTTGATGTTCTCCTCATTTATATTTCGTCTTTGGTTTGTACGTGTGCACTATTTTCTAATGACAAAAAGAATACCCACTATAATATTAATATATTTTTATGAACCGTGGCCCTTTTGATACAGTTTCGGGGCACCTTGATGTGTTCCATTGTGCCCCGCACTTTGCTGTATCTAACTACCCCAAATGATTTTTTTCATAATGCAAGTTATATAAATAAAACTAAATTATTTATTGAGAAAAATGTACAAAATTCTTATTACTTAATAGTTCAACTTACCTTTGGATTATATAAATATTATCCAGATGGTTTATAAGATCTTTGAAACACTTTTACATTTTATGTATTTTTTTACTCGTCACCACGCAAAACACGTTACCTCATGTCCAATAGCACCAGCTTACTGGCTGAGTGTGGGACCACAATGGATGAGTTCTAACGTTAACAGGAATGTTTTAAAGAAAGCGCCATTGGAATGCATTTAATAGATTATGAAATAATGCTTGTGTGTCAATGTGCCCCTTGCATCATTCTGCCCCACCTCCCCCTACTGGTAGAATTATTTTTTTACTGCACAACTCGCAACAGTCAAAGCCGTACACTAAATATGTGTGGTGTCAGTAAACTTATGTCATGAACTACGGAACCCAAAAAAATTAAGCCTAAGTATTCAGTAAATCAAGAAATGTTAGAAGTAACAAAACCACTTTGTAATAACCATCTTCAAAAAGATCAATTTATGCCTCTATTCTGATTCTTTATTTACCTTGATCTACATCCAATGTTATCATTCATATCCAGGAGCTGAAAGACCTGTACTCTGAACTGGCTGCACACAACGAAGGAAAGAAAATGTACCGTATGCTCCGCAATTTTGTCTTCCTGACTATCATGATATTAGGATACCTGATCGCTGCAGTTGCTTCCACCTTCGGGATTCAGATCCTGGTAGCGGTAGACGAGGGAGCTATTATAGCAGCTACCCTGATGCTCGCGGTATGGGGATATACCAGGTTCATTTTATATTATCTTTTTCATGATAGCTTTTTTTGGCAAATATTTACTGAGCTATGGTATATTGTATTCAGTTCAGAGTTATAAAGCTTAGAACCCACCTAGTGACCGCTCGAAAATTATATTCAATATAACATTCTTAGATTTATAGTAACTATTTACCACAGAAATAGAAAAACGCATAATAAAACGATCCAAATCTTCATACAGCTGTCGCTGCCAGTCGAATCAAATGTGGCGCACTTTATAATGTCTATTTGTAAAGGCATATGTTATTAATATCCTGAGTAAAGCGAATAAAGAGATAGGAGCACAAATGCCTATACAATTAACAATAGCACGACATGGTGCGCGGTAGTAAGTAAAATCTTACATGATAACAAACTTAAAAAAAAACAATTAAGCTCTTTGTCTGTGTTTTTAAATAATTAATGGAGAAAAAACGTTGCTTTGTTTTACCACTATATGTATGTATTTTCATTAGTCTATTTATGTTTGTGTTCAATAAATATTTTGAGTTACATACTGCACCGACCCCAAATAAAATTGGGATAGGGGCAGGCAGATGATGAAATATTTTGAGTTACATGAGTATTGGTTCTGGTATTGGTGGTGGGTTCTGGTTTCAACTGAAACTGAAGGGCATGCGTGACATACCTGAAAAAGAAACGAAATAAATATTCGCTAAAAAAGCGTTTGAAATATTTTTTTCTATTAACTAATATTTTTATTGTAATTATTTTCTTTAAATTCAGAATGTCAGGAAACTTGAGGGAAGTTGGTATGCAATTACACAACGTTGCGGAGAAAATGAGACACTTCGTAAGTATAAAAAAAAAATAAGTAAACTTGTTTATCCTTACTAATATTATAATCGAGAAAGTAATTATGTCGGTCTGTCCGTCGCACCTAAGTCCGTCCTGTCTAAGGTGAGGCCTATATCCAACAATAGGCTATTCATGGTTGTAGATGTAATGTGAAAATGATTTGTTGTAATTATGTGTTCTGAGTAAGCTACGGTGGTACATAGATTAGACCTACTTATGCAACAAGAAACCAATCCACACACATGCCAAATTAACATAATTATCCTTTTCTACTTATAGATAGGATAGATTTTGATTAAGGAACGTCTAGGCTGGTTCTTTGTTGCATAATTAGATCAGATTGGTTTCGCCTTTTGAATTAGTTCAACTAAAATAGGGATCATTCCAGAAACTAATTATGTATTTAACATAATTAGTTGCTATTTAACTGTCAGTGGAAGTCGGTTGACGAATTTTTAATAGTGAATATAATTTTACAAACGTATTTCGGGCCAATATGGGAGGTCCTTCATGAAGTTGAAGTGCAGACAGAGCAGGACAATTCACTACCATAAGCAGGTAAAACAAACTATGGTTACTGTACTGTAACATTCCTATAATTATGATGAATTGTACAAATGGTTATTCTGGGCGAAGAAGTGTCGCCCTTACTGTTCCAGGGTGAGTAGTAAAGGGCACACTTCACCCGTCATAAAAGGCAGACGAAATATGTCGTCCAAGTCATCATCTAGGTGACTTGTCATGTTTATTTGGCGTCATCTGACGATATCCGACTTGTCCTGGATGATCGCCTGCTATTTGTGAGACAAATTGTGTCGTCCGGGTCACATCCTTTGTTAGGAGTGACTTGTTCAGATGTTTAAGACGAATCGTGTCGTCCGGGTCACATCCTCTGTTAGGAGTGGCTTGTTCAGATGTTTACCAAGACGAATTGTGTCGTCCGAGTCACATCCTTTGTTGGGATTGGCTTGTCCAGATGTTCACCAAGACTAAATGTGTTTCTGGGTTAAATTCTAGCGTGGTTACAGTTACATACCGAACGTTCTTTACTGGTCTTACTAAAGTGTAATCTGAATCACGCCTTACTGTTAATCCAAGTCATTAAATGGTTTTAGTGTTAGTATGCTGATGTAAATGATTAAGTCAGGATGAGCGAACGGACTATGCAGTTATCATAATTTGTTTCAGACAAATCGCCCGAGGACGGTCGCAAGTCAGTCCGGCCGTGACGGTGTTCATGTAAAACAACAGGTTGACAGAACTGTCATTGGCAACCTAGCGAACGGTCATTGTCGATGGTAGTGCGGGCGGCCATCTTGAAGTCACTTCTGAACGAGCCTGCACCTGCGGACCACGCTTGTGACGAATCGCTTGGAATTTTCAGCATCGTGCTATTTTAAGATTGAATTAAGTTGATTTCATATAGTAGTAATTGTTAACTGCCTAACTATATTGTGATTACAGTGAATATTGATTAAAATACGTGAACTGTGTTCTAAAGTCATTCATTTCTATTTTTGCGCCCACCTACCCGCATAATTGGAAGAAGATGAGTTCAGGTGAAAATCATTCAGGCCCTCCTGCCTCTTCAAATATAAATCTAAAAATATTAAGAATTTTTATTACAAACGCCTGATGGTATTGCACATTGCGCAGAAAAAAAACATTGCTCTAATTAAATTACTAGGTCTGAAACTTCAAATCAGAATGGATCTAATTATTTATGATAATGAGATCGATTTTGTTTTGAAGTTTTTTTTTTTCACAATAAACGGTTATCGACTTATATCTTTCGGGTACCTGTTTGAACCAAGAACTTACTCACCACAACTCTCAATTTTGTTGCAACTTATGTAATTTAAAAATTACTGGAGAATATAGAAATTGTTTTCATTCCTCTTTTTTCATAGTATGCAATATGTGTAATGCAAAATTAAGATTGTACAATTGTAGAAAACCTAGAAACAGCAAAAAACTTGCACTCAATCAAAACATCGTGACTGTATATATAAGTTACAACTTCTCTTATTATACGGTATACCCTGCATGTCAGAATATTTTTATGCCAAATGTCATGATAAAGTATGTGAACTCTGGGAACTCGCCAAAGAAAAAAGCATGGAGGAAGCAACGAAAGAAAAATTTGAACTGGCTGAAAGAAATGGTGACGTTAATGCAGATAGCGTACCGATGATATTCTTTGTAATTAATTTTAGATTTTAAATAGTGCACCAAGCTGATTTTATTTTTATCACAGAAATTTTTATCACAGTTTTTGGATACATGAATCAAACAGTATGATGATATAAACCTGTAACGATTCTATATCAATCCTTACTTCTGATTTTTCGAATGTTTCTTTATTGAGTCCTCAATATTGGGTCCTTTCCTCTTTCTAGTATATATAAATGATCTACCATATTTATTGAAAAATCAACCTCAAAATATGGTGTTATTTGCTGATGACACTTCCTTAATTTTTAAGATAAATAGACGGGCCCAAAATCTAGATGACGTGAATAATGCCCTAGTTCAAGTCCAGAATTGGTTCACAGCAAACAATTAGGTATTAAATGAAAAAAAAACCAAATGCATAAGATTTGCTTTACCGAATGTTAAGAGTAGTGATTGTGATATAATATTGAATAAAGAGAAACTTGAATTCGTAGATAAAACTGTTTTCCTGGTGATTACGCTTGATGCAGGGCTACAATGGGGTTCTCATTTAACATCTCTTGCGGGGCGGCTAAGTTCAGCAGCATATGCTATTAGGAAAATCCGTCAATTTACTGATACAGATACCGCTAGACTGGTCTATTTTAGTTACTTTCACAGTATAATGTCTTACGGCATCTTGTTATGGGGACGGGCTGCAGATATTGAGTCTATATTTATTCTGCAAAAAAGAGCCATCAGAGCCATTAATAATCTACGTAGGCGCGATTCTCTAAGGGAACTGTTTAAGAATATTGGCATCATGCCGGTACATTGTCAATACATCTACGAAAATATAATGTACGTCAGGAAAAATCTTCATCTTTTTGGTAAAAGAGGTGACAAACATAATTACAGTACTAGAAATAGGGACCAACTAGTTCAGCCAGGCTTTAGACTCGCTAAAGTAGACTCTTCTTTAATGGGGTACTGTTTGAGATGCTATAATAAAATTCCACAATGTATGCTTGAACTGAATGAGACAAAATTTAAAACATGCATTAAACGCACACTATGTAAGCAAGCATATTACAAGTTGAGCGATTATATCGCTGATAAAAATGCTTGGCTCAATGCTGGTCCTGCTTCACAAGGACAGGGGCGCATAAATTGACAGCATTAAATGGTTTTGTTGGAGCTGCTGAAGATTGTACAACTTTCTTTGCATTGTATAGATTCAATCTCTTTAGATTATATAATCGCATAGCCCATATTGTGTGAGTACTATGTACTAGGAAGCTATTCAAGCTATCATTCACTGAAAACCTATGTCTTTTCTTGACTTGAATCTGCCCTGGCGGTTGAGAGTATGTCATGCTCACTCAAATGTCACGCTGATGGTGGCGCGTGTGTCGGATCATTTAATTCCCTTCAAAATGGTTGAGTTGAATGGTGCTGATCCATGCGGCATGTTCGTCAACGGGCGCTGTCAGTTGTGACTGGTCATCTCTTAGTTGCCACGGCTTATTTGAATTAATTATTTTAATTTTGAATTGTATTTTTGTTGTACTATGGAAACTTTTAACGTGCACGTCTTGCTACATCGTTCTCACATAATGTACCATCTCAACATGAATGATGTAACCAAGATTTTGTAAAAAACATTTTGATTTATAAGAGTGTCCATGGAGTTTTTTGCCCGTTCTTCTCCATAGAGATATACGCTAGGGAATGGGCAACTACAGTACTTTCACAGTTTTTATGTCTTGTGACTGGGACTGTAGCTACAATTAATTTTCATTTTTGTTTCGACAATTCAAAAGTGCCTGTAACTGGCCTACTTGAAATAAATGCTTTGATTTTGATTTTTGAGCCAGTTTAACACCAAATTGAACATTAATAGTCGTCTTTTAGACTTAGTTTTTTGTGATTTATTCTGTGAAGTTAATTCGCCTAGTGGACCCCTCCTTCCCGAAGATCCACACCACAAACGATTATGTATTGATTTACCCATCTCCATGTAAAATAATCTTAAAAATGACGTTACATGAAGGAAAATGTTTTTTCAAGCTGACTTTGATTCCATTAAACGTGAACTAGCTTCTTATGATTATGATATTTTATTCTCCGGGCTAAATGAAGTCGATTTGTTTTATAAAATTCTTAATCAAATAATTGAAAAATGTGTACCCATTGTTAAGAATAACAAGCATTCATATCCATCCTGGTATACTAGACCTCTTAAAACTATATAACGAAAAGCATAAATTTCACAGAAAGTGGAAGGTGTATGGCAGTAGGTCAGAATATAGTACTTTTTCTTGTTTACGGAAACGATTGCGGTAAATGGAAAAGGAGTGCTATGGTAACTTTCTTACTTTTTCTGAAGATAGAATCTATGAGCATCCAAAATATTTCTGGTCATATGTTAAGTCTAAAAAGAAATCGGGTGACATTCCTCAAAAGATGTTGTATGAAGGCAAATTTTTGTCTGATGGTGAAGAAATCTGTGACTCGTTCAAAAAGCATTTTCATTTAACTTTTGTGTATGACAATAACGACATTACACTCGCAACTTTGGCTCGTCACCAGTCCACAATAGACCTCGGTGGTATCAATCCAAAGGATGTACATAAAGAACTTAAAACAATAAATATTCTTAAAGTTGCAGTGTTCGCCCTATTATAATTTCTAAATGTGCTCATGAACTATTAAATCCCATCTATCTAATATTTAAAAACTCTGTCTTGACCGGAACATTCCCAACTTTATGGAAAAAAAGGCACTAATAACCCCGGTACCAAAAAATCTTCAAAAAAATCTACCTACGACCTCTGGCTAATCAGTCAGGGTCACTGCCCAAACAACCACTAGACTTTATCACTAGTGATTTATCACTATTCAAATAAAATGAGCAACATCAGAATACACTGACCTCCAATATCCAGCAGTCCAGCGCAGAACATGTTGTCCCATTATAGGCCCATATCAAAATTAAGTGTTCTAGAAAAACTGTTGGATAAACTTGTTACAGCACAAATATCGTATGCTACTCGTCACCACATTTCGGACAGACAACATGGTTTTTATAAAGCTCGAACTGTGGAATCACATATGTTAATTTTAATGATTATTTGCTAAAAGCTATGGACTCTAATATGTAGGTGGACGTAGTGTACACTGATTTTTCTAAGGTTTTCGATAAAATAAATCATGATCTACTGATAGCAAAACTCGAAAATGCTGGAATACATGGCAACCTTCTCAGATGGATGGAATCTTATATACGGAATCTCAGCCAAGCTGTTTGTCTTAAAGGTTCTAGCTATCTACCCGTCCCGTCTGGGGTTCCGCAAGGTTCTCACCTCGGCCCCATTCTATTTTCCTTATACATAAACAACATGGGCTATGCCTTAAATGATACCGACTACTTGCTTTATGCAGATGATACAAAGTTATTCAGTTTCGAATATTTCACAATAAGTTAGGTGTTTGCTGTCCGAGCGCAGACAAACGAATGATCCCCTCCGCAGCAACGGGCGGCTTTTTATAGGTCGACCGTTGCGAGTTGTTTACGTCAGTCAGAACACATGCAGCGATGACGTAGTTCGTTGCATGTTGTGTTGCGCCGATATATACATAACTGTAAGTAAGGTCACTATCAATCCGTCTGGCCAGCGTGATATACTTTACCAAAACGCCCTTCCTAAGCAGAGGCCTATGTCCAGCTGTGGACTGCAAAAGTTGTTGATGAGTGAGTTAGATCACCGTTCCAATTCTGGTGGTTAGAAGTCAAAGAGCGGCTGTACGCTTGTGATTCTGAAGTCACAGCTGTCCAGCTAACCTGTCCGTTGATTTCCCAACCTATCTCACAACTGCGGGCCAATTTATTTGCTTTTCCTCTATTTTGTAATATCTCTGTGACGTTCACTATTCGACAACTCATCTCTCACTTGTTGCTCCGCACTTGTAATAAGTCATATACTTAAATGCTCTTGAAATGAACCTTTTATATATACAATATTATAAGCCACAACGGCAGTAGTTGTCATTTTTGTGGCGCCATCACTTCACTGCGCTTGGTTATAAATAGGAGTGATCTGTTGTCTGTGGAGGCATTTCTAACGAATGCGTCGCGGAGTGTGGATCATTGTCTTTGGACAATTAGTACTACTCTGTTAACAGACTTGGAAAGCTGTCTCTGACAAGTTAGTACTGTCTGAATTGCGGTGGGTGCGAGGAAAGCTGTCTAACAGCTAGTACAGCCCTATGTGACCGCCCTCGCTGTATAACTAACTGTAATATGTTTAGATTCGTTACTTAATTAACGGTTGTTTGTCTAATTGCATTTCTAAGATTATTTTGTAATTAATGAAATAAATTGTTTAGAATTAAAGTAAATTGTTTAGAATTATAATTATTTTTATCACTTCTGGACTCTAACATCAGAAGTGGGATCGATCTACGTTCACAAATTATTAATTTTCAATATTTGGCAAACGATCAACTACCGACATTTAGTTAGATATTTTCATTTAATTTGCCTATACTTCATTATCTAGGTGTGTCTTACGATAGAGAGCATTGACAAATGCACAATAGATCGCGCTGTCAAATAGAACCAAAGTGAATATACGCAGTAATTCGCCGCAGAGGTCCCGGGAACGATAAACGCGATCGTTCGTTAGAAAAAAAGGCATTGCACACTATTAGTGCTCATTTGAACGCTATCGAAATTCAGTGTTCGTTGTGATTTTTAATAAGGGAATCCGACTTTTGTGATATTCTTATCCGCTCTAAATCAAAGTCAAAAATCAAAACTAAATCAGTCAAAAATCAAAATAGTCAAATATAAAAATCGTAAAGGAAGTGACGACTTCTATATTTGGTTTTTAGTGACAATTACAAACGGTTTTAAAACGATTATTTTAATAAAATAATGAGGGTACTTGTACTTCACGCTATGTTTCGGTTTGTTCGTGTTTTAATGCTTTCTTTTCAGATAGTAAACATTGTGCCAAGCGATGGAAACTGCATCCGTGCCAATGTACAAGGTGTACAATGTGGTCAACCAGTGCCGACACGGTTATGAGAGAAGGTTGGAAGCTTCAAGTTATGAAAAACTTGTGAGTTGTATTTGACGCTGTACTGGTAAGATCAAATCATATTTACATGTTGAGTTGTGATTTATTTTCACATAATTTTGATATGTAGTGTACGAATGTAAATCGTGTGCACAATTTAAAGTGATAAAAATATCGCGACTGCTCCGGGTGTATCATCGGAAAATGCCTTATAGCTGATGCAAAGCTGTGGTTTAACGAAAGAGCTTAAGTAATGATCTTAGTTGGTTGAATTTTAAGAATGAACTTATACCGTTTGTTACTATTTGTTTGCAAATATTTTGTTTAACGAGATTAAAACTTTTCGAATTTTTGTATCCACCCCACCTGTGCATAATAAACTAGGCGTTATTTACTATGGTTATGCATTTTTTAACGAATGAATGATGAATTAATAACAGTTGTAGTGGCTGCCTAATGCAAATCGAACCTGTTATTTAGAAGGCAAAGTAACTTTTTATCGATTTAAAATCATACGAAGTTAAACCGACACAGTAAGTGTGACAAGACATAATACCCACATACGTTAATTCATTTATCTTTATTTTTGGGAACGAAAGATAGATACTTGTCCGATTATAAATAGATGCAAAGTTTTTTATTTTGATAATTCAATGAATGGGCAGTTCTTATATATCTAGGGCCTAAATATGTGTGTTGTAACTATTCACAATACGGCGATAGGGTGCGTGGACAGCAGAGCTAGTCCTGACGGAGCCTATTTAAAACAGCTTGAGGAACTCTTACCATCCGCCGGTAGATGTACTATGTCACATTATTTACTGGTGATTGCATTAGTCAACTGTTATTGTAAAATCTATGAAGCGTTATAACATAGTGGTAAATGTTTAAATTCTAAAGTTATGATGTTAAATTTATTTAATAGTTCAGAGTAGGTAGTACGAAAGTGACTTCACTTGTTATTTATGGTTCAAAGAAAAAAAAAAAGTAAAGAAACTTCTATGAACCTTCTATAGTGGACTCCAAACTAGAACTTCATAATTTAAATGTAATCTAATAGGTTTTACACAACATCGACAACAAATTGTAAATGTTAAAGAAAGATCTCTTATGACAAAGCAAAACATATCGTTTGTTAGTTATGTTTTAATGTTTATCGAAATGCAAAGTATTTATACCGGTAAAGACTGCATGTACGTCTACTTAAAAAGCATGCTATTCTTGATGTTATAGAAACATTATGAAAGGTTTTAAATACCCTCACTAGTGTCAGGTATTAAATGAACTATGTTATGTTGTTTGTGAAACAATAATGATTAATGGTCAGGTTAGACCGAGCTAAAATGAGGTTTAAGCACTAGTCATTGTGAGAGTACCAATTAGTGTTCCGGAAAAGCAACATGGCCATGATACATTGTCGCATCCTTCTACGGAGGCCAGTCTTCACTACTCCAGTGGTCAACGTGGTCCTCATTTTATTTGCTGCATCCACAATCCTTTCTCTTAAGTCTTCCCATGTCTGTATTTCGTCTCAAAACAGAGCCAGTTTCTCGAAGTCTTCGATAAACTCTGTCAATAATGGCCACATCCTGCACTCGACGACCGGGGTAGCGAGTTATGTATTCCTTGCGAGCTTACACAGGCACACAATCGCAGTATCCGTAACAAATAAGCATATCAGCATATTCCTCAGGTGTGTAGGATGTCATTCTCAACACTTCCGTATCCCAGGTATAAATCAGAGTCCGGTTAACAAACACAGTAGTCAAAAATCAGAAGAAATAGTCCAGAATCACAGCCAAGTCGATAAAGAGAGCAAAAAGATATCAGATCTACTATGTACGAAGCACAAAAGCTGACTGATAACCTAACAATACCCCCTGTTGTATTCCCTAACCGGTCTCTACACATTTTTTCTTTCCTACATAAATCGTCATTTGTCTCGTTTCGTCGTCATAATGTTTCGTCGTCAACATTGTCGTCGTCATAATGTTTTCTGCAATTGTAATTACTTAGATAAAGCCATAGTAAATTGTCTACCGTCTGACCATAGTGGACAAACAGTAACTTTTAGGTGTAACACGCCATTGCAAAAAGTTCAGATTAAATTTAGACCTATAACTTCCAGCAAATTAGATAGATATAATAATTCCCTACAAAACAAATTAAGTCTTATGAGCCTTGACGATATTAATATAAATCAATTGTATGAGCGTTTCTTTTCAATAGTTCACACGGAATTCAACAAAACTTTTGAAAAGAAGACAAAAAGTATTTGCCCTAAATTTATATTTAGTGATTGGGCAACTAAAGGTATCAGAATAAGTAGGGAAAGACTATTTGAGCTTTATGGCCTTAAGCCTTTTATAAACTCTGAAACTTTTAACAAGTATGTTGCTAAGTATTCAAAAACTTTTAGAAATACATGCAAGGTTGCTAAAGCCCTGCACATTAGCAACAAGATCAAATCAGCAGAAAATAAAATAAAGACAGTTTGGAAAGTCATAAATAACGAGACTAACAGGAAGAAAATACGTAACACTAGCTACACATTAGATACAGCATGTGGTCCTAAAAGCTCAAATCAGGAAGTAGCTGAAGAATTTGTAAATTTCTTTACTAATATACCATCAAAAACTACAGAGGCTCTTAATTCCTCACCTGATGTCTCAATTGATTTATTAAAGGCGAATGTGTCTAGCTGCCTGGCTGAATTTAAATTTAAACACATTAACCCTAAGATAGTTATTAAGGCTTTCCGGCAAATAAAAATCAAACTGACCGAAGATCTATGGGGAATGTCTATCAAAGTTTGTACATCCATACTTGAGACTATAGCCCCATACTTAGCTTTAATTTTTAATTTATGTGTTGACCAAGGAGTTTTCCCTGATTTAATGAAATACAGTAAAGTAATACCTCTTTTCAAATCCGGGGACAGTAAAGATACTAATAATTATAGACCTGTATCCGTGTTACCAGTTTTTAGCAAAGTTTTTGAAAAGGTAATGCTTAACCAAATGCTCGATCATTTTAACACCAACAGAATCATACATGATCAACAGTATGGTTTCACCAAGGGACGTTGTACAACTGACGCCGGTGTAACCTTATTAAAGCATATATTTACTGCGTGGGAAGAGTCCCAAGACGCCATAGGAATTTTTTGTGACCTCTCCAAAGCATTTGATTGCGTAAATCACGACACATTACTTTTGAAACTTGAGCATTACGGACTAGGAAAACTTGCACTGGATTTGGTTAAATCTTATTTGAGTGATAGACAACAATATGTACAAATAAATGGTGTTAATTCACAGGGTTTAAAAGTAAAAATGGGGGTTCCTCAAGGCTCAATATTGGGTCCTTTCCTCTTTCTAGTATATATAAATGATCTACCATATTTATTAAAAAATCAACCTCAAAATATGGTGTTATTTGCTGATGACACTTCCTTAATTTTTAAGATAAAAAGACGGGCCCAAAATCTAGATGACGTGAATAATGCCCTAGTTCAAGTCCAGAATTGGTTCACAGCAAACAATTTGGTATTAAATGAAAAAAAAACCAAATGCATAAGATTTGCTTTACCGAATGTTAAGAGTAGTGATTGTGATATAATTTTGAATAAAGAGAAACTTGAATTCGTAGATAAAACTGTTTTCCTGGGGATTACGCTTGATGCAGGGCTACAATGGGGTTCTCATTTAACATCTCTTGCGGGGCGACTAAGTTCAGCAGCATATGCTATTAGAAAAATCCGTCAATTTACTGATGAAGATACCGCTAGACTGGTCTATTTCAGTTACTTTCATAGTATAATGTCTTACGGCATCTTGTTATGGGGACGGGCTGCAGATATTGAGTCTATATTTATTCTGCAAAAAAGAGCCATCAGAGCCATATATAATCTTCGTAGGCGCGATTCTCTAAGGGAACTGTTTAAGAATGTTGGCATCATGACGGTACATAGTCAATACATCTACGAAAACATAATGTACGTTAGGAAAAATCTTCATCTTTTTGGCAAAAGAGGTGACAAACATAATTACAGTACTAGAAATAGGGACCAACTAGTTCAGCCAGGCTTTAGACTCGCTAAAGTAGACTCTTCTTTTATGGGGTACTGTTTGAGATGCTATAATAAAATTCCACAAAGTATTCTTGAACTGAATGAGACAAAATTTAAAACATGCATTAAACGCACACTATGTAAGCAAGCATATTACAAGTTGAGCGATTATATCGCTGATAAAAATGCTTGGCTCAATGCTGGTCCTGCTTCACAAGGACAGGGGCGCATAAATTGATAGCATTGAATGGTATTGTTGGAGCTGCTGAAGATTGTACAACTTTCTTTGCATTGTATAGATTCAATCTCTTTAGTGTTATATAATCGCATAGCCCATATTGTGTGAGTACTATGTACTAGGAAGCTATTCAAGCTATCATTCACTGGAAACCTACGTCTTTTCTTGACCTGAATCTGCCCTGGCGGTTGAGAGTATGTCATGCTCACTCAAATGTCACGCTGATGGTGGCGCGTGTGTCTGATCATTTGATTCCCTTCAAAATGGTTGAGTTGAATGGTGCGGATCCATGCGTCATGTTCGTGAACGGGCGCTGTCAGTTGTGACTGGTCATCTCTTAGTTGCCACGGCTTATTTGAATTAATTATTTTATTTTTCAATTGTATTTTTGTTGTACTATGGACACTTTTAACGTGCACGTCTTGCTACATCGTTCTCACATAATGTACCATCTCAACATGAATGATGTAACCATGATTTTGTAAAAACATTTTGATTTAAAAGAGTGTCCATGGAGTTTCTTGCCCGTTCTTCTCCATAGAGATCTACGCTAGGGAATGGGCAACTACAGTACTTTCACAGTTTTTGTGTCTTGTGACTGGGACTGTAGCTACATTTTTGTTTCGACAATTCAAAAGTGCCTGTAACTGGCCTACTTGAAATAAATGCTTTGATTTTGATTTTGATTTTGATTTTGATCTCGCTCGCTTGGTGCGTCTTAACTTGATGGACAATAGGCGCAGGACCGTAGTACTGCTACCTGGAGCGTTCATACTACTTTTTTTCCACGCAATGTAATACAAACCCTAGATTGTTATACCTCGTTAGATAGCTGATGAAACGTAGATATTTTAAAAAACATCTGCCGAAAGATTACCATAATATTTTTTTCAGATATCCGTTATAGAAAAAAACATTTCTAATTTTTTTTTTATTTCTTCACTTTCACTTGTCTACTACGGTCTATTCAATTAACTTATGCACTATTTTAATAATCGACGTCCTAAAGCATCTAACTACACATGTAAAAATGCAATAATAATAAGATACACAAAATAAACAAAAATAAATGTAGTAGCCTAAAAATCGGCAATTTTCAATATGAAAATTAAAAGTCGAATATCTCGAAAAGGGTTAAGTCAGAAATGATGGGTACTCTACGCCTATAACGGATCTAGCACGACTTTTCCTGTAACCCTGTATATTGACTCACTTTCTAACTAACAAATAAATTTAAACACCTATCTGTTTAGTAATAACTATCAAGTTACTAATATTAGATCAATCAATTGATGAATTGATTTCGCATACACATTGCTTATAAAATTGTCAATCTTTGTATAGCAAGAAATAAAAGGCTTTTCTATTTTATTTTATTCATTTAAGTTTAAGTTTATGGTACCTAGCTTGCTTTCTGAGATTCGTTTTGGTTTCTGGGGAGGTAGATGGCTCTCTCTTCCTTTGACTCATTTCTTTTTACGACTAAGCTATCATATTTAATATAAGCAAACCTTCCTTTTCTTCTTTCTTATTTGAGCTGTATTTGTAATAATTTTCTTTTTTCTAGAACTGTGTTAGGGTAGTCTTCAGTTATGTATACCATTTTATTTCTTACTCTTCACTTCGTTCATTTTCGTCCGGAGCTTGTAAACGAGATAAGAACCGATCTCACTTTTTTGTTATCTTTTTTCCCAATTCTGTAGACATTTTGGATGTCAGTTTTAGCAATAGGAATACCTTAATTGTTTCTTATAATTTCTTTTATAGTTTTGAATAGTTCTGATGGGTTTTCCTCAGTCTCACTTAATCGAAACATAAGAATATTGTTCTTTTTTTTTCCCTTTTAAAGTTGTTTATCTTTGCTTCTATGATCTCCACCTTTTCTTTCAACTTTATATTTTCTTCTAGTATTACTTGTAGGCTTTCATTCATTTTTTTCTACCAGATTATTAGTTATATCGTAGTTTGTTTGTCCATTTTCAATTTCATCTTATTAAAAAATACTTGGAATTGATCTCAATGATCTTTCCGATTTTGATGTTGAATTTAGTTTAACTATATTTTTGATGTCAATGTGTGGACAGCAACCACAAGATCACACTTCGAAGATGATTACTGGTAGAATTAAATTTTTACTGCACAACTCGCAACAGTCAAAGCCGTACACTAAATATGTGGGTGTCAGTAAACTTATGTCATGAACTACGGAACCCAAAAAAATTAAGCCTAAGTATTCAGTAAATCAAGAAATGTTAGAAGTAACAAAACCACTCTGTAATAACCATCTTAAAAAAGATCAATTTATGCCTCTATTCTGATTCTTTATTTACCTTGATCTACATCCAATGTTATCATTCATATCCAGGAGCTGAAAAACCTGTACTCTGAACTGGCTGCACACAACGAAGGAAAGAAAATGTACCGTATGCTCCGCAATTTTGTCTTCCTGACTATCATGATATTAGGATACCTGATCGCTGCAGTTGCTTCCACCTTCGGGATTCAGATCCTGGTAGCGGTAGACGAGGGAGCTATTATAGCAGCTACCCTGATGCTCGCGGCATGGGGATATACCAGGTTCATTTTATATTATCTTTTTCATGATAGCTTTTTTTGGCAAATATTTACTGAGCTATGGTATATTGTATTCAGTTCAGAGAACAGCTTAGAACCCACCTAGTGACCGCTCGAAAATTATATTCAATATAACATTCTTAGATTTATAGTAACTATTTACCACAGAAATAGACAAACGCATAATAAAACGATCCAAATCTTCACACAGCTGTCGCTGTCAGTCGAATCAAATGTGGCGCACTTTATAATGTCTATTTGTAAAGGCACATGTTATTAATATCCTGAGTAAAGCGAATAAAGAGATAGGAGCACAAATGCCTATACAATTAACAATAGCACGACATGGTGCGCGGTAGTAAGTAAAATCTTCCATGATAACAAACTTAAAAAAAAAAACAATTAAGCTCTTTGTCTGTGTTTTTAAATAATTTAATTAATGGAGAAAAAACGTTGCTTTGTTTTACCACTATATGTATGTATTTTCGTTAGTCTATATGTTTGTGTTCAATAAATATTTTGAGTTACATACTGCACCGACCCCAAATAAAATTGGGATAGGGGCAGGCAGATGATGAAATATTTTGAGTTACATGAGTATTGGTTCTGGTATTGGTGGTGGGTTCTGGTTTCAACTGAAACTGAAGGACATGCGTGACATACCTGAAAAAGAAACGAAATAAATATTCGCTAAAAAAGCGTTTGAAATATTTTTTTCTATTAACTAATATTTTTATTGTAATTATTTTCTTTAAATTCAGAATGTCAGGAAACTTGAGGGAAGTTGGTATGCAATTACACAACGTTGCGGAGAAAATGAGACACTTCGTAAGTATAAAAAAAAAATAAGTAAACTTGTTTAACCTTACTAATATTATAATCGAGAAAGTAATTATGTCGGTCTGTCCGTCGCACCTAAGTCCGTCCTGTCTAAGGTGAGGCCTATATCCAACAATAGGCTATTCATGGTTGTAGATGTAATGTGAAAATGATTTGTTGTAATTATGTGTTCTGAGTAAGCTACGGTGGTACATAGATTAGACCTACTTATGCAACAAGAAACCAATCCACACACATGCCAAATTAACATAATTATCCTTTTCTACTTATAGATAGGATAGATTTTGATTAAGGAACGTCTAGGCTGGTTCTTTGTTGCATAATTAGATCAGATTGGCTTCGCCTTTTGAATTAGTGCAACTAAAATAGGGATCATTCCAGAAACTAATTATGTATTTAACATAATTAGTTGCTATTTAACGGTCAGTGGAAGTCGATTGACGAATTTTTAATAGTGAATATAATTTTACAAACGTATTTCGGGCCAATATGGGAGGTCCTTCATGAAGTTGAAGTGCAGACAGAGCAGGACAATTCACTACCATAAGCAGGTAAAACAAACTATGGTTACTGTACTGTAACATTCCTATAATTATGATGAATTGTACAAATGGTTATTCTGGGCGAAGAAGTGTCGCCTATGCCTGTCTTACTGTTCCAGGGTGAGTAGTAAAGGGCACACTTCACCCGTCATAAAAGGCAGACGAAATATGTCGTCCAAGTCATCATCTAGGTGACTTGTCATGTTTATTTGGCGTCATCTGACGATATCCGACTTGTCTTGGATGATCGCCTGCTATTTGTGAGACAAATTGTGTCGTCCGGGTCACATCCTTTGTTAGGAGTGGCTTGTCCAGATGTTTAAGACGAATCGTGTCGTCCGGGTCACATCCTCTGTTAGGAGTGGCTTGTTCAGATGTTTACCAAGACGAATTGTGTCGTCCGAGTCACATCCTTTGTTGGGATTGGCTTGTCCAGATGTTCACCAAGACTAAATGTGTTTCTGGGTTAAATTCTAGCGTGGTTACAGTTACAGACCAGTCTGTACTGGTCTTACTAAAGTGTAATCTGAATCACGCCTAACTGTTAATCCAAGTCATTAAATGGTTTTAGTGTTTGTATGCTGATGTAAATGATTAAGTCAGGATGAGCGAACGGACTATGCAGTTATCTTAATTTGTTTCAGATAAATCGCCCGAGGACGGTCGCAAGTCAGTCCGGCCGTGACGGTGTTCATGTAAAACAACAGGTTGACAGAACTGTCATTGGCAACCTAGCGAACGGTCATTGTCGATGGTAGTGCGGGCGGCCATCTTGAAGTCACTTCTAAACGAGCCTGCACCTGAGGACCACGCTTGTGACGAATCGCTTGGAATTTTCAGCATCGTGCTATTTTAAGATTGAATTAAGTTGATTTCATATAGTAGTAATTGTTAACTGCCTAACTATATTGTGATTACAGTGAATATTGATTAAAATACGTGAACTGTGTTCTAAAGTCATTCATTTCTATTTTTGCGCCCACCTACCCGCATAATTGGAAGAAGATGAGTTCAGGTGAAAATCATTCAGGCCCTCCTGCCTCTTCAAATATAAATCTAAAAATATTAAGAATTTTTATTACAAACGCCTGATGGTATTGCACATTGCGCAGAAAAAAAACATTGCTCTAATTAAATTACTAGGTCTGAAACTTCAAATCAGAATGGATCTAATTATTTATGATAATGAGATCGATTTTGTTTTGAAGTTTTTTTTTTCACAATAAACGGTTATCGACTTATATCTTTCGGGTACCTGTTTGAACCAAGAACTTACTCACCACAACTCTCAATTTTGTTGCAACTTATGTAATTTAAAAATTACTGGAGAATATAGAAATTGTTTTCATTCCTCTTTTTTCATAGTATGCAATATGTGTAATGCAAAATTAAGATTGTACAATTGTAGAAAACCTAGAAACAGCAAAAAACTTGCACTCAATCAAAACATCGTGACTGTATATATAAGTTACAACTTCTCTTATTATACGGTATACCCTGCATGTCAGAATATTTTTATGCCAAATGTCATGATAAAGTATGTGAACTCTGGGAACTCGCCAAAGAAAAAAGCATGGAGGAAGCAACGAAAGAAAAATTTGAACTGGCTGAAAGAAATGGTGACGTTAATGCAGATAGCGTACCGATGATATTCTTTGTAATTAATTTTAGATTTTAAATAGTGCACCAAGCTGATTTTATTTTTATCACAGTTTTTGGATACATGAATCAAACAGTATGATGATTATAAACCTGTAACGATTCTATATCAATCCTTACTTCTGATTTTTCGAATGTTTCTTTATTGAGTGCTCAATATTGGGTCCTTTCCTCTTTCTAGTATATATAAATGATCTACCATATTTATTGAAAAATCAACCTCAAAATATGGTGTTATTTGCTGATGACACTTCCTTAATTTTTAAGATAAATAGACGGGCCCAAAATCTAGATGACGTGAATAATGCCCTAGTTCAAGTCCAGAATTGGTTCACAGCAAACAATTAGGTATTAAATGAAAAAAAAACCAAATGCATAAGATTTGCTTTACCGAATGTTAAGAGTAGTGATTGTGATATAATATTGAATAAAGAGAAACTTGAATTCGTAGATAAAACTGTTTTCCTGGGGATTACGCTTGATGCAGGGCTACAATGGGGTTCTCATTTAACATCTCTTGCGGGGCGGCTAAGTTCAGCAGCATATGCTATTAGGAAAATCCGTCAATTTACTGATACAGATACCGCTAGACTGGTCTATTTTAGTTACTTTCACAGTATAATGTCTTACGGCATCTTGTTATGGGGACGGGCTGCAGATATTGAGTCTATATTTATTCTGCAAAAAAGAGCCATCAGAGCCATTTATAATCTACGTAGGCGCGATTCTCTAAGGGAACTGTTTAAGAATATTGGCATCATGCCGGTACATTGTCAATACATCTACGAAAATATAATGTAGGTACGTCAGGAAAAATCTTCATCTTTTTGGTAAAAGAGGTGACAAACATAATTACAGTACTAGAAATAGGGACCAACTAGTTCAGCCAGGCTTAAGACTCGCTAAAGTAGACTCTTCTTTAATGGGGTACTGTTTGAGATGCTATAATAAAATTCCACAAAGTATGCTTGAACTGAATGAGACAAAATTTAAAACATGCATTAAACGCACACTATGTAAGCAAGCATATTACAAGTTGAGCGATTATATCGCTGATAAAAATGCTTGGCTCAATGCTGGTCCTGCTTCACAAGGACAGGGGCGCATAAATTGACAGCATTAAATGGTATTGTTGGAGCTGCTGAAGATTGTACAACTTTCTTTGCATTGTATAGATTCAATCTCTTTAGATTATATAATCGCATAGCCCATATTGTGTGAGTACTATGTACTAGGAAGCTATTCAAGCTATCATTCACTGAAAACCTTTTCTTGACTTGAATCTGCCCTGGCGGTTGAGAGTATGTCATGCTCACTCAAATGTCACGCTGATGGTGGCGCGTGTGTCGGATCATTTAATTCCCTTCAAAATGGTTGAGTTGAATGGTGCTGATCCATGCGGCATGTTCGTGAACGGGCGCTGTCAGTTGTGACTGGTCATCTCTTAGTTGCCACGGCTTATTTGAATTAATTATTTTAATTTTGAATTGTATTTTTGTTGTACTATGGACACTTTTAACGTGCACGTCTTGCTACATCGTTCTCACATAATGTACCATCTCAACATGAATGATGTAACCAAGATTTTGTAAAAAACATTTTGATTTAAAAGAGTGTCCATGGAGTTTTTTGCCCGTTCTTCTCCATAGAGATATACGCTAGGGAATGGGCAACTACAGTACTTTCACAGTTTTTATGTCTTGTGACTGGGACTGTAGCTACAATTAATTTTCATTTTTGTTTCGACAATTCAAAAGTGCCCGTAACTGGCCTACTTGAAATAAATGCTTTGATTTTGATTTTGATTTTTGAGCCAGTTTAACACCAAATTGAACATTAATAGTCGTCTTTTAGACTTAGTTTTTTGTGATTTATTCTGTGAAGTTAATTCGCCTAGTGGACCCCTCCTTCCCGAAGATCCACACCACAAACGATTATGTATTGATTTACCCATCTCCATGTAAAATAATCTTAAAAATTACGTTACATGAAGGAAAATGTTTTTTCAAGCTGACTTTGATTCCATTAAACGTGAACTAGCTTCTTATGATTGGGATATTTTATTCTCCGGGCTAAATGAAGTCGATTTGTTTTATAAAATTCTTAATCAAATAATTGAAAAACGTGTACCCATTTATGTCGTTAAGAATAACAAGCATTCATATCCATCCTGGTATACTAGACCTCTTAAAACTATATAACGAAAAGCATAAATTTCACAGAAAGTGGAAGGTGTATGGCAGTAGGTCAGAATACAGTACTTTTTCTTGTTTACGGAAACGATTGCGGTAAATGGAAAAGGAGTGCTATAGTAACTTTCTTTCTTTTTCTGAAGATAGAATCTATGATCATCCAAAATATTTCTGGTCATATGTTAAGTCTAAAAAGAAATCGGGTGACATTCCTCAAAAGATGTTGTATGAAGGCAAATTTTTGTCTGATGGTGAAGAAATCTGTGACTCGTTCAAAAAGCATTTTCATTTAACTTTAGTGTTTGACAATAACGACATTACACTCGCAACTTTGGCTCGTCACCAGTCCACAATAGACCTCGGTGGTATCAATCCAAAGGATGTACTTAAAGAACTTAAAACAATAAATATTCTTAAAGGTGCAGTGTTCGCCCTATTATAATTTCTAAATGTGCTCATGAACTATTAAATCCCATCTATCTAATATTTAAAAACTCTATCTTGACCGGAACATTCCCAACTTTATGGAAAAAAAGGCACTAATAACCCCGGTACCAAAAATCTTCAAAAAAATCTACCTACGACCTCTGGCTAATCAGTCAGGGTCACTGCCCAAACAACCACTAGACTTTATCACTAGTGATTTATCACTATTCAAATAAAATGAGCAACATCAGAATACACTGACCTCCAATATCCAGCAGTCCAGCGCAGAACATGTTGTCCCAGTATAGGCCCATATCAAAATTAAGTGTTCTAGAAAAACTGTTGGATAAACTTGTTACAGCACAAATATCGTATGCTACTCGTCACCACATTTCGGACAGACAACATGGTTTTTATAAAGCTCGAAGTGTGGAATCACATATGTTAACTTTAATGATTATTTGCTAAAAGCTATGGACTCTAATATGCAGGTGGACGTAGTGTACACTGATTTTTCTAAGGTTTTCGATAAAATAAATCATTATCTACTGATAGCAAAACTCGATAATGCTGGAATACATGGCAACCTTCTCAGATGGATGGAATCTTATATACGGAATCTCAGCCAAGCTGTTTGTCTTAAAGGCTATTGTTCTAGCTATCTACCCGTCCCGTCTGGGGTTCCGCAAGGTTCTCACCTCGGCCCCATTCTATTTTCCTTATACATAAACAACATGGGCTATGCCTTAAATGATACTGACTACTTGCTTTATGCAGATGATACAAAGTTATTCAGAGTTATTCAGCTTCGAATATTTCACAATAAGTTAGGTGTTTGCTGTCCGAGCGCAGACAAACGAATGATCCTCCCGCAGCAACGGGCGGGTTTTTATAGGTTGCGTTGCGAGTTGTTTACGTCAGTGAGAACACATGCAGGAATGACGTAGTTCGTTGCATGTTGTGTTGCGCCGATATATACATAACTGTAAGTAAGGTCACTATCAATCCGTCTGGCCAGCGTGATATACTTTACGAAAACCCCCTTCCTAAGCAGAGGCCTATGTCCAGCTGTGGACTGCAAAAGTTGTAGATGAGTGAGTTAGATCACCACACCAGGTCAGGTTTGACCATGGAAAATCAGTACTGTGTCATCAGCAAACATGAAAAGATCTAGGTAGGGCAGAGTAGCCACATTGCACAGATCATTAATGTAGATAAGAAATAAGGTAGGTCCAAGGGTTGAACCCTGGGAACACCATATCTACATAAAGAGTCGGCACTGACACAGTCATCAACTCGCGTTGGTACCTATCAGTTAAATACTCCCGGAACCAATTCAAAGCCCTTTTACCCACGTTCTCCAGGCGAGCTATTAGAATCGGAATAGAAACCGTGTCAAAAGCCTTTTGAAGGTCTAAGAAGATTCCCAAGCACTTATGTCCTCTATCCAAGTACGTCGCTATGGTTGAAGTTAGTGTCAGGACGGCGTCCTCAGTTGATTGTTTTGCTCTAAAACCAAATTGAAAATCACTAAGAAGCTTGTTTTTTTCTAGATATTGTCAACTCTCTTGTTCACAATTTTTTCGTGTATTTTAGAGAGCGTTGACAGGAAGGAGATAGGGCGATAGTTACTTGGCTCATTTCTTTTTCCAGACTTAAAAATAGGGCAAACAACGGCGCTCTTAAACTTATCCGGAAATAATCCAGTGGCGAGACTCAGGTTGCACATGTATGATAAAGGTGGAGCAAGAGAATTAACATTTTGTTTTAATATTTTAGCAGTAATTTTATCCAACCCGGGTGCACTACCGGACCTTAGTCCTAAAATAATACTTTTAACTTCATAGGGATCTGTTGGCATAAAAGATATAGAATTAAGTGGTGAGGTGTCCATCGTAGCTTCACGCGATAATTCCTGTTCGGTTTTCCTCAACCCACTCAGCAATTCATTCGCTAATGTACCTCCAATATTAGTAAAGTATTCATTAATCTTATTAAGAGACTCTGTTGGTGTGGCTTCAATATTTAATAGTTCCACAGATGGTTCTCTACTTTTTTTAGGTCACAAAATTCTTTTATTGTTTTCCATGTCTCCTTGATGTTACCTTTGCTTTTATTGAACTTTTCCTGTTAATACTGTCTCTTCAAAGCTTTTATAATATAATTGCATGTATTTCTATACTTCAGGTACTTGTTTTTTAAAAGTATATCGTATGGTGCCTTTACTGTCGCTTTGTGTAATTTATACCTTTTCCTTATCGACTTCACTATACCTTTCGTTATCCACGGTTTTAATTGTCTATATCTGTTAAAAATCCGTACAGTATCAGTGTTACTTTTAGTTATATTCAAAAGTTTAGTTGTTATCATTTCCGTTGCAGTGTTGACATCAGTAGCCGTAATAAGGTTATCCCAGGACTCCTCATTCAGTACTTTTTTTATTGCTTCATAATTAATGATAGTGCAATTAAATGTTTAATTGTTGACGTATGTCTGTATGTAAACCTTCTGTTTAAATTTAAATATAAATTTATACTTATGTGTGTTGAATATAAATTTTAATGTGTGTGATAAATATGTAACTGCCTCACATTTTCTAATTTTTGCTTACCTTATTGTTATATTTTATAATTTTATTAATTTCTTTCCTATTTTTACCTTTTCTACATAATATTATGCTTTTTGTAAACACTATTAATTGTAGCTATTTTTATTTTTGTAATACGCATGTTGTAATCT
The DNA here is from genome assembly GCA_932526445.1 of Phragmatobia fuliginosa. Classification (NCBI taxonomy): domain Eukaryota; kingdom Metazoa; phylum Arthropoda; class Insecta; order Lepidoptera; family Erebidae; genus Phragmatobia; species Phragmatobia fuliginosa. The sequence continues at coordinate 19,013,675 of OW052074.1, forward strand.
CCCATAATTGAGGAAGCACAAGCATTAAAACGATTTGTTATTTCTGTTAAAAACTAGCATGTAAGGTGTATTCCTTGTCGGAGGTCCATTATAAATAAATAAATTAATAAATGATTACTTTCTTGTGTATAATATTCTTTCTCTTAATGTTGGAGCTACTAATATATAACAATATTGGGCAGTGGTCTTAAAATGACATGAGCATTTTACCATAAAATGGTCTAAGCATGTCATGGTAGGGATTCGCGTTGGCCTATTTATTCCAGATATATATTTATTTATGCCCATGCATAGCCATCAAGTTTAGGTAGTCCTCAGTGTCGATAGATAAATGTTCAGCCAGTATGTCGATATTTATATCTCCAGTGAGAATTATGTTTTTTTTAGTAGTACTAGATAAAACTAAATTAAGAGATTCAAGGTAATGTTTCAGATTTCCAAAACAAGGAGGACGATAGGAACATATGACTGTATAGTCAGGTTTAATAGTGACGACTAAACAATTTCCTTCTTGGAAGGTAGGCTCATAAACACATGTCGTAATTTCACTTCGTACGTACACTACCACACCATCATTTTTATTTATGCTGGTTTTTGTCCAGTACTTAGTGTAGTCGTTAATGTCAGGAGGTGGGTTGTTCAAGTTTGTAAAACACTCGGACAAAACAATTATGTCTATTTGCCTATTTAGGGCGGAAATAAAGGCCAGTAATGGGTCAAGATTACAGTTAATACTTCTAATGTTGAGGCTAATAATAATCATTGCATCATGATTTCTCACCCCATAATGAAGCAGTCCAGAACAAAGATTGTGATCGAATTTAAATTATTAATTGTAATGTCATTTGTCAAAAATACACCAAATAAAAACAAAATCATAAATGAACTATAATCTACTTTAGCTGCAAAGACAACAATTGTACATATATCAATATTTTTAGTGATTAAAACACCAGTGACTAGCGTCAATTTGCTGGCACTGCAGAACCCAGAGCAGAAACAGAACAATGGTTTTTTATGGCTTAAATAGGGATCCATACGCAATAGTCGAAGAGGTGCACCACACATATAACGCTGTTGCAGCATTCTAATACAAACAGACCAATTGTGATTCAATGGCGTTTCAGTATCAGAATGTTTTTCATTTAATAGTGCATAATAAATATAAAAAGGAAAATAGGGCACACTTTTGTTCGTTAGGTTGCACTTTGTGTGGTGTAATCTGTTTGTATTTGATACATTTGATGTGTCAATACTGTTGTGCTGAGAGGAACAGAGTGAATGTTTTATGTGTTGTGATATGTGTTGATTAAATATAGTGGGAAAAATGTATTTGTGTTTGTTTGTGTATGCATGCATTTTAAACAATAAATGAAATAAAATAAATTAAAAAAGACAAAATTAATATTTAAGACTAAAATAACTGCAAATATGTCCACGAGGCAGGTAATCCATAGGCCAAGTTTAGTGATACAGGTTACAGTGCAATATTGCTCGTAAACCAATATAGCCAGTCATTTTTCTCGTTGCTTTAATCCTTCAAAATCGGACTCATGATCTATCCTCTTTGTAGGCGCACCCTTCTTCTGCTTAATGTAGACCTTACCATGCGACGTCCAGTGGTAGGCATAGTCGTTAAGCCTAGTAAACTCTGGTGCTTGATGGTATAGCTTCTTAGCTTTAGTGGTAAGACTTTCTGAGACGTAAATGGGAGTATTACCCGGCATCTTAATATGCGTGCTGTTCAGTCGATCTGTCTTATGGTCTCTATTATGTTTCTTTATATTTGTTAACAGCTTGTCCTTTGTTATCGAAGATACGAACTCGGCTGTTATTGGATCTCCCGTTTGAGGATGTCTGTTGCTGTTTAACCGGTACACATCCTTCATCTCATGCGTGTGTATTTCAGTCTTGACAATAATAAGCTGTGTTTTTTCTGTTGTTATTTTTAATATGTTATCTGACTATAACATACAGGTTATATTATTGATTACTTTATTTATATATATTTATGTGTGTGTAAAAGTTTCTGTAAGTATTTTCTTATTTCTATAAATTAGCATATATTTATCTAAATTCCTTCTTTTTTAAGATAGTATGGCTCCGATTGTGGAGCCAACTCCCCCTATTCCTCCGGATCCTCCTGACCCCGAAGAATTAGGTCATTCAATTTCTCAAGTGGCTTTTCGCGGTAAGCACTGCCTTGCCTCTGAAGATGCTATCCGCCTCGGGGAACCGCAGGAAAAGAGAAAAACCACAGAAAATAATATGGTAATTCCGGCTGTTGAAAACATTTATACTCATCCAAGTGTCACTATTGGTGTAAAACTCTATGAGCCCTCAGATAAAGGACCATTTTTAGTTCAGTTTCGCAGATGGAACCAAACTTATCTTCCTGCTATACGATTCGCCCATCAAAGTTTGGTCAGTTTTTTACATTCTTTTAAAATAAAGATCGCTACATATTAAAAAAGTATTAAACAAGTGGGTAGAAATAAAATTTCGTTAGAATTCTTATCAGCTGAAGATGCCAAAAATGTTTTAAATAACCCGATTTTAAATACCCACAAATACGTTGCAACAATCCCGACTTACAATATTACGAAAATGGGTGTGGTTCGCCAAATCCCTTCGGATTGGTCAATGACAGACTTTGCTCAATAGTTGTTCCAGACGGATGTGGCGAAATTTTAAAAGCTAGAAGGCTTAATAGAAAATCTACTGAAAACGACAAAACAGTATGGATCCCTACTCAGTCTGTTGTGCTAACTTTCCGTGGACAAACCCTCCCTAAAAGAATTTTTAGTTACTATTCTTCCCTCCCAGTAGAGTTATATAATTTCCCAACTATACAGTGCTTCCTTTGTTGCCGCTTTGGTCACACTAAGTTACAGTGTCGGTCAAAGCCACGTTGCTTTCGGTGTTCTCAGCCCCACTCTGGGGAGTCTTGTAATGTGGTCGAGGCTGAAGCTTCCTGTCTTCACTGTTTTGGTAAGCATTTCGCTACCAGCAGTGCTTGCCCAGATCAGGGGAGACAAAAAAGTATTAAAACATTAATGTCTCAAGAAAATTTAAGCTACGAGGAGGCAGCCAGACAGTTTCCTCAAGTTAATAAGTTATACTCCAGAATAGTTGATCGGCCTTCCCCACCTTTCACGCTTTCCTCACCTTCGTCATATTTCCAACAGCCCCCTGCATCTGTACCTACTGTTTCTTATAAAAAGACCGTAACTTCTTCCTCACGCCCTAGGGCTCCTTTGAGAAAATCTTACGACAAGGCTGCTCATCAAGCCCTTGTTTCTGAAGAATCGCCATCCCTTCCAAAGGGCTAACTTCTTCAACGTTTTCGCCCAGACGCTAGTTCTCCACAAGACGAAAGTCTATTAGAACTTTTGTTAACAATAGTTGTCAATTTAATTTCAAATAAAAAATCCTCCTTACCGCCCAACGTTGCCCAGAAACTTTCTCAGATACTTTCCTTCTCTTCTAATTATGGCAGTAGTTCTTCAATGGAATGCGAAGAGTCTTCGTCCTAAGAAATATGAGCTTATTAATTTAATTAATTCTTTTGGCCCATCAGTTATTGCCATTTATGAGACATGGTTTGTTCCTGGATCGCGATTTCGGGTCCCAGGATACTCGTGTCTACTCAGTGACAGAGACGATGGATATGCAGGCTGTGCCTTATTTATTAAGCATTGCCTTCCCTTTTATCAAATCTCTCTCTCCCCTATTTCCCCAAGAACTAATATTATAGCCGTAAGGGTTTTTAACATAACTTTTCTTTCTGCCTATATCACTCATCCTCACTCTAGTCTAATCCCTGATATTTTATTAATTATTTCCTCGGTCCCTTCACCAATCGTTTTAATGGCTGACTTTAACGTTCATCATTCTTCTTGGGGTTCTAGTCCTGATGATCCCTTTGGTCTCTCCCTTTTAGAAATTCTGGATGACTCTAATCTATGCATTGTTAATAATGGCTCTCCTACTAGAAGACTTCTTCCTTCTCAGAACCCTAGATCAGCTGTTGATCTGTCAATATGTTCTGCATCTTTGGCCTCTGTCATTTCCTAGAGAATTCTGTCCCACACATATGGTAGTGTCCATTTCCCCATTATCATGTCGTTAGCTAACAGGGTATCCCCCGTGCGTAGTTCTAATTCAACTTTTAAATATAGGATAATAGGAACCAATTGGCATGCATTTGCGTCTTGCCTCGAAAACAAATTAGCTGACCTCTCTTTTCCTACTTCTGACAATCAAGTAAATTGTTACTCATATTTTATTAATGCTATGAAGTCCAGTGCTGATCAAAATTTTCCTCTCAAAAACCTTTTAGCTCCAAAGTGTCAACTCCTTGGTGGGATTTTGAGTGCTCGGCTGCTATTCGGGAAAGGAAGAATACAGAGAACTCATATAATCATAACATGACTGTCCAAAATTTTATGAACTATCAAAGAAAAGCTGCTCATGCAAGGAGATTTTTTTCAAAAAAAAAGAAAGAAGGGTGGATCCAATTTTATGAGAATCTTTCTCCAAGGACCCCTTCTTCCGTAGTTTGGAAACAAATCAAACGTTTCAGAGGAACCTGTAATCAATCCGAAATTACGAGCTATGATCCCTCATCCTGGCTGGAATCCTTTTCCGACAAGCTAGCTCCTCCTTTCGTTCCAAATTTCGATTGCTTGCCTTCATTATCTGGCCCTATCCCATCACTAAATAGTTTTGAGGACTCTTTTTCATTTCCTGAACTCCAATTGGCGCTAGATGGTTTGATTGATTCTTCTCCTGGAATGGATGGGATTCCTTATTCTTTTTTGAAAAAATCTTGTGATAAAAGCCAAGAATACTTTCTAAATCTAATAAACAGTTTTTATGAGTCTGATACTGTACCCCCGGCTTGGAGGCATCAAATTGTGATCCCAATTCTGAAACCCGGTAAATGTCCACATGATCCAAATATAGCCGGTTCCAAAAATAACGGGTCAGTCACATAAACCAATAACGGGTCAGTCACATAAACCCGAATATCTCCCGAACTACGTATGCCATCCTAATGAAACGAAGACTGTTCAATTGAGAATTTAATTATACAGATAAAAAATAAAATAAAACTTAGTTACACCCACAATATTAATCTTAAATTAAAAAAAAACTAAAGTAGTCATATTTTTCTTAAGATTACATTTTTTTTATGATTGTTTTTTTGCTGTTTTTCATCACTTTCTTCATTTAATACTTTGTATTGCCTCCACGTGATGAAGCCTCCAGTGATGAAAAACAGCAAAAAAACAATCATAAAAAAAATGTAATCTTAAGAAAAATATGACTACTTTAGTTTTTTTTTAATTTAAGATTAATATTGTGGGTGTAACTAAGTTTTATTTTATTTTTTATCTGTATAATTAAATTCTCAATTGAACAGTCTTCGTTTCATTAGGATGGCATACGTAGTTCGGGAGATATTCGGGTTTATGTGACTGACCCGTTATTTTTGGAACCGAGTGTAGTTACAGACCTATAGCGCTGTCTTCTGTTTTATGCAAAGTTACTGAACACATGATAAAACATCGACTTGAATGGTTCGTGGAAAACAGGAATTTACTAGGAAGATCTCAATACGGTTTTAGAAAGGGTAGAAGTACGATGGATAGTCTTGCCCTATTATCCACTGACATCCTGATGTATATCTATTACATAGATGTGGGTATGTTGTACTATGCTAGCCGCTCGCCGCTCGCTGCGCGCCGGCAGCGCCCTGTATTAGTAGTAATAAACTAGTATCGAACGTGAACACTTGTTTAATTGCTCAGTATATATGTACCTATATATCACATCCGCATCTCTTTTCTTAATAAGGAATATTTAGGAGGAGTTTTCCTTGACATAACATCAGCGTATGACAATGTTCTTATTCCCATACTCCAGGATAAGCTGATGTCCAAACTCGGAGTTCCCAAAAAACTGGTCTGTTTTATTTGCAGTTTATTTTCAGAAAGATCTATTACCATCGAAAATGGGGACTTTTCTTTATCACCTAGAAAGGTTTGGAAGGGTTTACCTCAGGATTCAACGCTTAGTCCCCTCTTATATAATCTTTATACTTATGACCTAGAGTTATCTATACCTCCAAATGTTCAAGTTCTCCAATACGCTGATGACCTAGCTTTGTATTCTTCAAGTTAATCTATTGAGGCAATTATTGGTCATTTATCTAGTGCGCTCAATATGCTAACGGATTGGTTTAATCATCATGGTCTTTCTTTGTCGGTCTCTAAAAGTTCAGTAATGATTTTCTCCAGGAAGCGAAGGATCCCCCAAGTTAACATTTCGGTCCTTGATAAAATTATTCCGCAGAAAGAAAAGGTTAAGTTCCTTGGGATGTGGCTAGATACCAGATTTTCGGGCGTGTCTCATATCGATTATGTTTTAGCAAAGTGCGAAAAAAACATCAATGTTCTTCGCTCCCTTTCTGGAGTTTGGGGGGGCTCTCATCCCTTTTCACAAAGACTTCTATACAACGCTATAATTCGCAGTCACCTAGATTACGGTGTGTTTGTTTTGGATCCCATAAATAAATCCCTGCAGACTCATGTGCGAAAAATGCTATTTATGCTGGTGCTTAGGATTATTCACAAATATACTCCTATGATATCTATTCATACCTTTAATCGTGGCTGTTAGATTTTTGGTCTAGATTGTGGCTTATGTCTAAACCCGTCAAGGGTTAACTTTATGGTGACATTCAACCAGAAATTCTTCTCAAACCCTGGTTTTCCAAATTTAGAAAATTAAATAAAGGCATTACTTCCACAATTTGTCGGTTAAGACTGAAACACTCATGTACCCCGGTCTTTTTGGCAAAACTCCGAATTAGGGATAGTTCTATATGCGAATGTGGACTTGACGAAGGAACTGCGAACTATATATTTTTTAATTGCCCCAGGACCAGATTTCGCATTTATAAATTTATTCCTGCTCATATTCCTCTCCCCACGTCCCTTAAATTACTTTTAACGCGCGTTTTCACTCCTTTTGTGTATGTCTTAAGCAAATTTATTACTGCAAACAAAATTAAATACACATAACAAATTATTACTTACTCTCACTCTCCTAAACAGTGTTTTTTTTCGGGCTCTACACAGCTCTACATTTATTAAATCCTTTGACAGATTGTCTTTCAAATACATGACATTGGCAAAGTTGTGGCTACACTCTTCCACAAAGCCATTAACCAAAAGTCAAGTTAAGTAAAACTTAGCATGTGCCAATTAAAATTCATTAAAAATGAATGTTGTCTGTTTGGCATGGGTAAATAAATAATTTGTTGAGGTATCTAAAGTTTATTTTGTTGATTACCTTGATATCTCGTAAAATATTTGTATGCTGCGGTTGTGAGGCTCCGACCGCCAACATGGGGGAATTTTTCATGTAAATACTTGTTTTAATACAATAAAGTTGATTAAAAGTGTTTGTTTCTTTTTGTTATCCTTTAATTGTGAGACCCGAGGCCCAATGATGCAGTTGCATCTCACTAGTGAGGGTCACCATGCTGATTGTTTCATTCACAAACTCTCAATCTACACAAGCTGTCCATCAGGCGGTGTAGTCACTTTGGTAAGCCTAAATATAATATAACCACTAGTTGAGCCCCGAGATGAAACCCGTCAATTGCGAAGTATTCGACTGAATACCAAAACAGTGTGTCGATATAATCGAATACCTACTACATACATCAACAACCCATATTGTCCCACTGATGGGCTCGGTCACCTCTCACGAGAGTGTTAAGGACATACGTCCCCACGCGGGCCGAGTGCGGGTTGAGGACCGGCGAGACAACGGTGTGGCTATGTCATCTTGACGTCACCACCCAGATAGGTATGGAGGATTTGTAAAATCAAAGATAACACAAAAGTATAAAATTAATATATTGCATCGTAGAAACCGACTTAGACAATTCATTATGTACAACCATTATACAATAAAACAATGTATGGCACTCCAAGACCGTGTGATGACGTAGGTGACAAAATTTTCCACAAAATTATAAAGTTTGTGAGCCTTCGATGGATGAGATGACGTGTCATGTGTCACCTACGTCATCACGTGTCTCGGAGTTCCATACCTTGTTTGATTGTATCATGCATACAATAAATATAATAAGTAATGTTTTTGCTTACACATCATAATTATATTTAAGATATATCTTTGTGCGTGTACTCATTAGGTTTCACTTTGTGTATGAAACTGGTCATCTATTAAAGTGTTACCAGCTCTCGATTTTATTGCTATCTGAAAATCGTCATATAAAAATAGACATTCTTATGATTTCCAACCATGTAACTCTAAGAATAAATTTATTATAAAATTAACTAAATGTATTTTTTTCTCTGCAACAATTTAACCGGACAACCCTGATCTAATATTTCAAAGTTTTAACAAAAACCATAGACAATAAATATGTTTAGGAAAGATATATATACTAGCGAAGTAAAAGAGAGCTAATCCGATATCGGAATAAAGTAAATCATTATCAATCATACGAATTACAACATACATGCACGTATTAATAGTCGGACGGAACTCGCGTCAAGACAAAAATGAGGCATCGTAATAGCGGCGCTGCGGATCGCTATGAGAAAGAATTTAGAGTTTTACGGTTTTTGCACCACTTCAGCACGTTAGATATGTTGTATATTTATATTACTATAGAGCGCAATTCGTTTCAGAGCTAACCGACTCTAAGTGACATACTTTTATTATTAGCGAGACAGTCGTCCGACTTTTTTTTTCATCCATGACATCATATAATTATATAAACAACAAAAAAAGTATAACTGACTCCTTATCCAATACCTATCCACTTAATTATCGCTATGGAAATAGATGACTAATAAATTGTGTTTATAAATATCAACTAACTAATAAAAACAGGTTACATACAATGTCATCTCTTCAAATAATTGTCGATGTTTTAACAACAGTTATCAAAGAATACCGTTTTTTTTCATACCCAACATTTAAAAGGAAAATAGTAATCAATTTCTCTAGCAATTTAGACTGACATACGTCATTTATCAAATATAGGCGCGAAAATAATTTAAGTACATATCAAGAGAATTAGAAATACCTTCCAACCATTTGCATTTACACTGGTATTTTATGCAACAGTTTTGTGTTATTAGATAAGAGTTACAGTTTTGGCACTCTGTGTGGTATGTTTGTACATTAAACCGGCCGCTAAACTTCTGATTTTTTTTAATAAAAGATGCATAGATTCGTAATAAAGGCTCAAGTGACATAGGCTTTAAAATTTTTATCAAAAGTTTTTATAGAGTCGGGTTATAGTTTTTTAAACTCTTTTCTTGTTAACTTTAAAGCTGTGAGTTTAAAGTTATACTTAAATAACACAAAACCGTTGCTTGATATAAATTTTAACGACCAAACTTAACATAAATTAAAGATTTTTAATCCTCAAAACATACTTAATTTAAATTTGTCAAATCATTTTTTACACAACATTTAAGGCTAGCATCAACTATGCATACAACTAACTATTTGGCACTCAGGGCAGCTGCTTTTATGTAACACTGCTTTTATGTAACACGTACGTAAAATGGAAAAGTAGTCTATGGTCGTGAAAGACGAATTTGTGAAGAATGAGTACACATTTCTTAAAACAGTTATCGAAAAATGAACTATAAGCAAATGAGATTCAGGTATATAATCTAAAAAACATATTTTAGATTTTTTAGTATTGCGATGTTAACAAATGAATCGGCACCATTATTTGATTTTTTTCATTACTAGGCAGTTATATTAAAGTAAATATTGCAGATACATACTCCCAGACAAGTCATGCCCATCATACAACTATTTGGGTGGGAATCGAACCCATGATCTCGGGTTTAGTAATCAGTGTCACCACTGACTTCAAGGTTTTGACTCTTTCGATTTTTTTTAAAACCTTGTTCCGAATTGCCTTATATCTCTCTGAAACTGTTAACACTCACGTCAAAAATGTGTGTATAAAAGCAGCTGCTCTGTGGGTACCATGTAAATGTCATTTAACTGTCACTAAGAGTCCTTCTTGCTGTCCGTGTAAGTGGCTGTTGTCGCTGTCAGCGGCGCTGTGGCATGGTACGGTGATGCTAACACATACTGGTGCACCTGCAACAACACAAAACTCTATTGTTTCAGGATAAAAATATTCTAAACCTACTGCTGCAATGCAATTTCGGCCTAAATGCATTTTTACAGTATTCTTTGATAACGACTAAAAGTGTGCAGCGACGATCCATAGCTAGGCGCTGCCCTGCTACGCGTCTCACCCCCGTGCCATCCCGCTTCTCGCCCCGGCACATTATGAAAGAGCGAATGCAAGAAGACCGGTCTAATCTTGTAATTTATCTTCGAAGTAATAAATAACCTGTGCGTCCATGTGACCGAGTTGTAATTTCTCTCATTTTACTTCACCACTTGGCTACAACGTTACGTCAAACCCCTTTTAACGTGACACAAGTTATTATAAAAAAACAAAATGGCAGGTTACGTTTGTAAAAATTGAACTTTAGAATAATGCAACCGTCTTCCGTTGACCGTTAAATGGCATATAATTATGTATATAAATAGATAATTAGTTTCACGAACGATCCCTGTCTTAGTCGAATTAAGTAAGGCCGTAAAACCGTAAAACCGTTCTGACCTAGTTATGCAACAAAAAACCAATGCCTAAACTTGCCTAAATCAAAATGTATCCTATCTTTAAGGAGAAAAATAATAGTTTTAAAAAACTAAACAAACACGCTTTTAAACTAAAAAGTAGAAAATAATTTTGTGTAACAAAGCCTGATTGAAATATTTTCAGAAAGCAACCTACGCTTTGTTACATTAAAATTATTTTCTACTTTTTAGTTTAAAAGCGTGTTTGTTTAGTTTTTTAAAACTACTTTTTTTCTAGACTAAAAAAGACTAATTTGTTTAATTTTTTTTTTCAAATTAGTGTATTGTCATCGGTCCTCGATAAATCTACAAAATTTGAACGAAATCTGGCCGTTTAAAGTGGGTCAAAATTGCACCCAAAGGAGTCGGTTATAAACATACAGGTGAAGCTAAATTTAAAGCGTGTAAAAAGGATAATTATCTTAATTTGGCATTCGTGGTTTCTTGTTGCTTAAGTAGGTCCAATCTAATTTCTACCGTTCTACTCAGAACACAGAATTACAATAAATCATCATCACATTACATCTACAACCATGAATAGCTAATTGTTGGATATAGGCCTCACCTTAGACAGGACGGACTTAGATGCGACGGACAGACCGACAGAGTTACTTTCTCAATTATAATATTAGTAAGGATAAACAAGTTTACTTAAATATTTTTTTATACTTACGAAGTTTCTCATTGTCCCCGCAACGTTGTCTAATTGCATACCAACTTCCCTCAAGTTCCCTGACATTCTGAATACAAAAAAAATAATTGCATTAATATATTAATTATAAAAAAAAACTTATTTCAACCACTCTTTTTAGCGAATATTTATTTCGTTTCTTTTTCAGTCATATCCCGCATTTTCCCTCAATTTGAACTGAAAACAGAACCCACCACCACTACCAGAACCAATACTCATGTTACACAAAATATTTATTGGAGACAAACAAACAAACTAATGACAGTACATATAGTGGTAAAACAAAGCAACATTTTTTCTCCATTACTTGATTGATGATAAAATAGACAGGGCCACAAACAAACTGCAGGCTGACAAAGAACTTAATTGTTTTTTTCTTTAAGTTTGTTATAATGTAAGACTTAACTTACTATCGCTGATAAGAGCATACCATGTCGTGCTATTGTTAATTATATAGGTATTTGTGTACCTATCTCTTTATTCGCTTTAGTCAGGATATTTATAACATGTGTGTTTACAAATAGACATTATAAACCGCGCCATATTTTAATTCGAGCAACAGGCGTTCGCGGCGGGAGATTTGAATCGTTTTATTTTGTGTTTGTCTATTTCTGTTTTAAATGTTTACAATACACGACTAATTTTTAATGTCCAGATAAAAAAATATGTGCTTTCGATACTGAACATATTTATGTTATTGAAACAAAAAATAATACATGTTAATATTTTCCCGAAAACTACCAAATTTTTGTTCATAACGCTAGATATAACTTACGACTTAATATTACGTAACAAGAAAGTGTCAATGTCCTAGCCTGCGGGTTGCGGGTGCGAGCGGGGTACCTAATAAGCTTTGAACTTTGAACTGATTTGATACGTCGTACACATTGAAACAGAAAATGTTATTCATTGATAATTAAAATACGCGTGTCTAAAATATTTGGGTGACAATAAATTATGGGCGTATTTTAACATTTTAAAAACCATAATAACTCAGTTATTTTTGTTTTTTGGGTATTTGTTCTATGGTGTTTTATGTTAGTATATAAGTTCTGTATCTGCCCCTAGTTTTTCTCTGGTAATTAAAAACTAACCGTGTATATCTAAGAATATTATATTGAATATTATTTTCGAGCGGTCACTAGGTGGGTTCTAAGCTTTATAACTGAAAACAATATACCATAGATCAATAAATATTTGCCAAAAAAAGCTGTTATGAAAAAAGACAACACAAAATGAACCTGGTATATCCCCATACCGCGAGCATCAGGGCAGCTGCAATAGTAGCCCCCTCTCCTGCCGCTACCAGGATCTGAATCCCGAAGGTGGAAGCCACTACACCCATTAGGTATCCTAAAATCATGATGGTCAGGAAGACAATAGGTGTGCCGAACATACGGTACATATTCTTTCCTTCGTTGTGTGCAGCCAGCTGGGAGTACAGTTCTTCCAGTTCCTGGATATGGATGAGAACCTTGGATGTAGATCAAGGTAAATAAATAATCAGAATAGAGGCAAAAGTGGATTTTTTGTAAGATGGTTATTTCAGAGTGGTTTTGTTATTTCTAATATTTCTTGATTTACTAAATACTTAAGCTTAATATTTATTTATAGCAGATGAAAAACAAATGTTAAGGCAATTAGGCGGATACCAGTAACACTTATTTTAAAACGATTTACAGCAAGTAAGGATTAAATCAAATATTGATTTAAGTGATTATTGCTTATTGAAACCCTATTTTATTTGCAAACTACATATGAGACCAGTCATCCAAGAATAAAAACCTCGAAAAATACATCATATCACCTAATATTCTTTCTGTAAACCATAAATAATATCATTCACTAATCGTAAAAGACGAGTAATATTCAAGAAAGAGTACAAATCACCATACCTTAACCAACTCCTGTCTAAAAGTGTCCGACATTTCCGTACCACCCATCTTCTTCTTACTGTCGAAGGAATGAAGGGCTTTGTTCATAACCCTCCAATGCTCCTTTTCCAACACGTCCGCTGCGAGGTGGGGCTTTGAACCTCCACATATCTCTTCCATCAGAGTCTTGTAGATATCACTGGCTTCTGATATGGCGGATCTGTTATTAGCTTCTGCGGTCGCCTGGAATTATACACAAGAGGACTTCAATAATTATTTTAATATCATTGCCAGCCTATAGCCTTCCACTGCTGAACTAAGGTCTCCTCACCACAAGGAATGCAAGGTAGTAAAGCCATTTGATTTTAGCACGAATGCATTGGCTCGACTCGACTGATGAAACGAACTATACGGAGTAACTACTAATCCTGAATCGCGATATAGGGATTCTTGCGTCGATTGCAACGCAAACATGCCAACATCAAGTGTTGGGCAGTGGCCCGCCAGGTATGATCACCTCGCTTGGTCGGAGGATCCTCCCTTTGTGACGTAAGGACACAATACCCGTTTCTCCACACATATACATATCCATCTAAATACTAATTACCACTAAATCGCGCTATCAGGGCCAAAACTAGACCAAAATAACGAAAGCTATTTATTAAAAAAACAATTGTTCCAGTCATAGTTTTAGTTGTGTAGTCTTTGCTGTTTACTTATGACCCCGAGCGATATAACCTGTTCAAAACGTCGAAATGTTTTTACTTAGATGGTATGAACACTTATAAATAAGTCCTGATAAACGAGGTCGGGATAGTGTAAAAATAATTGCTTTAATCACCACTGACCTGTAAAATAGTGGTAGGTTCCGGTAATTTCTCGCTGTTAAATATTTCGATGTAACTGGTGAAGTAATTGAGAAGGTCCCTGGCCTTCACCTTCTGTTCATTGATGGTTTTGGCCACCAGGTTCTCTCGCGCCAGCACCAGTGGTACCAGTTGCTCCAAAGACTCCAGGAATTCTGGTTGGATGTCTGTTTCAAACGTTAAGAATATAACCATTTATTCATCACCTTTCTACCAGTGAAAGTCATATCAAAATCGATACAGCCGTTTCAGAGATTATTAGGAACACAGACAGCCAGACAGACGATAGTTAAGTTAAGAAATAAAAGAATAACTATATACAAATATTTTTCTGTCATACCGCTCAATTTCCCCTTGAAGTTAGGATCAGTAGCGACTTTGAGGCCAGGATGCGGCATCAAGAAACAGGTGCATTCGTCGAAGCAGCGCCTGATGTACTTCCGAAGCTTCTGAAGTTCTTCGTGTTGGCCTTCTTTTATCTGTTACCATGATAGTCATTATGAGAAGTGGAAGTAATTTGCAAGCAGTATACAGCTACCTCGCTCGTCTAGCGGTCAGCTTATGCAGCTGTCGATCAAGAGGTTATGTTATGGATGGGACCAAAAAGTGTTATTGAGTTTTTATTAGATATTGAATTACTATCCCATGAGATCACTTTTTACTTTTCTTATGAATTACTTATAGACAATAATTCCTGTAAATAATAACTAATCTCTTTCCTAAAATTCGTTTTTTACCATCTTGTAGATCTTTACTAACATTTATCCAAAGTTAAAATGACCTGCACATCGGCCTTTTGAAAAATATTAATGTCCAAGACTCCATACTATACCTGAAGCCGTTTCTCCAGGAGTTCCTTTCCTCCCTCTATACCAAACTTGTGATCATAGGGATAACTCCAATCCCTGACAAGAAATAGCAATTTTTGGAACGGCTTTCCTTCAATCTTGTCCATCGCCACACGGCCATAATCCATGAATAACTGAAAACATCATAAGTACAAAACCATTTTAGGACGATCAAAAGATTAAATTATGCAAACGAAGAATACTAACGGACCCAGAATAGAGCCTTGTGATATCCCTGACTTAATCATAGATATATTCTAAATTAGAGTCGTTAATATTCCGCGGCTAATACTATGCTTAAATATATCATTTGAATGAAGTGTAAAGAGTACAAGTACGTATTGCGTTTTGAATACATTTACTACACTGGAGTTGTATATAAACAGAATCAAAGGCCTAACATAAGTCAAGCACACATTAAACATTTTGGAAATCAAAACAAATGTTTCACAGTCACTAGATTGTCAATGCAATAATTTAACTGTTAATACCTCTAGGTGCTGCAGATCATCCTCTTCAATATTTTGTGATAGGTTATAAATGAGGACTGAGGACAGCATTGTGGAGAGTGCGAATACTGTAGCATTGTCTTTGACAGTTGATTCACTGTCGAACGTTCCTTGAGTGTCCATTAGCAGGATCACAACCTGGAATATAGAGTGAGTATTTTACCTTTGTTTGACAGTAAATGTGTATTTAATTATGGCGGATTCTAAAATTACTTAAGATTGTAGTGTAATTACTTAGGTAAGTTATATAAAGTATCTTTTATGCAAAGAAAAAAGAGAGATAGTTCTCGAAAAATCAATTTTATTCTAAAATTATAATCAAATCAAGAGTTTTTCTTACTTTCTCCCCGTTTTCCAGGGTGGTTTTGAACGGCTGTGACCAGAGGTGTATCCCTGTGGTATGGCGGTCCGAGCCCCCCTCCCACGAGAAACCATCCAAAGTCTGCTCTGCCACGCCGAGCCATTTGCCGTCCCCGTTACCCTGGTTATACTGAAACAATCATTTCAGATGATTGTGAAGTTAAGTCACTTGAAAACTAGCAAATAGCGCTGGTGTTCAGCTGTGATCTCAAATAGACGCTGAACTGCCAAAATGAGTAATGAGTACATAAAGTGTCAACACTCTTTCCCATGGGTGTCGTATGGGCCAACTAAGCAAGTTAACAACGTAAGGCCTAAGCAGGTATTTGTTTGCAAAAAAAAAGGAAAACATGAAACAAAACGTATACCAAGCATTCTGGCCAGCGTGTTGTAATAGACCACAGCCTCCTATCAAATTTCAAGAATGTTTTTCAAAAAGTGTAAATTATTTTAAACATTAAGTACAAATCTATTAAAAAAGTATTTAAAAAAGTCGTATTTATCAGAGTAGTAGTAAGTAAGTGAAACTAAAAGACGATGCGACGGCTGGCTCAATTTTTTTAATTAGTTTTTACAAAGTTTAAATACTACTGACAACTAACTGTATCAGCCTTAATTGTCTAATTAAAAGACGTTTTAACTACTTGCAGAACATTGTTTTAAATTCACATCGTTTTTAAAGTTCCGTATGCGAAGATTTAAATGGGGCCCTATTATTGAGACTCCACTATTAGTCTGTCTGTCTATCACCATGCCTGGATTTTGTATAATGAACCGTGATAGCTACAGTTTTTACAGGTGATGGTGGGACTTTTATTCAAAAACTAATTCAAAAAATTGTGTTTTTGCCGGTATGGGTTATAATTAAAATATAACCATAACGGTAATAATAACGACAACGGGTAGATACTTGAACTACTCGTATTCACAATATTAACAGAATATTTAGTTGTATATTAAAGGAAGCCTCTCCAGAAAACTACGTCGAATGTATACAACTAATAGGTGTAGTGAAAATAAATTTACACGAGATACAGATAACTGAAGCCATAGGAAAAATAACGAATTTCTTTTTACTTCCCATTATAACTCGTGAAAAGATTACCTATAATATGACGTCTAATGTTGTACAGAAAATGGTACAGAACCCTTCATGCACGACTCCGGCTAGCAATTGGCCGATTTATTTAAATATATTAGAATTAAACTAACCGTATAATCCAAATACCGCAAGAAGAAGTCCAGTAAGAACGATTTCCCTTTCCTGTAGGCTCCTGCCACGGAGACCAGAATGACACCGCAGTCTTTGACATCGTCTCTGGTGAGGAGGCTTTTCAGCACTTCTTCGTTTAGTATGAAGGTATGATCCTCACTGGGAGCCACAATCTGTATTGACTTGTCTGTGGTTGCTGTAAAAGAAAAATTATAGTTATTTCATTGACCGATCGATTCGTGAAGCCCAAAATCGGATAGAGTGGTGTGCAATGGGAGAGGCCTATGTCCAGCAGTGTACTACGATAGGCTGATGTTGATCTAATGAATTAACCGATTAGGTAGACGTGAATTGCATGACTTGAATGGATGGACTTGAAAAAAATATCTCGCAGCGGATGGATGCGGACTGCCAAAGACCGGAATGTTTAGCGCGAAGAATCGCAGTTTAACTAAATTAGATTCTTCTGGAATCTTAGAAATCTCTTCTGGTGTTCATTGTGATTTTCAGCGTTTAAAGTTGCGATAGTATTTTTCCCGTCGTCTGGTCAATTGTTTACTTCTCCACTCTTCGAAAGGAGACCAAGGGAGAAATAATCTAGATGTTTTCACAATCAGTTTTTAATTTTGAATAAGTCACCTAGACTTTTGTTGAGAAATGATGAAAACTCTAAAAGTTACAAACTTTGGATTGCGTTCGAAGCGGTAATCGGGTTCGATTTCAGGGTCGGGTCAAAAGTGTTGTTGGGTTTTCTAACAAATAAATCTTAATAACAGTAGAGTATAGAAGTTTGTCATTATTTCACCCGCACTTTGGAAAGCACGTTAAGCCGTCGTTTCCGGTTGTACATCTATTACAATTGTGATTACGAATTTAGTACCCTCAAACATGCTTTTTTTTTACTCGATGAAATCCCCACGGACCGTAACCCCGCCGGGGTTTTCTATGCGGAGGGGCGGTGTGTCAGACTCGAACTGACCTAAAACCACACGGTGTGCCCTCTTTGCGATTCTATTTTTGGAGGAGTCCAGGGTGCTATCTCCTTCAGGACTCCTCCCAGCGCCTGCCCGCTCCTGTTGCGGGCTCCGTCTCTTGTAGACCCTCTCTTAGGCGACGTCCGGCACACACAGACGCCGCCCCCTCGCGGATGGCCAGTTACCCTACAACATACTATTTTAACCTTTTAATTTTGTCCTCTGAGTTGCGATGGTCCGATGCTAGTCCCTAGGTAGAAAAACTGATATTCAGGTATAACCGGTTGAACTAATTGCAGACCCCAAATAATATTGGAAATACTAAAGGCCGATACACCAAATAAAAATAAAAACATCCACACTTGACAACTTTGTGTCTACCTGTAAGTGGCGAGACGCTTAGCTTTAAGAACCAAATGTTTGTTACATTGTAATGTTGTATGAGCCGTTGGTGGTTTAATAAATAACACAAACAAACTCTTATTCTACAATAGGTCTAAATGATCATTTACCACAACACAGTTTCATACTACTCTTGTTTTCATTCTTTTGACAGTTTTTGACTTAATGGTTTGCAGGGCATATATATTTTCTATTATTATACCATGGCAACGGAGATACATAGACTCAAGATTGAAATAATGATTTTTTTATGTATAGTGGCGACGAAGTGGTCGGAATTCTACCATAATTAATGTGTATAAGTGGCAACATTATTTAGGTTATATTGCCAAAGACTATAACTTCTACATATAATCACGGATAGCGCCAAGACTACGCTACAATGTTAATTTGACAAAAGAGTATCTATGCGTGTGTATGTTAAATAGATGATAGTGTGTTTATTGATTTGATGTATTTTTTATGACAGTTTTTAAAAAAATAATAGATTTTGCACTCCTCCTCCATATAAAATATCAGTTTGCGTAATTTCATACTCCTCCGTCCACGGAGTACAAACCTTTTCATTCATGTGTTAATATTATTATATTATTATAGATATATATTAACTGCCTCGTTGGTCTAGTGCCGTGGTCGTCAAACTGCGGCCCGTGGCCGGTATTTGTGCGGCCCGCGACACAGTAAATTATTTCAATAGTGAACTAGGTAGGTACCTATGTTCTATGTTATGTAGGTCGGTTTCCGCACTTAGTCCTTTAAGTGGACCGTTGTACGTGAAGGCGGCCGAACTAGGTACCTTTAAACGACTAGATTATAATGTTTAGAAAAAAATATATTTGGTATTCAGCTTTCGATACTGAACACGTATATATATGTAATTAAAACAAAAAAAAACATGTTAATATCATCCCGATTAATTTCTTCGGTTTCTTTAAATATAAACGACATGAACCGAATACGCATAAGTGGGCAAACGTCCTTACTCTGCGGCCCGGTGCCGATACCCACATTGTACTGTGTGGCCCTTGGTTAGAAAACTGTGATGACCGCTGGTCTAGTGGATAGCGTATGCGATTGCTAATCAAGACGTCTCGGGTACAAATCTCGGGTCGGGCCAAAAAGTGTTTTTGGGTTTTTCTTACGAAATCCTAATAGCAGCCCGGAGTTTGGAAGTTTGGCGGTGATTCACGCCCGTGCCTCGGAGAGCACGTAAAGCCGTCGGTCCCGGTTGTCATGAACATCTATGGCAATCGTTATTGGGAAGTCAGTGCCCTCAAATATACTGACAACTAATTCAATCTTCGTATTTCAGTTCTCACTTAGGGTTGCGGAGGTCCGATGCCAGTCGCTCCGTAGAAAAACTGATATTCAGGTATAACCGGTTGAACTAGTAGCCGACCCCAAATAAAAATTAGGAATAAGGCTAGGAAAATGATGATCTATGTTTCTGAGATTTTCGTGTTCAACTAAACAATCAAAAATAATATCATTCACGTGGCGCGTGGGTACTTACCACTAGATAATTTAAATACAAAGGTATTTAATTACACTATTAAATCATTTAAATTTAAGTAACATTAATGTTTAATTGTCAGTTTTCGCTTTATTTAAAAATGATTTTGAATTATTCATTCACGTTGTATGTACCATAGACTAATACTACACTATACTTTGTCTTATTAGTCTAATGCGTATGCCTATTTGGACTTATGTTATGTAACAAAGGTAAACACCTGCGTGCCCCTACAGCGTATCGTGATCATCATCATCATCAACAGCCTTTAATAGTCCACTGCTGGACATAGGCCTCTCCTTTGAAAGGAGGTTATGGCCTATTACTATACCACGCTGGCCAGACGGGTTGGTGAAGGGTTTGTTTCAAGTTTCTTCGACGAGCACTTCCAACAGCTTGCTCCGAAGCTGATCGGCACTGCCTCCTTCCTTGGGCGTCTTTTGCCCAATCTGGGAGGAGCCAGTGTCGCCACGAGGCAGCTGTACACGGGGGTTGTCCGGTCTATGGCACTCTATGGTGCACCGGTGTGGGCGGCGGCTCTGACCGAGCAGAATAGGGCGCGCCTCAGGCGGCCTCAGAGAACTCTGGCGGTCAGAGCCATACGGGGCTACCGCACCGTATCGACGGAGGCGGCGTGCGCCCTGGCCGGAACACCCCCGTGGGATTTGGAGGCGGAAGTGCTCGCCGACGTTTATCGGCGAGTGGCTAACTACCGGGCGGAGAGTGGTGGAGTTAGACCTCCGCCCGAGGACGTGCGCGAGTGGCGCGAAGCCGCTCACCGAGCCACGATGGATCGCTGGTCGGTCCGGCTGGAGACTCCACGTGCTGGCTTCGCCACCGTAGAGGCGCTTCAGCCGGTCATCGGCGAATGGGCAGTGCGGCAGCACGGGACCCTTACCTTCCGACTGACGCAGGTTCTTTCCGGGCATGGTTGCTTCGGAAAGTACCTGCACTCGGTCGCCAGGAGGGAATTGAGTCCCGCTTGCCACCACTGCGACTGCAGTGAGGATTCGGCTCATCACACGCTGGCGGTCTGCCCCGCATGGAAGACGCAGCGCCGAGTCCTCACTGCAGTCATCGGAGGGGATCTCTCGCTGCCGGCCGCCGTTCGTTCCATGGTCGGCAGCGAGAGCTCATTTACCGCGGTCGCAACCTTCTGCGAGGACGTAATCACGCAGAAGGAGGCGGCGGAGAAGGCCCGGGAGGACGACATACAATCGGACCAGATTCGCCGCCGGCGACTCGGGCGGCGGAGGCGCGAACATCTGCGCCTCATGCCGCCTTGAGTGTGGCCGCGGGTGGACGGGACGGGTTTTCCCTCCACCCGCATTATGTGGCCAGCCGCGAGGGGGCGGCGTCGGTGTGTGCCGGACGCCGCCTAAGAGAGGGTCGTCAAACAGAGACGGTGCCCGCATCAGGAGCGGGCAGGCGCTGGAGAAGTTTCAGAAGGAGATCCCACCCTGGACTTCTCCTACTCCTAAACGGAGAAGCGCGGAGAGGGCACACTGTGTGTTTTTTAGTCGGTTCAAGTCCGACACACCACCCCGCCGTAACCCCCGGTGGGGTGACGGTCCATGATGATTTTTCACACACTAAAAAAAAAAGGGTTTGTTTCAAGTTTTCCTTCTCTTGGCAGTGATGTTAGCTGCTTATTTTGTTCCTTTAGTCGGCTCTTACGACACCCATGGAATGAATAGGGGTGGTGACACTTTGTATTCTTAATCCGTCACCACACGGACTATTTTATCGTGATGCTCTATGGTAAGTGCTGACCTCTACATAACTGCTTCGTTACTCTAGTGGTTAGCGTATGCGACTGCTGATCAAGAGGTCTCTGGTTCGATTCCCGGGTCAGACCAAATGTTTGTGTGATCCACAATGTTTCGGAGTGTGTGTGTTTTTTATGATAATATGTTTGTATTTACAAAAAAAGCTATTTTTATGTATTTATATCAGTGGTCTAGTACCCATAATACAAGCTCTGCTTAGATTAGGACTAGATGACGTTGTGTGTAAAAATGAATCAAAATATTATTATATTATACCATAAATTCATCAGCTGACAGACATAGTAAATATCATATATTTTAATGTAAGTGAAAAGAAAAAGAAAGAAAGTGTAAACGCAAGAAATAATAGAAATTAAAAAGATTGAATAGGTACCATTGATTTATTTAGTACGTATTCCATAAAGAGGTTTTATAAATTCAAACCATTTTCATAGACCTGTAAGGTCTAAATCATCATAGTTGGATCAACATGCTTCATTGTCTGTACACACAATGAGGAAATTGGCTCCGACTCTTGGATTCTACTCATGCTTTCCATCAGGCAGAGTAGTTACTTTGGTGGGCGTAGGCACAAAGTGTCTTACCAGTTCTACCCGTAGTCGGCCAGCGTTGGGACGGCCTTAACCCTCTTCTGAGAGAAGACCCAAGCCCTATATTGGGACATTATGGATTGTTGATGATTTCTTAATATACTTACCTTAGAAAATAAAATAATTAATCACTGTAATAATGCTAAAGGCCGCGCCGTCGTTGCTTATTTGCTCGGTGATTGTTTCCGATCAACTAAGGCCAAAAGAAATGCTACAAGCGAATACTTTATTCCTACATTAATTAATTATTTATTTTTAATAGGTTACCAGCTAGTATTATGAGTCTATCAGTGGAAAAGTTTAAAAATGTAGTCAAAACTTATCTTATACGTAAAGGTTATTATACAGTTGACGAATTTTTAAATGATAAAGAAAAATGGTTTTGACTACTTGCTCCTTATCATTTTATTCTACTCATGTGAAAGTTGTTATCACATTGTTTAAGAACATGATTTTACTTTTGTAAGTAAAGATTCTACGTGACTAATAAAGGCCATTCTTCTCTTTCTTTTGATCTTATAATTAATATTTTATATTTAATCTTTTGTTACCAGTAATTTGGCCAATATTTGAGTACATATTGTTTTTACCTTTGTTGTAAGTAGATGCTCCTACTATGTTGTACCCACTGAGGCTGTTGTTTTTTTTTTTTTTTAAATTAGCATAAGTTCTAATTTTTAATCACTATAATTTGCATCAGTCCTCTAACATGGTGTATAGTATATTAGTGGCAGCACCTTACCCCCATATCAGGTTTATTATATTAAAACATTAAAACTATGTAAACATTGGCGATTTGAAAGGAGTGGCCGCGAGTTTTTATTGCCATGTTCTTTTCTCCGGCTCTACCTATTGTTTGCGAACATGGCATAAATGTACATGTAGAATCTTGACCTGTCACAAGAGATGTATTGCATCCTAAGTGAATAAAGAAATTTGAATTTGAATTTGAATTACATTTATTTACTTATTCATTTCGGATCACCAACAAATGATAAACACATCAAATATGAATATAAAGAAAACAAAATACATGCCCTGTGCTCATTCAGTTAATCAATTAGGATTATTGACTGCACGGTTGGCCTAGTGGCTTAAGCGGTCGCCACACCGCTTCCTACTGCGCCAAGTGTCGTGGGTTCAAATCAAACGTAGGTAACACTTTGTGTGATTGACAATTTGTTGTTCTGAGTCTGGGTAATGAACTTCATATATATTTTTTTTAGTTTTATCACTCTCTTATTTTAGAAGTTACAGGGGGGGGGGGACACATTTTTCCACTTAGGAAGTGTCTCTCGCGCAAACTATTCGGTTTAGAAACCTTAGTATCGTTTTTGAGGACCTATCCATAGAAGGGTTTGATGAATTTTTTTTTTTTTTAGTTTCAGTTCCAAGTAAACTTGGTGAGTAAATATATTCTGTGAACCGCATTAATATTTTCTCACAAAAATAGAAAAACCAATAAATGGGGGTTCTACTCACCAAGTTTCAACAGTATAATTCTTATAGTTTCGGAAAAAAGTGGCTGTAACATACGGACAGAATCTATAAGGGTTCCGTTTTTAGGGTTCCGGTGCCAAATGGCAAAAAACGGAACCCTTATAGATTCGTCATGTCTGTCTGTCCGTTCGTATGTCACAGCCATTTTTTTCCGAAACTACAAGAGCTATACTATTGAAACTTGGTAAGTAGATGTAATCTGTGAACCGCATTAAGATTTTCACATAAACATGGATAAAAAACAGTACATTTTGGGGGTCCCCATACTTGGAACCGAAACTCAAAAAAAATTTTTTTCATCAAACTCATACGTGTGGGGTGGGGTATCTATGGATAGGTGTTCAAAAATGATATTGAGGTTTCTAATATCAATTTTTTCTAAACTGAATAGTTTGCGCGAGAGACACTTCCAAAGTGGAAAAATGTGTGTCCCCCCCCCCTGTAACTTCTAAAATAAGAGAGTGATAAAACCAAAAAAATATATGTTGTATATTACCATATAAACTACCAACGAAAATTTGTTTGAACGAGATCTAGTGAGTAGTTTTATTTTAATACGTCATAAAGCGTAAACAGCAATTTACCTTTCATTCAATCAACGAACTACAAGAACTGTTATATAATGTTACTTGTTGATACGGAACCCTTCAGTGTTGTGTCCCAGTAATAGGGAAGTTCATATCCAACAGAATCTCTTGAAAGCAAGAGTTCCAGCACCTTGGTGCTTGTTTAAGTCCATACAGGCTACGGTTAAGCTTTAAAACGGTAGACGTAGACGTTCCTTCCGTGAGGTTGCACCCTTCTGGCGGTTGAACGTATATATAGACCCCCATAGCTGCCCATCACTGCTTATAAACAACTGCCCAAAATCACTTGTCACCACATTTCTAAATTTCACTTTATAACTTGAACTTTTAAAACCGTGGGGACAACATTTGGCATCCTCTTTAACAATAATTTCTTCTTTATTTTTAAAACTAATATTTGTCTTATACAGCCGTCCATGGACATCTATGATATACAGGATATTGTTATGATATGATATGTCTATGGCTGAAATGCCTGTAATCTTCTTTAAGTTCAAACAATCCTCTATTACTGGGCGAGTCCGACTCGCACTTGGCCGCTTTTTTGCCATTTGTTCTGTTTCTGTTCGTAGTAAAAAGTTCTGTGTAAAATGTTTGAAAGAATTTTTCCTTTTACAAAGTTTTAAAAGAAGTCCGCAACAACATATTTTATCTTTGAAGGTTGACTCACTATGTTTTTTATGGAAAACAATTTTGTTTTCGCGGTATAATATCAAGCTCCGGGCAATAGAAGGGTTGCCTGGGTCAACTAGTCTTCTAGAATACTATACAAATTCAACAATTAACCTAGAAGTCATCATCATCATCATCAGCCTATCGCAGTCCACTGCTGGACGTAGGCCTCCCATTGCACACCACTCTGATAGATTTTGGACTTCTCGCATCCAGCTCCTGCCAGCCATCTTATGATCGTCACTCCACCTGGCCTGTGGGCGTCCTACACTACGTTTACCGAGACGCGGTCTCCACTCCAGAACTCTTCTACCCCAACGGTCATCAGTTCTGCGGCTAATATGGCCAGCCCACTGCCACTTCAGCTTGCTAATCCAGTGAGCTATGTCGGTGACCTTAGTTCTCTGACGTATCTAGAAACGTCTCTTTGCAATTTCAATTAAACAACTTTTAACGTTTATCTATATATACATACGGTACTTATATCAAAAGATACATTATTATTATTTTTTCTTATTTTTGCACTGTATAAGTATGTAGCTATGTTCTATGAAAGACATCCAGACTAACACTGTCTCTTTAAGATACGGGTTTTCCTAGTTTAAGAGGCAGAGAGAGATAAAATTTATACAGATTGGAACTAAATACCTCTGACTAATGATTATTTATTTGTTTATAACTTCATGCACTTGTGTACATTGGCGGACTTAATGCCCATGGCATTCTCTACCAGCCAACCGTTGAGGTGAGCAGAGATCTACTACGGTAGGTGCAACGAGGTTGAAGTCGTAAACAGCAACAGATACTAATACAGTTAACATAATATAAAACACTCAAATATACACATAGTTATGTATACAAATATTCACAAACATACATATCACAAACATACATACATACAGACATATAAATACACATAAATATACACAGACATAAACTTATAAGTACATACATACAAATAAACAAAAATACATTTACTACTTATAATCGTACACTGTAAAAAAAATAGGTGTACTCATGATTAAGCTATTCCGCCTTCTCAAGAAGGTAATCATGTACTTACGTTCTTTTTAAATGTGTTACGGCTGGTAGGCATCCTGATTTCGAGTGGGAGCGCATTCCATAGATTATCTCTACACCAAGTTTTTGATGTATACTCATTTTACATACTTTTCTTTTAATTTAATGTTTTTGTAATCTTTCATGAATAAACTATTATTATTATTATTATTTTGTTGTCTGTTTAGGAGTAAATTGGCTACTTTTATTTTAGACTAGCATCACCACGCGGTGTTGTTACCAGTTAAACTGCCGCGAGTAACGACTGCCAATGTCATGGCAATGTGATGCCAAGTTTAGATTTTATGTCTAATAAAGAGTGTGGCCTTTTGAGTTGCATATTAAAATATATTATTAAAACTCATACAGGTTCTGAATAACTGCCTCGTTGGTCTAGTGGTTAGCGTATGCGACTGCTAATCAAGAGGTCTGGGGTTCAAATACTGGGTCGGGCCAAAAGCGTCAGAGAAAGGAGTCAGTGCCCTTAAATTTACTGACAACTATTTCAACCTTCGAATTTCAGTTCTCCCTTTGGGTTGCGGAGGTCCAATGCCAGTCACTAGGTGGAAAAACTGATATTCAAGTAAAACAGATTGAACTAGTTGCCGAGCCCAAATAATATTAAGAATAAGGCTAGGAAGAAGAAGAAGATGCAATTTATGAATATATATGAGAAATAATTGTTTTTAGATTTTAGCGACTTTTAGCGGGACTTATTCGCGATGAAAAAAAAAAGTAAAAACTATAATCAGTATTGTGTTTCAGAGGCTTATTTTTGTATTGCCTGATTGCCGGGTAATATTGCCCGATTTTGTGTACTTAATCCTACTTTTATAATGGTACCACAGCATATTTATCTCAAATTTATTTGTTAACACAGTACCTTAAACACCTATAACCAGGGGACGATCAAGACGCTTCTAACGATACCTTAATTGTCCAGTTCTAATAAGTAGTTGAGAAGCTATTTGGGAACAAATGAACATACATATAAAGCAGCAATCAATCCGCATTATCGACAGTAACGAAGTCACCGAGTCCCTTGAGCCCCTGCAGCTGCGAAGAAATGTCGCCTCCATGGCAGTCCTCTATCGCTTACATCATGGAGAGGACCATACAGGACAACACGTGCTGGCCTCAGAAGCCACCGCTTCAGAGTGGTTGACATACGCTCTCGAACTAAACGGTTCGGCTCTTCCTTTCTGTGCCGAGCAGTTAAAACCTGGAACTCTCTACCA
This sequence comes from Phragmatobia fuliginosa, assembly GCA_932526445.1. Classification (NCBI taxonomy): domain Eukaryota; kingdom Metazoa; phylum Arthropoda; class Insecta; order Lepidoptera; family Erebidae; genus Phragmatobia; species Phragmatobia fuliginosa. Next base: position 19,041,089 of record OW052074.1, read on the forward strand.
GCGCATGTGTTTCCTCCCTTCTATGACCCCGGGTCCTTCAAGCGGGGCGTGAAAAAGCATCTTACTAGGCCGCCATAGTGTGGGTCACCGTGCTGCACTGTCCGTTGTGGTAGTGAGGATGGTGGCCTTCACTTCTGGATTCTGTTCATGCTTTCCATCAGGCAGGGCAGAGTCATTTTGGCAGCTAATATAAAAAAAAAATGGCCTATCTAAATCATAACCCTCCTTTGGTTCCACCCTAGTCGGGTAATAACGGGTTATACCGCTTGGTCACAGGCAGACTGTCTACCCCTGACCACGTGCGCTATTACCCGTTCAAAACGTCGGAATATAAAAGGTATCGTAGTTTTAAATAATTTTATCGCGAATACAACAAAAACGGATAATAATGTGACATTTATATCTTTCTGACTCATGTCTAGTCTTCATTACGCCGGCAAGACTTGTTTTGACAACAACAAATTCGAATCTCAAATAGCAATTGTCATCCAGTAATACTGCATGTTTCATTGATACGCTAAAGGTTAAGTGCCTTTTATTTTTGTCTGATCCATTCTCTGGTTTGATGACGAGAGTAGTGTATTTGGACATCTGACACACAACAACATCTAGTCCCAAACTAAGCAGAGCTTGTACTATGGGTACTAGACAACTGATATAAAAACATAAACATACTTTTTTTTGTAAATACATACATTATCATATATCGAAAACACCCAAACTCCGAAACAAATATTTGCTAATCACATAAATATTTGAGACCTCTTGATCAGCAGCCGTATACGCTAACCACTAGACCAACAAGGCAGTCTAGAATTTAATTATAAGTACAGTTTAATAAATTTGAATAAATTCCCGCCATTGATTTAGTGCACAATTGAGTATGTTCTAGATTTATCTGTTCAAACGCAGAATTAAAGAAGTACCAACCGTCACGGATGCTGAACACAAATATTGTGTATCATAAATATTTATAAAAAAAAATGTATTTTTAGCTATGGTAAACTACTGTAGTAGACAACAGCGTTCTAAAATTAAATACAATTAAAATAATCTTTACAGGTCCATCTTTATTGATATTGTAAATTGATGTGGTGATTTAATTGAACGCACTAACCTCAAAAACTACTGTTTCAAATTGAAATACTTACTATTTTTGATTTCAATAAGGTGTTTCTCGAGGATATCGCCGATAGATAAATAAATATTTCGGACATCTTACACACAACGTCATCTAGTCCCAAACTAAGGAACTGGTAAGAAAACGATGTGGCTAACAATTGATCATACCGATACATTTTCCATCCCAATGTTGCCTGGAAGAGATTGCCTTTGGCAATAAGGCCGCCCTTTGTACACTACATATATGTCATTTTATGTACTCTATAGAATTTAGGACATCGACATAGCCCACCGGATTAGCAAGCTGAAGTGGTTGCGGGCTGGCCGTATTAGCCGCAGAACTGATGACCGTTGGGGTAGAAGAGTTCTGGAGTGGAGTCCGCATCTCGGTAAATGTAGTGTAGGACACCCACAGGCGAGGTGGAGTGACAACCTGCGTAAGATGGCTGGCAGTAACTGGATGCGAGAAGCCCAAAATCGATCAGATTGGTGTGCAATGGGAGAGGCCTATGTCCAGCAGTGGACTGCGATAGGCTGATTTTCTTTTCTTTTTTTTCTAATGTACTCTATTGTAACTCTGTACTAAGGTGTGAAAATAGTTTTGTATTCTATTCTATTCTAACAATCTAGCCGTTTTATGTTTTAAGGCCTCCAACTAAGCTTCACGACTGTTATCTTATGACATCAACCGACTGCTTATCGTGATCTCAGAATCACGGAGACACTCATGGTATCATACCGCTAGTCTAAAAAAATTGCCACAATCATCATCATCATCAGCCACACCACACTGATCGATTTGCACCCTGTGATGTTCGCAGGGTGCAAATCGATCAGAGTGATCGCAGTGCGATCGCCAACCCGCCTGCCCAGCGTGGCGATTATGGTCATATACTCCCATGCAGAGACAACTAAGGGCACAATCGAATATTGAAAATCGATCTAGTCTTTCCAGAGATTTGCCGGGACAAATATTTTATATATTGGCTTTTTGATGTAAGTTTAATATAGGTATTTACGTTGATATTCATTTAGTGAAAAACTTTTCATTTAAATTTTATTTATTTGTGTAGATATTAACTTTACTAATATTATAACGTGAAAGTCTGTGAGTATGTATGTTTGTTGCTATGTCACGGAAAAAGTACTGAACGGATTTGGATGAAACTTTACAGTAATATAACTTATAAATCAGAATAACACAAAGGCTGTTTTTACTGCAATAATCTAAATACACGCACGCACGCACGAATGCTAGTTTACTATCATTTAAATGTATAACTAGCTTTCATAAAAAAATACAAGGAATTAATTGAAATGTAAGTAATATAATTTCTAAACACTAAGTAAACTTTCTTATGTAAATAAATAAATTACATATACATTACGAATTTTAATTTAATATACATATTTATTAGATAAGTAATTACGTAGGTATTTCTTCTTCATAAAGTATAAAAAAAATGTTTATGTATTTATATCAGTTGTCTAGTACCCATAATACAATTTGTGTGTAAGATGTCCGATATATTAAAATATTTATTGAAATGAATAAAAGTAAACGCTATTTATAACTGATATTAATTATTTAAAATTATTTCCTTTAATATTTTCCGGAAAAAAACGAGTGGTCGTGCTCTATACCTGTTAAATGTGTAAACCTTTTAAAACTTTAGACTAAGTAATAGTCTAGCGGAAAGTGACCTTGACTAATAAATCGGAGTTATGGATTCGATTCTAATCTGGCACAAATGATGAGCACGCACATATTTTGTTCTATAGGTAGGTACATGGTTGTAATTTATCTGTATAATATTAAGTATGTATTTAGATAGATTAAAGGATTTTTATCAGCATACAATTTCCATAGTAATAGGTTTTCACATTGCCTTGTGTTAATTAAATATGTGAAGTTATTATTATGAACCAACTTTAAGTATACTGAAATTCAATCAATTCATTTTTATATCCAGTACAATAACACTGTTAGAACGATAACAATGGAAATGTTCAACAAAATTGCGCACAATTACGACATCAATTAATTTTAATTTATTTCCATATTTGTAAGTACTCACAAGAAGGCCTTCCTTTTTACTTAGTCGAGTAACAAACCTTTAGAATGCCTAATCCTTTGCACAATATTCCTAAACGATCACCTGTTGCATTACCCGAAACAAGTAGAACAAGCGCATCCACTGACCGTATCCGATAAGAATATGTTTACAACACAGGTGAAACACAATATGACATAATAAACCACTGAAAACACTACACACTCCACTTAAACTTCACTTCTATTGTAAAAAAAAACAAAGAAAATTCGTAAAATACTTACTAGACATTTTAAATGAGGATTTTGTACACTAAAATTGTTTAAAACTACTTTATTTAGAACTGTGCGTTCGTTTGTGGCTGCGTTTCGCAACCGACTGAGCAATCTGAGCATGAACAACCAAGCGACCGGCCGACCTCGCGGTTCGTGTAGTTTTACTTCCTCTCCTCCGTCTCGACAGCAAGCGGTATGATGTCATGCAATACGTTAAACTCATAATATGATGTCATCTGTGATGAATTTGAAATGTTTATAGGGTGTGGAACCCAAACTTTATCTTCAATAGATACATTAATTGTGCTGACTCTTTCGGTATTATGAAGAGTCCCAGTCTTCCTCCTAGCCTTTATTATTATCAAGATTATTTGAGGAGCGACTGGCATCGGATCTCCGAACGCTCAGGTTGAACTAAATTCGAAATTGAACTAGTTTTCAGTATGTTTGAGGACACTGACTTCCCAATAACAATTGCCATAGATATTCATGACAACAGGGACCACCACATTTTCAGACAAAACCGGTTGAGCTTATAGCCGACCCCAAATAATATATTAGGAATAATAAAGACCAGGAAGATGAGCAGTACTTCAGTTCGTTAACTAATTTCTAATAATGTGTTTGAAGAAGTTTTCTAAATATAATGGAAACCATACCAGAGGCACCCACAGCTAAGTTGCCCTCGATGATTAAAAACAATCACCGAGGGTAATCAGGGTCCTACCCACTCGGATGGGTGACCATTAGAGGCATGATATCATGAGCGTCTCCGTAATTCGGAGGTCCCGGTTGTTATCATAAGATAACAGTCGTGAACTAAGTTGGGGTCTTATAAACATCCAACGGCCCGATTGGGTAGCCACAACATTGTCTTCCCAGTTCCCAGCCCAGCTTCGGCCATCGTGGGAACGTATGACCTTAATGGTCCCCTGATAGGTTACGCGAGCCCAGCAGTGGTACACTATGGCTAGTTGATTAAAGAAACCAATCTACATTATTAAATTTAATAACTTTTTGATGTACAAGTAAGCGTTAGGTGGATATGACATCTTGAAAGCCGTCTCTTGAGTAGCAATACATCGTGTGCTTCGGCCGCCTGAAATACGGCGGCCGTATGACGCGGCAATCCTCTTACGTCATGACATCCCTGAGAAAATCCAGCCACTGAAGCTATTTTAAGCCTTATGCTTATTGGTTTAGTTAACATAATCCTGTGACATATGAGGCTCGAGGAAGGCGGTGGTATCGTGACGTCAGTTAACCTACCCTAAAATGACATCACTAAGCTTTAAGTTTAACTTCACCTCATCCATCTTTTCGTCCTATAGGTATACATATAGAATTTCACACGGTCTTAGTCGATCAGCCACTTTTAATGTTATCTAATTTATGTACTTAATTGTTGTCTTGGATCTATATATAAAAAAAAGTAAAAACTAAAACCCAAATATACAACTCACAAGATTTTTAGGGCACTGAATTAAACAAAGCTACTAAATAAACAAGATTAACGACACGTAAAAGAAAAAAAACTGTACATCTGCCGTAGTCGGGTAAAAACGACCAAAAAAATCGTAGATACATAGAATCTACTTACATGAAGATATCAATCAAGGTTTTTTTTTTAATTAAGCTAGCTAAAGTGACTCTACAGCGTCTGATGGAAAGTATAAGTAGATTCCAAGAGTGGTGGTGGACTATGCTCATTTGTAATGCAGCATGGTGACGCACTTTTTTTTTCTATTTTATTCGTGCGGAAATCCCCACGGATGTCACACGTTAGTGGCTATGTCGGATTTGAACCGACTAAAACCGCACGCCGTCTCGGGTACTATAAGGTATACCCTCGAAAGGAAGTCCCTGGAACCTCAGCCACCTATGACTTGTAGATTGCCTCCTGTGTGGGAGCCCCGATTTCCCCTATGGTGATGCACACTCTTCTTCTTCTTCTTCTTCTTCTTCTTCCTAGCCTTATTCCCAATATTATTTGGGGTCAGCTACTAGTTCAACCGGTTTTACCTGAATATCAGTTTTCTCCACGGAGCGACTGACATCGGACCTCCGCAACCCTAAGGGAGAACTGAAATTCGAGGGTTGAACTAGTTGTCAGTAAATTTGAGGGCACTGACTTCCCAATAATTATATTATACTTTGTTCCTTTTTGTATTTACACACATATTATACATAGAAAACACCCGAACTCCGAAATTTGCAGATCATGTCAAAATTTGGTCCTACCAGGGCATCGAACCTCAAGCACAGCAATAGCATACTCTACCAGTGTGCCACCGAGACCCGGGATCGCTGCGGGAGGGTCACTATACAGCTTTCAGAGTATGTCAAGGATTTTTTGGGTTTTAAATATTCATTTATTTAAAAAAAAAAACAGGTTCAGTGATAACTATTATCACAAAATATACTTAATATGTAAAGAAAAGAAGGTATTTTAGGCGCTCTGTCATCTAAAAAATTAAACATCTTATGTTAAATAACAGTTCCCCATATTTATTAATTTTACTTTTAAGATATGAATTAAAATATTTTTATTCTATTTACATTTTTACAATTTGAAATCCCTACCATAGATTCAGATAAACATTTTTTTTATTACATTAGCATAATCTTTATTAATCTTTTCAATTATTGGCTTTAGACTATTGGCCTTTTGCTGTGCTACCTTGTTCGTTGGGTCAAGTGTGAGTACTTGTTGTATGTCCTTATAGGCCTCTTCATACATATTTAGGCCTGAGTAGGCCAAACATCTTCTGTATAAAGCCTTGTCGTTCTGTGGGTCTAGCTTCAGAGCTTTGTTGACGAGGTCCAATGTAGCGCCGTATTCTTTGAATTGCAATTGACAATGGGCTAAGTTGTTGTACAATTTAACCTGTAGAAGAAAAAATAAATGTGTTCTCTTAGTTAGATTTTATACTTAACTAGCTTTTGTATGTAAGATATCCAAAATATTTATTTATTGTTTACAGACATGTGTTACATGTGTTTATAAGGTTTATGCCAGTTACTACAATATCTGTTCCCTAACCTGATGCCATCACTTCTTTGAACTGTCCATAATTATTAATAATCTATGTAAATAAGTAAATTAAACATGTCTATTTATAGTACCAAATGAACAGAGTTTTGCTAAAGGCAGATGATAATATATGTACTTGCATCAAAAAAGCAATATTTAAAATTCATGTGTCTGTTTGTTGCAGCTAATCTCTGGACCGGCTGCACTAACTTCGATAGAACAGGATAAATGGTCCAAGAAAAAATATAAATTTAGTTTTATTTTTCATTATTCACTAAAAACACGATTTAATAACTAACAAGAGTTAAGAATCACCTTAAGATCCATCATATCGTTAACCACCTGCTCGCTAACAGTTTCCGGGTCCAGCGGTTCTGTCGCTATGAGCATCTTAAGTGATTTATTAAATCTTCGGAATGCATCTACTATCCTTTTCTCTTTGACTAGTTCAACACCTTTTTCCTGAAATAATGAAACAAAATAATGTTATGCTGTTGAATCGTAATGCCTACATACTTTAACTTTTCATTCTTTTCATGATTACCATCAGACAGACATAATTATTTATACTTATGATGAATTATCATCAGAACAAACTAGTACTGGATTGCAGGTACAGTAATTTTTTTTAAATATATGTTAACTAAATAATTTTTTTAGACTTTAGAAAAAGTGCCTGATCTGTTGGTCTAGTGGCCAGTATATGGAACTACCAAACAACAGGTCTTGAATTTGATCCCCAGGTCAGGCCAAAGTGTTGTTAGGCTTATCTAATAAGAAATTCTTAATAACAGCCCACAGGATCTTCAGCGATGTTTCATTCCCATGCCTCCGAGAATAAATTAAACTGTCAACACTATTTGTCATGTAAATGGGAATTTTTATTTAGAAGTTAATAAGCTTAAATATACTGAAAACTAGTTCAATTTCTTTAATATTAATGGACTGTATGAAATGCATTAAAAACTCATACTGTGTTTTTATTTAACAAATAGTCTTGAACACGGCCTGCTTCCCAGTTCACTGTTCCTGTCTCATCCATATAATCTGAACATCATCGAGGACATAGAAAACATGTCAATAAACCTATTGAGATAGAAAAAAATACCTTGTGATGCACAGCAGCTTCAAACAGCCTGTCCAAACTCCAATCGCTGATTAAATCCTCCTCAGTGACATTACGCAGCTCAATTCTACATGATATCTCTTTCGCGAAACCGCCTTCACCGTCCCTGTACACCATAGTGGCCACACAAGTCTCGCCACAACACATCTGCTGCAAAATCAATTCAAAGTCTTTATCTATATAACAGTCACTGTCGCCAATCAAAACGTTCCCACTAAAGTTATCACTGAAGATGTAGCTCTCAGGCTCAATTTCACAAGGTCCGTTAGCATTTTTACACGTAATATCAGTAATTTTAATGCTGCATCGAGAATCTTCGTAAGGAACTATATTGAAGTCCCCTGGTGTAATCACTTCTTTTCGTAATTCGCGGTCAGGGCGGGAACTAACAACACACTCTTTTTGCATCTCGATAGTGTATGTTTACCCCTATATTAGTTTCATAAATTAATGTTCTAAATTGTTCTGAAGCTCACAGAAATTATGTTTTATAGAGAAATGATTTTCAAAACATTGATTGTTATAAAGTAGTTGACTTAGTGTTGCTATCTAAAATACCATGTGTTAGTCTGTTAGTTAGTATGGCCAAGATCTTCCTATTTATCTGTGCATTATTATTATATTACATCCAAATCTCTTCAAAAATAGATAATTAAATTTTAAGAATATAACGTTTTCGATTGTTCCATTTAAATTCACACTAGTCTCCTTTGAATTCAAATATTACATGTATTTTCCGCTGTTTCTAATAGTATTATAAAAAGAATTAAAGAAGAATACTTAGCATCGTTTCTCTAAATGGCTGCAGTGGCAGATTCACAGTTCTGGCTAATGCCATAATAATTATTAAATCATATTACATTTAATATTATTTGAGTCGGAGAAGTAATATTATTAAATAAGTCCCTTGTTCTCACAGAATTTTTAAAAGTAGTCAATAAAACAAAGCGTACCTACCTAGCGAACGTTTTTCCATTGTTTTATGAAAATGTCAGAATCAGCTGTCAGTCACGCGAAATTTTTAAATTTCAAATGTTTTTAAAACTTTTTTAGATAAAACCGTGTTGAATTTTTATTTATTATTTATTAGATTCCCATTAAAATTAGGCAAATTATAATTATATTAAATTGGTGTATATATCTATTTATATAACTGATACTATTTCTTTATAAAATAAGTAAATATTAGTCGGTTTAGGAAAAAAGAAAGTAAGTTTAAATAATGAAATTTTCTTATTAATTTCAAAGCATAGTTTATATATCTATCCACATATTATTATATCAAAAAATGCTATATTTTGGTTCGTTCTAACCTACAAATATTTATAAATCAATTGTTTTTATTTCATTTAAATGATACTGTTTGTTTTAGACATCATGACGCTACTATTTAAAAACATGTGGCGCAGTGTACTGAGTGGCAGATCAATAAACAGCTCGCTGCGGTCAAGAAGCTTTACCTCAGACAGTAATTATGCTTTTATTACTTAGAAATAAATAAATTAAAATTATGTGATACTAGATATTGCCGGCGGTTTTCCTTGCATATGTGTCGATTATCGCTACAAATATAGCCTACGTCGTTCTCCAAGCTCCAATCTATATCTATAAAAAAAAAGTGGTTTCAATGGTTTAGCCGTGAAAGTGTAAGAGAGTGTAATTATTAAATAAATTAAGTTTGAGTTAAGAGAAGATAAATTAAAGATAGCTTATTTTCCTTTGATTCATCCTAAGTTAGTAAAAGAAAAAAGCAATTTTTTGTATTGTTTCAAGGAATCTGCAGATGTTGTAAATGATATAAAAACATTGGACATTTTTGACTGCCTTGTTGATCCAGTGGTCAGGGTTAGTTAGTTAGTTATTTTTCCTGGGCGTTTTCCACACTTAGTCCTCTGGTCAGGGTATGAGGCATAAGATGAAGAGGTCTCGGGTTTGAATCACTGGTCGGACCAAATATTTGTGTGATCTACAAATGTTTGGTTTCTATGTATAATATGTATGTATTTACAAATGTATGTTTATGTATTTATATCAGTTGTTTAGTACCCATAATACAAGCTCTGCTTAGTTTGAGACTAGATAATGTTTGTGTGTAAGATGTCCGAACTTTTGTTTTTTTGTTAGATTATAAATAATGTAAGTAACGCCACAAGCCAAAGCTTGTCTATACAGATAAATAGGCGACTAAGGGATAAACTACTCAAGACAACATCAATGCAAAGAGAAGGAAAACTTGAAACCAACCCTATACCAACGCGTCTGCCCAGCGTGGTATAGTAGGCCAATACCTCCTTTCTAAGGAGAAGCCTATGTCCAGCAGTGGACTGTTAAAGGCTGTTGATGATGATGATGAATCAAATAACCTTAGGTTACTTACCGAATCCCTCTTTCCTCCTCCCTAATTTTGAAACAGAGAGGAATTACATAAAGGGTACCATGGTTGTCTGGTTGCTTAAAATTGCCCATGCCACACGGTCAGAGGATGCATGTGACATATATGCCTCCCAAGTATATGAATGTTATAAATTTCGAATTTATTTATTTTTATTTATTATTAAAACAATAAATAAGTATTTCAGATACAACACATCAATAGTCCCAAACTAAGCAGAGCTTGTATTGTGGGTACTACGGGACAACTGATTTAATACATTTATAAAATCAACCAAAACTACAAAACATATTTGCAAACAGATCATACAGACATTTGGTTCGACCTGGGCATTGAACCCGAGACTTAGTTAAATATTTGTACGCCCTACATACTATTACTAGCCTAATTATTACTTACATATCCAAATTCTATATCACATATAAATTCGAAAGTAACTTGTGTGTCTGTCTGTTACGCTTTTACGTCTAAAGCGTTGTACCGCTTTCAATAAAATTTGGCATGGAGATACTTGGATCCTTTGGCTACCGCCACCTTCGGCATAAAAATTTTCGGCTTTGGCACGAAACTTGACCTTGCCAAAAGTTCCTCCTTAGCCAAAGTAAAAAAAAAAAAGATTGATGTACGAATGAGCGACGGCCTGGACACACGCGACGAGCCTCGGGGAGTCACATTCAATCCAGTCTGTAACAAAACTTCTTAATATTTCAAACTTCTACTTCGGTCGAAGGTATGGCAATAGTCGATTACTATTGTAACTCCTCTTTACTTTCTCCTTATATGTAAGTAAATGTGTCACATGTATTAAATAAGGTATCATTTGCAGTGACAGAGATGTCCCTCGCTCAACCCCCGGATGTTGTAATGACTAGCATCAAGACCGCGCTGAGCGCTGCTGATGTATTGCACGCAGTACAGACCAATTTAGCGGTAATGAACCATAAGCACATGCTCCAAGCGTTTAGGTGCTTGTTCAACCTACAGAAAGCTTGCAAGTAAGTGGCTGGCCAAAATTCTTCCGTTCATATCCACCAACTGCCTCGTGGGTAGCGACTATCGATCAAGAGGCGAAATTGTCATTAAGGTTTTCTGATTGCTAGAAACACAGTAACAAACTAATAACATCCATTTCTTCAGGTTTCCATAAATATACTCAGATCAGTGGTTGGGTTTCAATAAATAGGGTCAGATCAGCGGTTGGGTTTCCATAAATAGGCTCGGATAAGCGGTTGGGTTTCTATGAATAGGCTCAGATCAGCGGTTGGGTTTTCATAAATAGGCTCGGATAAGCGGTTGGGTTTCTATGAATAGGCTCGGATAAGCGGTTGGGTTTCTATGAATAGGCTCAGATCAGCGGTTGGGTTTCCATAAATGGCTCAGACTAGTCTGTAATCCGATAATTGTGTATAGATAGTTGTATCCGATAGTTTTAGGGCAAATTTGCTGGATTTATATTTTTGTTCTGAGGTTTGAATATTGTCTTTAGACAAATATTTAATATTGTAATTCCATTTTAGAATACCTGGTGAAATTGATCAATTAGTCAAGGATCCCACATTTGGAGTTTTGTGCCAGAATTTTAAAAAGCAAGCCCGAGCACTCGATGTGAATGAAGCTATAGAAGCTACAAAGGTCCTTACTTATCTCAAGGTCCCAGCTGATTCTGTTGTCGTCCAAACAATGCTGCAATTGATAAAGTCCAACATCAATATGATTAGCTTACGACAGATAATGTTCATGGACTTTCTTTTAACCAGATTCGACACTAAGAACCATCTTGTCGATGCACTAAAGCTGGCTCTTCCATTAGCCTTCCAAATACATTTGCCAATTGAGATTGACAATCAGGACTTGCCCCTATTAAGAGATATGCTGTCCTACGCCTGCTCTCACGACCTTCCAGAACGGTGCATTAACAATATTGTAACAGGCTTGCTTTTACATGATCAGGTGATTGATTCCCAAAACGCTAAATCAATTGTATGGTCTTTATGTCAAGCAAACTGTACTGAGCAAAAATACCCAACGCGGGTCCAGTTACTTCATATTTGTTATGATATACTAACACAGCGGCTTGACCAGCTCACGTACGATGAAGTTTTGAGTACTGTTGCGAGGATCAAGGGCAGGATCTTGGAGAAACACCCGGAATATTACCATGAACAGCTTATGGATGCTGTTGCTCAGTACATGATAAGGAATAATGTCAACTTTGAGAAGAGCTTACTGGTTGCTCGTATTTTGTCACGAACAGTAAGTATTTTATACACAACTACAAATTTTTACACGCTTTTTATTAGCTTCACCTGTATGTTTGTTTGTTTGTAACCGACCCCCTTGGGGTGCGATTTTGACCCACTTTAAACGGCCAGATTTCGTTCAAACTGTAGATTCATCGAGGACCGATGACAATACAGTAGTTTGAAAAAAAGAAATTAAAAAAAAAAATTAAACAAGAAAGACTTGTCTTTTTCAGTCTTTTTTCAAAAAAATAGTTTAAAAAACTAAACAAACACGCTCTTAAACTAAAAAGTAGAAAATAATTTTAATATTACAAAGCACGCTTTGTAATATTTCAATAACCATTAAAAAATTCAGAAAGCACCTCGGGGTGCTTTCTGAAAATATTTAAATTTTCTATATGTTTATGTATTTATATCAGTTGTCTAGTACCCATAACACAAGCTCTGCTTATCTTGGGACTAGATGATGTTCCACGCTTTTTACATTAAAATTTTCTACTTTTTAGGCTAAAAGCGTGTTTCTGTAGTTTTTTAAAACTATTTTTATTTCAGTCTAGTTTCTTTTCAATGTATAATTTTTCGTGTAAATATTTCAGGCACATACACATTTAGGGTTGGTCGAATACCTCTGTAAGCTAGCAGCCTCCAACAGCAATACTCTCGCGACGTGTCGAACAAACATCCTTCTAGGTTTCATTAATTGCTTGTCAAATAACAATTACGAACCAGAACAGACACAGTGGAGAGAAATTCAACGACAAATATCAACGAATCCAGTATTGGATGGTAAAAACACTGCTTTGCCGTGGGCGAAGATTTGCCTCGAACTAGCTTCTTTAGGTCATTACGAAGATAGGTTATTGAATAAAGTATTTTCAAAGACTTATTTTGATGACTTCCACATAAGAGACACCAACATGTTGGATTATCTCCAACTCCTGACCCTTCACGAGGCTGTCAGAACCTTCTACAGTGACAAATATGAGCTTCCAATGGAAGTGCTTGAAAAGGCGAAGTCGATATATCCTGCTCATGCGTTAACGGAGCAATTGGAAGATCATCTCGCACAAGGATTGGGAGGGGCTCAGTATGTGGTGAGGAATGTGCTGCTACCCAACGGATTTGTTGCGGGTATGTCTTTTAGAAACTTTATTAGGTTATGGTTTTTATCGTCTTGGTAGAAAACTGTTGCTAACATCTTTATAATATATGCTTGATAATATAGTCAAGGGGAGTTTATCTGACAAAAAAGAGCCAAATTTTTTATCACTTGTGTATAGATACAAACTGCCTCGTTGATCTCGTGGATAGCGTATGCGACTACTAATCAAGAGGTCTCGGGTTCAAATCCCGGGTCGTGCCAAAAAGTGTTTTTGGGTTTTACTTACGAAATTCCTAATAGCAGCCCGGAGTGATTCACGCCCGTGCCTCGGAGTGCCGTGCTTGAATGTAGCCGTCGGTCCCGGTTGTCATGAACATCTATGGCAATCGTTATTAGGAAGTCGGTGTCCTCAAATTTACTGACAACTAGTTCAGTTCTCCCTTAGTCCGATGCCAGTCGCTTCGTGGAGAAACTGATATTCAGGTAAAACCGGTTCAACTAGTAGCCGACCCCAAATAATATTGGGAATAAGGCTAGGAAGAAGAAAAAGTGTATTATTATAACACATATTGGAATATAGCGTTATAATCCTGACACACCTTAAAATTGAATACGATATGTGTATAGTGTTATTTATTTTGAATCCCTCACGTTTATAAACACAAACATTAAACCTGACTAAAAATCTGGTGAAGGTTACAGGCTACCGCAGACAGGACAGTCATTGGGGCCGAAAAGGCCTAGAATTGCGATCACATACTGGAAGACGAAGCGTGAATAGGCCCCTTATAGTCCGACGGCCTAGAGAAACCGATGGATGCGGGCAACACAGAGCCGGTTGTTGAGGGAAGCCTTGGGGGAGGTCTATATCCAGCGGACGTCTTTCGGCTGAGATGATGATTAGCCCTATACCAGCATTCTTGCCGTGACTGCACGTATCTATTTGACACATCTTAAAGATTATTGTCAATTTATTATAGATGTATTTTTTCACAGATTGCCTTATTTGCCTCCAAAACGGTTACCCAGTGCAGATGCCAATTTGTAGCGGTGAACTGAAAGTACCAATTGGGTACCTAAATCTACCCCCTGCTGGCATTGTGTAAGTGTATTTTGTATATTAGACTGTTTAGGGATTGTGATATTTTCTGCTGAGTTAGAGGTCCGTGTGGTGATGGATTAAGAATACAGAGCGACTAAGGGATAAACTACGCAAGACAACACCAATGCAAAGAGAAGGAAAACTTGAAACCAACCCTATAGGGTTGGTTTCAAGTTTGGTATACCAACCCGTCTGGCCAGCGTGGTATAGTAGGCCAATACCTCCTTTCTAATTAGAGGCCTATGACCATGGACTATTAAAGGCTGTGGATGATGATGATGAGGAGTCCGAGGTCACAGTTTTGATTTACATCTTCTTTATATATATAATTCTTATGTGTATGTCACTGAACTTCTCTCAAACGACTGGACCGATTTTGATGAAATTTTTTGTGTGTGTTCAAGGGGATCTGGGAATGGTTTAGATTCGCAATTGGACCCGGTAGGTGGCGCTGCAATCAAGTTCTGGAATTTTAAAGTTGGGCGGTACGAAGTTCGCTGGGTCAACTAGTATTATATATATTTAAACATTTTGTCTGTTAGTCTGTATGTTTGTTCCGGCTAATCTCTGGAACGGCTGAACCGAATTTCACGAGACTTTCACTGGCAGTAGCTGATGACACAAGGAACAACTTAGGTTATGATTGGACTAGCTTCGCTCCGTGGCGTTACTCGCGGTTTACAATAACTGCGGGTAACACCGCGTGACTCAGCTAGACATAAATAACACGATATCTTGTACAGGATCATCATCAGCAAATAAATAAGTTTGGATACAATTAGTTTGATACTTCCATTTTCCTCCATCCCTAAACATATTTGTTTTAGGGATTCACTACTTAATTAGGTTTCCTTTTACGACCGAACATCTGCCTGACTGAGCCTTGGTTTTGCAGGATATTTCAAAATTGACTGCCTTGTTGGTCTAGTGGTTAGCGTATGCGAGTGCTGATCAAGCAGTCTCGTTTTCGATTTCCGGGTCTGTCCAAACGTTTGTGTGATCTGCCAATATTTGTTTCGAAGTCTGGGTGTTTTCTATGTATAATGTGTATGTATTAAAAAAAAAAGTATGTTTATGTATTTATATCAGTTATCTAGTACCCAAAATACAAGATCTGCTTAGTTTGAACTAATTGGCCGAAATGTCCGAAATATTTTTAATTTAGGCTTTATTTTACGACTTGCCTTTCTAGGATATTTCAAAACCCTTTAAATTTTCCCAGGGTCTGCGTGATGAACTTCGCATCAAGTTGCTTCTCAATGAACAGCAGCCGTCTCCGTGGTACCTTCAGACTGGTGCTGGATATATTAGAGAAACAGGGCTACGCGACTGTACCAATTAATACTAACGAATGGTTATCATCTCCCCTCCATGAAAGGACGCAGTACTTGATCAGGGAAGTGGCCTACAAATGTGGGGAAATTGGCTTGAAATTGTCGACGTGCAATTCATGAATGAAGACGAAAATACTTAGTATTGTTTTTGTATGGGAGGGATAGAAAATTTTGTTGAGTAAATGTCGTTTTTTTTTTGTTATAAATTGGTGTATTTTTTTTGTTTTTTTGTACAAATTTGACCGTGTGGTGGCTGGTTAAGAAAAAAGTGTATATCAGGCCACGCATAGAATAGGGTTCTGTAGTCATACATAATGACACGTGGATATAAATTTAATAATTGTTATATTGCGTGCGTTACCCCAGCAAAAAAGCAAAAAAAATTGGGCCTTAGAGAGATGAGAGTATAACAGAAAATTAGTGTGTTCTAAGGTGTAATTTGTTACAAATAGCAAAATTTGTGCATGTAGTAGTTTAAAAGTTATTCGACAAAAACACTTTTTGCTGGAGTAACGTTTCAAACGTTACCCCAGCAAAAAATTTTTTTTTTAAACGTTTCAGACCCAAACGAAATACATGAATACATAGCTTTTGTTCCGTATTAAATGTTAGCAAACAGCAAAATTTGTGTGAGCTGTGGTTCTTAAGTTATTGTCAATTTTGTTGGGGCAATATTTTGGTCTTGTCTAGAACTTGAAAATGGCTGAACGCAGAAGTTTGAAAAAAATACCATCGATAGACCTTCTTTTGCCTAAATTTGTTTAATCATTCGTTTTCAAATTGTTTGATGAACAGCGATGTAATAAATTGGTTTTAAAAATCAGAAAAAACTGTTTTGCTAGGAAACCAGTATACTTACAATCAAATAAAAAGCTGTAACATATAGCCATGGTTTACATTTATAATGACTGTAAATTTGGAATTAGTAACTTTAAGCAATATGAAGATATAAGTAAATATTATTAATTTTAAATGGTATATTTAAGTCATCGAATACGCAGTTCCTATAAGAAGGAAACGTGGCAAACTCTAACAAATTTAAGTATATCATCAACAAACAAGCCTGTAAATTTCAGCTATCAATCACGAATATTATAAAAGTTATATGTAAAACAAGAATGTAACAACATTCTCTTATAACCCGACCAAATTAAACGGTTACGTAAAAGCGACCGCGCCATACATTCGGCTGACATCTGAAATGAATGGTATTATAGAATATTTTGTTGGTACAGTTACGAACAAAAAAAGTTGGGTCCGGGTGACAAGAATATTGAATTGAGTATGATTAATTTTTTTTATTTAAAATCAGTCTTATACGCTCACATAAGTACATAAATGTTTAGAAAAATCACAGATAGTTGAGTAATTTCAACATGTTTAGATAATAACTTAGATATTTTTTTGTTTCTTTTAACAAGAAATTAAATAAATATTTACAATGTTTAGTAACATTTTCTTGTAAAATTTTCCTTGTCCTTTCCTTGTAAAATGTGTTCAGTATTTTACACGCATTATTCTTTTTAAAATTACATTTGTTGCCTTCCTGTTGCTTCCATGGTGTCGCGGTGAATGTAACTTATTATTTTTCTCATAACAAGAACAAAAAAAGGGAAAAAATATAGCATACTATATGAAATTTTGTAATTTTTATAATGTTTTATAAAACACTATTCCCAACTGAGTTATGATATTTTGGTTTGCATTAATTTGAATTCGAATGAAGCATTAAATTGTATGACGCAAAAAATTTAAGGTTTTAAAATTAGTTTAAATATTTAAATTACAATCTGATAAAAATATTCTGTTGACTGTACAAAATACCAGATACTAAGCCGTTAATTTACGAAGATATTTAAATGTATGGCGCGGTCGCTTTTACGTAACCTTTTAATTTTGCTCGGGTTATAGGACAGTGTTGTTACATTCTTGTTTTACATATAACTTTTATAATATTCGTAACTGATAGCTGAAATTCACAGGCTTGTTTGTTGATGATATACTTAAATTTGTTAGAGTTTGCCATGTTTCCTTGTTTAATAGGAACTGCGTATTCGATGACTTAAATATAACATTTAAAATTAATAATTTTTACTTATATCTTCATATTGCTTAAAGTTATTTAATCCAGATTTACAGTCATTATAAATTTAAACCATGGCTACATGTTACAGCTTTTTATTTGATTGTAAGTATACTGGTTTCCTAGCAAAACAGTTTTTTTCTGATTTTCAAAATCATTTAAGTACATCAGTGTTCATCAAAAAATTTATAACTAATGACTAAAAATATTTAAGCAAATAAAGGTCTATCGATGGTATTTTTTTCAAACTTCTGCGTTCAGCCATTTTCAAGTTCTAGACAAGTCCAAAATATTGCACCAGCAAAATTGACAATAACTTAAGAACCACAGCTCACACAAATTTTGCTGTTTGCTAACATTTAATACGGAACAAAGGCTATGTATTCATGTATTTCGTTTGGGTCTGAAACGTTTAAAAAAATTTTTTTTTGCTGGGGTAACGTTTGAAACGTTACTCCAGCAAAAAGTGTTTTTGTCGAATAACTTTTAAACTACTACATGCACAAATTTTGCTATTTGTAACAAATTACACCTCAGAACACACTAATTTTCTGTTATACTCTCATCTCTCTAAGGCCCATTTTTTTTTGCTTTTTTGCTGGGGTAACGCACGCTGTTATATTTACTTATTTCGTTATTTTTGTACGAAGTTTTCAAAAGTAAGAGCATTTTACGAGTTAAACCTCTTTATTTCCCGAACTAATAAAGTTATCTTAGTCGTTATATTAATTAATTTTAAAGTGATGACTGCCTTGTTGGTCTAGTGGTTAACGTATGCGGCTACTAATCAAAAGGTCTCGGGTTGGATTCCCGGGTTGGACCAAGTATTTGTGTGATTCACAAATATTTGTTTCAGAGTCTGGGTGTTTTCTATGTATAATATGTATGGATCGACAAAAAAAAGTATGTTTATGTATTTACTAGCTGCGCCCCGCGGTGTTACCCGCGTATATCATTATGGTTGCTATGCAAGTGTGTTATGCATAGCAACCTGTGAAGTTTTGATAGGAGATAAACAGTGATACATATTGACATCTACGTTTTATG
This sequence comes from Phragmatobia fuliginosa, assembly GCA_932526445.1. Taxonomy (NCBI): domain Eukaryota; kingdom Metazoa; phylum Arthropoda; class Insecta; order Lepidoptera; family Erebidae; genus Phragmatobia; species Phragmatobia fuliginosa. The sequence continues at coordinate 19,060,003 of OW052074.1, forward strand.
TATTTTTAAAATCACTTAGCTTTTGCCAGTGTATCTCGATTATTACAGAAAAAAGTAGCCTATGTGTTATTTTGATATATAAGATAAATAACTGTAAAGTTTCACCCAAATCCGTTCAGTAGTTTTTGCGTGAAAGAGCAACAAACATACATACACACATACTCAAACTTTCGCGTTTATAATATTAGTAGGATATCAGTTGTCTAGTACCCATAATACAAGCTCTGCTTGGTTTGGGACTAGATGGCGTTGAGTGTAAAATGTTCGAAAAATTTATTTATTAAAGCTTACCATCATGAATTTTTACCCCCAAAAAAATTGTTTTCGTGATATTATTCTAGCACTTTGTTGACATGATAAAACACATATCCATGTAAAGTTTCATCTTTCGACTAATTACCGTTTTGACGGACGTACGGACAGACATGACGATTCCATAATGGTTCCGAGTTTTGAACTTCGGAACCCTAAAAAGGGAGTGCTAGTAGTAAGAGGCGACTAGTCTAGAGACGAAAGAGAAAAAAAAATTGAAACAAGGCATACCAACCCAGTATGGTCAGCGTGATAGTAAGCCAAAACCGGCTTTCTGAAAAGAGGCCTAGGTGGCGGGGTACTGCTAGACTTGTGAATAACCATTTACAATATCTTTAGAACTAAAATTATAAGGTTTCAGGCAAAGGTCTCACAATTAGAGTCACCCTAACACCAAAACTTGGTGTTCCTCTGACTTGGGAGTAATCTATAGAAATAAATAAAATTGGAGTGTCTGTTTGTCATATTAAAATAACCGCTTTTTACTAAATGCATTTTAATAGTTTGGTAAGACTTGCATGTGGTGTGGTGGCCCCCACTCTTGGATTTCACTCATGCTTACCATCAGGCAGAGTGGAGTCACATTGGTAGGCATCAAACAAAGTAAAAGGTATTTGCAAGTATTTTACGCTCGTACCAGGGCGCCCTTCTTTGAAGTGAATACCCGGTATTATACCTGGTATCGAACCCAGAGCTGACTAAAGTGAAGTCGAATCAGATAGAAAGTTCTTACGATGCATTCGTGCGAATTCGCAGATATTTACGATGCGATGCGTTTTCGCGGTTTTGTGTGGGAGCCCTAAGTAAAATCGTTTACATAATTTTGCGATGTGAACTTAAAATGTGCATTAATTTTATAAAATAAACAAATGGTCTTCATTTGACACTCTTTCTTTAGAGGCACCACCTGAAAATTACCATTCTACACCGTGCTAAGGCTCAGTTCTACATACTAGGCCGGTAGATTTTTGCCGCGCGGGTATGTCTGCCTGCATAATTAGGAGGCCGTCGGCATTGGCTTGCAGTCGATAACTAGTGCCTGGTGGCCCAACTATCCGCCTGCCTTGTTGACGACATTCAAGTACTTAATTGGCGTCCTTCCCAGTTGACTGCACGAAATCTTACTCGAAACATTACATGACTTACTAAATTTCCAGAGGCAAAAAGCCTTTGCAAAAAAGTAATATTCAATGACGTTATCTTCTATAGAGGTAAATTGTAGCTGACAATAATATGGACGGCATGTAGATTAAAAATTCTTCTAGCAGAAATGAGATTGTCAAAACTACGTCAAAACAACGTGCGATTAATTTCAAACCCTCATGTAAACTAGCAACTGAAAAATGAACTTGGTATAATGATAATCAAAAATTGGATCTGTAGAAAAAGATTATTTTGTAAACATTGCTCATTTATATTGCTCTGAGCAGGTATTGTGCTGTACAAACTACGCAATGAATTGCCGAATCGTTTTGAGTCTCCTTCTGGCATTGAGCGTTATAGTAAGCGAATGTAAATATGGGTTTGTGTTGATGAAGGGGAATGAAGTGACTATAAAGGTGACAGACTATTTCGCTGATATCCCGGACGTCCACGTAGCGCGGGCTACCTACAGTAATGAAATTAACAGTACTGGGTAAGTACTTACTTATTTTGTGTGCTAGAAGTAGCCTCCTTATAATTTGCTAATTATTTTAGATGCTATATGGGTATAATATAACTCACAGAAGGCGCCAGCATTTCCTAAAACTCACTCTAGAAATAGTCCAGTCCAGTTTTGGGACAAATCACCTACCGTCCCTTGTATCAACTACTTTTAAATATCTATTACTATAATTTAGTCATATTCTGCCTAACAATCTTACTCTCGACTTCAATTCCTGCCGATCTCAGTCTTGAATTCGACACTACGTAACTATTTTAATCGTAATTTGAAATGAAGTTGATTCATATTAGATGGAAATTAGGGTTGATAGGGATAGGGAAAGTAAGGTCGCTGTTCGATTTGACTGTTGATTGATTTGATGTCTAATGGTTATTGATCCTGACTACTAAGCGAGTTCGATACCAGGACAACTGTTTGCGTGATGAGTAACTGTATATTGTGATCGTTCGTTCCACGTCTGGGTGAAATGTATCTTCAACCCAATGGTGTAGAAGCATCTCAAAAGCTCACCTATAGTGTGGTTTACCCGTCTGCATTGTCTGAATTAAAAATGAGTATGTCGACCTCTATTCTTAGATTCTGCTCACACTTTCCATTATGCAGAGTAGTCCCTTTGGTAGGCTCTTATAAATAAGTTAATAAGTGTATCTAGAAATATGTAAACGTAGTATCTATGTCATCATCATCATCAGCCCATCACGGTTCACTGCTGGACATAGGCCTCTCCCATTGCATACCACTTTGATCGATTTTGGGCTTCTTGCATCCACTAATCTATGTTATTCTGCCTATTTGGAGTCAAATGGTCGCTGACGCATGGACTCCAGAATGTTTTAAAGGTTATTTGAAAGGTTTTGAAGTGAATTGTGCTTTGTGTGTCCCAGGATGTGTATTAATATTTTATTATTGTAGTTGGGCGTTCCTGGAGTTGCACACATCAGCGTATTGTCACGATGAGAAGCAGGCGTACGCAGCTGGCTATTTAGAAGGTTACCTCACTAGGGAGCTGGTTTGGATGCACTGGCAGAATATGCTTAAGGGGTATCTTGATTATTTACTATTAATCGTTCTATAATGTGTATGATACTATTAATACCTGTCTGCTCTGCTTTTCTATCGAAAGAACAGAGTTGGGCTTAATGAAAGATCCGTTTTCGTTTCCAAGCGATGTTACCGTTACAGCAGTTCCAACACGACATAGTCAAGCTTCGCGATGCAAAACACGTCAGCTAAAATCACAACGACATCCTTTGTTTACAACAATAACAACTTTTTGTTTTTTTCTTACTATTAATATTTTCTACAATAAATACCAAAATATCTATTTGTAACTACAACAATATAGTGTAAGCTTCTTTCAGCGCTAATTATTTCACGTGAGATTACTATGAAGTGGTAATCAAATTATTCTTGTAAGAATCAAAATGAAACATAATTTTTCTGACCATTTCAATAGACACACAGGCAAATTACAATAATCTTTATTGTACACCAGCTCGTTCAATTTAAATTCAGTAGTCCATCAAAATCCATCATCCATTCTTTTTGTACATACATTTGTTAATGGTCATACCAATAACAAATGTATGTACAAAAAGAATAGATGCTGATAGATATTAATGTCTTCCATAATATTTATTGATGAGATCGCAGAAAAAAGAAAAACTCTATGGATCAGAACCTAGATTAAATGACTCATTAAAGCTTTAATCTCGTTTTAGCTATTGTTACAACAAGACGGACATATGTGGTATGATAGAAGATTTCGTTACCAAGAATGAAATTTACATGAATCAGATGTTAGAGGCTGATCCTGTAAACCCTTACTGGTATCAGGTATTCACAAATATATTTTGAAAATTACTGCTAACAAGAGCTCTTGGTTTCAAACATCGGGTCGGGCCGTTGTAGGATATTTCTTACAAGCCACAGTATAGAAATTGGCGGTGTTTCACGCCCATGCTTCGGAGAGCACGTTAAGCCGTTGGTCTAGGTTGTAATGAACATTCGAGTGGAGATGCTGGAGAGTCTGGAGCGTGACCCCTGGGGTCGGCCCTACCGTGCGGTGCGCCAAAAGCTCCGCACACCGGGCCCCCCCCTTACGGAGACTCTCCAGCCCAGCTTCCTGCAGGAAGTGGTCGAGGGCCTATTCCCGCAGCGGGCGGAACACACGCCCCCGTCGATGGCCCGTCGTGGTCGTCGTCGGGGCAGCGTGGGTGATGTTCCGCCCGTCAGGGAATCTGAGGTAGGGGCGGCTGTTCTACGGATTCGGTCCAAGAACACCGCCCCCGGGCCGGACGGGGTTCCAGCCCGAGTGATGGCCCGTGCCCTCGACTACATGTCGGACCACCTCAGGGGAGTGTTGGACGCTAGCCTGGCGTCCGGACGCTTCCCTGAGCGTTGGAAATGCGGGAAGCTGGTATTGATCCAGAAGCATGGACGGCCTGCCGATTCGGTCGCGGCCTACAGGCCCATCGTGTTGCTGGACGAGGCGGGCAAGTTGTTTGAGAGGGTTCTCTCTGCCCGCATCGTCCGGCACCTCAGCGAGGTGGGGCCCGACCTGTCGGACGCCCAATTCGGTTTCCGAGAAGGGCGTTCGACGGTCGACGCGATTCTGCGCCTGAGGGCCGTGACCGAAGAGGCGGTGAGAGGCGGTGGAGTGCTGTTGGCGGTGTCATTGGACATCGCCAACGCCTTCAATAGTCTGCCATTCGGCTGCATCAGGGCCGCACTCCAATACCACGGAGTGCCAGGGTACCTGGGGCGGCTGGTGGCAGACTACTTAGAGGAGCGTACCGTCGAGTACGAGGACCGAGGTGGCGCCTTGAGACGCAGGGCCATGTCGTGCGGTGTTCCACAGGGGTCTGTCCTAGGACCACTCCTGTGGAACATGGGATACGACTGGGCCCTACGAGGGCGTCTCCCCCCCGGGCTGGGTGTAATCTGTTACGCAGACGACACCCTGGTCACGGCCCGGGGGGCAAACTTTGAGGAGGCGGCGCGCCTGGCCACCACGGGAGTCTCCCGGGTGGTCGGGCGCATCGAGGCGTTGGGTCTGCGGGTGGCCCTGGAGAAGACGGAGGCCCTATTATTTCATGGGCCCCGTCGCGGTCCGCCCGCCGGCGCCTCGATCGAGGTCAACTCGGTCCTCGTACCGGTCCGGGCCCAGATGAGGTACCTGGGTCTGGTCCTCGACGGTAGGTGGCTCTTCGACGAGCACTTCCGACAGCTTGGCCCTAAGTTGGTGGGCACTGCCTCCGCCCTAGGGCGACTTCTGCCCAATTTGGGCGGGGCCAGTGTCCCCACTAGGCAGCTGTACACGGGGGTTGTCCGGTCAATGGCACTTTACGGTGCACCGGTGTGGGCGGCGGCTCTGTCCGCCCAGAACAGGGCGCGCCTCTGGCGCCCCCAGCGGATACTGGCGGTCAGAGCCATACGTGGATACCGCACCGTGTCCACAGAGGCGGCGTGTGCCTTGGCCGGAACACCCCCGTGGGATTTGGAGGCGGAAGTGCTCGCCGAAGTTTATCGGCGAGTGGCTGACTTCCGGGCGGAGAACGGCTTTCGCCCTCCGCCCGAGGACGTGCGCGAGTGGCGCGAAGCCGCTCGCCGAGCCACCATGCAGAGATGGACGTTCCGGCTGGAGACCCCACGCGCTGGCTTCGCCGCCGTGGAGGCTCTTCAGCCGGTCATCGCGGAGTGGGCAGGGCGGCAGCACGGGACCCTTTCCTTCCGGCTGACGCAGGTACTTTCCGGGCACGGTTGCTTCGGAAAGTACCTGCACTCGGTCGCTAGGAGGGAACCGAGTCCCGCCTGTCACCACTGCGACTGCAGTGAGGACACGGCCCACCACACGCTGGCGGTCTGCCCCGCTTGGGCGGCGCAACGCCGGGTCCTCACTGCACTCATCGGAGGGGATCTCTCGCTGCCGGCTGTCATAAGATCGATGGCCGGCAGCGACAGTTGTTTTACCGCGGTCGCAACCTTCTGCGAGGACGTAATCTTGCAGAAGGAGGTGGCGGAGAAGGCCCGGGAGGATTCCATCCAATCGGACCCGATCCGCCGCCGGCGCCCCGGGCGGCGGAGGCGCGCATACCTGCGTCTCATGCCGCCCTGAGAGTGGCCGCGGATGGGCGGGACGGGTTTCCAGTCCGTCCGCAGTAGAGGCCAACCGCGAGGGGGCGGCGTCCGCGTGTGACCGGACGTTGCCCAATTAGAGAGTACACGATGGAGGTGGTGCCCGCAACAGTGCGGGCAGGCGCCGGTTGGAGTCCAGAAGGAAATCCCCTCCCTGGACTCCTTCCAATACAAAGGCGCAGAGAGGGTCACACCGTGTGGTTTTAGTCGGTTCGAGTCCGACACACCACCCCTTTTTTTTTTTTTTTTTTTTTTTAACGTGTGGAAATCCCCACGGACCGTCACCCCACCGGGGCTCTCGGCGGGGCGGTGTGTCGGACTCGAACCGACTAAAACCACACGGTGTGACCTCTCTGCGCCTGTATTTGGAAGGGATCCAGGTAACTGTTTTCTCCTTCTGGATCCCTCCCGGCGCCTGCCCGCACTGTTGCGGGCGCCATCTCCTCATCCTCTCTGTTTGGGCGACGTCCGGTCACACGCGGACGCCACCCCCTCGCGGCTGGCCACTACAGCGGATGGACGGGGAAACCCGTCCCGTCCACCCGCGGCCACACTCAGGGCGGCATGAGGCGCAAATAGGCGCGCCTCCGCCGCCCGGGGCGCCGGCGGCGGATCGGGTCCGAGTGGAGGTCATCCTCCCGGGCCTTCTCCGCCACCTCCTTCTGCGAGATTACGTCCTCGCAGAAGGTTGCGACCGCGGTAAAACAACTGTCGCTACCGGCCATGGAGCGAACTACGACCGGCAGCGAGAGTTCCTCTCCGATGACTGCAGTGAGGGCCCGGCGCTGCGCCGCCCATGCGGGGCAGACCGCCAGCGTGTGCTGGGCCGTGTCCTCACTGCAGTCGCAGTGGTGGCAGGCGGGACTCAATTCCCTCCTCGCGACCGAGTGCAGATACTTTCCGAAGCAACCGTGCCCGGAAAGCACCTGCGTCAGCCGGAAGGAAAGGGTCCCGTGCTGCCGCCCTGCCCACTCGGCGATGACCGGCTGGAGAGCCTCCACGGTGGCGAAGCCAGCGCGTGGAGTCTCCAGCCGGAAAGACCATCTAGCCAAGGTGGCTCGACGAGCGGCTTCGCGCCACTCGCGCACGTCCTCGGGCGGAGGGCGGATGCCCCTCTCCGCCCGGAATTCAGCCACTCGTCGATAAACTTCGGCGAGCACTTCCGCCTCCAAATCCCACGGGGGTGTTCCGGCCAAGGCGCAGGCCGCTTCGGTCGACACCGTGCGGTATCCGCGTATGGCTCTGACCGCCAATATCCTCTGGGGGCGCCAGAGGCGCGCCCTATTCTGGGCGGACAGAGCCGCCGCCCACACCGGTGCACCGTACAGTGCCATCGACCGGACCACCCCCGTGTACAGCCGCCTAGTGGGAACACTGGCCCCGCCCAAATTGGGCAAAAGTCGCCCGAGGGCGGAGGCAGTGTCCACCAACTTTGGGGCTAGCTGTTTGAAGTGCTCGTCGAAGAGCCACCTTCCGTCTAGGACCAGACCCAGGTACCTCATCTGGGCCCGGACCGGTACGAGAACCGAGTTGACCTCAATCGAGGCGCCGGCGGGTGGACCACGACGGGGCCCGTGAAAGAGTAGGGCCTCCGTCTTATCCAGGGCCACCCGCAGACCCAGCGCCTCGATGCGCCCGACCACCATGGACACTCCAGTGGTGGCCAGGCGCGCCGCCTCCTGGAAGTTAGCCCCCCGGGCCGTGACTAAGGTGTCATCCGCGTAGCAGATTACACCCAGCCCGGGGGGGAGACGCCCTCTTAGGGCCCAGTCGTATCCCATGTTCCACAGGAGTGGTCCTAAGACAGACCCCTGCGGAACACCGCACGACATGGCCCTGCGTCTCAAGACGCCATCTCGGTCCCCGTACATGACGGTTCGCTCCTTAAGATAGTCTGCCACCAGCCGCCTCAGGTACTCTGGCACCCCGTGGTAGCGGAGTGCTTCCCCGATGCAGCCGAATGGCAGACTATTGAAGGCGTTGGCGATGTCTAAGGACACCGCCAACACCACTCCGCCGCCTCTCACGGCCTCCTCGGTCACGGCCCTAAGGCGCATTACGGCATCGATCGTCGAACGCCCCTCTCGGAAACCGAATTGGGCGTCCGACAGATCGGGGCCAACCTCGCAGAGGTGCCGGACGATGCGGGCAGAAAGTATCCTCTCAGCCGACACACCACCCCGCCGTAACCCCCGACGGGGTGAAGGTCCGCGGGGATTTCCACACGTAAAAAAAAAAAAAAAAAAAAAGGTTGTAATGAACATCTATGGCAATCGTTATTCAGAAGTCATTACCCTCAAATATACTGACAATTTGTTCAACCCTCGAATCCAGTTCGCCTTTAAATTTTGCGGAGGTCCGATGCCAGTCGCTCCGTGGAAAAATATCAGTTTTCACTTAAAACCAATTGCCAACCAATTAGTAGTCGATGACAAATAATTTTGGGAATAATAAACGCTAGGAAAATGCAGATGATGATTTTGAAAATTACATTAAACGGTGCTCTCAGCCAGGGGATTATCTACCAGTAAGCTTTGATAACCGGAACTTATAGTACTAGTCTTTTATAATGAACTAAATAAAATAATTTAAATGAAAAAAAGAGTTTTTAAAAGATTTCTAGCAGTTTCGATTATTTTGCATCATTCATAGAATCTCACTAAGTCGCCATGGTGTGGCTCACTATGCTGCATTATATGCACTTGCAATGAGGATGGGGGCCCCTATTTCTAGAATCTACTCATGCTTTCCATCAGGCAGAGTAGAGTCACTTTGGTAGGCCTAAATATAAAAAAAAACTTTGAAAATGTCTGTGCTTTTGCAGGTGAAGCTTTATTATATTCAAATCCAAGGTTTGGCGGATGGATACAACGCTGCTACTCACGATCCATACGCGTTCCTTACCAGCAGAGATATTGTGTTAGTATATTCAGTCAGTTGTAAATACTTCATCAATAACTCAACGTCCCACTGCTGGGTTCCGATCTCCTCTCAAAAGAGGGTTAAGGCCATAGGTCCTCACGTCGCAATTCTTAATTAGATTAGATTTTAATTTTGGTTTTAATTTCTCACATCCTCTAATTGGCTGGCTTTCCTGGCTCTCTAGCTTCTGGTATTTTAGGACAATCGAATAAACTGTTGGCCTGATGGTAGCAGGCTTTTAGACCCTCCCTACAAAAGAAAGGGGGAGGAGGAGGGATTAGTCTGCGGGAACCTTACTCACTCAGTGAAGAACAATGAAAGAACTATTTAACCACTTGATTTATGACTTCAAAGTCTACATGAGTTCGTCAGTCATGTAGTTTTTGACTTTATTCAGATATATTTTTTATGAAATAAAGTTTCAATTTACCAATTTTATGATCATTTTTTCCTAGCTGGATCAACATGTTGGGAGACCTGGACGAGCTCGCTCTTTCTTTATCCTCTGCTAATTATAGCGACGATCAACTCTTCGACGAACATTGCACGGGCCTGGTGAAACTCCTGCCGGACTGGTCTAATTTGTATACATCACATGTTACCTGGAACAGGTAATGGCAGGTTCTAGAATTATAGATCAATACATCACATCGACAGCTTTTAACAGTCCACTGCTGGACATAGGCCTCTGGTTAGGAAATAAATGTTGGCGCTTTATTATTCTCATTAGATTTCGGGGATGATGACTGCTACTGACAGCCCCCCATTTTTTTATATCAGCCTGCCAAAATGACTCCACTTTGAATGATGGAAAGCATGAATAGAATCTAAGAGCAGTTCTCAGTATACTTATTGCAAATGTAGGCATTGCAGCATAGGGCATCATCCTGCATGTGCACTTCGTCCGAAATAATATTTCTTTTTCGACTTTTAGCTACCAGTCAATGCTTCGGATACAAAAAATGTACGTAATGAATCTACACCTCGCTCCAGGCAACCCCGAAATTATACCCGGTTTTAAAATGTCGATGTCGTCATATCCGGCCTTTGTCCAGGTACAAGAATAACATGAACGATTATTTTCACTATCACTGTTTTTAATTTAGAATTTGTTGGTCTAATGTTTATTCAAATTTCTGGCCAGTATCTATGGGTATTTCTCTTCTGTATATTCTTAGCTCTGTGATTGTTCCCTTGTATAGTATTAACTGCCTCGTTGGAGTATCAGTCAACGCATGCGACTGCTGATCAAGATGTCTCATTAGGGTTCCGAAGTTTATGACTTCGAACCCTTATAGATTCGTCATGTCCGTCCGTCCGTCCGTCCGTCCTCGACTTGCCGTCCAAACGGTAAGTGCTAGAAAGATGAAACTTTGCATGAATATGTATTGTAATTACGTCGACAAAGTGCTACAATAAAATTATGAAAAATATTTTTATTTGGGGTACCTCCCCTACGCGTAAAGTGGGGATGATTTTTTTTTCTCGCGGCTACCCCATCATGGGGTATCATTAGATAGGTATTTTAAAAACAATAAAGTGTTTCAAAGAGGATTTTTTGAGTTAGGTATCCGTTTGCGAGAAATTCCACTTTAAAGGCCACTTTTTTGGAAAAACAGGGCGTCCCCCGCCCTCTAAAAGCTAAACGGCTGGCTCAAATAATCTGGAAAAATTCGTGATAGTAGTCCATATAATGAACTTTGAAGGAAAACTATAACAGATTAGATGAATTTGTTAGTACAGGAGTTATAGAGGCTTAACTTTTACAATACGCTTACTTGGAAAACGTCATACAAAATTAACGCATTAATACGTAAACATTACAATTAACCATTGTATACCATTTTTTTTAATTATTTTCGTCTTTGACGACATTCTTGATAGCAGCCCGCAGTATAGAATTAGGCGTCTTTTACGCCTGTGCCTCGAAGAGCACGTTAAGAGGCGGATCCCGGTAATCATGAAACAAACTGATATTCAGGTAAAACCGGTTGAACTAGAAGCCGTCCCGGAATAATCTTGTGAAAAATAAAGGCTAGGAAAATTAAGCTTTTTGGAATGTTTTGTAAACAATGTGTGGTCAGTCCACAGACGACTTCTACATAATATCTTCGGGGCTGGTCGCTGGAGAAACGACGATTGGCAACAGCAACAGAACGCTCTTCCAGTACATCAGCCCTCACGGACAGGTATGGCTCCACCACTTTGTTCTACCAACCTTCATTTTACCATCTATATAATATATTTTTGTTAGTTCAAAATTTTTCTCATTTTTCATGGGGTTTTTATTACAGCCATGCGTAAAAAATGTCATGTTTGACTAACGCTCAATGATGTCTCCGTTTTAATTACTTTATTAAGTTTTAAAACCAACCCACTGTTGCGCAGGTCTCCCCTCAGAGGAGGATTAATATCATACGTCCCCACGCCGGCCGAGTTCGGGTTGGAGATTGGAGACTGGCAAGACACGTTGTGGCTACGTAATCTTGCCGTGGGATGTTTTTAGGCCGACTGAAATCCTCCAACTAAGTTTTACGTCTGTTATTTTAAGATAACTACCAGGGCCGACTGCTTAACATGACCTAAGAATCACGGAAACGTTCATAACATCTCATGCCACAATCGGTCACATCTAGGTCTGACCGCGTTGTATACCCTCGATGATTTTTAATCACCTAAAGCCACTCGGCCACTATCAAGTTTGTAGCACATACTATTTAAAGCTTTTCACACTTTATTTATTGAGTCATCATCATCATCAACAGCCTTTAACAGTCCACTGCTGGACTTAGGCATCTCCTTAGAAAGGAGGTTTTGGCCTACTATACCACGCTGGCCAGACGGGTTGCTATAGAGTTGGGTTCAAGTTTTCCTTCTCTTGTTATTATGTTTTCTTGCGTAGCTTGTCCCTTAGTCGCTTTTTACGACACCCGCGGGATGAATAGGAGAAGTGACATTCTGTATTCTTAAACCGTCACCACAGGGACAGGACTTTATTTATTCAGTAAGGAATCTAAATACGATATGATCATATTTGTTCAAAAGAGAATACAAAGTTAGCCTATAGTTGTATTTTTAGGTGTTGGAGTACGCTCGCGCAATGGTAGCCAACCGTTTGGCTCGCAACGGCCAAGAGTGGGTGACTATTTTCAAAAAACATAACAGCGGAACGTATAACAACCAGTGGTAAGTTTCTAAACTGAAGAAGAAGATGAAGACTGCCTTGTTGGCGTAGTGGCAGTGTATGAAACTGATACGCTTGAGGTTTCGGGTTCTAATCCCGGGTCAGACGGAATGTTTGTATGATCTACAAATAGTTGTTTCGGAGTTTGGATGTTTTCTATGTATATTAAGTATGTATTTACAAAAAAAGTATGTTTATGTATTTATATCATTTGTTTAGTACCCATAATACAAGCTCTGCTTAGTTTGGGACTAGATGGCGTTGGGTGTAAGATGTCCGAAATTTTTATTATTATTTTTTTTTACAAAAGATACGTATTTAACTATTTATTTATTTATTTTACAACTTCATGCACAGTAAGTACAATGGCGAACTTAATGCCACAGGCATTCTCTTACAGTCTACCGTCGGGTGGTGCGGATATATTTGAGAAGGTGCTCTACAATTTTGGCGAAATAAATGAGTAATATCTACGATATATCTGGGTGTTCATACGATAATCATACTCTGATACATACATACAATATACACATATATATATACATGTACACACATACTCACATATACATATATCTACATATATACCTATATACACACATACATATACACTAACATACATACATCTATCAGTCAATCTAGCTATCATAATAATACAAGCTCTGCTTAGTTTGAAGCTAGTTTGTGTGTTAGATGTATGGTGTGATTATAGATTTTTCTAATAATAAAGGAAATTATGTACGTTCTAAGTTTGTGACACAGTATTTTTTTTATTTGTTAAGACAACTTTAGCATTATCATCTGTCGAGGAGACTTTACAAACATACATGAAATGGACACAAGGAACACTCAGAACGAAAATTCGATGATCACACAAAGTGTTGCCATTTGTGGAATATGAACTATACTTGGCGCAGTAGAAATCGACGTGGAGACCACTAACAGCACTAGGCCAAACGTGCATACAATTTATTAACTAGATTTACTAGTAATACACCTAAGGAACCCTGGTCAGCTCATTTGACCTGTCAAACGAGCTGACCAGGGTTGCTTGATGGTAACTGCTTCCGCCCCTAGACACATACCTACATCTCAGCACCAACCCATTCCATCACTGTGTCAAGTCTGTTTCTGCCGCACATAAGACGTAAACTCTTGTCGATTGTCCCATATCACTCTCTAAAAATAGGCAAAGAGACTTGGGTCGCAGCAACACGAGAGTATTTTTTGAAAGATTAACTATTGAGAGCGAGACAATTTTTTAAACAACTAAACTAATATGTTTCCTAGGTACATAGTCGACTACAAGAAGTTTAGGCCAAAGACTTCACGTCAGAAAGGGGTCATCAAACCTGGTCTGTTGTGGGTCGTTGAGCAATTACCTGGATACATGGAAGCAGCTGACTTGTAAGTACTTTTAAACAATACTCGGCGTCTGATAGCTTTAGGAAGAAAATTACTAGCGTCTAGGCTAGGTCGCCTAGAACTTAGGACCTACAATAATATGGTCCGGGTTCTCCTCAGAGCAGGGGCCTGAGATCGGCCGTCGGGGTGTTTTTTTGTGGAAGCACCACATACTTCTGGTTCGTCAGTGCACGAGGAGCCGGAGATCCAAAAGGATTTTTACACCCTAATGGCACGCATAGATACGCACCTAAATGGCTGCAGGTAGAAGTTTTCCTGCGGGAAATGTATACAAATCCATCTACACTCCTTATAATTGACTTACCACGCGAATCAATCTCAAGATTTTTTTGCAGCCAGCTGTCAACACTATACTTTTTTTTAGGACAAAAAAGTTCAAGGAGTTAGGCTACTTTCCATCATACAATATCCCTTTATTTCGTCGCGTCTTCAGCCTGAGCGGCGGCAACGTCAGAGTTGCTACCTTCGGAGATTGGTTCGGTTACAGAACTAACCCCAGAGCCAAGATTCTTAGTGAGAAGCAGGTAATTAACTCGTAAATAAATATTAATTCAATTGTTACACATTTCTTATAAATAAAATTCTCGTGTCACAATGTTCGTTCCCATACTCCTCCGAAACGGCTTGACCGATTCTTATGAATTTTCTTATGCATTTTCAGTAAGTCTGAGAATCGATTACTATCTATTTTTCATACCCTTAGGACGCGAGCGGAGCCGCGGTCATCAGCTAGTATCATCCATATTAATCTCGTGGGTGTCTGTAAAACAACGCAGTTCAACAACAAGAGCACTTGGTTTTTTTTCAATTTTCTTTCCAGGCTAATATCGCTAATTTACGAGACATGTATTTCACAATGCGATACAATGATTTTAAGCACGACCCGTTATCTCGCTGTGAAAACTGCGACCCACCATATTCAGCTTGCAACGCAATTGCAGCCAGGAATGATCTGAACCCAGCAAACGGTAAGCAGTTTACCAAATACCTATACATTTATATCACGAAAAAAACAATATAATAATTATTCTTCTTTTTCTTTATTCTTGCCGTTACTCTCCGTGTCTTTTGGAGTCGGCCCTCCTAGTCCTAATTCGCTACTCTGGGCACATCTGAATCATTTCCAGTTCAATCCCGCCTTAATTAGGTCGCTTTTCATCGTCCTTATCCAGGTATTCGGCGGTCTACCTCAGCCTCGCTATAGGTGTTTCAATGTCAACGACGTATCTTGTCATACACTCTTTTTCGCACCGCATTACCTGGGCATACCACCACAGGCGCACTTCAGTGAGTTTGTCAGCCATATTCGCAACCTTGAAAGTACCCTGAATATGCTCATTCCTGACTCTATCTTTAAGTGTTACCCCCAGACCACTTTAACATCTTCATTTCAGTCGCGTGGAGTTTCTGTTCCCCACTTCCGCGCTAATTGCCCGCTTATACACATTACCCTTAAATATATTTTAAAAACAATATAATTATTATAGAAACAAAAACCCGACTGCATAAAAGCAATGAACTGAAAAGAGTAAAACAAGTGACTTAATATCTACATAAAATTGGACTGTCTAATGAATTCTTTGTAAGCTTACAAAACACTTTATGGTGCCGCATTTGGTGTCAAACGTAGTTTTGGTAGATTTTCCTTTTCCCGAATATAACAAAGAGTTGTTGCTTTCGGGAAAAGGAATAAGGATACCCGGCGGGAATGGGCACCATGGGCAGTCACACTTGGTCGAAAGTTGGGGTATGTTCAAAAGATTGATATAAATGATATACCTATTAGCTGTATGATATTATTACTACCTAATATTAGATATATACAGATGTATATGTTAGTGTTGTTTTTCGTATACTGTTTCGTATACGTATATTACACCATGGAACGTGAAAATCTATTATATACTTAAATTTTTAGAAGCAAAAGCTTAATCTTTCTAATGTCTACTAAAACAATGCTATCGCAATTCAGGATAAACAGTTACATTGTAGTTCGGCGTGTTTTCGCTAGATGGCGACAGTATATTCGCCGTAACATTTTCAGGAACTTTTCCGTTCCGTGCTCTTGGACATCGTAGCCATGGCGCCACAGACGCTAAGATAACGAGCGCATATCTTAGGACAAGCTACAGATTCTTGGCAGTCGCCAGCCCACCGCACAACATCTCTAGAGGAATACCACCTTTTCAGTGAGTATTTAGGATAGATATTATAAAGAGACGAAAAAAATTAAAGAGTGAATGAGTGAATCTAACAGAGAATGTGACTTATGTTAAAAATTAAAAAAATCATAAACTCGGTAATCTGAATGTTTTTTTTACACCACATCATGAAATCAAAAGGAACATTGTCTGTTACGATATCACGGCTAAGTCGCTAAATCGATTTCAATTAAATTTGATATTTACATACTTTAATTCTTCAGGAAAGACAAAAGCTCTTCTTTACAGCGATAACTGACATACACGCGGGGGGAGCCGCAGGCTAAAGTTGTATTTATATATTTTCACGACGGCTTTACGTCTCTGCATTATAATAACTTCACACTTAGTTGAATGCTGTTTACAGGCTTCAAATAAATAAATATTTTGGACATCTCACACACAACGCCATCTAGTTCCAAACTAAGCAGAGCTTGTGTTATGGGTACTAGACAACTGATATAAATACATAAACATACTTTTTTCTTGTAAATACATACAAAGAGAACACACTTAAACTCCGAAACAAATATTTGCGTTCACACAAACATTTTGTTCGACCCGGGATTCGAACCCGAGACCTCAAACACACAAAAAAATACTAACAAAAACCATATCTATTTAGGTGGAGTAAGTTTGATTTGGGAAAGAAGTTATCCCACGTTGGTCACCCAGATGAATGGCTGTTTCAACCGCTTCTCCACGATTGGGAGTGGGAGTAAATTCATCTCTACTACCTTGTAATAAGGATCACTTTCGCTATATACTTTAAGGATGATACGGCTTTATGTAAGTGAAGTCGTTAGTAATATGAAGGTATAAATTTAAATGGATTTATGTCCAAAGGATTTAGAGGTTACCCAGCTATGGGATAAGATCTCTTGAACTATCATAATACATATATAGGAACGATGATGTTGCAGAAACATCTCAATAAACCGCCATAGTGAGGGTCACCATGCTGCATTGTATGTACGCACAATGAGGATGGTGACCCCTACTCCTGGATTCTACTCATGCTTTCCATCAGGCAGAGTAGATTCACTTTGGTAGGCTATAAACTATAAATTCAAAACAAAATCTATAAAAAAAATTGTCGTCATAGATTACCAGAGAGGGCGAACCTTTCGAGGATAGAAGTCGTGTGCTTGTTTGACACTATAGTAGTGTAAAGGTTATTTATTTATTATCAAGTGTCAAATAAACGATCATGTAAAGTATATGCTAGCTATAGTTTTTGTATAAAATGTATACCTATTTTGTAAATAAAATTAGTTTTGTTGCACAATTTGATTATTTCATTTTTGTCTGTTTCACAAGACTTCAGCCTTTTTCTCTCTAGGCCACCATACATTATTAAATGCATTCGCAGCACGTCTGGTGGCCCCCACTCTTGGATTCTGCTCATGATTTCAATCAGGCAACACTTAACAAAGCTAAACATTTTAAGTTTCTCCTGCCTCTGTACAATAAAAAAAAAGAATTATAAAAAAAAACAAATTCTAAATAAGCAATATTTTAATTACTCTAATATTCACCAATAAACAAGGCTAATGTACACTTTTATATACAGTATGCTTTCTTACTAAATAACATAGTAGATTCAAAATCCATTATTTAACTAAATTAAAATAAAATAGGAAACGAGTATGTTACATTCACTGCATGTCTCCCACAAATGATGCAATTATTTAAATAATATACAGAAAACATTTAAAAATGTGTAAAACAGAAGAGACGATATCGATAAAAAGAAATTAAATGCTGGCTACACTGATACACTTCTTTGCAAAAAAAGTTAGGCACCGAAGTATTAGTCTATACTCATGTTTTTACTGTAAACGGGACTTATTCGCGGTAATATTAAAGGTGACCACGAGCGGTATAACCCGTTCGAAACGTCGGAAAATAGAAGGTATCGTAACCTTTAATATTATCGCGAATAAGTCCCGTTTACAGTAAAAACATGAGTATGTGTAAAAGTCGCGAAAGTTTAAAAACAGTTATTAGTCTATACTTCATGATTAGGATTTACAAGTTGATTCTTGTGCTTATTTTCGGGATACCTGAGTGTTAAATGAATGAAAAGTAGAGGGATTTACGATTAGTCTCACGCCTAGATTTTCAAACCCCGTTTATATTACAATTTATCCACTAGATCTGTCATTTAAAGATGGTATCAATAATGATCTAAGATTTTACCATCATGTTGTTGAGGTGGTAAATGGGCGACCATATGCAGGCTTCCTCTCTATCAAACGTGCCCAAATGGCAATTACATTGTTATGATACAGGTAGTGTGGTGAACCCCGGGATGTACCTTCGTAGTGGGGTACGGCAAGGAGAACTCCAGAAGCTGTTAATGCGTTCCTGGTGCCCCTCCCGACTGCCGAAGTAAGCCGCCGCGGGGTTAAGTGCGTAGACCGGTTGTGCCGGGAGTCCCACACACGCCCCTCGTTTACCCCACGAAGGGTATTGTGCGAAAAGCATTACCCGCGGGAATAAAAAAAAGGAAACGTTTATTTATGTGTGAAATTTTGACAGAACGGTAAACGACAGTTTTGTATCGGAAAAGATCTACCCCCTCCGGTCCACAGGTCGATCAATTAAAAAAGTTTTTTGAGCGGTCTACTTTTTGCAAAAGAGTGTACATAAGATTTAATTTACTCACAATATATATGTTCTATAATAATGTTTATATAAAATAGTTCAACATTAAACACAGAATCAGTTGAGAATAATAAAATACATACACATTTTAAAAATTAAAATAATTAGCTAGATTCTCCAGGTGGAATGGTTGAGTATTCAATATAAGCTTATGTAATAACAGTGATAGAAATGTAACAGTACATTTAAATAGTTATTTTATAGATGCTGCAGTAATTATATTCAATTCATTCAACATGGCAATGCTGCCAGTCTTTTGGGAACGAATCCAGTAAGCGATGATGCGGAGGAATACTTTAATGCTTGTGTATAAATTTTATCAATGTTTTCTATACTTTTGTGTTCTATTAGAAAAATACACTTCATCGATAGAAGTAAATCCAACCTCCTTTCCAGACTGTGTCTATATGTAAACAATTAAAAGCTGTCAATGAAAATTATATACCAACTCGTCTTTCCTAATGAGAGCTGTACGTTTCAGTGTCTATTTAAAAATTGATGAACATTATTTAGACAAATAAACATATCTGCATTCTATCAGTTAGACAAATATTTTGATATTTTTCTAAATATATGAGGGTAGACTAAGATTTAAACTAACGCAACTTAAACTCGAAAATAGACCAGTTCAGTTTAATTTTGATTTTGAAATATTTGTTGAATGAAAAGTTCAAACAGCATGAAAAATTAACAGAAACTCAATTCATGCCTACAAGTAGTCGCTTATATGGATTTTTTGCCTAATATTCGTGAAATAATTGTTTACATCAACAGTTACAAGTCTTAGCTTTAAATATCAATACTGCAGCATCACAATCTCTATAACCTTAGAGCTGACGAGTACATACCAAAGATCATTTACCTTCCTCCAAGGTTATAATAAAATAATACCAACTGAAGTGGGACGACTAATACGAAAGTCATCTACAACATTTCATTACCATTTCAATGCACATGCTATAGCCATACCCACGCTATGTTAATTAATTACTTATTCTAACGAGTTGAGCATAAGCAATTGCTTCAATACTTTAGTTTGAGATGTCTCTCGAATCTCGCCCGCGAGGAACATTTCGTCCACCACTGTGTACACCTGGAACATCAAATTTATTGAGTTATTTAAGTAGGTAAGTTAGTTATATTATCCTATATGTGTGGTGATGGGTCCATGTCCATCCCATGGGTGTTTTAAGAAGTGACTAACGGAGCAACCTATGCAGGATGACAAGACTCCAAAGAGCAGGAAAACTTAAAAGAAACCCCGATTTCAAGCCAGCATGATAGATATAGTAGTAGGCCATAACCATAAATAAGGTCTAGTTTGACAGACAGGATTTAATATTAAACTACGTAAACATAAGGGGCAAACGGCCAATAAAACTAACTCTCAATAACTTTTTAAAGTAAAGGACGGAAACCAGCAGTGCTACCATTGTCCAGAAGCATGTGGAACTCAGGAGCTTAAAGTTTTTTTAGAATTTTTAAATTCTGTCATACATGATTTTTGCAAAACTTGAACATTAAAGCAGAAGCTCTCAAGAGGAAAAAAACCCTGATTAAGAAAATTATTCATTGGTGCTCCACTCCTATTGGTCTTACTGTGATACTATATAGCCTATAGTATTCCTCAATAAATGGGCTATCTCACTGAAAAAAAAAAAAAAACTAATCGGACCATAGATATGTTTAGGGTCTCGGAAATGGCTCTAACAATCATGCTGAAATTTGGTGTTTGGGAGGTTCTTGGAGGTGACAAATTGTTATAGAAGACTTCAATGTTAGGTTTTACCTTGTTTTAGTGTATTTTTATTAAATCAAATCAAATCAAATTTAATCAAACCATTTTATTTCAAATGAACCATACAACGGCACTTTTGAAACGTCAAGTAGTCAGTCATGTAGCTAATCGTCTGTTCCAATTCTTACTCTTAGCTTGCTAGTGACATCTATACTACTCTTTCAGTAACGGTTGGTGGTTGGTACTCCATCACAGTAACACTACAGCTCCTTGAGTTAATGGATGGGGTTGTTAAACAATAAATGGTGGTCACATAGGTCTTTAAATAGTTAGAGATTTACAAACATTAGTTGTAACAGAAAATGAATGGGAAATTCTTGATTATTTCAATAATTAATAAGTTGTAAATATGTTCTTATATTCATAAGAATTTATGCTAATTATAAATTTAAAAGTAACTGTACTGAACTGCAAAGATTCTATTATATGAGATGGATATGCTTTGATTTCTCAATTTGATTGGCGGGCGAAGGCTATTGGTTTTAACTTTACATGTAATTAAAATAAAATTAAACAAATACCTTATAAAAATTGAAGACAAGGTCCAATTCACACACGTTATGGAAGTACTCGTTTAGTACTTCAACAAAATTGTGTATTGCCTCTAAATAGCACAAGTTGTTGTCATTTACGTCGACGCATATGCAGAAGTACAGTCCGGCGTACCTCCTGTATACTATCTTGAAGTTTCTAAACTGAAATGTAACAATTCCGGTAAGTTTCTACTTCTGATATTATTACCAATTATTTGATGATTAAAGTCGTCTTACGCCTGTCTTACCTCAACGAAATTGGTATGCTTCGCATCTCTAACTGTAACTACAGCGTGTACCTCTTCAATGAGCTTCTGTTTCTCGTCATCATCGAAGTTCATGTACCATTTCGCCAGTCTAGTTTTGCCAGCACGATTTTGGATTAAAATGAAACGAATCTGAAAAGGTGTGCAAAAGTAATCATGAATCACATTATTTATACAATGACAAAGCTACCGGCAGATATAAAAAAAAATTACCATTTTATTTTAATATAATTTAAAATGTTTGAAAATTAAATAAGAATTTACACTGTCGACGCCTCCTTTTCTATCAAATTTGACAGTTCAAAATATTTTTACGTCAGAAGCAAAACGATCTATATTGTCAATGGAATTGTATTGATTATTTTGACCATAATTCTTATTAGAATTTCAATTATTCTATATGTGTAGAATATTTTTTAATACTAATTTATTACTTTGTTACAAATGGACCTAAATTAATGATCCTACTTTAAAAAACTTCTGATCACTGTCTCTGATTCACTTTAACATTGCAACTTAAAATATCTCTAATGAACTAGTAATTTAAAATTCATTAAAATTATGATTCTATAAAAGAAATACTATTTTTTTATTATTAATTGTTTTTCAAAGAAATATGCTACTTCGTTTAGAATAATGTAGATAGAGATTTATAATTGTTAAACTAGAATGTTTCAAATTTCATATCTCTTGTTGGTAAGGTTAGTACATGTAGCAATGGCAACACAAATATCGAATTGTTTTTCAATTTTCCAGTGGATTTTTGACGTTGCTACTACTTGCTCGTTTTTATCAAGTTTTCCTCCATGTAGTGCTTAGGTTTCCATAATGTCTGTAATATAAGTAGTTCAGTAGGAAAATAAACAACATAGATCTTAAATGACGCCCACGAAAACAACTAAAACTGAAGTAGAAATGGTGATACGGAATAGAAAAACTGTTATGAAAGACGGGATTATGACAATGTCTGGAATCGGCGAACCCTCCGTGTTCCACGCTCTAGTGGTGATATTTCTGGAGTTTTTCGCGTGGGGACTGCTCACGATGCCCATTATCTCAGTGTTGAACGTTACATTCCCGGATCATACGTTTTTGATGAACGGTCTAATAATGGGTATCAAGGGCATCCTATCATTCCTGTCTGCGCCGCTGATCGGCGCGCTGTCGGACGTGTGGGGTCGCAAGTTCTTCCTGCTGGTTACAGTGTTCTTTACCTGCGTGCCAATCCCTCTCATGACCATCAACACATGGTGGTTCTTCGCCATGATAAGCATCAGTGGTGTGTTTGCCGTTACGTTTTCGATTGTGTTCGCGTACGTGGCTGATGTGACTACAGAAGCAGAGCGCTCGCGGGCTTACGGCCTTGTGTCTGCCACCTTTGCTGCTAGCATGGTGATCTCACCCGCTTTGGGTGCCTATCTTATGGACTTATATGGTGAAGCACTAGTAGTCGCCACTGCTACAGCTGTCGCCATCCTGGACGTATTTTTTATCATGGTTGCAGTGCCAGAGAGCCTCCCAGAAAAAGTCCGGCCCAGTGGTTGGGGACCCGCTATAAGCTGGGAACAGGCTGACCCGTTTGCAGCATTACGGAAAGTTGGTGCAGAACGTACAGTGCTAATGTTATGTGTGGCAGTATTTCTGTCCTACCTCCCTGAAGCTGGACAATACTCTTGCATATTTGTGTATTTGAAACTAGTGATGGGTTTTGACGTTGTGGAAGTGGCAATATTTATTGCAATTGTAGGAGTGCTCAGTATTGGTGTACAAGTGGTTCTCGGCTTTCTGATGAGATCACTCGGAGCTAAACACACAATAATGGTCGGACTGCTGTTTGAAATGTTACAGCTTATGTGGTATGGCTTCGGAAGCCGAAGATGGATGATGTGGGCCGCTGGAGTGCTAGCCGCACTCGGCTCTGTCACCTACCCTGCCATCAGCGCTTACGTATCGGTGAACAGCCGAGCGGACAGGCAGGGAGTAGTGCAAGGCATGGTGACAGGGGTGCGTGGACTGTGTAACGGTCTAGGCCCGGCCATGTTTGGAGTGATATTCTACTTATTTCACGTAGACTTGAACGAGGAGCATGCAGTGCCAGGACGGCCGATGGAAGAGAAGTACGTGCGGATGGTGCCAGGCCCGCCGTTCGTGCTGGGCGCGTTGCTAGTGATCTGTGCGCTTCTGGTGGCTGCATTTCTTCCCGAGGATGGGTCTGCCAGCGCGCGCCGGACTCCGCCCGACCTGCGCTTCGAGATGGAGCGCGGGCGGCGCGTGGCGGGCCCGCTGTCGCCGCTCATGGCCCCGGAGTCGGCCGCGCTCTAGCTAGCGGTGAAGGCCGGCCGCGCGGCCAGCGTTTGACTCTCAGTGCTGTGCTCCCCTGCGATGCATTTACGAGGTACCAAAGCTGACATGAGTGAGTGACGATGTGATTGTTAACGTTACGTTTGCGACGACTCTGATACATTCCCGCGTCGATACAAGGCTTGATAATCGTGTTTTTTAGCTTTGTATTATATTTTTATATAGTTTCGAATCGTCGCTGGGGGTGTGTACATAATTTGTTTAAATAAATCAATGAAATCGTTGTTGAAAAGTATGTGTTTCATGTTTTAAGTGGAGCATCACGGAATAAGATGTAAGTTATCGCATGACGTATGTGTGACTCATGCTTCACGATCATAATTTGCGTTGGGACGATGTCGTCACAACATGCTTCTGATACTATTCACTTTATGATAAGATCAATAGTAATATATGGTTAAATTAGACAGCCAATTAAAAGTGTCTAGATTAAGAAAGCATCTACAAAGATGTCTCCTGTCCAAATTGCTAAAAGTAAATATCTAATACATATTTTATAATAACGAGAGAAGTAAGATATATATATATATAGTTTAACATCTGAAAGATTGTTTAGGTAGTAATGTGTACATTGAAAATGTTTCAAATGATGACATGATTTCATTTCAAATAATGCGTCTCCTGACTGCCTTTGCCTCCGATAACAACTTGTAATTTAAAAAAAAGGATTGACAGTTATTGCCGCGCATTTTATTGTAAATTGCATTATATACGAATTTTATACTCACTAAACCTCTTTAAATATCTCTGTAAAGTGCAGTTTGGTTTAGGCTACCCAGTGTTGTACTTTCGAATGCGGTTGACTGGCGTAAAATTAGGTGCACTACAAAGTATTGACAAAGAATTGATTAATCTATACTTTCCTGATCGTAATTAGAAAAGGAGTTATAGTGAGATTAAAAATCAATAAGTATTACATTATTTACTTACTAATAATAGCTTAAATTTTAAAAAATTATAATGTTATAGATCTCATTATAATATAAATTTAAATATGTGTACTTTATTGTAAAATATATGTTGAAAAATAAGCTGACCTTCATAGCGCGTCAGCATGTTCGTATTGACATAGACTATAAATCAATAGTTTCTGCAGTCATTTATTTGTAGATTATTAATACTTTGAATGTAGATAAAACCTAGAGATAAAAGCTCAAAATTCTCTGTCAGTACGATTTATAAAGTTCAAATTAATAGGGTCAATGTATTATAAAATCATAAATGTCTGTTGGGCGCACAATGTGACTACGTGGCCCCTGCATATTATTTTTCTATTTGTGTCAAAACGGTTGAAATGGTAATAAGAATATTTTCGATTTTTAGATGATGAATTTGCGCACCTAGCTGCCAATAAAAACAACATTCAGATACTGCATTTGTTTTTTTCTCGGTATGCATTGTCATTGTTCATAGACAATAGGCGGATCAACTTACCAGACACTATAGGTTAAATAATACACTAGAACTTAAATAGGTTTCTATTGCCTCATGACACGATCACAATGCGAAATAACCCTTTATTTACGTACCTGCTAGCTACCACTTAAATAAGATTGGTTATCCTGAATATATGTTCTATATCAATGTTTCTCGGGACTGCATCGATAATATCAGATTATAAGTAAAATCAAATCAAATCAAACCATTTAAAAACTTAGTATTTATTCTGTGGCGCCACTAATGTGCTAACTAAACCAAGGACACAAACAACTTTTTAATTAAAACACGTCTTGATCACAGAGAAATTTATAAACATTTGGATGTAAAAAGTTAGGTATACAAATATTTCGTTAATTAATTAATCAAACATCACGACTTACGATTATAAATTTTATTAATTTCGTCGTAATTTGTTAGTATGTGCATAGTTGTTACATCATTTAAATATTTAATTCGTATTGTTTTAGTTAGATGCTTTATAGCATGACGACATTTATAAGCATGAATACTTTTTAGTTTAATTAAGTATTATTATGCTAATAATATCAATAATATCATTTTCCAAAAAAATATAAAATACAAAACAAAAAAAACCTCGCATAAATCAAAAATTCAAGTTGAGAATCTTTTGTTTTGCAAGTATTATGAATATTAATTAGTCACTAAGGCACCAAATAGAAATGCAACTTAATACTGTTTAAAGACCTATCTACGCCAGTAACATGTTTGAATACTTTTCGATTCTTTATTCAAACTAAAACGTATCGCAACTAGAACCATAGACAACTAATAAAAGTTTCAACAAGCAATATCGAACGAATTAAACTTCGAACAGCCTATAAAAATGGCGGAACAGTGAAAGTTATAATCCGTCATACTGTCAAACGTTTAATACTGAACTTGGCCGTATAAAGTATTAAGTGTATGTATATTACGGTGAGGTCACGGAAGGTCTAGTTTATCCGCAATGTTTGACGCAAGGAATTCTCGCGATAACGCTACTTAAGTAAAGAGGCCTTAGTCCGGAGGAAAGGGCATTTTATTTTTACTAAACTTTATCTCCTGTTCCAGCTTTATTTCTGAATAGCACACCCACGCAGCCTTGTATGCGTCCTTTATTACCCGCGTGATGTTAAACAAATTTGTTTCCCACAAAAAAGTTTGACATACTTATATGTATATACTTTTTTTTTGAAATTTTCAAGTTTACCATTTATATGAAAGCTCTCAAAATAAATAATAAATTGTCCTCTGCTTTTAAAACATTTAATCGCTACTCAGCTCCTGATGGTCGTAGCGTGATGATATAAAGCCAATAGCCTTCATCGACAAATGGATTATCTAACAGTGAAATAATGTTTCAAATCGGGCCAGTGCTTTCTGAAATAAACGCATTCCAACAAACTATTTTGCTTTTTAAAATAATTTTAAAAAGCAAAATAGTTTGTTGGAACGCGTTAATTTCAGTCAGTCAGTTGAATTCAGAAAGTATGTATACTAATTATTAGTATACATACTTTCTGAATTCAACGAATGAATGGGCTGTGTACACATCATCATCATCAACAGCCTTTAACAGTCCACTGCTGGACAAGGCCTCTCCTTAGAAAGGAGGTTTTGGCCTACTATACCACGCTGGCCAGACGGGTTGGTTTCAAGTTTTCCTTCTCTTTGCATCGATATTGTCTTGCGTAGTTTGTCCCATAATCGCCTCTTACGACACCCGCGGGATGAAAAGGGGTGGTGACACTCTGTATTCTTAATCCGTCACCACACGGACACATACAGCTACATAAAAGTGTCTAATGGCTTGTACTAGTCTATTTTAACTAGTACTGTTTACATGGATTAATGATTGTATTTCTTGTACCTAACACGAAATATAATCATTAAGCCATGTAAACGGAATTTTATAATTTAGCCGAGTGATTTATGGTTGATTAAAAATATTTTTGTTCCGCTCAAAACGCAAAAAAAGTGTTTCAATGGATTGTTGGCAATGTAAACAATTTCTAATATATTTCAAAGCGCGTGGGCGGGTTTTTGTAGGTTCCTTTTTTGAATATATGATATAAATCAAAGAGTATGTAACATGATATAAATTATCGAGTAATCTGATGTCTCAATGAGAGTACGGATCCGATGCTTTTAGGGGATGTACCTATAGGTAATACAATTTTCATAATATTGAAAGAATTCCTCGGTAGGGTTGTAACTGAATGTAAAGATATAGTGCTGATAAAGATTTGATTTGCTTAACAAAATCACAAAGGGTTTTACTACATTCGAGTATATTGGTCATTGGTCACCTCAATTAGACCGAAATGAATTTGCGATAAGTACTTAATAATTAATCTCAAATCAAATTAAATTTAATAAACATAAAATTAAATACATAAGCATGAAACTAATATATATATATATATATATATGTAATGAAATATTGTCTGGTCTGGTTTGTAAGATCTACAAATATTTGTTTTTGTTAAAATTACGTGATATATAAAACCGTATGTATGTCTCCGTCTGTATGTATGTATATATATAACTGTATGTCTCCGTCTATTTCATAGGAGGTTATGCTTACATATTTGCTACAAATTATTTACCAACATTTTTAGGATATGAGGAACACGAAATCCTGGGAACACTCTTCCAGTACGCCATTCGTGATAATGACATTATTTTTGTCTAAATTATTATTTTTCAAACCTCAAAAATGTGTTTCAATAACTTAAAAAAACACAGTCTTGTGTGTACTAACGGCTAAAAGATTATTTCTTTAGACTTTTTGTGCACTCTTATGTAATTTTTATATCATTTAATTACACAGAACAGCATTTTTGGGCTGACGAAAAGAAGCGTAGTTTTAATACATGTGTGTGCGTGAGGCGCGTGTATTTACGTAAACGAGCTGAGCTTACGTAAATACACGCGCCTCACGCACACACATGTATTAAAACTACGCTTCTTTTACATGCTTTAGTGGCTTCACTGATAAGATAACAAAGGCCGTGCGTTATCTACCTTTTTTATTCATCTGAGGTAACATGAATAAAAATTTTTTTTTTGCACAACAAAAAAAAGGATATCTAATCGGTTAACGGTACCCAATCGAAAGTTCCGAGGCAAGAAACTTATAAGAAGAATATCGAATTCAGGACTTCCATCTCTTTTTAAATTGGTTAAAAAGATTACGTACTTTATCTTACATAAATCAAGCTTGTCTTGAACCTAAAACTAAATTTAGGCCGTCTTGTTAATCGCCCAGATCATGACGCTTATGTTATAGCTTTTAGGATACTTATAATTTTCTTTTATGTCCCTACTTTATCGTGCCAGACAGAACTCGTTTTAAAGTAGGTACATGAACAATTTTAATCAAACAGTGAAACAGGTCTTTTTCTCTTTTATTGACTAGTTTATCGACATTATTTACGCTTTTGTACCATTGCAGGTCAAAATATATATTTTATATATTTTCAGCCGATTTACATAGTAATTAGTTCTATAGCACACTTTGTACAAGAGATTTAACTTTTTGAAGTTTTTTTTACATTATAAACATTAAATAATTCAAATATGATACGCTTACAAGCGCCATATTTGTTTAAGAAGGCGGGCAAAAATCTACATATTATTTGCTCTACAGATACTTCGCAATATTATTTCTTACAAAGTGTATGACATTGGTGTGTTCTATCTGAAGTGAATATTTGGTAATTTGTAGTAGCATTTAGTTTATTCAGCCATAACGCATCTTGCCAACATTACTTTGCCAGTTGCATGCCAAAAGTGCCTCCTACACAGCTCTTGAACGATACGCTACACCGCAATTATTACGTAATTGCACAAGATGGCGACCTTGATTTATTCTTTGTTGAATTCACTTAGTCGCGGTTATTTCATTGTTAAGTTTAAAATTACATATGGTATTGGTGTGAAACAATTTCTTATTTAAATAAGGCTATCATGAGCTGAAATTTTTGTAAAAACATCTAAATAACAAAAGAAATTATTCTTATGCAATTTTTTTTTACTATATTTATATTTTTTTAATACATAGATATTATGTAACTCTAAACAACAATTTTTAGCTATGGCATGAATAAATAGAAGATATATTTGCGCGCCAAAGCTAAAAAAAAAACAATATTAGCGGTGTGCTAATAAAGGAGTACACAAGTCGGCCTTATCGCTGAAACGACGTTATTTTCGAGTCAACCTAGATGTAAATTATTGCGCTGTGCAGAAACAGCTGTTGGCTTTCTGTGCGACTCGTTGTAACCTCGAAATGGAGGCACATTGTTGTCTTATTACTTTTGTCTTTTTTTCTGCTGTGGTGAGAATAACTCCTGCCGCTACCGCATAATACTTAAATTAGAAACGAGTTTCAAAATGATTATACATCCAACTTTTTTCATTCTTAAGCCGGCCAAAGTGATTACCTACTCTGCCTGTTGGATTGGAATGCGTGAGTAGAATTCAAGAGTATCACCATCCTCATTGCATACTATGTTGTCCGTGTCCGTGTGGTGACGGATTAAGAATACAGAGTGTCATAACCCCTATTCATCCCGCGGGTGTCGTAAAAGGCGACTAAGGAATAAACTACGCAAGACAACATCAATTCAAAGAGAAGGAAAACTAGAAACTAACCCTATACCAACACGTCTGGCCAGCGTGGTATAGTAGGCCAAAACCTCCTTCTAAGGAGAGGCCTATGTCCAGCAGTGGACTGTTAAAGGCTGTTGATGATGATGATTGATGATCCACACTATGGCGGCCTTATAAGATACTTCTGTATCACTGGGCCTACGCAGCTCCACCAAACAACTATATCCAGACAGCAGAAATACTATCAATTAATGTTAATCTTCTATATTAGGGTAATACCGAACCCATCGAATCGTGCTGAAATCAGCGTGGTTCCACTACCTTTTAATTTAACTGATTTTTAAAAGAAAACAAAAGGAGTCTGCAATGACGTTGACTGCAATGTAACTATATCGTGTTGTACACGAAAATTGAATCAGTAATCTGCTAGTGTTGGTAATACTTCAATATTTTACTACAAAAATCTGTAATCATAGCTGTGAAACCTAAAATTGATCATAAATGGCACTGAATCGTGACCGCACTTTTACTCCTAGAATTGGCTTATTTATGCTTCCATCTTAATTTCTTGCTGTAAGCTTTCTGAATATCGTAATATTTACTTCATTAGACTCCATAAATAAATCAAGTAAACGTGACCAATTGAATTACGGAACATGCGCGGGCGCACCTTGAATGCGATTGTTTTATCTTTCCCAGAACGTTTTGGTTGCATTCGCTTCGTGAATAATACTAAAATATTTAAGCTTTATTTTATACAAAAGCAGCTGGTAACGGTTTCTTTAAATGCTTTCTTTCAAATAACATTTTAAGCGACTACTCGACAGTAAACGTTTTCATAAGTTTTTGTTGATTCGTAGAATTATTTTTATCTGCGGCCGGAGCATTTGAATAACATTTTGAAAGTCATGAACAATAAAGTGAAGGATGAAATATGAGTTTGTTGCCATATATGAAAAGATTCAGTGTTTTGGGAGCGAATCTAGGTCTGTTCCGGCCAAAGGTTCCGGCTAATCTCTGGAACGGAACGACCGATTTTGGCGCGGCTTTCACTTGCAGATAACTACTGCCAAGAGAAGGAACTTAGACTTAACTTTTTGTTTAGACTAGCTTCGTTACCCGCTATTTACAAAAATAACTTCGGGTAACACCTTAGGACTTTACAAGTTACGAATAAATCCTGTGTCGCGGGGAATTCACAAACATACATTACATTGTGACTGCCTTGTTGGTTTAGTGGTTGGTGTAAGCTTCTGCTGACCAAAAGATCTCGGGTTCAATTCCCGGGTCGTACCAAATATTTGTATGACCTGCAAGTATTTGTTCCGGAGTTTGGGTGTATTTGGCAAAAAAGGTATGTTTATTTATGTATTTATATCAGTTGTCTAGTACCCTTAATACAAGCCCTCTTAGTTTGGGGCTAGATGATGTTGTGTCTAAGATGTCCGAAATATTTTATTTTATACATGAAATGGACTCAAAGAACGTCCAGACTCAGAATGACAATTTAGTGTGATAAAATTGTTGTCCCAAGTTTGGTTGAACTCGCAACACTCAACGCGCTGTACTCAACATAAACCACAAACTACTATGCAGAGCCATATTTTTTTGTATCAAGATCACATGAAATTACGCTCTCAGCGTTACCGTAAGTGAAGTTTAACTAGCCGTAACTTAATGACTTAACAATTGAGTGAATGAATTATGTGTTTATACGTTAACATTGACATTTATGTTTTAACTAAGACATACTTACAATCATTATCTTACTAATATTATAAACGCGAAAGTTTCTGAGTATGTATGTTTATGAGTATGTATGTTTGTTGCTCTTTCACGCAAAAAACTACTGAACGGATTTGGGTGAAACATTACAGTAATATAGCTTATATATCAGAATGATACATAGGCTACTTTTTACTGCAATAATCAAGATACATACGGAGGAAAATAAAAAACAATACAAATTATTAAGTGGCTCATAAGTTCATGAAGCTTATTGCTCCTTTGCTTCAATAATGCGAGAAGTCCAAAAACTCAATTAATTACTAGTTCATCCTACGAATTTTAGTTCTCCCTCAGGATTGCGGAGGTCCGATGTCAATCGCTCCGTGGAAAACCTGATATTCAGGTAAAACTGGTTGAACTAGTAGCCGACCCCAAATTATCTTGGGAATAAAGGAATAAAGAAGAAGAGTTTAAATTGCCGTGTTTGATTTTAATTTCCTACAAAAACGTGTTATTTTTTACGCACGTAATGACGTACGTTCAACACTTTTTCGAGTTAATACCTTGATATTTACAAATAATATATCTTATACGTATAATAGTTTTTCTTTAAGATATCTATTGTTAAAAAGATTTTCAAAATCGGTTCAGTAGATCCTTCGATTACCTCACAAACTTTACCTCTTAATAAAATTACTAGCTTTTGCCCGCGGCTCCACTTGCGTGTAGGTCCTTCATGGCGGTAAATAGTAGCCTATGTGCTATTCCGATATGTTAGCTATATTATTGTAAAGTTTTATCAAAATGCATTCACTAGTTTCTTTCACGCAAAGTAGTCAGTTACTACTTTGCGTGAAAGAGCAACAAGCATATACATACATACTCACAAACTTTCGCGTTTATAATATTAGTAAGGATTATTTACAGACGAAGTCTCTGATATTTTTCAAAAAATGTAGTTTTGCTTTCTTATAGACTGCGAACACTGCTCACATATTGTTATTAGTCATAACCTGAGCGAGGGTATTGTGCGATAAGCGTTGAAGCGTTAAACACACGACAATGACAAGCAAATTATGCACGAATTAATATTTTAAAGTCACATAATTATGACGTTAACCTTGTTAATATATTGGTTGTCATGAACATCTATCTATGGCAATCATTATTGAAGAGCCCTACCCTCAAATATACTGACAATTAGTTTCAATCTTCGAATTCCAGTTCACCCTCAGGGTTGTAGAGGTCCGAAGACAGTCGCTCCGTGCAAAAACTGAAATTCAGGTAAAACTGCTTGAAGTTATTCATTAACCACTTATTAATAAGTGTATTAACTAAATAAAATTTTCCCGAAACTTATAAAGTTCGAGAGCCTTCGACAGAGGAGATGACGTGTCTTGTGCCACCTACGTCACACGGTGTCTCGGAACCTTGTTATATTGTATCATGGATGTGACGACTGACAACGTGGAGTACAAAAGCTATTCTCTTGTTAATGAAAGGCCATTTTCTTTATGTTCAATGGAATGACGTTATCGTTGCTCGTGTATAATAAACCTTTACAAATAAATCAAATTAAAGTGTCTTAATGCAATATCAAAGTAATAGTTTTTTATGAAATGCATATGAAAGTATTTACGGTACCTACAACAATTTTTTTTTAAATTGTCTGTTAGTCTGTTTGTTCCCGGTAATATCTGAGATGGCTGGACCAATTTTGACGGGACTTTCACTGACAGAAAGCTGAAGTAAATTAGAGTTTTTTTCAGACTAGCTTTAACACCGCGGGACGCAGCTATAACAAGATAAAAATAATGATTTATTGATATTTTCAAAACTAAATTGGATTTGTAATAAGTTAATGAAGTAATAAACTGATACAACTGCATATTATTTATGAGAATAACAGCCGTAATGTCATCAGAGTCACGTAGTTTTCATTTTTCTAAAATGAAATTGAAATAAAAGAAGTACTTTTTCAAAACAAGCTTTGAGCAGACTTCTTTTGCGTTGAAGAATCCTAACTTGAGTGATCGTGGTTTGACTCTGCCAGTGTTTGTATAATCCATTTTAAGGATTTACTGGATTATACAAACACTGGCAGAGTATTTGTTAATAAAACAAACTAAAAAGTTAAGACGAATCAAAGGAGCCCAAAATCGATGAGGTTGTGTCGTTTTATTGCGGAGCTCCTATAGCCACCTTACAACTCCAGCATCAGATCAGCTCCATGTCATCAAAGTGTTGCATTGTCACAACATTTACCTTATTAGTAATACTTTAAAGTTGGTCAAATTTAATTTGCAAGATATCATAGACAAAGGCACTGGTGAACCTAAATAAAAGTTTAAAATAATGGCAAACTGATAGATCATTCTAAAATTAATTTATAAACTTCTTAATGTGTTGTGACATCCAATCTTTTCTTTTATATTCTATTCTCTGTTCTCTTGTTTCATAGGTTAATTTAGTTTTGATCACGTTACTGAGTGACCTTAGCCAAAGAAACAAAAGAATAGCGAAATAGACAGTCGAATACAAAACGAAAAACGTTTGCAACAAAATACCGTTTTCGAAATATTGCACCAAAGACAACGATTATTGATTTTTAAACGGTGCGATGCGCAAGGTAGCACAACCGATAATGCTCTTATCAGCGGTTACTAACACACTGCCACTAGCAACTTACATGACTTCTATTTATATTTATGATATTTTGCTTGCGCATAACAAGATATTGTTTTTTTACTCACCTATAAAAGGACTAGTACTTATAGTTTTGGCAGTAGATATGTATTTTTGTACCTGTGTTCCACCGTAGCGCCTAAACTATTCACCAATTAAAAAAAATATGTGACAGTAGTTGAATAAAAGACCGGCTTATCATTGGCTAATGCTTAGCGAAGTCAAAACAAAAAAAAAAACAAAAAGGACCGGCCGACGTAGGCTACATATAAATCATATAATGTTTATCAAAACTTTATACTTAGTCGAGTTATAGTTTCTAAACTTTGCCTGCTATTGTTACTAAATTAAGAATGTTACGAATTGACAAGATAAGATAAGAAGATAAGAAAAACTTTATTTGTCTTTTTTATAGATTTACAGTTGATTAATACTACTACTAACAATTAAACTTGGACTCAGCATGTGGATGACAGTGCAAAGCATGCCAGCCGCTATTATTCTGTCCAAGCCAATCATGAATAACATACGTCCAGAATAAACACAATGTTAACATCCCGACCACGAACACAATATAACAATATTGCTGCTAAATACAATGCAACCAGTCCAGTAAAGTCCCAATAACAACAAATTATAAAACTTCTAAACTTCAAACAATTAAAACTTCTAATTTTGGAAAAAGTTTATGCTGACTGTATTTTTACTTAAACCTAGTTAATTTTAACCTTAATTTAATTAGTGAAAAGGATATTTTGAAAATATATATAAATGTCTGATGTATATTACGTATGTGTATATATATGTATATTTGTATGTATATATGTATGTATGTGTATATATGTATGTTTATCTGTATATGTATATGTGTAGGAAAACATCATTCGTAAGCGTATCCTCTGTGCACCTACCTCATAAGTTTTCTGCACCACCCGAAGGTGAATGGAAGATAATGCCTTGGACATTGCCAGCCGTCATGTTTTCACTTCAGCGCTGCTGATTTTCGTTTTCCATTTTTTAAAGATAAAATTTAAAAAAAGCGGCCAAGTGCGAGTCGGACTCGCCCACGAAGGGTTCCGTATCAGCAAGTAACATCATATAAAAGTTCTTGTAGTTCGTTGTAACTTTGATCGATGTTTTTAAAATAGTGTATTGATTGAATGAAAGGTAAATTGCGGTTTACGATTTGACGTATTAAAAAAAAAAACTACTTACGTTCAAACCAATTTTCGTTGGTAGTTTGCATGGTAATGTACAACATATATTTTTTTTTTGTTTTATCACTCTTATTTTAGAAGTTACAGGGGGGGGGGGGGGGCACAAATTTTTCAACTTTGGAAGTGTCTCTCGCGCAAACTATTCAGTTAAGAAAAAAATTATATTAGAAACCTCAATATCATTTTTAAACACCTATCCATAGATATGGGTTTGAAGAAAAAAATTACTACTACTATAGACTATTTTCATGCTGCTGCTGCTGCTGAAAATCTTAATGCTGTTCACAGATTACATCTACCTACCAAGTTTCAAAAGTGTAGTTCTTATGGTTTCGGAAAAAAGTGGCTGTGACATTCAGACGGACAGACAGACAGACAAGACGAATCTATAAGGGTTCCGTTTTTTGCCATTCGGCTACGGAACCCTAAAAAAGTAAATCAGTATCATAAATAATCCAATCATGATTTCGACAGGGTAACATTAGCTGTATTAATTCTAAAATTAAAATGCTAATGATTTCGCACGTAATAATTATGTAAACTTGGTATATTGTTAAAAATCTTAACGATTGATCGCACTTTTGGTATTTATAAGGTGAAAATAATAATGGCTTTTATTGGTGAAGCCTAAAAGATGATGTGTCGTTCGTCGATAGAAGACTAGAGTTACTCATTTCAATAGATAGAGCTACACATTTTAATAGAAATGGCTACTGTAATATAATTTCATCGATTTTCCTGCCTCATCGCCAGAACATGTTACTATTTAGTTCAAGCTCGAAAAACTTTCCTATACTTAACTTAACATTACGGTACTTTAGTATTAATCCTCCGCAGTCTCACTGTCTGTCAGCATCTTATATGCTGTGAGTGCCTGTGAGATTGACAGTGGATTGAATTTCTATATTTTGGAAAATATTTTTTTATTTTATTTATTGGAACAAAAAACAGATACATGTTAGATTATAGCTAGATACAAATGTGTACATCAACTCAATTCAATTTATAAACATGTAACCCACACCATTGTTCACAGGTTAGCAACAAGAATAATAGGTCATGTTACTCTTTAAATTCTAAGTTTAAAGGAATACTAAAACAAACAAAAGAAAAAAAAAAACAAACATTTTTAGGACAGTCAGCTGGTCAATTTATAATTAATCAGCCTTGACAAATCCTAGTGAGAAATACGCAGAAGTTCAATGGCTTGCTTTTTAAATTCATAGCTAGTAAGGTAGTAATAATAATGTACCTACGGAACTCTGAGAGCGTTAGTCCAATAGCCCGGTTTTTTTGTTTTGACGAGTATGTAGGTAGAGTTATCTTTTTAATTTAGTTTTATCACAATTGATAAATGATAACACAGACTATTCAAATCACCGATACCAGTTATGGTATCGGTGTTGAAATCTTACCGAAATTATGTGTAAAAATACAAATTACTAGCTTATAAGTATTATAATACTAGCCCCTGATACAGGGTCTCACAGCCCCGCCTGTATCTTCTATTGTCCGTAGCGTGATGGTATACCGCGGAAGCTAAGTTTCCCATAAAAATCGGCCAAGTGCGTGTCAGGCCACGCACAGGAAAGGGTTCCTCAGTCAACCATTTTAAATCGTATCCAATTGATAATTGCTATGTTTACGTATTAATGCGTTAATTTTATATGGCGTTTTCCAAGGTAGCGTATTTTACAAGTCAAGCCTCTATAACTCCTGAACTAACAAAGTCATCTAATCTGTTATAGTTTTCCTTTAAAATTCATTATATGGACCACCACCACGAATTTTACCACATTTTTGGGACAGCCGTTTAATTTTTAGAGGGGCGGGGGACGCCCTATTTATACAAAAAAAGTGCCCTTTAAAGTAGAATTTCTCGCAAACGGATACCTAAATCAAAAAATCGTCTTAGAAACCCTTTATTGTTTTTAAAAGAACTATCTAATGATACCACACACGATGGAATAGCCGCGAGAAAAAAAGAACATCCCCACATTACGTGTAGGGGAGGTACCCCGAATAAAAATATTTTTCATAATTTTATTGTAGCACTTTGTCAACGTAATTACAACACATATTCATGTAAAGTTTTATCTTTCTAGCACTTACCGTTAGGACGGTAAGTCGAGGATGAACGGACATGACGAATCCATAAGGGTTCCTTATAGAATCATAAGATTAAGAGTCATAAGCTTCGGAACCCTAAAAAGGTAATAGTGAGCCAACCTTAAAGGATAGACATATGCTGTCTTGGGTTTGATTCCCGGGTCGTACCAAATATTCTTCTATGTATAATATAATTATGTATTTACAGATGTTTATCTACAGTATGTTTATCTATTTATAACAGTTGTTGATTACCCATAATACAAGATCTGTTTAGCTTGAGACTAGATGATGTTGTGTGTAAGAAGTCCAAAATATTTATTATTAATAAATAAATATTTTATTTACACTTACAGACATATTATATCGATGTATAATTAAAATATATAAATAACACAAAAACTTAAACTTACAAATTTTATTTTTTAATCGTAAATATTTGTGTAGGAACTCACATCTTGGCATCTTGCCACTTAAAATAAAAATCTGAAAGAAATATTCCATTACATTAACTAAGGGTAACTTGTAAGCTAGTCACAGACATTTGATCCATCGTAAGGTTGCCTGGATGAGATGGCTTTTAGCAGTAAGGTCGCTCAGATCGTTGTTTTTTCTTTTTTGTAAATCGGTAATACGGTATACAAATAAAGAGTTTTCTATCTATCTTTGTTATCTAAGCAATCGACTACATTTATACGTCATACGTTTATCGGAAATTATACAAAAAATTAAATTTGTTGGATCGTTAGTGATAGTACTGACAGAACAAAAAGTTCAAAATGAAATGTTTGCAACACAAGAGCATAATTTCGAGATAAGATAGATAGAGATAAGATTTCAAGCTCTACTGTTAAGGAACAAGGTTTATATTCGAAATAGCTGAGTCCCGTTGTGTTACCCGCGGTTATTACTGTTAATCGCGAGCGAAGCTGGGCCAAAAACAAAATTGGCTAATTTACTCCTATATCATCAACTTTCTGCCAGTGAGTGTCCCGTCAAAATCGGTCCAGCCGGGTCAGATATAACCCGTAAGAAACAGACAGACAAATTTATTAATAATTGCATTTTTGCTGTAACGTAATACTTTTATAGCCATTTAATTTTTATTTTTTTTATTTTATTTATTGGAACAAAAAACAGAGACATGTTAGATTATAGCTAGATACAAACGTGTACATCAAATTTATAAACATGTAACCCACACCTCTAATAAACTCTTAATTTGATATTACATACCTACAGACAATTTAACTTTATTTATTTGCATAGAAGTGCTTGCACATTTTTCCTGTTGACTCATCCAAAAATAGAGGTAAATTCCTAAACGTCAACATTTGTTTGGCGGTAAATTAATCATTGACAGTTCAGTAGTGACGGGTTCTTGAGTTTTTTCCATACTTTATCCCCTATTATGAATTTGCAACACTTATTCATTGTAAAAAGGTTTGAAACAAAGATATGTGTGTTAAATTTATTCATAGAAAAACCGTCTGTCAAATGTTTATAGCTATAGTAAAATTATTTATTGATATTGAGTACGAGTGTAAGTAGAATTCAAGAGAAGCGGTCACCATCCTCATTATGAATGCAGACAATGAAGTATAGTGATCCACTTTTCTTTAACGTGTCGAAACCCCAATAGAGGCCGTGCATTAAGCACGCAATGCCTTTTTTAATATATTTAACCCCCCCCACCCCTTTGGTAATAAATGCTGTGGTTTAGGACTAACACCCTCCCCCCTCCCACTGAAATCGCATGTATTTTTAGTACCTGCAAATAATCTTAAATTTTGGCCTGGCAACGGCGGGTACACACAATACGCTGTTTTCGCGCCCCCCTTTCGACCCCCACGTGATAAATGGAGGGCTGCATAGGCCTTCACTGCAGCAGGGGTTTGCGGCGAACCCCCAAAACCACACTGTGTGCCACTCTGCGTCTGAAATGGAAGGGATTTAGGAACTGCTGTTATTAAGACATCCGTAAAGCTCGTCCCGTCCATCCGCGACCACACTCGGGGCGGCATGAGGCGCTGATAGAATAGAATACAAAACTCTTAATTTGCACACCTTATTACAGAGTTACAATTGAGTACATTAAATGACATATGTAGTGTATGTGTGTGTACAGATATGTTCTCCTCCGCTGCCAGTTTTGCGCAATGGGTCCGAGAGTTTAAGTGAATTACGGTGAGTGTCGGGAGATCTCCGATGACTGCAGTCAGAGTCCGTTGCTCATATAACCCTCAACTGAAACAAACATTGAATAATGCGGTATCTATTGTAGGTAATCTGTGACACGTTTCTATGTCGCCCAGGGGCAAAAAGCTAGCGTGTACTGAGTCAAGTTCTCGCTGCAGTCGCAGTGGGTGGTGATTCATACTACGGCGGTCTCCGCTCTCGCACTCACCATTGAATTACGACAGCACAAATGCTTTCATTTGAGGTAGGTCTTTTGTGCCAGAGTCGTACTGCCCCGGTCGGGCCGACCTATTTGTGCTGAAGTCAGCGTGACCCTACTACCTTGAATATGTTTTTTTTCTATACACATGGGAGGCGTTGCTTTCGAGTAACCATACTTTAAGATTTACTTTATACAGATTCAGTTTAACATTTCTCTGGAATTTGTCTCGTTTTTCGATACGACACAACGCCGACATAATAAGCCGTTTTGATTACCAGTTCGATGACGTCATCTGATATTTTTGTTCTAGAAATAATATGGCATACGTGTATCATGTTTCATGGCTTGTTTATATTATTTACTAGCTGAGGCCCGCGGTGTTACCCGCGTATATAATTATGGTCGCTATGCAAGTGTGTTATTCATGGCAACCGGTGAAGTTTTGACAGGAGATAAACAGTGATCTTTTTTGACATCTACGATTTAAGTATTTTTATAATCACCAATTTTTCGCCCGTGTATCTCGATTATTGCAGTAAAAAGTAGCCTATGTGTTATTCTGATATATAAGCTATATTATTGTAAAGTTTCATCCAAATCCGTTCAGTAGTTTTTGCGTGAAAGAGGAACAAACATACACACTCACAAACTTTCGCGTTTATAATATTAGTAGGACTAGCTGAGGCCCATGTTACCTGCGGTTATTGAAAATCGTGAGTAAAACCGCGGAGCGAAGCTAGTCTCAAAATAGTATGTTACTCCTTATGTCACCAGATATGTGGAACTGAAAGTCATGTAAAAATCGCTCCAGCCTTTCAGAGATGAGCCGGATAGACCGCAAACAGGCAGACAAAAATTATAAAAAATTGCTATTTTGATGTAGGTACGTACATTTAGCTGCAAACCTAATTTTAAATTACAAACAAACAATTCAATTTTATTTATATGTTTAGATCTATTAAGACCTTCTTCTTCTTCTTCTCTTGGTGAAATGGCAACCAGCCGAATATCAGCTATTTCTGTTTTTACTGTAAACGGGACTTATTCGCGATAATACTATAAAGGTTACGATACCTTCTATTTTCCGACGCTAAGCTCACATCAGTCTAACCGTGACCACGAGTGGTATAACCCGTTCGAAACGTCGGAAAATAGAAGGTATCGTAACCTTTATAGTATTATCGCGAATAAGTCCCGTTTACAGTAAAAACATGAGTATGTGTAAAAGTCGCGAAAGTTTAAAAACAGTTATCAGCTATTTCTGCCAATGTCAAGTAGTTAAAGTCTTCAATTATATAGTCTTCCAGTATTCAATTCTTTGTCGTAATGAATTTAATGATAAAAAATGTAGATGAGATGAAATGGGGACCGTCTTCCGAAAAACTCTTAGAACTCTCAAATATAACAAAAAAAATTTTTATGATTTAAGTCTTGTATGTTCGGAAACGAAAAAATTATTGTCAAAATTTGAACATGACAGTTACTGACACATGTCATTTTTAAATTGTTTAATGAAACGAAACAATGATTTATGAGTTGTATGGAAAAGAAAATGAAATTATTTTAAAACATGAATTTATTGCTTACTCGATTTTTCTCTTAAAATACATACTTACAATTTACTCAGCGATTCATATTGTCGATATTGAGACGCTCGCACGCGACCTTATAGCGCCACTCCAGCCAGTCACTGACCCGAAGCCCTTAAAGATTACGATCCACAACTTCAGAACAGTGGCCTCGAAATAAACCAATCGAATGTCACCTTTTTGGATGAATCCCCTTCTTTTATCTGTCAACGTTGCTTAGAAACCTTTTAGACTACTTCAATGTAGCATGTGGTTAGCGTATGCGGCTGCTAGTCAAGAGGTTTCGGGTTCGATTCCCAGGTCGGACCAAATATTTGTGTGATCTACAAATATTGGTTTTGAAGTCTGGGTGTTTTCTATGTATAATATGTATGTATTTACAAAAAAAAAGTACTTATGTTTATGTATTTAAATCAGTTGTCTAGTACCCATATTACAAGCTCTGCTTAGTTTGGGACTAGATGATGTTGTGTATAAGTTGTCCGAAATATTTATTTATTTATTTATTCTATGTACACTAGCCGAGTACTGCGGTGTTGCCCTCGGTTATTGTTGTAAACAGCGAATAACTCCTAGTAAGTCTAAAATAAAAAGCGGCCAAGTGGGTTCCGTAGAAGCAAGTAACATCATATAAAAGTTCTTGTAGTTCGTTGTAACTTTGATGATATGGTTTAATAATAGTGTATTGGTTGAATGAAAGGTAAATGCGGTTTACGATTTATGTTTCGGAAAAAAGTGGCTGTGACATACGGACGGACAGACAGACATGAAGAATCTGTAAGGGTTCCGTTTTTTGCCATTTGGCTACGAAACCCTAAAAAGCCTAATCTGCTAGTGAAACTCCCGTCATAATCCAGTCCAGTCGTTTCAGGGATTAGCCGAAACTAACAGACAGATAGACAAAAATTTATCAATGCTTTTAGGGTTCCCAAGTTCATGACTCGGAACCCTAGTAGTTTCGCCATGTCCGTCCGTCCTCGACTTTCCGTCGAAACGGTTTGTGCTAGAAAGATAGAACTTTGCTAGATGTAACTAGAATAAAATCACAAAAAAAATATTTTTATTTGAAGTACAGTGGCGATAATTTTTTTTCTCGCATCTACCCCATCGTGTGGGGTATCATTAGGTAGATCTTTTAAAAACATTAAGAGGTTGCTAAGAAGATTTTTTTATTTAGGTATCCGTTTGCGAGATAAATCACTTTAAAAGGCCATTTTTTTGTAAAAACGTTCAAAAAATCTTGAAAAATTTATAATGGACGTTTAATGAACTTTATAACGGCTTAGATGATTTTGTTAGTTATGGAGTTATAGAAGTCTAACTTGTAAAATGCGTTTACTTGGAAAACTTCATACAAAAAAACGCATTAATAAGTAAAAATAACAATTATCTATTGGAAATGATTTTAAATCGACGTACCATTGTGGGTAACTGAGGAACCCAATTCTATGTGTGGCCTGACACGCACTTGGCCGATTTTTATGTGTGTTCAGTAAATACTTTCATATACATTTAGAAAAAACTGATCATCTAAAATTAGAAACAGATACCTTATTTACTTACTCCGTTGGCTCAGCGACCTATAGTGAGTCTTGGCCTCCGACACAAGAGAACGCCACTCCATTCGATCCTGGGCTACCTGTCGCCAGTTGTCGGCTTGAAGCTCCCCAAGGTCCGCCACTACTGTATGACACATTAATTTTATTTAATTTTATAGATGAATAAAATTTTTTTGTTTCTTAAAATTTGTAGTTGATATCCTTTGACAAATAAATAAATAAAATTATTAGACGCATTAGCCACTCCAGTCCAGAAGGTATCATAAATTTAAGTTCAAAATCTCTGTAGTTGTCGTATTATTTATTAAACCTTGATAAAAATGAATAAAAATGGAACCCATTTAATCGAAAGCGTTCCAGCCAGACTTAGAGAGTGCTTTATTACAACTAGCTTACTCACACAACTCCACCTGCGTGTCCTATTGCCTATTGCGTGAAGTTATAACAGCATGAACAATTTGTTTATAGAATAGATTAGATTATAATGAGCCAAGTTTAAAAAATAGACATATAGAATAGAATAGAAAACTCTTTATTAGCACACCTTATTATTACAGAGTTACAATAGAGTACATTAAATGACAAATATGTAGTGTACAAAGGGCGGCCTTATTGCCAAAGGCAATCTCTTCCAGGCAACCTTACGATGGATCAAAATTTATCGGAGAGACAGTAAAAGTCGACTGTGCATTGAGTTTTGAAGTAAATAAAATATATAACATTATATCCATTCATAGACAGACACATGCATACACAATACATATAAATACATATACAACAAACATATACATACACACACACATATACTGTCGCAGACTTTTTAGAACTTCTGAAATGGAATATTTTTTAATACATTATTTTCACGAATATTTAAGCATTTACGCAGCAAACGCAATATATACTCTTAAAAGGAATAATTTCCCCCCGTTTTTCGAAACACATTTTTCATTGATACGCTCCTTTCAAATGTAGCGAGATGATACCTACCTAGAGCTTTCCGCGATAACTGGGCTATAGATTAGCGCGTTCAACCAAACAAAAAAAATCAGTTTTATGCAATTAGTATAGAACGTGTTAATTTGTATATAATTAATTGAAAAACCCATATTTACAAAGCAATACAAAAACAATCACATTGTACTCAGTTCCAATAAGCTCACTGCTAGTGTTTCGACGCCAGCTTGTCTATAACCTGACCCAAATGTATTGAAAATGCGCGCGAACAATGGAATGTGCTGATGTCATTCCAATACACGGATATTGTACATAGCTTACATTTAACTTATTGCTATCTCTGTCTTTCTTCAATCGAAATTCGAATGAGTGTGAACCTGAATCTAATTTTTGTTTTGTCTGTTCTGTCCGTCTGTTTGTTTTGACTCTATGGAACGACTATACCGATTATGAAGGAACTTTCACTGGCAGGAAGCTGATGATACAAGGAGTAACTTAGGATATTTTTTAGAATAGCTTCGCTCCGCAGAGTTACTTGCGATTCATTGCAATACCTCGGATAAAAGCGAAACTAAGAGACAAACATATTTTTTTAATTGTTTTTTTGATGTTAATACTTTGATATGCTGTTCGTTTGATGTTACATATTATTATGTATGTATAGATTATTTAGTCGTCTGACATCTAATAACACCTTTTTGTTCTTTTCAATTTATTTTGCAGTTGGCGCAGCGCAATTTACATGTAACAATACAATTTGTATAAGCTGTATTGCCAGCTATTTATTTGCCGCCAATTTTGGTTGGGTCCGTAATCGTTTTCAGAGAGTACGAAGGAAAAGATAAATTGGTACAAGAAAAACGGATAAGCCGAGGGTACTAGCGCCGTGTTATGGGTGAGGCTAGGGTACTGGCGGGGAACAAGACTGAGAGCTGGTTATTTTCTGTACACACATTTGCGTTACTAACATGAAAAAAG
The DNA here is from genome assembly GCA_932526445.1 of Phragmatobia fuliginosa. Classification (NCBI taxonomy): domain Eukaryota; kingdom Metazoa; phylum Arthropoda; class Insecta; order Lepidoptera; family Erebidae; genus Phragmatobia; species Phragmatobia fuliginosa. The sequence continues at coordinate 19,104,752 of OW052074.1, forward strand.
GTTGGTGCTAGAAAGATGCAACTTTATATGAATATGTGTTGTAATTACGACAACAACGTCCCATTTTTCAATTTAGGTTTTTTTTTAAATTAAGCCTACCAAAGTGACTACTCTGACTAATGGAAAGCATGAGTAGAATTCAGGAGTAGGGGTCACAATGCTTATTGTGAGGGTACGCAATGTAGCATGGTGACCCATACCATGGCGGCCTGGTTAGATAATTCTGCAACATTCTCCCGGCCTCCGAAGGTCGTATCCGTTTGCGAGTTATTCAAGTTTAAAAGCTTAACAGCTGGCTCAAAAAATCTGAATAAATTCGTGATAGTAGTCCATATGTTGAACTTTCAACTATAGCGGTTTTGATAACTTTTTTATGTCAGGAGTTATACAGGTCTAACTTGTTAAATGCACTCACTTGGAAAACTTCGTATAAATAAGTGAACATAACAACTTTAAAATAATAATGAAAAAATATCAAAAAGTCTGCTTTGTTAACTTCTTTCATTCTGGTTAGTTTGGCCTGTGTAGATATGTGACAATATTAATGTTTATTTATTTTATTTCATTTTTTTAAATTATCCAAATTAATGGAACTCTGTTACGCAAGGTAAGATCTAATTTGTGCTACAGATTAATAAATAAATAGTTACTTTTGCTATGGGTAGCAGTGTTCCTATATTAATGACCGAATATTCCTCATGCGTACAAATCAAAAGTCAAAATAGTATTCTGACTTTTGACTATCCGCCTTTTGAATCCTCCACAAAATTAAGAGTATGCAACCTTAATCTCCTAGGTGAATATTAAAACCCTCACGACAAAGTGAGAATACAAAGACCAGCCGAGATGATCATACTGGTTGTCCCGACCGAAACCAACCCAACTAGGAACTTTCATCGGAATGTAGAAAATCGATGAAAAAAATGTTTTATTTCCATAAGTAGCTAAACAAATTAGTGTCCACAAAGCGTGTAATGAACTAATGACTGATCGGAAGAGGAAGTTGATTTAATTGGATGGTACTCACCCGTGTTGGTCAACGCAGTCAATCATCATTAGATACATTACAATACTGGACAGTGTTGCCACTTCTGTGTAACGTAGACTAGCGTTTGACTGTGGCCCAACCCGCATGTTAGGGTTCCGTAGTTCATGACTCGGAACCCTTATAGTTTCGTCATGTCCGTCTGTCCATCCTCGACTTACCGTCCAAACGGTTAGTGTTTGAAAAATGAAACTGCATAAATATGTGTCTCTGTCATCTGTCACGTCGACAAAGTGCTACAATAAAATCGTGAAAAATATTTTTATTTGGGGTACCTCCCCTACACGTATGGGGATGATTTTTTTTGCTTATACCCTATGGTGTAGGGTATCATTAGACAGGTCTTTTAAAAATAATTAGGGGTTGCCAGGACTTTTTTTTAATTTGGGTATCCGTTTGCAAGTTATTCAACTATAAAGGGCAATTTTTTTAATCAAAACAGGGCGTTCTCTCTCTCCCTCGAAAAATCTGAAAAAAATCATGATGGTAGTTCATGTGATGAACTTTAAAGGAAAAGTATAACAGCTTACATAACTATTTTAGTTAAGGAGTTATAAAGGTCTAACGTTGTAAAATACACTTACTTGAAAATCTTCGTCCAAAATAATTAAATAATAAGTAAACATAACAATTATGTATTGGACACGACGAAATCCATTATGGGTAACTCCGGAATCCTATTCTATGCGTGGCCTGACACGCACTTGGCCGATTTATTACGTATTTCTTCTAGAAGCTTCGGTTTAGCCGTGAAAGTGTTACAGGCAGTTACTTTAGCATTTATAATATTAGTATGAATAGTAGGGATTGAATTCTAGTATTCTTCACAACCAAGCTTAATCCGATCACGGAGGTTTTATAGCTTAACTCGTAAAACTGTTGTGTGACAATATGTCCTAATGTATTTTTTATATTTTTTTATATTGGAGCCTACTAAAGAAACTTTACTTTGCCTGATAGAAAGCTTAAGTAGAATCCAAGAGTAGGGGTCACCATCTTTATTGTAAGTGCAGAAAATTTAGCGTGGTGACCCACACATGTCGGCTTAGTGAGATGTTTCAGAATCGTTCACTCTGCCTGCGGAGGCTGGAGGCATTGTTATAAATGTATATGACAACCGAGAACGATATCATAACGTGCTCTCTAATTTAAAGGTACAAAAAAACATATTTAATATTACTTATGTTATATATTTCTAATATACACAACAGAGATCATTGTACATAATCACAGAGTATTTGTCTGCCGACCGCCTCCCCAGTCGGCAGTCCAGCTTATCAGTTAATCACTAGACCAGTAGGCCCCTTTTAGTTTTATATTTAAATGCGTACCTTGAGCCTCCTAATACAAATAATGATAAATAATAATAAATAATCTTTATTTTCAAGAATAAGATACAAAAATGTTAACATTTACTGTGACACTAGACAGAGCCTGTGTTGTAGCTATCAAACAATACTTTCAAGGCTCAATACTTTCAATTTCTGAGACTCAAAATCAATAAATACTGTTGTAAATATCGGTGTACGCCGCAGAATCATTAGAACGTTTCAGCAATAAAAAATATTGACAATCCATTAGGAAAATGCTTGCCTGCGTTTGTTGGCAAAGAAGAAAAATAAAAAAAATGATGTTCAATTATTTTCCATTAGGAATATTTACCAAACGCTTTGATAAAAGAACAAAACACACTATAAAGAAGTTATTTTATCAATTGCTTTATTAATAATATAAGTACATCTGATTTGATCTGATAGATGTATAATGTATTATTTATTTGTCTAGACCTAATAAATGGAATAAAGTTCAAACAGATACATAATTTTAACAAAAAGGAACCGACTTCAAAGAAAAACTATTCCGAGTACCCAAATCGCGACTTAGAGCGCGTTTTAGCTTTTAGAGGGGGGGGGGGGGGACGCCCTTTTTTTTACAAAAAAATGCCCGTTGAAGTGGAATTTCTCGCAAACGGATACCTAAATCAAAAGATACAAACAAATATGTGACATTCAGAAAGAACAAATCTATATGTAAACTTATCATATCGGTACGATGAATCAGAAATGAAGTTGTGAAGGAAATATCTTTGGCGCCATTTCAATCTACTAATAATATATCAATGACTAATAATATATATATATAATTAATCTTTATATAAATCTTTTGTTCGTGTGTTTGTAATTGAACTCCTTCTAAACGGCTGAACCGATTTTGATGTTTTTTTCATGTGTGTTCGAGAATATGGTTTCAATTCGCAATTGGACCCAATAGGTGGCGCTGCGATCAAGTTCTGAGATTTCAAAATTTTAATAAATAAATATTTCGGACATCTTACACACAACATCATCTAGTCCCAAACTAAACAGAGCTTGGAGCATTACGGATGGACAGATGGATTCTTTATGGGTTCCGAGTCATGAACTACGGAACCATACAAAGAATAGAAGAAAATAATAATGCTTATAAGGCTGTATTAGCGGGTGTGGATAATCTCAGGTCAGGGTCGTGTAAATCGCGTAACTTGATATACATGTAATTGGGCAGTCCGAACCCTCTAACCTTTACTAGTTCACAGCGGGGCATGGATAAAAGAAATTCCCTTAAGCCTCTTCTAGAAAGGAGCTTTTGGCATACTATACTACGGTGGATGGGTTAGTCAAGTTTACCTTACAGTGCTGTTGTGCCTGTTGTCCTACGTATCGAGCTCCCTTAGTCGACTCTGGCCTAAATATTCATTGCTGGCCTGTACGAGAAAACCCGTAGGTAATAAGTATGCATTATTATTTGACTGTCTTGTTGGTCTAGTGGACAGCGTATGCGGCTGCTGATCAAGAGGTCTCGGGTTCGATTCCCGGGTCGGACCAAATATTATTTGTGTCATCATCTTACTAGCCTTATTCCCAATTTTGTTTGTGTGATTCACAAATATTTGTTTCGGAGTCTGGGTGTTTTCTATGTATAATATGTATGTTTTAACAAAAAAAAGTACGTTTATGTATTTATATCAGTTGTCTAGTACCCATAATACAAGCTCTGCTTAGCTTGAGACTAGATGATGTTGTGTGTCAGATGCCCAAAATATTTATTTATTTATTATTATGCATTATAACATGATACCTTCTAAGTAAAAGCTCAGTAGTTGATGTTCAGTTGCTAAGAGAAGATTCTGCGCACTATCGAAGCGTATCGATATTCAGTAATTTAAAGATTGAAATGAAATAAAAATGTTTTATTTTTGACCCACAATAATTAACACAGAGGAACAATAATATCATTTACAATACGTTAAACATCAAGGTGTGAGCCAGAACGGGTAACTATCTTAGCAAACTGCTACACGGTGTCCGTGCGGCGCTGGTTTTCGGAAGGTACCATCGATATGGAGTTTGTGATTTTTTTTATAAAAAATAGGTTCATTCATTAAGCATACTAAACTGAACATGGATATATGCCTCTCCACAAGGAGACTTTGGCCTACCACGCTGTCCAGACGTGTTGGTATTCAACAACAGGTACAACAATAAAGCTTAACCTTATTCATCTATCCGTTATTTCCAATGTATTGAATTCCATACTCTATCTACATTCTATGTTAAGGTCACTTCCACCTATTCATAAATGGTGTGAAAAAAAAGTTTGAGCATTTTTCAATTAACATTTTTTCCTTTTACAACATTTTCTTTACCATCGATTTATTACTGAAGTCATAACTTAGTATTTTAATCGGTTCCAGAACGGCCATACTCACGTAGTCTAGTGTAGTAATTTATAGTGTAGTAAAATGAACATCTGGTTTTTGCACGAAATATGCATGTATAACTTGATGCCCTAGTAATTTTAATACGAATTGGTTTTTCGAATTTAGAATTGTAATACCTTACTTGGAGTAAAACCTTATTTTACTAAGTTTAAAAAAATACCAGGGGACAATATCTTTATATATATGCCGGCGTATCGATTATTTTAGCTGGCAACACTGTTAAGTGTCTGAAGGTAAGACACTGACGCAACACCGGGCACTGGCGCGTGCGACCGGTGACCGCAGGGATGGGAATCATTGACACTTTAAAATAATAAAAACGCGATTGAATGATTGATTTTAGTCGATTACTTTCATGTCATAAGTCATAGACAAGGATCACGGGTGACAACGGTTTTATCCCTTCCCTAGATGATTATTGTTCGTTCATTCGTTCGTGAGTTCCTTTAAAAATGGAACGTCGTCGTTGACGAGCACAGTTATCGCGGATCATCTCGTGTGAGCACCACGTGTTCGGTGGAGTGTCTTATTTAAAATTATTAATCATGGGCTGCTATTTAATGTCCTAACTGTATTTCGTGATCGAGTGCTTCAATAAAGTGAATGTACAAGAACATTCTCCTCACCCGCTAAACTCACGTCTACCCTCAATTAGAAATATGAGGCCTACTAACGTTCCCAGTCGATTCAAGATTTAACATCAGAAGTGGGATACGCAGGGTAACCACCTGAGGAGAATAGTGTAAAGTGAACAGCAGTGAGCAGCCCGGACAATCAAACTGTTTACAAAAACATGGTGATGAAAATCTCAATTACTGGCGACCGCTAATCCGCAACAATCGGAATTTAACATTACCGTAAGGCTGATTTGTTTTGACCACGACGATATGTCAGCGTTTTGGCACACAAGGGCACAGCATTTTGCACATGATTTTCTCTATCGAGTGTCGCGAACAACGAGAGGGTTCTGAAGAGCCGTCTAAATGAGACTTCGGACAGATCTCAGCTACGTATGCGGACAGGCTGGATATGTCGCGTCGGTTTGTGAAGAATGCAAGGGTTCCGAGCTACAGCAATGAAGGAGGTGCACATCTGTAAACATGAATCGACGAGGAGCAAAAGCAACGCAGAATCCGGTGAGATCGTTTCTTTTTATTTTCTCGTTGATTGTGGGCATGCTTTTCGTTAGTATTTTACACAGTGTCGTAGTATCGGGGGTAGTTAAAAAAAAAAAGGAAGAAAAAAAAAGGAACCGTAAGATGTTTCGCAAATACTATCTACTACTAAGTTACTATTTTACGTTGTGCCGAAAGAAACGATAAAAGGTAAAGTAATTCTATAGGCAGTGATTTTTTTTAAACGAGTACGTCAGTGTGCAAATTAACCGTATTGCTTTTTTTTTACAAAAGTGAGTTTCAGCGAAAAGCATACCCAAACTAAGCTAAGCTCTTGAGGATATAGATACTGACTTAAACTGTGTGGACAAAATCAAATCAAAAATCTTATTGATCTTAATTTAGTTACGAAAATATTCTGAATTCTTTATCGATGGTATACCAGGGCATCGCGTCTTTACAGGAGATTTACGGGTAGACCCTATTGATCAATATAAGAATGTTCAAAGACGAAAAAGTTTCAGCCCTCCTAGAAGCGTAAGTTATTTACGGTAGTTCCTCACCCTCACAAGATGGTCAATATGGGTATCTAACTAAGCCCTTTGATCTTAGAAATTCAGCTGCAGTCTATCAAAGGTGTATCAACAAGGCTTAGTTATAAACTTGGAATTAGCGTTGCGCTGGGTTACCTTGATTATGGACTTGGTTTCTCTGATAATCATTCCCATTGTCTGGAACGTTGCTTTAACCCTGAGAGCATTGTCAGACGCAGTTTTCCTTTTTTTATAGAAATGTAGGCGTACATTTTGTGGGTCATGTAGTTAGAGCAGGAGAAGTGGTCGATTCTCCTACCCCGAAGATTGCTACTCAGAATAGACAGTTCTTGGGCCTTGTCTCCTACTTCAGAAACTTTATACCCAAATAATACTCGTATGGTAGGCCCACTTTATTCACTGAAGGGGACAATAAGGTGGACGGACCTACATGACAATATTTACAAGAAAACTGTTCAAATACTGAGCTCAGGAGTCTGTACTAACAATATTAGATCGTGAAGCGGCAGCTATTGAGTTTCACACTGATGCCAGTTCTAACGGTTATGGGGCCATAATCATTCAAAGAAAGAATGGTTTGCTACATGTTGTCATATCTTAGTGTCATATTTTAGTTGACGAATGACTGACGCAGAATCGCGATTTCATTCGTAGGAACTAGAAACTATCATAGTCACCTGAGTAGTCGAGATCTTTAAACAGTGTTTGTATGGGCAGCATTACACAGCATACACCATTAGTGGTGGGTATTTCTACAGGAGTCAATATTGTGCATAAGGTGCCAACAAGTAACATGCTGATTTCTTGTCTAGACATCCAATCCCAAATCCCAAATACAGTTTGTGATGACTCTAATGCCAGTACATTATCAGATGAAACTGTAAACGTAATATTAGAATACTGTAGAGGACCGGGTGTCGTGTTCCTCCGACACAGAGGGGGGATCCTCCGACCGGGCGAGGTGGTCGTGCCTGGTGGGCCGCTGCACGGCGGTTGGTGTTGGGATGTAGTGTGTGTGCTGGTTCGCGCGAGAGTTTCTCCGTCGCGATTCAAGATTGGTAGTTGCTCCGTGTAGTTCATACCGTGTGTTCTTCGTGGTTCAGTGTTTCTTCGCGTGATGGCGCTGACTGTTAACTTTATTATGGGTAGTTAGCGGTAGAACAAAATCGTGATATCGAAATTCGTGACCTCATTAACAAAAATAAGAACAAAGAAACCTCGGACTACTCGCACCATGATGTGCGTAAGGGTAACCAGTTTCCGGTTACCAATAGCTCCGTGATCCTTAACGTGGACCTTAATTAATCATGTTCCTTCGGAAATTAAGAAACTAAGAACTATTTGAGCATTATTGGTTTCCAGAGATGACCAAGTAGGTACGTAAGTTTATTGATTCTTGTACAGTATGCAACGCTTCGAAAGACTGCTCCGGGTCCCAACAAGTTTCGTCAGCAGCCCGTGGTTTCCGTTGCTGGGCTCGGGTCTCCTCTTGGGGAGGATTGACGCCGTGCGTCACCGCCCTGGTTGTGGACTTTTGGAACGCATTGTGGCTGCGTGGTCTTGCCGTTGGATGGTGTTTTTCTGGAGGGCCTCCAGCTGGGCTTTGCGGATGCTGTCTTGTGGCGGCAGCCGGGACTGGCTGCTTGGCGTGGCCTTTGGGTTGCGGTGGCGCTCGTGGCGTGTCGTGCCACGGGTGGTCGCCCGTCCGGTTCTGGCCGCGCCGTCGTTGCTTGCCCTTGGTGGTTGTTTCCGGTCGCCTGGGGCCTTTAGGTTGGGCAAGTTGGCCTTCATCAATGCCTAAGGACACAGGTCCCGACATGCGATTTACATAGATATTGCGGGGGGATTGGGCGGTAAAGACGATGGGAGGGAGTGCGTGTCTTTCATTACTCGGCATCTCTCGATGCTCATACCTTAATTCAATCCCTCAAGAGAGCTGTTTGCCTATTTGGTGCACCGAAGCGTGTAAAAGCAGACTAACGTAGGTGTTATATAGGTGCAAACTTCAAACGGTGTTGATGTGGGCATAGTGTACAGCTTCACCTTATCGGTACTGGTTCCGGTAGGGCTAACGCTAAGCGTATAATGCGTACTCTAAAAATGTCTGCTCACAATAGTAGAGAACAAACCAAACAAAACTTCTGTAAGTTCAGCTCGCCTTTAATACCACTAGATCCAGAGTAACAGGCTACTCCCATGCGGAATTAATGCTTTACAAACGAGCAATGTAGAACGTCAGAGGTAGAACGCTTCATCTGAAGTAGAGCAATAGTGAGTCCATTCAGTGCAGGCAATTTCGTCTTTATCAAGGATAGCGAGTGCAACCAAACCAAACTACAATGAAACTTCAAAGGTAAGGTCATTCTATTGTCAAGGTACCAGATCATTATAGAGACGAGCTGAGAGACGTTGGTGGGTCTAACCTAACCTGTAAGTATGCTCATGAAATTCGAAATGTATAGTCATGACAATGGACATAACGTCCTATGAGGAAAGTGATGCAGCATCGACATCTAGTCCACATACTTTAGCCTCTGCCTCCGAACATGACAAGTACTAAAGGTGAGTTTATAACGTTTGTGCACTCTTCTTCTTTCTTCTTCTTCCTTAGCATATTTGCATCCACTGTTGGATATATGCTTCCTACATGGTTTTCCATACGCTTCTGGATGCGGTGTGTCTAGTCTTTCTTTATATCTTCCGACCACCTGGCAGCTGGTCTACCAACACTTCGACTTCCTGTTCAGGGTCGCCAGAATAGTTATATGACTTCATCTATCGTAGTTTCTTCGGAAAACATGTCCGGCCAATTGTTATTTCAGTTGCGCAATTCATTTGTGTATATTCTGTTCTTTTACCAAGAACCGATCCAGAGAACGTACGTAGAGTATCGATCCAGAGCGTGCGTACGTACGTAACGTAGCGAGCGTACACTGGATGGGTACTCGGTTGGCACGTGTCTGAAAAAGGGGGCTGGTCTGGAAAACGGATCGATGCCTCTGATCAGACTACGCGGTATGTAGCCTTATTGATGGGTAGTTAATAGGCGCGTATCTGAAAAATGGGGCTGGTCTGTAAACCGGATCGATGCACCTGATCAGACTTCGCGATTTATAGTAGGGTTGATGGGTAGTTGGTAGTCGCGTATCTGAAAAATGGAGCTGGTCTGTAAACCGGATCGATGCACCTGATCAGACTACGCGATGAGACTGGTGGAAGAGACGCTGATGGTTGTCCGGTCCGAGGCACCATGTGAGTTGGTGATCGGTCGAAGGGACGCCTGAGGTCAGTTGTCTGCCCAGTGTGTGTGTGTGTGTGTGATTGGTGGAAGGGGCGCTGACGGGTGGTCAGGTCCGATACACCATGCGAGTTGGTGGATGGTTGAAGGGACGCCTGAGGTCAGGTGGACGCCCAGTGTGTTTAATTTAGATGCGAGGGGTAAAGATCGAGATCTTTTTAAACAGGTGTCATGAATTGGTAGCGAGTCAGTGATGGACGAGCGATTTTTTTTTCTCTCTGATTGACGAGGAGTACGAGACCTGTAGAGGTGAGTGATCGCACAGGGACGTGCGATTGTCAGTATGGCCGTGCCGGCGTATCGATTATTTTAGCTGGCAACACTGTTAAGTGTCTGAAGGTAAGACACTGACGCAACACCGGGCACTGGCGCGTGCGACCGGTGACCGCAGGGATGGGAATCATTGACACTTTAAAATAATAAAAACGCGATTGAATGATTGATTTTAGTCGATTACTTTCATGTCATAAGTCATAGACAAGGATCACGGGTGACAACGGTTTTATCCCTTCCCTAGATGATTATTGTTCGTTCATTCGTTCGTGAGTTCCTTTAAAAATGGAACGTCGTCGTTGACGAGCACAGTTATCGCGGATCATCTCGTGTGAGCACCACGTGTTCGGTGGAGTGTCTTATTTAAAATTATTAATCATGGGCTGCTATTTAATGTCCTAACTGTATTTCGTGATCGAGTGCTTCAATAAAGTGAATGTACAAGAACATTCTCCTCACCCGCTAAACTCACGTCTACCCTCAATTAGAAATATGAGGCCTACTAACGTTCCCAGTCGATTCAAGATTTAACATATATAATTCTTCTGTGAGTGTGTATGTCACTGAACTTCTCTCAAACGACTGGACCGATTTTGATGAAATTATTTGTATGTTTTCAAAGGGGATCTGGGAATGGTTTAGATTCGCAATTGGACCCGGTAGGTGGCGCTGCGATCAAGTTATGGAATTTTAAAGTTGGGCGGTACGAAGTTCGCTGGGTCATCTAGTACTATATATTATCTTAGAATGATTACACTATTAAAAGATATATATATTTATGGTTTTTTTTTTCATTTAATTGAAATTAGTAAGTTGTAACTTTTTAGAGGACGATGAGTCGACAAGTTAGAATTTATGAAAACAATATTTCGGCAGAGATGTTGTCTAGTTTCATATCTTTTAGACTTAATTTAATACCAGCTTTCGCCCGCATGTCTGTCCGTTTTCGCCATAAAAAGTAGCTTGTGTCTTTGAATCAATGTATCTTGATTTCAAATTTCATTGAAATCGATGTAACCGTGAAATCGTAACAAAAAAACAGAATTGCTTTAGAATCCATACTAATATTATACATTCGAAAGTAATTGTGTCTGTCTATCTGTTTCGTTTTCAGGGTTAAAACGCTAGACCGATTGGGATGCAATTGGGTTTAGCGGCAGGACACAGGCTATTTTTGATGTTGCGATGTTACCAATATGCATGCGGGTGCTGTAATTTATCCTACTAATATTATAAACGCGAAAGTTTGTATGTATGTTTGTTGCTTTTTCACCCAAAAACTACTAAATGGATTTGGATGAAACTTTACAGTAATATAGCTTATATATCAGATTAACACATAGGGTACTTTTTACTGCAATAATCGAGATACACGTGGGAGGAGCCGCGGGCGAAAGTTAGTATACAATATTAGTGTGGATTCTACAGAAATAAATTAAGAAAAAATACAGATGAATAATGTAACTGTATATTTTTTTCTAGAGATTGACGTTTCCGTACAAAGTTAACCTTGAATTATATATTATCAAGTAATTATCAACTCGAGTAGCATATCAGGTAAGTTGTTACACGAAACATCCATAAAATACCTACTTTATCTTTTGATCAAATAACATATACCTATTATGTCCGTACATTTTTGAATAGATTTCCATTTGACTGACAGGTAATTATGGCGCGAAATGTAATGTCAATGGCTGTCGCTTAGACATATTGTGTAAAAAGGAACGTTGACAGAAACCAGATGCCACGTAGTAGCAATTATGCTAATAATCTTTAAATCTATTGTCAATTCTTTCAGTGTATTTTTTTATATTCATATCTATGAGTAGTTTGGTAATATGCTTGCTTGCATTTTTTTTTCCTTTCCTGTAGTCTGTGTTGCGTAATTACATAATTAGAGACAACAGAAGAGTTTTTCAGGAAGCTGTGGAACCGCGGCTCGATCGGGATAGTACTACACTAACAGGCAAGACCAATCAAAAATAACAGCATAAGTTGGCTGCCGTCTTTCGTTGGTGAGTGTGAGACCGGCGGTCCACTAAGCCGCCATGGTGTGGATCACCATGCAGCATTGTATGCACTCACAATGTGGACGGTGGTCTCTACTCTTGGATTCTACTCATGCTTTCCATCATTAGGAGAACAGATTAGAGTCAGTTTGTATATGTAAATAATAAATTAAATAAAAAAATGTATCATAAAACGTGACTTTAATGTGAATAAGTATGTAGTATTGTCACCGAAAATTTAGTTGGTAATCTTACTACCCTTATTACTTACTACGAAAATACCTTTTATGACAGTTCCAAGATCGGAACTTGAAGAAAACTGAATCGAGATCGAACTTTTTATTACGAGAATCATTCTTCTGAACACATAACATTCTGCTTGATGACATGTGTCATCAAATACGACCTGTCATGCTGTCAGTCGTGCTAGTTTTTTTTTTTAAGGAGATCGCTTTTTGTTTTTTTTTTCGGCAAACGATCCTATTCTATCTTATTCACATTTTTTATTAAACACATTACGACGACGACTTGAAGCCTAGAAAGAAGACTTAAGAAATGAAGTCGTTAAATACTTGACATTGGCAGAAATAGCTGATATTATTCGGCTGGTTGCCATCTCATCAAAAGAAGAAGAAATATTTATTTTACAATCAGTGAGCACACTGTTTTGGTCACTTGACATTGTAAATGAGTAGATCAAGGCCGATGCGTTACATTAGCGGCAAATTAAGGCAGTAAACGTGTTTTAACAGACTGTTTACAAGGCAAACTGCATTGCAAATTCATTTCTATAAAATATTGTCAATTCAGTTAATTGTTACCGCTTTTATAGATCAGGCAAACTATAAGTATAGTACAAACTTTATTTATAAATATCGATATCTAATCTAACATTTATAATTTCTTTTTGTTGACGAGGTGAAAAATCCCTTCGAATCTCCGGCTCCTAGGGTACTCAGGACCGAGGAGTGTGAGGAGTTTCCAATACCCCTTTTTTCTGTGCGGAAATGCCCCCGAATATCACCAGTTGATGACTATGTCGGACTCGAACTGAATAAAACCGTACGCCGTTTCTGGTACTATAAGCCGAGGAACCAGATGTCTCTTCGAAAGGATTCCCTGGAATCTGGGACAAAAGAATACCCTGACTCATGCGACCTCTGGTGGCAGTAATTAATCTGCCACTAGAGGTCCCCATTCTCAGGCAGCTAGCGGTCCTGTCAACCGCTGGTATTAGCGGCCGTCGTTTATTTTCGACATCGGTCCCCTCCCCCATTACCGTTTAAAATAGAGGTCTCTTTCTGGAGCATTACAGCTTCACAGGAAGAGGTCACTGCGTCCCAACCCTCCTCGCCCGCCAGCATGACAGCAATGATTGCTGACGATGACAGGTCTCGTTTGATTTGGCCGACTCATACACATCAATACTAATAAAGCTGAAAAGTTGGTTTGTTTAGTTGGTTGAATGCGCTAATCTCAGGCACTACTGACTCGTTTGAAAAAAACTTTCAATTTTAAATAACACATTTACCTAGGAAGGATATTATGCTATATATCATGACGCTACAACTAATAGAAGCGGAATATTAATAAATAATGGTGCAAAAACGAGGGAAAATTATTACTTTTGAGAGCTTCGGTCGGTGGGTTAAAAATAGCAGTATAACAATATTTCCATACTTTCATCTACATAACTGACACTTTGTTCATTAAACTATGGAGTAAATTTACCAAAATTGGGAAAAAACAAGGAGTATACGGTGCTTTCTCGTATCTTCAAAGAAATCAATAATAAGAGCCTGAGTTACTTGTCCTTATTTTCTTATACGAATATATCTGGGATTCAATTTTCTAATGCTAAGTAGATTTAGGTTAAAAGAGGGTAGACCAGCGAAGGGTAGCTGTCCTACATTTCTATGCCCGGTATTAAGTTTATTGTAGTAATTTTGGCCATGATAGGCCGATAAAATAAATGTTTTTTTCCGCCGCGTTACGCCTTTATATGTCTATAGATCTAGTGAATTGAAATCCACGGAAAATTACACAATCTTTTGTAGTATTTTATCTAAAACAGTATAAAACGGAACATAGATATCTGTGAAATAGATAAGATTACTGAAGTATAAAAACACGAATCGATATGTGACTTTTCAAGATAAACAGTCGTTGACTTTAGATCATATAATATTTCAACTCAAAAAAGATCTAATTTATTAATTATTGCAAAAAACTTAATTGAAAACATTGTCAACGAAGGTAATTAAGTTTTATTTTAACATCACTTCCATAGACAATTTCCCCGCGTTATCAGCACTGAAGGTCATTTCTATCAACTCACCTTCCTATTTTAAAACAAAAAGAAAAATAATTACTGTATAATAGAGTATGAACTCGTAAAGCATCTTCAAAAGAGTTGAAAATTGTCTATGGCATAGACAATTTTCGCGTGTTACGAGCACTAAAATGAAAAAAATTAAAAATAACTGTTGTCATAGATAAAATATCGCACCATTGCCATAGACTCTATGGCAATGATGCGAAAACAGATATATAACTTAATAGATTAAGTTAACATATTAATTATAGTGTCAGAGTACTAATACTAATAAAATAGTCAAAATAAACGAATTACAATGACTTTTATTACAGATGTAGTGAACTGGCTTAAACTCGAAGTAGAAATTCGCTCTTTATGATATAGATAAGAATGGATAAATAATAAACCATTGATTTTTCAGGTAAAAAAAAGACGGATTGTACTCTGTAGCTATACTTAGTAACATTTTGTGTACATAAATCAGAGCTCATAAAGTAAATGGTACAGACATCTACCATATTTGAATACGACAATCGTAAATTGTTACACATGTCACGAATACCTCAGACAAGGGCAAAATATATGGCAGATTTTCCTCACGAGTGGGACACGGAATAAGAAGGATAAACTAGATCTATACATATTACGGCTTGGAATAATTTATACATTTCGTAATAAATAACATAACGGTGACGTGACAATGTGATACTAAGACTTCTTCTTTCCTTTATTCCCAAGATTATTTAGGTCAGCTACTAGTTCAACTGGTTTTACCTGAATATCAGTTTTTCCACGGAGCGACTGGAATTGGACTTCCGCAACCCTGAGGGAAAATGAAATTCGAATCGAACCAGTTGTCAGTATATTTGAGGGCACCGACTTACGATTGCCATACATGTTCATGACAACCAGGGCCGACGGATCAACGTGCACTGTGAGGCACAGGCGTGAATCACCGCCAAACTTTCATACTCCGGGCTGTTATTAAGAATTTCCTGTAAGAAAAACCCAACAACACTTTTGACCCGACCCGGGATTTGAACCCGAGACCTTTTGATCAGCAGTCACAGACGACCACTAGACCAACACGAGGCAGTGCAGTCTAGATCAATAGATATAATAAGTATGTTCTTTTTATGTCGAACAAATATTTATGAATTGATTATTGGTTAGTAATATTGACTGCTAGGCTAGGGATTTTGTTTTGCAACATGGGAGAAAACTGTGTGAATAGCGCTGGGTTCAGTTATTCTGTATCTTTGTATAATCATCATCATAATCGCTCAAAGTAGAGTGGCTTTTGGTGATTGGAAACAATTAAGATGGGTGATCGTTTGTGGCATGATATATTATGAACGTTTCCGTGATTCGGAGGTCACGTTAAGCAGTTATCATAACTGCCGTAAAGCTTAGTTGTAGGCCTTCAGGCGGATTTAAAAACATCCAACGGGAAGATTACATAGCCACAACTTGTCTGTCTTGCCAGTCCCCAACCCGCACTCGGCCAACGTGAGGACGTATGGCCTTAACCCTCTCCTTAGAGGAGACTCGAACCCAGCAGTGGGACATTATGGCAACCCATCATCAGGCACCAACAGATCATCATAATCATCAGCCTACCGCAGACCACTGCTGGAAATAGGCCTCGCTAGTTGCCCGTCACTTTGTTCGATTCTCGGCTACTCGCATCTAGCTCCTAGCTGTGAACGTCCTACATTACGTATAATAATTTACCTTTATTATGTTTAGTTTGTGTATGTAATATATTAGTTTGTTCAACAGCAGTGTGGTTACCTTTTGTCTAGTTTGTAAACAAATAACTGTGTTTGAGATATGTGTTAATCATTTCGCACGGCACTTGAAGAAGTGAAATATAACGACGTGTGGCCCTAAATGTTTCACATGGAATTTGATGTCCTTAAGTGCGGCTTGTCTACATGTGCAACGCGATGATGACGACGTTGTACCTCAAACACATGTGCCGAACTATTTTTAGGGTTCCGAAGTTCATAACTCGGAACCCTTATAGATTCGTCATGTCCGTCCGTCCGTCCGTCCGTCCGTCCGTCCGTCCGTCCGTCCGTCCTCGACTTACCAAACGGTAAGTGCTAGAAAGATGAAAGTTTGCATGAATACGTGTTGTAATTACGTCGACAAAGTGCTACAATAAAATTATGAAAAATAATTTTATTTGGGGTACCTCCCCTACACGTAAAGTGGGGATGATTTTTTTTTCTCGAGGCTACCCCATCGTGTGGGGTATCATTAGATAGGTCTTTTAAAAACAATAAAGGGTTTCCTAGACGATTTTTTGATTTAGGTATCCGTTTGCGAGATATTTCACTTTAAAGGGCACTTTTTTGTAAAAACAGGGCGTCCCCCCCCCTCTAAAAGCTAAACGGCTGGCTCAAAAAATCTGAAAAAAATCGTGATGGTGGTCCATCTAATGAACTTTGAAGGAAAACTATAACGGATTAGATGACTTTCTTAGTTCAGGAGTTATAAAGGCTTATATGGTAAAATGCGCTCACTTGGAAAACGTCATACAAAATTAACGTTTTAATACGTAAACATAACAATTATCTATTGGATACGATTTTAAATCCACATACCATTATAGGTGACTGAGGAACCCTTTCCTGTGCGTGGCGTGACACGCACTTGGCCGATTTTTATATTTATGGTCATTCCTGTTTTACACTTCGAGACGGAATCACCTATATATAGTTGTAGTTATTAGTAATGTAAAATTAGTTACTAATTAAATATAAATCAAGTAAATTTCTTTTGGAATCGTCCTGGTTGCGGCAAATACTTAATTAGGGCATGAGTGTGAGTGTTACGTATCCCTAAGTATTTCACGAGACACTTGAAGATATTAATTATGGTGTAAGTGGAACCATGGCGTGTAGCCCTTAATATTTTAAAGGGCGATTGGGTTTACTAAGTGCGGCTTACTTTTCGACTGCTTTGGTAGCGCAGTGCTTAACGTTTGCGACTACTGTGCATTGGGTATCGGGTTCGTTTAATAGGTCGGACCAAATGTTTGTGTGATCCGCAAATGTTTGTTTCGGAAGCTGAGTGTTTTCTATGTATAATATGAATGTATTTCCAAAAAAAAAAGGATTTTCATGTATTATCCATAACACAAGCTCTGCTTAGTTTGGGGTTAGATGACTTTGTGTAAGATGTCCGAAATATTTATTTATTTAAAATGAAAGAAAAAAGAAAAACATAAACCTCAAACGCATGTTTTTTGCCAACTATTTTATGTTAAGAGTCGTTTCACACTTCGAAGTACTAGTCCTGAATGAAAATTGTACACACGAACTCTGGCTAAGAATTTAGGGTCGATAACCAACCAACCAAGAGGTCCTAATTGGAAAAATAATGTTCCGAATAATGAGAGGAGTAACTATTAAAGATCTTCAGTCTTACCATTAAAAGGAAGAGAATGAAACCCTTTCTTGTTTTTCAATTTCCAATAACCATTTCCTCGCAATGTTGATCGTTAGGTAATAAAATAGCGGAATTAATTTACCACACAAGAAAAAGTTCAAATATAATTATCAATTGCTATTTTATGAGTCGTTTATCTGTCAAAATGGCGACTTATTTTACCATATTTATTGTCGTCGTAGTAATTCATTTCCAACCTGCTACTGTCCAAACCCCCTCCCGATTTGGTGATAAAAAGTAATCTATGTATTATTCTGATGGATGAGCTACATTACTGTAAAGTTTCATCTAAATACGTTCAGTAGTTGTTGCCAGAAAGGGTAACAAACATCTATAAATCATCACAATTAGCAGGAAAAACGATTGGATAGGATGATACTTCCTTTAAGTTGTGTAATAATTTTAAAGGGGAAGCGTAAATAAAAAGGTAACATTTTTTTATGACGTATGTTAGGTAGAAGTAAGTTAAACCGTCGTTCCTCCGACACCTCACAAGATAAGTTTATAGTCGCTTTTTGGATTCAATTTAGGATAATATCATTTACTCAACATTAAGTAACATAAATTAAGAAACTTTTGTATGTTACTATTTAAGAAAATATGAAAGCAATATTTCAAAAAAAGAATAAAAATACCCAATAAAAAAGAAATACAGACACAAATGCAGAATCTCGCAATTTGTAACTAAATTAACCTTTGTCCGACTTTTGTGTTGCCAACATATTTTTTTTCCATCTGATTAAACATCAGTGATAAAAATAAACGTATATAACTATGGTAAATAATGTCACATTAATTATTTTCCAGTAAAGTCATAATACATAACGTTAGCCATTAAATAACAATACATAATCGTTTTGAAATACTTTTAATGTATCCGGTCTTTTTTAATGTTTGGGTTTTCAAATAATTGAAATAATCTAAAGTTGATGCAACAACAATCATATTTTTGATTGAAAATTGTAATAATAATTATATTTATCAGGCACACAATGTCATCTAGTTTTAAAACAAGTAGAGCTAGTACTACGAAAGCTAGATTCAACTGATAAAATAATTAGGGACACACTTTTTTCATAAATACACTACCTTTGTCTGCTGCTCCGTCCTCATTTATGTCAGTTATTTTGATAACGTGTAGCGTAAGTCCTTCCCCAAAAATCAAAGTAAATTTTAATATAGTTCAAAATTATTAATAATATTTATTTCATTGACCTTGATTGACTTGACATTGACGGTTTACCCCAGCTCAGGCAAGCAGCATTTAAGAATTTGAACTAAATTTTAGAGAATTGTTGTTTCAATAAATGTTTGAGAATATTTCAATTTAAACCCAATGTAATGTTATCTTTATTGAACACATGTTCTTATCAAGAACGCTTCACATAAACGTACATTATCAGTTCAGGTGTTCTGTTTATATTAAGATAACTAGAGACAAGAAAAATCCTCTGTGCTTACTTATTCTTGAATTTTGTTTATTCAATTCGAAAATACATTACGGGGGCAATAGAAATATGGTAAATGGCCGAGTAACGTCGCAGAACGAAGCTAGCCTAAGAAAAATTACTCACAAGTATAAGGTACTCCTTATGATATCAGCTACCTGCCTGTGTAAGTCTCACCAAAATGGGTCCAGCCGTTCCAAAGATTCGTCCTCCTAGCTATTATTCCCAAGTTTATTTGGGGTTGACTACTAGTTCAACCGGTTTTACCTGAATTTCAGTTTTCCACGGAGCGACTGGCATCGGACCTCCGCAACTCTAAGGGAGAACTGAAATTCGAAGATTGAACTAGTTGCCAGTATATTTGAGGGCACTGACTTCCCAATAATGATTGCCATAGATGTTCATGACAACCGGGACCGACGGCTTTACGTGCTCTCCGAGGCACGGTCGTCATCACCCCCAAACTTCCAAACTCCGGGCAGCTATTAGAAATTTCCTAAGAAAATCCAAAAAAAACTTTTTGGAACGACCCGGGAATCGCCAATGTTTACATAGTTTTAATGTTTATAAACCTGATATGGGGGTAAGGTGCTGCCACTAATATACTATACACCATGTTAGAGGACTGATGCAAATTATAGTGATTAAAAATTAGAACATAAGCTAATTTAAAACAAAAAAAAAACAACAGCCTCAGTGGGTACAACATAGTGGGAGCATCTACTTACAACACAGGTAAAAACTATATGTGCTCAAATATTGGCCACAACCATCTAATATTGAAACAAACAGGCAAAAAAAATTTAAATTGCTTTTTGATCTAAGTAACTCTTAATTTGATATACAAACAGATACTCCAATTTTATTTTTTTCATGTATGTACATGTATGTATGTTTAACTAGCTGTGACCCGCGGTGTTACCCGCGGCGATTGTTGTAAATCGTAAGTAACGCCGCGTAAATTTCTTAGCTTACTGCTAGTGAGACCCGTCAAAATCGGTCAAGCCGTTCCAGAGATTAGCCGGAACAAACAGACGGACACTAGACAGACGGACAAAGAGACATTTAAAAAAAAAACCTTTTTTTGATGCTAGTACCGTATACACTAGTCCGTGTGGTGACGGATTAAGAATACAAAGTGTCACCACGCCTATTCATACCATGGGTGTCGTAAGAGGCGACTAAAGGAATAAAATAATCAGCTAACATCACTGCCAAGAGAAGGAAAACTTGAAACAAACCCTTTACCAACCCGTCTGGCCAGCGTGGTATAGTAGGCCAAAACCTTCTTTCAAACGAGAGGCCTATGTCCAGCAGCTTAGACAGCTCTTGCGACACCCATAGGTTGAATAGGAATGGTGACATGGTGACATTTTGTATTCTTAATCCGTCACCACATGGATATGTGTAAATAATGATACACAAACCAACTTAACAATTTACATAAAATAGATAAGAAGAAATCGTTATCTTGACGTCGAACCTTACCTTCGTTTTCAGTGGGGAGGGGCTGTGAGTCAGGATTGAAGTGACTAAAAACCACGACGTTGTATACTATAATTAAAATAGGAGGGATTCAGGGACAGCTTTTTTAAAGATGTAAGTACCCTCCATTCGCGGTACCTCCACGGCATGATGAGCACTTTTTAAGACGGTAATGTATATGTATGTATTTTTATGTATTGTGTATGTATTATTTATGTATCTTGACTTCTATGAGTAGGTACATCTTTAATATTTGGTAGTGAATTTGTATATATTACTTATAATATCTAATTTAATCGTTAATATAGGGTAAAATATTAGTTTTACAGTTACTATATATCATTCTATTTTTGCATCCACCGGCCACCGCTTCATATTTCTACATCACCTTGTGAATGCCTAATGGCATTAGGTCCGCCTGTGTACATGTGCATTAAATTTAAATAAATAAATAAATACCCAGGGCGGCAGAACCTACACTGAATAAACACAGCTTTTGCTGAGCATCCTCTAATCACTTTGAGCGGGTTCTATATTGTCATATTTTTTCTCCAGGGATTTCTATCCCTATGACAAAGGGTTGCTTTGATCTTCAAGAGCTGAATAGGCTAATTACAGCTTTTTTTTGTTTTAGAGAAAATATCTCAATTATACTGACAACTATAGTTCAATATTTAAATTCAGTTCGCTTTCAGAATTGCTGAAATACACAAGTTTAGTGGAGTGTCTTATTTTGATCGAGTCGAAATCGACTTGGAAAACCTTCGACTTTATTGTCATCTGTTTTGTTCGTGTAATTATTTCTTGAAAATTATTTACTGGGTGCTTGTAACTATAAATTGCCACCAAAATTTTCAACCTATTATCGCCAGCGCAATAGGCTTTGTATTTATGAATTAACTAGTCAAGGCAAGTTATTTTAACAATATCAATATATGTAAATATCCTTACACGACAAAAAACATCTATTTTGTTGACTGATCAGTTTTGTTTATAACAATAACTGAAATAGTAGCAAAATTAATATTAAATCTGTTTCGAATATACCTCGTTGTCAAATTGGCGTCTACTAAGTTTAGTAATTTAAACTTGTATTGTCTTTGGACTCAAGGCTGCCAACCTACCGACTTGAATTTAACTAAACTTAGAACGCGTCAGTTAGTAGCGAGACAATTCATTATTCAAAGCAACTTCGCTCAAAGATTTATTGTGTTTTGGAGTTTTAGGAATTATGTCAATGAATAGCTTATCTGTCATGATTTGAAAATAAAGTCCATAATAACAGCCTGTCAAATTGACATAATATGTTACTCTATGTGGTGGATTCTACTCATGCTTTACATCAGGCAGAGTCACTTTGGTAGAATTAAATATAAAAAAAATAAGGAATATGACCCCAATGGTTGCTATCGTCTTTCGTTGATAAGCGTGATGAAGAAGCATATCAATAGACCGTCATAGTGTCGGTCGACATATCAACATACACAATTAATATGGCGATCACTCTTGGATTCCACGCATGCTTCCATAGAGCAGAGTCATTTTGGAAGACTTGTGGCGTTCAATTCCGAACGTTACAAAGAGCTGTCAAGAAAGCCTACTGTACTGCGTTTCCCGCGTTTTTTTTACAGGCTTGACTGTGCATGTACCTCTGATTCTATTTGGGTTTCATATCTCTCTTGTTATAAGAGTATTATTACAATATACACCATCAAGACTTTGATTTCAGGTAAAGGAGTGGAAGTAAGTGGGACTCTTCCTTTATCCTTGGCCAGGCCGGATTACCCATAGACTCATAAATAAATTTAAAAATGCCACTTTGTCGTTGTCGAAAGGAACAGATAATTCTTTAAATTACCCTATTAATTTGCACCTATAGACGTGCATTAATTTAGTTTATTTAACTTTCATTTACTACATATTTAACCCAAAAATAGTCACATATAATGGCATTTAATTTTATAGTTTCCTCAATCATCACTGATAACATTAGACGCTGCCTTTTAATAGTTTGGTAACATAGTCAACTTAATGCAGGTTTACTATTTATATTAATGTGATCATATTAATTATTGATATACCATATACTATACTCCTAATAGTATGGAATAAAATCAGCAGCTTTTCATTTGGTTATCAAAGCCATACGTACATACGTTGGCCAGGTGCTGGTTGGGGAATGGCAAGACAACGTTGTGGGTAATATTGCTGTTGGATCCTTTTAAACCGCCCGAAGACCTCCAAATAAGCTTCACAACAAAAAAAGGCAGCGAAAAGCAACATCTAAAAATGTTCATCTAGACAAAAAATTAAACCAGTGTCTATGTACGTAATCCTATTGCCTGAAAGGCGTCACATTAAAAGGCTTCTTCAGAGTCAACTTGTAGTTTCCTGTGCTTATTTTTTGTAACCCTAACCTGTTTAAAAACTTACAATAAAATCTACACAAAAAACAAAAAAAATCTGAAGTGTTTGATTGTTATTTTAAATAAACAGTTTTGCGCAAATGGTAAGAAAATATAAACTGTACTTACATCAAAATATTAATTTTTAAATTTTTTTCTGTCTGGTTGTGGCGGCTATTATCTGGAACAGCTGGACCGTTTTTGTTGGAACTTTCACTGGCGGAAAGCTAAGGACATAACGAGTAACTTCTTCTTGCGGTGCCTCTCCACTACTGGAGATTGGCCGTCAGCTCCGCATATCTCTTCTTGTCCCTCGCCAGACGAAACAGTTCTTCTACGTTGGCGATCCCGGTCCATTGTCGAACGTTTCGGAGCTAAGACATTTTCCTTCTTCCGACGCGTCTTTTCCCCTCAATCTTTCCCAAGTAACAACGAGTATTTAATATATAGATTCATGTAACGCCGCGTTACTTCGATTTGCAACCCTAACCGCAGGACTCGCTAGTAAAATATATAATTAGTGGACGAATACCTAAAATTTTTTATGTATAATGATTAAGTAGGTAACCACCTACTAACCTATTTCTAATTAAATTTTATATGATTTTTTGACATGCTTTTTAATTAATTTAACAAATTCCTTGTTTGAAGTGTATTGTCAGAAGTCGCAGTGATGAAAAAACCTCAGCATACCTTTAAATTAGTTCCAGGGAAGCAAATTCGTCGTCCAAATTGAATAAGGACTTGTTGGTTTAACGAAAATTATTAAATTTCAAACGTACCCAAACACTACCTATCTAAAACCTCGCCCTATTATTTAATTAAATACTCAGGGAAATTGAGTGTTTAAATATCTCTCGTTTCTCATCTTAATAATATGTAAATTACAAAAGTACGATGTGCTTATAAAATTGAATTTGATTAACTTTTGTATTTGCATCTAATTGTAATACGCAGAAGGTTCAAAGTTGTTTCTACGAACAATCTTGTTAGATACATAATTTATGGTGTTTTACCACGTTTTACTACGATAGTCTGTGGTGTTCTGTCTTTTATGTTTATGGTTTCATGTTTATTTTTGGTACATTGACCTCTTTACTGTTAGCGGTTAGACAAATGTAACATTTAAAGTATTTTTACAAAGTCCAAATTTTTTAATCTGTTTTCTGGGTTTGTTAAATACCTATACTTACTACTCATTTTTTTATTTTTTCGGTACATGACCACAGAATAATTTTGTTGTTATTGGCAATAAAAATATGAGTATTTTAGTATTTATAAAGCTTTTGCTGGTGACTTCGCCTACGTGTTATTCTGATGCATAATTTTTAATGCCTCTTTCACACCCTTAAGAGTGGAATTTTCCAAAATCCTCTCTTAGCGCTCCTTAAGGAAACACATACCGAATTTCAGCTTCCTTGTTTCGGCTGTACGTTGTCTGTCAGTCAGTCAGTATCGGAACAGTTTTATAAACATTGATTTAATCTCTGTTTGAATATAGTTTTTTTACTTAGTAGTCAGTATGGAGTGATTCATTTTTAATTCATTATTGTTGTTTTCCTCTATTTGATCAAAATGTTGATGAATGATGATGATTAATATATAGATTATTGTTATCTTTATTTATTTATTTATCTTTATCTTATGGAGGACAGAAATTATTATGGGACACCACTTTGTGTGGTCCACAAATTGTTGTTCTGAGTCTTGGTGTTCTTTGTGTTCCTTTCATATTATGTTTGAGGAGTCCCCCGCGACACAAGATATTAGTAATACGCGAGTTGTCTTACAGAAAAAAAAATCGTTAAGTTGATATTTCAGTAATACCAACTGAAGCTTACTTTAAAAGTATGAAAATACAAATTGTTTTTTTTTATTTATTGAACGAGTTGTAAAAAGTTATAAAATAACATAAATAATATGTAATATTTTAGTGTAAATAAAAAGACCTTGCTACCTTTAGTATAAGTGTTAAAATCATTCACGTTTTTATACGTGCTGAATATTGTGTTTTTGGGTTAAGTTACGTCTTGTGAAAAAAATAAATTTATTTGACATTTGTCAACATTTTTACATTCAATTAATGTCAGTGTGACACTAGTGTACTCCTAATTATTGATACTTGTGCTCTTCCTAGAGTAGTTAAAATCCTATTGTAACGATTAGCTGTCTGAATAAAAAATATTTAACGATACCTAAATAACACTGAGGTAAATTGTAGAGTTATTTTTAATATTATATAAAAATAAGAGTTCGAAATAAACGAGTGATTGCGTGGGCCTACCTTAATGGTATTCTATTTTCATTCCAGGAAACACTCTCATTTTTATTGAGAGATTGAATAACTTATTTAATAAACCCACGTTTATTAAACAATTATTAAATATTACGTATATTATTAAACAATTATTAATATACGTTTATTAAATAATAAAAAATATACGAGTACTTTATGTGTACTCTGTATTATATTCTGTATATTCATTTTTACTGTAAACGGGACTTATTCGCGATGAAATTAAAAAGGTTACGATACCTTCTACTTTCCGACGTTTCGAACGGGTTATGGCCTATGGGTACGGTAAATTTAAAAATCGCGAAAGTCAGTAAAAACGGTTATACTCTGTATATACGAGTATTCTATATTAAATATTATACGCATTTAGCCTTGTGGAGGAACGGGTTAACGTGTCTCTCTAACAGAAAGGGAGGATCCTCCGACCAGGCGAGGAGATCGTGTCGGGTGGGCCGCTGCCCTATAAATATAAATAAAAAAAAAAACAGTCATCCTTCATAACGCCATCTAGTCTCAAACTAAGCAGAGCTTGTATTATGGGTACTAAACAACTGATATAAATACACAATCATACTTTTTTTGTAAATACATACATATTATACATAGAAAACACCCAAACTCTGAAACATATATTTGCGGATCACACAAAGACTTGGTCCGACCCGGGATTCGAACCCAAGCACAGCAGTCGCATTCGCTACAACTGCGCCACCGAGGCAGTCAAATAAGAAAAATATGAAAGTGAAATTCTTTAACAAGAACCAGCAAAATTCTAAACATAATTGCATAATTGAGTATTTTTCAGTACGTGGCATGACATTAACGATGGGTTTTAATAACTCAACGCTAGAAATAGACTTATAATTAGAAAAGAGGACTGGTCCACTATACCACGCTGCCCATACAAATTTGTACACGGTTTGTCTCAATTATTCCCTCTCTGAATTACTCAATTACTCCCGGCGTTACTCGGGATTGGTGATGTAAAGTTATAACAACAACTGAAGATAATCTCAGCTAGTCTTACTTAAATACATAAATATGTTTACAGTTTGGTTCCAAACTCCTAGTCTAATTTTCGACATTGGATTTTGAATATTTTTGACATTGGATATTGGATTGGATTGGATTATTGATATTTTAATTGTATCTTGTTTGACATTATATTATTATTATTATTTTTTGTAATATCATTATTGTAATATCAATATTATTGTAATATCAATATTATATATTTATCGCATTCTTAGAGAGTAGCATAATTATAAATGTTTTTTATTATTGTATAACTGCGAACATTTTGAATTGTACATGTGAGCACTTTGTAGTCACTGGTAGCATAAGTTTGTTGACTGGCGGTTGTGAGTATGTCATGCTCGCTCAAAAGTCCTGCTGGCGGTGGCGTGTGTAGCGGGTCGTTCGGCTCCCTACGATATGGATGAACTGGACGATGGCTGGTGCATGGGTCATGCACGTGATACGGGCGCCGCCAGTCGGGGCTGGTCATCTCACAACTTCTATTTATTGTTTAATTGTTTTTGGACACTACATGTGTAAATATCAGCATCGTTACATTGTCCTCACATTTAATAAATGCCTTAAACAATGTAACCAAAAATTGTAAAAACAATGTTGGAAAAGAGTGTCCATGGAGTTTCTTGTCTGTTCTTCTCCATAGGATCTACGAACACTCGCCCGGTGATACGCGTACAGAACGCGCGCGTTGTTATCTTGTGCTGAGTATTACAATACTATTCATTAGTTTGTTGTTTTAACTATTGTGGTGTATAATGGGAGATCAGAGTAAGGAAGGTGAGGATTCCAGTGACACGGAATTTATAAATAAGTGCCAACAAGAACTTGAGCGGTCATTAAATAATAATGCTATTTTGGAAAAAAACTTAGAATCTGGAAAAGTGAGCGCAGAAAAAAGGAAGGAAAGGGAAGATGATTGTAGCACAGAGGATGACTTTATTACTGTTGTGAGAAGGAGACCAAAGCGGCTTATTCGAAGAGATTCTACAGAAATTATGAATATTGAGAGGGTAGATGAAAATAAAAATAGTAAACAAATAGAAGAACGTTCTAAATATGAGGTATGTGTTACATCCATGGATAGTTTACCTAAACAGATGGCTCTTGCTAAGTTGCTCAGATCGGAGAATATTAGTGGCATTACCAGAATTAAGTACAAAAGTTTTAATAAGGTTTTGATACAATTTCAAGGTCAAGAGGATTCTAATAAGTTATTAGAATGTCAAAAACTTACAGACATGGGTTACAGATGTCAAAAAATAAATGAAATGTCATTTTCATACGGCATTGTTAATTGACCTTTGATTATAAACATGTCTAGATAGAGAGTTCGAGCGTCTAAACGTCCAAAAAAATAGTATTTAACTGTAAGAGACTAAGCTCGTCGCGGCCGATCAGTGGCGTTACTGTCATTGTACGGTAAACACGTATTGAGTGGCGTATAAAAATGACGTTTTGCATGATAAAAGTGTGCAGGAATTACTTTGGACGATTGAAATCAACTAAAAAAATTAGTTATCATCGGTAAGTAAACTTTAAATAACTATATTGTAAAGAAATAATTAAATTAACTCAGTGAAATTTTATCAAAGTTCGACCACCATTTTGACGGCATTTTTACAGGGTTGCCTGTTAATTGAATTTAAATTTCCCATGTGAGTGTTAGCTAATTTACAAATTGTTCAATCATGATCGAAAAAGTATATTTCGAGAATTTAAGCCAATTCAACTTAACTATAGTGCTGGATAATACATATCATATATTATGTTTATAAAGTATATTTTTTTATATCTAAGGTGGTCGATATTGTTTATTTTATTTAAAATCTGATATGCGTGTCGATTTTGCCGCTCCATGGATGCTAATAATGAAAGTAAGTGTTTGTTTGTTTGAACGCGCTAATCTCCGGAATTTCTGAACCGATTCTGAAAATTCTTTTACTAATCGGAAGCTACATTTCTCTGAGTTCTTAACGAGAACGATATAAAAACATGATTTTGAGAAATTGCGGGGAAATCTAGTTAAAAATATAGTAATTAAATTAAATATAATTTGTTGATATTAACCAAATTGTTGTTAAGTATTAAGAATAGATAAGCTTTAATAGCAATTCCCTTTTTCACCAACATATATTTTACCTAGTAACTCAAAAGCAAAAACTCTAATACATATTGACTGACTTTAAATTTAATACAAATTACAATTCTCAAAATCAATACACAATTATTTTCCCTCCTTTTATGGAAAACATTCAAGGGCTGGTATCACTCAGAACGCTTCCACGTCATGCGCGCGCCCGTAGGCAACGCTTGCATGTGTGTGTAATACGCACACAAGCCCTTCAAATCTGGCCTGTTGTTTTTATTGCGAATGCAGCGCAACACTCCATCTAGACATGTATATAATCAAAGGTGTTGACATTGATTTGTGTGATAAAGACTTACAAGAAATAATAAAATGTGAAATAGAAATTATTGCTATCAAACGGCTAAAACGCTTAAACACAGAGGGCAAATGGGTAGACAGCGAATCTATTAGGATTTGTTTTAAAAGCAATACATTACCACCCTATGTATATGCATATGACTGCCGCTTTAGAGTTGAAGCTTATACTTTCCCCGTGACTCAGTGCTCCGGTTGCTGGCAGTTTGGACATATTTTTAGGTTTTGCCCCTCTAAAAAGAAAATATGCCCTAAATGTGGAGGTAATCACGAAAATTGCGAGGAAAAAAATATTAAATGTCTTAATTGTAAGGGAGCACACCTGGTATTAGATAAAAAATGCCCTTTGTATTTGAAAGAAAGGCAAATAAGGGTAATTATGAGTGAAAAACAAGTACCATATCGAAAAGCCCTTCAAATTGTCCTCGAGCAACGAAGAACGATAAATCAGGGAGTCAGAACTACAAAAGATCTGTCATCAAGCATAAAATTGGTTAGACAAAATCAAACGTATAGTAGTGTAGTTGCTGGCACGGTGATGTGTTCGGAACCTATTTCACTCCAGTCAGATGTTATGGAATATGTAAACGAGAAACCTAATGAACCAACACACACATTGCAATATAAAACTCAGTCCAAGAAGGATAAGAGGAGAAAAGTCAGTCAGGTCTTTACGGAGCACACAGAGGAAGAAAAGTGTAATAAATCTCAAAGCCAGGACAAGGAAAAGGGTCATAACGTAAGGAACGAAGAGTTAAGGTATAAGTTCGAACTTAAGAAATTACTTTTAAAATTGAATTATATTTTTATATCGGAAGATAAAATACAAGATAAGATAATAGCATGTTTTAAAATAATTTGGGATGAGATTAGTAAATTTTTAGTTAATATGTTTTCTATGAAAGAATATGTGCAAAATTTTTTTAGTTTTATAAATGGCTAATATAAAGGTTAATATTTTGCAGTGGAACGCTCAAAGTATACGGCCTAAATTAATATCATTTGCTGAGCTATTGAATCAGGAAAGCATACACATAGCTATTTTAAGTGAGACATGGTTAAACAGTGAAACTGATTTGTATATTAGAGGATATAATATATATAGGTGTGATAGAAGGGACTCGTATGGGGGAGTTGCGATAATAGTACATAGGTCTATACAATCTTATTTAGTGCCCGTAACTTGTAATAACTCTGGAATAGAAATAATTTGTGTTAAACTAGTGAATTGTATGTATATAGAACAGTTGATAGGTATTTATTGCCCCTCCACTGTTCATACTCAGCAGTCTGATTGGGATAGGATTTTTTCAATGTTTTCTCAGTCTACTATTATTGCTGGAGATTTTAATGGTCACCATACTAATTGGTCTGTCAAAACCAATACTAGGGGTACCCAAATAATGGATGCAGCCCTGGAAAATTCCCTATCATACCTTAACAATGGGCTAGCCACCCGAATCAAGCTAGTCAATAGTAATCTGCAACAGACTTCACCGGATATAACGTTTGTGTCTTCTGATATTGCTATATACTTTGATTGGCAAGTTCTTGGCGAAAATCTTGGTAGTGACCATATGTTAATTAAAATATCAACTAGTATTTCAAATAGTTACGCTGCAATAAAAAAAAGAAATTATAAAAGAGCTAATTGGGATGAATATAGAAAATCATTAGTAAATAAATTTAATTTCGACAATAGTAATGACTCACAAGAGATGTACAATTGTTTTCTAAAACATATTAATGCCGCGGCTGATAAATTCATCCCCTTTATAAAGTATTGTAATAAACCCACTACTAAATTTAAGCCAAAACCCTACTGGAGTCCGGAGTTATCGCACATCGTAGCTCAACGTAGATTGGCACTGTCAAAGTTTCGTCGCAACCCTACCCCAGATAATTTAAGCTTACTGAACGAAAAAACGCGAGAAGCTCAAAAATTAATAAATAAAGCAAAGTCTTTAAATTGGCAATCGTTTTGCAATTCTATCGACCAGGAGACTTCCGCGTCTGAGATGTGGCGCCGTATGAGATGGATTAAGGGTTTCAGAGGAATACAAAACTATCCGCCAGTAGATAAACAAAAACAGCTATTAGATTCGCTCACTCCCGATTACGTACAAAATTTAATGCCTAATTTTGTGTCACGAAACGCCAAGCTAGAACGGAATTTTAGTTTACAGGAACTTCAAAATTGCCTGAAAAAAAAAGACACTGCACCAGGCGAGGATGGAATCTCACACTCCATGATTTATAACCTTCCCAGTGAAGCCAAATTATTTTTACTCAAAATATACAATAATATATTTAATTCTGGTACTATCCCTTGTCATCGGAGAAAAATTAAAATAATACCTATACCAAAATACAATAATAGTTCCTCTGAGCTTAAACTTAGACCTATATCCTTAATTTCATGTATATGTAAAACTTTCCATTTAATGTTATATAAACGATTAGAGTGGTTTGCAGAAAAGAAAAATATTTTTTCACCGAACACTGTTGGTTTTAGAAAAGCACATTCCTGTCTAGATGCAGTCACTAAGTTGGTTACATATATACAGATAGGTTTTACAGAAAATTGTCCCACTTTGGCATGTTTCTTAGATATTCAAGATGCATATAACAATGTCTCAATAGAAGCCGCGACTAACATATTAGATGGACTCAATATAGGGTCCAAAATATGTACTTACATTTGGTCACTTCTTAGTGAAAGACAACTAAATATTAAGATAAATAATAGTAGTAACTGTTCAATTGAGAGATGGACTAATAGAGGCTTGGCACAGGGAGACCCGCTATCCCCTTTACTTTTTAATTTAGTAACACATGGCCTTAACACATTACCTCTAAACGTAATGTGGTCTCAGTATGCGGACGATTACGTTTTATATATTAAAGATAGGGACATTAAAACATGTGAGAGATACATGCAAAGTGACCTAAACACTGTAGTGACATATTTGAGTGAGCTTGGCTTAGAATTATCTGCCACTAAATCTAATTACTGTGTCTTTAGCAGGGGCCGAAGAAGAATAGTTCCCATTCTGAAATTAAGTGGACAAAATCTGGTTTTATCAGACTGTGCCAAATATTTAGGTATTTATCTAGATAGAAGTTTACGATGGGTTAAACACATTAATGTAACTATTGAAAAATGTTCAAAATATCTAAATATTTTAAAAGTTCTAGCGAGTAATACGTGGGGAGTACACACGAAACATATGCGTAGATTATATATTAGTTTAATTAGAAGTCGAATCGATTACGGATCATTTATTTACGACTGTAGTGCTAAAACACATTTATTGAAACTCGATAGATTGCAAAATCAGGCTTTGAGAGTTATAGGAGGTTTTATTAAAAGTTCACCAATACATGTAATGGAAAGTGAGTTAAACTTAGTGCCACTGTTTCTGAGAAGGCAATTTTTGGCTTATAAATATAGTTTAAAAACGACCTCTCTTAAAAGGGAGCAAATTTGTAATATGATTTCTTATTTAAAGGACCTTTCTAATGATAGATATTGGGCTAATAAAAGAAAGCCGCTGCTTATTCAAACTTTTAATGCTGTAAACCAATGCAATATTAATTCTTTTCGTCTTCTTGGTATGTTTTCCTTAGATGTTTGGATAACAGATATAGAAATTGAAAATTGTTTACATATAAATCTTGAATGTATTGAATCTTCGAAAAAAAATTATGAACCTAATTTATTACTAAATAGCATAGTGTCAGAGTTAAACAATACCTACAAAGAGTGGCATAAGATATTTACTGATGGATCAAAAGGTGAATGTGGTTTGGGAGCTGGTTTTTATGATCTAAGTTTACAATATGAAGCCGGGGTCAAAGTTATCCATGAGACATGTATAATGTCGTTGGAGCTTATTGCAATACAGCAGGCCTTATCTTATGCTAAGATCCAAAATTCAAACAAAATTGTAATTTTTTCGGACAGTAAGAGTGCGCTGCAACATATGGCTCGATGCGCTTCTGGCTCCAGAGGTGCATCGATAGCCTATGAAATCTTAAAAACTATTATTTATTTAAATAAAAGTGGTAAAGATGTAAGGTTGCAATGGGTTCCGGCGCATATTGGCCTTAGGGGAAACGAACAGGCAGACCGAATAGCTAAACTAGCAGCTGTAAACGGGAGCGTTGTTCATTACCTACCTGATTATTGGGAATTAGTGCCTAAATTTAAAAACCAATGTTTTGATGAGTGGGTTACCTATTTTAATTGTAAATCCAAAGAAAAAGGTATCTGGTATAAGACCATTCAGGCAACGCCTCCGTTGGTACCATTGTTTGACGAAGCTCGACTAAGCAGACATTATGTAAAACTGGCTCTTAGAATTAGATCGGGTCACTATCCATCGGCAAAATTTGCATATTTAATGAAGAAATCTGACTCTCCTAACTGTCCAGTATGTAATAAAATAGAAGATGTGCAACATTTGCTGATGGATTGTGACAGGAATAAAATTGAACGTGAGGCTTTGCTTAAAGAGCTGAATGTCAATGCATTTGATGTAGGTCTGATACAAAGCATAATGAGTAGTCCGAAGTCAGAAGCAGCTAAAAAACTATGTCACCTGATCACAATAGTTCAGCAATGATATCATATATTATTTGTTAAGTTAAGTTAATTATTTGTATTGTATATGTATCAAGGTACGATGGGGTTGGCATATCCTCACTGGATCAAAGCCCCTAATTAAATAAAGACAAAAAAAAAAAAAAAAAAGGATCTACGAATTGGAACAGACGATTAGCTTCACGACTGACTACTGACTGACTACTTGACGTTTCATAAGTGCCGTTGTATGGTTTATTTGAAATAAAATGGTTTGATTTGATTTGATTTGATTTAATAAATATTTTTGTTAATGTGTAAAATGTTACACTATCTGTAGACTTATTGTTTATGGTTTTGGCGGCATCTTTGGTCAATTTTTGCACGTTTTGTCCCCCGTGAAAGGTGTAAAAAATAAAATGTCAAGAATCAAATCTTTTTGAAATTAAAAATACACACAATTCTAAAATTCTTCTAATCATCATTCCAAAAGGGTATTTGTCATAGACTTTTGTTTTCTAAGCGTAGGTAAATAATAATTGTCGTTCCGTTTCTCTGATAACATCGCGGAAACAACCACACGATTCATGTCACATCACAACTGAAGGTTTAGGCAGGAATATGACACTTATTTTATCGCGCCTTTACCACGGTTTCGTCACACAACGTTAAAAACAACCCTGAACTGTAAAAGGATAGATATCATATTTCCTTGAATGAAAGCTATTCAGAAAACTTTTCCATTAAACTTTAAATGACGAACTCCATTCAATAAATAAAAATTATACTGACGCAACTTTGTTCATTTATTTGGAGATTAACTTGAGTTTTGCAGTCATGCAATTTTTAAACTAAAACTAGTTTTCTTACAAAACATATATCTATGAAAGGAATTTCATTTTTTTAACTAATCCATTCATTAAACTTCTTCTTCTTCTAGTGACTCTTCAATGCTGAAGGTTGGCCGTCAGTTTCTTGTACATCTCTCCGTCATTGGCCATGCGGAACAGTTGCTCAACGGAGGTGAAACCAGTCCACTTCCGGTTACTTCGCAGCAATGATTTCTTTCTTCGCCCAGTGCCTCTCTTCCCTTCTACTTTGCCCATCATTATTAATTGAAGTAGCAAATATCTTTCCTGAGCAAATAGCCGAGATATTAAATTTTGCGCTTTTTGATGGTTTGTATACATAAATTAGCTTCATTAAACTAAATAAGAAAAAGTTTGTACAGATTTATTATTTAATACGAAATCACTTCTTTATTATTATTAATCTATTTGATATTGCTAAAATTATGACATTATTAAAAATAAAACAGCTATATTTTTAAGTGTGATTTTAACGTGGACGTTTAAAAATTTTATCGTACTCTATTTTATTTTAAATTACAAAGCTCTGCATTAAAATAACATAATAAATAAAACGTTTCAATCATTTCTATGTGTATTATTTTTAAATTCCCAAACTGCTGGACAAAGGCCGTACAAAGGTTTTAGGTACAAACCTTATTTCTAGGAATTTCAGTGTAATTAAAAATCTGTAAATAATACTAATGTAGGTATCACAATATCAAAATGGCGTACTTTTTAGACGCACTTATCACCTTCAAGTGTTGCTGAAATTCAGCGCTATATCGTAAGTGGTGCAGCATTATGCTGATTACTGCTGCAACATCTATTTTTATTGTACACTGCGACGCAAGTGCACAGCAAATGTTTGTATTGTGTTTTTATTATATATATTGAAAACATTGAAGTTCATTCATTTTTAATAATACTTGTTATATAATAACCTTTAATATTACTACCTACTACTACTTTAAGCAATGTAATATCCTAATTTCTTCAAATATTAATTGACTGTGCTGCAATGTCATTAAAATAAACGTTTTCTTTCTTTATTTCTTTCTTTCTTACTGTATGGTATGATCCATTAACTCCTTTGAGGCACAAAAATGTCTACTCGATTGCCACAAAGCCTTATTGCTTTTGCTGTGAACTATTTTACTCATAATGATTGCCATAAAGGGCTTTTGAACGATCGCTACGGCTCAAGTGGAGAGTAGTCATAATTACTTTAATGAGTCATTAATTAAGGATAATATCGTACCAAACTTGTAACTCGCATCGTTTTAATCAGCTGTTTGAAATTAGAACAGTGAGGTTATGTTTTTATGCGAACTAAAGCAAGCGTAAAGCAGTTTTTTTCTCATATTGTTATGCTCAGCAATGTTTCACCTGAATGGAGTCACGAGAACGCTATCATATACTTGTAGCTGTGATGTTTAAACATGATTCAGAGTGAGATAATCGTGAGAATTTATTCAATACTATCTAAGCCCCGGGGTGTTGCAAGCGGTTATTGTTGTATCGCTGGTAAAGCCGAGGAGCGAAGTTGGTCTAAATAAAATTGCTGAAGCTATTTTGTCGTCAGATATCTGCCAATGGAAGTCTCGTCAAAATTGGTCCAGCCGCGCCAGATATTAACTGGAACAAACAGCAAAATATTTTTGAGATATATATATGTATATTATAATATTTTAAAATATATATCTCAAATTATTTTTTAACATCGTACTTTATAACTGTTAGAGGGCGCTACATCAGTTCAAGTTCACACACACACACACACACACACACACGCGCACACACACGCACACAAGCACAAACGCGCACACACGCACACACACGCACGCACGCACACAAGCACACGCACACACGCACACAGGCTCTCAAAATCATAACCCTGTTTTGGCTTTGCCGTAGTCGGGTAAAAAGTAGGTTGGATTACATCAGCCTTACTGTACCAACAGAATTCATAAATTTGTTTAAATATCCTTCAGTTTTAGTTTAAAAACTAATACAAATTAATAAACGGTAATTAAAGATGAGTAATATGTTTAATTAAATGCATAAATGACTCATGATCAGTTACTAAAACTCAGTAGTTTAATTCAAAGTAAGGTTATACCGATGACGTCACCGTCTGCAGTGTCAACCTTGCCGCAATGTTATTGACGACGCTTTAAAAATGTCAAACGACTTTTAGGGTTCAACAAAAGGGGTAAAAGTAAAAACTAAACTCCAACTACAACAGAAAGTGACATAGACTCACAGAGTAATCGACACATAGACTCTACCAAGGTGCTTTCACATAGTACACAATTTTCAGTGTACAGACATCATCATCATCATCATCAACAACCTATAGTGTCCCACTGCTGGGCTCGGCTATCCTCTCAGGAGAGGGTCTTTCCTTCTTCTTCTTTTAAAAGACAACTCTCGCATTAGGAATATAAATCCTTTACAGGGGACTTTACAAACATACATGAAACGGACACAAAGAACATCCAGACTTAGAACAACAATTTTCGAATGACAGTGTTTGCCCACGTAGGATTTGAACCCACGACACTTTGCTAAGTAGAAAGCGGCGTGGCGAAAGTTTAAACCACTAGGCCAACCGTGCAGTTTAGGGCCTTACGACACGTTGTGACGACGTAATCTTGCCTTTGGATGTTTTTAAATAGCCCGAAGGTCTCCAACTAAACTTCACGACTGTTATCTATTTGACTGCCGATCAAGAGGTCTCGGGTTAGATTTCCAGGTCAAACCAAATATTTGTGTGATCCACAAATATTTGTTTCGGAGTTTGGGTGTTTTTCTATTATTCATATGTAATATGTATGTATTAACAAAAAAAAAGTATGTTTATGTATTTATATCAGTTGTTTAGTAGCCATAATACATGCTCTGCTTACTTTGGGACTAGATGATGTTGTGTGTAAGATGTCCAAAAAAAAAAATTTTAAAGTCGTGATTATAATTATAGCCTTTCAAACTCATAACTCTCCTGTGGCATTGTCTAAGTCTTGTAAAACGGAACCCTAATAATACTAAGACTACGCAGTATGTACGTCTGTCACCAAACTGCATTTCATGAACCGTGATAGCTAATAAGTTAAAATTTTCAACGATGGTATATTCCTCTATAACAAAAAAATACTAAAAAAAATTGAATAAAATAAATATTTAAGAGGGTTTAAATACAACAAACATGACTTTTTTAGGGTTCCGTAGCCAAATGGCAAAAAGTTACAACGAACTACAAGAACTTTTTCAATGATGTTACTTGCTTTTAAGGAACCCTTCATGGGCGAGTCCGACTCGAACGAGCATTAACCATCAACCAGATTTGGGGGGCAAATATGTAACCTACTTTAATTTATTTTTATTAAATAAATAATAAAATGTACAGATAATTGTACGGAACCCTCCCAGTGCGAGTCCAACTCACACTTAGTCGATTCTCTTAGCTACTGTCACAAGATAAGAATTCTAAAAATTTTTTTACAATCTTTTACTTATTAAACACAAGTAAATTGTGTTTAGATCGGTGAGTGATAAGGCCTAATGTGTTTCAATGCTGAAATGTAATATGCTTTTGTTAAATAATATTACATATTATACTAGTCGATCGATATCCGCGGTCATTACTGTAATTTATGTGTGTATGTGTGTACAGTCCGTCAAAATCTTTCCAGTCGTTTCATAGATTTGACGTAACAAACATGAAAACCAACAGACTTTTTAGGTTTCCGTAGTTTATGGCTCGGAACCCTTATAGTCAGTTACGTCATGTCTACGGGTAGCGCTAGAAAGGTGAAGATTTGATGTGTTTTATCATGTGGACAAAGTGCTAAAATAAAATTTAAAAAAAAAAAGTGTCCATCGTGTGGAGTATCATTAGATAGGTCTTTAAAAAACATTGATAGATTACTAATCCGATTTTTTTATTTAGGTATCCATTTACGAGTTATTCAACTTTAAAAGGATTTTTTAGTAAAACAGAGCGTCCTCCCTCTTCCTGTAAAAGCTGAAGGGTTGTCTCGAAAAATCATGATGATAGTTCAGGTGTTGCACTTTAAATAAAAACCATAGCGGATTAGATGACTTCGTTAGTTCAGGAGTTATAGAGGCTTAACTTGTAAAATGCGCTCACTTGGAAAATATTACTAAATTAGCGAAATAATAAGTAAACAACAATTGTCATTTTGAAGTCGATTTTAAATCAACGTGCCATTATGGATGACTACGGAATCCTATTCCATGCGTGGCCTGACACGCACCTGGCCGATTTTTAATATAAGTACCGTGTTAGTTACAAATATAATGAATTTAATAAATACCTATTACAAACAGTAAATTTTATTATATTTGTTGATATAGTAGTCATACTTACCTTATTTTATTAAACTACTTTTCAGGTTATCACTAATAGGTATTCAGTGACGTATCAACACACGTACTTACACACTTTGATAAATTATAGTGGCTCCAATTAAAATAATAAAATGGTTTAGCACAAAAATTTAACTTAGGAGACTCCATTTTAAAACTTTTTGTAGGTAATACAGTACAAGGACGAATTTAGGGGGATAGAGGGGTCGCTATACCTGGGGTTTGTTTAAACACTGCAGTTTTGAATTGATAAGTAAAATTGTAGCATATAGTTCTGACCACACATTAATTTTTAAAAGTTTTACGCCAGCATTAGGAATATACATCCCGTGTCGCGGGGGGTTTCACAAACATACATAACACATACACAATGCACACCTACATTTAGAATAACAAAATTTGTAGATCTCACAGTGTTATCCCATGTAGAATTTGAACCTAAAACACTTTTTTTGCCTAAGCCTGCCAAACTTACTCTACTCTGCTTGATGGAAAGAATGACCAGAATCCAAGAATGGTGGTCACCATCTTCATCGTCAATGGCATGGTGACCCACACCAAGACAGCCTAGTGAGATGCTTCAGCATCATCAGGCCTCCAGCTCACCAACGAAATACAACAGTCGGTCTTCTATGCGAGGGCAGCACCACAGAGGTCATTCATGATTAAATCAGCGTGGATCTACTACATTGAGTTGGGGTCTTTACCTCTAAGAGAGGGTCGTCGAACAGAGACGGTGCCCGCATCAGGAGCGGGCAGGCGCTAGAGGAGTCCAGAAGGAGATCTCACCCTGGACTCCTCCTCCTCGTTAAAGAGAAGCGCAGAGAGGTGTTTAGTCGGTTCGAGTCCGACACACCACCTCGCCGTAACCCCCGGTGGGGTGACGGTCCATCATGATTTTCCACGAGAAAAAAAAAGGTGTCTTTACCTCGGAGACCACATGAAGCCATAGGCCTGATCTCCCGGGTGAGTCGGCACCCTCGCATTAGATTATGATACTGAGGAGATAGTGCACCTGTGTTTGGTGCACACACTTGTGCACTGTAATATCTCCTGAATAACTGGTTGCCGTGGCCAAAATCGGTATGCAGTGCATTATCATCATTAGATTTTCAATTTTAGAGAATTAATTTTAAAAGTTTCTCTAATAAGAAACAGTCCTTTTAAAGATTAATTTAAATACCTATGTCAAAAAATATAGCTCCCGCTTCGCGGTTGTTTCCAAAACCATGTTTAAAGAGGTTTGCAAAATTGAATTTGATGCGACATAAAAACACAATCAACTGCACTTTCCATTACCTACTTAGCATTCACAAATGAGAAAGTTGAACAAGCGATCGTAGGACGTACCCACAAAAGACAATGAATTTCGTTTTGTTGATCGCGTCATTAAAAAGTAAATTATTTGTTAATTGAAAATGACATTAATATTGATTTTCGAACTTTTCTAAAAATTACAAGCAGGCATTATAATTAGAGAATTAAAACTGTATCGGTGGCCTAGCCTAGCGGCTAGCACATGCTACTGCCGATGGTCTTGGATTCGACTCCTACTCCGCGCCGGGTCAAAATTGTGGTAGAGTTCTTAAATTTTCTAAGAAATTCTATATTCCTATTGTTATTTTCAAATTGGTGCAAAATAAACGTTATTATTTGATGTTTATCGCAGACATTTTTTTATTTTACGTGTCAAAAGTTTGTTGTTGAAATTTGATGATATCGTGGGAGTCCTTGACAATCTATACAAACCATATAAATTGAATGCAGGTAAATAAATTGCAGGCATGCAAAAATTATGACAATAAAAATAAATTGCTTCTGCATTAACCTGAACAGAATTTATAAATTAAAAAAAAAATCTTCAATATACTAACTTGTCTCTGGCGTTGATAAAAAAATATAATACCTATAAGATTTATTCATGGGACCCAGCTGCGTTATTTCTTCCCATCAGGAGACGTGCAAATTGTTGTGACAAGTATACCTACTTCTGAAAACTCTCGAGACTTTTAGGAATATAATATGTGCAAATAAATGGTGTTAATTCACAGGGTTTAAAAGTAAAAATGGGGGTTCCTCAAGGCTCAATATTGGGTCCCTTCCTCTTTCTAGTATATATAAATGATCTACCATATTTATTAAAAAATCAACCTCAAAATATGGTGCTATTTGCTGATGACACTTCCTTAATTTTTAAGATAAATAGACGGGCCCAAAATCTAGATGACGTGAATAATGCCCTAGTTCAAGTCCAGAATTGGTTCACAGCAAACAATTTGGTATTAAATGAAAAAAAAACCAAATGCATAAGATTTGCTTTACCGAATGTTAAGAGTAGTGATTGTGATATAATATTGAATAAAGAGAAACTTGAATTCGTAGATAAAACTGTTTTCTTGGGGATTACGCTTGATGCAGGGCTACAATGGGGTTCTCATTTAACATCTCTTGCGGGGCGGCTAAGTTCAGCAGCATATGCTATTAGAAAAATCCGTCAATTTACTGATGCAGATACCGCTAGACTGGTCTATTTCAGCTACTTTCATAGTATAATGTCTTACGGCATCTTGTTATGGGGACGGGCTGCAGATATTGAGTCTATATTTATTCTGCAAAAAAGAGCCATCAGAGCCATATATAATCTTCGTAGGCGCGATTCTCTAAGGGAACTGTTTAAAAATATTGGCATCATGACGGTACATAGTCAATACATCTACGAAAACATAATGTACGTCAGGAAAAATCTTCATCTTTTTGGCAAAAGAGGTGACAAACATAATTACAGTACTAGAAATAGGGACCAACTAGTTCAGCCAGGCTTTAGACTCGCTAAAGTAGACTCTTCTTTTATGGGGTACTGTTTGAGATGCTATAATAAAATTCCACAAAGTATTCTTGAACTGAATGAGACAAAATTTAAAACATGCATTAAACGCACACTATGTAAGCAAGCATATTACAAGTTGAGCGATTATATCGCTGATAAAAATGCTTGGCTCAATGCTGGTCCTGCTTCACAAGGACAGGGGCGCATAAATTGATAGCATTAAATGGTATTGTTGGAGCTGCTGAAGATTGTACAACTTTCTTTGCATTGTATAGATTCAATCTCTTTAGTATTATATAATCGCATGGCCCATATTGTGTGAGTACTATGTACTAGGAAGCTATTCAAGCTATCATTCACTGAAAACCTACGTCTTTTCTTGACTTGAATCTGCCCTGGCGGTTGAGAGTATGTCATGCTCACTCAAATGTCACGCTGATGGTGGCGCGTGTGTCGGATCATTTAATTCCCTTCAAAATGGTTGAGTTGAATGGTGCGGATCCATGCGTCATGTTCGTGAACGGGCGCTGTCAGTTGTGACTGGTCATCTCTTAGTTGCCACGGCTTATTTGAATTAATTATTTTAATTTTCAATTGTATTTTTGTTGTACTATGGACACTTTTAACGTGCACGTCTTGCTACATCGTTCTCACATAATGTACCATCTCAACATGAATGATGTAACCAAGATTTTGTAAAAAACATTTTGATTTAAAAGAGTGTCCATGGAGTTTCTTGCCCGTTCTTCTCCATAGAGATCTACGCTAGGGAATGGGCAACTACAGTACTTTCACAGTTTTTATGTCTTGTGACTGGGACTGTAGCTACATTTTTGTTTCGACAATTCAAAAGTGCCTGTAACTGGCCTACTTGAAATAAATGCTTTGATTTTGATTTTGATCGACTTTTTACACAAGTAATATTCTTAATGTCAATAGACACTTTTTATCGTAATTTTCCTTCTTTAATATTATTTCCCTAGATTTTTTTACCTCAATTCAACCATAAAATTGAAACCTATTTTATCTCTGCTGATTACAAGCATAAAAGAGAGATTATCATATAGG
This sequence comes from Phragmatobia fuliginosa, assembly GCA_932526445.1. Lineage (NCBI taxonomy): Eukaryota > Metazoa > Arthropoda > Insecta > Lepidoptera > Erebidae > Phragmatobia > Phragmatobia fuliginosa. The sequence goes on from OW052074.1 coordinate 19,147,417, forward strand.
TAAGTACTTATACATTGATAGCTTATCTGTCAACATGCAATATCGAGGGCATAGCTGCTGTTGTCAGTTTGTTTGTGTGACCTAAACTCAGGGTAAGCTTGTATTATTCCTATAAAACTGTAGTAAACATTCAGAGATATAGTATTTTATGTTTTTCAGAGTTCCGTAGTTCACAACTTGGAACTGTAATAGTTTCATCATGTCTTTTCGTTCGTCCTCGACTTACCTATTAAACAGTACTAGAAAGGTGAAACTTTATATGTAAATGTATTTTTACTACATCGACAGTTATTGAAATAAAATCATGAAATTTATATTTGATGCGCCTCTCTTACACGTAAAGTGGAGATGTTTTTTTTCTTTCGTCCACCCCAGCTTGTAGGGTCTCGTCTCGTTAGAGATATCTTTAAAAACATTGAGAGGTTGCTAAAACAACTTTTTTATTTAGCTATCCGTTTGCGAGTTATAGAATTTTAACATTTTTTGTCAAAACAGGTCGTTACGTCTTCTAAAAATTAAACGGATGGCTTGAAAAATCTGACAAAATTCATGATATCTTAAAGGAAAACTATAACAGCTTAGAGAATTTTGTTAGATCAGAAGTTACAGAGGCCTATCTTATACAATGCACTTACTTGGAAAACTTCGCACTAAAGTAACGAAATGATATGTAAACACACAAGATTTTAAGTCCACGCACCATTATGTGTGCCTACGGAACCTTATACAATGCGTGGCCTGACACACACTTGGCTGATTTTATTATTGGAAAGCTATTAAACCCGTTAAAACGTTCTTATCGTCACTGTTTTACATATTGTTATTTACTAGATAAAGGCAATACGGGTATAATTCCAGAATTAAAATAATTTAAATTTGACTGCACTGTTGGCTTATTGGTTTAAGCGGTGGTCTACTGCGCCAAATTCCACTTGGGACAACAATTTGTGTGTAAAACAAATTGTTGGTCTGAGTATGAAAAATTAAATTAAATACTTTGAAAATTGTATGGCACCATTAATTATCAGGTTGGTTTCGTCATAAAAAATCTATGGCACATGTCTAGGAGTGGACGTCTTTCGGCTGAGAAAATGATCATCATAAAATATAAAGTAAATATTTTCACATTAAAATGATGACGATACCATTTTATCTGTCAAAACTGTTATTTTAAAATCAGTGTTGTCTATAACTACATCATATATGCCTACTTAAATTTGTCGACCTAAATCAGTAAAATATATTATTCTGAGTTATATCTCTACAAGATGTACTGTCTATGCAATCTCCGTCGGATACTTATGTGGGTATTATTACTTTTTTGTGACCTGATAAATAAAGCAATGCTGCTTTATTAAATCATATAAACGTTATATTGTCACATAAATTTTGAGTAGATATTTCACAATTATCACTAAGATAGAGCCAGGTTAAGACCGAGTGGCCTTAGGTGGTTAGAACAATCACTGAGGGTAAGCACCGAGGGCGCGCTCAGTACCTAGATGAGTGATCGTTTGGGCATAATATATTATGTGATCCGGAGGTTACGTTAAACAATAGGTCCATCAGCAGGAACGGGCCAGCTCGACCGGGGGCAGTACTACGATAAACAGAAGACCAGCCTAAAATTGACATCGTTCGCGCTGTCGTATTTAGTTGGTGAGTGCGAGACCGGAGTCCAATGATACGGAGGCATCTGACTAAGTCGCCATAGCCATAGTCGCCATCTTGTGGATAGCTTATCCGACTGCTGATCAAGAGGTCTCGGGTTCAAATCACGGGTCGGGCCAAAAAGTGTTTTTCTTAGGAAATTCCTAATAGCAGCCCGGAGTTTGAAAGTTTGGCGGTGATCCACGCCCCTGCCTCGGAGAGCACGTAAAGCCGTCGGTTCCGGTTGTCATGAACATCTATGGCAATCGTTATTGTGAAGACAGTGCCCTCAAATTTACTGACAACTAGTTTAACCTACGAATTTTAGTTCTTCCTTAGGGTTGCGGAGATCCGATGCAAGTCGCTCCGTAGAAAAACTGATATTCAAGTAAAACCGGTTGAACTAGTAGACGACCCCAAATAATATTTGGAATAAGGCTAGGAAGAAGAAGAAGATGTCGGGTAAATGTAAAATATCGTGTGAGTTATGAATAACCCAGTTTGTCGCTAGCTACCGCCTTTTATTGGCGCTTCAGTACTCACAATGAGGATGCTGACCAACACTCTTGGATTCTACTCATGCTTTCCATCAGAAGTTCTCGTAGTCGGTGCCAGTGATCGGACGTGTCAATTAAACTGTGCGCTAGTGTAGTGTGTAAAAATTAATAAAACATTTAATATTACTGTTCTGTGTGTAACGAGTGTTCCGAAGCATAATGCCAAAGGTTTCTCAAACAGCTACTAAAACTGCAGGGGCAGAAATTCCTTCTTCGGACAGATCTGCTTCGGATGCCAAAGATAGGCAAACGCCCATAACGAAATGGGCGGAACCACGACACGGTAAGAAGAAACGTAATGATGAATCAGATAGTGATTCATCGATCTCGCATGAACCTAGACGGTATAAAACTGCCTGCAGCTCCCCTGAGTATTCCCTGAAAGCTGTACAAAAAGAAATCAAAGCAATGAATACTCTTCTTAGATCGATGAAAGAAGAACAAGACTCACGTTTCTTATTGCTACAAAAAGATGTAACGGACATCAAGGCGCAGGTGGGTGAGCTGAAGAAAAACCACACCGATTTTGAGAAGACATTAACTTACCTTGCATCTCAGTACGATGACATGACGAAATATTTAAAAAGGAAACTACAGAAATTAATAAAAAAACGGAAAATAGATACAAGGATTTGATACAGAGAAATATAAACTTAGACAAATGCAACAGAGCATTAGAAGAGAGAGTAGGGTACTTAGAGCAAAAAGAGTTGGACAAAAATGTTGAACTAATGAATTTAACAATGCAAGAAGGTGAAAATATAATACAAGTCGCCAAAAAGTGCGCCGAAGTTTTAAATGTCGATAAATCAGAGATCGATAATGCTTGGAGGGTAGGTTCGGAGAAAAAAGCTGTCCGGCCCGTGATTGTGAGGCTGCGTACAAAAGCTGCGAGAGCGGAGTGGCTTAAATGCCGAAAATCCCAACTCACAAACAACATGATTTACAGTAATAGTGACAATTCACGTATATTTATAAATGAACACTTAACACCACAAATAAAACACTTATTCTGGGCTACAAAGACAAAACTAAAGAGTACCTATAAATATATTTGGATACAGAATGCCAAAATATTAATTAAAAAAGATGATCACGAAAAGAAAATACATCACATTCGCTTTGAAAGTGATATCGAAACGTATCTCCAAAAAGACAAAGAATAATATAGGCGTACTTAATGTGTGGTATGTTTATGTTATGTACAGGACTAACCAATCGATAGTTTGTTTTAATGGCGGTACACAGCATCCGACAATTTCAACCGTTAGATATTGAATACGTAAAGTTCACAGAAGTTAAAAAATGGTACAAATTTGTAAATACAACGGAAACTAAGTTGCAAATAGTCAGTATTAATATTTGTTCTATTAGAAAGCATTTTAATCAACTAATGGTTCTGGTACAGAGTTCGTTGAAAGCGATAGATGTACTCTGTCTCACAGAGGTTAATATAAGGCATGATGAAGTATCATTGTACACAATAGATGGCTATAATATATACTCACAAACCCGAGAAAAAAAACGAGGAGGTGGAATACTTGTTTATGTTAAAAGTAACCTACATTATAATCCAGTACAATGTCGTAATACCTCGACATTTGAGCAGATATGTGGCCAACTCTATAAAAACACATATACTTGTTATTTATTGGTAGTATATAGGCCGCCGAACACGAACAAACGCACTTTTATTAAAGAATTAAAAAACATTATTGGAGCGTTATCAATAAACACTGACTTTATATTAGTAGGCGACTGTAACATTAACTTAATGGAGAATGAACTGGACCTAACAGCAAACAGGTATCTAAACACACTAGCAAACTTAGGACTTCAGTGCGGCATTCAAGATATTACACGCGAAGCGGTTGTCGGGCAGCGGCGAGTGGCGACATGCATCGATCACATCTTCATGCGGAATGCAAGTGGCGGGGCGCGCGACGCCTGCGCCTATACACTCACGAGCCGCATAGCCGACCATTACGTAACAGGTGTCTCGGTTGCAATTGATAAACAAATAAATGTTGATACTGTTTGCAAAATAAGATACGATAACGCTGCCATTAGGGAGAAACTTAATAATACGGAGTGGTCATTGTTGTTGCAGATACAGGATCCCAATCAATTATATACAAAAATGTATGAAATTTGTAGTGGCATTTATAATACCTCTAAGAAACAGATACCAAATTACTGTAAGCGCCAAACACAATCGTGGGTTACTAACGAGCTACGTCATCATATAGAGGAAAAAGATAGATTATGTAAGCAGTGGAAAAAAGATCCTAAAAACAATAATAAGCGATTACAGTACACTAGATTCAGAAACAAAACACAGAGGCTTATAAATGCGGCTAAAAATAAAAGTAGATGTGAAACAATTGCTAGTTGTAAGGGTGACCTAAGAAAGATATGGAGTAATATAAATAATTGGCTTGGGAGGTCACAAACAGGGGTGGATTGGGTAATAGAAAAATACATGTTAAAAAATGAAAATTTGTTAACAGTATGTAATAAATTTTGTGAAACTTTTACATCCGAAATTGATAGTATAAAACATAAATGTCAACAGAAATTTTTAGAAAGAAAAAGCTATGTACAGGAGTCTAATGTTAGTTTCAGATTTAAAAAAGTTCAACCAAGAGATGTCAAAATTGTAATAGAAAAGCTGGATTGCAATAAGTCGCCGGGGTCAGACGGAATCAGAATTCAGGATTTAAAACAAATTAAAGAACAAATCAGTCCGATCATAGCTAATTTTATTAATAATTGTGTTAAAAATTCTCAATATCCGGAGGAATTCAAAAAATCGATAGTTCGACCAATATATAAAGCGGGATCTCATCAGGATTACAGTAATTATAGACCTATTGCTATTCTTAATACGGTTAACAAAATAGTTGAAAAAATTATAGTTAAACAGATTACGACTTTTTTAGAGAATAATAATATATTAAATGACGTTCAGCATGGCTTTAGATGGAATAGAAGTACAAGCACTGCATTGGAAAAATTTACAGACGAAGTCAACAGGAGTTTAGATGAAAGAAAAATAGTTATGGTTATATATATAGATTTTAAAAAGGCTTTCGATACCCTGGATCACGGCGGCTTGTTGCAAGCTATGTATGAATGTGGCATAAGAGGCCCAATGAACGACTGGTTCAGTAAGTACCTGGAAAACAGGTCGCTTAAAGTTTGTGTAAGTGGCGCGGAGAGTACACAGGGTGCTATAAAATTTGGTGTTCCTACTGGATCTGTCTATGGCCCATTGGGATATATAATGCAAGTCAATAGTATGCCTAATGTACTTGAAAAATGTAAGGCGTTTATGTATGCCGATGATACATGTTTAGTTTATAGTCATGAAAATATCTATGTCATACAAGAAGCCATGCAAAATGACTTTAACAGATTAGTACAATGGGCTCATGACAATGGTATCATAATAAATATAAGTAAAACTAAATATATGGTCGTGCACTCCCCGTATCATAAACACAAGGAGTTTCCAGTTGATGTGAAGGGCCACACTTATGAATGTATGCATAATCATATGAAAAACTGTAAATGCTTAAGTATAGAAAAAGTCACCTCTTACAGATACCTAGGGCTGGTGGTAGATGACACATTCACATGGGACCTTCACGTGAGTTATGTTTGCAATAGGCTTCGCTCCATATTAGGCAAGTTGAAAAATTTGCAGAATGTTGTCAGTCGAAAATTAATGTATCTACTGTATCATGCCTTAGCAGACTCGAATATCGAGTACGGTTTGGGTACATATGGACTTACGTTTCCAACATATTTAGATAAAATTTGTAACTTACAGAAAAGGATGCTTAAATTTCTGGTAGATAGAAACACAAAGGAAGATTTGAACGGTCACTACGAGAAGTTGTTTAAAATATGTAACTTACTTCCGGTTCATCATAAGGTTAAGTTGAATATTTTAGTTGCGCAATTTGGTAACCAAGAGCACAAAATCCAACGAGAACATATGTACCCAACCCGACTAGCGAAAAAAAGGCAACTTGTAGTTCCGAAAACCACGAATTACTTTGGCAAACGAACAAGAAGATATATAGTGCCGTATCTGCTAAATGAGTTGCCCGCGGATTTGTTAAAGGGAGTAGACACAAAATCTCAATATAAAAGGCAACTCGAGGGACATTATTTGTCGTTGTGTCCATGATTGACCACCGGTGTCTCCTATCTCTTTTATTTTTGTGTTGTTTTGGTTTTCATATTATTGATTTTGATTTAATGTAATATCTTTTTGTGAACCCTGTTAATATGGGGTTTTTTTCATATCATTGCTGCGAGAACTTCTGCCGACAAACTGTTATACAGTTTGGCAGACTTTATAATTGTAAAACATGTTTTGAGTGTCAATTAAATAAATTAAAAAAAAAAAAAAAAAAAAAGGCCGGCACTTTGGCGTGCTTATTTAAAAAAATAGTAATTTAAGAGAACTATTACTTTAATGTGTCTTCCTTTTCGATGGTGACAAACACTCTTGGATAATGCTAATGCTTTCTATCAGACAAAGCAGAGTCAATTTGACAGGCTTAAATAAAAAACCGCGTGTTGGCCGAGTTGGTGTCAAGTTAACATTTTCTTTGCAGTACTGAAATTGGATGTACATAATTGAATCCTAGAGTACTCAGTTATTCTTTATTACTAACGTACAACAAACTCGGTTACACTACTTACACTTGCACATAAAAATTGTCTTTCTCCAAGATTGTAGAGTAATTTATAGTGCTACGTCTTTCTTTACGAGTTATTATGTTACCAGTCTGTAAAATAAAGGTTATATTTTCGACAACCAAACGTTATTAATAGTCTTAATTCCTATTTTATTATTTGTCTAGCTGTGGCCCCGCGGTGTTACGTGCGGGTATTCTTGTATATCACGAGTAACGATGTGGAGTGAGGGCAGTTTTAAAAAAATATCCTCAAATGCTCCTTAAGTTTGTAACTGTCTGGCAGTAAAAGTCCCGTCAAAATAGGTCCGGTCATTCCAGAGATTAACCGGAACAAACCGACAGACAAAATGTATCGTCTATAATTTTATATGTTGTTATTTAGTAAAGAACAGTATATTATTTATTTGTTAAGAAAGAGTAGAATGTATAGGTATATATTTAGGTACGCCGTTAAAATGTCGACGTAAAAGCACAGAATACATAATGTAAAGGCATCGTTTATATAAAGCCGGTTCCAAAAATAACGGGTCAGTCACATAAACCCGAATATCTCCCGAACTACGTATGCCATCCTAATGAAACGAAGACTGTTCAATTGAGAATTTAATTATACAGATAAAAAATAAAATAAAACTTAGTTACACCCACAATATTAATCTTAAATTAAAAAAAAACTAAAGTAGTCATATTTTTCTTAAGATTACATTTTTTTTATGATTGTTTTTTTGCTGTTTTTCATCACTTTCTTCATTTAATACTTTGTATTGCCTCCACGAGCTCTTCTGACAGCTTCCAGGCGATTAGGCATGCTGTACACCAAATTTCGGAGCCGGTGCTGAGGAATACCTTCCCATTCCTCCACCAGTGCTTGTATGAGCTCGGGAAGCGTGATTGGTGGGGGGTTTCGACCTTTCACGCATCTCTGAAGCTCGTCCCAGGCGTGCTCGATGGGGTTTAAGTCCGGGCTTCGCGCTGGCCACTGCATGAGTTCGATACCGACCTCTTCAAGGTAGTCATGTACAATTCTGGCGGTATGGGGACGCGCATTATCATGCATTAATATGCCATGCCGGTCCATCCTGGCCATGAAAGGACCTACATGTTCATTGAGGATCTCTTCCACGTACCTCTCTGCATTTAGAGTTCCATTTTGAATGAGCACCAGCTCGGTGCGGGCCTCAGCAGAAATCCCAGCCCAAACTTGTACGGAGCCTCCACCGTACGCCACTTTTTCCTCCACACACGCTTGATGGAAGCGCTCCCCTGGTCTTCTGTACACCAACTGCCTACCATCATGCTTATAAAGCATGAATTTAGACTCGTCCGTGAACATTACCCTAGACCAATCGTCTAGTGTCCAGTTTAGGTGTTCGCGCACGTATCTCTGTCTTGCAATTCGATGTCCCCGTTCCAGTTTGGGGCCATTTGCGGGCCTCAATGGTTTCAAATTTGCTTCAGCAAGACGTCTTCTTACTGTTTGAGCGCTTAAATTGCCACCTCCAAAGCGAATAAAGTGAGTTTTTAGACCAACAGCAGTTTGAAAACGATTTCGGAGCATTGTAGCCACCAGTTGTCTGTCTTCCCTGGCCGTTGTGCATCTTGGTCTGCCATTTCCTGGTCTTCTAAGGTGTGATCCGGTCTCTTGGTACCGCTGGACTACTCGCTGAACAGTCGACAAAGATACACCAATGTTTCTGGCTGTTTCACGCTGGCTCCGCCCAAGTTCCAAAAAAGTTAGGATTCTGGTACATTCCTCTAGCGTGACTGAAATGCTTCACCTCACAGAATAATAATTATGCACGTGGAAGACGTTCACGATAATTTTTTTTGTGACAGAATAGAAATGGAAAGCATCCATAATGACATGAAACAAAAATTTTGTTTTTAAAAATAGTCATTTTTTTAAATTTTGTTTTTCTAATGAAGTTTTTTTCATCAACCAGTTTAAATAATATGCTATTAGAAGCGCAACTAAAAAGTCTTTATTCTGTTTTTTATTTCATTGATCTAGCTTTTACAGTTCTGGAGGTATTTCAATTTTTGTGACTGACCCGTTATTTTTGGAACCGAGTGTAGCTTAGATGACTGCAGTGGTTCTATTGCGCCAGATGTCGTAATTTCAATTCCCACGTGGGATAACACTTTCTGTGATACACAAATTGTTTTTCTGAGTCTGGGTGTTCTTTGTGTCCGTTGCATGTATGTTTGTAAAGTACCTCGAGACACAGGATTTGTATTCCTAATGCGGGAGTTGTATAAAAAAAGAAAAGAAAAAGAAAATAATAAATTAACAACTGTTCCTGAACTTATTTTATAACAAGCTTTCAGCTGCGGGAAATTGAGGACTGTATTATGATGATAGGTCAGCTCATACTTCAACCATCCCAAAGGCCGACTAAACTTTCCAACCTGTTTAAATTAATTTGAAATAAGTATAATTAACAAAATCCTTATTTCCAGTCGGGTCAAAATAAGGAAAACCTCAAAACTTATTGTGCCCTAGTGTTCATATATTAATCATTTAAATTCAAAAGTATTCACGAGGTATAAATATGTATTTTATAAAATCAGAATCATCTTGCTAGCCTTTATGATATCCAATACTATTTGGGGTCGGCTACTTCTACCTGAATATCAGACTTTCTACTGAGCGACTGGCATCGATCCTCCGCACCCGTGAAAACATACTGAATTTGAAGGTTGAAATAGTTGTCAGTGTATATTAGGGCACTGACTTCGCAATTATGACTGCCATAGATGTTCATGTCAACCGGGACAGACGCACTGCTTAACGTACTCTCCGAGACATGGGCGTGGAAGAAAACACCGCCAATCTTCCATATTCCGAGCTGTTATTAAGAATTTATTGTTAGAAACTTAGAAAACCATATTAATACTTTTGTCTCCACCCGGGATTCGAACCCAGGACCTCTTAATTAGTAGTCGCACAAACGAACCATTAGAGACGAGAAGGCGAAACAAAGACAAAAGTAAGAATATTTTACTTATTACTGTATAGTGAAAATTTCCACGAGAATGAGATGTTTAATTTGCCATATCTCTATCTAAAACGTCATAAAATGTATTTTATAGACAGTCTAAGTGTTAATTATGAATTTATATAGTGTGCAAAAAGCGGTAATTTTGATATAATGATGACTTTGTAAAGTAATGGCGCAAGGTGGCTGTATTCATGATTCCTTTGTTAACAAAAAACAGCTGTTTCATAGAAAGTGACGTTAATCTGTATGATGGCGGGAAAACAATGAGTCACGTGTTAGATTGAATTTTACGAGGTTTATTTTATTTGTACTTAATTAAAGGATTGACTGTAAAATGGTGAGACAACAAATACGTCACAAAATGTCTGCGTAAAATAAATACTGTACAACAAGTGTAAGTCACATAAAATTAAAGGCGGTCACACAATCATCATTGGAACTTTTGTTGTGAAGAGTGATGTCATTTAATAATATTTTGTGCGTCTGTGTTAAAACCATGAATAAATCTGATTGTAGTCACGTCGTATTGTTTTATTTCACAAATCCTGTCATAAGTAGCTATAGAGTGGAGTTATTAATGTGCTTAAAAAGTAATCGTATCTTCGTGTAAGTAAGTACCTAAGTAGAAGTACGGCCATATGGAACTTGGGTAACTAAACAGTTGTAGTTTCTTGTTGCTACAGAATATAAATCAAAAGTAGACTACAGCTATAACTCTGAAAAATGCGAAGAAACTTATGTTATTGACCTAGATTGCTACGTTTTGTTAGATAAATAATGTTTACAACACCAGCACCAGCTGTGCTGTGGAGGAATTGTTTTAACGTCTCAGATTTAATATATTAGTTATTAAATAAATAAATGAGTCATTAAATACAACGGAAGTATTTTTGCCTGTATTATTAACGAAAAATATCGTTTTATTTATATCACACTTTTGTATTCTATGTAACTAATTAAGTTTTTTTAAGAAATTTTCGCGATCATATGCCTAACAGGTATATTAGGTAATATAGACACGTGGTACTGCTCATTAATAATAATAATAATATTCTTTATTGATATAAATTAAATGTACAATACAGTATAGGATTCTATAACACCCGCGCTAGTAAAGACTGTGTTGCAGGCGTTAGTGTAAAATGCGAAGAAATACATATTTATCTCTGGCCACGTTTAAATAAATCATCTGAAATTTAGGCTAACCCCTTAGCCAAGAAGCTTAAACTTGTTTTTCACTTTTCAGTATGTTTCTTATAAGCAGTCGTGTTTTTTTGTTTCTATTATAATTATTTTTACAATCGGTAACGTCGGTATTCTCTTGTATTTTGTATAAATTACCTACTAGTATTTTGTTTTCATCATGTGAAATGTGTGTCATCAAACCTAGTTGAGGTCATTATTTACGATCTATTAAGATGATACTCACTGCGAATGCAGAAAATGCAACAATGAAAATTGATAATATCCCAAATATGGCGGCCTAGTGCATCATGGCGTATTTTTTTCCGAAAAAGTCTTATTAAGGTGAAATAATGATCTATGGCTATCCACAATGCCAAAAAAATGTGTTTTTTTACAACGAAGTCACCATAAAATAATTTATTCAGTACGAATTCAGTGGCTACCTACTATTTCTCATGTTACCCATGAGAGCCAGGCTCCATATTTACTCGTGGCTTAGTACATGAAAAAACTGTTTTGCATATAAAACAATGTACCTAAATTCAAGTCATTACGCGTTTCTTGTGGGAAAATCAAGTCCGTCGATCATTACAGGTCAATGCACTTAAAGTTTTAATCACAATTAGCTTTATAAGTAGAAAGTTGATATCCCTGTCCATCATTGCCCATTATATATTGAGTTTCTTGCAGTTTCTTCTCCATAGCAATGACAATGGATTTTGAATGTAACTACCGCTGACCATGGAGGCCTACATCTCAGGAGTCACAACTATTTATTAGTGTGTTACCCGAAATATTCTAGCAATCTTACAAGCCTTTTGTAGGGTTCCGTAGTTAATGATTCGGAACCCTTATAGTTTGATCATGTCTGTCCATACATACGTCCTCTACTTACCGCCCAAACGGTTGTTGCTAGAAACTTTGCATAAATATATATTATGTTCTTATCACGTATATAAAATACAGTCATCCATTATGGATGACTCATCATCATCATCATCAACAGCCTTTAACAGTCCACTGCTGGACATAGGCCTCTCATTTGAAAGGAAGTTTTGGCCTACTATACCACGCTGGCCAGACGGGTTGGTAAAGGGTTTGTTTCAAGTTTTCCTTCTCTTGGCAGGATGTTAGCTGCTTATTTTGTTCCTTTAGTCGCCTCTTACGACACCCATGGAATGAATAGGGGTGGTGACACTTTGTATTCTTAATCCGTCACCACACGGACAATTATGGATGACTACGAAACCCTATTCTATAAGTGGCCGGCCTGACACGCACTCGCCCACTTCTACTTCTACATGTATCCATGAATTAACTGTGTACACAGTAAATACACAATGAAGAGTGACGCGGGACGGGATTTAGTGTGGTTAGTTTATTTATGTTCTGAGCGTAGTGTGTTTATTTTACATCAACTCGCTGTTGAAGAATGTACAGGGCCTAGTGCGAGTTTACTTCGCGTAAACTACATTGAAGATTTGAGAACACCCTTTGCTTGAAGGTCTGTATATCATACCTGTGGGTTCGGATAGTAAAATTGCCAATGCCAACATTTATTTTATAATAAATAATGCCCATAATGACAAGTTGCTACTTGCCCCAATTCAATCTTCGAATTTTTGTTCCCCATAAGGGTTGCGGAGGTCCGATACCAGTCGCTCCGTGGAAAAACTGAAATTCAGGTTGAATTATTAGCTGATCCAAAATAATCATAGGTATAAAGACTAGGATGAATACTCATAATAGTCTAGACTCTAGACCAGATTTTAGTAGTAATCAGTTCACCTACTTCTGTATCAAACATTCTAAAAGAGCTACCTTATCAGGGTCTGCGTCAAAACAGCTGTCGCACTCACTGAATGACGAACCGAAAACAGGGTAATAACACTTTTAATAAATAAAACCAACATTTTAATATGCTATCGTTTAATCTAGCGATAAGAATTGAAAATGAGTAACGATAAACATGATTACTGTTTACTTTGTAACGAGTTATAAACAATATTAGTACAAATTAGCCTACAAAGTTAGTCAGCCTCAATATATCTAGGTTATATAAAAAAAATGTAGGTATCTGGAGCCTAGTATGAGTTTATTTTTCACATCAACTGGATTATCGTGCGGTGTTGGAACAGAAGAGTTCAGTCTGATCCAATAAACTCACACTAGGTCCCTAGATATAGACGTTGAACAGATCAGTTGATTAAACTCATAGGAATAATCTATCCTATTCTTCCAGACTGAAGTCATGGTGTTTCGCTATAAATACAAAGATTTTTCCCGATATTTTAGATGACTGAACTCTAGGATTCTATTTCCCAGATATTCAATAGATTAAATGCTAAAAAAAATTCAAAAGACGTAAAAAAGTTACAAAAATTATATTCAAATTCAGTTTCAATTTACTCTTGATCTCACAAATATCATAGAAAGTATTATTTACTAAAAGTTTGATCTCTTCGTCTCTCTTTTGCTCTCTCTCTCTCAAGTTCCTCTCCCCCCTGGTCAAGTTGTAACGTTTTTCGTTTTCTATTCTATTTCTATATTCTCTTTTTAGGGTTCGGTAGCCAAATGGCAAAAAACGGAACCCTTATAGATTCGTCAAGTCTGTCTGTCTGTCTGTCCGTCCGTCCGTATGTCACAGCCAATTATTTCCGAAACTATAAGAGTTATAATATTGAAATTTGGTCAGTCGATGTATTCTGTGAACCGCATTAAGATTTTGACATGAAAATAGAAAAAAAACAATACATTTTAGGGGTCCCCATACTTGGAACTGAAACTCAAAAAATTTTTTTCCATCAAACCTATACGTGTGGGGTATCTATGGATAGGTGTTCAAAAATAATGTTGAGGTTTCGAATATCATTTTTTTCTAAACTGAATGGTTTGCGCGAGAGACCCTTCCAAAGTGGAAAAATAAGAGAGTGATAAAACTAAAAAAAAAATATATGTTGTACATTACCATGCAAACTACCAACAAAAATTGGTTTGAACGAGATCTAGTGAGTAGTTTTTTTTAATACGTCATAAATCGTAACACGCAATTTACCTTTCATCCAATCAATACACTAGTATAAAAAATCGATGAAAGTTACAACGAACTACAAGAACTTTTATATGATGTTACTTGCTGATACGGAACCCTTCATGGGCGAGTCCGACTCGCACTTGGCCGCTTTTTATTTTATTTGCCAATTTTTGTTTTGATCACCTGACTGAGTGACATTAGCCAATGAATTTAGAGAATAGAGAAATTGAATATAAAACGGAAAATGTTTACAACTTGACTTTCCATTAGGCGACAGACCGCGTCAGATCGAGAAAAACATATTGCTTTTTAAAGAGTCACGGTCCTCAGTGATGAGGGAACGATTTTAAAGGACTTTTAATGACATTCGTCAGATTTAGAGCCCAACATGATTGCGACCTGCGTCTTTCGAACCTCATTTCCAAAGGTATAGCCTTTGGAAAGCCTTTGGAAATGAGTCTAAAACCGTAAAATATCTTATAACAACAAAGGCTGACTAAATAAAACAACATATAAGTAAAAAATATCAAAAATATGGCATCACTTTTAATACTAGATATTTATTGGCGGGTATTTTTCTGATATTAATCATTATAATATGACACTTTTAGATAACACGGTCTACGCGATTCCTATCTGCTTCACATTTCATTATAGTACCTATTTAATTACATGTGTGACGTTTAAATCGTCTTTTGTGATGTAAATTGAGACCTATATTTTTCTTTTAAGTATTTATAGATATTAATAACAACTTATATTTAGCGTCAAGTTTAATTTTGATGTTTAAGTATTGTAACTTAGAAATAAGTTATCTTAGTATCCAATTGGCTCTTGAACTGATTAATCGATTTTGATTTTTGTTTGAAAGGTGAATTGGCCAGGAGTGTTCTTAGCTATGTTCTTACATCGGTCGGGGCCTTCTTATTTTTTTATTTTTGTTAGAAAGGGTATACTTAATTTGCTTAATTCTCAAAGGGCTACCCCTAAACGGGAAAAATTAAGGTATGAGGAATGATTTATCTTGAGGTAGTTCAACAACTAAATTTGGCTCGAAAGGTCCACGTCGCTGCGTCCTTATACCTTTATATTATACCTGAATGTTTTCTATGTTTATTGTGTATGTATTTACAAAAAAAAGTATGTTTATGTTTTTATGACAGTTGTCTAGTACACATAATACAAGCTCTGCTTAGTTTGGGACTAGATGACGTTGTGTGTAAGATGTCCAAAATATTTATTTGTATACCTATATTGAAAGTAGGCAAAGTTTCTAACATGTGGTCTATTTCCTTTTATGAAACGAGTATATAATTATATAATTATTTATTAGTATTTACATGGCATCCCTACAATGTTAGTACTATGTTAGAAACATTTTATAAACCTTAATTAAAAACTCAATCGTTCGCCTTTCACTCCCAATTTTTAACATAAGTGTCACCATAAGTGGTCACCAGCCACAAAAGTACTTTAACGAAAGGAATAGGTGCTCTCGGTATAGTTTTTCTTTGAAGTCGGTTCTTTTTGTTAAAATTATTGGTATTTGGAATTTAGATTTTGTATGGTTTTTAGTCTACAACGTGTGGCGCGAGGTGAGATTGAACCTTAAGAGCTGGATACTGAACCTGAGATCAGAATGCGTCTGTGTCTTAATTTCAATCAAAAGTTACAAGAACCCGCTCATTATACAATCATTTAGCTTGTTAAGAGCTGTAACAAAATTACTAGTTCTGACTGACGAATACTGCCTTGTTGGTCTAGTGGTTAGTGTATGCGGCTGCTGATCAAGAGGTCTCGGGTTCGATTCCAGGGTCAAACCAAATGTTTGGTGTGATCGGCATATATTGTTTTCGGAGTCAGCGTGTTTTCTATGTATAAGATGTATGTATTTACAAAGAGTTTATGTATTAATATCAGTTGTCTAGTACCCATAATACAAGCTCTGCTTACTTTGGGACTAGATGGCGTTGTACTATATCCGAAATATTTATTTATTTATTTATAAAAGTTCTGAGTACAGTATTATTACTTTATAATTTACAAAATATTTTTCAAATTGTCTGCAAGATACAATTGCTTTTCTTTCTTATACAAAAAGAAAAAGAATTAAATATTTTGTTTTGAACGAGGTACTTGAAAAATGAGAGGAACTAACAACACACGCTAGTATCAACCATTTTACAGATGAAACATGATATTCTTAGATACTCTTAACAGAAGATGAAAAGATTATAAGCCCTAGCATCAGTGTTACTAGACTTAACTTTATATATATAAATCTTCTGTTTGTGTGTTTGTAATTGAACTCTTTCTAAACGGCTGGACCGATTTTGATGAAAAATTTTGAGTGTGTTCGAAAAAGGTTATGATTCGCAATTGCACCCGGTAGGTGCCGCTGCGATCAAGTTCTGGGATTTCAAAATTGGGCGTGACGAAATTACCGGGTTAGCTAGTTTACTGTAAAACATAATTTGAACTTTCCAACACGTCTGGCCAGCGACGTATAGTAAGCCATAACCTCCTTTCTAAGGAGAGACATAGACAATAAAAGGCTGGAGATGATTTTTGAGAAGCTAAAAAAGCGCCATCTTGTTTAAATCTAGTGTCATTTTTATATGAGTGCAACTACCCACATAACACAAAAAAAAATGCGACACTGCAAGGTTATTCTGTCTGACTTATGTATAATTGATAAACTCTGAATAGCCAACGAAGGCGTTTAAACCTGTACCACAAATAATTACAACTAAACGCTACTCTACATTTCTAAGTTTCATTTGTAACTCGAACCTTCTGTTCGTTCTAACTCCTTTTATAATTGTTCTGTTCTGTTCACTTCTGTTCTCCTTTCTTTTCTCCACGAAGCTCTTTTCTCTCATCACCGTCTGTTTTGCTGCTTCTCTTCTGTCCGAAGGTTCGCGAAGCTTCGATGTGGCTCCTGTTAAAGATGGTTTCAGTGCTATACCATTCGGCTTTTCTTTTGGTTTGTCAGTTTTTGGTGGTATACTGAATGGGTTGACGTCCAAGTTCAACTTGAAGCCAAATCTGGTGAAGCCAGGTCTTAAAGGCTCCAAAGGCTCCGAACTCGAGGGTTTCTTTGTTGGGATTTTTGTTTTATGTTTAGGTTTAGTGATCTCTCTTGTGGCCGTTTTCTGAGATTCTGCGTTATCTGTGAATTGGAAATGTTTTATTATAGACTTTAGATTGGGACATAATTAAGTTTAATTTGGAAGAGACTTATTATATTTATACGTCGTTGCTCAAAATTAAAATACATTTATAATCGTATCGTAAACGTTTAAATTCTCTATTTAGGTTATGCTACGTTAGTCACACACGGGCGTTGCCTCCTTGCGGCTGTCTATGTCCTTGTTACGACTATGCCTAGTTTGAAATCATACGGTTGTGTGTGATCTTTTAGATTATTATTATTACATACTACATATTACACCTATACGTGTTCAAACAAGCTAATTTAAATATAGCACTTACAATCGCTACAAGATTTTATTATACTTTATAATCCTTAGGAATACAGGGCGTTATCGGTGTGATAACATTATTTAGTAGGTGATTGCGTTACAAGACAAACAATTTTACATTTACAAGTCTGATAATAAATATATTCATCATCATCATTATTGAATTAACCGTTACTGTGCTGTCGTATTTCGTTCCCGAGTGTGAGACCGGAGGCCCTATCGTTCTGCATCATTCTCACGGCTTCCAGAGGCCGGGAGAATAATTCAGAACCATCTGACCAGGCCGCCATGATTTGGGTCACCATTCTGCATTGCTTACCCTCATCGTGAGGATGGTGACCCCTATTCCTGAATTCTACTCATGCTTTCCATCAGAGTAGAGTCACTTTGGTAGCCTTAAATACATTTATAAAAAAAAAGCGGCCAAGTGCGAGTCGGACTCGCCCATGAAGGGTTCCGTATCATGTTTTTATAATAGTGTATTGATTGAATGAAAGGTAAATTGCGGTTAACGATTTATGACGTATTAAAAAGAAACTACTTACTAGATCACGTTCAAACCAATTTTCGTTGGTAGTTTGCATGGTAATGTACAACATACATTTTTTTTAGATTTATCACTCTCTTATTTTAGAAGTTAGAGGGGGGGGACATACATTTTTCCACTTTGGAAGTGTCTCTCGCGCAAACTATTCATTTTAGAAAAAAATGATATCAGAAACCTCAAAATCATTTTTGAATACCTATCTATAGATACCCCGCACGTATAGGTTTGATGAAAAAATTTTTTTTGAGTTTCAGTTCCAAGTATGGGGACCCCCAAAATTTATTGTTTTTTTTCTATTTTGGTGTAAAAATATTAACGCGGTTCACAGAATACATCTACTCAGTAAGTTTCAACAGTATAGCTCTTATAGTTCCTGAGCAAAGTGGCTGTGACATACGGACGGACAGACAGACAGACCTGACGAATCTATAAGGGTTCCTTTTTTTGCCATTTGGCAACGGAACCCTAAAAACTATGGTTTTATTTTTACCAAGTGATGGAAGGGTATTTTGGCAGTCTATTAACATATTTATGTTGTACCGTAACGCATAAACTACTTAACTGCTCTTCCAGGCAACATACAGATGGTGTATCTGGTGGAAAGTAACTACAGCCGTCCCATAAGACATTGAGTTGCAAGCCTTGGGGAAAGAACTACGTTCTTGTAGGTTTTAAGGTTTGTATCGGTACGAAATACCGCAGAGGATAATTAGAACCGCATAATTTGCGAAAAAAAATGTCTCGGAAAGCACACAATGGTGAAACCAGTTATCGAAATGATAGTGTGAAGCGACGAAAAATGACCTGAACATGTTTGACTCCCTGTTTCACCCCTATTTATACTGAAACAGTGTGCATGGTCACACGTATTGAACGTGTCTATATTTATTACGGTGGCGCAGTGGTAGCGTATACAACTGCTCTGCTGAGGTCTCGAGTTCGATCGATCGTTCGATCTGCAAATATTTCTTTCGAAGTTTGAGGATTTTTATATGTATACTTAATATGAGTATGTCGACCATGGATACCAATACACAACAAAAGCAACAATATCCTAGAAACCATTCTCTGCAGTACAGAAGATCTTGTAGCATATTATACTGTCAGTATGAGGTATGTTTCGATGGCACGTTTTAAAAGGATGGCAACAACTTCATGTGTTGATAATAATTTGGTCACTTTGGTAGGTAATCACGTACGAAATGTAGGGTTGCCAAAAGTAGAATAACATAAAATAACTTAGGTTGAAAGTCTCTCTCTCATTCTATGTACACATCTGTATAAGTCACGGGTTTTTTTTTATAGAATGCAATACAGTTGTTAAATAATTAATAGTTCTAACCTAGAGTACAACAAATGGACATTCAGACAGAGACAAAGTCTTGATGCCACTGTAGCTGTACTGTACTGAAAAATAAAATCTGAATATTCGGAATCGTCAGTGGCAACCCTACAGATACGTAATGAAAAAACATGTTTTGGAGTATTCTGTGGGCCGATAAGATATATACAGGACAGATTACAAGGAGTCCATGTTCGAGTACTAACTCCTACGTACAACACGTGAATAATTATGATAATACTGATATAGTTATATCGCTCTGTGATAAACAAATATATATATTTTTTTAAAGACAACGCCCGCATTTTTAATGTACATACTGTGTCGCCGGGGGATTTTACAAACATAGACGAAACGGACACAAAGAACAACTAGACTCAGAACAATGATTTGTGAATCACACAAATGTGTTGTTCCGTGTGGGATTTGATCCCACGCCATGTGCTAAAGCGCTACTAGGTTACTTAACAACTGCTTACTTTTAGGACTGATTTTCTCCACTGCATTCTTCAGTGAGGAGGGCGTGAGCATCTGCCTAGCCCTCTTCGCCTTCCTCTGCTGGCACTCCCCGAGTGACTCCATTTTGTCGAACTGTTTCTGGTGGAGCATCGCGAAGTTCGGCAGCCGAGTCCTCGCGGGTTTCGTCTCTGATTTAGACTGGTATGGGGTGTTGGACTTCTTTGGCGTAGTGTCACCTAATTTAGCTGTATGGGGAGAGAATAATATGGATTGTTAGACGTAATCGATTATGTTGATAATATTTAACTTATTGGTAGATTTTATCATCAACTAGCTGACCCGTGCCCACTTCGTTGGGCATAACTTAAATATAAAAGTTAGACATATGCTGTCGTTGACTTTTTTGTAGGCATTTTCAAGCTCCACATCTTATCTCTAGAACTCAAAATATATCTTTCATAGTTAAGGCAGCGTTCGTAAGAAACGCTTTCATTCGACCGTTTTTTCTCCGATTCACTTTGCAAAACGGACTACCACGTAAAAGCCTTTTTATATTTCGGTTTTTCATATAACCTATGACACTCAGCAATAATGTGGGTTTCTATTGGTGAAAGAATTTTTAAAATCGGCTCAGTAGATCCCGAGATTACCCCTTACAATTTAACAAACACACAAACTTTACTTCTTTATGATATTAGTATAGATAATTCATAATGTCCCACTGCTGGGCTCAGGTCTCCTCTCAAGAGAGGGTTAAGGCCATACGTCCCCACGCTGGCCGAGTGCGGGTTGGGGACTGGCAAGACAGACCACTGGCAAGACTGAAATAAAGATTATGCCCAAAAAAAATTGTTTCTTTCAATGTAAGTGCCATTTATTATTTCATATGAGCTGCTAATTAGATACTACAAGCAAACGCTTCAATTATATATATTCATATAGATGCATACGGGTAAGTAACTTGAGTCGAACCAAATATGTTAGGAAATATTACAAACTATTGAAAATATGTACATTCCATCTGTTCATGAAACGTGATACACAGCTGTATCTAATCGTTATCGCTTATGACTAATCAAATGATATAATATAGTACAGGAGCTAGCTAGCTTGTACATCTAAAAGTTTAATAAACTCGCAACGAAAATTTAGTTCTGATTTCTAGTCGATATCATCATCATCATCAACAGCCTTTAACAGTCCACTGATGGACATAGGCCTCTCCTTGAAAGGGAGGTATTGGTCTACTATACCACGCTGGCCAGACGGGTTGGTATAGGGTTGGTTCCAAGTTTTCCTTCTCTTTGCATTGATGTTGTTTTGCGTAGTTTATCCCTTAGTCGCCTTTTACGATGTGGGGATGAATAGGGGTGATGACACTCTGTATTCTTCATCCGTCACCACACGGACAGACTAACTTCACGATTCCCCCACTGGTTTAGTCCGACTTGGGAAACGAAGCCGAGACCTCTTGATCAGCAGCCGCATACGCTAACCACTAGACCAACAAGGCAGCCATGCACGTTTAAATGATAATGCAGTAACTGTTTTGCTAGCTCTTTAACTATACGTCAGTTATATAGATAACATATTTAATCATACATTATGAATATAAAGTGCTTAGCTAGTTTCATTCTTAAAACGATTATATTCTTATTAAATTGATCAAAATTTTAGTTTTATTTTTATTATTCATCATCAACAGCTTTTAACAGTCCACTGCTGGACATAAAAGGAGGTTTAGGCCTATTATACCACGCTGGCCAGACGGGTTGGTAAAAGGTTTGTTTCAAGTTTTCCTTCTCTTGGCAGTGATGTTAGCTGCTTATTTTGTTCCTTTAGTCGCCTCTTACGACACCCATGGAATGAATAGGGGTTGTGACACTTTGTATTCGTAATCCGTCACGTTAGTATGGATTAACTTTGGGTTGGGCTTTGGTCACGTTGTTTGTCAACCCAAACACGATTGTCTAAACCTGACTTCTACTTAGGACTTTTTATAATAATAATATCTTGACACATTTCACTCGCGGCCATCTGGTTTTAACCTAGGCAGAATGTGTGCGATTGCCGATAAATATAAAGATTAAAAATAAAAACAGAATAATATATTTTACTAACAACAAATGATCGTTCTTAATCCATATCTTTAAATAAGTAAACAAACGCGTATTATTCATTAAGCCAACATTTTTAATTATTTTAGAACTGTTCGAGTAATTTATAGCCATTAAAGAAACGAAAGTCGCCTTCATGTAACTGAAATGCTGCTGAGATGCATGCGTGGTGAGACTAAAATGGATAAGATGAGGAAGGAGTACATTAGACGAACCCTGAAAGTAGCACCAGTGGATGAAAAGAGAAATAACAGGTTATCCTGATATGGACATGTGTAATGAAGAAAGTTTTAAATATGGAAGTTGACAAATATAAGAGTAATAAAAATCGGCCAAGTGCGTGTCAGGCCACGCACAGGAAAGAGTTCCTCAGTCACCCATAATGGTACGTGGATTGGAAATCGTATCCAATGGATAATTGCTCTGTTTACGTATTAATGCGTTAATTTTGTATGACATTTTCTAAGTAAGCGTATTTTTTTTTCAAATCAAATCAAACCATTTTTTTTCAAATAAACCATACAACGGCACTTTTGAAACGTCAAGTAGTCAGTCAGTAGTCTGTTCCAATTCGTAGATCCTATGGAGAAGAACAGACAAGAAACTCCATGGACACTCTTTTCCAACTTTGTTTTTACAATTTTTGGTTACATTGTTTGAGGCATTTTATTAAATGTAAGGACAATGTAACGATGCTGATATTTACACAGGTATTGTCCAAAAATAATTAAACAATAAATAGAAGTAGTGAAATGACCAGCCCCGACTCGCGGCGCCCGTATCACGAGCATGACCTATGCACCAGCCATCGTCCAGTTCAACCATATCGTAGGGAGCCGAACGACCCACTACACACGCCAACCCCAAGAAGGCTTTTGAGTGAGCATGACATACTCACAACCGCCAGTCAACAAACAAACATAAGCTACTAGTGACTACAAAGTGCTCTCATGTACAATTCAAAATGTTCGCCATTATACAATAATAAAACTATTTATAAATATGCTACTCTCTAAGAGTGCGATAAATATTTGGAACATATCAATAAAAAGTAACTTATTATGCAATAATGTTAATAACAAAAATAATAATAATAATAGAAATGTCAAACAACAAGATACAATTAAAATATCAATAATACGTACATGTCAGAAATATGGTTATCCAATGTCAAAAAAAAAAGAAAGAAAAATATAAGAATGTCAATCGCTAAGATAAAATTAGCATATGCCAGAAATACAAACTAACTTCAAACTAATTTCTTAATAATTTGAGAATTAATCATGTGAATAAATCAAAAAATCGTCTTAGAAACCCTTTATTGTTTTTAAAAGACCTATCTAATGATACCTCACATGATAGGGTAGCCGCAAGAAAAAAAAAACATCCCCACGTTACGTGTAGGGGAGGTACCCCAAATAAAAATATTTTTCATAATTTTGTTGTAGCACTTTGTCGACGTAATTACAATACATATTCATGCAACGTTTCATCTCTCTAGCACTTACCGTTTGGACGGTAAGTCGAGGACGGACGGACGGACGGACGGACAGACGGACATGACCAATCTATAAGGGTTCGAAGTGATGAACTTCGGAACCCTAAAAATCGGCCAATAGCGTGTCAGGTCACGCACAGGAAAGGGTTCCTCAGTCACCCATAATAATGGTACACGTGAATTTAAGATCGTACCCGATTGATAATTGTTAGGTTTACTTATAAATGAGTTAATTTTGTATGACGTTTTCCAAGGAAGCGCATTTTACTTTAATGTTTTTATAAGACCTATCTAATGATACCCCACACGATAGGATAGCCGCGAGAAAAAAAACATCCCCATTTTACGTGTAGGGGAGGTACCAGAAATTAATTATTTTTTCCCAATTTTATTGTAGCACTTTGTCAACGTAGTTACAACACATATTCATGCAAAGTTTCATCTTTCTAGCACTTACCGTTTGGACGGTAAGTCGAGGACAGACGAAAGATTAACGAATCTATAAGGGTTCCGAGTCATAAACTTCGGAACCCTAAAAGTGCTGCGTGGAAGAGAATATGGCCAATAAGGGAGTAATAGAGAAAAAGGGAAGAACAAAATTCATTGCACCGACCCTAAAGCCGGAAAAGGGTAGCGACATCATGATGTTTACGTAATTACGGGAGAGATTCAATAGACGCCAAGAATGAAGTGGGAATATCGGGTGTTCAGTATTTATGTGTATGTAATTCAACTGGCTTCTAACCACTCTAGAAATACATTCATTGCATTGGTTCTAAAATGAAGTCATCGATAATTAAATAATGTGATCATGTTTAGATGGAACTCTCGTAACACAACAAAGGTAGGTAAGATATTTTTTTTGGTTTGTTAATTTTTACACGCTTTTTATTAGCTTCACCTGTATGTTTGTATGTTTGTAACCGACTCCTTTGAGTTCGATTATGACCTCCGAAAAAAATAGTTGTATATAACTAAAAAAACACGCTTTTAAACTAAAATTAGAAAATACTTTTAAATGTAAAAAGCGTGGGGCGACGTTATTGAAATATTTTCGGAAAGCACCCCACGCTTTGTTACATTAAAATTATTTTTGTTTGCTTACTTATAAGCGTGTTTGTTTATCTTTTTTTAATAATTCATAAGAAATAATCTTCCTATGATTTGTGTCAGTGATATTTCACAAAGTTTACCGACATTCATGATATCGCCACTGGATAGGCAGCCAGCCAGTGACTAGATTACAAAAAGTAAGGAGGTTCCTCGACTCGTAGACAAATTTCTGTAAAAGACTTACTTCAAGAAATAAATGACTTTTATTTTACAAGTAAATCATTTACAGAAACTTTTACACGTTGGACTTTACATCTAGAAGGCGCCGGCATTGCCTAAGACGACTCTAAGAAGAAATACCGAAACAAACCATAGAGGTGTCTTAAAGTTAGTGAACTATAATAAATATTTGTTTCGGAGTTTGGGTGTTTTCTACACTCGGTTCCAAAAATAACGGGTCAGTCACAAAAATTGAAATACCTCCAGAACTGTAAAAGCTAGATCAATGAAATAAAAAACAGAATAAAGACTTTTTAGTTGCGCTTCTAATAGCATATTATTTAAACTGGTTGATGAAAAAAACTTCATTAGAAAAACAAAATTTAAAAAAATGACTATTTTTAAAAACAAAATTTTTGTTTCATGTCATTATGGATGCTTTCCATTTCTATTCTGTCACAAAAAAAATTATCGTGAACGTCTTCCACGTGCATAATTATTATTCTGTGAGGTGAAGCATGGCAGTCACGCTAGAGGAATGTACCAGAATCCTAACTTTTTTGGAACTTGGGCGGAGCCAGCGTGAAACAGCCAGAAACATTGGTGTATCTTTGTCGACTGTTCAGCGGGTAGTCCAGCGGTACCAAGAGACCGGATCACACCTTAGAAGACCAGGAAATGGCAGACCAAGATGCACAACGGCCAGGGAAGACAGACAACTGGTGGCTACAATGCTCCGAAATCGTTTTCAAACTGCTGTTGGTCTAAAAACTCACTTTATTCGCTTTGGAGGTGGCAATTTAAGCGCTCAAACAGTAAGAAGACGTCTTGCTGAAGCAAATTTGAAACCATTGAGGCCCGCAAATGGCCCCAAACTGGAACGGGGACATCGAATTGCAAGACAGAGATACGTGCGCGAACACCTAAACTGGACACTAGACGATTGGTCTAGGGTAATGTTCACGGACGAGTCTAAATTCATGCTTTATAAGCATGATGGTAGGCAGTTGGTGTACAGAAGACCAGGGGAGCGCTTCCATCAAGCGTGTGTGGAGGAAAAAGTGGCGTACGGTGGAGGCTCCGTACAAGTTTGGGCTGGGATTTCTGCTGAGGCCCGCACCGAGCTGGTGCTCATTCAAAATGGAACTCTAAATGCAGAGAGGTACGTGGAAGAGATCCTCAATGAACATGTAGGTCCTTTCATGGCCAGGATGGACCGGCATGGCATATTAATGCATGATAATGCGCGTCCCCATACCGCCAGAATTGTACATGACTACCTTGAAGAGGTCGGTATCGAACTCATGCAGTGGCCAGCGCGAAGCCCGGACTTAAACCCCATCGAGCACGCCTGGGACGAGCTTCAGAGATGCGTGAAAGGTCGAAACCCCCCACCAATCACGCTTCCCGAGCTCATACAAGCACTGGTGGAGGAATGGGAAGGTATTCCTCAGCACCGGCTCCGAAATTTGGTGTACAGCATGCCTAATCGCCTGGAAGCTGTCAGAAGAGCTCGTGGAGGCAATACAAAGTATTAAATGAAGAAAGTGATGAAAAACAGCAAAAAAACAATCATAAAAAAAATGTAATCTTAAGAAAAATATGACTACTTTAGTTTTTTTTTAATTTAAGATTAATATTGTGGGTGTAACTAAGTTTTATTTTATTTTTTATCTGTATAATTAAATTCTCAATTGAACAGTCTTCGTTTCATTAGGATGGCATACGTAGTTCGGGAGATATTCGGGTTTATGTGACTGACCCGTTATTTTTGGAACCGGCTTTATGTATTAAATGTAAATATTTACAAAAAAATAATATGTTTATGTATTTATATTAGTTGTCTAGTACACTTAATACAAGCTCTGCTTAGTCTGGGGATTAGATGTCGTTGTGTATTAGAAGATGTCCGAGAACTATGCGAGGTAATGCTGACATGAACATTGTTAGAAATTAAGTTTACATGCGGTATAGCTCCTGGCAATATTCTGTGAGCAACGTGTATCTATGAGAAACATATCTTGTGTGTTCTTTCGGCTGGTAAGTTTTATGTCCAACCCCCCCAATTCTCTATTGTATTTCTAAATTACGTTGTTTCATTGGCTTATATTTTGTTTTGATCACGTGATTGAAAGATATGGGAGAATGGAGATTATAATCTATTCAAATATATACAATTGGATTGTCTGTTTGTAATATTAAAATAACCGCTTTTTATTTAATGCATGTATGTATACACGGTACATATGTCAAAAATGTTATGTTTCTGTTTGTTCCGGGTAATCTCTGAACCGGCTGGTCCGATTTCGACGGGACTTCCACTGGCAGATAGCTCATGATATAAGGTGTAACTTAGCCTACTTTTTTAGACTAACTTCACCCCGAGGCGTTGCCTGCGGTTACAACCGCGGGGCTCAGCTAGTAGAGAATAACATAGAAAACGAAAAACGCAACTTGGCTAGGGTGGCATTAGTCTACCTGACCCCTTATTTGCATGTAATCGTTTTTAGATGAAGTAAATCAATTAATGGAACAAGAAAAAACATATCCTTCAGAAAAATCGTGGCTCTGTGATAACACTGTATGTGACGTCCTTGTGGTGACGGACTAAGAATACAGAGTGTCACCACCCCTATTCATCCCGCGGGTGTCGTAAAAGGCGATTAAGGGATTAACTACGCAAGACAACATCAATGCAAAGAGAAGGAAAACTTTAAACCAACCCGTCTGGCCAGCGTGGTATAGTAGGCCAAAACCTCCTTTCTAGGAGAAGCCTATGTCCAGCAGTGGAATGTTAAAGGCTGTTGATGATGATGATGACGTCATTGTGCGGGACATTGACAGTATACTTACAAGCAGTGGTTGGTGTCCTAGGTCTAGACAGCCGGTCCACCGACAGCTGTAGGTCTTCAGCGAGCCGGGTACGTTTTGTTCGCGCATCGTCTGCATCGTTATGTGTATACGAACGCTTTCGAGCTGGACGACTCACTGATGCTAGAATATATAAGTATAGAATTTAAAATACCTCGTCCACAAACATTGATTAATTACGTATTTTAAATACGTTTTGGGGGGCGTGCATTAATTACGTGATGCTTTTGGGAGAAGGGGGTCCTCTTATTACATATTACTGGGGGGCAGGCAAAATCGTTAAAAACGTCTCACATAGTTAATGGATGTCTCCTTATGGGAATGGACATAGATTTTTTTATATTTAACGCCCGCCAAGGTGACTTTACTATGCCTGAAGCATGCGTATAAAAGATCCTTGAGCCCCTACAGCTGGGAAGAAATGTCACCTCCATGGCAGTCCTCTATAGCTTACATCATGGAGTGTTCTAAAGAGTTGTCCCAACTGGACAATCTTTCCTATACAGGACAACATGTGCTGGTTTCGGAAGCCACCGCTTCAGAACTAAGCGGTTCGGCTCTTCCTTTCTGTGCCGAGCAGTTAAAACCTGGAACTCTCTACCAGCGCATGTGTTTCCTTCCTTCTATGATCCCGGGTCCTTCAAGCGGGGCGTGAAAAGCATCTTACTAGGCCGCCATAGTGAGGGTCACTGTGCTGCACTGTCCGATGTGGCAGTGAGGACGGTGGCCGCCTCTTCTGGATTCTGTTCATGCTTTCCATCAGGCAGGGCAAAGTCATTTTGGCAGCTAATTAAAAAAAAGTGTATTGTTACTAACATGAAAAAATACTTACAAGACTCATCAAAAACAAAGCTTTTATTTGATCCTTTGAGATTAGATTTGATAATCTTCCGTTTCTCCTGTACTACAGTGGTAGGATTGTCTATCGGACTACAAAACATCACCCTGGTCATCCTATGACTCGGATCTACCGACAACCGTTTCTCTATCGACCGAGTAACATTCAACATGGGTTTTTTCTGCGAGCTCTTAGACACATGGTACGGAGTACAGCCTGCAGGTGGGATAACAGGAGATTCACATCTACCAGGTGTTTGGGGCAATTCTGGAGCCTCTTTTGTGAATGTGCCTTCACGTTTCAATGGTGTCAGAGGCGGTAGAACTTCTTTTGGGCTTTCTTTGCTCTGAGTTTCATCCATACTGCTTTCAATCAACACTGGTGTAGTGTTAACTATGTTTTCGATGCTTTCGTCACTAGTTATACTGACTCGGGATATGCTTGAGTTGTCAGAGCTGATCAGCGATGACTTTGAATTAAGGTGATTGTCCTTAATATCTTCTTTGTCAAAAGTTACATTCAGTTTATCGAATGAAGTTACCACAGACAATCTACGGGAAGTCCGTTGGGTTACCGTTTCTAACTTAGATTCTTTATCAAATGTTGTGTCTAGTTTTTTAATTGGAGAATTTATGATGTCCATCGTTTGTCTTCTTGAAGACATTCTTTTAGAAGCAGGACTTGCTAAAATACCCTTTTCTTTTTCAAATATATCTTTCCACAAATCTTTCGACAATCTACAGGAAGTTCGTTGGGTTCCCATTTCTAACTTAGATTCTTTATCAAATGTTGTGTCTAGTTTTTTAATTGGAGACTTTATAATGTCCATGGTTTGTCTTCTTGAAGACATTCTTTTAGAAGCAGGACTTGCTAAAATACTCTTTTCTTTTTCAAATATATCTTTCGACAATCTAGGGGAAGTTCGTTGGGTTGCCGTTTCTAACTTAGACTCTTTATCAAATGTTGTGTCTAGTTTTTTAATTGGAGAATTTATGATGTCCATGGTTTGTCTTCTTGAAGACATTCTTTTAGAAGCAAGACTTGCCAAAATAGTCTTTTCTTTTTCAAATATATCTTTCGACAAATTTTGTATGGAATTATTTGTTTTATCAAGAGATATCTCCATTTTACTAGAACTTCTGCTTTTTCGACTCTGCTTTAACATTTCTGTACTTCTGGATGTGTCTATTTCAAATGTATTGTTACTTTTATCATTTTTTTCTGAAGTTTCTATGCTAGATTTATTATTATTGAAGTTTTCAATTGAAATATTAACAGATTCAGTATCTTTTTCAAATGTTCCATTTATTTTTTCCACTGTTTCATATGTTGTATCCATAAGTTTATCTTCTTTATCAAATGTACTATCTTTTATACTGGATCTCATGCATCTTTTCTCATCTTTATCCTGATCCTTTGGTACTGTTGCTTTGCTACTGTTTAGACTAATTCTATTTCCAGGTGATGTTCTTTCTGAATTATTATCCTTCTCAAATGTAGTGTTCAGAACTTTTACATTACCAGAAGAATTTTCTGATCTGTTTTCCTTGGGTTTCTTTTGTTTCTTTTTCTTGCTGCCTTTGCCTTTCTTTTTCTTACGTGTTAATGTTGTCTCAACATTAATAGAATTCAAATCATTCTCCGTATCTTTGTCAAGATCTGCTCCATTCACATCGGTTTTACCTTTACCATTTGTTGATACTTCTTTATTGTTTATTGCGTTTGTATCGTCACTGTCTTTCTCATACGTAACATTAACTATTTGGTCAGGTTTGTTGAGGGTACTATTGGCATGATCCGACTTAGTTTTTCTTAACTTTTTAGTAGACACATTAGAATTTTTTAAATATTCTGATTTCTTTTGTGGAGTATCACATGTGATGTCATTGGCAGATGTATTTATATAAGACTGTCTTCCATTCAGTTTGCTAGAAAGTTCTGAAACTATCCAATTAGGTTCCGTAGCATTATCAATGCTAGTCTTCGTCATGGTCATATCACTTTTATCAAACGTGGAATTCTTTATGCTAGATCTTTGTGATCTAAGGTCTCTGTTGGAGATGCTGGAGAGATCCAAGTTATCATCGAAGTATTTGCCATCTGGAGATGTTGTATCAGCAT
Source organism: Phragmatobia fuliginosa (assembly GCA_932526445.1). NCBI lineage: Eukaryota > Metazoa > Arthropoda > Insecta > Lepidoptera > Erebidae > Phragmatobia > Phragmatobia fuliginosa. Next base: position 19,178,110 of record OW052074.1, read on the forward strand.
CTTTGTTGATGTTTCTTCTTCTTGATCTTTTAGGCTCTTGATATGCTGTGAACATATATAATAATATTTAATATTATGTTTGTAATGGTTATCAAAATATTGAATTCAAAACGAGTGACATATTCTTGTGTCTAATCTAGGAAAAAAAATCTATAGACTTTCATGACTTTTAAATGACTATAAACATTTCAGACATCTTGCACACATCATCTAATCCCAAATTGAGCAGAGTATTATGGGTACTAGAAAACTGATAGAAATACAAAAACATATTTTTTTTTGTAAATACATACATATTATACATAGAAAACACCCAATCTCTGAAACAAATATTTGTGGATCACACAAACATTTGATCGGGAATCAAACCCGAGACCTCTTGATCAGCAACCACATACACTAACCAGTAGACCAACAAGGCGGTTCAACTTTTAATTGCATGTTTTTATTGTAACCTTTTAAATTATATGGCAAATAAGTCCAGTACAACTGTGTATCCTAGATTTCTTGGAATCAGTTTCTAGGAAATCATTTTCAAATCTTAATATTTCCAAGTCTTCTCTGTTTTAATTGATTTTCTTTATTTAATTTTAAAGTTTAACTTGTGCAATGTTACAAGAGATAACAGTAGTAAAGCTTTGACATATATATCTGTTTTTACTCAAATATACAAAAACGAAGTGTTAATCAAATAAAAATGAAAAAAATGTAGGCAAAATAACACAGCCTATGTACAGCAAAATAAGCAAATTGATTATGTGTACTTTATAATTTTCACAAAACATTATTAAATTAAATTTGTATTAGTTTTGTAGTGCAATAAAGAGTAATATATTTCTTCTAAGACAAATAGTTGTGGATTTAAAAAATAAATAAATTATATATTATTTGACCACATTTGGGACTAAATTTAATTGTCTCACAACACAATTTAGTCCCAAACTAAGAAGGAATTTCAAAAATTGTACTTACAATACTAGATAACTTATATAAATACATATATACTTGTTTTTTAAATACATGTACTTACTGATTAATATATATACTTAGAAACCCAAAAATTTTGTCCGACCCAGGAATAAAATCATGCACAGCAGTCACATAAAATACCACTATGCCATCGAGGTAATCATATAAGTAGGCCTGTATTTATTTCTAATATACAATAAAGCGCAGAGGAATTTCAATAATGAATAACATGTGAAAAAGTTGTCTCTTTATGATGTTATATTTACAGAAAATACTTCTTTTCGGAGAAGAAAAAAGGAAAGGAGAAAATACACATACTAATTGAGTAGTTAACTAATTATAATTGATGTATAGTGTGATGCTATTGGAACAAGGACCGAACTATGTAACAGAAGATATATATATATATACATAATAAAATTGTGTGTTTGTTCTGACTAAAATCTTTAGATTTGACGCGATAGTCACTATCAGATGGCCAGTAAGGTGTAAGCTAGCCTACTTTTCATTTAGGCTAGCTTCGCCCCGCGGTGTTAGTCGCGGTTGGTTCAATCGCGTGTAAAACCATGTGACGGAGTAGTATTTAATGGAAAGCTTCTTAAATGTATTATGATTGGTAATCGTCAAAATACTTACAAGACCTATGGATAAGTTTATGTACTAATTAAGAAATTACTGGAGCGTCCGAGTATGTTAAAGTTAAAATGATATTATATATGTACTTTAATATTTCAAGTATATTCTTATAATAATACACACTAATTTCTGTGGAACATTTTTGAGAGAACTATCGTTCCAGTCAATTATATACGAGAACCGCCCGTACTATATATTCCTAAAGGCTATTGATAAACCTATGTTTATGTAAATATTTTTAGGTATGCACTTACTTTTTCCGGATCGAGTAGCCATGTTTTACAAAAATAAATAACTATTAAACATTAATACGAAATGTTAAAAGCACTGCTCTGTTTACATTTATTTTTCGTTGACGGCCGTTTTTAACGTTTGTAAAATTTCAAACTTGCCAAACAAACAACTTTAGTAATGTTGCCATGTGATTTAATTTTATTTACCATTTTAATTTAACACAAATTTAATTTATTGAAAACACATTAAAGACATTTAATTATATTTATAACTATATACAAAAAAAACATGACAGCCTTATAGACACACTGTGAAGTATGCATATCATACTATCTATCTATGATCATCTGATCTCTATGTTTGCATTGCTAAGCAACACATATTGTTGTTTTTACTGTTATATAAAAACTATATACACACATCAAAAGTGTCTAGGGATCAACATATATTTTTGCAATAACTTTTCTCCTGATTGATATTAATTAAAAATTTCTTTAAGGATTCATCAAATAAAGTGTTTTAGTTTGTCACAGTAACGATAAACCAAGTCACCTTTGCATTAGTAAAGAAATTTGCCATTTTCCTAATAAAGGGATTTTTGACATTTGAACCACTAACATTAAAGTTCGAAAAAAAGACTGAAATAACAGTTTTCTTTAAAATTTTATTAGGTAACTTAAACAATTAATAATCCGTGTTTCTACCGCGAACACTAACAACACAAGAACATCGGTTTGGCATACTCAAAATGAGTTCATCCAAATCACGCTGTGGAATGGCCGCCCATGTTCGTTGCAACAACAAAAAAAGGTCTTCTTGCGACTGGATACCCTCCATATTCGGCAGAGCTCTTCTCTGTAGCATATCCCATGCATGCTCAATCGGGTTCAAGTCTGGCGACTGAGCAGGCCAGGGCAGGACATTGATGTTAGCTGCGGCGAGAGTCTGTCTTACAACTCTTGCGGTGTGCGGTCGTGCATTATCATGCATTAACTGAAATAAGGGACTGATTTGCACTTGTAGAGGAACGATGACGTCTGATACAATCGTCTCAGCATAAATTTGAGCGTTGAGGTTGCCTCTGATCCAAATCAACTCAGTTCTTCCGCCGATCCAAATACCCGCCCATACCATGATGGTTCCACCACTATAAGGATGGACTTCCTGGCAGGATTTTAATCGCTGTTGGCGTCCAGGGGTTCTCCAGTGTCGTATACGTCTTGTATTCGGTCTCATACCAAAACGAGACTCATCAGAAAAGCACACGAAACGCCATTGTTCTTCTGCCCAATTTCTGTGTTCAAGAGCCCATTGATATCGAATCCTACGATTGTGCATTGCTATAGGTGGTACCCGTAGCGGTCTTCGGGAATGAAGGTTCACTTCATGCAAGCGGTTTCTGACTGTTTGGTCGCTAATTAAGTTCCCTGAAGAGTGATGAAGCCTCACGGCTAACATCATGGCGGTTATTGTTGGAGCTCTTCGAGTTAAGATTTGAATGTATCGGTCTTGTCTCCGTGTGGTGCAGCGATACCGTCCTCCATGGCGCTCAGCCACGGTACCAGTGCTTCGGTAACGTGTCCAAAGTCGACTGATAACACTCTGACTTGTATTCAGAGCTAAAGCCACAGTACGTTGCCGGGAACCAGCTTCTATCATTCCCACGGCTCTGAGCATTTCTTCCCTGCTTAAATGACGTCGCCGCTCCATAATAACGTTGGTTTTAATCAGTAGTAGGGAAACAGTAGCACTAATAATTTCTTCAATGCGTTGTATGTTTTTATAGGGAAAATATTGGCAGCTGATTTTCATCTTTTACTCAAATTTGATTGACAGTTCCTGATTCAAATTATGAAATGCACCAAAAAGGATCCATATAAATTTATAAAATCATAAATTTATTACAAAGCCACATCTCAATCTCAAGAAATCCGCATAAAAATGCTTGATCCCTAGACACTTTTGATGTGTGTATGTTTCCTTGTGAAAAACTGTCTATAATAAATAAAACAGCTTCCTACTTTATTAACGTTTATTTCTGTAACATTACCACAAACATCAAACCTTCCTCTGAACATCAGATGAACTTAACATGGTAGCAGAGCGTTTATAAAGTTACAGATGAACGTAAGTAAAAATATCCCTTGTCATAAAGAAAATGTCGAAAACGAAAATTGAGTCTCTTACAAATGACAATTACGACACATGGGTGATACACGCAGAAGCCGTTCTTGTTAGACAAAAATTATGGAAACACATTGAAGTTCCTTTAACTGCTGATGCTACTGCAGATGAAAAAGAAGGAGACAGACAGGCGAAGTCTGAATTAATATTAATAATATCTCCTTCTGAGCTAAAACAAATAAAAAATTGCACAACAGCAAAAGCACTGTGGGAAAAATTGAAAGACACTTATGCTAGTAAGGGACCTGCACGTAAAGCATCCCTATTAAAGCAACTAATCCTAACAAAATTAGAGGGACACGATGTACGCGGTCACCTAAATAAGTTCATGCACACAGTTGACAAATTGGCAGACATGGACGTGATAATCAATGAGGATTTGTTAACAATTATGATGTTGTACAGTCTGTCGTCGGAATATGAGAACTTCAGAGTTGCTATTGAGTCACGGGACAATCTTCCAAAGCCAGAGGAGCTTAAAACTAAAATAATAGAAGAATGTGAAGCTCGTCACAGTATAATAAGTAACGAACCTGAAACCTCTTTTCATGAAGAAGCATTATACGCATCCTGTAAAATTTGCAAACGAAGAGGTAACATCTTTAAAAGCAAAAACCACAAAATTTGTACTAATTGTTGGAAAGAAAAGAATGGTAATAAGCCTAAAAACAAATATAACAATTTCCAAAAGAACAATTATGCTACGCAGTGCCTTCTCACACATAATGAGAAGCCTGAAAACACCATTTGGGTCTTGGACAGTGGTTGTACATCTCATATGACATATCAACGAAATTTATTTACGTCCATAGAGAAATCATCAAGAAAACTAAATTTTGCAACTAAAGAGCATACTGCTGACATTAAAGGAAAGGGTACAGTTTCTTTTCTATCAAAAAACGGTGGTGGTATGGCATGTACACACCTCAAAGAGACGCTGTACGTACCTACTTTGTGTACTAATTTGATGTCTGTCAGTAAGATAACAGATGCTGGATGTACAGTCGTCTTTACCAAGAATAAAGCGACTATTAATAATCCGAAAGATGGAATAACTCTTACTGCATTTAAAAAAGTAGATGGTCTTTATTACGTTAAACCTTACAAACACGAGTGTACCAATCTAGCTAATGATAATGATGAATCAGTTGACACTGTTTCAACTACTAAAAAGAAAACGAATTCATCAAACATTTATGAATGGCATAGAAAGCTTGGGCACATGAACGCCAAAGATTTAAAATTTGCACTTAAAAATGAAAATTTAATTGGCTTGAACTTTGATGCTTCGGAAATATTGTCTGAATGTGAGATATGCATTCAAGCAAAACTGCATCGAGTACCCGCTCCTTGTAATAATACAACTCAACGAACTACACTATGCTTAGAAATCATTCATAGTGACGTATGTGGACCTATACGAACGCCCACAATAGGCGGAAACAAGTACTTTGTTACTTTTATTGACGACTATATCCGATACAGTCGAGTGTACTTAATTAAAAACAAAAGCGATGTATTAGAAAAATTCAAAGAGTTTAAGGAGTTGGCGGAAACGCACACAGGCAACAAAATTAAGTTTCTACAATCGGACAATGGTACTGAGTACATAAATAAGGAGTTTGATGCCTATCTAAAACGTTGCGGAATACAGAGAAGGCTATCCGCGCCTTATACCCCAAACCAAAACGGAATCGCTGAACGTAAAAATCGTACCCTCATTGAGAAAGCGAGAGCAATGATGATTGATGCAAAGGTACCAATGAAACTCTGGGGTGAAGCAGTTTTTACTGCAAACTACTTATCAAACAGAAGTATAAATAGCGCCATTCAGAATCAGACGCCATTTGAACGATGGATCGGTAGAAAACCATGTGTTAATCATTTGTTCGTGTTTGGCTGCAAAACGTTTGTTCTGTTGAAAGGTACTAATAATCACAAATTTGCGCCAAAAGCAATTCCTGGAATGTTTGCAGGGTATTCTGAAACATCGAAAGCATTCAGAATTTTCATACCTTCAAGGAACAAAATAATTGTGTCAAAAGATGTTCGAGTAATGAAAGCAATGTTTTACAATGAAACTAATAGAAATGAACTTTCAAGTCAGTTTAGTGATGAAGAGTTTTTACATAAACAACTTGATCAAACATTATCTCAACAAACATCAGGCAAACAAGTGACTATAGCACTTGACGACGATGAAAAAGATAGCGCTGTTGATCAAAACAACGATGAATATTCACAACAACATTTACTCAACGGTAACGAACCTCTGAACAACGTTGAAGAGGAATCCACAGTTGGTACAATGGCTTTGCGGGACAGATCTAAAATCACACCTCCAAAACGTTATGATGATTTTATTTTAGCAGCGGCCGAGGAAGTGGAGAATCTATACAAGCCTAAAGAGCCTGTAACCTTCAAAGAGGCAATGCAATCTCCTGACAAAGAAAAATGGCAAGAGGCCATGCACAGTGAAATGACTTCACTTAAAGAGAACCAAACTTGGGATCTAGTTGACTTGCCCAAAGGTCGAAAAGCCCTACCATGTAAGTGGGTTTACAAAGTAAAAATGAACCCAAATGGTACTGTCGAAAGGTTTAAAGCCAGAATGGTAATCAACGGTTACTCCCAACAACCTGGAGTGGACTATGATAAAACGTTCAGTCCAGTGATCCGTATGAGCACAGTACGAGCATTGTTAGCCATAGCTGCTCAAGAAAATCTAAAACTTTACCAATTTGATGTATCGACTGCCTTTCTGAACGGTGAGGTTGATGAAGAAATTTACATGAAACAACCTGACGGTTATCAGGATGGTACGAAACGAGTCTGTAAATTGCGACGTAGCCTATATGGACTAAAACAAGCACCGCGTTGCTGGAACACGTGTATTGCTGAGTTCCTACAGAAATCTGGTTTTCAACAGTGTGAAGTGGATCCATGTTTATATATTCGAATCAAAGGACGAACCAAAGTTTTCATTGGTCTTTACGTTGACGACGGACTCGTACTGTACAACACAGCTACAGCAGGAACCGAATTTATCAATGAATTGAAAACAAGATTCAAGATTACTACAAAACCTGCTTCGTACTTCCTTGGAATGGAAGTCAACGTGCGAAAAGACAACATCACACTGTGTCAAAAGGCCTACACTAATAAAATTTTAGAAAAATATAGAATGACCAATTGTAAGTCTGCTCCAACTCCAATTGTCAAAGAAAATGAAATTGAGGAGGAAGAGGAAAATATGGAAATAAACTTTCCTTACAGGCAAGCCGTGGGTGCGTTGGCTTATCTATCAGTAGGCACAAGACCTGATATTTCATATGCAGTGAGTGTCGCATCCAGAAACCTCGCAGCACCTGCTAAGAAGGATGTATTGCTTGTAAAACGCATCTTTCGGTACTTAAAAGGAACCCAACAGAACGGGCTCGTTTTTACGAAAAATTCTCCTTCACATTTAGTTTGCTACAGCGACTCTGATCATGCAGGAGACAAAACTACCGGAAGATCCACATCTGGAATGGTGTGCTTATTTTCTGGAGCTGCTATTAGCTGGAGAAGCCAGAGACAAACGACTGTGTCCATCTCTTCAACTGAAGCCGAAGTAATAGCAGCAAGCGAATCCGCACAAGAAATTTTGTGGTTGAATCGCTTACTCAACAACCTGATTGAAGTCGGGAAACCAGTATTGAATCTGGATAACGAATCAGCTGTGAAACTTGCGCATAACTCGAAGTATGAATATCACAAGCGCACGAAACATATAAAACTGAAACATTTCTTCATTAGAGAATGTGTTAGCAATGGAGAATTTGAAGTTCAGCAAGTTTCTTCAGAACTGCAATTGGCTGACATGTTAACCAAACCACTGTTTGGTCCCAGACTGCAAAACATATGTTCAAGAGTGGGATTGAAGAATTTATCCTCAAATTCTGAAAAACTACTGGGAATGTGAAGTATGCATATCATATTATCTATGATCATCTGATCTCTATGTTTGCATTGCTAAGCAACACATATTGTTGTTTTTACTGTTATATAAAAACTATATATGTTTCCTTGTGAAAAACTGTCTATAATAAATAAAACAGCTTCCTACTTTATTAACGTTTATTTCTGTAACATTACCACAAACATCAAACCTTCCTCTGAACATCAGATGAACTTAAAACACACCATAGGTCATGAAGCATGAAGACTTTTTAAAAGTATAATTTAAGCAAAGTTGAAAAACATGAAAATTGTGCGTTGAGGATTAAGATAAGAAAGTTACCAGTTTATAGGGTCTCCTAATACTTCTGACTTAGCTGATGACACTTCCTTAATTTTTAAGATAAATAGACGGGCCCAAAATCTAGATGACGTGAATAATGCCCTAGTTCAAATCCAGAATTGGTTCACAGCAAACAATTTTGTATTAAATGAAAAAAAAAACCAAATGCATAAGATTTGCTTTACCGAATGTTAAGAGTAGTGATTGTGATTTATTATTGAATAAAGAGAAACTTGAATTCGTGGATAAAACTGTTTTCCTGGGGAGAACGCTTGATGCAGGGCTACAATGGGGTTCTCATTTAACATCTCTTGCGGGGCGGCTAAGTTCAGCAGCATATGCTATTAGAAAAATCCGTCAACTTACTGATGCAGATACCGCTAGACTGGTCTATTTTAGTTACTTTCACAGTATAATGTCTTACGACATATTGTTATGGGGACGGGCTGCAGATATTGAGTCTATATTTATTCTGCAAAAAAGAGCCATCAGAGCCATATATAATCTTCGTAGGCGCGATTCTCTAAGGGAACTGTTTAAGGATATTGGAATCATGGCGGTACATTGTCAATACATCTACGAAAATATAATGTACGTCAGGAAAAATCTTCATCTTTTTGTTAAAAGAGGTGACAGATATAATTACAGTACTAGAAATAGGGATCAACTAGTTCAGCCAGGCTTTAGATTCGCTAAAGTAGATTCTTCTTTTATGGGGTACTGTTTGAGATGCTATAATAAAATTCCACAAAGTATTCTTGAACTGAATGAGATAAAATTTAAAACATGCATTAAACGCACACTATGTAAGCAAGCATATTACAAGTTGAGCGATTATATCGCTGATAAAAATGCTTGGCTCAATGCTGGTCCTGCTTCACAAGGACAGGGGCGCATAAATTGATAGCATTAAATGGTATTGTTGGAGCTGCTGAAGATTGTACAACTTTCTTTGCATTGTATAGATTCAATCTCTTTAGTATTATGTAAACGCATAGCCCATATTGTGTGAGTACTATGAACTAGGAAGCTATTCAAGCTATCATTCACTGGAAACCTACGTCTTTTCTTGACTTGAATCTGCCCTGGCGGTTGAGAGTATGTCATGCTCACTCAAATGTCACGCTGATGGTGGCGCGTGTGTCGGATCATTTAATTCCCTTTAAAATGGTTGAGTTGAATGGTGCTGATCCATGCGTCATGTTCGTGAACGGACGGGTTCGTTGTCAGTTGTGACTGGTCATCTCTTAGTTGCCACGGCTTATTTGATGATCCCGGGTCCTTTAAGCGGGGCGTGAAAAAGCATCTCACTAGGCCGCCATAATGTGGTTCGCCATACTGCTGGCATTTGCAGTGAGTATGGCGACCCCCACTTGTGGATTTTACTCATGCTTTCCATCAGGCATAGTAAAGTCATCTTGGCAGGCGTATATTAAAAAAAAAAAAAAAAAAAAAAAAAAAAAACATTTTGATTTAAAACTTCAGTACTTTCACAGTTTTTATGTCTTGTGACTGGGACTGTAGCTACATTTAATTTTCATTTTTGTTTCGACAATTCAAAAATGCCTGTAACTGGCCTACTTGAAATAAATGCTTTGATTTGATTTGACTTAATATTAGAAACGGCTGGTATTCTTCTCACTTGGCAATAGGCGTGTCGACAGTATCAAATAATCCAAAATTAAATGGTTTCAGAGAAAAATACAAATTAAAATTCATTACGGGTCATTACGGGCCCTCTATAGGCTCAAGAACTTTCTCCCAGTGAAAACTAAGATAACGCTTGTTCAGACTCTAATATTCCCTGTAATTGACTATGGTGATGTATGCTACTTAGACCTGAATGCAGATCTGCTCAATAAGCTAGACCGTCTTCTCAATAATTGCATTCGATTCGTTTCCAATTTACGTAAATATGATCATGTGTCTCAACATCGCTCACCATTGAAGTGGCTTCCAATTCACCATCGCAGACAGATATGAGCATTAACTACCCTATACTCTTTACTCTTTTCCTTACTTAACTACCCAACTTCAATATTTAGGTACAAACCAACCCAAAAACCTTAGATCTACAAACAACCTACTTCTCCACTGTCCCACTCACCACTTTGACTTTGTACATTCTACTTTCCTCGTTCAATCTGTTCTGTTATGGAATGCGCTCCCTCTCGAGATTAGAACGGCAAAAAGTCGCCAAACTTTCAAACACTTGTTGCGGAAACATTTCACACAAACATTGACTGAACTTTAACAGCAAATTATTTCAAATGAAAAATGTATTTATGTAGGTATGGGTATTATTATGTATGTATGTTTATAAATATATCTTAAATGTATGTAAGTGGATATATAAATGTTAAAATATTGTGTACACTAGTATCAGTATTTATGTAATATGTATGGATAAGATCTATATATGTGTATATATATGTTTATATATATTGTGTACCGATACACATGCTATAATTGAAAAAAAAAAGAACTTTCCTCACTGTGCCACTGCCACGTTTGTCTCTGCATCGCCCTAAGGTCGACTGGTAGAAAACGCTTACGGAATTAAGTCCTCCTATGTCACATTTGTGCATAAAGTCTTAAATAAAAAAATAAAAGAATTTAAGATACTGATTCAGTTTTATATAAAAAAATTTAGATTAATAAGCTTTTCAATAAAATAAAAGACGAAAATACTACAATCGGTTATTTTGACTGAAACAATAATGACGTCACGGATAGGTAAACAAACTTTACTTCACTCTTTATTTTGTTTTGTTGTTAAGCATGCATTGGATGGTTTTTTATTAGTTTATGTGTGATTTAGTGACTCTACAACACAACACATCTAAAACATTGGAAACAGGCTTTATTAAGGCTGTCGTGACTAAGTCGTTCGGGTTGCACCATGCGAGCTTTAACCAATCATCATAATATTATTTCTTCTTTGGAACATGTACAAACACCTTGTTGGGAGTCTTGATTGATGTGTCACTTAGGTGCGGAACAACACTTATAAACTTTAGAATTCATATTTATAACACGCAATATTATACTACGTTTGTTTACTTTCTCTTCTGACTGCGAGTAGACATATTTGATGTTTACCTATCCGTGATGTTAGACCCGACGCCATGACATTACGAGCTGTTTTCGCGCTCTATCTAAACAGTGTTAGAAAAATGGTTTTAAAAGTTTTTTCGTAATTAGTCAACGTGTACACATTATGGATCACAAAATCTTTAGTAATGCCTATTATTCACTACGGCGTTTTGTTGTAAATAAATATTTGTAGAAAAAACATTAGTACACCTGGCAACGAACTAACAACCTTTGCATTTTGCAAGCAATTTGTACAAAATATTTATATTAATTCTTATTTAGCTAATTTAAAAAAGTTCTGTATCATGTATCACCTATTTCAGATTGTAAATTTAAGTAAAGATTACTTGAATCGACTTAAAAAAATACATTAAATAAAATAAGTTATTCAAATTTTATATTATTTTGCATTTTTAGTGAAATTGGTTACCATGTAAACCATTTTGCTAAATCAAAATATTGGGAAAATTCACTTGATGACAATTGGAGTAGTTGCATCACTTGCATCTTGTAACACTTGTTGTTTAACGTCAAAATAATAACGAACATAGGGAACGCCAAGTACTTATCCGTTTTTGCGGAATATTTGTTAATTATTAAGTTCAAGTAAGATACAATGGCACACGTCACGGTTTATTTATACACAGTAAACGTGAACAATCTGTACATCAAGTTCAAGTTATAAAAAATATTAGGTGCAGAGGGCGTTATAAAACGTCAAGAAGAGCTCGTGAATGAGTCAATCTGTTATTATACACAATGGAGCGACAGTGTTACATATTTGTGTTATTAGCGCTATTCGTATGTGGAGGTAGCGGTGACCGCGGTGAGTATATCGGTTGTTATAAGTTGACTGTAGAAAATGTGTTAAATACACACACTGGACAATCTGTAGACGTATGCCTGTCGGCATGCGAACAACTCTTCTACAAGTACGCTTTAATAGGTAATGAGACTTGTTTCTGTGGAAATGCGCCTGGACAATTCAAGCTGGATCCTAAAACGTGTGCCACTCCTTGTCCTAAGAACGACACTCAATTATGTGGAGGCGAAGGTGCGGCCAGCGTATACGACACAGAGGTGTATGTTCCTGGGCCACCGGCGTCTATAACAGTTTCTAATATCACGGAAACCACAATGAGGGTGCGCTGGACCGCCCCTGAGGCTTACTCATTGATAACTGGTTATGTAATCAGAGCTATTGTACTTGAAACCTATTCTGATATCACATTAATGCCTCTTGAATGGAAAGTATCAAACATAACATTTTACACTGATCTGCTAAACTTACAACCGGGCTCTAAGTATCAGGTAGGAGTGGCTGGAGTCAACGATGTATTTGCAGGTCAAAATAAAACTGCTGAAGTTGAAACTGTTATTGGAACACCAGATCCGAGTCCTCCAGACATAATTATAAGAGAAAGAAAGGGAGACAGGATGGTTGTGTTTATTCCTGAAGCTAAAAATGTCAACGGTCCCGTCTCCATGTATAGGATTGTGGTATCTATTGAGTTGTACCAACAAGGGTTTCTTGTGACTAACCTCGGGAACTACTCTTATGCCGTTGACCAAGGATATCCTTATTATATCACTGCAGAATTAGACCCTGATGATATTAAGAATGACTTTATAATTGGAGACAGGAGAGTTTACAACGGCTTTTACAATGCTCCCTTGCAATTGACTAATGACATTGAGGTTTCTTTAGGGGTAGTCAGTGAGAAAAATCATGTTAAAAAATTCAGATATGCAGAGTCAACAAAAAAAATAATTTTGAACATTAATGAGCCTGAAGAAACTTCCCCTTTGGTGTTAGCTCTCGGAGCAGCCATAGCTATTAGTGTAGTTCTACTGTTGATCGGTATTGGCCTTCTCATCATTCTCAGGAAGAAGATTCACCTTGCAAGAGTACAAAGGGGGTCTCAGTCCATGCCTCTAAGTTTGAGCGAACCTTGTATGGAAATTGAGAACTGTAGCTTTATGCAGGAGGAACAAGAAAGGGTAGATTACTACAGCAACTTGAAGAGAAAGTTATGGAACATTCCAAGAAACCTTATTGACATTGATATATCCTGTGTCGTAGGTCTAGGCAGCTATGGTAAGTTCACTAAAGGAAGAGTGCAACAGCACGGTGCACAGACTCCTGGATTAGTCCAGGTAGTGACTGATAGAGAACTGGAAAGATCAGAAAAGAAGCTTATGCTGCAGGAACTGGATCTCCTAATCAAGTCCAGTGAGCATGAACATGTAATCTCTCTTATAGGATTCTGTGAAACAAATACAACATTATTTGTGGTTCTTGAAGATTACAAACAGACTTATAAAGAGTTACTGCTTCAGAGCAGGCACAGAGACTTGCAAAATAATAAATTCTGCCTTTTACCAGAGAATAGAGTCTTGCAATATTTTGTTGACATAGCTAGAGGAATGGAATATTTGCATAGCAAAAAGATCGTACATAAGCGCCTCAGTTGCCGTAATATCGCAATAGCTGATAACGGCGTAGCCAAAGTGGCCGGCTTTGGTTTATCTCACATGCGACCTTTGCACGAGACCCCTGATTATACCCGGTGGACATCTCATGAAATGTTGCGACACACGAGATTCAACCCTAAAGCAGATGTTTGGTCTTTTGGTATTTTAGTATGGGAGGCGTTAACAATGGGAGCCACTCCATATTTCCATAGTTCTAACAAAGATGTAGCAGCTCGGATATTACGCGGTATGCGGCCGTCCCAGCCATCGTATGTCGGGGATGAACTGTTCCAGCTCTGCTTGCAGTGCTGGCAGATAGATCCGGATGAAAGACCCACGTTTTCTTCTCTTGTCGAAGAATTACAGCCTTTCGCCGAAGCCACCGGCTGCAGGAGTTTAAGCTTTACTCATTATAATGGTTTTAATTATGAACCCCATGTACCACAATATGAAATCGTCTCATAGTTTTAGGCAACTAACCAAAATATTAATATTATCTAATATAAGTATATCCAAAGAGTTATATTCCATACTCGGACGTGTAGAGTTTATAGAACATAAAAGTAGATCCATACCATGAACAGTTTATGGTAATGTGTTGTACGCCTAGCGGCCGTAGTCATGCGGAACTGTCGGGCACGCGTTAGGCGGCACTGATGCCGATAATATGCGTTCAATATCCGCGAATGACACGAACGATGTATTGTTAAAAGCTTGGAAGGTAATATAATCCATTTAAAATGAAATGGCACTTTCTATTCAGTTTTAGCACTTATAAGCGTCGTTCGTCTTGATAGCGTAAATAAATTTAAATCGTCAATATTTTTAGTTCTATTTCATACAATGCAAGTAACTTTCTCTTGATATGTAACATTCACTTATTGCTAATATTACTTGTAGAAATACAAAAATTGTCTCATTTTCTTAATTGGGTAGATATTAAGCACGAATAGCATTTATGACAAGTGTGTAGTATGCATTTTTAAACAAAACATGACTAACTGATCACTAGACTTGAATTATTATATAGTTACATTTTTTATATACAATTATATATTACGTTTATAGAGTTAGTACCGGTACCTACGTGATATGTACGTTCAATGTCGATATGCCGAATATTGTTAACAATTTCTCTATTTTGTCGTGATAATACAGTGCAGTAAGGCGGAAAAGGCGTTTTTATTATTGTGCTTACTACTCTCTATCTAACAAGAAAGTGTATTTCTAATAAACGTACACACAAGACAGGAAGAATTCTCGTTCAATGAACATTCCATAGAAACAGTAAAAAAAGTTGCATTTGACTTACTGCCCTCTCAATTACCAGGACAATATTAACAACCATAGTTAGCGTGTTCTATTTCCTATTAACTAATAACAATTGTATTTAAATTAATCAAAATGTAACACTAGATATGCATATGCATCGATCAAACTCCGCACCCTGATCAGTTATCCCCTTGGCCAGGTTGACATTCTACAAAAGTAAACATTAATAGAAAACTGACAAATGTATGTGGCGTATCTCAATTATAAAGCCCGTCAATATTTTGTCCAAACAAAATATTAACCAATAAAGTATGATAATAGAGGCATTAGAAAGATAACCGTCGCGAAAAACTTGCATTTTAGCTAAGGAGCTGATTTATCAGGAGTAGGACTTGATTGATATAGCACTTTTTAGTGAACGTAAATATGACTCCAGTGATCGTAATTAAGAATGTTGTCGACTTTGCGGGTAGGTTACAAACGTGTAATGTGTTACCCAGTGTAATTTATTTTATATATATAATGTATTAGTTTTAAGATATTTAGTGAACTACAAAAGACTTCTAAACAATAAGACATATTACGACTATAAAATATAAGTGTACCATATATTGTGCCTGTAGCTTGTACTCATAAATCTATTGTAATCTGTGCTAAATCGTTGCTACTGGCCTTAATAATGGAGAAAAGACGTAAATAACAGCAGTTAATTATTTTTTAAATTTATTAAAGTTCAATAGATCAATAAATAAGGAACCGCGAAACGTTTTGAATTAGTTTTATTGATGTAAAGACTATGTGTATAGACAATACATCAATAATATTAATGACCAATTTACAGAGGTAATTTATCTCGATACGCTCAACTACGTGTTTGAGGGAATAAAACACACAACTTTGTGTCATTTTCACATAAACCTCAGCGATGTTTTTCGACATTGCTAGGTGAAAATTTCAGCGTTGGTCTTTGGGAAATAAACTTACGAGTTATAGAACTTTATCTTGCAGATTTTGTTGTCCATCTTTCGTTTTGGCTCCCAAACGAGTGGCCGCTTCTCACGTCTTCTCTCCATACTCTCAATCTCGACAGATATTTCGAGGCCTTAAGCATAAATCAAATAATAAATATGTAGATTTAGAATAACATTTTATAATAACTTGATTCAGAATCCTACGCTTACCAAACTGAGTCTGTATAGAAACTTATTTAACGTCAAATTTCGAGATTCTGGAAAATCTCCAATGCAATCTCAAGTAGCTCTGTATTAGTGTAAATGTACTATAACTACATATTTACTTCTTTAGTTTTATTATTATTAATAATTAATATTTATTACTACAATATTCGTGACTTTAAAACAAAGCGTCGTTTACCTACTTAAAAATCTGTAACAGATTTTAAGTTTTGTATTTTGTATATTTTGGTATAATATATTGATTTATTTTTGAAACACGTTACATAATATAAGATATTTTTTTAGTTTTTTTAAATTACAAGATTACTTTTACGATACTTTTTCTTTGTATTTATATGAATATTTATGTGAATTAGGATTTAGTTAAGTTTTGAAAAAACAATTTTAAATGACAGTATTTTATCTATTGTGAAGAACGCATTGTAAAAGACAATTTTGTTTGAGTTGTATATGTGTATATTTAGTTTTTAGTACAATTTTTAATCACTGTATGTTCTGTAAAAATAATTCCGTCCATTCGTGTTATACCTAAATAGTAAAGTGAGATTGTATTTGAATTTCATTTTATTATTTAGTATATGTAAAATTAAGGCGTTTTGATAAATTAAAATGATAACCTTATATTGAAGTGTTTTGTTTTGTTTTCCGAAACGTTTGCACCAAGCCATTTGTGGATAAGCATTATATCTGCTAGTTGGGGTTGAAGATCACGACTCGGCACTTCAGGTCAGGTAACGTGACGTGATTACAGACGAGTCTGAACTTAAACTAAGTACAGCTAGTGTTATTAGTACCAGATTAATGATAAATTAAATTTTAAAGGCAATAGAGCCATACTATATTCAGCCCGAATGCGTCAGCTCGACCGAGGCGGTATTACCCTTAATATTTCTTACAATTGACATCATCTAGTCCCAAACTAAGCAGAGCTTGTGTTATGACACCTGATGTACATCGTTCATATAATGAACTTAGAAAACTTCGTACCTGATGTACATATATACCTTTTTTGTAAATACATACATACATATTTTACGTTTTATATGTACCTAGAAAAACCTAAACTTCTAAACAAATAATTGAATATCATACAAACATCTGCTCCCAACCGGGAATCGAACCCGAGACCTCTTGATCGCATACATCGACCACTAATCCAACAAGGCAGTCCTTATGCTGGTGTTTTCCATTGGTGAGTGCAAGACCTTGATGTCTCCAGCCCTCCAGCCGCCGTGTTGTAAGTCACCATGCTATTTTGTGTGCACCATTTTTGGATTCTACTCGCACTTTCCATGAGGCAGACTAGAGTCTCTTTGGTAGGCACATATATAAAAAACAACGTAATCAATCTATCACCGTCCACTATTGAACTGAGGTCTTCCTGAAGCAGCGCCAACTATATCGGTCCTGGGCAGTCAGCATCCATCCGATGGCCGCTAGGTGCGCTAGCTTTTCAGATCGTCGGTACATCGTGCCGATTAAATTACGTAAATATTTGTAAAAACATTCCCTCTCCTCAATTCTCAAAAGTCAATATCGGCAAGCGCTAAACTAGTAAGTTCGTCTAGTCTAATAATGGTTTAGCTAATTTATGCATTTCATTTACTATTTTGCATACAACTTTCAGAATGTTGTTTTATATACAAATAAATAAATTGAAGTGTGTATGTAATTTCAAGTTAACAGTTTTTTACGTATATACGGTACCCTCAGGAAAAATGCATTTTTTAAAATTTTAGTCTGTTCCGGGTAATCTGTGGAACTGCTGGACCGATTTTGACGGGACTTCGACTGGCAAAAGCTGATTACATAAGGAGTAACTTAAGCCCGCTTGTTTAAGACTAGCTTCACTCCGCGGCATTACTCGCAATTTACAACAATAACCGCAAGTTATACCGCGGGAGTCAACTAGTTCAAAATAAGGGACAAAATCTCCATAACACAGTAGATTTATTTTTACTCAGTTGGTTCTGACAAGTACTTATGTAAGACTGAAGAAATATGTACATGAATTATACATATATTCAGTTATGTATTTCAAATTATTTAAATTATGCCGTCTGTACCTACATGACTACAGAGGCGTGGTTATTTCGGTATTCTTAAAATATCTCACATTTTAGCTAGTTTAAACATATTCAAGTTTCTGCTTATGTCATCAGCTATCTGCAAGTGAAAGTTCCGTCAAAATCAGTTCAGCCGTTCGAGAGATTAACCGTAACAGACGGAGTTTTTTCAGCAGGTGTCAGCGCGACTGTAGCACTATACACTAGTACCAGGGGGGTGTCACTCCGCAGTTTAGGTATAGTCGGCCGGCTGCCTGCCGGGTCAGACACGCCGGTCGAACAGATATCGTCAGAACAGTTAAGAGTTACACGATAGAAAGAGACGCAGTTGTAGGTAAATATAATCGTAGTGATTCGGCGCCGTGCGATCTGAATTGAACTTAATCTTTTGACACCGAGGGTATTTATAACTTTTATTTACTTTTCGGAGTGAGTCTTCTGTACTGGTACTATTATGTATTCTGTGCTAGTACTACTCGAACTCGCTACTAGCGCAGTTTTCCTCCCACTATGATCCCGGGTCCTCTAAAAGTAAAAAAGCATCTATAGTATGGGTCACCATGTTGCATTGTTCGCATTTACAATGAGAATCGTGACCTTCTTTGAATCTGCTTGCAAGACTGCTCCATCAATTTGTAAAAAAACTTTTACTTCACACTTTTAAAAAATCTTTTGCTCCTTAAAAAAATATTAATAGTAGATTCTTTAATGTTTCTCTCTCAAATTGAGGAACTTTCAACCCTTTTTCTCAATCATTAATTGATTATTTCTTCATTTTAATTCAGAAATGAAAACATTTTGTAGGTACTGCACTGTTTCGCATAAATGGCGTGGAAAAATGAAAAATACCTAGTGTGACAAACAAGAAAAAAATACTGTTTGTAACACTGGTGTGACTACGAGTCGGTGGGAGAATAGTTGATTATGGGACTTATGTATAATAAGGAGTAAATAAAACGACAGGTTTTAATTTTTGCATTTATTTAATGTTAATATAATATAGACAATGTTCAAGGTACCTTTCAATTGGTTTCGAGCTTTTAAACACTAAGACATTGTAACCTTCCATTTTACCTCTTGTCGTTTACAACATTGCAAAATAACACTTCATTAGAAAATCAATGAAACAGTACAACTAACCAATTATAAACATTGACTAAAATATAGCGAATTTTTAATTCAAAACATATTTATTATTCAACATCGTTTATTTAAAATTCAAACTTAATTAAAAATTATATTCTCGTTACATAACATTGCAGACCCGTTTATCGTAAACCAAGTTAACAAAAAATATTAATATAATAAAAAATAAAAATTCCATGACTGAACTGTACAGCAACAAATATTTATGACAATTACACAACTGAGCCGGCGCGGGAGCCGCTCGCACTATACATACTTATAATACGCAACAAGTTATAATTCAATAGAATTAGTATAACATATCAATCTCAACATGTGTAAAGGTGATGAGACGACGCCTGGTCGGCGCTCGAGGCCGGCACTTCGCGGCGAAGCCCTGCACTCGCGCGTCGCGTCACGTCACGTCACGTCACGTCACGTCGCGGCACAACACGACACGACAAGTGCAGCGCGGCGGCTCGCTGTCACACCGTACACTCGCAGCTACGAACTGATTGCAATGTACTACTTGGGCGTTAACAATTAAACCGACGAACGTGTAACAATCAAAACTGGTTGAGTACCGCGAGTGTACCGCGGGAATCGCACACGACCCGGTCCGAGAACGAACTCACATGAAACCGAGCGAATTTTTTTTAATTTTAATGATTAATAAACAATTATATATTACAATTAATCCCTACCGCTTGGGACGCGTTCGTGGCGATGTCAATATGCGCGAGTTGATTCCTCAGTCTTTAATAAATTGATGACAATGAGCAAGGAGAGTAACGTAAATGAAATAATGTATGCAATTATATACAGATAGCGAGCGCGCGCGCGGCCGTGTGCGATTCGCGCCCTTCCCGAACTAGCGTTATGGTGATGTCTTAATGTTGAGTTCGACTTGAACGCACAGCCATTTTCCTAAACACAGTACCGAACCTTACTCTAGAGCCTAGCGCACCCAACGGCTGCCACCTTCGCGTGTATACCCACTAAACTACCTATAGTAATTACAATAAACCACTCTATCAACAAATTCAACAACATTTAGCTATTAAAATTAAAATGGAGGATGAGGTGCGCGGCGGGGCGGGGCCGGCTCGAACCAACATAACCTCCCGTTGTATCCGTACCGTGAAGAATGACGTCTAGCTACCTTAGCCTATAACATTCAAATACCTTAATCGTAACAGCATTAATATATGATCGATAAAGTGCGGAGTGTCGCGAGCGGTGCGGGGAACGCCGCGCACGATACTAATAGGTCGTTATCTACCACTACTGAAATGAGCTCTAAGTAATTTGACACAACCTATGACTGACACCGGTGTCTCCGTCCGAGCGGTGGAGTGCGTGCGTGTGTGTGTGCGGGGCGGGCACAAGCGTGATGCCGCAGTACTCAGTATCACAGAATTAGTATAACCTTGTCTTCGCTCTACGACCGCGTCTAAGACTCTGCGTTTACACAACACGACTACAGGATTTGGGACGACATTTCACTATTTATTATCTTTCCACGCCATAAAATTTACTCAGATAATGATTACCGTACTAAAATTATTATTTTGTATCATCGTTAATATACTCTCAAATATTGTAACAACTTCAGTATAACAACATTAACATTTTCCAGTAATTTTAATTTAAAAATTATCTATTCGTACCCAATATATTGTTTTTAAATATGATAATTATAACTAACTAGAATTCATTCCATAACTATTATTAGATCGGCGCGGTGTCCGCGGTGCGTCCCTACGCTTTTTGTAGTTACAAAGATCTCAATATCTGATACCCAAAAACCAGGAAGACTTGTTTATTAAGTTTCCTTGGAACAAACTCACTCACTTGGAACACATCTACCACACTTGATCGATTAATTCTCTTTCTTCGCGAGAAATAAATCCTAAAAAAAGAACACCTGACACTTGACGGACACCGCCTCGAAAAAGGATATAGGCAATTCGTAAGTAAGAGAGAGAGAAAAAGTGAAGAAACGAAGACGGAAACTATGTCTACCCCCAGAGCTCGCCCGAACTGAACGATGTCATGAAATTATACACCTTTCGGAAATTATTCTTTTAATTGACGCGTTTTGACTTATACGTACCGACTAATCAAGATTTAGTTCCGATAAAATTGAGCTTGTTAAATCGACGAGACAGGCGATACGCGTTCAGGCTTGGCCGATACGACCCGAGTGGCACGGTCACGATCCGCACAACGATGAAGCTACACTACTGATCAGATACCTAATCGATTATCGCAATTATCGATACAAGTCTTCCCAATATCACGCATGATTTAAACCCAACTACACCGTTTCAGTTGTGCCAATCACGACCGTGCAGACAGACATTTATTAATTGACACAAGACGATATCTGTACCTACCCCCAAAATATAAATAGTTTAGATGAGAAAAATTCAAGGTAAACACCGGAAACATTATTCAACAGCGTTACTTACATATGTTTAAAGATTGAATATATATTAACTAGCTACTGTAATGCCACTACACTGCGAATGTTAACTACATAACACACGTATATATGTAATAGATCAGTTAACAATACCCACAACGTATATCGTCGCGATGTCGTTGGACAAGCGCGTCCGCTGCGGGCGACGCTCGGCCCGCGACTACCCGCGTGCGATGCGACTCCGCAACGGACGCGCTACTACGAGAAACTTACAACAACATTATAATCACTATTATAACTCACTTTTAACGGAAGTACGAGGTTATGGCATAATAAGTGTGCTCACTTCCCTAATAATTAATTAGTTAAAAGTATTATTTTATAACCGCGCAATTGTGAATGAATTAGCTGAGAAAATTGTCTCTCAATTCCAATTTCTTACATACTATCGTACATTACTTTCACCTTTAAGCCGATCTCAAATTATTATATGTTTTTATTATGATTACGTTTTCTTTTTGTACTTCATACCGTTCACGTGTTATTGGATTCACCGCATTATAAATTTATCACCCTTTAGAACTTGCTACGAAAGACGCTTGCGTCTTACGGGAGATGTACGGAAAACATATGCTTCTAAATGTGCTTTAGTACCACGTTTGATTATTTAAAATGTGTATCGAATAGTTATAACAATCAAATGTAACAGAAACATAACTTGGATGAACACTGTCGACGTCAGAGGCTCGCCTCACTAATCCTGCTTCTAGAACGATGGCACTTCTGAGGTAAACGAACACAACTTAAAACTACCCGCGGCGAGTGCCGGTGGGTTCTAACACTAAGCGGAGACTGACACGTAGTACCTTGACAATGTCGACGAAAACAATCACAGTTTATATTATGTAAATGTAACTATAAGCGCACGTTAACGACTTTTAGACTGCTATGAACTACTATTACTAGAGAATCCTCTTTCAAACGACTCGACACTTTATAGTGACTCGACACTTTCAAGCGACTCGACACTTTCAAGCGACTCGACACTTTCAAGCGATTCGACACTTTCAAGCGAAGTGCGGCTAAAAATCGTCTACGTGCGACAACTAACTGACACTACAGAACGTCTTGTTTAAAACGACAACGCAAAAAATAAAATATTCAATCATACAACTGTAAATAAGAGTATATCATTTATATTGTCATCTCGATATATAGAAATCTGTTTTTTAAAATGTTTAAAATATAGTTTTTTTTTTCATCTAATAATCTGGACATGCATTTATTATTATAATTATAAATTGTACTTATATCGTAAGACAAATTTAGACCGACAACAAAATAACATCAACAAAAATAATATTTAAAACGATTAGATATTATTATTTCGTTATAAATGTATAAAAAATAAAGATCTTTACCGAGAGAACTGAGGAATGAAATAGTCTGATTGTAGACAGATTCAAATGTCGTGTTTGGGTGAGACTTGGAACATCAAATATAAACGGCGTGCAGTTGAAGACTTCTCTTGTACTTGTAAGCACGTCGAATATATTCACTCACATAATATTTATGTCAAACGAGGAAAAATAAACTTGTCCAAAAACGACCGATATAAGAGTAGAGAAGAACCAAATAAAAATGGATGGAGTGCGTGACTAAAGATATTGCTAGAAAGGGATCACGCAGTGTAGCTAGAGGAGAATGGAAGATAAAATATCTAAATTGGGAAAAGGGTAAAAACCTAATAGATCCAGATTAAGCTCTAAGAAATAATAATTAAGTTTTAAATAGGCTCCAGAATAAAGAAAGAGGAGAATCATGTATTGGGAATCTTACAATAATGTAAATTTTTACAACAGTAGATTATGAAATAAATTACATGGCAACCCCATTTTTCCATTACTAAACGAATTTACTTGTTTCAATATTTATTTCATTCACAGAAAAATAGTACCTCTAAATTTTACGCTGCCAATTATTAAGCTTAGGTACTTATAGACTACAGGCCCATGTCAAAAATGGATGGGTCATACGAACCACCAGGTGACGTATATAGGACGATATAAGAGCATAAAATAGTAAGATTCAGCACTATGCCGTCACTTGTAAGCTGTCCAACTGAGTGCAGATGAGAATTCAAAAGTGCAGGTAGAGTGAGTCCATTTTGGTCATATATTTTTGTACGGCATTTTTACCATCGAT
The DNA here is from genome assembly GCA_932526445.1 of Phragmatobia fuliginosa. Lineage (NCBI taxonomy): Eukaryota > Metazoa > Arthropoda > Insecta > Lepidoptera > Erebidae > Phragmatobia > Phragmatobia fuliginosa. Next base: position 19,202,278 of record OW052074.1, read on the forward strand.
AGATCCATGAAAAATAATAAGAAAGCGCGCAGTGCCGTAAAAAAATAATGCGCCACAAAGTCGGTATTTTTTGTTGATTTTCTTACAATTTTCAGGGTAAATTTGGTCATTTCATTCTGTACGGCATCAGTTTCATACTGTTTCAATACAGCTTATAATCCATTATTCCGCAACGCCGTACAAAAATCATGCGACAAGGGGAAAAATCGAGGGTTGCAACCCCCTCTTTTTCCGCGGTCCGGGGGGTGATTTGATACAACACAAAATTAATTTATTTTGAAAGTATTTTATGCATAGATAATATTTATTTACATGCCGTACATTTTAGTTGGTCCAAAGGTTGGTAGGTGAAATAAGGAAAAATCCATAGAACGAAATGTAAGAAAAATCCATATAATGAAATGTAAGGTGAAATTCATGACGATATTTTTTTATACGGCATTTAAATAGTTTATTTGTACCTAATGCAATAATTCAATGCAAAAATCTGAAAGTTCGTATTCATAAAAAAGGTATAAAAATATTATATAAATATAATTTACATAAATTTATATCGCTTACGGAGCGACGTTTTGTTACGACGTTTAGCATTTGTAGGCATATATGTATCTACACCTGCCTTTACTGTACTGTGTACTAAGTAGTCATAATGTAGTTTATTCGGATGTAGGGGTCTACCAATAAGAACGTCCTGGTATAAAAATTGAAGAAAACATACATTTTTTTATGAAAAATGCATCCGATTGACTTATTTGATAGATAATTTTATGCCATTTATGTTTTAAATAATATATCGGCCAAATGACCGCCGCGGCTCTTTTTGCAGACGGTCGCCCGCTCACGCCAATTTTTGATGACGCGGTGCACCATTTCGGCCGGTATGTCGGCTATGGCTCGTCAAATGTTGGCTTTTAGACCAGCGACTTTTACGACCGACTTTTTTTACCATCAATTTTGTTACCAATAAGCTTTGGATGGATTTTAAATGACGGTCGGTACGATTTCGACTGGTTCCACGGCCAGGAATGCCCCCAAAAAGTCAGTGACATAACAGAACTGGATGAGGAATCAGGCGAAGAAGTCGATGACGTCATAGGTAAATAAATAAATATTTACATCTTTAATCTGTACGTAAGACTTTGATTTTGACAAAAACTTATTCATCATCGTCGATGAAGACGTTGATTCCAAAACACCTCAGCAGCTGATTCTGATACCGAATAATTTCGGTTTAAAGATATTTATTTCTCAAAAAGACAAATGTCACTTACATGAGAATAAAACATTCATTGAAATAATTAACCCGATACAGGTGGGTATTTACAAAAAAATAATATTGACCAACGTCGTATCTTGAGATGTGAGCTCACTGTAGTCAAAGTCTCAAGTTAAGAGCGACAATATTATTACTTAATTAAAATATATAATATAAAATATATATAAAAATATACTTAATTTAAATATTATTTTGTATTATATTTTTAAATATATAGATTTTTTTGAAAAAAATTTGTTTTATTTATTCACATTACAATGAAACAAATCAATTAGATACATGTATCAATAATGTTTGGAGTATATATTAAACCAAAAAGTATCCAAAACTGTTGATACTGGGTTTTACAGTTTCAATTCTTGGATATTATATACACACCCTTTCACTTCGGTTATAGTTCATAATGATTTTATCATATTATCAATTGTTCTCTTCAAAAATATGTTAATACCGTACAGTATCAGATGGCCATAAAGTACTACACCCTTGAAATGGTAGCGTCATTTTCATCAGCTTAAAAGATATGGTCTGCACTAAAATGTACGGCATCATTTTTTTCTAATTAATTTATTTTAATACTATTTATAACAAGGGAAAAATGTAGAAAATTGCTATATTTTATTAATCTATGAATATTTAAAGTTTTGCAATAATTTAATAAAATTCAGTTTTTGTTTTTCTCAATATTTTTTTTTAGAACAGTTTCTTTTGAACGGCAATGATATGTAACAATTGTATTGTACAATATCATGTTAAAAAAAAAGTTGCCGTACAGAGTCAAATGATTTTACAGCTTTATAAATCAAGTATACCATGATATTAAAATAATTATAAATATACATTCAAATGAACAATAACTTTTTGACGGCATTATTTTTAATAGTACTTTTGAGTGCTAGGTAATGTTTTGGAACCAAAGCCGTACTTTTTCAAATCACCCCCCGGACCACGGAAAAAGTGGGGGTTGCAACACTCGATTTTTTCCCCTTGTCGCATGATTTTTGTACGGCGTTGCGGAATAATGGATTAGAAGCTGTATTGAAACAGTATGAAACTGATGCCGTACAGAATGAAATGACCAAATTTACCCTGAAAATTGTAAGAAAATCAACAAAAAATACCGACTTTGTGGCGCATTATTTTTTTACGGCACTGCGCGCTTTCTTATTATTTTTCATGGATCTATCGATGGTAAAAATGCCGTACAAAAATATATGACCAAAATGGACTCACTCTACCTGCACTTTTGAATTCTCACCAGCACTCAGTTGGACAGCTTACAAGTGACGGCATAGTGCTGAATCTTATTATTTTATGCTCTTATATCGTCCTATATACGTCACCTGGTGGTTCATATGACCCATCCATTTTTGACATGGGCCTGTAGTCTATTAGTCATGTTTTGTATTTTAGTAGAATTTGGAATTTTTTTATTATACCGAATGTTGATTATAACAGTGAAACTAAACGCTTCGACGACTAGTTTGACATAAATATAACGTGCAGTGAATATACAGACGCTTGTCAATATATGTCAGAAAAAGCAACTTTGGACAGGAATCGGTTTCTAAAATTATCGGTTTATCGACGACATCTTATACTTAAGACATTATCGTCAAATAGATTTTATATCAATTAATCACATCACTAATCCTATTCAACTAAAGAAAAATAACTTATCAATGGTAACATTTACAATGAAATCAACTTTGTAAATAAAATAAAAATGTATGCTGTGGTGAATAATATACAAAAATAATATGTGTATGGAATAGGAATTTCCGTGATAGGACGTATCACAATATTTGCATTATTATATCTTAAACAACAATAACTGTCTGCTAGGCAGAATAAAATAATTACTTGTGTCATCACTTTAAGAAACGTAAAATATAGAAAGGGTGGGGAGTCGGCCCGGATAACTTCACTAGCGTCATTGTAACAACTGTCTTTTTAAAACTTCAATGCTTTGGGAGAAAGAATTCAAAATATATGGGGGTCGTCCCCACCACTTTCAACGTTATTTATATTATTACATGCATAAACTCATTATACATAACTTGTATTATTGTAAATAGGTAACTATGTGTCGATATGCGCCGACGTGCCGATTGCACGGTCCCCAATATCCCGACAATATATACTTTGATTTTTTTTTATAAACCGTCAACTTCACAATCAATTCCATTTTCTCCGTCGGGAGTTAACTCGTGTGAGGTTACAGGTTTATAACAATGTAGTTGAGTTAAAAGATGGGCACGCGCCGCATATCGAGAGCTGCATAAATTATATCCTCCGTCAGATAAAATAAAACAAAAGGCCTTAACTAGGGTCAGGTAACTCGCGTCACGGAGAACGTGCGACCGAGCGGCGCTCTGTGATCCAACAGTGTTTGACTAGAACTAGATACTACGCTAGAACAAAATACAAGTACACAAGTGTACGAACGCGCCGCTCAGTGGAAACTGCCCGCGACTGGCACTCCCTCTCCTCCCGCACTCCCGGGTAGTACCCACGTACCTCACTGTAAAACTGTCTTTTTATACTCTCGCCCAGCTACGTGTCAACATTCTCCCCATCATGGGACTCCCGTAGCTGTACGACATACCGTTTTATGATTAAAACACTCACCTAAAAGCTACGTAGACGATTAAATTATTCATATCGAAATCCACCGTACAATAACAAACGTCTCATAAAACACGTTGGCGCCCAACGCGGGGCCAAGTTTTATAGCCAATAGTCTCAACAAGGACTACAAAGAAAGTAATGTCCTCGTTACAATGCTCACTTCTCCACTTACTGTCCTATAACACTGACATATAATCGAAACATAGATGGCGCCCACCATGGGGCTACGTAGCTAACTCGTTCAAGCACACTGCAATACAATGAGTACGCTGTTGGCACCCACCGTGGGGCGAGGTGTGGGGGCGGGGTAGTGACGTCACCGTTACTGCATGAGCCCGGAGATGGCGTTGTGACGCGTGCGCTTGAGCTCCTCCTCCTGGATCTTCTGCTCGATGAGGTACTGAGCGTTGCTGATGGCGGTGACGGTGCCGGTGATGGTCACGATGCGGTTGCGAGTGCCAGGCGCGAACGTCCCTTTCTTGGAGATTTGGATGTTCGCACCAGACATTTGCTGGATCTCGACGAGGCTGCGGCCTCCTGGACCTGAAATGTTTTGAAAGCCTACCTTGAAGTATTTGTACAAATTTAAAAGCTTATAATTAAAGAGGACTCGTAACACGTGCTCATATTGGATAGATTAAATGACAGTTTTAGGCTAGGTTATATGTATACAAATAATTAAAATTTAAGCGTTTTTTTGTAATGTCAAATAAACCATTTATTTCTAAATGCATATGAAAGAACACACGGTACTTAAATCAAAAATTTAATTCTTTAATTTTCTGTCAATTGACGGGACTCTCGAGTAGCTGAAAGAACTAAGGAGTAGCTTAGGCTAATTGTTTTAGACTTAAGACTAGCTTTGCTTTTAGGTTTTACTCGCGATTTACAAAAATAACCGCGGGAAAAACACCGAGGGACTGAGCTAATTAAAAAAAACCACATCATCATCAACAGCCTTTAACAGTCCATTGCTGGACATAGGCCTCTCCTTTGAAAGGAGGTTTTGGCCTACTATACTAAGCTGGCCAGACAGGTTGGTAAAGGGTTTGTTTCAAGTTTTCCTTCTCTTGGCAGTGATGTTAGCTGCTTATTTGGTTCCTTTAGTCGTCTCTTACGACACCCACGGAATGAATAGGGGTGGTGACACGGACAAGAGTATTGTTGTATGTAAACTCACCGAGTATAGCCCCGACGATAACCTCCGCGATCTCGACGTTCTTGGAGTCCTTGGCCCCGACATCAGCAGGCGTGGGGCTCTTGGAGAGGGGCAGCAGCGAGGCGGAGGGGAAGGGCACGCCGGCGCCGAGGCTGATGGGCGCCACGGCTGGGGGGCGAAGCGCCTCGAATGCAACCTCCGCGAAACGCTCTAACGAGCCGCCGCCGCCTGCGGACGCGTCACGCTATACGCCACCGCCCCGCTCCCACTCGTCCCAGTGGCCGGCCACACTTACATTAGAACGTTTCGCGCTGTTGCGGACAGAGTTACGTGTTAGCGCCAGCCCGCACAGCGCCGCCGCCGCACCGTACACGCACCGCCTACACACTACCGCCCACTACCCACTGCCACCACACTACCCGCGCAAACACTAACCGACCCTTGCTAATTCCTACGCATGGTATTTAAGAGTAAACTGCCTGAAGGAGATCGCAGACTGCGATAAGACCGCCTCTTGTATCACTTTTTGGTTTATATTAATTTTTCCTACTAACTGATTATCATCTATCTAAGTCTCCTCCGAGAGTCTTATCCGAACATTATAATAAAAGCTCTCATTTAATTTACTTTATACTAATAATTTACTAAATATGTATACTAGTTGAATATTAACTCTACCCCCAATAACTACTCCAAAAACTAAATTAATCCTACTTCTACTATTTACAAAGTGAGCCTTTTTAACTGGCAACCCTATATGTAATGTCTTCGATTTGCGCGGTAAATTGTCAGAGATATATTATCAGCTACCGATGAGTCTACTTTAATGGTCTACGCTCATGCATCAGATCGTGTACAGCAACTAAAGAGTCCAGCTACTGAGTGCGCGCGTACAATGTGACTGATCGACTAACGTGTCGCCACTACCGGCAGCGCTGTGGTACGGACTTGGAAGAGATACATGAAACGCGGGGAGAACAACAATTAATATGATATTTTATATTTATATTCTATCATGAAACACAATTCTGAACTTAGTTTAGTCGAAAAGAGAAATAATGCTTTATCGCGTCTGTTTTTAAGTGCATTTTGTTTAACGCAGACGCGTATTAAGACGGCCATATTTTGCCGACTGTAATTTTAGTCTCGCTCACGGAACTGGAGACAAACCTATTGCCGAGGTCTTTGAGTCAAACAAATGATATGGATTTATGGTACCAGAATTCCCAATTTTTTTTCCAAATCTTAAGATGATTATTCCAGACGCATTGCGTACTTTATTTCTTTGTCTCAAATAATATCTCTTAATAAATTGGAGTTTAAATCATAATACTCATACCACGGATGGATAATTTGAATATGTACTTTTTGATTTAATCAACAAGTTTAAAGATTAATAATGATTAATAATTAAACTTGTTTTTCTAAGTAAGAAATTTAAATTACTTTACATAAAAAATTTAATTGAGTAATTTAAAAATATATGACTATTTAGTTGCAGGATTGCGTTCATTATTTAATTGCATTGGCACATTATTTCAAATTTTAGGGAATTTGTATTTTGTTGTTCTCTCCATTAATTGTGCTAGGGCTCGGACTGCTTGTTATCGAATTTGCTCATAACTGTTTTATTTTATTTAAAACGCCTCATTTTACTAAATACAATTTGATTACTATTATTTTTTTATTCAAAAATATTTATTGTTCAAGTGTTGCCAGTAATTTTTTTTTTCGTGATAAAAGGTATTTTTAAATTAATGACAGATAAAAATTTTGGGATTTTCTAAAACTTTCATTCTATCCGAGAGTTACCACTCTTTTATATCGTCATACCGTCAGCAATAACAATATTCATAATAGATTGCTGCTGGATTTCCTGAGAAGAAAATACCAAAATATACTGATTCTACATCACCCTTTGGTAGATTCGTAGAAAATGTACGTAGCATTCAGCCCTTTTTTGCAAATCGTTGTTTAATTCATACATTTGTAATAAATTAATTTCATTAATATTCTCAAAAAGTTGTAAAATCATTATGAGCAATTTCAAATGAACAATTCAACAGATATTCTGCTATAGAACATAGATCCGTCCATAACACAATGTTTGTTATGTATTGCCGACAGATGAGCGGTGAGAAGCGAATGTGGGAAATTTGGAAAATATTACAAGTAACGAATAAATAATAAAGTTAAAATACTTTTAACGCCTATTGTGTTATTGAATCAGCAATACAACGTATACATATAAAAATAAATTTAGGCATGCGGTCGTTTGTTGAAATTATTTTACTAGAGTATGGATGAGTTTTATTTCAAAATGAAATTGAGCTCATAATAGCGTTAAACTATCCTGTGGTAATCTAATATTTACATAAATATATATACCAATGTTATATAACATATATCTGTGATATGATATATGTAATTTAATATTGCTTATATGTTAAGAAACCTAATATATTTAAGTTACAAGTAGCCTTCTCATAAGGTTGCTATTTGTTTTAGTGTTACCATCTTAGAATATTCAACATGAGAGACAATATATTTCCTATACATTTAATTTCTACTAAAAGAGGTAAAATTTACGAACTTATAGGAGTAACCCCTGGATCTACTGTATTGTATGTTAGATAATAAATTTACCAATAGAAAGCTACATTATTTGTGAGGGATATATATTTTAACGCGAATCATGTGAAGCGAGATTTTTTTTTAATATTTTTCTACAAAGCCTATCGATATAATTTAAAAAGGTAAATTTCGAAATAAAACCCTTCCAAACGACCGAAAAGCAGATACGAATTCACGATAGCCAATCAGAAACCAGGAGATGACAGTAATGATAGTCAAGCGGTGAAATTTAGAATTTAGAAGCGCAACGTGTGAATGAGGCCGGCCACCCATCGTCGCAGTGGACGGCGGGAGTGACCCTTTACCGATATCATCCCACGTCATTGGTTAATGTGCAACAGCACTCGACCGTTCCGTGTAAAGACGACAGCAATTTGGGCACAATTTATAATCATTATACATATACATATTGTATAGAAACATACTGAAACTCTATATATTTATATAATTATAAAAATGTATCCCTTTTCATATGTTTTTCAGTGTATTTCTATCATTTATAATATAGTTAAATGTGACGGTATCTTATTAAATTGTTCTCATTTTAACTATAGTAATAAGTAATTATAATAATAAAGATTTCGGACATCTTAAACACAACATCATCTAGTCCCAAACTAAGCAGAGCTTGTAATATGGGTACTAAACAACTGATATAAATACAAAATACTTTTTTTTTTTTAAAAACATACATATTAAACATAGAAAACACTTTGACTCCGAAACAATATTTGTGAATCCCACAAATAATATTTGGTCCGACCCGGGAATCGAACCAAGTTGTATGCATATAAGAATGCAATAGGAATGTATGCGTTTCAAGAATGATATTGATTAAAATGAAATACACAACATAATTTAATTAGATACTGTCACATACAATTTGTGTAATAATTTATAGTATAAATCCTGTAAATAATAATTTTCTTTATGGACAAGTTATAGTGTAAAGATGGATAGTATACAACTCAAAAATTCTTTGGACTGATATTTTTTGTAATTTCTTTGTTTGTGGTATATTTTATCCATCTTTATTTTTTGGTTCACCCATTTATCCCTTTAAAGGTTCTTTCGTATTTTTTTAAATGAAGTTAAAATATTTTTATTTTTAATCATAGACAAAAGAAAATATTAATTTAGTCTATGTCACATAATATGACTACAAAATGACTCAAAATAGGAATAAACGGTTATTTATGACAGTTAATATATGTATACATGTTGTATTTTTTATTGTCAACTGTTGTAGAGAACTTTTAGGATTTATTTATTTTGAATAAAGAATACAAACATATTATGGGGTATTTGTTGTGTTACATCATAGTCAGGCATTGGTAACTATAGTTTTGTAATGAGGTAACAAACAACAGGTAGTGGTAGAACAGGTTAGAGTTAAAATAAACGTGTGGTGAGGAAAGTGACATTTAAAATCAATTTTGATTGAAATCCCAACAAAATGGATTGGGAATATTGGTCTCAGTTGAATGCGTACAGGGTGTTCTGATCGTGGTGTGTACAGTACGTACCGAGCGGGACCTGCCCGATGGGCCCGAACACGGTGGGCTGGTCCTGCGCCTGCAGCGGGAAGTAGGCGGCGGAGAGCGGGGCGGGGGGCAGCGCGGTGGGCAGCGCCAGGCCCAGCACGCCGTGCTTCACCAGCAGGGCCAGGGCCGCACCGATCTCGCTGATAGCCGCCTCGCCGTAGCCGGCCTGGCGCAGGGCCGCCTTGATGTGGTCCAGCGTGTGCTGGGTGAGCGGCGCGGGCGTCTGGGAGCCCGGCGGGGCCAGCGACAGGCTGAGGTTGAGCGCGCCCAGGCCGGCGCCCAGCCCCGCGCTGACGGCCGCGCCGTTCACCAGCACCGACCCCACGGACCCCACCCCGGCGCCCAGGCCGTGGTTCTACAACAAACTCACAACTGCTAACGTGTTCTACCACTGTCACGCCTAACCTTTCCATTTAAATGTTTGTATTTGTTGTACGAACACCTTTCAAAATGAATCTACTCTGCCTGATAGAAAGCATAATAATATTCAAGAGTGCAGATGTTCAATTCAGGTCACAATATTAATCATTTTCGATACATATTTGTTTATCTCAAATACAAAAAATAAATGATTTTGTATACATTTCCATGTGGAGAAAAGATTATGTGTAATTGTTAATTCATTTACTTTTTGTCAGTTACTTTAGAGAAACAAAAATTCAACAACTAGCCTTGGCATCCAATCATCACCCATATACTATCATTAAAACAATTACATTAGGACAAGAAATATAATAACCCTAAACTATTATATTGTTTTGAAAATAATTTATATATCTACAGTTATCCTATTTCCGATAGCAATATTTGAATTTTCGGACATCTTACACAACATGATCTAGTCCCAAACTAAGCAGAGCTTGTATTATGGATACTAAACAAAGTGATATAAATACATAAACGTGCTTTTTGTTTTTTTAAATACATACATATTGTACATAGATAACACCCATCTCCTTAACAAATATTTGGTCCGACTCGGGAATCGAACCCGAAACCTCTTGATCAGCAGCCGCATACGCTGACCACTGGACCAACAAGGCAATTTTATTAGGAGTGTAGTTGTAGTTTAAGCTACCCGTGCCAATATATGGTCAAAATATTAAAATTGGAAAAAAACTGTTATTTTTTATATTTCCAAGTTCTTCAAATATCTATTTCGGAATAAACAATTATCCTACTATTACTTTATCATATTCTCTGCTCTGACAAAGTTTTATTATTACCACATTCAATATAACTTCAACAAATTCTGTTTGAAGGGCTAATAATAGTATACATATAGGGTAGTTTACCCTATATGTATACAAAAAATATTATATGTACATCGCAACATTTCTCTATGACTATTTGTCGAACTGTCAAAAAGTAAATAAACATATACAATGTAAATAGTAGAGTGGTTAATATATGTGTGTGTACTGTGTGTGTACACGACGTAAGCGGTTAGTGGCAGTGTCGTGGTGTCGGCGACGTCAACCGCTTAAACACGCTCACGACTGCCGAACTGACTTTGGGACGAGGTGCACAGAATAACTTTCTATTTATGATAACTATAATAAACGTGAGTGGGGTGAAACCGACCTAACCGATGATACATAAGATATTTTATAATTTTTTCTAATATTCTTGAACTCTATCCTTTTTTACCTCAGTGAGTACGTAAAGTTGTCGGTCCTACGCCTGATCCGGTCCCCAAACTAAGCAGTTTGTATTAAAGGTACTAAACAACGGATATAAATACATAAACATTTTTTTTTAAATACATACATATTATGCAGGCACCACACTTCGTTATTCGCTATTCGTTATGTGTCTACGCCGTATTCGCCCGAATATTTGTTATGCGCTCAAACAACAAACACGCCACCACATTTCGAACTGGTATGTCAATTAAGGCAAATATGTGTGTTGTAGAGATGTGTCATTGTCATTTTTATGGTGAACTAAACGAAACCATACGAACGAACGAAACATATTCTTTTAATTTCCTTTTTATTATATTAAATTTACAGAAACATTACTTAAATGAAGTCTAATTATTTTGATCATATAATAAACTAATTTAATCGTTTAATCGATTTATTCGATTTCAAAAACTGTTTTATAGTCTATGGTTGTTAGTTATGCACAGGGTATTGTCATTTTTAATGGTCAATGAACGAACGAAACATATTATTTTAATTTCCTTTTTATTTTATTAAATTGACAGAAACAATACTTAAATGAAGTCTAATTATTTTGATCATATGATAGGTTATTTTAATCGTTTAATTGATTTATCTATTTCAAAAACTGTTTTATAGTCTATGGTTGTTAGTTATGCACAGGGCACTTCACTACCCGTCCGAAGTGTGGGCAGTCGATGCGTGTATTCGCCTTATTCGTGTCCTTTGAAGTGTGTCAAAAAACGTATATGCGAATTCGCTATTCTATGCGTACGAATAAAGCGAATATTGGCGAATATACTCTCCACACTTCGCCGTATGCGCGCGAATAACCCGCATAACGAATAGCGAATAGCGAAGTGTGGTGCCTGCTTTATACATAGAAAACACCCAGACTCCGAAACAAATATTTGTTGATCACACAAACATTTGGACCGACCTGGGAATCGAACCCGAGACCTCTTGATCAGCAGCCGCATACGCTAACCACTAAACCAACAAGGCAGTCAGATTAAGAGATGAAGAAACAGAGTGTGTACATGTATTTGCGCACACACCTGTGCACTACAATATCTCTTGAATATTATAGTGGAGACTGATAGCCGTGGTCGAAATTGGCTAGGAGGAGTACATCACACACTTTTGCAAATGATACACATACACTAGTTATTAACGAGTTTTGCTATCTTTACATTTAGGTCGGAAACTTTTTAGACCACCCTACTACAACTAATTATATATATATATATATATATATATATATAATAACTAACCTTTAAGTTTGAATAAATATAGAAAATATAAATGCACTAAATGCTACAAGGGTTCTTTAAGAAAATCTTTAAGCATGGAGAGCTATTAAATAGGAAGCTCACAGAACATCTGTTGTAAGCTACAGTTTACCCAACGTGGGAGTTACTGGAGGTCGACGGTCAAGAGTCTATTACTTGAAATAGACGTCAGCCCCTCTACCCAAGTTGCAACACGTCACTCGTTCACGTGATCACAATAAAATATCATCAATCAATCATCATCAACAGCCTTCAACAGTCTACTGCTGGACATAGGCCTCTCCTTAGAAAGGAGGTATTGGCCTATTATACCACGCTGGCCAGACGGGTTGGTGTAGGGTTGGTTTCAAGTTTTCCTTCTCTTTGCATTGATGTTGTCTTGTGTAGTTTATCCCTTAGTCGCCTTTTACGACACCCGCGGGATCAGACACTCTATATTCTTAATCCGTCACCATACAGATCTCAATAAAATATTAGCCAATGAAACAAGAGAATCGAGAAATAGAATGGAATAGAGAACGATAAACGTGTTGCAACTTGGCTAAGGCGGCAGGTCAGGTCAACGCCCTAATCCAAATAAATATAGTGATCAAATAGCCATTAAACCACATTAAAAGCTTTGATAAGCGTATAAGCGTTATCCCGTATTCTGTACACCTCTGTCCGCAAGCTTTCAAGTCATAACGAGCGTGTTCGAGCGGTCACCTCTTTCACCTCGGTCGTGGGCACGGCGTACGGCGACCCGGTGGGGTTGTAGTTGGCGACGGGGCCTGCCACGTCAGCGTACGACACGTTCGGACACGACCCGGACTGGGGGTCGTCGACCACCTTCTGCAGGATCATCAGGCAGGCCTTCTTGTTGCTATCTTTTTCACCTGCAAAAAGGTATAGTTGGTGATTAAATATAAATATTAAAATTCGTTCATTTTGTAAAAAAAAAGTAACGCTTTCTATCATCCTCTTTATTACAGTAATAGATCAATCCTTATTTAATATTATAAATAATAAAATAACTGTCAGTCCGTCTGTTTCACGATGTAACGTGGCCACACTGACACGCCATGCTCGTCTACAGCGCACGGGGTTCATAACGCCCGTCGCGCGGCTATTTTAAGCACCGCGTGCCTCAAGAACGGCCCTTTTTTCTTCACAGGCTGCTACGCAAGATAAGTGTCTTCTTTATCTGAAGGCATTACCGAACTGAACTCTGAAGGACCACGCCCTACGTGCTCGCGAACAAGTGTATTGTTACTATACAGTAAGTTATATTGTAAAATATAAAACCAATAAACTCCTTGTAAACCCATGTCTCGCTATTCTAATTTCTTTCTAATAATATACATAAAGAGGTAAAGTTTGTGACGTTGTAAGGGGTAATCTTTGGATCTACTGAACCGATTTTGAAAATTCGTTTTTACCAATAGAAGGCTTCGTTATTTGTGAGTGACATAAGCTAAGTAGTGGATAGGCTATATGTTAACCCGAAAAATCAATACTACATGTCTCCTTGCGGAGCCGGGTAGGCGCCTAGTTAATTTATTTAATAATAATAATTGCAGTTCCGTCATAGCTAAAAGATAATAAAAAGGTTTATGATAATTATAGCGTATAATTATTGAATATTTTTCTTTGACTAGCAATGCAAAAATTATTGCATTTTTTTTTTGGAATAGACAACTCCCGCATTAAGAATATAAATTCCTGTGGACTTTATAAACTTACATGAAACGGACAAAAAGAACACCCAGACTAAGAAAAACAATTTGTGAATCACACAAAGTGTTATCCCATGTGGGATTTGAACCCACTACAGTTGGCGCAGTAGAAAGCGGCGTGGCAAGCGCTTAAACCACTAGACCAACCGTGCAGTCTGTGAAATATGAATAATTTATCGACAATAAAATAATTGATAAGTAGTAAATACGAGTAGGTTTGTTGTCGTGACAATAACTAAAGTAGTATCTTTACTCAATATCAGTTCTCTAGTACTCGTAGTAAATTACATCACTTATGTAACATGTATGCAGGACCTATGCCGTGCAGAAATAGCACAGCACAATCTTTTATCGTGAATGTTCAATGCGATGATATCACCGGATGGAATTTAAATACGTGAGGTTTGTTCTATGTGGTAATTTTCTTCACATTTTCTACGGTAATTTTCCTTAAAACAAATTGTCTTATAATAGTTTTTTTTCTATTCTAGGACCACTCATTAACAACTGTGTAATGGATGTTATTTAATAAGGAGGATACTTATTGAATGCCAATTTACGGTCCCGGTTGTCATGAACATCTATGGCAATCGTTGCCCTCAAATTTACTGACAATTAGTTCAACGTTCGAATTTCAGTGCACCCTTAGGGTTGTGGAGGTTCGATGCCAGTCGCTCCGTGGAAAAACTGATATTCAGGTAAAACCGGTTGAACTAATATTGAGAAAAGCCGACCCCAAATAATCTTGAGAATAAGGCTAGGAAGAAGACTTATTGAATAACAATTTAGATGTGAAAATCGTTATTATATTTTCAAATCCAAACACACATCATATGTGTGATTTCACAAAACAGAAAAGTCTAATCTAATTCGGTCTATCAGTTTGGAAGGTATGAAATCGCAGACCAAAACTACTGTTGTTAGCTTGTGGTTGTTCATTTAGAACATAGTTTTTTGCGACGAGAAATAATAAATACAACATAGTGCAAGGAGGTCGCGGCCTCCAATTTATATATAACTAGAAATCCATATTCATTTCCTCGAATAGCTTTATATCGATCTTGTTGACGACAACTTTTAAATGCATTGTATGTGATGAAGTCCATAGAAGAAATCTATTTAAATTTTCATACAAGTCCTTTTGAAAAATAATTATACTGTTTTAGTAAAAAAAATTGGGAGGGACTAAAAAGTAACCGATGGATAATATTTTGTTTTGATCACGTGACCTGGTGACATTAGCCAATGAAACAAGAGAATAGAGAATAGAATAGAAAACGAAAAGCGTTAGCTACCTGGCTAGGGGGGCAGGTCGGTCTAGGGATGGCTGACAATGCCAGTGAGACCTGTCATTGTTTCGGAAAGAATATGTTACAAGTAGGTCATTGCGAGTCCTAGAAAGCCCGACAACAGTTTATCTACAGAACTTCGATATCGTTCAGTACTTCGGTTTTGGAGGTCTAATGGCAGTCGCTTAACTTAAAAAAAAATGGAAGGTCAGTTCCTGCTCGTATAGTTGTAGGTACGGCTAGGAAGAATTTATTAATATACATCCATATTAGCCTACCAAAGTAACTTCATTCTGACCGATGCAAAGCATTTTGCTTTTTTTAATTATATTTCAGTACCAAAGTAACTACTCTGCCTGATGGAAAGCATATCACCAATCGTCACCATCCGGGAACATTGATCGCGGCAATGCTGTCGAGTGGCGAGGGACGGGAAGCCGCGGTCTCCATGTAGAATGTTATGATCCAGGAAGAGTCCGCAGAACGGGATCGGGATAGGGCCGATCCCGCGAAGGGCATGGTGCGAAAAGATTCTCCGCATAAAAAAAAAAAGAGGTCACCATCGGTGTTACGAGAGTAAGCAATGCAGCATGGTGACACACACCATGGCGGCCTGGTCGGATGTTTCGGCATTATTCTCCCGGTCTCTGGAAGCCGTGAGAATGATTGGGACTCCGGCCTCACACTCACCACGACCAGAAATACCACAACAAGAGTGCTATCATTATTAGGATGGTCATCTGAGTGATCATCAGTAAAATCCTAGAGTAGAGATCACTATACTCTTAGCAAATGCGGACAATATAGCATGGTGATGCACACTATCATGGCTTAGTGAGATGCTCAGTATACGTACTTTGCATACATACTTTACTTACTACACAACTAAAAATATTGACGTGGGTCGTGACGTATTAGTCGCAATACACTAACAACAATTCTCATAAATATATTTTCAGTGAACATTTCAGTTGCATTTACAATAGCAAATATGTTTTTTTTTATGTGTGCAACCTTGCTTGCCATTGGTATTGTCATTAGTCATTGTCACGACTTGCCGTGTTCACTAGCGGATAGTGACGTAGGTTTGCTTTTTTTATTGTGATTGAGAAGGTGTAAAACATGTATGTTTTTACTTGGGCTAAGAGGACAGAAGTTTAGTACGAGACCAGGAATAAAATAAAAAGAGTAAGGACCATAAGGGGTTACTTTATGCGAGTATAATTTGACTACATGGTAGTAATCAGTCGACAAGTCGCTTTCCTCTGCGCCAAGTGTTGTGGGGTCACATCTCACATGACAACACTGTCCTTCTTCTTCTCAGCCTTATTCCCAATATTACGGGGTCGGCTACGAGTTCAACCGGTTTTACCTGAATATCAATTCTTCTACGGAGCGACTGGCATCGGACCTCCACAACCCTAAGGGGGAACTGAAATTCGAAGGTTGAACTACAAGAACAAGGGGCAACCTCCGTGATCCACAAATTGTTGATCTGAATCTGGGTGTTCTTTATGTCCATTTAATTTGTATTTGTAAAGTCTTACGCGATACAGGATCTATATTTCTAATGTGGAAAATGAGAAATAAAAAAAAAGTGCTAGGTAGGAATTTAACCCACGTCCTAAGACTTGGCATTTAGGGTCATTAGCCCCTAGACAAATAGGCCAGTCAATATTGATGGCTATAATCTTGGCTGACATCTATATAGAGTTTATAAAACGTCAATATGAATTATTGTATGAACATCGTCAATAATACGAAGAAGCCATGTGACCTACTTCTCGACTAACTTATTTACGTCAGTTAGTGCAGCTCCACTTGTCATGTGAACTTATATAGATGACATATGTAACGATTTTTTTGCATAATTAGGTAGCAAACAAATATATGAACCTCTATACTGTTTAAATCAGCAATATTAATGCCCTTATGTGACTACTTATAACTAAGACTGGTATTGTTTAAAAATATACCTCTTTTGTTTTACACTATGGTAAAAAATATTTTATTTGTAATTGTAAAAAAAAGTAGCTAATCAAATTCTAGTCCCACTTTAATATAACCTAAAGCACGGTGCAGTATTTATGCTTTTATATTATATTAGAACGGAAGCAATAGTAAAATTATATAGCTAATACGGCCTCGGAGTCGCCTTGTGCGAAGGGCGTTAGTAGTGTACTATGAGTGCCAATAATGGTGTTATTATAAAAATAAATAACATTCGAATTAAGTTTAGTTGGTACGAACGAAACTTACTTGATTTGAGTTTGTTTAACGACTGTGTTGTAGATTTAATATAAATATAAATAGGAACATTGGAATCGTAAGTGGGACATTTTGTAGTGAAGACGATACCATGGTTATATAGTACTAACATTTTCACCTTATGTGAAGTGTGAATATCAATACACAAATTACAAATTTGGTCCTTCGAACCTGGCATATATAACATTTTCTGTTAAGACTATGTAACCCTAGCATTTGGCCCTCACCACGCCTTTTTTTTTTTTTTCTTTTTTATATTTCAGACATCTTACACACAACGTCATCTAGTCCCAAACTAAGCAGAGCTTGTATTATGGGTACTAAACTACTGATATAAATACGTAAATATACTTTTTTTTTGTGAATACATACATATTATACATAGAAAAACACCCAGACTCCGAAACAAATATTTGTGGATCACACAAATATTTGGTCTGACCAGGGAATCGAATCCGAGACCTCTTGATCAGCGGCCGCATACGCTAACCACTAGATCAACAAGGCAGTCACAATAATTGTGAATAATTTGTACACTTAAACAAGATTTATTTTTATTGTATAATTGAAAGCAGTAGCCATATCAATATCAAAAAGCTTTTACTTTAAAGAGGCCTTTGCAGGCACTTTCGAAACGCTATATTAATGACCTTTGTTGCGCGGTTCCAAAGTGCCATTCCTATGTAAAAGAGCCACTTAGAAAATCCATGAGTAACTTTAATAAAAAACGGATTTATTATTTTCGTGTACATTATTATTTTTGTATGCAACAACAACGTAAAACAGCAAATTAGTACCTAATTTTCAAATTAGTACCTAATTTTCAAATTAGTACCTAATTTTCAAATTAGTACCTAATTTTCAAATTAGTACCTAATTTTCAAATTAGAGTGATTTTTAAATTACTAGCTACCTAACTTTCAATGCCAGAATGATAATCAAAATAACGACAAAAAATGGGTGCAGACTTCAAATTCGGTAAGCAACTAGAACTTTTTACTTTAACTTTATCATCATCTTTGGTTTTGGATAAGTTAAAAAATCTACTAATTAAATGTTATGAAACACAGTTTAGACACTATTCTGTCGAATTCTTGGTTTTGGTTTGTAATTTATATTAAACACTTCAACGTTTTAGTGTGCTGCTAGAAGGGGAAGACCTAAATCTTACTACACTTACAATCCTGAATAATGAGACAATTTATAAACACTCTGGAAGCTGGAGATTGCTATCGTGGAATTAGAGTAAATCGAGGGACATAAAACTATTCCTCAGCACTATCCATAAGCCGACAAGGACAAATTACAAAGTTTTTCGCCACAGTTCTGTTTGCTAAGCTTAAATTCTTTACAGAAAGACCTCATTTTCTGCTAATGTTAGTCAAGTAATACTAGTAGAAGATTTTTTTTTAAGATCCACATGTTAATATCACTTTCTTATCAAATTAGCATTTCTAAGAATCTTCATAGGTCTAATATCTATTTCTGCAGTGGTGTATAATCGGCAGGTTGGGGTAACATATCAGCAGAACTTACCAACAACAGTGATACAGCGCTCCTGTAACGACAACTCTTTGGCCTTCTGCGAGATCTGGACGTAGCTGTTACTCTGCTCCTTAATCTGTTTGATGTAGTTACCACCTTTGCCGATGATCATGCCAGCTGTCGAATTCGGCACCAGTATCTTCACCTGAAAGATGTTACGACAACATTCAGTACACTGTATACACTGCACTGCAATACTCGGGAGTTAATGGTCAAGTGATTTGTGAAAATAATTGGGCCTTACGCATGTTATTTAACAACCTCAAAAGATTTTGGCCGTCTTTTGAATGTAGAAGTAGTATATAGGTATATTAAGATTTTCACTAATGTTATAAGTGCAAAATATTAAATCTGTCTGTCGCGTTCTCACGCCAAAATTACGGAACCGATAAACAAAATTTCATCATCATCATCAACAGCCTCTAACAGTCCACTGCTGGACATAGGCCTCTCCTTGAAAAGAAGGTATTGGCCTACTATACCACGCTGGCCAGACGGGTTGGTATAGGGTTGGTTTCAAGTTTTCCTTCTCTTTGCATTGGTGTCGTCTTGCGTAGTCTATCCCTTAGACGCCTTTTACGACACCCGTGGGATGAATAGGGGTGGTGACACTCTGTATTCTTAATCCGTTACCAATCAAATTTAATACACAGATATTTCTAAAACTCTAGAGCCTGAGAAAGGAGATAGGCTATTTTTTATCGAGCTAACCAACATATACGCGGGCGGAGCCGCGGACAAAAGCTGTAAGAGAGCGTTAATATAAGAGAGAGATTTAAAGTAGCCAAAAGATGTTATTTAATGGTAATTTATTACTGTCTTAATATCTGTTTTACAAAGATAAATGCCATTCTATATATCTATCTAAAGAATATTAACACTGTAATTATCTTTTTAACCTGCAAAACATAATGTGCCTACTATCTTTTTACGCAATTTAGTTACGTAAACAATAAAAGAGTAATTTGTAAAATAAAAAGTAAAATTTAATATTCAACGGTTTTCAGTTTTATATTACATTTTTGACAAGTCTTTGAAAAATACTAAATTGTAGTTTTATTTTAACTTTCGCTTCATTAAAAATGTAAGAGATAAATAATTTTAGCACGACTAAGTATGCATTACATTGGCAGGTGATTGAAATCAATATACACCTACTACATTATTTATATTCCACAGAGGTGACTTCAAAGTCGGCTGACGTGCTTGGAAATAATTATCGTAATCCCACCAGTCACTATGAAAATGACAGAAAAGTTACTGTTTTCGATTCTCGGATTTTGACATCGCTAGTGTTAGCGGTGACATAGCATACGATAAATTAGGCAGGTCGAAGGTTTGACAATTTAGGGTCTATAAAAATCACGCGTATTTATGCAAAAAATATATAAAGTAATAACTCTCGGAGATAAATAAATGCTAGACATTCATAGGCATTTCAAATATATAGTAAATTTCAGTCGGAACAGTCCTTTAAGGAGGTTTACGTAAAATTACACGTGGATTCAATAAAGGCATACAACCTGTCAGTTGGACGTTTTCCCTCAATAAACAGTAAACGTAATGTAAAGGAAAAAGCATTTTGACGGGTTTGGAAATTAATTAATTTTGGACGAACGCCCGCCCTTTGAGACTGGAGAATGTTTAACAGTTTTGAAATAACAGTACCGGCTCCAAGTTAGCGAGAAGCCGTATAACACTTCGTGTAAATAAAATTAAATCTGAAAGTTAGTTCTAACAAAATATGAAGACTGTTTCGGACATAGAACAGAGGCTGCAAGGAGGTATAGTAATATTTTCTGTCTATATTATCGGTATTTGTCCTTTTTTATACACACTAAATACATAAATATGTAAAGTACAAGGAAAGTGTAAAAACGCTTTTGAATGCAGGATAGCAGAGAAAAGTAAGGGCACAGTTCTAACATTACTTAACATTAACATTACTTATCAGACCTAACCTTGATGTCATGTGGATATTTTTTTATTTTTTGAAGTGTATAAGGGTCGGATAGATCACCGGATGGTAAGCGACTCAAAGATGCACTAGTGTCTCAACCCTACCTCATAACTTTTGACTCACCAGTAACTTCTTTCATTCTTTGAATCATCATCATCAAACCGTTGTAGTCCACTACTAGTCATAGACCTCCCCCAAAGCACCCAATCTGCACCCAGTAGGCAAATCCTACTAATACTATAAACGCGAAAGTTTGTGAGTATGTATGTATGTTTGTTGCCCTTTCACGCAAAAACTACATAATGGATTTTAATGAAACTTCACAATAATGTAGCTTATATATCCACGACGGACCTTAACACGGGCGGAGCCGCGGGAAAAGCTAGTAGCGTATAAAAATAATTTTTTATTGCTATGCAAAATAACCCCAAATCAAACGCTTCCAATTTTCTCCCGGCTGTAAAATACTTTATAGGTTTCCGATACGAGCAGATATTGTCAGAGGTCCTTGAAACAGCTTTATAAAGGCACAAGTAACAATAACTCTCATAGGATCAAATAGACCATATATGCATGAAGCTGTCCCATATGTGTACACACTGATTGCATTACAAATGACGTTGTTATCAGCGCAGCAATGAATTAAGCGATAATAGTGGAACGTGATTCGCTGGCCTTGTGTAGTCTTCAGTTCTGTATTCAAGCCACTGTATAACTTATACTTCAGTAGAACATCACTTATTCGTTAGTAGACAAATCTGTTTAGTGATACATCTCCAAAATAATAAGTTATAAAATTCAAAACATGGAGAAGTCAAAGTTTTACTTTCACTTACTCAAAAAGAGGTAAGGTTTATAATAAGACCACTATTTTCAGCTACACGATTAGCTTTATAAGTATAATTAATGGTCATTAATTATTTCTTAGCGATTCAACAGCGTTTTAATCATAAAATAATTAAAAGGTTTTACATTTCGTTGTGTAATTTAAAAAATTATTAACAGCGAAGTCTTTGTACCTTAAAATTACTCGTAAGATCGCATGTTAGCAGTTGATAAAAATTATATACGAGTATTATATATAGTATATATATTACAGTATTTCATCATCATCTAATAAAATTAAGATTAATTGTGATTTGTATCTGATAAACTGTATCCTTAATTCCTGGCTTTACCATGCCTTTTTAAACTTTCTCTTAAAGTAAAAGTTTGACGAAAGGTCAAATAACCTAAGGGGAAGACACCCTTAAAATATCAAAACCAAGCGAATTGAGGATATGATTTTATTTTCAAACACGGACGAAAATATTTCATAACTTCAAAGATAGTGTAGAAAATCACGATTTCTCTTCTTCCAAATACCGGAACGTTACAACATCGATGTGAGCATTGTTCTACGTCCATCGCCACTATGAAGCGGTAACTCATTTTAACTGGCAAATATTAGCGTTTTTACCGCGGATATCGTCGGTGTTTACTTAGCCGATGACGTCATAGAGTGTTATTCATCATTCGTGAAAATTAAAATGTAAATGCATTTTAACAGCACCTTATCCATTAACTTGGATATTTTACATATTTTTTGGTTGTTTACAGTAGCGTGTTTTTAGGGGTCAATTTGATCATCTTGAAATCACATCGGCTGAGTCTTCCTCATTGTTGATGCCTGGAGGCCGGCCGGCGAAGTGATTTTATTAAGAACTACATACTCGTATTTCTGGGTCCTACATCTCGCGATGGCATAACCAAGGAGCCAACGATTCCACTGGTTTTTTAATCCGTCAATGAAGACTTTTTTCTGTTAGAAGGGGTTTTAATCTTTTCAGTTGTATTTTTGGTATTTTGTCATCAGAAATCCATTTTTTATGACCTAAGTTGAAAAAAATAATAAAGTATGGAGGCCAGGTGGAGTGACGACTTGCGCAGGATGGTTGGCAGGAGCTGGACGCGAGAAGACCAAAATCGATCAAAGTGATGTGCAATGGGAGAGGTCTATGCCCAGCAGTGGACTGCGATGATTAAAGTATATATTCATTTAGTTAGATCCAATTTATTATAATGTAAAAGTTTTAGTGAGATTTTGTTAGGACGTCCGCAATAAATACAGTGATGACTACGAATTTAACGAGCCACACCTATGTATACATGTCAGTGGCTATTATACAATATAAAACACCGCCAGTTAATTAATAAATAGTAGTTGTTTACAAGTAGTGGATGTCAACACCTCTTTATATTACTTCCGTATGGTAGCCTCGCTGTACTTAATAGGCATGTTAAAGTTTTATGTCTTTGTACTATTAAGGTAATGTGGCCACGACAATTGCCTGGAGGCCTAGTGTGAGTTTATTTGATATCAACTCAACTGGAACATAGTGACCGCATTCGGCGTTACGTTCTTTCACCAACTGTGTATAGTCGAACGCGTTCGCTGTTAAGAGCTATTACATATGAAATAAACTCACACAAGGTGCTCAGAACACCGTGTGAATTTAGTCAATACGAGTGTCTGACTCCTTGAGCCTGGTGGTAAAACGACGTGTCTGATATACAAATGGTTAATATGCACGTAAACATATAAATAATACTACAACAATATTCTAGTAAAAAACCTAAAATGCGTTCATAGCCTAGTTTTCACAGAAGATTGTAAACAATCACCGATTTGGTACTGAGCTGATCTACTGTAGTTCATCTACAATGTGAACTAACATCCTTCACAGTAATAGCTACACGACACTACTACATGTAAAGATATTCAAGTGTGACGTCGCTAGGAAACAGTACTTCTGTATTTTAATGTCGATAAGACTCATTTAGATAACACATAATGTACTATTTACTTTATCGGAGAGCGACTTGAAATGAAACGGTTTTAGATTACATGTATTATATATAATATATGTATTTACTGTTAGTGGTATAAAAAATATTCACGAATGCCAATTAATTGACTTTCTAATTCGATTTCAAATTATCTATGAATACTTTGTGAAACTAACATGAAATTCAAAAAGAAAAATTTGAAACTGTACATTATACATTTGCGTTTACAAACATACATGAAGCGGACACAAATAACACCCAGACTCAGGACAACAATTTCTGGATCACACAAAGTATTGTCCCACGTTGACGTGGGTTTCAATCGTAGACTTGGCGTCCATGCAGTCAGTTTCGTTGTTGACATATTAACATCACATATTCCGAAAAACTAAAGTATTTAAACAAAACATTTTTAAATTTTTATATTTTTATCAGTCTTTACATTTAGTTCCTGATAAAGTTTCAGATAATTCAGTATATCTGCCTTAGAACTCTATTTAATGTTTATCTGAGGTATATAACCTTTTTACCAAACATTTTTGGAACAAAAATCTGCAGAGATGTGATATCATTTAATTCTTATTTTAAAAGTGCGAAGTGGAATTTGTCACTAAAGTAGCAAATGAACCATTTATTGTCTAAACGTTTAACTTCGTTGTTTCATAACAAGATTACATTTACTATTAATTAATTGAAGTTTCTCGAACAGGTATTACCGAGAATTTGTTCACTTTTATTTATTTATTTATTTATTTATTTCTTTTTGCACTTTGTACAACGGCGGACTTAATGCCCAAGGCATTCTCTACCAGTCAACCTTAGGGTGGTGAAGAAATCTTGTAGGGAGGTGCACAGATAACTAGTGTAAAATACTACACATACATAGATATATACTTACATACATACAAAGATAGACGTGCATACATACATACAAAGATACACATACATACATACAAAGGTATACATACATAGACATATACATACATACATACAAAGATATACATACATTATATATACATGCACTTAAATTCAAATATATAATATTCGTACACTATGACAACATGATATTGTGTTCCATCTATCGATTTAAACAATCAGCCATTTCGTTGAGAAGGAGAACATGTACCTTCTTTTTGAATGTATAACGGTTGGTGGACATCCTGATTTCAAGCGGGAGCGCATTCCATAGTAGTACTGCCTGGACAAAGAATGAAGAGTTAACGAAGTCGGAGCTGTGAGAGGGACATAAGAGAAGCAGATTATTTTCTGAACGAAGATTTCTTTCGTGATTAGAGGATAGATAACGGAGGTACGGGGCAAGGTATGTAGGAGAAAATGGTGAAGTGATAAATGAGAAAAGGGAGGTGAGTGCTCGTTGATTACGGCGCAAGCGAATAGGTAACCATTTTAATTGGGAACGTAAAGTAGACACATGGTCATACTTTCGAAGATTAAAAATGTATCGAATGCAGTTATTGAGAAGTCGGTCTAGTTTATTAAGAAGGTCTGCATTCAGGTCGAAATAACATACATCACCATAGTCGATAATCGGGACTATTAAGGACTGCATAAGAGTAATTTTGGTGTTAGGAGGCAGGAAGTTCTTCAGACGATATAAAGTTCGCAGATTTCCAGTTACTCGCTGACTGACGTGAGTAACTTGAGCTCGCCAATCAAGAGTCGAGTCAATGAGCAAGCCCAGATCTTTGACAACGGGGCTGTACGGAATAACTGAACCATTGAAGATGACCGGTGAAGTAGAAGTAATATCGAGTCTGCTCATTATGCGTTTGCTGCCAACTATGATCGCTTGACATTTGCTCAGGTTGACTGACAAACCAAATTTCATCGACCACGACTTTATGACTTCCAAGTCCCTATTGACTTCATCAACAGCTTGCGTTATGTCATCCACTCTCGCCTGCGAATATACCTGCAGATCGTCGGCATACAGGTGATACGCACTACGAAGCTGTTGGGTTAAGAGGTTAATAAATATTGAGAACAAAAGAGGAGATAGAATACCGCCTTGAGGGACGCCAGCAAAGAGGTCGCACCAACTCGAGGTCGAGTCATCACCACGAACACACTGCTGCCGCCCCTGAAGATAAGTGGAGAACCATTCCAGTGCCTCAGAGTGGACCATATGATATTTAAGGATAGATAAAAGAATTTCGTGACTGACGGTATTGAAGGCATTCGAGAAGTCCACCAAAACCAATACTGTGACTTTGGTGTCCTCCATGCCCTTTCTAATATCGCCAGTCACTTTAAGGAGAGCGGTGACTGTGCTGTGACCGGCCCTAAAGCCAGATTGTAGAGGGCTTAAAAGGTGGTTGTTGTGTACAAACTTTGAAAGTTGCTTGTGAACGCAGGCCTCGAGTACTTTAGAGAGAAAGGGGAGAATAGAAATAGGTCGAAAGTGTTCTGGAAGTGAAGGATTGTTATTTTTCGGAAGGGGAATAACGTGAGCCTTGCGCCACAGAGAAGGAAATGTTCCGGAGTCGAGAGAGAAGTTGATTAAATGTGTGATCGCCAAAAGGATAGAGTCTAGGATGGTAACAATCTTGCGACGACTAATGCCGTCACATCCCACGGCATTGGAATGGATAGATAGAACAATCTTTTGGATATCCTCAGGAGGCACCGGAGAAAATTTGAAAGAGTCAGTGGTGGGACTGGTGAGACTAGATATGTAGTTTAAAGTTTGATTTTTAGTTTGAGGATCTAGCGAAATTGTAGATGAGAAGTAACGGTTTAAATCATTCAAACTAATTGTGTTACTATATGCGATAGGTTGTTTTCTACCAACACCTAGGCTGTTAAGAAATTTCCAGATACTGGAAGAAGAAGAAGACTCAATGTTTTGGAGAATATGTCGGCGTTTAGCGTTGCGTATCACCTGATTGCATCGATTCCTTGCAGATTTATAAAGATTCCATTTATCTTCGCAACGATTTTTCTTGAACCGTAGAAATGACTGATCTCGTCGCCTCATAGCTGTACGGACTTCCTCCGTCATCCAAGTCGCCGGGGTACGTTTTAACTTCACTGTCTTAATCGGAGCATGTAGATCGTATAACTTGACAATGGTATCGTTGAATATGTCGAGTTTGTTATTTATGTCCGTGGCAGTTGTCATGTTCGTCCAGTCTATCCCAGCAGCATCTGTTCGCAACTTTTCAATATCCGTGCTTCGGAAACTGCGCATTCGTATAGTTTTAGGAGGTGATTTAGGAGGTTTTAGGATGTAGGAGAGGTAAATTAAATCGTGATGGGAAAAACCAGGAGCTGAGAGTTGGCCGTGGGAAGAGACAAAGTGTGGGGCTGAGGTGAGGATCAGATCTAGCAGGGTATCCTGGCGGTCTATATTGTGATGGGTGGCTTGTAGAGGCAGGACATGGAGGCTGGTGGCTTGGATGATGTGTAGGAGCCTGCGAGTACGACTTGAATTTAAGGCTAGGAGGTCAGTGTTAAAATCTCCCATGATGATGTGATGTGATTGTTCCGACCCCAAGGATTCCAGAACTGTTTCCAGACTGGAGAAGTAGTTGGCTGTTGGAGGGCAGTATACTACACCTTTTATTGGCCTACGGGAAGAGAAAACTTGGGATTCAATAGGTGTTAGTAACTTTGTGAACTAATAACTTTAACATTAATTTTCTTTTTCTAATGTTACTACAAGTTTGTATAACTTTGAATGTTTGGTTGTAAGACGTAAAACTGACGTAGATTGGCCTTTTGACATAAGACCGTGCTTAATAAACCTTTTTTTTTAACGCGGGGAATGCTTTTCGCACCATTTTCTTCGTGGGGAAGCCGAAGGGCGAAAGGTGGGACTCCCTATCTAACTGGGGATAGTCTATATATTATACTAATATTCAATATAATTGATATAAACACTTTTATTGATATTCAGGATCACTTTATATGCTTCTCAATGTAAATTCGGACTGTTTTCAATAACCTCTAGTTAAAACTGTAGATAGGTTATTGAAAACAGCCGTAAGATGTTAGTTGTCTTGACTGTTTGTGAGTCTTTGTGAGTTTGAGTCCCTACAAGGACAAATATTGCTTGATGAGTTGTCATTGACAGAATCAAGTAGCGTGCAATTGGAGAGACCTATGTCCAGCAGTGGACTGCAATAGGCTGATGATGTATTTATTTAGAAGTATTTTATGCCCGGCTGATGAGACAAATGTGAGTCCGTACAGTGGCGGAATCAGAAAACATGGGTGTTGTAAGCTGCTATAATAACCGGCCGAAACGTCCTTTTTTTAGATTGCTGTGTTTTTCATACGAATATTTTAATAACAGCCCCGAGGATGGAAGTGGATTATGAGAATCGTTATTGAGAAGTCTATTTATAGTAAGTATATACTTACTTACAACTAGTTCAATCGAATTCAGTTCTCCCGCAGGGTTGTGGAGATCCGATGCCAGTCGCTACTTAGAGCCGACCCCCACATAAACTTAGTAATAACAAAGGCTAGGAAGATTAAGATCATTTATAGAGAAAAGAAAATACATCTCGAATTTTCTAACCGCAATCGATTTATCAAATACCTAAAACAAGGGTCCAGAGATTAATATTAGTAAATCGGGGTACAGTGTCGTGGGTGTGGCACAATATAATATATCATAGGCTCAAATATACGGAGGGAGGAAAAAAGGTCCGGATATTGCACCGCTCAGGAAAGGACCACGAGGACCGACGCGGATAGCCGTGTCGTTATCCTAACATATACATTTTATACCGTCGCAATGTATTGAGGTTTTTGTGCGACGATAATAGCTAGGCTTTTGTAGATCATGTAAGAGATATTTAAAGAAAAATTTGTTGATGCCTGCGGCTCCGTTCGCTCACGTTTCATCCTTTATTACTTAGGGGTATAAATTTTATTCGGGGGGAGTTTGGCAACTAACATCGTGACAAGTGTTACATAACTCGATGCCATAAACAGCTTTGTATCAAAATATGTGTGTGTAATTTCTGTACTGGTTAATTATTCAAGGGTTTGTTATAATTACTGAATCTGGAATAGCAATTGACAAAATTTGAATTAAAAATTCTTGATGGCACCCA
Organism: Phragmatobia fuliginosa; assembly: GCA_932526445.1. Taxonomy (NCBI): domain Eukaryota; kingdom Metazoa; phylum Arthropoda; class Insecta; order Lepidoptera; family Erebidae; genus Phragmatobia; species Phragmatobia fuliginosa. Next base: position 19,231,174 of record OW052074.1, read on the forward strand.
TTTATCTATGGTAACTAGCTCTGCGGCAAACAAATGTAGTAGTATTGACTGCTAAAACCAAAGGGTCTTGGGTTCCATTTCCACCCAAAAAACTATCGTTTATCATAATAAATCGTTTATTTAAAAACATATGTAAGTAGAAATTGAAGAGTAGCTTGGTCTCCATTATGTACTATAGTGACATTTTAATATTCCTTCGTCTACCCTCCTATGGGGATAAGAACGTCAGCATATTTAGTTCTTTGTGGCTGTACTCTTTCAGTATAGTTTTAATTATATCCCTGGGAACAATACAGTTTTCCAGATAAAAGGATCTACTTGTGTTAATGTGAATATAAAATTTTATCATATTAGCTTGTAAAACTAAAATGTAGCTTAGCAACATTAAAGAGTCGACAGGGAATGCCAATGTAGAACTTTTTCGTCTGGCAAAAACAGAAAGAGCAAGAGTAGGATCTTTTAAAATATTACTGTCATCATCATCAACAACCCATAACGTCCCACTGCTGGGCTCAGGTCTAGGCCATACGTCCCCACGCTGGCCGAGTGCGGGTTGGGGACTGGCAAGACACGTTGTGGCTACGTAATCTTGCTGTTGGATGTTTTTAAGCCGCCCGAAGGCCTCCAACTAAGCTTCACGACTGCTATATTATGATAACAACCGGGACCGACTGCTTAACGTGACCTTCGAATCACGGAAACGCTCATTACATATAATGCCACAAACGGTCACCCATCTAGATCTGACCGCGCCGTCGTTGCTTACCCTTGGTGATTGTTTCCAATCACCTAAGGCCACTTGGCTATGAGCGCTTAAAATATTACTGAAAACCCATTAAAACTATGATCTTTATTAACCGTGGTCTTTGCTAGTATCTTAACTATAATAGTATAACTTATTTCTGCTTATAAAGTTGCTAATAGTAGTTCATTACTTCTAGTGAGAAATCGACCTTAATAATTTAAGTTTTATCAATTACGTCGGAGTTCAAGGCGGAGTATCCACGCGATGTTATTGAAACTGCCAGTCACTGTAGGGCAATACCACCATAATGGCTTTTGAAAGTATCGGCTATACCGATAAAGAATTGGGGTTCATGGAAATCTAAGCACATTTTTTGTGCTTTTATTACGCTTTTGATAAGTTATTGCTGTCTGTCCTATTTCTTTGAAAAGTGATTTATATTTTATAAGTTTTACTTATTGGGGAGTAGGTTTTTCGTTGGATTAAAATTATCTATGAAGAAATAAGTAATCTATGTGTTATTCTAATGTATGAGCTACATCACAGTCAAGTTTCATATAAATCCGTCCTGAACAATCATTCTTACAACCTCACTCACAAACTTTCGCTAGTTAGGTAGTAGCCGAAATACCAAATAAGCATGCTATGGCTATAGATTAGGCAGACCGAATTATCGTACAATCGTAAAATTAAATCGATAAGTTTAATGAGCACTTCAAGATTCCATAAAAAAAAACAATCTAATTCTAACATAAACACGTTACCGAAATCACTTTAATAAACAACTAACCAGTCTTAAGCACCCCAATTCTGGCAAAACGTTCCTAAATAAATAAACAAAATATTTTTCTCTATGAATACAAAGTGTAGGCGTACTATTGCGGGCCACATTTGCATGAGAATCGTCCGAAAATCGTCGTTAAATGGTTTTGCTTAGAGCGGTTGTTTGGTTTAATTATACCTTGTGCAAACATTGGCGAAAATGGTAGACAGTGAACGACTTTTCATTCCGTTAATTACTTACATGTAATAGAATTTTCATGGTAGTCTGATCAGTCACATTTTATGAGGGTAAGCGTGCGTAATACCCTGAGAGATATCCTTTGAGTGCATTGAAATTATACCTGAAGCATCTTTTTATAAAGAAGTTGTAGGGTCTTGGACAGTAAGTAACGACCGGTTACTATAACCGGTCGTTACTTGAAGAGGGACGAGGGCTTCTTCCCGATTGTACAGCTAAAATCTCTTTTTAAGGACCCAGATGCCCTTTTGTTGTTTGTAATAGGAATTTGTTGCCTTTCTAATGCCTACTTTTCGTGTTAGAAAGGCAGTATTTCGGTTTGTCTTTGGTGGGCCGTTTGGAAGGTGTTATTCGTCATTTTTAGTAGGAAATACAACAAGTGCTTTGTATACACATTGTGACACTGACTATTGTTTAATTTATCTAACAACGTACTGACATATTGCATTGCCAGATATGAGTCTATTAGGATAACATTACAAAAGAGATATTAAACATATATGTTGCATTCGTGGAAGCTAAAAAGGATATGTATGTATAAAAGATTGTGATGCATTGTGATGCATTCAATTCATTGTGGTTTTTATCTTTAATTATTAGAAGATACATCACAGATCTTTAACTAATATGTAGATGTACATAATAAATTTGTCTGAAATGTATCTTACGTTCAAGTCTCTATTGAGTATATTATCGACTTAGATCTATACCGAATTTTGAAGAAAGCTAATGACCTCTTAAATGAGTTATACCTTTAACCAAAAGCAAAATATTAATACATTTTTATTTTTATAACATACATATATACACTTCTTTCTGACTACTTTTTTTAAACATGCGAGCTTGCCACTCTGCTTTACTTTGGCTGATGGAAAACATGAGCAAAATTCAATATCGTGTCTCCTACTCAAAATTCTACTACTGAATAAATGCAGAATCACCGAGACGCTCAAAACCATCTAAAGTAAATGGTGCCATATATGAGAATCAAAGCTAAAATATTCGAGAACGAGGCATTGGCAGCTTTTTTTTAATTTTAGCATACCAAAGTGACTACTCTGCCTGATGAAAAGCATGAGAAGGATTCAAGAGTAGAGGCCACCATGCTCATTGTGAGGGTAGGCAATGTAGCAGGGTGACCCATACCATGGCGGCCTGGTTAGATAATTCTGCATCATTCGCCTGGCCTTCGTAGAAAGATGCAGAATGATTGGGCTAACGGTCTCACACTCACCAACGAAATACGTCAGCAAGAATGCTGTCATTATTAGGATGCTCTTCTGTGTGAGGGTAGTACTGCCTAGGAAGTTAAGTCCCTGCCGAATACTCTTTTATTTAATATCAAAAACTCACACATCATAATAAAGGTTACTTTTGTATGACATCCCATTTCTCTTGAAATTCGGTCTAAAGTATTATAATAGCCGTATTTTTATACAATGCCTTCAAAAGGGATAAAAGTGTAACATGTGGCTTCAAAGGGAGACTGCTCACATCACGACTGATTTACATACTTCAACTATAAGAGATTCATAACGGATTCTTCAGTCAAGCCCGTATGAGCATATACATGTGTGATTACACATACGACAATGCATTGTGTAACAAACAAACAATGTAGGAAGAACAAGCTGTGCAAATATGTAAATAAAACCGTTTTGGCAGCAGGGCACTTGGGTTCGGATGCCCGGAGGTTCGTGCACACAAATAAAGAGTGTAAGTATGTAATTGTTAGGTTTTTATTCCCCTTTCTCTTTGTACATGTAGGTTAGATATTCTCAATGAATTATGTAAGAAATTGTAGCTTGGCTTGGGACGTTATTGTCCCTTACGTGTGTTATAACATTTTATTTACGAAAAGGTTTTATGAATATAATAACAGAAACAAGAATTGAGAGTATCAATATTAATCAATCATGACAGCAGGGCTGAATGGGTCTGGATTTAGCGCGCGAGATAGATTATACCTACTCTGAAGTGACACAGGCTTTTACAAAGAATAAATGTTTGGTAAAGTAGACATTAAAGTGAGTGAGCCTGGATAAAAGCAAGGTTTTGTTTAAATGTAATAAATACTTATTTTATTAGCAAACTTTGTGAAGTTACTTAAAGACCTTGAGCTGTTAAATAGAGCGAGTGGAAACTAAGGAACTCAACCGATCGGCTCCGCAAACATTGCGGATAAACTCGTGAAAGATACCGTACACATTACCCTAATCCCTTAATCTCTATTAATACAAATTATCCGTTATATTCTTATTTAGGGCTTCATTTAAATAGCGACCATTTGTCTAGGCCCCCGCTTCGATACACGCTCACGAAATATGGGCTGCGTATGGGAGCCATGACATGCGTAATGCGATGATTGAACCTCCGCACAGTGTGCATGGATTTTGGAACGATTTTACTTATTTATGAGTTTTTCTGCTAGTCATTGGATTTAACAATGGCGGTATCACAATGATCTATGGTTTAATGTTGCCGAAGCGAAATTGGGTCGGTACATAACTTGCGTTTATTTCTTTTTATTTTAACCCGACTGCTACAAGTAGGGCTATGTTTTTAAGTGTTGATAATAGGCTGATGGAGTTAGGCTTGGGAATTATTTTTCTTTGTCTTGTTTTTAACTCTAAGTCTGTGAGTTTAAAGTTGAAAATAACACAGAAGCAATATTTAAATTTTAATAACGTTTAGGGTATAGGCTGTAGGTATGTATTTTCTTGCACCAAGTTTTATTATTTTATTAAAGTGTTTACTTAAATATATTCAAGTGCGAAAAATTAATGAAAAGCACTTATTTATAAGTTGTAACAGATTATTAGTATATTATTTTTTTTATATACATTTACTTCTATAATACTGTTACTATTCTATCATCACTTTTACAAAACAATCATGTTAAAAATATTACCGTAAAAAGGTAGAATGTATCAAAACTACTATTGGAAGGCCTTCCGTTCCGATTCGGATATTTTTCGAATTTTTGGAGTATGCTAATAAGGAGTGTCTAAATAAGCCTCCTTCGAAAATATTTCAAGTATACATATGTCCCTACTACGAATTTTTCTTACGGCCCTAACAACCCAACGAACATGACATCAGAATTGAAAAACTGAGCAGAGCGAAAACTTTTCAAATAGCTTTATTTGAAAACAGGTTTATTGGAAAAGCGATTTGAACTTTATATTGAAATTAATTGTAACTGAAGCGCGTAATCAGGGGACTTATTCTAAACTTTATAAAAGTGGGTGAACTTTATTGAGAAGTAAAATAAAAAGTTTCTCAAAATGGTGCGTTAAAAATGGTGGATTGAAAAACCCTCATAATTCTCTTTCTTTCTTACATAGGCTAGTAATATAGCGGCTCTCTTTTACTCTCTATATAATATGCTATATGACACGCGGAACTTCAGCTGTGCATTTGAAAAAAAAAAAACTTTTGCAATTACTAAACATTTTTCATTGAAGTGAAGGCGTGAGGCGCCTATGACCTTTCTCAATTTCCAAACTCTACACGAGTTTTTCAATTAAAACCCGCAGGTTTGGAGATTATTGTGTTTCATCATCATCATCATCATCATCAGCCTATTTCAGACCACTGCTGGACATAGGCCTCTCCCATTGCACACCACTTTCATCGATTTTGGGCTTCTCGCATCCAGCTCCTGCCAGCCATCTTGCGCAAATCATCACTCCACCTAGCCTGTAGCCTCCACACTACGTTTGCCGAGACGCGGTCTCTACTCCAGAACTCTTCTACCCCAACGGTCATCAGTTCTGCGGCTAATATGGCCAGCCCACTGCCACTTCAGCTTGCTAATCCGGTGGCCTATGTAGATGACTTTAGTTCTCTGACGGATAACTTCATTCCTGATACGATCCCTCAGAGAAACGCCGAGCATAGCATATTGTGTTTAACCTAACATATAAAATCTTAAGCTTCAATTCACGAGTGTTAGCATACTTACTACAGTGATATTTTTCGTGATAGAAATGGATAATTACAGCTTAGTAGACTTATGTTCAATCGTGGGTACATAATCAATATACTAACAACTGTTGATTTAATGGAAATTACAGCCATAACGTTAATCAACTCTTTTGGTGGCCGACCCACTGATAGCGTTGATAGCAACTATTCCGTTCTTGGTATTAATCGTTACAATTAGGACAGGGTTTGGATTCCAATCGCCTTATCAGATATCAATATATTTTTTAGTGTTCCGCAGTTCACTTATAGTTTCGTCATATCCGTCCGTCCGTCTTCGACTTAGCGTCCAAACGGCTAGTGCTAGAAAGATGAAACTTTACAAGGATATGTTTTTGTCACGTCGATAAAGTGCTACAATAAAATCAAGAAAAATATTTTTATTTAGGGTAATGGGAATGTTTTTTTCTTGCAGCTACCCTATTGTGTGGCGTATCATTACATTGGTCTATAAAAATTGTATGGTTGCTAAGACGATTTTTTGATTTAGGTATCCGTTAGCGACATATTCCACTTTAAAGGTCATATTTTTTTCTTAAAACAGGCCACCCCCAATAAGCCAAACGGCTGACTGAAAAAACTCATGATGGTACTCCATGTGATGTACTTAAAAGGAAAACTATAACGGCTTAGATTACTTTGTTAGGTCTCACTTGTAAAATACGCTAATTTGGAAAACTTCATCTAAAATTAACGAAAAAAAAAGTAAACATAACAATTATATATATATTGAACACGATGTTAAAACCACGTTCTATTATGGATGACTACGGAACCCTATTCGATGCGTGGTCTAGCAGGCACTTGTTCGATTTTTATTGTAAAGGAGGGAGGGTGTCTGATAGGGTCTAGTCAGCTAGTGACTGAAATCAGGCAAAGCAAAGGGTACATGAAAATTGCGAAATGGGCAGAAAAAGGGTCGTAATCTAACGCACATATTGAAATATTTCGGCGATATTAATGGATGATTCATGTAACAATGAGGGGAACTCGGTTAGGCTGGTGAATCGGATACCACAGACATATCGACGCGTACCCTGGAATTAGGTCATAAAGATAATATTTTGATGTTGGAGCAGATGGGGATCTTGTTAGGGAATCAGTTTGAATGACATAGGATATCTATACTAATTATAAATTATAAAGCTGAAGAGTCTCTTTTGTTTGTTTGAACGCGTAAATCTTAGGAAATACTAGTCTGATTTGAAAGATTCTTTCTCTGTTAGACAGTCAATTTATCGAGGAAAGCTATATATCACCACGCTAGGACCAATAGGAGCTGAGTGTTAATCAAAAAATGGGAAGATTATTTCTTTTGAGAGCTTCCATTGCGTGCGCTGCGTATATGGCTAAAACGTTGTTCCTCTTGAAAGTTCAAAAAAGTCTGCGACTTCTAAGGTTTCCGCGGTAAAAATCACGTTATGTTACGGGAAAAAGAGGACGCAGATGGAGTTGCTATACTACAGACAACTACTATAATATAGGCGTTATTAGCGGGTGTAATCAAGAATACTAATATTCAAGTTATATTCAAAGTTATTGTATGACTACGTATGTATTTCTTGGGTGAAAGAGCTGCCTTTACTTTCAGTATAAAAGTTTGGATAAGATGTTTTAAAGGATATACATAGTGTTATTACACCCATAACACACATCGCCATAAAATGAACGTACCCTATAAAAATAGATATACACCCAGTAGTCATTTTTTATTAAAAAGGTTGCACCTAAGAGGTAGTGTTGATGGATAAATAAACTATAGAAACGGACGGAATAACAACCATGAGAGTTTCTTAGTGTTGTATGAAGTGTATTTTAGTAGTTTTAGAATTAAATCATTCATGTGTGGCATTTATATCAATGACTAGAGTTCCGCAGTGTTGAAGCTAGACTAAAATAAAATTTGCTTTGCTGCTAAAATAAAAAGTCAGGTATTGTGCTTTATCAAGTACATTGCAATATTTTTTTTTTCATTATTGTTGACTTTCTACTTTAACTAACCAATTTAAAATTATAATTTTTTTTTCGGCTTTATCAAATACTTCGCAATTTTTTATTTTTCAATATTGTTAAGTTTCTACTTTAACTAACCAATTTTAACTTATGATTTTTTTTTCGAAATTTCATTCGAAATAGTTTCATTTTCCACATACCTGCTTATCTCTATCCTGAGGCATCTTAGCGTCGACACTTTCAGGGAACGGCTTGACAAGCTCCGGCTTCTCCTTGATCTTGTCCATGATGAAGTCCAGCACCACCATGATGCCATCTACGGATCCCGTAATAAGGCATGCCCGTTCCGTTGTACCTGGAGAAAAAGAAAATAGTATTTACTATATGAGTTTATACAATTTGCAACTAAGGCACATTAGGAAACAATTTTGGACAAGATTGTAAAACCCTTTCTATATAATCCAAGACCAAGGTCTAATAAAGTATCAGATAAATAGGGACGTGAATACGCACTGGAGCTAATCGGTTGGCCTTTCCTTCTTGTAGCGAGCAGTTAAAAATGGAACTTACTACCAGCTCACGTGTTTTCTTCTCATTATGACCCCGGGTCCTTTGGCCTGGGCTTGCGGCATAGGGTGGGTAGCCCATAACCACACTGCCTGCATTGGCAAAGAGTGTGGTGGCACCCACTCTTAGATTCTACTTATGCTTTCCATCAGGCAGAACAGAGTCACCTTGGCAGGCTATTAATAATAATATTTAAAAATACAGTACAGTATTCGTATCACAGTTGCAGAAAACCAAAGTTTTATAGTTAAGCAGACTCACAACGTGTATTGAATGCATGTTTTTCAATTTAAATAAAAACTAGCCAGTCAAATAAACACATCTACAAACAAGAGTGTAAATATAAGCATAGGTAGGTACATAAAATAATTCTATGCTACTAAAAAATCCAGTTTAACCTGAATTCGCAACAGTGTTTGTAATAATTCAAAACGAATTGCTAGATATTATCATACCTTACCTACGTCTGAATTTAGTATCTATCTATATGAATTATGACCTAGAAATACATTTAAAATCAAATACATTTCTTTCAAAAATGATATTATGAGTTACTATTGTTTGTTGATAGAGGGCAGCACAGAACAAAACCTCACCTAAGTTGGAAGATATTAATGTGGGAAGGAAGAAGGAAAGGAGTGGCCGCGAGTTTTTATTGCCATGTTCTTTTCTCCGGCTCTACCAATTGTTTGCGAACATGGCATAAATGTACATGTAGAATCTTGACCTGTCACAAGAGATGTATTGCATCCTAAGTGAATAAAGAATTTTGAATTTGAATTTGAAGCTTAAAGGTATACAAACGACGGTCATTCATTTCAATAATGTTAATTCAATAAAGATTTTTGTAACTTCACATCAAATGCGAGTTATTACTTAAGTATTATATAACTGTGTACAATGTGTTCGTTTGCGATAACAATGCAGTTCTCCCGAGTCAAATCATATTACGTGTGATTGCGATGGAAACTGCACGCTTACGGACGGAGAAAGTGATGAAATTGAGGCAGAAATCAATTTCGATGCTGGGATTTCAACATTGTTAGTTCAAAATCAATGACAAATGTACAGCAGTCTTGCCACGAAAAAAAGTCTAACAGTGGATTCTTTTCTTTGCTCCGCTTGCCCGGTGGCCTATTTTCAGAGTCCCTGTTTTGCAAAAAAAGAAGTTTCAAAGTAGATATTTGCCTGCCTGCCTGCATCTTTTCATGTCGTCTACATTGGTTATATAATTACTAAAAAAGGTATTATAATGATTGGTGTATCAAATATTAATAACATTAGCAAGGTAGATGGACAGCCTTGACTAGCTTTATACCAATCAGCACTTAATGTAGGCACTCCCAAAGTAATCTATTAGCCTATCAGAAACCGTTCGGTCCAAAATCAAAAAATCAAAATCAAAACCATTTTATTTCAAATAAACCATACAACGGCACTTTTGAAACGTCAAGTAGTCAGTCAGTAGTCAGTCGTGAAGCTAATCGTCTGTTCCAATTCGTAGATCCTATGGAGAAGAACAGACAAGAAACTCCATGGACACTCTTTTCCAACATTGTTTTTACAATTTTTGGTTACATTGTTTAAGGCATTTTATTAAATGTGAGGACAATGTAACGATGCTGATATTTACACATGTAGTGTCCAAAAACAATTAAACAATAAATAGAAGTTGTGAGATGACCAGCCCCGACTGGCGGCGCCCGTATCACGAGCATGACCCATGCACCAGCCATCGTCCAGTTCAACCATATCGTAGGGAACCGAACGACCCGCTACACACGCCACCGCCAGCAGGACTTTTACCAAGAATAGACCACTTGATTCTCAATTTATTAATAACCCCAAAAATGATGGATGTTATTAAAGTAACCACGCAAATATCGTACTAGTAGTAGGATAATGTTAGAGTTTTTATTTTACGCACATTCTACATTCGTGGTTTAAGTTCAGACAGATTAAATCGCCAATGGTCCTTAGAATGATGAGGGAAACTACCTATAAACATGTTTAACGCATAACGTAGGCGTATAATGAAACTTGCAGTCTCCGAAAAAGAAATATGACTTTATATGCTTAGATTAATCTTTACCATTTGTTGATATAGGTTTTATAACAGTGTTGGATATTATAAATTTGATAGATTTTATTAATCTCTGATATTTTACAACCCACCTTTAAAAATGTCTCTCATTGGTTTCTCAGCCATTAATCATCCGCTGAGATACAGCCCTGATATCATATTAAATATCTTTTGAAAAAAATATATTCAGTAACAAAACTTTGTTCAAACTCGATAATTTTGCTGCGTCGATCTCATCAGAACATTATGCCGGTAAGTACTTTCACAGTATCACAGTATTCATTTAGGTTCATAATCACAAAGTTGTTCTCAACGAGAACGCTTAAGTTTCGTAACAAACGACTTCAGAAGGAAACAGCAAACTTATAATTGTGTTACGCACTTTGCTTCGAAGATCTTAACAAAGTGAACTTTAAATACGTATTGATTTAAACGAGCAAAGAGAAATAGGGCCAACAAAGAAGGGAAATAAATCATCTCTGCGGGAGAATGCTGAGAGCAAACAAGGGGTGAGGATGACCAAAAATATCCCAATAGGGTTTGTTATTTGATTCCAGGAGCCAATTACCCTTATTTGAAATGACGAGATTCTGTATTATTTGGATGATCCAGTAAGCCAATACTGAAAATCTATAGTTAAATGCGAGTTTACTTCGTATTTATTTAAGGATAAATCTAATGTTTATTTTAATTGCTTTGGACTGTCTTTAGTATATTAATTGGTTAATTAAGGAGATTTCAGACCTTATTTAAAAAAGAGGAGGTTTATACTTCAGTTGTATTATTTTTGTTTTTACCCAAGAACTCCCGACATTCATGAACAGAATTCGAAAGTTATATTTGTTGGTTTGAAGATTTTTCGCTATTTGAATTAAAAAAAACCCTGAAAGTAACAAAGCTTTATTAATTATCAATATAGAAAATAGAATTACTCAAATATCCAAGGGTCTCAATTGAATTAGCATGGCATTACTGGTAACCGAATTAAGGGCAATGGCTTTGATATTACCAGCATATGTAAATAGCCCGAAGGCCCTAAGTCGCGAATTTACAGTTCAAATTTACCCAAATCCCTTTCAGTGGTGGTAAGGAGGGGGGTTAACTAATCTGTGTTTAGTTGGTTATCGAGGGCGTGTGGCGTATTCGCCATGGGCCGGGTGTGTGGGCGTTATTGATCGCCCCAGTCCTCTTTGTTGTCCAAATGAATAGCCGAATAACAAATAAGCTCCCGTTATGTGTTTGTGCCAACTTTTATTGTGATTTCATCACAGTTCCTTACTGTTTCGCTTTGGGATTAATTATAATGTTAGTAATGCTTATTTAGGAAGGCTCTTTTAAATCAACTCATAGTCAATGAAAAGGATAATTCTTTTATAAATTTTATCAGTTTTTTAAAAGTATACCCCCGAATATGACATCGTAATTTTAGACATTTTTGTAATTTTCAGGAGCGTAGAAAAATCAGAATGGATTATAGAAATGCATAATATTTTTTGCATGAAATAAATACTTATGTTTTTTATTAGACTTAAAAGTTACACGCTTTTACTTGCTGGTGTATTTCTGAGATAATCCGACTAGGCCTGACCAGAAGCGGAACCATTCTTCACCGATTTTCCGCCTCGGTGAAATACATGTCATAGTTTTTTTTGAATTTTCTTTCGTAACTAAATCCATGAAAGCGGAATGGAAGACAAAAACTATTCAAAAATTCATATATTAGATACATTTTTGTACCCTGGCAGGTCATAAGATCTATGTACAGGACTATTTACCGTACGTACAAAAGGCTTTAGTTTTCTGAATACCATCTACAAAAATATCATATTGTACAAATAATTTTCTTCACATATATGAACTACAACAAGAACATATTTGTTCGGGGAATTGCAGTTCGAAATATCATTTTCTAGCTTTTAAAATCGAAGTATTTTTCAAATTGTTTTCTTTCATTCTCATTCGTGAACGTCTCAAAGGGCGGAAGCAAATCAAATTGAAGTAATAATGTTTCGAAAACAGCTGTATTTCTTCCACTATATTTACTACCCTTGGGATAAGAAATTTCAGATTGAGATTTTCTTTTATAGTGCTCAATAAAAATGATACATTCTGAAAAACTTTGTTCCAAATATTTCTAAATAGCTGTTTATAATTCCCAATGAACTGTATTTCTGTAAAGAAAATATCCATTCATTTTACAAACCAATTCTTTTTCATCATTAGTTTTTCTCAGTCAGTAACATAACCAAAAAAGATTTTAATTGTATTGAAACAAATATTGTCGTTATATAAGTTGGTATTAATTAATACCTTCGCACCAAGAATAACTTTGTGAGTAATTTGTTCAATATTTTTTCTAGAGTTAGTAATATTCTATGGAATTGCACTGACTTAGTACTCATTGATTCCCGTTTTAAGCGACCTGCATCTACGGTCAAGCGAAACATTTTTACACGGTCGAATGTCCATTTGTTTCGAACATCCCTACTCCATCGCTACGTATTAAAAAAAAACCATGTCTGTGACCATAATTAATTTGAATTATATCTGAATTATAAAGACTATAACTTTTGTAATCACGGATTTCGCCAAGGCTACGATACAATGTTAATTTGACAAAAGATTATCTATGCTTGTGTGTGTCAAATACGCGGTAGTGTGTGTGACGTTTTATTTTTTATACAAAAATTTCTTCTTGCGCTCCTCCTTGAACTATCATCATCATCATCATCATCATCAACAGCCTTCAACAGTCCACTGCCGGTCATAGGCCTTTCCTTAGGACGGAGGTTTTGGCCTACTATAGCACGCTGGCCAGACGGGTTGGTATAGTAGACCAAATGTTTGTAATTTCATACTCCTCCATACACGCAATTTTCGAACAGAGTGGTACAAAGTTTTTGCTTAGCTTATTAATATTTAAAAAAAATATTACACAACTTTCGTGACTAGATAATTACTTGGGACGTATCTCGACATTAGATATTTACATCACAACGAACAAATCAAGCTCATAATCACGTACAATTTAACAAAACAAGATAACCAGTAACGAAGCAACTATTTATAAACCGTTTTGAGTGATGAGCTAATTTGTTCTATGCACTGATGCAACACGATTACGTGGTCACATCACTTCACATGTAGTGTCTCGATGTAGTACGATACAACATCTGAATACTAATAGATACCTAATTGGCTAAGACAGCAAGTCAATGCTAATTTGTACTGAAATAGGAGAACTTCCTAGGGATATTCACGCTCGCAACAAGGAATAGACCCCCGACACACCTCAATTTATAATAAAAAAATTAATTATCATAATTAATTAAGATAATGTTAATTACTTCAACTATGCGGTAGTATATTTTTATATTAAACTAGCCAGCTTACGAGAGGAGGTAGAATAATTATCTTTTCATGTAACTGGCGAAAAACCTTCTTCTGTTATTTTAACTGGATCACGGAAACGTTGTATAGTCTTTGTAAAGTCTCAAATTAAATATTAAGTTCTTATTACGATTGTTCTACTTCGTCTTGAGATGTATTTATGGTTTTTTTCATTTGTAATTATTTATGTTGTTCTTTTCCTACAGATTCTTAATTTATTACCGAGTCCCGCATGTTTTGCGCGTTTATTGTCTAAAAACACGAATAACACCGTGGAGCGAAGCTTGCCTAAAAAAAATTTGCCTAAGTTACTTCTTATGCCATCAGCTATTTGTCAGTAAAAGTTCCCTCGAAATCGGTTCGGCCGTTCCAGATATTAATCGGAACAAACATTCTGAGACAAAAATCTTTAATAAGTATTTACTTTCAGATGCATTCAGTAAAAAACTTATTTGACAAAACAAACTGATATTCCAATCTTATTTATTTGTATACATATATAGTATATAGTACTGTTATACTGTTTAGAATATTGTTCAGTAGATAAATATGTTACAATAGTTTTATGGATTACAAATTCCGACTTACGAAATTATATTTAACTAAATATTCAACAAGCATGTCAATAAAATATTCGTTGGGTCATTTTGGAGCTTATCGCGTTCAGCCAGACCGAAGCGGTGGGGACTTCGATCCCCGGCGGTAGTGATAATGATTAGTACATGCAAAGTTTATCAGCCCACATGTTACTTCTTTAATCCAGTTAATCGGCTGTGGATAGAAAGAACAAATTACATTTACGTTTGTAATTTATTGCTGGGTTGAGATGTGGCATATGAGGCAATGAGTACTATTTACGAAAGAAGTAAACTTAGGTAATTAAATTTCATCGTAGTAAAAAAAATTACTTCTATACAAAGTTTCTTTTAAGAAGTTTTTTATGCACGACCGGTATTTTTTTACTATTTAAGGTACAAGTAATTAAATATCCATACATATAAACTGGAGTTTGTAATATTTAATAAAATCATTTTTACTAAATGCATATGAAAGTATAATATAAGACATAGTGTCTGTCTGTTTGTTTCGGTTAATCTCTGGAAAGGATGGCCAATGACATTAGGGGTATCATAACCTAATTTTTTTAAGACTAGCTTCGTTCCGTGGCTTTACTCGCGGGGACTTAGTGTTTAAAGAAACCGTATAATATAGAAACAGTGTTATTTTCCATACGTACATATTGCTAACATGGTAAAAGTATTATAAATAGTACACGGTAAGCATTTTGAACTTCCATGGCTTCGTCGATATTACATCGGAAGTGTGTCACATACGGTGGAGTATAACCTGCAATTTTTAGTACAATCAACCTACAGGTATAAAGCGCCGTCAGTCGTATACGTTGTGAAAATTGCAGCTGTGATAAAATGGAATTACTTTACGTAATTTTAGAGAAATAAACGGTTCCCGACGCTCAACAATCTTGTAGACTTTTTACTTGGAATAACAATAATTGAAATTTAGCGGTTTATGGCGAATAATTAAATGTAGTTGCTTACGAAACTATTTCAAACTTAAAACTACGATTATTTCCTAACTTCGGTGTACTTTTATAGCCCACGTTACTTAATATTTTTTTATAAAAAAAATCAACAGCGGGTGATCGTCGATGTAACTTCTATGACTGAGAATAAACTAATTAAGAGAGATAGCTATGATTTAGTACAATGGACTGGTTTGACTGGAGTGTAAAGAGCAGAGTTCAGCAATTCTTGTCATGGCGTTAGCCAAACAAGGAGCTCAAATAGACCAGAGATCCACTAGCCTAATCAACTCATAATATATACTTACCTTGTACAAAATGTAAATAAATAAATAAATAACATAAGCTTTAGACACCTTGAGTACCACATGTTACGTTCTTGACATTCAAATACGTATAAAAAAATCGCATAAACATGAATTTAGTAATCAATAATTAATTGTTTAAACAACGTCTACATCATTATATAATAAACGGTATTTTTACTAATTCTCCCCACCCTTACTGATGGTATTTCTATCTTAAAATTTAAATGGACAAAACATTAATCGCTCTCAATAAAATAATTTCTAATCTCTTCTAAACTTCTTGAATGACAAAATTCTGAGACCACGAACAATAATACAACAGAATGAACAACTTCCTTCTTTTATTGATGCCGGTAAAAATACGTACTGTAAAGTATCGGAATTATACAAGTTTTTCACTGATATAATAACAAGTTTTTCCTGTTTTATATCTAATTGTGCCGTATGTACAATGTTGCTAGAAATTATTGCATGATATAAATGTATGTACTTATTCTCTGAAAAACATTTCAAATTTAAAGGAGTTCTGTTCTCACACCTACAGCACTACAACAGCAGAGTTGTATAGGTGGTTTAGTTCTATAATAAAAGTTGGCCAAGTGCGTGCCAGGCCATCAGGCCAGGCTTTAAACTTGAATAACTCGCAAACGGATACCTTAATTGAAAAATAGTTGTAGGAACCTCGCTATGTTTTAAAAAGACCTATCTAATGATACCCCACACGATGGGGTAGACGCGAGAAAAAAAATCATCCTCACATTACGTGTAGAAGAGGTATTATTTTTCGTAATTTTATTGTAGTACTTTGTCGACATATTTACAACACATATTCATGCAATTTCATACCAACCGTTTGGGCGGTAGGTCGAGTACGGACGGACATGACGAATCTGTAAAGGTTCTGAATCATGAACTACGGATCCCTAAAAAGTGGTCTTTGTTGGCATTAAAAACAGCATGCCTCTTACTCGTACTTCCTATCAATGCGTTAAACACAAATTATACAAATAAATTAACCAAATATAAAAACTATTTGGGAAGACAAAAGAAATTCATATTCTCTGTGAGGTCATATAAGATACCAAACATTCTTTAACACATTCCAGATTTCTAAACAAAGCAAGAGTAAATAAATCCTTGTCATTGGCTCTGCAATTGTTGCCAGTGTCCGACCGTGTTGGTCTGATGTAGTCTGAACTAATACAAACGCAGTAATGTAGACTTGTAATTAAAATCTAAGATCAAAGATAATAATTATCTAAAAAGCCGGTTTCCCGCAGTCTAGTATTAAGTGCGCAAATTCCAGTCACATAAATTCTGCAATTTGAATACACTTTGAAGAAAAACATAAAATGTTTACGTCAAAGGATTTCGTTTTCGCCAGAAGTTGCGTCGTCATCGCAGGAGATCAAGGAATGCAGAGAACGCTGCCAGATATATCGAAATGCGAGTGGGGCAGCATCTGTTAGCATAGGGGTCAGGTATAATACGCATTTTGTTTTTCTATGTCACCGTTTGAAGAAAATGTAATAAGATAGATATGTATTTATGCCAGCTGCGTTTGGTTTGGAGGTAAATTAAATTTTTCACATGAGAAATTATATAAACTACTTCTACTTATTCTGATTAAATATTCAGTCTCAGGGTTTAGCGGAACAGGTATGTTACTCCAACACAAAGAAAGATTCTTTGATGCGAGGAAATCAGTGTGATAAATTTTTATTGCGCGATATGTATTTCAGAGTTTATCATGTTTTTGTTTGATGACATTGAGTATTTTGTTAGTTTCTGTGGAAGGGTCTCAATCTCTAATACTATCATACTATATTTAAAGGTTCCGTTGTTAATCCTGAAATTTGTTATTTCGACGCCCAATAAATCGATAGGCATCAATGTAAGTGTAACTACTGACGTAGTGGAAGCATCAGAAATCCTGTACCTGGTTTAGCTGATGCAGTCAAGGCCACCACATCTTCAAATGTAACTAGTTTGAAACAACTTTCTTAATGTAACAAACTTAAATACAAGTAAAGAGCACCATCTTTGTACAAACCGGGTGAAATTATGCAATGTACAGTTGTCGTACAACCGGTCCGTTGAGTAACTCCCTTGACCTTGGCGGATAGGAGACTGCTGAAACTAATTCTAAATCGTAACACTAAACATTTACAGATCATTATCGCTTGGATATTCCACTAGAACGTTTGGTATTTGTCCAATGCTGTGATAATTGAGAACACTAGGCCACATATATCTATCTAGTTAGACACGTTGGCCATGTGTTGGCAGTAGTGAAATCTGTCACCGCATTTGGACGCAAATGTTTGTCTTATTGCTTTATTAATTTAAATAGTCTAATGTTAGACGGGGAGACACAGTAGGTAGGTGAGTGTGTTTTAAAATGGACGGGTAGGTCAGCACGGTCATGGCAAGGCCGCCGTCATAAAGCAGATTATCACTATTATCCAATTATATACGCTGTTGAGTTATTGTAGTACTTCGTGTGAAGACACCCGTTGTTTATGCAGCGGTTATGAAACGCTGTGTAGTGGTTCGGTTTGTAATAAATCATTTATGCGCCAAATGTAGGTCAACTATCCAGAACATTTTTTCACATAGTATTTTTCATAGCGTTACTGTTAGTCTTGTCATGTCGTTACAAAAGAATTCGCTGAGAATTTTCACAATTGCTTCGTAAAATATTTGTGTTTAGAGGAATCTGGATAAGTTAATAATTTCTACTAGCATATTTATATTTTTGTTTGGCAATAGATGGCAGCACTGGTCGATGAGATTCTTGTGTAAACCTGTTTCACAAAACAGATTTTGTTGCGTGTTAATTAATGGGATGCGGAATGACTCGAAATATACAATTGTACATTTATTTATGTGATTCCAGAACTGTTCAAGGTAATGGGTGTGTCTAGATTGCAATATCGTGTTCAACACACAAGTTTGTAGAAACAGTTGCATTAGTTACACCTATTCTTCAGACTGGAAATGGCACAGAACTTACTGTTGACATCATTTTGAAGTAATAAGTAATTTTGCAAGTATTTGAAATTAAGGCACAGTGAACAAAATGCTACCCATAATAGACATAATAAATTCAAATCCATGCTTGCTTTAAATGATTGGACCGATATTAGATTTGTGAATCGTAAACTGAAAACCAGATAACAAAGAGAATAGTAGGTAGCATATTCCTCGTCCGTGTGTTGCTTAAAACAAATATTTGTATATCGCTGTCTTAAAAATTAAAAATAAAAAGTAATTAATTATGGCGGAACAACGTGTTGAATTCTAATTTTAAATATTAAAATGCTAATACTAAGAAGATAAAAACAAAAGTGATCCTTGCAACACAAACATTAGAGCTCATTAACGAGTGTACGGTTGACAAAAAAATCACTAATGTCACGGTGTCAAGAAGTGGTATGTATATTTTTGGGTCAAGGTCTTTTGATCCACGCCAAGACGGTTGCATGCTTGATATTTCGATACTTCTACATGCGAGTGACAGGTGATGACTGACCTAAAGAGTTTTGAATTAGGAAGAGTTCTAACTGACAGATTGTGTGGACTGTAGGCTAGTTGAAGAATAAATATTCCTTCGGTTTCTAACTCAGTTTTGGCTTTCTAAGTTTACAACTTTAGAAACATAGGAGAAGACAGGCATTCCGGAAAGAAAAATAACTAGTAAATTAAGGCTAAAAGATATACATTTCTAAGAAACAAATATTTAAGTTGGCTTTAATGTCATTGGGTACAGGTCTTTAGCCGCAGTTTGTTTTTATACACCACAGAAAGCCATCAAGGAACAGAAATGGTTGAGATCGAAGATGTTCCTGCTGCTGCAATCTGCAGAAGTAATAGGAACATAATTGGTAGAAACATATTATATGTACAAGTCTCAGCACGTAAGACTGTATGTCGGCCAAACTCGTCACGATATATTTTGTCTAGTACAGTCACGTCCTAAGCTTTTTTCTAAACCACTTAAAATATTTAAGGTTGGTCAAGGTGATTACTATTTAAATATTAATTGGTAAGATTAGAACGCGAGATAAAATTACTCATTAATATTGTATTTCTTCACTTAGACTCATCATCAAAGTAAAAATATGATTACTATTTGAGTTGAGTTGCAGATCGGTAATCTGGTCCAGCTCTTCCACTATGGAAATAAACTGCAGTCAGAGTTCTCGTAGAGACGTTCCATTACTGTTAAGTGATGTTACTGTTCTACTAATAAGTTAAGTAAAACACTTTGTGGTAATGGATTAGGAAAACGAACTAACACCACTCCTAATACGTGGTAGTGTGAATGTCGGATTCGAATCGCACGCAGTCGCACGCACTAGACGCAGGAGAACCAGATGCACCCTTGGAAGGAAATCGTCAGAGCCCACAACTAGAAGACAAAGAGTAATAAAACTTATACAAACCTAAAGCCAAGTGCTATGTTCCGCAGTGTGATACTAGAGGCCGTTGATAAAAGGGAAAATATTATAGCAAAAGATTTGATGTCGAGAAGGTTCATGATCATATTTCACTTTGCCAAAATTCAATTAACAGATTGGGCTTCTACAAACAACCTTAGTTTGTTTAATTGTTATCTTAAGACAGTGACTAATTAAATTCTCCGATTTTAGTTACTTGGATGAGTGCCATGTTTTATTAATTAGATCAATGTTTAGGCACTTAGGAGTGTACATCTGTTGTACAATGTACCTATCCGTAGATAGAAAGGTTTTGGCCTACCATATATACGCTGACCATTCGGTTGGGTATGGGGTCTGTTCCAAGTTTTCTTTTTCTTGTTGCAGTGTTCTCCTGTGCCGAACCGAGTGGAGCGCTCATAGCGGAGTGACCTTAGGTAATTGGAAACAATCACCGAGGGTAAGTAACGACGGCGCGGTCAGACCTAGATGGGTGACCGTATGTCGCATGATATGTTATGAGCGTTTCCGTGATTCGGAGGTCACGTTAAGCAGTCGGTCCGGCTTAAAAACATCCAACGGCAAGATTCCGTAGCCATAATGTGTCTTACCATTCCCCAACCCGCACTCGGCCAGCGTGGGGACATACGGCCTTACCCTCTCTAAGAGAGGAGACCTGGGCCCAGCAGTGGGACATTATGGGTTTTTGATAACGGCACCGACGGGATGAATAGGGTACACTTTGTATTCCTTATCCTTCACCTTGATGGATGGTTATAAAACTAATGAGTTGTTTTATGAAAGAAAACATAGTAATCGTTCATAATTATACTTTCAAATGACATGTTGTGGTTAAGGAATTGACCTGTATTGTTCTATAATACCTTTTTGTTAATCGTAGTATAAATAAATACTAATTTATACATTATTTTTCAAAACAAGTATTGGATTAACCACATCAAGTTGTTTAGATAGCTTTAAAATAACATTTTATAGCCCGATCAAATAAATTAGAGGTGGATGTGATTTAATACTTTTATAAATGATAAATGATAAATGATATTTATTTCTGTAAGTAAATCTTTTCAGACATTTTTACAAGTCGGACTTATAGCTAGAAGACGCCGGCATTTCCTACGACTCACTCTGGGAAGAAACGCCGAAACAAACCACAGAGGTGTCTTTTTTTCTTTTTCTTTTTTTAAGTCCGTGTACAATATTAAAGAGAACTATGTGAGTGCAGTATAGGGTCTGGGTTGGCCTTTTGAAGAAAGAACCATAGTTTTGAGTCGACCTGTCCATACAGACGGCACACGGGCCCCAGCCATCGTGTAGCCTAACCGATGTAGTCAGGATCCACAACCCGGAACACGACACTGCCGCCAGCAGGACACTTTTGGATAATGGTGAGAAGTTTCGAAGGATTTCCACTTAATTGTTCCTATTGAAAGAACACATTTGTAAAAGTGTGATAGAGAGAATATTGAACATCAGTAGGAAGGAGTAGCGTGTCCCATATTCCTAAAAGTCATTGAATTTAAATCAGACAAACACTTGCCAATACAGGTGTTGATTTAAATTCATCTGAGCGTCATGGAAAATAACATTTTGCATGTAAACTTATCACTAAAGGTACAGGTACAACTTTAAATCTTTATTGTTTTAAGTTTTCATTATTGTATTTCATCAGAATTTATTAACCGACTTCAAAAAAAGAAGGAGGTTCTCAATTCGTCGGAATCTTTTTTTTTGTGTATGTTCAGCGATAATTTCGTCGTTTATGAACCGATTTCAAAAATTCTTTTTGCATTGGAATGGGTGTAGCTTAGCTTATCGTCACCATATCGGGATCTGATGATGGGATCCCAAGGAAATCGAGGGAACTCCTCAAATATCAGACACAATTGTCGCGATTTGGGTACTCAGAATAGTTTTTTTATGAAGTCGGTTCCTTTTTGTTAAAATTATTTAATTGTATGTAATCAGTATGTATTTTATCAGCATTTTGAATTTATTTCGTAATACAGGTTACACTTTAACTTCATACATTCTGAATCAGAGCTGCCGCAGTTTGAAACCACTTAAGTAGAATGACCTATATTTGCTAAAAACGCATAGGTCAAGACGCTAATATTTTTCAAGGATAGCAGCATAGCATTCCTTGCAGGCATTACTTAAACATTTAGTTTATACATTTCATGTCATCAAACATTTAGACATGATATATATTTTCAGCTAAATTTGAGTAACTATCTACCATACTTGTATATTGGTATAAGCCTTGACCTGCTTTTCATCCGTATTTCCAACCATTGTTTTATCTACTCTCCTTTTAATATCCTCCCGAATATCATGCCCTGTCGACAACAAGTTGGCTCCCTACTTTTCAAGCGGCACTAGAATTATCGTCGACGAAACGTGGATGATCAATGTCTACCCCTACGAAGCTATAGGTGTTATTTTACATTTCGAGTTACTCAGTTTCTAGATGTTATTCACTGTTATTTTTGTAGTATGACATCAGACCAAGTCGCGTGGATTATTAACTATATTACGTTAAGACCTTGACGGTCGATTGAAAGATTGCGGTTTAGTAATACGCCTAGATTTAACGAAACAAAGGTTTCCACAATAATATTTATTTATTCTAAAACAGATAATTTTATACATTTTCTTTATATTTTCGAATTTGAGAACGATATTCATCTACAATGGATGCTGCAGCATTGTACCTGAATTCGATGACATTCAAGGAAAATTCTGCAGATTTACTTCACTATAATGTAATGTCCTTCTTTGCTGTATTGGTTATAGAAAAATTAACATGATGTTTATTATTGCTTTTCAATTTGTTTTCAGTAAAATTTAATGAAAAGAGGGTTGAATGCGCAGAATGTTGTAATCAATAGAAAACAACGATTTAGAACAAACCGGGAATGAGGGCGCGTAGGGGAGCTTGGCACTGCAGCACACATTAATAAATAGAAAATACCAACTCTGATAGCGGTAGAATAATGTTCAATATTGATCGGACGCTGATGTGCTTCTACTAGATAAACATGGAGGTCGGACGATCAATCTAACTTGTGCCTAATGACTGAAGCTTTTTACAGTGATTGCCATCGATCAGTAATTCTCGGGACAAAGTGGATGCCATTAACCCACTCACGACGAAGCAAACTTTTAATGGACTTACGCGTGTTCCCTTCTGAGTGACCCTTCAACATAGATTTTCGTAGGATAACACTGTTAAAGCCTGACGTTGAAATGGAAAATCTTCTAGCATTTTGCAAATGCTTGAGAAGTGGTCATGTAGTGACCGAGTGAGTTAGCACCCTGCAGAGTTAAACAACTGACCTGGCCAGGAATAGACAGGTCAGTTCATCGGACTCAGATGCTACATGAACATATGTGACAATCGTTACAGGGAGTTAGCGCCCTAGAAAGTCAAGTTTATCTACAAAACTTTGATATCACCTGATACCTACTTATGTTGTGGAGGTCTGATGACAGTCTGTTCACGTCCTCAATCAAGTTTAATAAAGGACAGGAGAATAATAAATAGTAAGTAGTGGAATGAAAACCACGAAATCTGATTAGATAATGTAAGTTAACATCTAAGACAATTAAAACTGCCGAAATCGATAAAGATAAGTAGAGAACCGTAACTCGGTGTTGGCTCAAGTCTAAGGGTCTCTGAACACTCGTTCGTTTAATGACTCCACCGGGCGATGTACCGGATCAATGTAATCCGTCGGATATCGCAACCGTTCGGATATCGTAAAGTAGATTATGTTAACGAAGTAAAGCGACCGCTGACGGATAAGCACAGACAGATATATTGGTTTAGGTGAAGGTAGTTTAAAACATTCGAATGAATAACGAATGTTTTCAACGATGATGTTTTGAAAAAGCGGACTTGTTTTTATCCTCGTAATACAAGTACTCCTTAATTAGAGCTTCAGAATTTTATGCATTTTTATAAAAGCGAGCATCTGTTTTTCTCAAGTTTACTTAGGTACAGTTTTTATTGGGAACAAGACAGTGAGACAATGTTGAGTTAAAAGTTTTACGATTTCATTTTACAATTTTCAAGAAAACGCTAAGCGTAATTGGAGATAGTTAAGTAGCCCCCCACAAAAGAGTGTGTGAGAAAACTACGAATATTGAATACAATGTGAGATAATATTGCCAAGTACATTATGTAGGCATACTATATACTTTTTTAAAGCAGATTAAATCGTTCAGAACAAATACATTTTATAAATGTTGGCTTGGATTTTTAACTTTTTAATTACATATCTGTATTTCAAGTACGATTGAAATATTACTTCGGGTTTGTTTGTACCCGGTTCTTAAGACTCATAGCACTTATGCACATCACTTAACATGTACAACAATCTCAATACCTACCTATTGTCTGAACGTCATGGTAGTGGTAAATTCACACTCAATATTTAAATTTAAAGTGCCTTTTCAAGTAAACCAGGAAAATGCGGAAATGTTAATTTACGAAATTTCGTTAATTTCTTTTCGCGTTGCTTTAGACTAACGATGATTCAGAATTCGTTGATAAGGCATAACAGAACGCTAATATGCAAAAATATACCTACAACTTGGTAAAACATGTCTTTTGTTTCTAGATATTATCACAAAAATATTTTGAAGAAGTAAAGCAGAACATTTCACTTGGAACACAAAGAGCATAATCATATTTGTCGTTCCAAGGAAGTCAAAAACTCAGCGAATTTATTTACCGAGCTCGTGCTAACTTAAGTGGCTCAAGTATGCCTTGACCTCTTATTCTTTTCATTTATGGAGAAAATGGGAGAACAATTTTTTTTTTTTAGATAGTAGATGTTGAAATGCGAATAACAATTCATTTGTGCTCTCGATTTTCAGTGGAACTTGTGGAAATAATGTTTTTTCCACTAATTAAAAAACTAGTGGCGACAGAGACATTTATTGTGAATGGTATTATTATATAGAGGCAGGGTAGAGATGTATACACCGTATTTTGCAAAAACTATTGTATAAGTTTTGTTAAAAATAGTGGACAAATGATTTGGTTAAAACAAAAGATATTAATTCGTAGGCAGCCAGAGCCTGTAGCTATTCAATAATTCGATTTGTGTGAGGTGATATAACCTGCTTTTGGTAGGTTAATATATTCTTAAGGGGTTTTCTGATGTTAACAGCCAAGTTCCAAGTAGGTAATGGTTTTCTTTAATTTTCTTCGAGTCCGACCGTAGTAGTAGAAAAAGCTTATTACTTTTGTATTGTCGACTGTTTTAGAAAAGAGGAAATCAAGACGATTTTGTACGAACCATAGTTTAGGGCAGTCCTTGTTGCATCTCCATATACATATGTATACGGTTTACAGAAGACTTTAGAGCTAAGCACAATTTACCTCATCGACGAGTATAAACATCTTTGGATACAAGTAGAACTTATACTGTATATTATAACGTTTTACTACTAAGAACAGGTACTTACACTGTTCAAGGTACCATCGTCTCGCGACACTGCCGACTGGCAGCAATACGCAATGCAATCGATAGACGAATAAATTTAACAAAATTGCCAGAAAAAACTATGATCCTAAAGAAATAGTCTTTATTTCTAACCACATTAAGGTAACATTTGAGTTACAAGAATTTAAATGTCAAATCTTTCTTAAGCTTATTTTATGATGGATGTGAAAGGTACTTGCATTATGACGCCATGTTGGTTACGAAAAATATTTTGGAAGTATCGCATTACACAAACATGACAAAATAGTCACAGTAAACGAAACAAGTTGTGGTCTTCTATCATCGCTTATGTGTGACGTATTGCGACGTATCCCACACACACATTTAAGCTTTTTACATTTACCGAAAACCCTCAAGCATCATTACCTCGGGGCTTATGGTGACATGTCGGAATTAAAGCGTTTAAAATTATTACCACCCTGCGTTGGAATGAATAGAAGTGAGGAAGCTTAATGAACAATTTCAAAGCTTCACTTAGGACACAAAATGAAACTGGGCCCTATACTAAGGCTGGAAGAAATGGTAATATATCATGTTTATTAGAGGGTCATCACTTCGCATCGCACTCATACTTAATGCACAAGTATAATGATTGAACACGTTAGACTAAAACTTATCTATTATTCACAGTTATGATGTCAACGGCAAAATGTACTACACATAACGTGTAGTCAGGTACGTATTATCGACGATGTGCAAAGCAATAATTTACTGTACAGCTCGCCTATTCCCATTGTAGAGAATTTATGTCACAATTCTGTTCACCTGTGTGTTTCTGGAATGTCGGATTAGGTTTGGACATGACAGAGCCTTCCTTCATGACGTGAAATGCCCTGCCGGACCGGTGTCACTTGAAATTCCATTCCCTAAATCCTTCTAATATTATAAATGCTAAAGTTTGTGAGTATGTATCTATGTTTCATGATAGCAATGTAGCAGGATCAAATAAAGACTTTTTATTTTTATTTATTTATTTTATCTATGTTTCTTACGAAACCATTCAGTGTTTTTGCGTGAAAGAGCAACTTTCACGCAAAAACTACTGAATGGATTTTGATGAAACTTCACAATAATATAGCTTACATATTGGAATAACACATAGGCTATTATTTACCGCCATGACCTACACGCGGGAGGAGCCGCGGTCAAAAGCTAGTATACACATGAATTTATTATGTTTGTGTACGTTTCAAAACTTAAAAATTTCTGCATATATATAATAATAATATCCTTTTAAAGATTGCTTTTATCAATGTTAGTACAATCTACTATAGTGAAGCGTGGCGGGTTAAAGATAGTATTATCAAATATGAATACGTATTACGAAATTTTTTTTAAGCACAGGAAGAGTTTTAATAAATATCAATAGGTTTTACGAAAGGTTTTTTAGCACAGAAAGTTTTAAAGGTAAATAAGTAAAGTGTTGTTAACAACTTCTTCCGAAGAAATAAAAGATATTTCCCCCTTGTGGTGGAGACGATGTGCGACTCATTTTGCGTTAAATGACAAAAGTTTGGAATAAATGTGCGTGTTTGTAAAAGGTTTAGGTATAACTTTTGGAATAACTTCATAGAAAATATAAATCCACTTGTATACAGAGTTGTATAAGGAAGGAAAGAAGTTTATTTCTTTTAATTTGAACTGTAAAGATGGATAATTTATTTACGTTACAATTGACTTCTTCTTCCTACTTCTTCCCAATATTATTTGGGGTCGGTTACTATCTCAACCGGTTTTACCTTAATATCGTGTTTAATATCGGTGTTCATGACAACCGGGACCGACGGCTTTACGTGCTCTCCGAGGCACGGGCGTGAATCACCGCCAAACTTCCAAACTCTGGGCTACTATTAGGAATTTCGTAAGAAAAACCCAAAAACACTTTTTGGCCCGACCCGGGACTTGAACCCGAGACCTCCTAATAATCTGGAATAGCAGTTGCATACGCTATCCACTAGACCAACGAGGCAATGCATTTTTACATGCTAAAACACTTCTTATATTACTTTGTGTGTATATGTGCACTGCCCATAGTCGTTGACCTTAAACATTATAAGTAATATGTAAGTATTAGATACAGAACTTCCGTGTACCGTGAGAGCAAAGTACATTCGTACCAACAACCTATCCTATCCCCAGAGAAGGTCGTGTTCTTTAATTAAGAGTTATTACATCTAATGGGATACGAAACTGCTGTTCTTGTTACTTGTTGTAGAAATTCTTGAGGATATGGAGTGATATTCTCTCCGGGTCATTCCCGTCCGTCTTTACGGATAGTATAATTTTATCTTTTCCGGTTCTAAGTAAATTCACGAAAAACAAAATTTCTTTTATTCTCCGATATAAGAGATAACAAATGTCATTATGATATTCATAAAACTTAATATAAATTTTATTGAAGATCGTCACCTATTTCTTACTTTCTGTAGCTCAGGATATTGATACTTGTTTTGATTAGCACTAGGTAGAAATCCAAAAAACATATTCGTGGACGCTCGACTAGTTTCAGACAACTTTTTATTAAAGAAAGTCATGCACTTTCAATAAACATGAACACCACTCAAAGCTTTATTGCAACGTAACAATGATTGAAACTTTGTTCCATATAAAGCCACTTACTTCGGTTTTTATGAGAACTTATTTTAAGACCTTAGAAGGTTATACAAAAATCGCTACTAAACATTCAGGACACGACGTTACCCGAACAGTTCCGAATGAACCACGATCACGTTTCGTTCAGTCAATGTTAATTTCCCTTTCAGCGTTGTTATTTATCGCAACACCGTCTAATAGTTATATAGTTACAGGTAGTAACACAAGTAATCGTGTAGTCATACTTACAAGTTTCAAGGTCAATTTGTAATCGCACTTGTGCTGCGATGTCGGTCAGATCGTCTCGTTATATGTACAGAAAGTGAGAACAAAAGATAGCTTAATTATACATAAGGCGTAAGTGTACTATCATTATCGCTGGTTAGTAGGTACCTATTATTATTTTTCAGTATTATTTAGCAATGGCTTTAAAGTTTTAACAAATCTACGTCGTTAAATTCTCATTAATCGTAACACAAGCTTTGGCCTTACAGCTTCGTTAACCGCCAGTGTCAGTTTTCGCTGTTATATGAAGATTTTTATAAGTAGTTTTCTCAAAAATAGCATATTTTTATGAAAATCGTTTCAGTGCCTTATGTTGTTGTTTTCACTTAAATATTGCTAGGGATAAGTTAGACAATATCCCTAGACTTGATAATTATTAAGTTTTAAGATTACTCTTCATTTCAGACGCTTCAGCATTTTATTGTACGTAGGAATATTCAAGTATGCCAGAAGCAGATTACTTATATTGTCAAAATAACTACATTTTCTTTGTTTTAAACATAGTTTACGCAACACTTATACCTCCCATTTACCGAGAGCAAGAACAAACGAGTTCCCCTGAGATAGGTAGACAACAAAATGTCAAAAACAGCAAAGGTACAGGCATTGTTCTGAAGCCCACGCCGGCTTAAACGATATACATTTTAATCTTATTTTCACTAACTTGCTGAAGCTCGTATGAAATGTTTTATGAAAATATTTACTCGTATGCCTCTGTGTAATCCGCAAAGAATTTAACGAGGTACACTTTATGAATAAAAGGGTACCCGCAATTTATTCAAGGAATGTCTTTAACGACTGAAGCGAAAAACCAAACTGAATTTTGTTACATTTAACTTTTAAATGTGACTTTGCTCGCTCATTTATATTTTGGATAGATATAGCCAATGTAATATTCCAGAATATAATCTATCTTTATGTCAAATTTTATTGAAAATTGTTCAACTTCATTGGCAGAGTTGAGCTATAAACTTCAAATTTTGCTTTTATATTAGCAAAAGATTAAATATTGGTACAGGATAATGGTATCAGTTTTAACTAGACACATTTATATTTATTACACTTCACGGTAATACCGCTTAATAACTACATTGCACCATCATCTGCCTGCCCTTATCCCAATTTTATTTGGGCTCGGCGCAGTATGTTTTATCCTTCCATTCTACTCTATCACTCGTCATTTCACTGTTAACTCCTTTCCTATTCATATCTTCCTTCACACAATCCATCCACCTTTTCTTTGGTCTACCTCTTGCCATGTAACCTTCAATTTCCGTACCCAACATTTTCTTTGCCACATTTTCCTCATTCTTCCTTAATAACTACATTGCATATAGTATATAAATAATCAATATCGTTTTACCTCCTATTGCGCCAACGCCTTCAATGTATCATTGGATTTCAATGGTTATACCTTTCACCTACGTTAAGAATATAAGCTATTTTATCTTAAACATATATACAGCTTTAGTCTTGAATCGCTTAAATAAACAATACCACAACTCAACAACATAACAAAAACATGATAATTTCTGAACCACTAAAGATAGGTAATAATTTGCCGGCAGGTAGAGATGTCGGTGACGCATAGATGATGCCACCGACGCAAGGTTTCGCGCACCAGTTATTAAAATCTGTTTTCACATTCGAAGTTCGTACATATTTGAGTTGTGTCTTCAGCAAAAACAATTAAAAAAACCATGACTTATGTTCCTGAATATTTTGACCAAAGAAACCAAATTTTCTGATAAACTTGAAAATCCCACTTTACATATAAACACTGGTCAGAGAATTGATATTTCTATAAGAGGTTCAATTTTAAAATTCATAGAAATCTTTTAATGGAAACTAGTTGGGAAGCTATGCTTTCGAAAATAGTCTTTGCTGTAGCTACACCTTGTATATCAATGAGATTCGGTAACCTGATCGCTAAAACGGGTAAATTTTCTTTGTTCGTTTTTGCTAGAACATCTCATTTAAAAATAATGTAAGTTAAAAACTACAAGTTAAAAAGTAGTCACTTTTTTGGACGACCACTAGAGATTTTTTAATGCTGTGAAAATGTACTATCTTATTTCAAAGGATGAACTGTAATATTATGTAATTTGTTAATATTATTAGAACGCTTAGAGATTTGGCACGGAAGATTTAGAGGAGAGTAGATAGTGATGCTGAAATGTATTTTTTTAATTTATTTCGATATTACACGCTTATGTGGCTTAGCTACCTTGGCTACAAAATTTCTATAAGATGTAGCTTTTAACCCTATTATTATAAGTTTGAGGTGTCTATGTGTGCGTGTGTGCGTGCTTGTATGTGTTTGTCTGTGGTGTCGTTATGTTTGATGAAAATCGGGTCCAATCAGTCGGGGGTTTTTCAAATTTTTAATTTTACTTGTGTTTTCAGGATTATTAAGTGTCGTAGGTACTTATCCTTTATATGTTCTGTCGTAGCGAGTCTGTGAATGCCTTATGTCGCGTGAAGTTATTTCTGTACGTGAGCGCGGCCTAATGTAGTTTTTTTTTTATCGCTCGTATTTAGGCTGATCCTACGCACTTTGTACGTAGGTCAAGGCAACAGAGTAATAATTATAAATTTATTTTACAGTTAATGATGTGTGGTGAGCGACAAAAAGGCGTGTCAGTATTTGAAGGCTGACGAAGACGAGTTGAAAACCTGTATTATTTTAGCACATAAAAATAGTAATTTCGTCAGAGATGAAACAAGTTTCACGGTGTATTAGCATTATGTTGTGATTTATTGTAGACAAACACTATACACAAAATAGATTATGATATTTTGCGAGTTTTGAATTATTTTGCTTTCATGTTTGTCTTTCACATATTTTATACAGTACTAGCTACGGCATGCTGTATTACTCTCGATATTTTTTGCTTTTTAATCGGATATTGTTTACTATTTCATTGGTTTCAATTTTAGTTTTTTCGTAAACTAGTCGAAATACTCCTTATAACATCAGCTATCTGTCCGTGAACGTCTCATCAAACTCAGTAAAGCTGTTTCAGATATTACTTTCAAAATTTCAAAATGGAAGTACTGTATATACAGTATTTAGTGATAAGCTATTAATTTAAAATTACGAACGGACACTGTAATTTTATTTATTTGTATATTTATTGGAATAACAGCTTTGTCACAAAGACACAAGTGCGTTGCTAGTCTATGAATAGCAATCCCCCTCGAGAGAATTAGGGAGAGAAACTGACTCGGTAAAATGCAAAAAAAGTTTTGCATAGTATAAATTTTTTGCAAAATGAAGTTAGAATTTGAGTAAAGTCAAGCCCATGACCATGGCTCTCTAACAGTTACTTTATTATCTCTTAAAACTCTGCTGTATCATCAATCTACCGAGAGCATTGACATTTGTATCAGCAATCACTCACCGTCTAGCGACTCAAGACTTTCCATGGCATATTGTTATTACAGAAAGCTTTTAAAATCAAACAAGGGTAATAGGCTAGATAATACTTTTTATAAATATCTTTTTTTAAACTCCTCGGCTGCGTCTGTTTGTATTAAACTTAAAATCTACTGCACTGCGATTTTCATGCCGTTTTCAGCAATGGTTACATTGATTCTCGAGGAAGGTTTTAGTATGTAATTTGTCAAGTTTAAAATGATTTTTAAATACCTAATCTACCCGTGCAAAGCCGGAGATGGCCGCTTGTTTTAAATATACATGAACCTGCCAAAGTATGAGGAGTAGAATTCAAAAGTGGTGGTCACCACACTCCAATGGGAATACAAACAATGCAGTAAGTGAGCCACACCATGGCGGACTAATGACATGCTTCTGCATTGAAAACGAAACATGACAGCACTGTGGCGACTTCCACATACAGCAAATAGCATACAACAGCGCCATCGACCGAGGAAGCATTGAACTACGAAGAAAAACACGTAACGATCTATACTGAGTAACTACTAATCCTGAATCACGAAAGTGACATTCTTGCGCCGATTAGCATGTATACAACATCCCAACATCAACTGTTGGGCAGTAGCCCGCCAGCCACGATCACCTCGCCTGGTCGGGTTTCCGTTCCTCCACAGTGGTGACCCGTGAAGGATCTCAAGTCGCCACAGCACGAATGCTGTCATTTTAGCTGTCTTCTGTGAGACGGCAGTACCGTTTGGTGGCGAGCCGGCCCATTCATGCTGAAATCAGCGTGGCTACCACCTTGAATCAACAGTACACAAATAATATCAATTTACAAAAGCGGCAATAGGAAGGAGTCAATTTACAACAGCATATTAATATATTATTGTGACATTGACACCGTTTACGTACGCTAAATATAAAACTATTGTGTTCCGAACTAGATTTGAAACGAATTAATTATGTATGCAAGTATGCAATTGCCTGACCGCTCGTAGGCTGTAACTAATATATACTTGTATTAGAATAAAGTCAATTCCTAAACAAGAACTAAATAAGAATAATTGAAATATATTGACAATGGTCTGATAACTTTCATGAAGAATTAGCTATATGTATAGCGGAAAGTTTACTGATTTTAAGTCGATTATTCATAATATTTTTTTTAGCATTGGTACACATTATCTACATATATAAGGAATGAAAAGGTAATAGATCTATCAGACTAGAAAATAGAAAACCAATTAACGGACTATGCAAGTTCTTTTCCGTTCTCTTCGTTTTCTAGTTGCAGAGTTCAGGGTTGCAGTTCTTACTAGAAGTTGCAGAAATTAGATTACATTGTAGGTAGGTCAACAACAACCTGCCGATGTTAACATCGAAGTAAAGAGACAACAAAGGATGAGAACCTGTTCAAATAGGTCTATAGTTAACTAACATCACCTACATACACGTTGACAGCTATTTTTAATAAACGCACATTTCAGCCAATTGGTGCTATTTCCGTCTCCAATGTTAGTTAGCGTAAATTTTTAACATAACAATTTGGCGCGTGAGTTTTAATGAACAATTTAAATTATACTACTTCTACACCCTGCTATGCAATATGGTATTCATTAAGGACTAAATTTCATTAAGGGGGCCAAGAGGAGTCAGGAACTGTTAACGACTAATCTTGAGTCAGAGGAATATAAAAAAAAAACAATTTTATTACACGCTTTTTATTAGCTTCACTTGTATGTTTGTAATCGACTCTTTTGGGTGCGATTTTGTTTATCCACTTTAAACGGTCAGATTTCGTTCAAACTTCGTAGATTTATCGAGGACCGATTAAAAAACACAAATTTGAAAAAAAAACACTATAAAAAAATGTATAAACAAATTAGTATTTTTCTAAAAAAATAGTTTTGAAAAATTAAACAAACACGCATTTAAACTAAAAAGTAGAAAATAATTTTAAATTAACAAAGCGTGGGGTGCTTTCTGAAAATATTTCAATAACGTCGCCTTATGCTCTTTACATTAAAATTATTTCCTACTTTTTAGTTTAAAAGCGTGTTTGTTTGGTTTTTTATAACTATTTTTTTTTGTTTTATACCTGACTGGACCTGTCTCCAGTTCATCGGAGCTGCAACAGACATAAGCAAACGACAGAGACGACGCTTTCATAGAGGGAACACTTAATCTCTCTCTTACAAAGTCTCTCTCACCAGAAAAAAAGAAATAATGCTAACCAAAAAAAAACTGCTATAATATATGAATTATCAAGTCTTAACGAACATACATCTTCATTATACGAAAAAATATATGGAAATACTGTTATGGTTACAAAGATAATAAAAAAGGCGTTGTCATGTTATTGTGAAGAGATTCTCCTATTACACTTTATTACAAACGCTCCAGTTTCTTAGTTCCTGGAAGTTTCCGTCTTTAGTCTAGCGACAGTGTTCGCCATAGGATATCAACTATGAGGATGTTGATATATAAATATTGTATCGTAATAAAAGAGCTTCAATAAGAACTAATACAAATAATTAATTTCTACTTTTTAGTTTAAAAGCGTGTTTGTTTAGTTTTCTTAAACAATTTTTTTTTAGAAAAGAGACTAAAAAATACTTATTTGTTTAAACTTTTTTTTTTTTAATTAGTGTATTGTCTTCGGTCCTCGATACATCTTACAGTTTGAACGAAATCTGGCTGTATAAAGTGGGTCAAAACCACACCCAAAGTAGTCGGTTACAAACAAACAAACACACAGGTGAAGCTAATAGCGTGTAATAAAAACCTACTTAAAGGCTTGTTATCGGTAACATGCTTAACTGGGAAGCTATTTCAGTGGAATCGAAAGATAATAATCTCTTTGATTCATGTCGACTTTTTCCTTAAATAAATACTTCATCACAACCAATTCATTTAACATCAGTAATCAAAATTAATCATTTATTTCAAGTAGGGCTTTTCAGATACTTTAGAAACGTTAAATTACTTACTCGAATTGCGCGATTCGAAATGTCATTCCTTTCATTTGGCAAGAAACTTCAAAATCGACTACCTTATTTCATTGTACATTTTTGATAAACCATCATTTGTAAATTAATGTTCAACTTACTGGAAGCATTTGGGAAATTTTCCAAAATCATAAAAGCAAATACTTCAAGAAATATTCCAATGGATCGTGTGCGACAAAACGTGACTCCATGTTGCACGTTGGCGGCAATCAGGCACAATGACAGCTTATATATACGTAGCACAAGTTATAGCCTCATAACATACAATATTAATCTATACACGCGAATCTGGGACTTGAGTTTGGTACATTAGTGACTAAAGTTGCAATAGTTATGTCTTGTTTTGTACAGAACGAATGTTTGATCACGTAAACAAGATCCCCACCCCCTTTAGAATACAGGGCTTCTGGTCACATTATACTATCATACACTCGAGTATCGAGAGAAATGCTATCATCGGTTTTCTGTGGGACCGTGGTATTACAATTCTCATCAAGCCGGCTCAAATGTGTGAAAACATGATATGGACGGTAAATTTACCCCGGACGAAGGCATAGTCTCGGTATGCCGTATATATATCTAATAATACACACGTTACAAATTCTACTTTATACATACCTTACGTAAGTACAAATTTGAGTATTCCCTTCAGGCATCTAGAAGCACAAGGCCCCGCCATCGTCAGTTGTTTATGAGCACTAAAAAACCCTAGCAGTGATACCGTATTCCTCAAGGTCTTAGTCTTATGCTCCCAGTCGCCTTCCAATAATAATCAGCTATTCTAGCTTCTATACATAAAGTTGGCTCTGGTCCCTAGAGTTATACCTTTTTGAATGCTTCACTCTGCGATAAAGACATCCATGAAGTTGGTCATAAAATCGTTATTGTTATTGTAGTATCCTCTACAAGCATCGCGGGGATAATCCGTGGACCCTTCTCAAATTGTATGATCTTTATAAACTACTAGCTTTCATGTGAAGTTCTGTTAATGAAGATGACGGTACTGATGAATATAGGACCGTATTTACTATTTCTAAAGCTTTTAGTCGAGAACAAACGTGTTAGCTTACGGTGACAGACGCTGTTGGATATGGAGGGTATGAAGTTGGGACTATGTTCTTTTCTCTCATATATATAGTGAAAAATAATGGAAAAAAATACTTATAACCTTCGAAAGCTTCTCTAAACAATACTAAAACGACTGAGCATTTCAAGCGTTTGTATTCACCTTAGTCACCTTAATGGTGAAAAAAAAGGTACTATAAAGTGTAAATGAAATCATTTACGAATACAAGACACTAGTGTAATTGCCGTTTAGCTATGCGACTCGGTACACGAATGGTAATCGAACCTGACACTCTGACCCACATTGTATTGTACCGCACGTTACGCAACTCTACTGTAATATACTGAATCACTTGCGGTTTCTTTTGTTTAAATGAAATATGAGTATTTAAACAAGACAGTAGAGTTTTAGACGCGACACAGGATCTCCAGCGCTGGGAAAGTGCATTTAAGTATTGGGCAGAACATCAGTCACAACTACTATTTGGTACTTTAGATTTTTCGAAAATCATTAGTAAAACTAGAGATTACAAAGAACTTCAGCTTTTATACATTCATCTAGATTCATTTTATGTTGCATATTATATTAAGCAGACTATAATGTAATAGAATAAAATGTAAAAAAGACATACTAACTGCTTTTGTAACTAAAATTTTAATATAAAAATCCCCAAATAAAAAGAACCACTATCTTACTGTTTATAAATTATATTAAAAATAAGTTGTAATAAAAATACAGCAAAATGTCTAAAATACAACAGATAAATGTATTGTGCAGAATCCGGGTGAGCGATAACCGAACCGATAAGGATGCCCTCCCCAAAACGTACCACCATCCACTCAGTGATATCATGATATTGTTTAATCTTTTGGAAAGCCGCAGATTTACTCATGTTGACTATTTGACGAATTCTCAAAGTAGTAAAGTCACGGTGATTTAGCACGAATGGGCCGGCTCAACCGGGGCCGGTAGTACCCTCACATAGTAGATCAACCAAAAATTACAGCAGTTGTATCTTCGTATTTCGTTGGTAAGTGTGAGTCCGTGACGCAGAATCATCTCACTAGGCCTCTATTGTGTGGGTCACTCTGCTGCACTGTCTACCCTCACAATGATAATGGTGACCTCTATTTCTGGATTCTACTCGTGCTTTCCTTCAGGCAGAGTCACTTTAGGAGGCTTTAAAAAAATGACTTAGATTTAAGGAAATATCTATTACCAATTTATGAACATGACAGATATTTTTTAGAATACTAATTTGTTACTTGTTACTTTAAATTGTTACTCTAATTTGTTACTTTAAATTTGAATATCAGTTGGCTTGTTGCGTATTCATAGCTTTTTTTGAATTTTGTATATAGATCAGGATATGGGGTATCTTTCATCCAAAGACCTGTGAGTAAAACACAGCAATTCATAGATTTTAGTAGAACGGGAACTTTTTTATCACATATACTTCACTGTTACCATAAACAATAGAACGGGGTGACATGACATGACGAAATGACATGACCCGAAGTATGGTAATATCTCTATGAATAATTAAGTTATTAATGACACATTCACGACATATTTGCTGTTACCATAGAAATTACATAATTGTTCCGACACGATTGCTAGTTATAATACTGTCAATCGAAAATATCGAGGTCGAATATTATTCGTCAACAGTAAAAGTGTAGTTATTTGAAAACTTATATCGAAGCGTTGGTAATATTTCTTGAAAATATTATTAATTACACATCGAATTGATTGACTACAGGCGTTTCACTAAATGTTTTATTTAATATAGACACGCAAACCTTACTAATACACATAATTTTAAAAATAAACATACCTAATATGTATTTTCTGCGGTATCCCTGCAATCTGTGTGCATATAAAGTCTTTCCCATACAAGTACGTTATTACCGGTCGATAATATCTGATGCGTTATTGCAGAAGATCGGAAGTCCTATTTTTATTGCATAGTTATTATCGCAGCAGTGTGTAACTTCGTAGCCAACCTAACTTATAACGTACTTAAACAGATGTCGCGAACAAACTATAATAGGTACTGAACGGTAACAGAAAGTCCGGAATCCAGAATATCGTGCTGTATTTCGTTTAAGCAATAAACCCGCGGTTTTAGTTGTCAGAAGCGGGTAAGTAAGAGATACTGAAAATGTCTGAGTAGATTTGTCAGTTGCGTACTCATAATGTACTCCATAATATGTAACTACATACAACTAAAGAAATTAAACCCGTTAATTTTAATCGTTAAGTTAAAATTAAAATCGTTGGTTTAGTGGGTAGCGTATGCGACTGCTAATCAAGGGTTCAAATCCCGGGTCGAGCCAAAAAGTGTTTTTGGGTTTTTCTTAGGAAATTCCTAATAGCAGCCCGGAATTTGGAAGTTTGGCGGAGTTTCACGCCCGTGCTTTGGAGAGCACGTAAAGCCGTCGGTCCCGGTTGTCATGAACATCTATGGCAATCGTAATAGGGAAGTCAGTGCCCTCAAATTTACTGACAACTAAGTTCAACCTTCGAATTTCAGTTCTCCCTTAGGGTTGCGGAGGTCCGATGCCAGTCTCTCCGTGGAAAAACTTATATTCAGGTTGAACTAGTAGCCGAACCCTAATAATATTGGGAATATGGCTAGGAAGAAGAATACAACCTATATAAATTATTGTCATATTTTTTTTTTAAGACCACACCGATCAATTTTTAGTCCTAAGTATACATAAAAAAGAAATCTCCTTGACCTGTAACTACGAAGTGTTAACCTGAATCTTAGAACCATAGATTGTTGTACCTTTTTTATATACAATACGAGTTGATCCAAACAAAAAACCGTGATTGTGCAAACCTGATAATATCCTTGACACGCCTAGATAGTTAGAACCGAAATTTCACATGATGTAAGCTCTGCCCACTCCGAGATTTATATCATCCGTTACTTGAATCTGAGTAAAACCGACTTTTGTAAGACTAATATTATCCCAGGAGGACAGCGACCGTGAATAAGGAACGAAGCTTGAATTTAGATAAAAAAAGGTTACATAACTATTATTGGTTAGGGATACGTTTATAACTAGAGAATTGTCGAAATTTAATTGATTGTGATGACGTATTAAAACTACGGGTGTCATTCTCATTACCCCCCTTCATGCCGTGGAGGGTCGTGAGAACAGTCTAAGAGAGTTAACTGCGCAGGACAACAGCATTGTTCAAAGAAGGTAAACTTGAAATAGATCCTATGCCAACCGATCAATGTGGCCAGTGTAATATAATAAAGCAAAACCTTTTCTATTTAAGGATAGCCTTTGTCTAGCGGTGACCTACTAAATGGTTATGTTACAATTTTTCCTATTCCAAATGTTACGTTTCTAAAATGTACAGCAGGATCGCTCGTTTGATTTATGCCTTTCTGCAATTCATCATGTAACGTTCAATAATGGCTGTGCCGCCATTACAGTGAATGGTTTTCGCACCGTATGCCGAGGTAATCAATACGGTGGCTGTCAATTCAAATTACCTTTCTCTGTATTTATGAAGCCACACTTTTCTATCCTCAAATCATTTTTAATGTTTGATTTAACAATATTTATTTTCACAGATAATATATAACCTCTACTTACCAGGATAGAAGTCATGAGACTTGGACATCTTGACCCTGGCGCCAGTGTCCTTTTGCAGTTGAGCGATGGTCTCGCCACCTTTGCCGATGATGGCGCCAGCCACCATTGACGGCACCAGCACCTTGAAGTGGTATGTCGGCTCCACGGCTGCAGAGTACACAATTAATAAGCACGAGTCAAGGTAAAAAATAGGCCGAGTATTGTGTTTCAAAGAAAAAAAATTAGGTCCATTAAAAAAGGGAATAATTACAGAACATTATGAAATTCGAATGTTGTAATTTAACAAGGACGAAAAAAAACTTGGTAAAGTTTATGTAGGACGAGCTCGTTATCTGGGAATTTGGACGTTCTATCAAAATATAATAATATACATTTACATAAAGAATCATATTACAATTATTCGACTACCCACGCTATATTACGTACATTTATTGAAATGAAAAGTTTTGTAAAAAGTTTTCATGTTAAAGATAACATTTAAACATTGGAGGAGAGTGAAACCTGAGACGGATGGCAAGCCAATCATCAATAAAAAATGAAACCTACATTTCGATCAACATTAATAAAATAACTCATTTCATTTCATTCGGTAAATCGTTATTGAAATTCTGTAAGCTCCTTATAAAGGTTACCTAGCCAAATTTAAACCGGGATGTATTTATGCGCGGTAATAAATCAATGCAGGACCAAATTCCTTTGAAGATTACGCAATAACCAACTAGGATTACGTGAATCCCAAAATGTTCTGTATATTCCATTTCAGGTTAATATTAATTTATTCGTCATAATAGGTTTATAAATTTTATATACCATTGGACTGAAACACAAGTATAATTACAGAAACACAACACTCGGTACGTGAGATTACATTAAAATGAGTTTTCATGTGTGGAATTTTGCTATCAATAAAATATCACATTGCTAAAGTAATGCGAAACATGAAATCCCAATTTATAACGTAATAAAATATACAAATTCGGAGGTCTGATGATCGAATTCCAATGTCAGTATTCGATGATCAGTCCTGCGAGATCAATAGTATGAATCAGTATGATATGTGCATATTTATATGTATTGTAAACCACACCTGAAGAATTTGTGCTAATGTCAGTCGCAATGACGGTGTATGAATACTGAATATAGCCAACATTATAAATAAATTATTATATTATACAGTACCAACATTAGCTATTTGGTGAGGTATTAATTTCGCAATTTTGGCACAGTATTCAATAGTGCCAGTGTTAATGGTTTGCTTTTAATGTTTTGTTTAAATTTAGAGGCAGATAATACAACGATTTTATATTTTATAGTTATTGACATGCATTTTTATTCGTTGATTGATGCTAGAGCTAACATAGGTGAAGAAGACGACGAAGAAGGAAATACTAATGATGATGAATGATCCTTATGAAGCCAAACCACAATCAACTTACAAAGAGACAAGAATTGTATGAAGTTGAATCAAGTAAAACACGGAAAACAACTTTGTCTATGTTAAAGAAGTCCTGAGTTTATGTTGGAAGTTTGAATTTGTCCCAAAGGGCTAAACATAAGTATCTACTACAAAATAGAAGATGAGAAAAAAAACCAAGAAGAGTAACAAGTTTCAAGTGTTTATGCTTTGTTTCGTACATTCATTCTTATTTTTAAGATAATTTTTGAACAACATTCACAGAGAAATAATTGCAATTATATATTTTGCACAATTTTGACGATTTTGCAACTTAAGACCGGGTTGTAGGTTATTATTAAGCAGTTATGGGAACAGTGAGTACATTTTAAAGAAACTAGTATGCCGCCTACATACAATATGTTTCAATTGAGTAGCATCCCACCGCTGGCGTCTGATGGCGCGTCTCATTTGACCTCATTTCAAATGGAGCATGATGGCAGTGTTCACCTGTCACACAACTAGGCGTTGTAAGATATTGGCGACAATAGACTATAAACTTCTATGTTGTCTATTAGTTTTCAAAATATAATAAAACTTTTTGTCCTCCACTTCACGATAAATGGCAGTACAAAAAAATAATGTACCTAATGCGGCAAATGAATTTTTTTATATATTTAAGCTTATCTAAGTGACTCTACTCGGCTGGATGGAAAGCATGGGTAGAATCCAAGAGTATGGGTCGCTGTCCTTATTGTGACTACAAACAATACAGCATGACATGGTTGACCCACACTATAGCGGCTTAGTGAGGCTTCTGCATCAATGAGCCTCCGCTCTCACACGTACACAAAATATGAATGCTCTTTTCCATTTTTACTTTGCTGCTACTCCTGATCATTATTATAACCATTTCAAATATATATTATATACGGTTATAACACGAATAAATTTGGTTTTATTTGTAATTTACGTTTAAATGTTATAATTGTTTATTCTCAATATCGGAAATCATAAAACACAGTAGCAAAAACTAATGCCAAAGTAATTAAGTAAACATAGTCTTGCTCGGTGGTTAATTTTATAAGAAAACTAAAATACTCGTTGTAGAAGTCATTCTCAAAAATAACCGAAGACTGAAACATACTTACTTACTTACTTCGCTGGCTCAGCGACCCAAAGTGGGTCTTGGCCTCCGACTGTAGAATGCGCCATTCTTTTCTATTCTGTGCCAGTTCAGACCAATCGGGCACTTTCATCTCTTTCATATCTCGGGCAATCTCATCTTTCCAGCGGTATCTGGGTCGTCCCACTGGCCGCCGCCCTACGGGCTTCCCGAGATATGCTTTTTTAACAGCTCGATCCTCACCCATTCTTTCGATGTGGCCAAGCCAGCGAA
Source organism: Phragmatobia fuliginosa (assembly GCA_932526445.1). Classification (NCBI taxonomy): domain Eukaryota; kingdom Metazoa; phylum Arthropoda; class Insecta; order Lepidoptera; family Erebidae; genus Phragmatobia; species Phragmatobia fuliginosa. The sequence goes on from OW052074.1 coordinate 19,273,510, forward strand.
GTCGGGCAGCTTTAATTTCCCCGATAATATTTGGCATTGACAGAAGACTGAAACATGCTCTTATGAAAACTCTGAGAGATAATATTTAATGGAAAGAAAATGCCGATTGAAGATCCAATATACTTTTAAAAACAGAATAATTTGCTTAGAAATAACTTCCAGGGATATGAAATAATGATATATTCATAATAACCCTGGGTAAAGTTTTTAAAAGGATGTTTGACTCAAACTGCTTTGAATTATACTGTTGCAAATATTGAGAGAAAAACATTTCTTGTGACGTCAGGCTGTGGAAGAGTACGGTGGATTATTAATAATGTTCTTTAAATTCTGTGCGTGTTCACTACATGCGTAACTATGTCATATAAATTCTAAAACATTTACTTTAAACTATTTTCAATTTCTTTAGCTTAAAGGGTTTAGTTTTAGGTATACTTAAGTAATAGGGGACGAAACCATAATCGTTTGACTTTAGGGGTCAGATGGGAAAATGGGATATATTGAAAGCACAGAAGGGATATTGTTGCATTTACGGATGGATTATATGTTAGCAAATAGCTCGAGAAAGATTTGCAAACTTCTGTATTGTGATGCGGAAACTCGTAATTTTTAATTTCTTTTGTTCAAAATTTCGTTTAATAAGTTACTACTAATTACCAATTCAAATTCTTTTAATAGAGTCTACAACAAAAAATGAAGAATGAGTTTATATTTTTATCCTAACCAGTTATAATCAATAATGTTATTCTAAATAATTTCAACATCGTTAAGAGTATCGGCCTTCCTAATTTTATTTAACAAAAGATATCACCTAATCCACCCTTTGGCAGCTTCTAATCTAGGCTCAGTCGGCCTATCATAAGGAATATCTGGCTTTATACTGACAATTTGATATTAATTTCGTTTGGCGATACCAATAAAGTGGGCGCTTAGTACCCTCCTTTATATAAAGACCTTTTATACTCACAGTTGCCCGCTTTTTGTTAAGGAACAATCGACAAAGGAAGTTTTCTTTAAGAATAAAACCGTTACCAAATCCTCAGGACTCAGGTTGCGTTTAATAAAAAGGCACTTTTACTTTATTTAATAGCTCGTTCTCTCTTTTGTAACAGACTGTAAACTCTCGTTTTTCTGCCATCAATTAATTTTTTATGGTATCTTTGTTGGAAAGTCGAGCCGTCTAGTGTCGAGTGCCATCGTATTAATTATAGCGAAATTTTGCCGCACTACTGGCGCACCTATGCCGTGTTGTAGGTCGCGACCTTACCGCCTAAAATTGCCAGGCAGTGTTTGGCAATGTAAAGCTTTCAGCCGTTACAAATCATAATAGTCACTATTAATGTACTAGATTAAATCGCTGTCTCTTATAAATGACGCTACATAATTAAAACTATTGTGTCCTTGTTGAGTCTCAGCAATGTGCATTCATTTGTTGTCAAGCGCCAACTTGAAATGAGCATTAGTTACAATTGAGTGACCGCGAGAAAACGAGCTCAGAGGATGTAGTACTATTTGAATCTAATAAACTGGATTGAGTGAACACATGCCTTATTATGTGCAGGGAAATCTACCAGTTACGTAATAAAAATATAGGTATTGTTGTTGTCTGTATTATGCACTAACATATCTTTATATCCGCCCGCATTTAGATAACGATAGTGACAGGAGGCCAATTCTGAAAATCTGGAAACTTTACCAGGTAGCAATGCGCTGAGAAAGTGCCAAATAGTGTACTTCCGAACTTGTGTAATACCTTTCTCCTGAATGTCCAAGGAGTGCATTTGTTCCTCTCAGTTCTTGGCAAAGGCTACTTCTAGATTTTAAATTGAATAGCTTATTTGATTCTTTTGAATGAAGGAATTTATAAAATAATATTATTAAGATTTGCAATTTGTATTAGAGTTGGATTTACGTTTTACTAGACAATAAGTCTTACAACTTTATCATGTATTTTATATTAATGACCATTTTGAGTTTCGGTCAAGGTGAGCAATCTAGAGAAGTGGTTGTATACATTCTGAGCAGGAATATTTTATGCTAATCAATTGATTTTAATATTCCGAAGTCTAAACAACTAGCCGGCGACAGATTGTTCTAACCACGGCCGTGCTGTGGCATTGAGGGCCAATCGATAACAACAATTGCAGCGCTGACGTCAACCATCAGAATTTCATTGGCTGTACACTTTATATATACATCTATTTTAACGCAAGAAATTTTGAATTTTTTTTGTTCTTTTTTTGGTTATTTGTTTTTAAGTGTGCAGCTGAGAAGACGGGTCCACGGATGGTGAGCAACTACCACCGACCGACTTCACTCATAAATCATCGTCTTTGGATCAGGTTTCCATTTTTTAAAGGTTTTAGACAGTTTTTCCTTGAGGTTAAAATTCTTATTACAATAAAAACTAACAATAGGATACCTACCCTTTTCGATACATTTCCACAAAAACTTTACTGAACAAATCAGTATAAGTAATTCAAAAACTAAAAAAAGATGGAAAATGGAAGATCCCATTCAAAACATCGAGTAAGTTGAATTATTCAACAATTTAAACATGCCACTAATTTGAAATTGATGTATTCAATGACTTTTGAATAACTACCTATGACATATTCAGTAAAAATAGACTTATGATTTTAATCTCATCTACAAGGATATAACTTTATGAAATATGGCGGAGTTCAAGTTCTATATATGTGACTTTTGATATCTCTTAGCCTTACTTTTTTATTTTTTTGTTGACGAGTTGGAATAGCTTCGGATCTCTCTCCTCCGTGGATAGAGGAGCCAAGTTATGTGGTGTTTTCCGTTAAAAAACACCCCCGACGTCCGACCTCAAGCGCCCTGCTTTGGTAGGACCCGGACCATGTTATTTCAGATCCTCCCGGAATCGGAGTCAGGCCCTGTCCGGGATTGATCGCGTATCTAAACAATCCCTATCGTACTAATCAGTCTACCATATCCTCTAGTACCCTCACTCTAAAACATAATATGTAATTTGTTTTTCCCAATCCTAATTTTGAGCCCATACTATAGGTAGGGTCAAAATTAGAATATATAGGTATACCCATAGAGGTGGTAGGGTAAGTGGCCCCCTAAAAGCTAACTAAACAAAATACCTTATATACCTTTTTATATAGATGTATCCATATTCCCACATATCCTACAAATTATTATAGCGAATGTATTCTTACTGAATTGAGGAGTTCCACTCGTATCCCGAGAGCAAACGTTGCTATTTAATCAAGATGTCGTTCAAGTATTACGTCAGTCAATACCGCCTCTGTACGCCGACGTGCGATAAATTATGTTGAGCCGATAAAAGTAATTTTATAAAGGAAATAAATTTTGTGCACGCATTTTTTAAGAAAGAATTCGGAACTATAATATTAGGCTTCACGGTTCCATTCGACACTTAAGTTATATGTCACGCCGTACAAGTTATGATAGATCATTAAATAAATATATAACTAGTCTTCGATGACCTAAGGAATAACTTGTGCTAATTTTTTTTAGTCTAGTTTTATAATACCCGCTGGTAACACCTTGCGCCTCGGTTAGTTGCAAATACAATTAAAAGAAAAAATCGAGCTATTTTTACAGTATCGGATAATGTGTAACAAATCTATAACTGTGCGTGCTCATGGGCCAAATCAAAAAATACTTGGATCCCTGTTTACAAAATGGATGGAACACTGCCATGGATCTTACACATCCAAAAACTTTCACTTTAAAATACTAGAACCATCTGTGGGAAGCGATATTTTCTAACCAACGGTAATTACCGTCTTTGGAGATTGTAGGTTCGTCTACTTGGGAATAAGGCAGCTCACTCCATTCCCTATATTTACGAGAACTTTTTTATTTCCTATCAGCATTATTGTTACAATTTAATTTGCCAAGCTGCAAGTCCAATTTGCACAAGGATTTGTCGACTTTGAACAGTTAAATTGCATTAATATTTACTAGTGATGTAAATTTATTTGTTTTATATATTCGGTTTTGTCTCGATTAGTGATTTGTAAGTATAAATTGTGCTTCCTTATTAGGAACCTTGGAAGAGTTTTACTGCGATTATTAATATGTCATATAATTAAACAGGACTGATAAAATAAAGTTTATGATTTTTTTATCAAGATGATAATAATATTTTAAATTTAAATGTGTTCCCATAACTATGTTTTTTTATTTTATTTTAAACTTTATCATTAGGAAGTGAAGGTTGAAATTGTAATCTTGGGATTTAAGGTTATATTATTTATATAATATCCAGATATTGCGTATATGTGTTTTATGTATGAAAAACATATGTATTTATGTATGTTTGTGCGTAATTTTATATAAATGGTTAGATAGTATACATTTAAATTTATATTGGAGTATTTTTTTTTTGTTTTCTAAAACTTTAGGTATTTCTTGTCTATTTTAGAATCTCTAATCAAATACAGTGCACTATTTATTTATTTACGCACCACTCAACGGTAGACTATCGGCCATAGTTTGTGCATAAAGTTATTTAATAAAAATATTGTATTCTCTCAGGTAACGATCAAATCAATCCAAACACGAACAACATGTACCTTCCCTAGATTCCTTTATAAATGCGAGTTGAAAGAGGTATGGGGTTTCTTTTACACATCAACTACCCTCCATTGATACCATAAATAAGTACCAAATAATCAAAACCAAATTCTCAAGTCAAATATGAACTGCAACATCTATTAGTATATCATTAAAGTGCCCATAAGAATGTTGCACCGTTGACACAAGGCCAACAACGTCATCTTCACGCCACACTGCTCCCGTGGCCCCGTTAGCAGCATACTCATGTTTCACAAAGCTACCGTTTCATCTTTGCGCTTTGATCCGCCTCTACAGCTGGATTAATAGGACACTACATCTAGTACACTAATGCACGTCTTCTTATAGAGACATTGTACTTTTAGAACTTTGAAAGGCGGATATTTCCTGTGTGGAAAACTTGCAGAAATGTAGATGCTGATGTTGTGTTCTTGGAGAATAGGGCTGTCTGAGCTGTATGTGTGTTGTTGGAATATGGTTTTAACACTTTTATAAAGCCCGTTAGCTATTTTTAGCTGTATGTTTCTTTATAGAAGAAAAGGAAATACTTTCTAACATTATTACTTATCTTGTGGAAGGTTATTTTCAGTTATAATTTGCATTTTAAAAATAATACCTTTTTACCATCATCATCCTATCACAGTCCACTGCTGGACATAGGCTTCTACATTCTACACAAATATTTTTTAATAAGGTCCCTTAATATATGGCTATATTTAGTAGTTAGTTTTGTGTAAGAGTAATTTATAGATTATTTAATTAATCATCAAAATCAATCACTCAAAAAAATAATAATTAATTAATCTGTTCCTCTTTTGATACAGTAATATTAAACTAATAAGTTTTACTTTTAAACTACTTTACAAAAACATCCGCGGGTAAGGCGGGGCGAAGCTAGCGCAAAAAATTAGTCTAAGTTACTCCTATCAGCTAGTGAAAGTCCCGTCAAAAGCGGTCCAGCCGTTCCAGGCATTAGCCGATACAAACAAACAGACAGACAGACCAGATAGACGTAAGTATATATTTTCATGTGCATTTAGTGGAAAGCTGTTAGTTATAAATTACAAAATCACTTCAATTTTATTATTTATATAGATAATACGGCTAACAAAATACTTTCGTGTACTTTTAAAAGCAAAAACTTTTTCCTTAGAAGTTACAGCCCAAAGTCTAATCCTCTTTAAGATGTTCAGCTGAGAATTAAACTTAAAACACAATTTATTTAAGTTCAATTCTTTCAAAATCCCCACAAAGATTTTCCCACAAATAAATTTTATATCGTCTTGAAAGCGTTTCTTTAACGTTTTAATATAGCATGCAAAAGCTTCTTAATAATTGAGCTAGCTGGTTTTTCGAAGATAAGGCTGGAAATGCGGTAATGGTCAATGGATCACGCGAAAGAATCGACATCTGTCAGCGTGCTTGTGGTGGACATTTATCAGATACCATATTTCATTCATAACTGTAAAAATTTGAATCATTTTCAAGTAAATTCTTTGTTTTCGAAAACAAAGTTCTCGTTGAAAAACTACCAGAACTATTATTAGAAGTTTATAGGTAGTAGAGGTACGCTGATTTCAGCATGAATAGGCCGGCTTGACTGGGACGGAAGGACCTCATTCAGAAGACCAACCTAAAATGATGGCGTTCGTGTTGTCGTATTTGGTTAGTGCGTATGAGACCACAGGCCCAATGACTCAGAAGCATCTCAAGCCGCCATAGTGTGGGTCACCGTGCTGCATTGTCTGTGCACAATAATGTATTGATCACACGTACCGAGCAAACGGGCGAGATAGTGCTCTTGGCCGAGTAATCGGTGCGTGTAAACAAGGAGCAAGCGCTTGGCGCTATGTTTATACCAGTGTTTCCACTTTTAGGGAATTCTCCCTTTTTTAGGGACAAATAGCTGATATTTTGGATGGTTAAAGACAATTTGAAAAATACAGGGATTTATGGAATTTCAGGGTAAAATCAAAGCCTATGCTGGTAGCCCTGTAGTAAAGTAAATGATAGACTATACCACAGCTTTTTTCTTGGGGATTCCCCAGAATCCTAATAAATGCTATTCGTCAATTTGTGTATGTTTGACGTTATTTCTGTATTGCGGAGTGGCAGTGGCACTAGTGGAATAGATAAGGATGGAAGAAAATAATAATCAAGAATCATCTTCGACGAAAAGAATATAAAAGCAATGCGTCAACTTCCAAAAATTCTAATCCTGTAGATGTATGATCTTCTGTGGGCATTTTGTTATTATATATACCTACATTATATAATATGCTGAGGTTTATTTTCTGTATTATATTTATGTTCCCTAAAAAAGGATTTATGAAAGTAGTTAGGGAATTTTAGGGATAAATTCAAAAGAAACTAGGGAAAAATGGAAAACGAAAGTGGAAACACTGGTTTATACGCACCGAGTACTCAGCCGAGAGCACTGTCTCGCCCGTTTGCTCGGTACGTGTGATCAAGGCATAAGAATGGCGATCCCAAGGGTTCTACTCATGCTTTCCATCAGGCAGAGTAGCCACTTTAATAGGCTTAAATATATATAAAGAGAAACATGAATGTTGGATGTCTAGGATATTTATGTATTTACAAGCTTTTGCCCGCGGCTCTGCCTCGTGTATGTCGATTATCACAGTGAACAGTAGCCCTATGTCCTTTCATAAGAATTAAAGTATCTTCAAGACAAATTTCATTGATATCAGTGCAGCACTATAGCCTCAAAAGTGTAACAGACCGACAGACAGAGTGACTTCTGAATTTTTGTTACGAATGAGTGTAAGTATAAGAAATGGTATTTTCTTGTGTCATATTTTTTTATAAAATAGTTCAAAAATATATAATACAAATTTTAGTATAATTTTTTTCTTTAAAGTAACTTGTGTAACCGCGCGTGATCCGATCAGTAGCCGGTCCCAAAGCGCAGGGGTTATCTGCGGCTATCTAAAACAGGCCCATGACGACACACCACCGCCAAGTTTGCGGTATTTACATGAAATTTATTGAACTAAATAATTTTCAAGACGCTATAATACATGGATAATGATATTCCATGAATAAACTAGACGAATTGAACACTCAACATCAAATAAAATGTGTCTATGATGTGTTTATGAGAAAAATAATGACAGATTTGTCTACTTTATGTGTGCAGTGCTGTATTTTAAACTTTTTTATTCAAATCAACATTTTTTTTTGAATTTGACACTATTTTATTAAAAAATATGTCATAAGAACTATACCAGTTCAGTATTACAGTTACACTCTTATATAATGTAATAAATTCAAAAGTAACTTTGTCTGTCGACTGTCAGTCTGTTACGCTTAAACTTAACATAAACTGCCGCACTGGTTTCAACGAGATTTGACATGGAGAGACATAGACTTCTATTTACCGCAGTACCGAGCCGCGGGCAGAAGCTAGTAAATACAGAAATATGCTAGACATCCAACATTCATGTTTCTTTTTATATTTAGACCTTCACGATGGCGGCCTAGGATGCTTCTGCATCATCAAGCCTACGGTCTCACACTTGACAACGAAACACGACAGTATGAATCAAATCAAATCAAACCATTTTTATTTCAAATACACCAATACAACGGCACTTTTGAAACGTCAAGTAGTCAGTCGTGAAGCTGTCTGTTCCAATTCGTAGATCCTATGGAGAAGAACAGAGAAGAAACTCCATGGACACTATTTTCCAATATAGTTACGGTCTAGAATACGGTCTTCTAAGGTTATTCTTCGTTACATGTTTAGAAAAATAGAGAATATTTTGTTGTAGTAGTAATGGTTGGTAAGATTATTACAGTTTATTGAGCTAAGTTCGCGTTTCTCTGCGACAATGTAGCTACTAATATTCTCGTGTAACTGACACAGTTTATTAGCTTATCTGTAATAACCTAAATAAACTTTGTACAACATATTAAATTCAAATTGTACTAATTGTCGACCTAATTTTAGTATATCTATTAAAATAAATAAAAATAAAATAAATAAATATTTGGACAACTTACACACAACATCGTCTAGTCCCAAAGTAAGCAGAGCTTGTGTTATGGGTACTAAACAACTGATATAAATACATAAACATACTTTTTTTTTGTAAATACATACATTTTATACATAGAAAAACACCCAGACTCCGAAACAAATATTTGTGGATCACACAAATATTTGGTCTGACCCGGGAATCGAACCCGAGACCTCTTGATCAGCAGCCGCATACGCTAACCACTAGACCAACAAGGCAGTCAAAACATTATTTTATAATTCGACGCCCTAGATAAGTTGCAAACGTTTTTCGTTTTCTATTCTATTTCTCTATTCTCTTGTTTCATTGGCTAATGTCACTCAGTTACGTAATCAAAACGAAATATTAGATAAGGGCACACTAGCTACTTTTAGCATCGGCGATCGGCAACTAGTCGCTTTTTAGAAGCTAAATACGGCGACCGAACGCTCTACACCGCACTCTTAAAAACGCCAAACGCGGAGTTTGATTCGCATTTTAGAAGCGCGACACAGCAGCTGAACGCTACTCTCCGCACACATTCGGATGCCGGTAGCATCGATTTGGCATCTGAGCAGTCGCTAAAACGCGCGTTTCCGATACCGCGATCGAACGCAGGAAGTCGCTAAAACACGATGCAGCATCGATGCAGTCGCAAAATCGCCAATCGCCGATGCTTAAAGTAGCTAGTGTGCTGTGGTCCTTATGAAACAAGAGAATAGAGAAATAGAATGGAAAAACGTTTGCTACTTGGCTAGATGGACTGATGAAAATTTCAAAGGAAATGTAGTAGAAAGCCACTCAAGTTTGGATTAATTTACTGTACCTTTATGAAACGAATACATTATATTAGTTGTTTATGAACGACATACCTATTAACACTAGTTCTAACTAGGATATATTTTCTTGTGATACATATTTATACACGTTCGTTAGCAATTAGGATGTTATTGAAAACAATGAAGACATTTGCTACAACTGTTTATATGTATAAAAACTATATTCGTCCTGCAGTTATACCCGCAGTTATTGTTGCTAATCGCGAGTAACGCCAGTGGGCGAAGTTAATCTAAATAAGTAGTGTGAGTTACTCCTTTTGACATCAGCTATTTCGTTCTAGAGATTAGCCGGAACAGATAAACAAAAAAATTCTAAAAATTACTTTTTTTGATGTAAGTACCCTTATATGCTTCAATATGCATTTAATAAAAAAACTGTTCATTTGATATTACAAACAGACATTACAGTTTTATATTACATTATTTGTGTGCATGAATAATTTATTGAAAACTATAAATGTTTTTAGGAGACATTTAGTGAGGCGTTAAAATAGACCTCAATATTCTATACCGTACAGCAAAAGTAAATACAAAAAGGAAATAGGCTGTCAGCCGTCAGTTAGCCGATGAAACTTTGTATTAAAACGGTTTGGAAACAGACGGGTTCCTCTCTGGGGACCGTACCGTTGGGAATATCTAAGAGTTGATAGTGTATTAGTTTCTTTTCACACAAATAAAAAGTGTTTTATCTGTGATATTTGCGTATACTTTTTATTAGTCTTCAGCTTTTGCCGGTGTCGGAATTCACGGTCTCCATTTTGGGGGTTAATATATTTAAGACGAGGAGGAGGATAGACAGACGACTCGAAGAAAATGGCTGGCAATGCTGGTTGGTGCTCCTCCAAAAGATCTTGGTTAAGCAAATGATGACAGTATGCTGATATTAATGAAAAAATAGCCTTGATACTAATAAATTATGAGGCTTTCCATTGGTTAAATAATTTTCAAAATCGGTTCAATGGATCCAACGATCCACTTTACACTTCACACTTCAGATACATATTAAACATATGGCCTCGGAGAGCGCGTAAAGCCGTTGGTCCCGGTTGTCATGAACATCTATGGCAATTGTTATTGGAAATTCAGTGCCATCTAATTTACTGACAACTAGTTCAACTTACGAATTTCAGTTCTCCATTAGGGTTGCGGAAGTCCGATGCCAGTCGCTCCTTGGAAAAACTGATATTCAGGTAAAACCCGTTGAACTAATAGCCGACCCCAAATAATATTGGGAATAAGGCTAGGAAGAAGATATGTGGAAAATCTCTTCGAATGTCTGTTTGAACAGTGTGGCACATATCCACCACACCCGAGTCTTCACAACACTGGAGAGTCAACTAATCTGATTCTAGTTTTCTGATCCAAATACAGAACCGATTCAGCAACTCGAACTATTGTAGTCTATCGTTCAGTTACTCAATTCTTCTCAGATAGAAATCAGTAACATTACCACGAGTCCTAAAATACCAAATGATACCCATTACGGGAAATAAAACGATGATGTGAATCTAATCAGAATCCGCATTTAACTCATAAAGAGACAACAGTCGTAATGTTTCTATTGAGTGGCTTATGTGGGATTTTGATGGTCGTAAAACTGATCCAGCCACGACAAGTGTACCTCGTTATGTGTTTTAGGTAGACGGTGTTACGTTGTTCGTGATAAGTAACAGTAAGTTTTGCGCGCACGTTAAATTTAATCACCAGTATGACAATTCTTTGGTACTTTTTAAGGTAGCTACACATATACGTTTAACTTATTCAGACACGGTTAATCAAATCAAACCATTTTTATTTCAAATACACCAATAAAACGGCACTTTTGAAACGTCAAGTAGTCAGTCGTGAAGCTAATTGTCTGTTCCAATTTGTAGATCCTATGGAGAAGAACAGACAAGAAACTCCATGAACTCTCCTATCCAACATATTTTTTTAGTCCAACATAGTGTTTAGTTTGCCTTATTATTGGAACTTATATCTTAAGTTAAATTATAATTAGTATTATATTTTTCATTCGTGCGTTTGTTTGTCAGATACTTTCATATTTAATTTTAGTACTCATAGAACACTTGGTCAGCAGAATCATGATCATCATCAACAGCCTTTAACAGTCCACTGCTGGACATAGGCCTCTCCTTAGTAAGGAGGTTTGGCCTACTATACCACGCTGACCAGACGGGTTGGTATAGGGTTGGTTTCAAGTTTTCCTTCACTTTAAATTGATGTTGTCTTGCGTAGTTTATCCCTTAGTCGCCTTTTACGACACCTTCGGGATGATTAGGGGTGGTGACACTCTGTATTCTTAATCCGTCACCACACGGTCAGCAGAAAGTGATGAAGTATGCCGAGAAATGGATAACATTAGTTTTTACAGCAAAAACGTAGACAAAAAAGCTATTTTTCTAACAGAAGAAATAGCATCTAAATTGGACGCAAACGATAAATTATTGATTTATTAAAAGCATTCCGTGCTCATAATCGCGCCACCTCGAAAAGAGGTCAATTTTGCAAATGACCTAAATTATATAAATTTATTCAACAAGACGATAACCTAAAAGTTTATTAATGTATTACATAATTTACATTTTCTATAAGAATAAACTTGGCTCCAGTGTATTGAATAATAATATTTTGAATTTATTCTTCAAAATCGTATTCGCTTACATTGCGAAAATAATTTACTGGAGACTAAAAATTTGAGACTACGAGTAGAGTTATTAAAAGAAACAAGATTGTACAAGAATGCATAGAATAAACGCATTAAACCGGTCCATACTACCATTTGTCACTGCTCGGTTAAAACGATTTCGGACAATTCTCTACAACCAGTTTCTAAACGAATCTACAATTTATAGACGAATATTTTGTGACACTGCATTAGCTGGCCAACATACGCGTCTGCTTATTTTGTAGTCATTTTAAGAGTAATTAGAGAGATTACATCAGAAAATTAAATATATTAGATATCCAAATAAGTTCCAACCGTAGCATGTTTCACTTAGAAACTCCATTACATTAAACGAATGGAAGTTTGGAAATACAATTTTTGGCAAAGGAAAATGCTATTAAAACGAAATGGGGTTACCTAATCTCTTTGTTACAAGGAGTATTAATGATACGTCCGTTTATGTTAAATTTCATTGGGAGAAGTTCGCTATAAAAACAGTTGATTTTGTTTGTGATTGGTGGCACTTAATAAAATTGGGGCATCGTACCGACTGGCGCCGAACACGGAAACACAATATCTGAACAATATACACTAACATATCTATCAATGCCCGAAATAAACTCTGACAATAAAAATGTTAAAGATTACAGAAATCTAAGACTGAATATAACAATTGGCCAACGAAACCAGAGAACTCGTATTTTATACATTAATTGTTAAAACATAAATAAAAAGAGAAATCAAGGCTTTATTTTCAAGATCAAAGGGAATGATCTGTTTCGTTAAACCATTCCTTCTTTTACGTCCGACATTACTTATTCAATTACATTTAAAGACGTTCAATCCCGCAAAATAAAATGCTTAGAGACAAAGTCTGACATCGACGCTCTTTGCGCTGGTGCCAGATATAAAGTCTCAGGAGCTCTCAACTATCTCTTCAGCTTCATCAACGCTTTTCACAGATGCTCGCTCGACGCTTTTCAAACATGCACCGTGTGGATTATCCGCATTGACGTATTTGCTCAGGGCTTTTCGTAACTCTGCGGTGGACTTCACTGTAGCTTCATTTCAAATATAGGAATTATGTAAAACTGTCATTGTGTAATAGGCACTTTTAAGTGAGAAACGAATTTCAATTGTCTTCTCGTTGTCACTGTGTCTTATTTTTTGTTAAATTGTATGTTTTAATTTTGGAAGTAAATATATTGGTAGTTCACATCGATATAAAACATTAAAATCAATACTGCAATGCAGTTATATCCGCCATGTTTTATCTATCATTTTTCATTGTTATTGAATAGTTTTATTTGAATAGTGCAGGTCATGCAAAAACAGTTTTATTTACGTTTATAATTTTTATAGTAAATTATTTAGTCTTAATTAAAGGCAAACTTTATTCGTTTCAGTATAAAGCTGCAAAAAAAGTAGTTTTAAACCAGGCACCGCGTTCGGCATAGTGGCCTGACCTAGTTAGCTGCACAGATATCGTCCTGCATCTCTCGCTACACTGCGCTCTATCAAAACTGACATTGATCGAACGAATATTACCATGAAACGGACGCACCGATTTGACTTTTTTGTGTATGATATTTTTGCAGATGACATTTTAAAGGCAAAAAATCCAAAAAAGGAATATATTACGCCAGAAAAACTGAGCAAGTCTGACAACGTCAGAACAATAGCGACACAATAGCCCTGCACGTGTTTTGTTACTCCGCTTAATACAAAGCCAGCACAGTACAACCTTCCCATTTAGTAATATTTCACGGGCACATTTCGACATGGCCGTTATGCAGAAAATTTTAGCTATTTTACGCACGTCAGTTGTATATTTCAATTCTATTCAAATAAATTGTAATACACGTCCTAATTCTCAGTCTAATTGTAGCGTAAATACAAATTTATTGTTGCTACTCAAATATAATTTTAGCATTGAGGTCGCTTAAGATACAGAATATAAAAATAAATAAACAGTAGATATCAAGTGTGACTGGTTTTTTTATTAATGTGAGTACATACTTCTAGTTCTTAGTTTAGTCTTAGTTTTTTCTAAACTTATTTGATATAGATATCATTAATTCGTCTTCACAAATCGTTAGGTTGCTTTTGAGGTTCAATACAAGATAAACCGTAGATTTTTCTTGATAGATTATTGCAAACCCATAAGTAGGCTGTATAATCGGAAAAACATGGAGTGTTGCCAACGTTGGGGAGTGACGCCATTGATTTTCGTGACGTAACTTTGTCTCGAGACGCGTCCATCCAAAAATCTTTGTCCTCGATCTAAGCAGCAAGAATAAAATGATCATTATCAGGGGTTTCGTGACCCGAGTGCCTTTAAGTACGTGATAGTCATAGTCACGAACTTTCATCACACACAGCGATGCAATGGGTGTTCTCACGCGATACAATATCGTGTATCGGTGCACCGAGTTAAACGCGGTTTAAATAATTGATAGGCAAGGCCGTACAGTACTGACCTTGCGAGAACATTAGACAAGCACTAATTATGTGTATTGTATTGGTCGATACAATTTTATATGGAGTTTGCATTATTAAAATGTAAAAAGTATACATGCAATGTCAGAGACTCTACAGTAATAGCCAATTCAAGTTAATGGTATACAATAGTTGGTAGCTATTACGTAAATGAAACATTGTAGATGTTTATTATCCTCTGCGTACCCCTTCGGAGATATAGGTACTACTTTATTGAGCTTATACTACCTTTTGAGCATCATCAAGATAAATGAACCCAAATTCAGGTTAAGTGCTAGCATGCGTTTGGTATTCCAATAAAATTAGCTATAATAGGTGCAGTTCTATTATTTTCATATATGGAAATCTGTGAGCGAACCTTCATCCAAATGTAGCGATCATCCATTTTAACTGTTCCGTTAGAAACTCAAGAGAAAGTTATCCAAAATAGTACGCACAGCTTAACAGATAGTGTACATTGCGTCATTTGTGTGGAACACTGGTAAAAACGAAAGTGTTGGAAAATGAATGTTTGCGCATTGCGCATTCAAATGGCCTATAAACACTTAGATGTGTGTTCGTAGTGTGTGTGACGGTAGTTGTAGTTTCGATGTCATGTGCTCTTTTGTTTTATTACCTATTCAACTAGATGTTTATCTACGGAGCTTTTGTTAGAAATTACTTATTTATGGTGCTTCGTTGAACGTCTTCTTTATTTACTACTAATAGTGATGTTTTTCCTCCTCCTGCAGATAATCACTATCATTTCTCGATCGTTTTTTTTTAAATGTATATATAAGCCTACCAGTGACTCCACTCTGCCCGATGGAAAGCATGAATAGAATCCAGGAGTAGGGGTCACCATCCGCATTGTGAGTGTAAGCAATGCATCATGGTGACCCATACCATGGCGGCCTAATCGGATTATTGGGCCTCCAGTTGCCAACTAAATACGACAGCGAGTAATGTCGTTAATAGGATGGACTTCTGTGTGAGAGTAGTACTGCGCCAATCGAGTCCTACTGTAAGTTCTTATGAGATTAAATTCTTTAAGCCCTAATTTTAAATTCGGTTTTCCATTTCAGGGTGTTTCTTTTCATGGATTTTAAATTCTTGATCGTTTCTTTTAAAGATTCATATCTTAGAGGTAGGAATTACGTATAAGAAATGTATACTACGAGAGAACGTAGCCAGTCACAGAGGCATAATATATGTATAAAATATCTAACGTGTGTTTGTATTAAGTTAAGCATAATAAGGACAAGTTAGAAAGCGTCTATCTCATCTTGCATTCATGGTGTATTGTATACGTACAATTTGTTACTTCATTTAATATTCTTGACGAGACAAGCTCTTAAAATATTACATACACTTAACATATACAATATATAATTCTTTGTCCTCTTTACTAATATTTTGTAGTTGGCCAAACGCTCGTTTATAACGAAGATACCTTAAATCCAGCAGTGGACTAATGAAGACTATTAATGATAAGGATCCCTAAACCGGATCAGGGCTAAGCCGCTGAACTGATTTTAATGAATTTTGGGATACAGATAGATGGAACCTTGGAAAAGGACATGGGCTACTTTTTATCGCGACAACCGATATACACGCGAGCGGAGCCGCGGGCAAAATCTGTGATGAAAATGTATGAAAAAATGTTACATTGCCATTAAAGCAATTAGGTAAGGTGAACTTGATTTCAAATTCGAACCCCACTATTTTGGTTTATAATGTAAACCCACTCACATTAACATTTGACTCAGCTGAAATGTTTAATTAATTAATGAACAGTTAAACATTGTTTTTTTTGCAATCCATACATCATTATCATCAATCATCATCATCAATGATACAAATAAATCAAATTGATGTGCCTGTATGTAATATCAAATTAACAGATTTTTAATAAATGCATATGTAAGTTTATACGTTACTTACACGAAAAATACATTTTTTTATTTTTTTTTGTCTCCCTTTATGTTTGTTGCTAGTAATCTATGGAACGGTTGGACCGATTTAGACGGAACTATCACTGGCAGAAAGCTTATGATTTAAGAAGTAACATATGCTAATAATTTTAAGACTAGCTTCGCTCTACGGCGTTACTCGCGATTTATAATAATAACCTCGGTTAACGCCGCAAAACAGCTAGTAATAAATTAAGAATCTGTAGGCAAAGAATAACGTAAATTATTACAAATAAAAAAAGGCAGAAATACATCTCAAGAGGAAGTAGAACAACCGTAATAAAAACTTCTTTATATTTAATTTGAGACTTCACAAAGACAATGTTTCCGTGATCCAGTTGAAATAATAGAAAAAGGTTTTTCACCAGTTACATGAAAAGATAATTATTCTACCTCCTCTCGTAAGCTGGCTGAAAATGTCGTGGGAATTCAAAATGGCCGCATGAATTACTTTTTTTTAAAGCTGCCTTTGTGTCAAGTTGTATTACTTGCTATTGTCAAAAAACTAAAGAGTATTTTCTCTGAAAAGTTTGCTGTATGTAAGGTTAGGTTAATATTTAATTAGTCAATACGTTGTTCGTCTTTGTTCGAAAGTTTTGTCTAATATTAAATACAAAAATATGCTTTAATGACGACAAGTCGTAACAACCTTATTTTTGAAAATAAGAAATGTATTGGCGTTCTAAAAATGTATAAGTCAAGTAGTTATAATTTAGAAGTAGACAATTTAACTTTTATAATTCATATTTACTTAGTGTCACTGCCTCTAGTCCTGTCAAGTGTGTTTAAAAAAGAACTATATTTGTAAGACAGTTACAATCACAACAAATCAAATCAAACCATTTTATTTCAAATAAACCATACAACGGCACTTTTGAAACGTCAAGTAGTCAGTAGTCAGTCGTGAAGCTAATCGTCTGTTCCAAATCGTAGATCCTATGGAGAAGAACAGACAAGAAACTCCATGGACACTCAATACACAGATTTCAATATTCCAATAATAATAATTATTCAAGTACTTGCCGCTTAGCTATAACAATATTAAAAATACTTTAGAAAAATGCCAAATTAAGCACGTATTTAAAAGCTTGGTGTCTGAAAACAAGAACCTAATTATGCCCAAAAAAGGAAAGTTTCGTATTATCCTGGCGAATTAAAGTGACGTATGGCATCTTAGAAGCTCTAACGTCAGCACTGATTTTCTTAAAGTAACATTATGGAAGTGTTAGCAGCTATTTGGGAGCGGCCCCCTACAGAGAGCCTTCAGGGGGTAGATGGTTGTTTACACTGCAGTATCGCGTTATAAATTATCAGCTAAATTGGAAGACAGGATTAGATGTTTTCCTTTTTTTGTTTATGGAACTCATTTGGATTTACTTTCTTTTTTTTATTCAATTTCTAATATTTTTACATCCATAGTAATAATT
Source organism: Phragmatobia fuliginosa (assembly GCA_932526445.1). Lineage (NCBI taxonomy): Eukaryota > Metazoa > Arthropoda > Insecta > Lepidoptera > Erebidae > Phragmatobia > Phragmatobia fuliginosa. The sequence goes on from OW052074.1 coordinate 19,291,501, forward strand.
ATCTTATCCTTTATCCCAAAATAAGACACTAAAACGATGACTATAAATTATACTGCAGTTACTATATGAATTATCGAATCAAGTGCTGTATCAAGGTAGTAGTGTCACGCTGATTTTAGCACGAACGGGCCAGCTCGACCGGAGCGATACTACCCTCTCACAAAATACCAACCTAAAACTGACAACATTCGTGTTGTCGTATTTCGTTGGTGTTCACCAGGCCTCCATAGTGTTGCCGCCTGCGTCACCATGCTGCACCACCCTACTCTTGTATTCTAGACATGCTTGCCATTGGGCAGAGTATTTTGGTAGGAGTCATTTTGGTAGACTAAATATTTTAAAAAATGAAGTTTAAACAAAGGAATTTGAATCCACATCAAACACACCCAACAGTTTCAAAAAGTCCGTTAAAGACGATCCGTCTATTGCAAAACAGTGTACAACATTGAAATAGTTAAGTTGCAACACACCAAGTACCAAGTTATAGTCTATTAAACCCGTCGAGTAACTTTTACGAGTCGAGTCGACACGTCATTTTGTGGCTTGATTTATCCACGCGATAAATAAAACTTCTCCTAGAGGAACGACGGAAACTTATAAAAGATCTTATCCATTATTACCTCGATGTATTCATATATGTCAGAGTTGTGTGAGGATAACAACTTATTTCTTGAGCTGGCTTTTAGCTTTCTAGATTTGGTACTGTGATACACTCAATTCAAACACGATGCTGTTTCTTTTACTTGTTTAAATACACTACAACAATACCTAAGTCGTTGTGTGCGGCGGAAGTACATTGAGCTCTCAGTGACAATATTTACGAGTATATGCCTGACCTATCTTCACAATGTCGTTTATCATAGGTCGCCTGCTGGGTCTAAGTGCCATAGTTTTCAGAGGGAACACAGGAAGAAGGGGACAAAGGAAGAAGACCAATTGGTTTAAGGAAAGAGGATAGTGCGTGGAAGCAAGGGGACAGAATGCCGCAAGACTCGAACTGGGAACCGGGACTAAGATTACTGCAGTTCAAGAAACCCATAAATTGATTAGAGTATAGTCACTGGTTACTCAAAAATGTAATGAGTTTCTAGTACTAACTGCGTTAGTTATTATGTGACTAGTTAAGCTTAAAGCTACTGGCAGACCTGAACTTATAATGTATATGCTTTCTAAAGCAGTGGGATTCTGCATAAACATAATTATTAACTTTCAAACTACCATTTTAGTTTATATCGTTAAATCGTTTATAGTAACACGCGACAAAGTCACACAAAACCAATAAAGTAACTAATAAAATAGTTGTAAAGGAACTTGGCCAAGAATCTTGGATAAATTAAAATTCCAACATGTAATATACTCAGTTATGTGGACTATGTTAAAATTGGACGTTCATTTACCAACAAATTTCGTGCGGAAAGGGAACGGATGTAAAACACTAACAAATCGTTTATATATATTAAAACATGTAATGTTAAGACTGAAGACATCTAAATTAAGAGTACACTAACAACTTTGATTATAGTTTTAAAGATTAAATAAATTTGGATGCATAGATGTAGCTCTTACGGCTGAGAAAAAATTCCTTCGTTCGAATGTCGAGAAAGTCATGATAGAATTAATGTAATTATTTCAAACGGGAGAAGACGAGGGTAAGGGGACCAGATAAAGGATAGGATACCGCATGTGTCGGATGGGAAACTGTCTCTAAGCAAGATGTATTTCAAGCTAGTGGCCATTGGCGTTCAATAATCAAAGCGAATGGGGATTATGTGTACGTTTTTGGAATTTATCGACCAAGCTTATTAGGAACGTGTCCAAATATCGTTAAAAGTAAGTAACAATCACGGAATATTTCAATTTTCTGTGCCTACAGAATTTACAGCTAAAAATAATCTTGTATTGTGTACCGTTTCAAATGTGTCGTCCAATTTATTAGTGTTTGTAAATCGAGTCTCGAATCTAACGTACCGTTGTTCAGCGACTATTTCAAGATTGTGTACAAAATACTGGTCTCTCGAAACGCACATATTCCAATCTAAATTTGTTTTAATTCTTCATATTATGACTTTGATGAGTTATCTGACATGACATGTGTTCGTTTGACAACGCAGTTTATATATATCGTATCAGTATTTGGCTGCGACCCCGTTGGGTAATATAAATAGGGAATGAAACAAGCCAGATAATATAAATAAATGATTGTAGTATTAAAACCGTGCATTAGTTAAACAAACCTGTCAAAATCGATGTAAAAGGAAATGTTTTGAATGGTATATGGAGCAAACTGACAGATGGTTCATCTGATGTAGAGGAAAGTAACTGCTGCCGTTCATGGTCACTTGCTACTCAAAATTGGGAGGGATAGAGGTCGTTGGTCTTCTATCCCTCTCCATTCAAGTATTTTTTTCAAATGTCTTCAAAAATAACATAAAGAAATAACGTTTATAAATAAGTAAAGCTTTGTATTCATAGCCCACTTCTTAAATAAGGATTTAACATTGTCCGTAATATCAGATTACGACAATAAGGAGCAAAATAATGTCTATTAACGTGGATGAAATCGAATACGTAGAGTTGTGTTTCAAATATAGCTGCGTATGGATTAAACAGCTAGATAAATATTCTCATTTAATTTACACGCTTTAATTTTAGGTATAATTAATAAAATGATTCTTAATTAACAAATTTTGCATGGATATTGCATCATATCGAGAATAGAAGTTATACTAAGAAGTTCCTGTAATCGTGCTGAGTAGATTCTAAAAAAATTAAGGCGTAAATAATTTAAGTTTATAAAACCTGCATGTAATAGAGAATTGGGAACCCAAACAATAAGTTCTACTGTTTAAGGTCCGGAAGCAGGCAGTTAAATTGTCTATAAGTACTGATGAAGAGAACAATTAAAACTTATATCCGAAAAAATTAATATGACTTTATTTCAAAAACATCTAGAAACTATGTGTGTTAACTTCCAAGTAATTTCTGCAAAGCCTTCCGTATAGAAAAGGGCATAAAACATACAATCCAATCTTGATATTATGATTTATTTTGAGTCCGTGTGGTGACGGATTAAGAATACATAGTGTCACCACTCCTATTCATAGCGCGGGTGTCGTAAAACGCGACTAAGGAATAAACTACGCAAGACAACATCGATGCAAAGAAAAGGAAAACTTGACACGAACCCGTCTGGCCAGCGTGGTATAGTAGGCCAAACCTTCCTTTCTGAGGAGAGGCCTATTTCCAGCAGTGGACTGTTAGAGGCCGTTGATGATGATTGATGAATCTTGATATTATAATGTTAAGTCTATGACTGCTAGTTTTCGTCGGTACCCGTGACGTACTAGCTCACTACAACGTAAGATCTCAGTGGGCAGCTGTCCCATGTTATATCTGTCATCTATTTATACACCGATGAGATTCACGATCGTCACTACGTTACGTTTTGCAACACTTACAACTATGCTAATGGACAGATGAACATCGGTGTATTGTATCGAGACACCTACAAGATGTTGATGATACGAGAAGATAAATGATAATAGCCTTGATCGTGGGTTAATGAGGTTTCCACATGGTTTGAACCGCCAGAACTGTAAACTCAGTTTTATATGGTGATCCTTCAAACAATCCACTTTACATATCATGGTATCGTTACACAAAATGACATGACAGAATGCTATACGATCCTGATGAAGGACGGTATCAACTATCAACGCCCTTGATTTTGTGAATATGCTTACCAAAAACTACGGAGTATATTTTTGAAAACTATTCTTGTCTGACTTTACTGCAATGTGAAAATATAGACGATAAAAGCCAACCGCTGAAGGTATTAAAACAATGATTAAGAGTGAAATGGAGGTCGACGCGATGACGGGTTACCTGTATGACCGCATCTGAATCATTGTTATAACCGCATTTATGGAATTCTGCCTTGTTAATGTTAAATGAACGAGAATTAGGTCAGCTGACGGAAATTTCAGATTTAGATAGCCAAACGAAATTGACCCTTAATGATTTGTAACGATACAGCTTCAATTAGAATAAATCAATAAGTAATAAAGATGTCGATTGTAATTCAACTGGTGTATGCGTACGACCAACTATGTGGTGCGACAATTCTATTGTCAATGCGCACCGATTACAACTGATAATGTACATGTCAGTTAGATGATAAACACATTGGAATACAAATTGAACTCTCTGTTTTGTTAAATAAAGTCTGTTTTTTATTTACGAGTGAATGAGAGCAGATAAACGTTAGTTTATGATATACAAACACGCAATTACTATTGCTTTGTTAGATGTGTACATTCGTATGTATGGCATTGTTATTACGAAAGCCCGTTAATTATGATATGATTGAAGTAAAGAACGTTAGTTCTTTATCTCGTGCACTTTTTGTACTAGTTTCGTTTAAACCGATAACTAAATCTGATCAATAATTTAGTCTAAGATCATTTAAGACATCTGACATACCGCCACAAAGTCTTAAATTAAGCAGAGCTTGTACTGGGTACAAGTCTGTTGATATAAATACAAATACGAGTATTTGGTCCGACCCAGGAATCAAACCCGAGACGTTGAAGATATGAGGATGAGGCACAGTTGTCGCTATCATACGAGTAGTCAAATATAAAACACATTACTGTTAATTTATTATTAAAATCATTTACAAGATTGTCTACAGCCGATGGCAATTATTTTACGGTCCGATTTAATACATATAACAACCATTGTTAATTTAAATTATATCTATATACACCTTAATATCTCGCATCAAGTGTTATTTCTCATTATGATAAATAACTTTTTTGCAGTTTCGTTGTTGTGTGACACGAAGTGTACCCAGAGTCAGAACAACATCCCGGGACCTATAAGCGGGGCGTGAAAAAGCATCTCACTAAGCCGCCGTAGTGTGGGCCGCCATACGTTATTGGCTGCATTCGCTGTAAGTGTTGTGGCCCCCACTCTTGGATTCTGCTCATGCTTTCCATCGGGCAGGGTAGAGCCACTTTGGTAGGCTAAATATATAAAAAAATTTAGTATCAAACCTAAAACAGCGGTAACAAGCGACTAGGTACCACTACGCTTGCCGTACAGTCAACTGTAACACTTTACGTAATTCGCTCCAGTGATCTTCATATACTCGTAGGTGTAACTCACGTAAGTATACATATTCATTTATTATAAAAACGTCATATTCAAAAGTCCTTGAAATTCTATACAACGCTAACAGCTAGATGGTTTTGAAATTCTAGATTTGTTACAGCTATTTAATAATAACCTAACACATCTCGCTTAAGACATTCTAGTCCCAAGCTAGACAGATCCTGTACTATTTTAACCAGATCATCATACCTACATTTCTATATACATACATAATATATACTACCTCTCGGTGTTACCCGCGTATTTACGTGATAAAAAGTATGGCCTTAACCCTCCCTTGAGAGGAGACCTGAGCCCAGCAGTGGGACGTTATGGGTTGTTGATGAAAAAGTAGCCTACATATGTGATTATCCAGAACTCATTTTGAAATTAGCCATTTACAACATTTCATTATGGTTGCTGTGCAAGTGTGTTATGCATAGCAACCTGTGAAGTTTTAACAGGAAATAAACAGTGATACATTTTGACATCTACTATTTATGTATTTTTAAATTCACCTAGCTTTCGCCCGTAAGTGCAGTAAAAAGTAGTCTATATGTTATTCTGATAATATATAAGCTATATAACTGTAAAGTTTCATCCAAATCCGTTCAGTAGTTTTTGCGTGAAAGAGCAACAAACATATAAACACACATACATACAAACTTTCGTGTTTATAATATTATTAGGATATCTTTACTAATATTAAAAATTTGTGAGCTTTTGCGTTTGTGACGTTGTAGGGTCTAACCATCTGCTACCAATCATCAACATAAAGCACCTTTTATTCTAATTTGTCTAAATCCTTACTAATATAAATAAATGCTTAAGAAATTCTGTCTATCGCGATTACACGTCAAAAGTATTACAAAAACGATTTAAATGAAATTTTGTACACATATAGTTTAGTTTCTGAGAAAGGACATAGGTTAATAAAGGGAAATAATAAAGAGGAATATGGAAAGGTAGTTTAAAATAAATCCAACTTTTCATTAAAAAGTTAATAAAATAAAATCGGTGCATTTCATATGAAATATACCAGTACTTTTCTTCATTCAAATTTAATGACATCAGTTTAAAAAAAATACTAAGAACCATCACCATGGCTCTAATTTAATATGCATAATTTTGTTGTAATTCTTACTTAAGAAAACGTAAAAATGGTCGACAGCAAAAAAATAACAATTACAAGATAAATCACTAATGCATCACACCCGAATGCCCGCCTCACCGACATGAATAATAAAAGAATCGACGCTGTGAATGCTAAACAGACGCACAGGGCAACAATTTAAAACATTTTACATGTACAATATCTCATTATAATAAAAATTACTGACTTCCAGATCTAGATTACATAGTATTAAGACCTCCGTTGAGTTGGGAAAACTGGAGTCCTTGTTAAAATAAACACAAGAAAGAGTTCATCTATAATTTTTATTATTTAAAACCTTATCTCTTAAAAAGTTACCCTGCTTGATGGAAAGCGTAGTAGGATCTAGGAGTAGGGGTCATCATACTCATGCCGAATGCAAACAATGCGGCATGCTGACCCCACGCTATGGCTGCCTACTGAGATGTACCTGAATTATTAGGCCTCCGGTCTAGTAAATTTTAAAGTCAAAACATCAGGCGTAAAATGTGACGTGGAAAATCACAAATATACGTTGCGGCCTTTCGTCCTTCCTCCCATAATTAGAGGGAGGATGGGATTTCTAGTTTCTCTCTACGATCGGACGTTGAACCAACTATTTGTGCATTTAAGATCAGTATCACTTTTGGCATGAATGCTTCTATACCATCAATAGCCAATAACAGAATCTACCTCGAGCTCTTGTGGATATTTCCGTATTAAATCCGTATAAGCAATATCTCTTCCATACCATTGCCTTCTCTTCTTATCTCCCATTCCTATTAAAATACTATCAATTCTCTTATCTAATCTATATGTTTGGTTTACGGCAATAAACTTGTCTATATTACGTAACTTTACTAAAATTGTAGTTGAAATAATGTGGGCGTTTAATATAATTATATTTACCACAGTGTCTTTAGTATAATTATGTACGTTTAGATTTTATCACGACTAATATTATAAATGCGAAAGTTACTCTCTACCATGATTTCACGGTTAAACTGCTAAAACGATTTCAGTGGAACGTTGAACATGTGAGATTATTTCATCGTTGAAGGACATTGTATATGCTATTTTATATCGCGAAAATCGACATACACGCCGCCCGAGTCACGGTCAAAAGCTAGCTATGCATAAATCTTACGTGGTCAAACGCATGAGTGGCATTTATAACAAACGCTATATAATATTGTAATTTATATCATACTTTTAATTACCTTAGTTTCAGTTTCATTTGAACGGCACATAGACAAAAAACCGTTCTATAATTTTTAATTTAAATTCTTTTTTTTTCACGGCACACTTCAACATTGTTACAATAGTTTCGTAACATATTTCATTTATTTTTATACATTTACATTATTTATTATTCAAATGGACTCCTAATTATCCAGCCAAGGATATTTTATAAAAAAAAGCTGAGGAAATGTTATTATCGGGTCTAATATACAAAATGGTATATAATACCGAACATTTGTGATAAGATAGATATATCAGCTTTCTTATCAATAAATTGTAAAATAATACGACGGCTGATAACAGTATCAGTATGCATCCTAAGATACCACTTATCAATATGTAGGCAGCTCCATATGCTATAATTACGGGTAACTTTTTTAATATCTATAATACGTGAAAAAAAAATGTGAACTATTTTGAACAATGTGGCGTAAGAAATAATATCATCAACCAATGGCCTTTAACAGACCACTGCTGGATATAAGTCTATCCATAGAAAATTTAGGTATATGCTATGTCACGTAGGTATAGGGATTCACTTTTTCTTTTCGCTTCGGTGATGTTGACCTGCGTATTGGTCCTCCGTAGTCCTTGCTGCCCTGGTCGCCTCTAACGACACCCATTGGATAAATAGGGGTGCAACTGGTGATACAAACTTATTAATCCGTCACCATAAGGACAAAGGAAACATGCCATATTTGGAACAAGTTGTGTTTCAATAGAAGAATTGACTGCACGGTTGGCTCAGTGGTTTAAGCGGCCGCCGCTTTCTATTGCGCCAAGTGTTGTGGGTTCATATCCCACATTGGACAACACTTTATGTGATTCATAAATTGTGGTATTTGGTTTGTATGTTTGTTAAGTCCCCAGCGACACATAATGTATATTCCTAACGAGGGAATCGTCTTTTAAAAAAATAGGTCAAAGCTATAACTATAAATCAATTATGTAAACAGCCACATAAATCAATAATGAACAATATACATTTTAACTTGTCATGGTACAAAAGTCAAGTTACACTGAACAATGAAATAAAAGCATAACTCAAAGCGGCCGAAAGTCGTCTTTTTAATACGTCAGTATTATTGAAAAGTGTTAATTTTTCAACCTTTTGACACAAGTCTCTAATGAATTGCCTAAAAAGTTCTTGTAAAACAACTTCTTAAGGAGTTCCCCTTGAGACTTAGACGACAGTAGAGATTTTTTTGTAACCACTTGGCGTTTAATTAGGCTAACATATATTTAAAGGGCATTGCTTTTATTACAGGCCAGAAAATGTATACTAAAATCGTATTAAATTATTTGTAGCCGACCCCAAATAATCTCGGGAATAAAGGCTAGGAAGAAGAAGTATCAGAATAAAAATTGATTATAAAACGAACCACTCAATGGAGTTATAGATTTTAGCTCAAAATTTCCCCGGGTCGCCCGACGCCAGAACGGACACCTATGTCCAGCAGTGGACTGAAATTTCATGAAACTTTTAAACGAAAAAACCATAGGCCCCCCTATTCAAAAATGTTATTTAACTCTAGTCAACATTTCTGTTATATTTCAAGTCATGTATTATTGCTTAAAATTAAAGCTCGGTATCCATACAAGCATTATTCCAACTAATATTGTGTATTTTTAGTAAGGGTTTTACTTTAGAAGCCATTAAGAGTACAGTAAAATAAAAACGAGAAAATATGGTTTTGCCAAAAGAAAAGAATAATATTATCCAGGTTACCGGTTACGTACAATGTCCACGATAAATATTTATACCGCAAACATATTTGGCAAGGTTTCTACATTTCAATGAAATAGATGTTCAATTTCTTGTTTCTATTGTATCTAAAATATGTGCATTATTACATTAAGGTTCTCCGAGATTCTTTTATCGAAACAAGTAGGAACACAATTTCCTCTTCATTAAACACTTTTCAGAGAAAACATGTTATTATATTCTCGAAATTATTTCAATTACTTTCTTAGAACGTATGTTTATTATTTAGGAAATTGTCTTTTTTATTGAATGTACAACACAATCTACCAGACTACTTCTCTCCGCCTGATGTCAGTTTCTTTCACATAACGTGATTGCCATGATGACCGCGTTCAACATTGATGATTGGCTCATATTAAAATCTTCACAGTCCACACTCGGTTAAGGTGGGGACGTATGGCCTCACCCCTCTCCTAAGAGGAGACCCTGACCCAGCAACGAGACATTATGGGTTGTCGATGATGAAAATCTTCACACATCACAATGCCGAATGCACTCAAACTACCGAACAAACTTCATTGTGAAGTAAACTCAAATTAAATCCGCTGAAACTCCTTATCTATTATAGTAAGGATCTGTCACCACTCCTAATTATCCCGCGGGTGTCGTAAAAGGCGACTAAGGGACTACGCAAGACAACATCGATGCAAAGAGAAGGAAAACTTGAAACCAACCCTATACCAACCCGTCTGGCCAGGGTGGTATAGTAGGCCAAAAGCTCCTTTCTAAGGAGAGGCCTATGTCCAGCAGTTGACTGTTAAAGGCTGTTGATGATGATGACTATCTAAGAAATACTAAACCTCTGTAATTTACTCTCTAAATACTGATCGGCCGTGTATTAAAGGGCCCCGTTAAAAGAATCAATAACCAGCAATTTAGTACGAAACGCCTGTGGAAGAGGCTTCAACTGTAAACCAGTATTTTGGTAAATACACTCTCCTCCCCCGGATGGAATGGAATGAAACGTGAGTGTATCCAATATAATTTTATAACGACAGTCTGCCTCGCAGTGTTCAAATTTTAATTAAACCAAATATTTTCCGAGAGAATTGAACGATGTTTACTTATAAATGTTACATATGAAAATGTTAGATTATATATAACAAGAACATGTTATTATTAACCCACAAACGAGATTTCTGTTTTCCCTTTAGTTAAATATTTATCATTGAATAAATAAATTTTACGTACGACGGTCGGAACAAGCGCGGAAGGTTTCAGGCCCGCGGCTAAGTAAAAAAATGTATGAAAAGTAAATTATAAAAGAAAGGAAGTAGGGAGAGGGGAGGATTCTTCGGTGTTTTCGCTACGAACACGGACGTGTAAAGGGGGACCTCTGTAATATTGATTCAGTTTGCGGTATGCCTTCATATTTGCCAATATTTATGCGAATATCTTTATTTTATTTCTGTTCGCAGTAATTCAAAGTTAGCCGACTGAAATTGTTCTGGTAACAAATTGTATTTCACATAGATTCTGCTCATGCTTTCCATCAGGCAGGGTAGAGTCACTTTGGTAGTCTAAATATATTTAAAAAAAATGACGTTTCTCTTACTACCACGCCGACCAGACTGATTATATCTGAATATACTCCCAATATTTCCATGTTTAATATTCAAAATGCACAGTGGACTATAGTAGGCTTCCTTCTAATACGTGTTCACGAGCAAGATTGTAGTTGGCAAAATACGCCTCTTAATATGGTGTGTATTCGTCCTTCGGGGATTTAAGCGTGAGTGCCTGTATGTAAAAACTTCGCGAAATGAGGGTAATTTTAACAAATTACAAAATTAGTCTTTGAGTAAGGATTAGGGCACACGAGCGTGAAACTTCACACGTGTAATCCTCACGAGACATGAAGGCGTTAAGGGTCTCAAATTAGGTCCAAAGCAAATGTTTATTTTAACACAATCCCTCTGTACCTTTGTTGGAGTTCCACTTACGTATAAATCAGAGCTCGACACTTGTCACCGAGGGATGGCTGGAAAATACCTTATTTACCTGCTTATTTGTTCAGCTCATTTTCTATTCCATTTATAATCTTTTTTTCCAACAAAATTGTAAAGATTCTCTCTTAAATTCTCTGCTTAAAGAAACTATATTTTTATGTAGTTTGCCATCTCTTTAATCGTATAAAACAATACTGTACAATTTTTATCTTTAGTATTTTAATATTGAAAATACTATACTATACAATGTATAGTATAGTATTTTCAAATTAATTACTATTTGTAAGTAACTTACATTATGGAGGTAATTTGGATCGGAAAACCATCTGTTGGTTTTCCTTTGGTTTGGTTTCCGTTGGTTGGTCTAACCTAACATAAATCTTAGATTTAATGCAAAATGTATTTTAATTCTCTCATTAAAAGGGTTGTCGTTCTATAACAGTATGTAAATTTTTGCATATTGCAAGAATTATATCAGAGTGTCATTTTCACGCCTTCACTAGAACGAGCGAAACTCACTCTCGATTTAGTTTTACGACCGATAAAACCACGATAAGAAATTGCTGCTTTTATAAAAAAGGAACTGTAAAATCTTGTTACGAGGGAACAAGAGAGGGAGAATTTGCATGTAGATTAGCTACGTGCAAATTTCAACCCTAAGGTTTTACAGGGAATGCCTCATTCCGGTTACTAAAACGGGTTAATAAAACTTTAGGCAATCAATTTTCGTTTGAAATCTGCAATTCTACGAGTGTACCAATGTTGGCAAAGTGACAATTACAGGGGTTCACCTACTGTGAGTTGGTTTTCATTATGTCATGCTGTCGAAGTTATCAGAATTCTTGAAGAAAGTTACAAGTTTTTTAGCATGCATTTCTTATTTTCAATAATATTAGCTACTTTTTTTAAATTTCTCAGTAAAAAGGTTTTTAAACTTTCGCCAAACTTATCCTCATTTGGATTTTCCAAGATTCGTCAACCGAGATTTTTTTCTGTTACCAAATATCGTTTTTTTCTTCACCAACAACATATATATGCACCAGAAATGTTTATTTAAAACAACTATTACTACCATATATCAGAATTAAAAAGATTTGTTAACATGTCAACGTTTATTTCTACAATTGTTTTCCAATCTTTCTGCACGAATGTTAGAAATAATTCTCACTACCAAATGCTCAACGAACGGCGTCGACCGCAAGCCGGTGAAATAGGTTCCGTGCAACTGGACAGGCAAAGTTCTAACAATACTGTAATGTAAATGAATACGGAAGTAGGTATAGGTATTTGTGGTTTAACTGACGAAAGAGACATTGTACTGCCAACTAACTTAATTGTTCGAAGGCTTTTGTTAAATTAGGGACCGAGACAAAGGGATTTGGGTATTTTGGTTTATTTAATAAAACAATCTTTCTATGAGTGTAATGTATTAAATCTTGACAATGGGCGTATAATTAAAGATTCATTCCGAACAGAGTTGAGGTTTAACGGTAGAACTCTTTATGGATGTTTTAGTGGAGATTTTTGTTTACTGCTACTACAAAGTAAAAGTACTCCTGAAGGCCAATTGTAGTATTTAAGATTCGATAAAAAAAATGTTACGATCTACTCTCGATCTCAATAAAATGGTTTATGAATATAAGTGTCACCACCCATATTTTAACCCGTGGGTGTCGTAAGAGCAAATCAAGCAGGGCAACAGCGCTGTGCAAAGAAAAGGAAAACTTGACCCAAACCATAGACTCTTTAATAAGGAGAGGCCTATGTCCAGCAGTGGTCTATTTAAGACTGTTAATGTGATATGATGTTAAACAGAAAAACAAGAACAAATCTTGTAATTAGTGCACTAACCATTAGCTAACCGCACTAACTTAAGTATACTACGATGAATGACTTTCAATAAATACTTTACGCATTTGTTTAACAATTTATTATAAACAGCAATCATCATCATCAACAGCGTTCAACAGTCCACTGCTGGACATAGGCCTCTCCTTAGAAAGGAGGTTTTGGCCTACTATACCACGCTGGCCAGACGGGTTGGTAAAGGGTTTGTTTCAAGTTTTCCTTCTCTTGGCAGTGATGTTAACTGCTTATTTTGTTCCTTTACAATGTTAAACAGCAATGTTGGTGCACAACATATCTTTTCGGCTATCAACTAACGTATTTAATTGAATTAGGGTTAATTTAAAGAATGAACTTAGAGAAACAATCGTAAAAACGAGTGATTCACAGTAAGAAATAAAAACCATATAATGAAAAAAATTAACTCACATATTAGTTAATTTATTCAAGATTACGGGATCACTAATTTAAAGATTACTTCACGCCGTGGTTACTTCAAACTTACCTATTTATTTATGCTTCTTACACTGCCACAATCTATCGCTGTCACCATACAATAAATTATCGTATAACACGTAATTGTGCAATCGTAAAGTTCAAATTCCCTTGACATTTGTTAACGAACTAGCGTTTGTAGTAAGCAACCTCTGCTTTCGACAGGAAGTGGCGTAATTAAGCACAATGCGATAGGCACATTAAAAAATCATAAAATTACTGAATAAGATATCATTACCGAAAACCAGTGAATGCGTTTTATTTCTCATTATTTTCCCATAGTAGTTGACCAAGACTTGTATAATTATGATTTAAATTAAACACTTTTGTACTTCAAACACATATCTATGAACCTTTTATTATTGATGATTATATTTTAATTATGTACAAAATATCAGTGAATATAGACGAGTGTACATACTGTACATGTTATTTAAAAGAATCTTGCTGTATTGTTATTATATACGGATAAAGAATTTACGGGTAAACGTGACCGCAAACTTTGGGAACTCGCAAAAAAACTCGATTAACGATGTCGACCGCGCAAGTGTTGTTGAAAATGTTGCAACTCAAGGAAAATATTTAAAAAAGTCTTTAGGTACCTTTTTGATCCTACAGTTTTGATGTTACATCATTTGTCGCTCATTTTAGTAAACTCTGAAAATGATTTCTTAAAAAGTGACGGAAGTGTGTAACTCTGCCTGATGACATGAATAGAATCAAAGCCACTTTCTCTGATATTTGATTTGACCAATAATCACACGATGGTAATTAATATGTCAGATATTGGCATCTTATATCATAAACCACTGCTGAAAGACTGGTTAGGAACTTGAATAATTAATGTATTAATGTATCTATACTAATATTATAAAGAAGTAAAGTTTGTGTGTTTGTTAAATTGTAAGGGGTAACCTCGGGATCTACTGAACCGATTTTAAAAATTCTTTCACCAATAGAAAGCCACATTATTGCTGAGTGTCATAGGTTATACAAAAAACCGAAAAATAAAAAGGCTTTTACGTGGTAGTCCGTTTTGCAAAGTGAATCGGAGAAAACACGGTCGAATGAAAGCGTTTCTTACGAACGCTGCCTTAACTATGAAAGATTTATTTTTGAGTTCTAGAGAAAAGATGTGGAGCTTGAAAATGCCTACAAAAAAGTCAACGACAGCATATGTCTAACTTTTGTATTTAAGTTATGCCCAACGAAGTGGGCACGGGTCAGCTAGTTTTACTATAAAATTGTTTTAAATTAAACGTAGATTTAATATGTGAAGACTATAACACTTATAGATCTTCATTTTCTTTTATATTTATCTTTTAATATCATCATCATAATTTTCCTAGCCTTTATTGTTCCCAAGATTATTTGGGGTCAGTTACTAGTTCAATTGGTTTTACCTGAACATCAGTGTGTTCACGACGCGTCTGGCATCGGACCTCCGCAACCCAGAAGGCGATCTGAATTCGTAGGTTGAACTATTTTGTCAGTATATTTGAGGGCACTGACTTCGCAATAACGATTGCCATAAGATGTTCATGACAGCCGGGACTTATAAGTTAGAAGTAAGGATAGCAACACGACATTCAAATTCCGTTCTTATTTGTCTTGTATTTAGGTAGTTATTTAATACGAAACAAAGCATAAACATTTCGTTATATTCCCGTAAACATCACATTACAGAGCTAACAATATTAGCCGACACAGTTCTATGTGTAAACAACTGACACATTAGACACGACTTGACAAATTGGCTATAACCTTCAACCAAAAACCTGCAATAACAAACTTTATTGCAAAAGAATAAGGTAGAATATTAAATAACAGCATAAAAATGCAGTCTGATAATGACCTTGGCTGACATCAGACCTTCACATACATATTAACGATTACTATTTATGTATACAGGTACATTATATTACATCGATAATATGAGTACATAAGGAAATATTACATCAGTGTGTAATCTAACTTATATAGGCATTTCGATGGAAAAACTTGGAAGGTTGTCTAGAAATAATTGATACAATCAAAGCCTATCTAGTGGTGACCCATTCAAAGAGAAAGATTACATAACCAAAATTTGTTATATCGTAAAAGCCACGATGTAATTGGTCCTTCAAGCCCTTTGTGGCCGAGAATTATTGAAATTAACAAGTTTATTACATGGATTTGAACTCTATTCAGAGTGAACAGCAGTTGGGAATTGGAACCTCAATCAGAAATGTATAATATCCAAAATTGTATACAGTATTTCTTTATACAAAATCCGTCAAGACACAAACTAATTAATCAGAAAAATCTATTACGAAAAAACAAGAATAATACATTACTAAATTCAACATTAATTAAATAAATATTAACTTTGGAATTCAGAGACTAATTGCTCTATACATAATTATGATAATAATTTAATGCAGTTTAAATACTTACTGCTGTCTCTTGTAGTAACCATACAAAAAAAAATCTTCACAATATTACCTAAGAAATTTATAATTTTGTATTTAATGAAGATGATTGTGCCAATCTATTTACTTGTGTGTTCAAATTTAATGATATAGTATGCAAAATAAATAATGTTAATTTCCAATGGTTAGTTTATCATTAAGCTAATAAAAAACAAAGCAAAAATATAAACAATTTTATCAAAAGAGAAGAAGAATGAGAAGAATACACCAAAATAATAAATGGTAGAAGTTCTGTACATTAAAGTGGATGGTCACGCCAACGATGCAACGACTAAGCCATGGGTGGTACTGTGTGAGGCTAACATTGGCTCACAACAACGAGGCAATGTATACTGTGCACGATGGACGATTTGACGATAAACGCTAACACCTACGCTGCCATCACACTCTGCTGATTTCAACCTCTTCATACTTCTAACAATTTATTTATAAATAATAATTCTAGAGATAGTCTCTTATAAGACTTTGGTCCAAATTAAATAATTCTAGTTATGATTATTTTTATCATAACATTATGATACTTATTATATAACAGATGAATAGAAAAAAATGAAAGGATTTTTTTAATTAAGTAATTGTAGTAATACAGTATTAACATAATATTCAATAATAAAACTTTGGATAAATAATGCATTTTTATCTTATTTAATAGAAGACTTAATTTATGCGGGTAATGTTCAATTTATCTGGTAACTAATAAACTGCTGTTACAACCTTGTCTAATCAAACAGACAGTAGTTTGACCTTAGCTACTGTAATATTAGAACTAGTGAGTGTTAACATGACCAAGTCTAATAAGAGTCTTATAAGATTGGTGGTGTACTGCAGAGAAATGTTCGAGGGCTGCCGGTGATCAGCAGAGGTGATGGAGAACAGCGAGTGCGCGCGTGAGGCATGCGCGCCGCAACAACCACAAAGCCGATGAGGGAATATATGCTTTGACTGTCGACTCACCGAAATGAGACGTTATATTCGCATGGCCGTTGGCCAGTGGCAACGCGGTCACCAAGTCTTGCACTAAAAAACAACGACCGTCTATTAACATCGCATAAATTCGTACTGTACACACGAGGCGGCAATCTGGCCTCTGTCTTATCAACAAAAATTACCAACTTACTCTGATAAATTCTTCCTATTATTCATACAAGTTATCAAGTATCAACATCATTTTAATATACTCGTTACACATTTTAAAGCAATAAAGCGGCATTAAGTACCTAGTACCTACATTTTAGCTATTACTTTCCAAGACAAATATAATTCGATACATTATGACCTCACAATCACAGAAAAATAGGTCAAAATGATAACAGCGGCGTGTACTGATAAGAATCTAGTTGGAGTCCAGCTGCGTGCGGCCAAATCGACCACAAGTTCGCCGTTTCAATGTTATGCCCGCCTTGCCAACGAAGTAAAGATTCTCTTATCTATGTATATTTTGTAAGTAAAATGTACAACACTCACCCGAACTAAAATGTGATCTCTTCACGTCTCCATTTTCTGAGTCGCCGTCAAGTGGTCGTTTCCTCGAGTCCGTGATTTCCGGACTGGGGCAAGTATCCATCCCTGTGTCAGCGGCCATGTTGAATTTCAGGACAAAACTTTAAACTTGTCTAGCATAATTCCCATTACGTAATTGCTTAAAAATATGTACGCTTATGCGGCACTGTGCATTATTTTAACATAATAATGGTAACACTTAACACTTATACAACTAAAAACGAAGGAAATTTGAAGTTTTGGATGGTGTAGTCAGTGAAATAAGAAGAGAAGTAACACTATGGTTGTTACGTCTAAACGTTTTGTGAACGTTTGTCGATACTGCGGCTGTTTGTGGCGCTTGGCTAAAGTGAAGCTAGCAGCAAGTGTCACGTTGGTCGTGTTGGCACCACTGTATTATGACACTAACCAGCTGATTGATTCAGTGCTGCTAAGCCAAGTTGTCGATAACACTTTCGTGTATGTCGAAATTTTCATTTTTGTCAAAATCTTTATTAATTTTTATACATAATGTTTTATTTTAATTTGGACCTCAAATAACATCATCAAGTACCTAAACTTACAGAAGAATGTGCAACTTATGGTTACAGCAGAATAGAGATAGTGTGAGATCCCAATCACCCTATAAAAACTCATAAAGAAATAGAAAATAATTCACACGGACAAACCTCAACACCAGTAACTTCTAAAATTTAAAAGGTATTATATTTACTTTTTTAAAACTTAAATTTGAAGGCTTATTATGGTTTGAAAATGCTAAGGTCTAATGCAAAACATCTCACCATACTGCATTGTCTGAATTAACAATGAGTATGGTGACAACGACTCTTAGATGCTATTCATGATTTCCACCAATAAGACAGTTCCATATTTATATTTTTACATCCATATCACATTCACAACAAAACCACAGCATGCACGTACGCACCACTATGTACTTTTAACACACGCTATCTTATATCACTTCACTTTTTTCCTTTAGATTTCTTTTTATTTCCTGTCGACATTTATGTCGATAACCTAGTTTGAAATAATAAGCACAACTCTATAAATACATAATGCGCCAAGGTCGTTTGTTATCCACTCAGCGTCTACTATTAACTTCACTCCGATGGGACTATTGGCGCCATATTTAAAAAGTAAAAATGTAAATAAGTCTGAAAATGTAAATATCTATAGTAGTATAAAAAGGTTATATTGATTATATTACTCTCTGATCTGTAAACATGATAAATAATTAAATAAAGCTAGTATTAACTGACGGCTTGTTAAAATTGGAGTTATAATATTCTTTGGGATGCTTAGAGGTATATCAGATGAAATAAATATTTTCATATTATTTTCTTGGATAGGAACATAATGTAGTGAACTCCTTTATGCAAGAATGTTAACAATATTAAAAAGGTTAAAATATTTACCCATTGCGAAAGCCAGCAAAAATAAAACTCTAAACTAGGTCAAGGACTGAGCTAACTGGTTCTATCTCACTCTTACAAAGAGATCTGGGCTTTTTAGGTCATGTAAAGAATGAGTGGGTTTTTATTTTTTTTAAACTATGTACTATGTATGTACAACTGTTTAGGTGGCAAGTTTCTGATAATTTGGAGTTAGTTAATCGACTGCAACAAAATATCATTTTATAATCAGTAAACATCTCAAAAAAAAGTCTTGGCTTGAAGCATGGTTTTTGTTGTATTTAAATCATATTTTTTTCAAGAAGTTTATAAAAAAAACCGTAATACGAGTATGTAACATCCGTTCTAGTGGATATCAATTCTTTTAGCCGCATTGCTCGTAGCGCATTGCGGGGAATTTCAACGCCATCTGTAATTGAAACCATGTAACTAAAAGTTGAACTAATTAAACGAAAGTAGAACATTATTTCTATTTTCTTTATTTACATATAATTATGTAATTAGAATGAAACTGTTCTGGACTATGAATGCTTTGGCGTTAGTGTTATTTAGTATGTATGTTACCTTAGGTAAGTGTCGGGACAGATGTAAAAAAAGGTGAATTAACATTGCAGAAAAAACCTTATTATAGGTATAAGGTACTTACTGATATTGACTAAGCTACGATTAATTTTGTTACGTTTGTACTACGATAATTATTGATATAAATTGCGATACTATCTGTATGTAAGTACTCAAAGCAGTTTCGGGGAAACTTCTGTTCCGTATAATTGACAAATCGTGATTACAAAGAGCATGATCAGAGAGATTGACACCAGAATTTATTAATCACGAGGCCATGTATCGCGTATCTATATGCAATAGCATAAAATAATGACTATTCGTGTCCATTAGAGTTAATAGTTTCATTAAAAGTTTTAAATGATTAAGTAAAATAACCAAAGTTTCGTGTATTAGAGACATGATCAACACGCACGGTCTTTAAATGGCGCTAACTACTTAAACTATTTCTTGTATCATGCCTTTGTCAGAGTCAACAACAACACAAGGAGAAGTCCAGGGTCAGATCTCCTTCTGGACTCCTCCCAGCGCCTGCCCGCTCATGATGCGGGCACCTTCTCGGTACAACGCCCCTTTCTTAGGCGGCGTCTGGCAGACACCGACGCCGCCCCCTCGCGGCTGGCCACATAGTGCGGGTGGAGGGAAAACCTTGAGTGAAGCCGCGGGTGGACGGGCCCACCCGAGGCCACACTCAAGGCGGCATGAGACGCAGATGTTCGCGCCTCCGCCGCCCGGTTCGCCGGCGGCGAATTAGGTCCGAGTGGAGGTTATCCTCACTCCTCCTCTTCCGCCTCCTTCTGCGTTTTTACGTCCTCGCAGAAGGTTGCGACCGCGGTAAAACAGCTCTCGCTGCCGGCCATGGAACGAACGACGGCCGGTGGCGAGAGATCCTCTCCGATGACTGCAGTGAGGACCCGGCGCTGCGTCTCCCATGCGGGGCAGACCGCTAGCGTGTGATGAGCCGAATCCTCACTGCAGTCGCAGTGATGGCAGGCGGGACTCAATTCCCCCTGGCGACTGAGTGCAGGTACTTTCCGAAGCAACCATGCCAAAAGAACCTGCGTCAGTCGGAAGGTAAGGGTCCCGTGCTGCCGCACTGCCCAGTCGCGGATGACCGGCTGAAGCGCCTCCACGGTGGCGAAGCCTGCACGTGGTGTCTCCAGCCGGATCGACCAGCGATCCATCGTGGGTCGTTGAGCGGCTTCGCGCCACTCGCGCACGTCCTCGGGCGGAGATCCAACACCACCACTCTCCGCCCGGTAGTTAGCCACTCGTCGATAAACGTCGGCGAGCACCTCCGCCTTCAAATCCCACGGGGGTGTTCCGGCCAGGGCGCACGCCGCCTCCGTCGACACGGTGCGGTAACCCCGTATGGCCCTGACCGCCAGAGTTCTCTGCGGCCGCCTGAGGCGTGCCCTACTATGGTCGGACAGAGCCGCCGCCCACACCAGTGCACCGTAGTGCCATAGACCGGACAACCCCCGTGTACAGCTGTCTCGTGACGACACTGGCTCCTCCCAAATTGGGCAAAAGACGCCCAAGGAAGGAGGCAGTGCCGATCAGCTTCGCGACAAGCTGCCGGAAGTGCTCGTCGAAGAGCCACCTGCCGTCGAGGACTAGACCCATGGCAGGTACCTCATCTGGGCCCGGACCGATACGAGGACCGAGTTGACCTCGATTGGTCTAGTGACAACACCAACCTTGCAGCCAAAGTGCATGTACTTCGACTAGATATGTAATTCAACAAAATACTCTATCCGTCTGTCCGGCTTTTACGGCAAAACTTTTGAACCATATTTGGTACATAGATAATCGACAGCCCTAGAAAGGACATAGGCTACACTTTACTGCGAAAACACACAGAACGAATGATCATGATCATCGCACATTTTTTGTCCTGGGTCGGAATCAAACCAGGCCTGCGCGTGGCCAGGAGTGGAGTAGCAATAACGTCTTTTCTCGATTCAAAACAGTCCGTCATATTTTGCCCGAGGGAACTTTTCAGCCATACACATTTTAGACTCACGTTTTATTTTTCCGCCTTTTCACCTAGAAGCTCATAGATTACTTAAATACAAAAAACACATTGTATCATGGGCTACAGACTACTCTATAGTCTCTGCGCGTCATATGTGCCCGAGACAGGTATAAAACCTTCATGTATGTATTAGGCCATTACTAGTGGACCTTTCTAAATACGTAACTACACAATATTGAATAATTACTCTTGTGGCCCTTTTCACCAAAATCACCTACATTTAAGGGGCTACTTAGAGAGAGTTAAGTAACCTAGTCTCCTAGTTAGACTAGTTAAGTACAGTTGGTGAAAATGGACTTTAGACACAGGACAAAGACCGTGCTCTAATAAGCTAAGCCAAACAGCTAGAATCCTTTTTAGGGTTCTGCAGGTCATGACTCGGAACCTTATGGATTCGTCATGTACCTCCGTCCGTTTTCGACTTACCGTCTAAACGGTTAGTGCTAGAAAGATGAAACTTTGTATGAATATGTGTTTCTATTACGTCAACAAAGTGCTATAATAAAATGACGAAAATTTTCTACCCCATCGTGTGGTAGCTTAAGATAGATATATTAAAAAGATTGCGAGGTTGCTGAAACCATTTTTCGATTTAGGTGTCCGTTTGCGAGTTATTCAACTTTTAAGCGCATTGTTTTGTAAAAACAACGGCTGGCTCAAATAATCTGAAAAAATTCATGATAGTAGTCCATATATTCAACTTTAGAGGAAAACTATAGCGGTTTTGATAACTCTTTTAGTTCAGGAGTTAGTCTAACTTGTAAAATGCACTCACTTGGAAAACTTCGTACGAAAATAAAGAAATAATCAATAAAAATAACAATTATCTATTAGGCACGATTAAAAATACACGTGCCATTGTGGGTGAATACGGAAACCTATTCTATGCATGGCCTGACACGCACTTGGCCAATTTTTAATATTTAGAAATTCCGAAGTAGCTCCACTCTGCCTGATGAATTAGGATGGAATGTGTAGAATTCAAGAGTGTTGATTACTATAGGTAGTCATTTCGAATGCAGACAAAATAGCAATAAGTAATTTTTCTACCTTTTATATATATTCAACGAGTAGGTATACTAAACCTACATACATACACATGTGGCTGGGGAATATATCCTTAGGTTTCCGGCTGAATTGTGCTGTGTTTATTTAAACCACAACAATTTTCTTTGTATATATGTACACCTTCTAGTTATATTATAAACTAATCATTTCAAACAATCGCTCTGAACAAATTATTTTTATTTTGTTAACAAGTACAAAGGTCATTGCAATATTACCTAGTTGATTGTTTATTATGTTTACCACGAAAACAACTCGTTTTCTTTCTTCCTAAATGTATACAAATAAATAAAATTAAAGTGTCTGTTTGTAATACAAATAGTTTTTTACTAAATGCTGCAAAGTTTTTTGTCTGTCTGTCAGTTTGTTCCAGGAAACCTCTGGAACGGTTGGGCTGGTTTCAACGGGACTTTCACTGACAGAAAGGTGATGACACAAGGAGTAACTTAGACTATTATTCTCAGACTGGCACTCCGCCAACTTACTCTCGATTTACGACAATAACTTCAGGTAACACCGCTTGATTCAGCTAGTTCATATAATAAGTCAAATAGGAAAAATTATATTATAGTTCATACGAAACAAACCGAAGTTCGAATCGAGTCGAATCGAATTGAAGACAAAACTCGTACAAAATGATTTTCGTTTTCTATTAGATTTCTTTTTATTCTTTGATGACATTCGAATCTTCCTCACCTTGTGACTGTCTATCTGTCGTGCTCAATTAAAACACAGAAATAAATTAAATTGTGAGCGGAGAACAGCACGTAACATTTCATAAGATCCTCACGACCCAGTTCTCGACCCCGTGACCGTTACGAAGCGTATCTAACGCATTGTTAGATAAAATAGCAACGTATTTACTATTTATAGAAGGAAGTTTATTTAGATCATTGGGGCGATTTACTTTCGTACGACATATTACTTTTTGTTGATTTGTTTATAGATATACGAGTTTATGAATACTACTTTTCGATTGTACGAAGTTTAAACCTGACTATAGTTCTTTCGAAATTATTATCAAAGTAACAGTTCAAAATGTCCTGAATCGTTTATCATATTCATATTTCATTTGCTCAACTTGGTTTTGGCACTATCAGAATTTGTTTTCCATAGAATCGGTTTTAAATTTTAAAGGTTCAAATTGTTTTCCTTCAGTTTGTTTATCAGCATCAGTATTTAGAGGCTGCTTAAGGGATTCATTGACAATAAAGTCATTATCTTCCTAACCTTTAATATACCCAAGATTATTTGGGGTCAGCTACTAGTCCAGCGGGTTATACCTAATTATCAGTTTTAAATTTAATAATCTAACTAGTTTTCAGTAGGTATTTTGAGGGCATCGTCATCCAAGGGACGATTGCTATAGATATTCATGACAACCGCTTCCGACGTCTTAATGTACTTACCGAGGCACCGCATTAACAAATTCTTTTAGTAAAAACCAGACCCGGGAATCGAACTCTAGACCGCTTGATCTACAGTCGCATACGCTAACCGCCAGACCATCATCAACATTTTGATCTCATTTGTTACGAAAATCAGAATTAGATTAGAATTGTTTCTTAAAATTTGTTTACATTCTTAGGTATTTAACAGAAGCTAAAGGAAGCGTGTTAAAAATAATATTTATAGCGCATTGTGAGACGCGACTGGGCTTTTAATTAATTACCAACACAAATGTTATATATATAACACATACCTACCACAGTTGGAGGAGCTTACCAGAGCTACTAAAGTCGAAGATGATACTAAATTAAAGATGATCACCATGTCATCGATAGAAGGAAAATAGGTCAGTTCAGTACAGACATAATCTTGGAGCTTTATTTTTACAGAGCTACAGGGGCAAAGGAACTGACTTTGCACCAGGTGGTAAAACACTACATGTACCAGCAGATCAAGACTTCAAGTGAAACCCCGCTTTGGAGCAGAATAATAAAAATTGGTGACCCCGTTGTTTGATGACAACGGTGGACAAGGACAACATCCAGCGGTTGGAAAAAATATACCCACATATTTAAATCTCATCATCATCAGCAGGATTATTAAAGGCTTAGTTTGTATCATACAATAAAATCAAAGGTGAGCGAGTTCTATTCTGTGACTGATGGTGTAGAAGTATTACGGGTAGGCGTCTGAATACCACCTTTTTGGCCGGAAGAACCAGCTCTATGGTTTGCATTAATAGAAGGCCAATTTTTGACCAAAACCAAGAAATTTTTCAACACGGAGCGACTGGTAAAATGAATTCAAAGATTGAACTAGTCTGTCAGTATATTTGAGGGTACAGACTTACCAATAACGATTACTACCTATAGATTATGACAATTGGGACCGACGGCTTAACGTTAAGAACTTCTTGAAATAAAATCCAACACCAGCGCGACCCGCCAATCAAATCCTCTTGATTCGCAGTCTTGATACACTTACAGCTAGATCAACGAGCCAGGTAGATACAGGCACAATAATGCAGTTGAATCACCAGATTTGACGAGATTCTTATTGTGAGACAAACTAATAATGGTCTATAAGATATGGTTCATAGGAACGAAACGCAAATGAGTAATGTTGATAAAATAAAAGAACATTCAATTAAAAAACTAGCATTTAATATTTCATGGAGTTAGTACAAAATAATCGTCAACTTCGATACATCACCTCCGTATAGTGTTTATGATCTTAAAATCAATATACGAATATATCTACAAGTTTTACATTATATAGCTTCGAAAACCACCCACTCAAGTAAGTTAAAAATAAAATAGAGTTAATTTAAAGATTGTAAAATCTTGTAATAATAACGTAGTGGTGAACATAGTTTAAACTTCCACCGCTAGAGGCGCCACTTACTTGTAACTAGTGGCGCCTCTGGAGGTCTATTACCATAACTATACTCTGACCATTCTTTTGACAGTTCTATAAATTTCGAATTAAGTGACGCTCTCACACGTCACCGATTCGATTTGAAATCAAAATCAATCGATATAACGTTCTTTAAGTCAGTATTGTAAATAAATAAATGTGCACTATTATGTAAAATGTATAATTGGCTGTCTGTCTTGTCTTTTTGTTCCGATAAACTCTATAACGGCTGGACCGATTTTGACGGGACTGGCGGATGGCTGATGACATAAGGAGTAACTTAGGCAAAAAAAAAAAAATTAGACTAGCTTCACTCCACGGCGTTACTCGAGATTGACAACAATAACACCCCGGGACTCAGCTAGTAAATAATATTTATACACTTCTGTACTAAACAGCGCAATGCAATCAATTCCGACCGCTATACAGACTAAAATTTGGCTGTTAGGTTAGTAGTTTTATGTACATGAATAGACGCTTCAGTGGAGGCTAGGCTGTTGATTGAACAGCTAATGAAACTAGTAGGCGGCGACATATCTAAATGATTAAAACTTCATAGTCAACTTGGTTTAGTGTTTTACTTTACAGAAAAAGCAGTTACAAAATCATTAGGTATATAATTTGTTTTATTTACATGTCTCGTAATATATAGTCCGACTAGATGCTGATAGATGGCGTTACTAGTTTATTGTCAATGTTGGGTAGTTAGAGAAAATGTGAGTGGTAAATGCGAATTAAGTCTGTAACACTATGTATCAGCATAGTTGTTATATTAAATATATAATTATTGCAGTTTTACTATTCAATGTAAATATTTTAAGAACTTTCAACAATAAGTTTCTATGCAATTGACTTTTTTATTGTACATGACTATCCCAAATTTTCAAATCAGGTAGAGTGGGGCCATAAAACTTCACATTTAAAACTTGTTAAATAAGTACCTTCAGCCGTAATTTATAAGAACTTTTATGTTTGATTTATAAAAATAGACCTATATATAATATATTAGTAATGTCTAAAGCAATATAATATTTAAATGTGTAAGTATTATTTCCTCAATTCCTTTTTTAGCATAGAACCGGTATTCATTAAGTTTATTTAATTTCATTTTTGGTTTTATTCACTTAAAATATTTTCTCAAATAACAATCGATCACTTTAGCGGTGCAATCGTGTGTTAAATCACTCTTACGCCTGATACACAAGTAAAGACAAATCGGAGCGATTAATCTGTGCAGACTTATTCGCGCAGATTTATCGATTACCAATCAATAAAACTCTGCAACGATTTCTCATCCACACAGATCAATCGCTATGAGTTATCGTTAGTGCGAACCGGCTTCACCAATAAAACATGACTTATGATAAACCACGATTTATTCCAAATATTTACATCGAACAGTAGAACCGGTGGAGGAGGGCGCTGCTATCGCGCGGGCTCAGGCACGGCGGGGAGGTTGGGGAGGGTAGAGAGGGTGGGGAGGGGGGCGGAGGGTACGAGGTGGTAGCTGAGCCACCACGACAACAGCGGCTGCGTCACCGCCACGAACAGCAGGAAGTACACGCGCCGCTTGGTCCCACCCCCTCCACCTCCCCCACCCTTGCCCCACCCCTCCGAGTAGGGGTTCTGCGCGTAGCCCGCACCGTACGCGCCGTACGACGCCTGCTCAGGCGCCTGGGAACCCGATAGGAGTTGCAGGCGAAGAGATTTTACCTGTAACAAGATAATTAACAATGATACGTATTCGCTTTTTATATTGCCTTAAGGTCATAGCACACTTTAACGGCACGGCAACGGCACTGCTCCAACCCAGCGATTAGCTTGTCATTTGAATTTGACCCTTAAATCGTATGCCGTATAATATGTTTCATAACGTCAGTATAAAGAGCTTGCAACTCGCGGTTGGCGTGCGTACGGCAAACTTGCACCTAGCGGACTGCTTAGCGCGCTGGCAGCTAGCGATAGCCCAAATTCAATACAGAGCCGTGCCGTTACAGTGTGCTATGACCTTTAGTCATCTCTAAACGTACGAGTCAAAACGCTCTGAAACAATTTTGATTAATTTATTAAGCATTAAATTGTCGTTAAGTTTTAAAATCATCATCATATCGCACTTCACTGCTGGAAATGGGCCTCTCCTACGGCACACTACACTAATCGATTTTGGGACTTTTGCATCCAGCTCTTGCCAGCCATAGTGCGCAAGTCGTCACTCAACCTCGCCTGTCCTACACTACGCTTGCCGAGATGCGGACTCCACTCCAGAACTCTTCTACCCCAACGGTCATCAGTCCTGCGCGTAACATGGCCAACCCACTGCCACTTCAGCTGGCAATGGGCTATGTCGATAACCTTAGTTCTCTGACGGATCACCTAATTCCTGATATGATCTCTCAGAGAAACGCCGAGCATAGCACTTTCCATAGCTATGGCTATTCCATAAATATTGGCTTGTGGACCAACCGCACCGTAAGTGTCCAGGTCATTCTCTCCAGGGGCTTTTCCATTTTTAAGCTGTTTACTATCTCGATTTCATAGGTGCTGACTTCTGGCATGTCTTAGGTGTGGTGACTGCCGGTTTCGAGGAAACAACTTCTCCACTTGTTTTGGTCAAGTTCGTCAGTTCGCTTCTCCCCAGAGATTACGAACACTTTTGACCCCCGATTATGCTCGATCGCTCTTCCGATGGTAAGAGTATTGGAGCACCAGAGTGTCGTACGAGTTTGCTGATCTCTCGGTTCAGCATCCTCTTTGTCACCAAAGTGACGGGTGGGTTTTCACGCCATTTCCTCATCAACCCTAAAGTCCTCTCTGAAAGCTTCGACTTCCTGCCTTTACGCTGCAGTTCACAGAATCTTGTACCTTCTTCCAAAATTCGCAAAAATGAAAGAATTAAGATTTTATTAAAAATACTTACCAGGAAATAGCTGAGCGCAAAGCTACTATACACCAAACTGCAATAATACCCCGTCCTGCCTACCATCAGTCCGGCCAGCAGACTGGCTATCATGACTATATATTTGTACCCGGAGTAAGCCACCAGGTCCAGGGTCTTCAGGTTCGTGTTTGTATTGGTTACGTACAGGGTCACCAAGTACATGATCATTTCAAAAAGAATGTATGCGAGCGCTGAAGAAGCTTGCATCCCGATTTGTTCAGGCGAGAAACGATGTTGGAGACCTGTATGAAAATAGGACATGTTAGACACTTTATTTCGAAACATATAGCATTATAAGTTAAAGTGAAGAGTATAATTATCATAAATTATAACATATAAGGTAGCACAAATTTTTATTATATAAAGGCCTTCTACACGGTCGTAACCAATCGTCAATCATCCTGTCCTTGGTCGGGTTGATATAAAAATGGATAGTGTAGAAATCGGTTGACCCGACCGGTAATTGGTTGATGTCAACGGCCTTGGTCGCGAGCGTGTTAGATTCATGTAAATGTACTATAACTAAATACTTTGTATAAATATTGATATATGTTTGTCAATAGTTTACTTTAAATATTTTCTGAACATATTGTTTGATGACGGTAGTTGATAAAATACATACTCGTATGTTTTGCTCAGTTGTCGTTGCCTATAAACACTGTTTAGTAATGTTAACGTGGTTATTATTACTTTTAATTATATATTTTATATAAATATTGATATGTTTGTATTAATAGTTTACTTTGAACACATTCTGAAAATAATGTACTTTGATGAAGGTACTTGATTAAAATACATGTGTCGTACTTGTTTGTCGTCGCCTATAAAAGCGAGGGTTCCGACTGGACAGGGGGACTTGTTGTCGAGACGTGGACCAGGATGGAGCTCTCTACTATTCAACCAGTAACTGAGGACATTATATAGATTTAAAAGCTAAGTATATGCAATTCACTTTTGTGTGTTTCTCTTTACTAAAATGTTCTCTAAGTTTTGTAATAATTTATAATGTTTGATTTATGGATATGTGTATAATGTGAAATATGTATGTAAATATGTTGGAAAAGAGTGTCCATGGAGTTTCTTGTCTGTTCTTCTCCATAGGAATTACACCTTGGAACAGACGAATAGAATCACGACTGACTAACTGACTGACTACTGGACATTGAAATAAAAAGAAAGTTTAATATGATTTGATTTGGTTTGATTTGATATACTCAAATTCCTTTCATTCTAAATATTCTAATATTTAAAAAGATAATTAATCTCATCTTTTCTCTAATCTAACAAGCGCATCCCTCGCGAAAAGCCCCAACCGTCTGGAACGCTGTTGGTTGGTCGGCGGTTGGTTTCGACCGTGTGGAAGGCATTTAACTTAAAGAATGGAAATTAAGTAAAATGTATTAAAAAAAAGGTTTGTTTTCAAGGATATTTTGTATATGCTAACTGACGATGCCTATGGTGATTCGATCGATTGCACATCAAACATCTCACATTCTGTTGACGTATAGTGAATTTAATAGTATAAATTTACAATGGTTAGTATATACTAGATATAGCGAACTTATGTGTCGTAGCTAATAACAACCACAGTGTACACGATGGCAGCCATATTTATTATTTAGGCACATACAGCTACAATACATATCCTAAAACAATGCCTATAATCACGTCTTAATATCAACGAGATAAAGACTGTCCGAATTCTACGTGATTCATAATAGATTCATATCTGAAATATGCTGGCCAAGTTAATTATATAGCATAATAAATTTTGTTTTTTATAATATTGTATTCGAGATAATATTAAGCACCCTTTTAGATCCTGTAAGTAATGTTTAACCTAACGCGAAAAATCGAATACAGATGGCGCTACTTGTAGCTTGCTAGTAATATCAATCGATGTTGAGCCGAGCGATGGTTCGAATGTCTGTTAAGGCCTTTAGAATGAATTTTACAACTATAGAAGTTCCTATACATCTAAGTAGTATAGTGTTACTATGAAAGTTGTCCAGTAAGTACCTTCAAAAGCGTAACTTGGGTATCTATCTTTTCCAAAATTTAAACCACAGGATGAAAACTAGACACACTCACTGACATACCTATAACTTTAAACCCAAATTTATACATTTTTTTTAATTAATATTTCGGACATCTTGCACACAACGCCATCTAGTCCTTAAATAAGCAGAGCTTGTATTATGGGTACTAGACAACTGATACAAAAAAATAAACATACTTTATTTTTGTAAATACATATTATTATACACAGAAAACACCTAAAACTCCGAAACACATAATGTGCGGATCACACAAACATTTGGTCCGAACTAGAACCTCTTGATCAGCACCCGCATAAGCCAACCACTACATTACCGAGGCAGTTTTTAAAATTAAAGTTCCATATCTAGTTGCCATGACTGCCTTGTTAGTCCAGTGGTTAGCATATGCGGCTGCTGATCAAGAGGACTCGGGTTCGATTCCCGGGTCAGACCAAATATTTTGTGTGATGCACAAATATTTGTTTCGAAGTCGGGTGTTTTTCTATGTATAATAGTATGGATTTACAAAAAAAAAAGAATGTTTTTGTATTTATATCAGTTGTTTAGTACCCATAATACAAGCTCTGCTTAGTTTGGGACTAGATGAGGTTATGTGTGTGTGTAAGATGTCCCAAATATTATTATATTGTTATTAATATTATTGTTACCAGTTTAGTACTTACCTAACATAAAGCCAGCCAACAAGACATATGTGACGTAGCCCATGGAGGGGATGTACAGGTCTGGAGCGTTCAGGTCATACCTCGGCTGCACCGGCGTGTCCTGGTCGTATTTCACCATCCAATCCTGGATGTATATAAACAGATTTACTATTCTGATCATATCTTGCTTAAAATAACTGGAACAAATATACTTTGGAAAATTTTAAAAGTACTAGCTTTCGCCCGCGGCTCCTCCCGCGTGTGTATCCTTTTTCAGCCTCTGGGCTATTTGTGTACCAAATGTCATTTAAATTGGGTTAATACTTTTGCCGTGAAAGCGAAACAGACGGAGTTACTTTCACTTTTCATCATCATCATCATCAGCCTATCGCAATCCACTGCTGGACATAGGCCTCTCCAATTGCACGCCACTTAGTTCGATCTTCGGCTACTCGCATCCAGCTAATGCCAGCCGTCTTGCGCAAATCATCACTCCACCTGGCCTGTGGACGTTCTACACCGGTTGCCGAGACGCGGTCTCCGCTCAAGAACACATTTACCCCAACGGTTGTCGGTTCTGCGGCTAATATGGCCAGCCCATTGCCACTTCAGCTTGCTAATCCTGTGGGCTATAATATTAGTATGGATATAAGAATGTAGATTGTAAACAATCTTAAAACGTTTTAAAGAGACAACTCCTGCAGAGTTGTTTCTGGTTGGTAGTAGTGCAGTCCTCTGCTAGACGTAAGTCCCTCCCACATCACTCTAATTGATTGAACGCCTTAATTATTAAAATAAAAAAAAAGTGTGTGCGATACACACACGATAGAAGTGAAACTTCAGTAAATCGACAAAAGAATGAGATGATTATATATATAAAGCTGTAATACGCAGCTGCATACAGTGTACAATAGCTCACGTACTTTTCACATAAACTAACACTCGTTAAATACTCAAATACAAGCAAGTATTAAACAGTGTGCAATATCCATACACATCGACATTTGCTCTCTCGCTCTGGCTCACTAATTTTGTATTTTTGTCTCTTACCTGTCGTTTTTCCGTTGCATCCGGATTGAAATCACGTTTCTAACTAAAGAAGTTTCACTTCAAAAAACTTTGCATATACTTTTCCATTATTTTTCTAGAATATAAAATAAACCTTAATCCAGGTAAAAACCAGGTCACAAACCTTACCTTATGTGTATAAGGGAAGATTATAAGGAGTAGCTTCCGCATGACGTATCTGGTGTCTACAGCGAAGTAGTACCGCAGTCGAGACACTGGAACGTATTTGTTGAGCTCGCGTTGTACCACATCTCGACCTTGGGCCGCCAGCTGGTTGCCATATTGCAAAGCCATGTCCTGGAAAATACAGTCAGATCTCAAAATTGGAGACAAAATTATGATAAATCAGCTGACCTGGGAAACTTTATCTGCATAGGCTGATTCATGGCTCCTATTGTTCGTGGCATGATGTCGTTTTTGGGAAATGAGTAATGGAATGCTGGCAGAAAACTTGAACCAGTAGTTAATGAGATTAGTGTATTCAACTAAACCAGCCTAAAAGACTTTACACAAAGAACAGTTCAATGTGTATTAATGGATTAAAGACAATACAACGGCAGAAGGTAGTAACTGATCCAGAAGAAAATTTACGGGATCTTAAGAAATTATTTGAGTTTTTTTTATAAGGTGATGATCGTAATTAATATGACGACAAAGCTTTAGTTAAAACATCTTTAAAAAAAATGGCAAACAAAAGACATTTATTATGTTATAAAATTCTTACCTCATAAGAGACCAGGCAGAGTTGACTTCTAGCCTGATATAGGAACTAGGATACAGAACAAATGACTGTGTGGACAATGCAAAAATTTATCCTAGGTAGGAACGAACCCACGACCTCCAGTCCAGACCTCCAGCTTTGCAGTCAATATCACTCAAGCAACAGAGTTGACAAATTGTATTTGTCACTTTGGCTATGAACATTTTTTAACAAAATTTTCAATGTATATTACCTGTACAATCGGCTGGTGTAACATTGAGCCCAGTTGTGCTGGGTTTGGCATTGGAGCCTGGTTATAGCCTCCCATGTAGCCATAATCTGAAATAAAATATTGTTGTTGTAAATTGGTCCAGACAACAGGTAAAGAGTAGTTGACAAACACAAGATTTGTTTTTGTGATAAAGATTCTCTCTAGTTAAGTCATATGGTGAGGCATGTATCTCTCACAGTAGAGTCACGAACAAACCAATTTACTCATTATATAACCTTATTTAATATATATATAATATTATAAACATGAAAGTTTGTATGTATGTATGTTTGTTGCTCTTTCACACAAATACTACTAAACGGATTTGGATGAAACTTTACAGTTATATAGCTTATATATCAAAATAAACATAGGCTACTTTTTACTGCAATAATTGAGAAACAAATGGGCAGAGTCACGAACGAAAGCTTGTATTGAATATACTCAAATTCTTACTAATATCACAAATGAGAAAGTTTATATAGATGTTCATTACAAAAACTACAGAATGGATTTAGACGAAACTGCATATTAATATAGCTCATACATCAGAATAACATTTAGGCTATGCTATTTACCTCAACAACCGAAATACATTCAGGGAATTCATGGACCAAATTAAATTATTGATTAAAGCTTGTTTTCTGTGAAACTACAGCATGTGTACTGAAGTACGGCCCTCACGAAGCAAATTATTGATGTATCAATTTAACAATAACTCATTACAAATATGTGAATATGTACACATATATGTATAGTTTAATATATATATAACAGTGACATTCAGTGCACTACTCAAATAGCGAATCAACTGCATTATTTAAAATTCCAATAAAAATCCTGATTTTAAGTAATTCAATTTTTTTTCCAGTAAAAGAATGTCTTAGGTACATAAAATTATTTAGTTTTTCAAGACTATTTTGTCCTTGTTGAAAACTTACATTTAAAGTTGAACTAACGTAATAAGCCTATCTTTGTACAAACTTTATAATTATTATACAGAACAAGCGAAATCAACTCAACTTGACTCAAGGACATCAGAATAGTTGAAAATATATGCATGAAATCTGATATGGACATCTATACAGATATATAAAATTGGAGTGTCTGTTTGTAATATTAAAATAACCGCTTTTTACTAAATGCATGTATGTATACACGGTACATATGACAAAATATTTTTTTTTACAATTTTTGTCTGTAAGTTCCAGGTAAACTCTGGAATGGCTGGACCGATTTCGATGGGACTTTCATTGGCAGATAGCTGACGATATAAGGAGTAACTTTTAGACTAGCTTCGACTAGCATGGCGTTGACCACGGTTACAACAAAGATTATAAACTAGAATATAGGGTAAATAGTGGACCAAAACTACCGTAACTAAGGAGAGGCTTATGTGCAGCAGTGGACTGTTTAAGGTGTCCATAGGCAAAAATAATAACAACAGTAATATTTTAGGTCTTTCTTATAGAGGAAGTAAAAATATGCATATAGAAATAAGTATAACAATGTTTATGAGATCACACAATAATTAGATGTCATTAGTGTGTCTGTTGTCTTGTGCCAGTTATCTCAGTTTCTAATCTATTTCTAATTAAATTAGTTTCTGATTGTTGTGTGTCTACAGTAAATAAATAAGGATATTTTGTCCAGTAAGTTACTTTTAAAAGTGTAACTTGGGTCTCTCTCTTCGCAAATTTGTGCTTTCAATACATAGTTATTTAGCCAGACCACTGAACGAAAACTAGACACACTCACCGACTCAAATATAACTTTAAACCTAAATTTGCTATTATATAATAAGTCTATGTAATTATTTTTTTTTATAATAATTTCAGACATCTTACACACAACACCATCTAGTCCCAAGTATGACGAAACCGCTTTACTGAACGGTTAATATTCTACACTTTGGGGTAGGTACACATTCACAGTTTAATATTGATAACACAACTGAGCTTCTCGACTGACAAACAGCGAATGAATGCCTTCATTCAACTAATAACTGCTATTTATAACATTTCTCTCTCCACCCACAGAAATGACAATATTACGTCACGTCCCACATTTCAGTGTTGCTGAGCACGAGAATACAATTATCTCTTAAATAAATTATATTATTCTTATATCTATTAATTATACTTCAATATTTTAATCCAGAACTTACTAATAATTAAATATTTTTATAATAAATCCAACTGATCACAACACTCGGCCATCCGACAGCGTGCTAACTCCGAAGCACGCACTAATCACAACACTAGGCCAACATCTAACATAGTCCAAACAAAAAATTTACCCATAAAAACAGAAAAAATATTTAAAATTATGAAAAAAAATCAAAACAACACAATCGAATGATCAACTTGTATTGATTATATTGATAATAAATCATCCCCAGGGTGTGTTAAATTCTGTTATTATTTTGTTTCCTTGAAGCTTCTCTAAAGTTTTGAATGGCATTGTTTCATTACACATTTGCCCATTTTACTAGTTAATATTGTTGTCACCTGTCACTACGTTAACTTCGGTTGGCAGCCTAATAAAAAAACACGAACAGCTGTATTGTATGTGGTCATAGGTGTTCATCCTTTTTGTTCATTCAGTTAAACGTAAAAATCTTTCTGTCTGTTGGTTAATCTCTAGAACGGCCGGACCGACATCAATGGGACTTCCACTGACAGATGGCTGACGATAATCATAAGGAATAACTTTGACTTACAACTAGTGGGGTTCAGATAGTTTTCTGGAAAAACATCATTCATACGTTCACGAAATTTCACGGCTATCGTTAAATGCCAAACTGCTAATTAATAACCATACAAAATTGGATGTGAAAGACTAAGTAATCCGATATTGATTCTTACTATGTTAACATATTTTAAAACAGAACAAAGCAATTTATTTTCTAAATTACGAATACTCCCATTACTTTGGGAAAGAAATATGTTTTTGATGTGAAACATCTATAGGCGCACGTATGTGAAACGTCTATAGGCGCACGTAAAATAGATTTCTGGCCTGGCGATTGGCGACGCGTCGCCACGGCACGCTATACGATGGTATATATATACAGTCTATATGCAGTAGTGTGTACGGTGTACACACTACTGCATATAGACTACTATTTTAATAATTAGTAATATTTTATTTTATCATTATGACATATTTAGTTCCTATTACAATATGTTCTTTTCTGCATATTACTTTTACAAAATAATGGCGATGTTTCACATCTGCCAGGCGTCCCGTGACGGCTCACATTTTTTTTATGGTAACACTGTATATGAATTCGATTTAAATTCGATTAAAGCGTTATTTGTCTTAATATCAACGCATAAACAATATATTTTTTTGTGAAAAGTATTTCTGCTCGATTTACAATAGTTTTATTATTTTAAATCGCATTCTTTCACTACGCATTTAGTCATTTTGTTTTCCTCTGTCACTAGGTCAGCGTCGGCTGGCGCTATATTAAACACTATACTGACGTTTTCCTCGAATAAGAGCAAATCTTAATTGTAGTTTGAACGTTTATGATGAAGAATTACACATCTAGTA
This sequence comes from Phragmatobia fuliginosa, assembly GCA_932526445.1. NCBI lineage: Eukaryota > Metazoa > Arthropoda > Insecta > Lepidoptera > Erebidae > Phragmatobia > Phragmatobia fuliginosa. The sequence goes on from OW052074.1 coordinate 19,328,237, forward strand.
TAATATATATCAATGACATCGTTCAATAAGTACACTGTCGCTTCATGAATACAGTGAACTAGTGTACTAGAGTACTAAAGCTGTGAACGAAACGAAGCGGCTCTTCGGCTGTTGTCGGCTCGATTCGTTCTTTGCTGCGTCACTCGACGCAATGGAGCGAACGAGATGTGAATATGGGTATTTAGTATTTTTACGACTATTTACAAGCTTTTTACGCAATGACAAAATCACAGAACTCTAGTCTTTATTTTCATTGCGTTAGCTATTGCTTTTAATTAGCTATTATTTATAAATTTTAAGGATATGGAAAGTTTTTTGACGTTGATCACTCTGAAAACTCTTAAGAGGCCGGCGTACGACACTCGAAACTGCAAGTGGAAATTTGTTCGTAAAATATTGCTGTCTCTGTTTGACAAAATACAACGTAGATACGAGTGCACCGCTGTATGTGTGTATGTGGATTGACATTCATTCGTAGTAATTCGGACTCTCTCGTAGAAGGTTCGGCTATCATTATTTGACTGACACGAATCACACACACACTGAAATATTTTTTGATGCGATAGCACTACTAATTGCTTGAAATTTGTGAAAATATGGATGTGTTTCGTACTATCGAAAATCATGAATGAAAACTCAGTATTTTTTCGATTTATTTTGTGTAAGTAGTAGCATAATAATATGAGATATGTTATTGATGAAACAATATTAGAAATATTTTTGTTTTTACGACAGAAAAAACAAAATGAAAACATGACATTTACAATGTAAAATATGTAAAATTTAATTTGATTATATTTTATTCTAGATTAGTTTATTTCTAAAAATAAAGACGTTATAACCTAAATAAATACAGTCTAAGTCCGAATATCAACATATCATCGTGGAAATATGTTTATACTGCAAATGATCATGGTATACCGTTTGTATGGACAATTCAGCCTCCGGGGGCCCCTTAAGTCTAGTTCTCTATTTCATTTTGAATTTAAAGGGCGACATTCTAATGTATACAATCTATTTTTTTTTTTAATACGGATATTATTTGTTTATAAATTGAGATTAGAATGACAGTCTTAAGCCTGTTAAGTATGAAGGAAAATCAAAATATAATTTCACTATACAAATTCACAGCAAACTACTTATAATTAAAATTAAAATCTAATGTTCTCAATCAACCACGGTATACGGTGCTAAATGTACGAGTTCTACGTACTAGAAGGCATGTCTGAACTATTCCTTGCTCCGAATCAACAACTGAACTAAATGTGCTAAAGGAACTATAGTACTGAACTAGTCACTTCGTAGTACGTAGTTCATTGTCACTTGCTCTGAATCAACACTGAACTAGTGTACTAAAGGAACTAAAGGAAGTACTGAACTAGTTCATTTGGGTAACTGTATTTTTTTTTTTTTGGTATTCCGATTCTGAGTCCGGACCGCGTACTCTCCCCAAACAGAATCTGGGACCTTTGGTGGTGAATATTTTATTTTTTCAACACGTTTTATTATTATTATTATTATTTTTGATAATAATCTCAACGTTTGTAGCTAAATCTTAGTATAATGTTTACGTATGTGACTCATACATATCTCTAAATTGCTTTGTTTGTCTGCTTATATAATTACTTTCTATAACCTAGTTTTGGTAAATATCTATTAAATATCTATTGCATACACATTAATTTATATCATAGCTATTTATTTGTTTATTTCTCTATTTATCAAAAGCTGTCTTAGATTAGGGGTTATTTTAAATTTATTGGTTAGTCTTGAAGGCATTACTTCTTATGTGGTAGGTCACGTATGAACTTTGAGTATATTTTCTTTATCGTTTTCTCATATTCATCTCAACATCCGTGGCAACTGTATTGCAGTACTCAACTTGTAATACAGGTTTTCTACGTGTGTTCTATTTGTTTAAACACTTATTTACTTATTGCTTACCATATATATATATAATTACTCTATTCTTACTATGATTACTTTCTTTTCTTACGAAGCTATACTAGAGACTTAGGTTATTTACATTTATGCAATTTCTACGCTATGCAATTTTTTGTTACTTTTAATGTCTTAAATCTACTTAGTTTCTATTTCATGGTGCATATGCATGTACTATGCATACATGGTATATGCCATGGGTAACTGTATTAGATCGGATCGCTCCCTATAGTGAACGAGCAAACACAAGTCTACGCTGAAATAGGCTATAGGTCTCAATATTCTAGAATTGGCTTGCCTCTGCACCAATATTCCTCCTAGTCCCAAGCAACGGGCATCGGTACTCTCTACAACTCTATTTCTAATTTCAGATCGTACAAAGCCAGTAAAGGTTGATCTACTAATGTTGTTTTTTTTTTCTTTGGGTAATACACGAATTTTCTTCATCGTGTTCCCATTTCCGAGGCGCATCCTTCTATAACAGATTAGTCAGGTCTGACAATCTCACCAAATCCCTTGACAAATATGCGAAAATAGCCTGCTAGCCCCAGAAATTGGCGCACTGAATGGACGTTACTTCGAACCGGGAAGTACTTAACAACAGTTATTTTACTTTCACTGGGCTTCTGTAGAAACTTCGTAACCTAAATATTCAATAGTTCTAAAAACTACATCTAGAAAGCTTCAAAGCAAATCCGGCATCGCGGAGTAGCTTTAAGACTTCTTCGAGTTTTAAAGGAGATATCGATAATGAAGAGAAATATGAAAGATCTACCACTATTTATCCTATAACAACCCTGATGCAAGTGATACTCTTGGCTTGGACTCATTCTAATACATACCTACAGTTTTTATAGAGGTTGTAGTATTGAGATGCAGTTGTTGACCTGAATAAACGTCAATTAAATTCACGAGATCGATTGTGATAGGATCATAAGAGTTAACTCTTAATACCTTTCTAAAATTATTTCATAAATTATGCAAACTACCGCCTTTCGGACATCAATTTCACATTAAGTAACGGTTACTTAACATAAAAACTGTTCAAAAGTTTCATTACTACTACACTACTTCACAACTTTTCCAAAGTTCTCCTCAATTGGAAAAGCCTTTTTCATTGTTGACTACCATTTCTTCCACGAGTAATTGAGCTTTGATTAAGATTCGTACCATCTCTTGGCTAATCAGCAAAGCTTTTGAAGAGCATAGTAAATCGATCGCATTTCACTCCAATCATAAATGATTGCGTATTCATTCACTTTTTCTAGCCAACGCTCAATATCTTGGGATTTATTGTCAGAATTAAAGTCGGGAATGACGTTCTTAATTGGAGCAATCTTACTTTAGCTCTTCTGTACTGCTTCTATAATCTTCAGGTCACCTGGGATCAGTCCTTCCGAGATACGTTTCATGATTACGGGTACCTCATCAACATGGTTCGATGAAGACCTTCGGTGGCGTCTTCTGAGGCACTCGGAAGTGAAGCTTTCACACTAATTTAGAATGAAACTGCCTTCATGATCAGTAGTGAAACTGCCTTGACATGACTAAATAGTACTTCCAGAAGGCTGAATGACAGCACATCTACATGGGTAAATATTACTTTCAAAAGATGAATGATAGCACACCTACATGGGTAAATAATACTTCCAAAAAACTGAATCATAGCACACCTACATCATTAAATAGTACTTCCAAAAGGCTGAATGACAGCAGATCTACATGGGTAAATATTACTTTCAAAAGATGAATGATAGCACACCTATATGGGTAAATAATACTTCCAAAAAACTGAATGATAGCACACCTACATGACTAAATAGTACTTCTAAAAGGCTGAATGACAGCACACCTACATGGGTAAATATTACTTCATAAAAGTTGTATGATAGTACACTTCCATGGCTAAATAGTACTTCCAAAAAGCCGAATGATAGCACACCTACATGGCTAATCAATAGCGCACCTACATGGCTAATCAATAACACACCTACACTGCTAATCAATAGCACACCTACATGGCTAACCAATAGCACACCACCTAGATGGCTAATCAATAGCACACCTACATGGCTAATCTATAGCACACCTACATGGCTAATCTATAGCACACCTACATGGCTAAATAGTACTTCAAAAAGGCTGAATAATAGCACACCTACATGGCTATTTAGTAATTCCAAAAGGCTGAATGTTAGCACACCTACATGGCTATATAGTACTTCCAAAAGGCTGAATGTTAGCACACCTACAGTGCTATATAGTACTTCTAAAAGGGCTGAATGTTAGCACAACTTCATGGCAATTCGTTAAACAATAGCACACCTATGTGGCTAAACCAATTTCTTATAGTTTCATTTCAAATAACAGTGCTTAATATAAAAATTTAATCCACTTGTCAAAAATTCTGTATCTTTACATCTGTCTAATTTTAACAACTGTAACAATGTTTCTTCCTTAAGAATATTGCAATGGAACTCACGGTTTAACTTTTGCCGAGACATTGTGTTCGTGGTCACATCCCACTTCTGAATTATGACGAAACCGCTTAACTGAACGGTGAATATTCTACACTTTGGGGTAGGTACACATTCACAGTTTAATATTGATAACACAACTGAGCTTCTCGACTAACAAACAGCGAATGAATGCCTTCATTCAACTAATAACTGCTATTTATAACATTTCTCTCTCCACCCACAGAAATGACAAGATTACGTCACGTCCCACATTTCAGTGTTGCTGAGCACGAGAATACAATTATCTCTTAAATAAATTATATTATTCTTTTATCTATTAATTATACTTCAATATTTTAATCCAGAACTTACTAATAATTAAATATTTTTATAATAAATCCAACTGATCACAACACAAGCTAAGCAGAGCTTGTATTATGGGTACTAAACAACTGTTATAAATAGATAAACATACTTTTTTTTTGTTAATACATACTTATTATACATAGATTGTATATTATATAGTTGCTGATTGTTGTATGTATGTTAAGTTTATAAGAAATAAGTTTGTGTGTATTTCACACAAGCTTATTACCTGTCCTTGGTATTTCCTAGCCTTGACAGTACTTACTTGCATTAGAAACAGGTGGTCCAAAATCTTGAGTATTATCTAACTGTATTCCTTCCTGATATGGAGGAGGTGGGCCGGCAGGTGGATAGCCAGGGCTGTAACCAGGTGCAGGACTATATGGAGGAGCAGGGGACGGGGTGCCCATCGCTGCTACATGACTAACTCGCTTCGCCTTACGAATGCCTCCACCTTGACCAACTAAAATATGTAAAAATACAATGTATTATTACAGGCAACATAATAATGTGAAGAACGTTATGACAGTTGAGTTCATTGTTCTGTACTTTTTAGATTGTTAGTAGTAAATCAAGTTCCGAAGTTCTAAGTATATTATCTAATTAGACTAATAGTTGCAACATATACTCTGATTATCGTTTAAAACTGATCGGTCATTATACATTTACGAGGTATCAAAGACATGAAAGTCGTAATACTCTGTGTATGTTATTAATTACTAAGATTTCAACCCCAATGAACTATTTATCACAATAAAAACGGCAACAAGTTAAAAACCATTAGATACACAATAAAAACAGCTTACCATTTCTAGATGCGTTGAAATTCATTATGTACGTTATTTGTCTATTGGGAGGGCAATGACATAGTAAATTCTTCAATTATAACAATTTAGATCAGATTCTTATTCCCGAAACACATCACCAACATCCGATCTGTCATAATTTGACGTTCAGTGATGTCATTTGCTCAATTGTCATGTTGTGACTTATCTTTTATTGCGATCCGTTCATTGAAAACTAAACACTTGTACATAATAAATTTGAATTGCATAATTATAGTAATATAATAAATAATATAATATACTTTTTTTTAATGAGAAAACACGAAACTAATTATAATTTAATAAAAATATAAAATAAAAAGAAACTACAAAAGTAGCGACCATTTGCGTATAACGAACTATTCTTGAGTCAATAGTGATGTTTAACTGGTTTTATAATTTATTGTGACTAATACAAAATCGAATATTATTAAAAAAAATCTATATATTGTAATCGTAATTAATGATGTTCTGCGGCTAAGGTAGTACATTATCTACTGATTGAGGGAAAATAAGCAGCTAACATCACTGCCAAGAGAAGGAAAACTTGAAACGAACCCTTTACCAACCCGTCTGGCCAGCGTGATATAGTAGGCCAAAACCTCCTTCCTAAGGAGAGGCCTATGTCCAGCAGTGGACTGTTAAAGGCTGTTGATGATGATGATTATGATGAAGGAAACAATTTTCCGAGTACGTCTGAGTCTCTGAAAAGGAATTAAATTCGTCCCTTTCATAACTTTTTCCATTTACCCCAGTTTGTTTAGTAGTGTGTTATTGTTATTGTAAAGTTTATGTTTATAGTAGTTGCCGACAAACAGCTCATTTGTCCAATCTAACACATAAGAGTTTTCAATTTGTACCCGTATAGAACTCAACTAAATAAACATACCAATTAGCTTTTACTATAATTAGTTTTGATTCTAAATAGCTACATTGCAGTAGAGTATAAGTCACTTCTAAGCATCAATTTTATTATAAATAAGTTTACAATCTTATATAAATTCCTGCCAATCGTAACTCTACAATCGGGCCTGGCGGTATATGTCGGAAATTAAACTATTTCTGTATACAATTTATCCTTCGTATTTTGATCTCGTACCTACACACACTACATTTATCTTCCTTTAGGAAATTTTTACTTTTCCTGTTATTGTATCTACTATACAGGGTGAATTTTTGAGACGGGACAGTAAGGGTAGGTACCTTAACCGTTATAGTTAGAGGAAAACGCTTTTAGAAGACTATCCATAATTTTTTAAAATATTCTAAACGGCATTTACAGATTTTTGAAAAAATGTACAGCCAGCAAGAAAATGGCCATTTTAAACAAAAACTTTTTTTGATACCAATCGATCCTGTTTCTTATAAGGATCAAAAGTCTCTACTGGACCGCCTGAGGTTTGAGTACTAGAAATGTCAGAAATCGCAAAAAACTTTTCCCATACATTTGTACGGAAATAGATCATTTTAATATGTATTTTATCCTTTTTTTATTATTCAAGCGTATTTACTAAATAATAGGAACACGAAATTTGCATTGGTGTGGTACACGAATAAATTTCCACTGCGACAAGTATCGAGTGGTAATGGTGGAATTTTATGAAGGTACTCTTAATTCTGCCGTGTATTACGACGTCAGAGTTAGAGAATCTCCAAAACCAGTTGGATGAATGGCTCCTGTCAGAAATTCAAAAAGTTTATTTTCAGCAAGATGGCGCTCTGCACAACAGCTGCGTATTCTAGTTTTAATAGGCAGTGCGGGTCACAGTGGGTAGGTACACATGGTTCAACCAAGCGGCCACCTCGTAGCCCCGATATTTTTCTGTGGAGCTACCTAAAAACGAAGTCTCCAAAAAAAATACAAGAGTATTCAGGAGCTGAAAGATGCATTAACCAGGATTTTAAATGATATCTATCCAAGAAAAATATCGGCTGCTAGTAGCTCAGTACAAAAATGAATGAACTTATGTATTCGTTAAAACGGCGGTCGTTTCGAGCAACTTATTTCGTAGATCATCTAAATGTAAGCTATGATAGTCTGTGACTAAAATACATATTAAAATGATTTATTTCCGTACAAACGTATGGGAAAAGTTTTCTGCCATTTCTGACATTTCTAGTACTCAAACCTCAGTCGGTCCAGTAGAGACTTTTGATCCTTTTAAGAAACAGGATCGATTGGCATCAAAATAAGTTTTTGCATAAAATGGCCCTTTTCTTGCTGGCTGTACATTTTTTCCAAAATCTGTAAATGCCGTTCAGAATATTTTAAAAAATTATGGATAGTCTTCTAAAAGCGTTTTCCCCTAACTATAACGGTTAAGGTACCTACCCTTACTGTCCCGTCTCAAAAATTCACCCTGTATACATACACTAAATTTTTTATTCTATAATCTCGAAGTAAATTATCCTGTTTTAAATCATTCCGATACTCACAAAACGATTGGTCATCCCTAATCTTGTTGGTAGGAGGATTAGATTGAATGTCAAACTAATGAATGTTGTGTTTTTATTCGGCAAGTGATAAGTGTTAAATTTAGAAAATTAAATAAAGGCATTACTTCCACAATTTGTCGGTTAAGACTGAATCACTCATGTACCCCGGTCTTTTTGGCAAAACTCCGAATTAGGGATAGTTCTATCTGCGAATGTGGACTTGACGAAGGAACTGCGAATCATATATTTTTTAATTGCCCCAGGACCAGATTTCCCATTTATAAATTTATTCCTGCTCATATTCCTCTCCCCACTTCCCTGAAATTACTTTTAACGCGCGTTTTCACTCCTTTTGTGTATATCCTAAGCAAATTTATTACTGCAAACAAAATTAAATTATAATTTCAGAAACATATATTTATATCTTGTCGTATTTTTATTATATATATATATTCATAAAAGATAACAAATTAATACTGACTCTCACTCTTATACAGTGTTTTTTCCTGGCTCTACACAGCTCTACACTCAATAAATCCTTTGACAGATTGTCTTTCAAATACATGACATTGGCAAAGTTGTGGCTACACTCTTCCACAAAGCCATTAACCAAAAGTCATAGTCGATAAGTGTTATTGTTGATTTTCTTCGATTTATGAGCGTAAACATTTAGATAAAGTTGTTTTTGTTGCGAAGTTTCTTGCACTAAACTTCAGAGCCATGGCTCTCACGAATGTTTTGTTGCTGAGTCAAATAGCTGGTCATGTTATTGGGCTGATTGTGTCTCTTTGTATGATTGTGCCGATGAGTATGCACCTGCATGACTTCAAGTAAGACATCTGTTTATTTTTAGAAACTCCTTTATGATTCCAAATATATATTTATAAACCAAAGTTGGCTTTGAAGTCCTTGAATTTGAACTTGTAAATTAACATGTTTTTCCTGTAAAGCCATCTCAATAATATGATTTAGTTGAACACTAAACCTTTTTATTTATCTCCTTCTTTCTTTGCAATATTAGTCTGTGTTGATAAAAATACTTTCTGCTTAGTACATGACAAATAAGTAAATTGATTAAAAAGTGTGAAAAGATCTACAGAACTTCATAATAGGTAGTAGAGCCATGCTGATTTCAGCTGGAATGGTCCGGCTCGACCGGGGCAGTACTACCCTCACATAGAACACCATCCTAATAATGACAGCATTCTTGCTGTCGTATTTTGTTGGTGAGTGTGAGAACGGAAGCCCAATTATTCTGCATCATTCTCATTCATCAGAATGATTCAGAAACATCTGACCAGGCCGCCATTGTATGAATCACCATGGGGCATTGCTTACTTACCCTCACAATGCGGATGGTGACCCCTACTCCTGGATACTACTCATGCTTTCCAGAGTAGAGTCACTTTAGTAAGCTTAAATATAAAAAATAAATTAATGTTACTTTATTAGTTTCATAGCCATCTGTCACAAAGATCAAGCTATATTTTAAAGACTGTAATTATAGGCCTAAACAATTCTCTATGTCTATCAACCAGCAACCCATAATGTCCCACTGCGATGCTCAGGTCTCCTCCTACTTGTTTTTTTTTAATAAAACCCCAGTTTTAAAGACTGTTTTCCAACGACAGCAACCAGGACCAACTGGTTAAGGTGACCTCCAAATGTGGTTGGTGATCAAAAAGTCTAGGGTTCTATTCCTGGGTAGGTCCAAATATTTAAATGAAACGCATACATTTGTTTCGGTCTGGGTGTTTTCTGTGTATAATATGTAGGTATTTACAAAAAAAAGTATGTTTATGTATTTATTTATATCAGTTGTCTAGTACCCATAAGACAAGCTCTGCTTAGTTTGGGATTAGATGAAGTTGTTAGATGTCTGAATATATTTATTTATTTATTATATTTATCATGCCACTAACGGTTACCCATCCAGGTACTGACTGGAACATTAGGACTTACCCTTGGTGACTGTTTCTAATCACCTAGGCCAAGTTGCTCTTTGTCCTAGGGCAACTTGGCCATGAGCACCTCAGTTCAGCACACTCTTTTATAGGTAATACTTGTAAATGTGTATGTTTGCAGAGGCAAATGCTTGCTGTTCTCTGGTGGTACGTGGGAGGATAATGGTTATCTGAAGGTTACATGGGCTAGTCGCGTTTATTGCGACTATGTCATTGCAATTGGAGTGCTCACTTTTATAGTGTGCAGTGTGCAGATCTACAGGTAATGTGTATATTTAAAAAAGATGTTTTTTTTTAATACAGTAAATCTAAATAATATTTTTTTTATTTAAGACAACTCCCGCATTAGGAATATAAATTCCTGTGTCGCAGGGGGCTTTACAAACATACATGAAACGGACACAAATAACACCCAGACTCAGAACAACAAATTGTGAATCACACAAAGTGTTATCCTACGTGGGATTTGAACCCACGACACTTGGCGCAGTAGGAAGCGGTGTGGCGACCGCTTAAGCCACTAGGCCAACCGTGCAGTCAATAGGATAGGAAAAGTGTCGTGGCACCACTCTTGGATTCTGCTCATGCTTTTCATCGGGCAGGGTCGAGTCACTTTGATAGGCTACATATAAAAAAACATAAGTCAAATTATATGTGATAGAGTTTGATTATTTTTATTATAGTCAACTTTGACAAAATGCACAAAGTAGGTAACATTTTAATTTTCATACTACCATAAAATATACATGTACCTCTCCCTCTAGCGCAGTTGATAAAATTTCATGATAATTATCTTGTACTTTGTAGGTTGTCGATGTTCATGTACAAAGGTGTGGACAGTTCCTTCCTCTCTGCTTTCCTGGAAGCAGTGGGTTCTGCTATCATGTGCGTGCTGACTGTGATCACTGCTATCATCATGACCCTCGGCTTCATGAGCTGGTGCCAGATCATAGAAATGAGATTTACCAGGTAAGTTTGAATATATGTACTTCTTAGAAATACAAACAAATAGATAAAAGCTATAAAAACACAAAAAAGTGGGAAATCACCTGGAAATGACAAACTCTCAAATGAAGTACTAAAGGAATCTCTGACTGTGACATCCAAATATATAACGTACCTATTTAATGAAATAATGGCTAAAGAAGTAATACCATGTCAATGGACGAAATCTACTATTGTCTTGTTACATAAAAAAGGACACAAAAATGAAATAAATAACTATAGACCAATATGTTTAATGTCCAACATATACAAAGTGTTTTCAAAAATAATACTCGGCCGTATAACGAAACACCTAGATGAAAATCAACCGAAAGAACAAGCTGGATTTCGGGCTGACTATTCTACAATCGATCACATTCATGTCGTGAAACAGATAATAGAGAAACACAACGAATATGGGCAACCATATTACATTGCATTTGTGGACTACAACAAGGCTTTCGACTCGCTAAGTCATACATATATTTGGAAAACGCTGGAGGATCAAGGCGTTGAAAGAAAATACATACGAATCATAAAAGAAATATATAAAAATACGACAGCAACAGTCCAACTTGAAAAACAAGGCGAAGAATTTAGCGTGCAAAGAGGCGTCAGGCAAGGCGACCCACTTTCCCCAAAACTTTTTACCGCAGTGTTAGAAAATGTATTTAGATGCCTAAACTGGGAAAATTTTGGTATTAATATTAACGGATCGAATTTGAATCATCTAAGGTTTGCTGACGATATTGTGATATTCGCAGAGAAAGCCGGACATATTACAAGTTATGCTAAAAGAACTCGATCACGAAAGTAGGAAAGCTGGTCTAACTATGAACCCAGCGAAGACCAAAATAATGACGAACAGATCGAGGGAAAAAATTTAAATAGAACAAGAAATTATTGAATATGTAGACGAATATCTTTACTTAGGACAACTAATATCGACTAAAGATCAATATTCCAAAGAAATAGATAGAAGGATAAGCAACACTTGGAAGCGATACTGGTCACTAAAAGAAATAATGAAAAACGAATCAACACCAATGTCTATAAAAAGAAAATTATACAACACATGTATCCTCCCATGTCTTACATATGGTTGTCAATCCTGGCCTGCTACGAGGGAAAACAATAAGAAACTATTGGTTGAGGTTGAGTTCATATCGCTTGACTAAGCAGACGTGTTTTTTGTAGCGGACAACATGTACAAAGTATAATAATAAATAATTTTATTGACTATTTCGTACTGTAAGCAGTTTACACAAAGTGTGTCGTGAGCGAAAGTGATTCATTTTTACTGACTCTATTTTATAACTAATAGTTTAACATGAACTAAAACAAATTTCAAACATTATACTTGTGTTGGTACAATGTCGAACCAAGGATCAAGCCCGTTCTGTCGTAGCCAACTGATACGTAGGAGTCCTCCGTCAACGCCTGTACCTCAATCAGTAGAGCCAATGGTCAAAGAACCACCTTTAAGCCAAGCTAACAATCTACCCAGCGAGGTAATACCGACCACGGATATCCAAAAATGGATGTCAAATATTGATGCCCTATTAAGTGAAGTTTGTTGCATAGTAGCGGATGGAAAAATGAACACGGATCAGAAGATGCGTGTCACAAATGTCTGCCGTAAGATCGGATCAGGTACGTCTCAAATGGCCATATTATATCAGTCCTTAAAGCAGAAAACTGTCCTTCAACATGCCACTATCCAACATTTACGGGAGACCCAGGATGTAGCGTGTTCTATTGATCAATTTAAGAGTGAAGTTAAAGAAAAATTGTGTCCACAAGAACGAACCTCTTTCGCCGACATGGTGAAAAAAGGTGCTGATAAGTTCGTACGCCCGAGTAAAATGAGTACTCTCGCTATTTACCCCACTGACAAGTCCAGAACTAGCGAAGAAACAAAATCTTTAGTTCAGAAAATTATTTCCCCGGAGGAACTAAAACTGCACGTACGAGGACTTAGGAAAGTAGGGAATGGAGGCGTCCTTATCAGTACTGAATCCAAAGGAGACATAGAGAAACTGAAGCAGTCAGAAAAATTAGCTTCATCGGGCCTTAAACTTGAAGAACCAGCGAAACGGAATCCAAGAATTACTGTCGTAGGTGTGCCCGCAGCTCTGCCTGAAACAGAGGTAATAGAATACATTTATCTGCAAAACTTGGCGGACATGTTCCCCGATGTATCTCGTGAGTCCTGTCTCAAAGCCATCAAACTTAGCCACAAATCAGGTAAGAAGGGTCTTTCTACATGTAACTATATTCTTGAAGTATCTGCTAATATTAGAAAAGCACTCATTAATCATGGAAGGATCTTCATAAACTGGACATCTTGTCCAGTAAGAGACTTCACACTGGTGACCAGGTGTTTTAACTGCCAGCAGTTTGGACATGCGGCTAAATATTGTCGTGAAACCAGCCCAGTCTGTAGCCACTGTGGAGAGCAAGGACATACTTATAAAGAATGTAAAAACAAACCTGCAGCACCCACTTGTGCGACGTGCAAACGGTTTAAGCGAACAAGTGATCACCAAACTGGTGATGCTAGTTGCCCAGCCAGGAAATACGCTGAGGACAGATACATAAATTCCATAGACTATGAAGGCGCCTAAGAGCGCTAGAAATTAATCAATAGAATAAGCACTTAAAACCTATTTTATTTTTACTTTAATCTTTAATTCATTACATATATAACAATGACTAATCAGTTGCTTTGTGACCTAGATAATTTTTCTGTGTCTGAGTTTAAATATTGTGAAGTCGAAGACTGCAAACATTATGTACAGAATACAAAAAAATCACTGACACTAATAAATCAAAACATTCGCAGCATACACAAAAACATGAATGGTTTTGAGGTACTGTATAGTGCTCTTGATGTAAACTGTGATATTATCATTCTGACAGAATGTTGGTTAACTAATCAGCAGCCCCAATTACCATCTCTTAATAGTTACAAACTATATAAGACTAATTTAATATTGAACCAGAACGATGGTTTAGTAATATACATAAAAAATAATTTAAATATATCCGTAGAGGAACCAATTTTTAATGGCTGTAATTGTTTAATTATCAGAATCAATCCTGATACAGTTATTATAGCCATATATAGACCCCCTTCTCAAAACGTGGACATCTTTTTAGAATCGCTTGAAGTGCAATTGAATACTCTTTCCTCTTATAATAATATAATTTTAGCCGGTGATATCAACATTAACATCGCTTCAGGGTGCACTGATACGAGTGCTCAAAGCTATTTAAATATTTGTTCATTCCATGGACTTTTACCTGCACACTGTCATCCTACCCATCAAAGTGGCTCTTGCTTAGATCATTTTATCATAAAAACAAAAAATCCCTCCCTCACATTAGTAACTAATTCTACACTTACAGATCATCAGACTGTCTTACTAACACTTCAATTAACATTACCTAGAAAAAATTGCATGCGCAGCTATACTAAAGTCAACATGAAAAGCCTTGAGAATGACATAAACAGTATTTGTTTTGACCCTGTTTATAATGCAGACGACGCAAATGTTGCATTAGACTACTTTATTGATTCATTACAAAATGTAATTTCTAAAAATACTGACACAATAAAACTATCTAGAAAATATCGAAATATAAAACCATGGATTACACCTGGCCTCGTTCGCTGCATTAGACACCGAGACAAGCTTCACCGTAAATCTAGATTAGAGCCTGAAAATATAATTCTATCGATATCTTATAAAAGGTACAGGAATTTCTGCAACAACCTTTTAAGAAAATTAAAAATTGAACACGAAAAAAGTGAATTGCAAAAAGCTGGTAAAGATAGTAAGCTTGTCTGGAAATTTATTAAAAATAACACATTCCAGTCAAAACATCCTGAACCGCCTTTGGACTTGTTACACAGCTATAGAAACCCGTCTGAGGCAGCGAAAAAAATCAACTATCATTTTGCAAACATGGGCAAAACCCTCGCAGAAAAACTCTTACAGACAAGTACAAAAAACCCCGCCAAATCAAACATATTTATGCCTACATCAAAAATTAACTCTTTTGTCTTGCTAAATACCGACATCAATGAAGTATTAAGCACCATGTCCGGATTAAAACATAATTGTGCTGTGGGATGGGATAACATTTCTAACACAATACTAAAAAATTTCAGACATTTACTTGCTCCCCCATTAACTTATATATTCCAATTGTGTTTGGAGAAAGGTGTATTCCCCAGCTCGCTTAAAAAAGCAGTAGTAACACCTGTATTCAAGTCAGGAGACAAAACATGTTTCAATAATTATAGACCCATCTCAGTATTATCGGGCCTGTCAAAAATTTTGGAGAAAATAATAAACAACAGATTAATTAAATATCTCGAGGACAACCACTTGCTTTCACAAAACCAATACGGCTTTAGGCAAAAAAGATCAACTGATCAAGCAGTACATCACTTAACTAATCATATAGCTAGTAACCTGGATGAGGGAATGCACACAATCGGGGTTTTCCTGGACCTTGCCAAGGCTTTCGATAGTATATCTTGTAGCATACTATTACACAAGCTTGAAATGCTTGGAATAAGGGGAACGCAACTTCGTTTATTTTCGGACTACCTCACTGATCGCACTCAGTGTGTGAAAATTGGCTCTTTCATAAGTTCTGAAGTCAGGAACACTGGTTATGGTTTTCCCCAGGGTAGTACCTTGGGCTGTACTTTGTTTCTGGTGTATATAAATGATCTCTGTAGCCTAAAGATACCTAATGGTCTCATAGTATCTTACGCGGATGACACAGCTCTAATATTTACTGCGAAATCTCGCACTGAAGTTTTTCAAATCGCTCAGAGGGGCTTTAACATAGTGACTAACTGGCTTCATAAAAACCTACTAACCCTAAATATAGAAAAAACAAAATACATTATATTCTCAATGAGAGGTTCAAATAATCCTATTAGTAATCTAAATATATATGCACATAACTGCAAAACATTCACTGATTGTGCATGTGAGTGCCCCGCGTTAGCAAATAGCAATGACGTGAAGTACTTAGGTGTCATTCTTGACAAAAATTTGAATTTTCGCAAACACATTGATTTATTATGCACAAGAACAAGGAAATTAATATATATATTTAAGTATCTTCGTAATGTAGCAGATAACACATTAATAAAGCAAGTGTATTTAACGTTATGTCAAACTATACTCACTTATTGTATATCATCATGGGGAGGTGCGGCCAAGACAATATTATTGCCTCTAGAACGAGCCCAAAGAGCCGTGCTCAAGGTAGCAACATCCCGCCCATTCATCTTTCCCACACACCAGCTCTACATGGCGTGTGATGTACTAACAGTTCGACAGTTATTTATTCTGCACACAATTTTAAAACAGCATTCTGAACTTTCCTATAGTAATTTCAGACCGTTGGATAAGAGAAGAAAGGACATAGTATGTACCAGGCCTCAAACTAGTCATAGATTCATTCATAGATTTTATTTATTCTTGGGACCACTATTGTACAACAGAATTAATAGGGTACTAAACATTTACAGCCTAAACAATAAAAATTGCAAGATGACACTAACAGCCTATATAGGTAAATTAAACTATACAGACACAGAAAACATTTTAGAAACATTTAAGTAGTCTGAATCAGCCATTATCATTCGCTTTTTTGGTAGACACATTTGTAGTACTTAATTTTTATTTTTTAATTGATAACTTTTATATTTTAATTCTTGTATAAATTAGTAACATAGAACTAACAGCTCAATTCTGAGTCAAGCGATCGCCTGAAACACAGGTTTACCCTAGCTCAGGCAAGCAGCCTTTTAATTTTTGAGCTTAATATAAAAATTTTACTAATGTAAGCATGTATAATTTAATAGATTTCGTTAATTTTACGCTAATGTATAATTTAGCCTATTTAATACCTTAAGAAATATTTTTATATTAAATGTCCTATACTGTAACATATGTATGATTATAATTGGTCAATGAAATAAAATATTATTATTATTATTATATATTATTATTGGTGTGTCAGCGAAGCATGGAACGCAGCATGCTTAACCTAAAATTACGAGACCGCTGGTCAGCATTAAAAATAAGGGAAAGAACAAGGGTGACCGATGTATTACAAAAAATAAGAAAATTGAAATGGAATTGGACCGGTCACATAATGAGGACGGATCATGGAAAAAAATGGACGAAGGAGGTTATAGAGTGGTACCCAAGAAATGGGAAAAGACAAAAAGGACGTCAAATCAAAAGATGGGAGGACGATTTGCCGAAAGGATGGAGAAGGATAGCTCGAGATAGAGATAAATGGAAGGAATTGGGGGAGGCCTATGTCGAAAGACAACCTGACTAAGTGGTTGCTGAAATACATATTATAGATATATATATATATATATATATATATATATAAACATTAAGAAAAAAAAAGAATATAATTTTATATGTAGTTTTTAAGTTAATTTTTCTTGTATGGTCAGTGAATAAAGGCTATTATTATTATTATACTTCATAGAAATAAGGTTTTGGTCTTTTTTCCTTGTAATATCAAATGAACTGTTTTTTTATTAAATGCATAATATATGGTTCTTACATAAAAAAAGGATTTTCTAAATTTTTTGTCTGTTTTTCCGGGTAATGTCTGGAACGGCTATACCGATTTTGACGGAATTATTTAGTATGTATTATTTTTATTCGTAGTTGTGAAGCCGGTGCAGGTCAAAGTATAGACAAGGACGATGGAATACAGACGTCTGGATTCTACATAGAAACTGGTGCGGCACAGGTAAATAGATATTTTAGATGTGTAACATTCTCCTCTCTTTCCTGAAATCTGTTGGAGTAAGATGTCGTGAAATGGGACGGAAGTGTGTAACTAGAGGCCGAGGATGTAAGGGCTATTTGTAATTATCTTTCGAGTTTCTGGAATTGCCTTTAAGACGGTAGTTGAGTTTCCAGAGTTGTAGTTGAGTTTGCACACGAAACGAAACAATGTGCGTGGTTCATTCGCAGGATATGAGACTCGTTAGTGTTTGTTTCCTGTTATCTGTACATACACTCAAATGTATAATTTTTGTAACTGACTTATTAAAAATTTATGCAAACAATTTAGGTAATTAAATTATGCAGCACAACGCAAAAAGATGCTGTTGAAAGTTTGCCGTTTCGATAGTCAAATTCCATTTTTTACAAATAGCCTTGTCGATGTATGTTACTGTGTTGTATAAGTTACGATACTTTGATAAATAGATTCTCAATTATTATTCTTATCTCTGACATTTCACAAAGAAGGAGGTTTGAAGTCTGAATGAAAATCCAATGGTTAGTAAATTGGAATATCCAGCTCCACAAATAGAATTATAAATTAAATATAATTTGTAATTTGGTGGAAACAGGCGTTTTCCTTATCGCATTGTGACACAGGAAGGAAGATGTTGCACCACAAACTATTTAAGTACTAATATCTAGATTATAAATAAAATATAGGTACACAAACTTGTGTTAAATAAATTAAATATAATACTGTAATTGTCAACATTTTGTATTACAGTTCGGTGCGTGGGCTGCATTCGCTACATGGGTAGGCTTAGCTGTCTTCTCAACGCTGAAGGTATGCCGATATCATCAGAGGGAAAATATCCAGGTCTCCATGTTTCGCGAGCGCCAACGCCTGGTCAACGAGAGCGGCTCTCCGACCACACAGGATCATACGGGAAGGTCAACCCCACCCGTAGAAGCTGGTGCCCAATACGATAAGTAGGTGGATTTTGGGCAAAATTTTCGCTGATTGGTTGTTCGAAATAAAAACAAATTTTAATGTAATCATCATAGAGTTGAAATTTCAGTCATAAAAACTTTCAACTTTGTTTTTAAGAAGATAACTTTTTAAATACACCACAGCGTGTATTTATAAAGTTTGAGGAAGTAAAAATGTATAACCATATTGTGACTATGAACAGTAGAATTCGATCGAAACAGCGAGGAAATAAAAAATAATGGGATGATAAGACAGAAAAATCAGGTGTTGCAAAAAAGAAAATAGAAAGATGTGTGTGATGTCATGTTTGAGTTCACATCATCTACACTGCAGGAAATAGGCCTTTCCTTTAAAATGATATTTGTTTCAGTTTGGTACAAGTAATATGAAATTCAAAATTTAACATAATATCAGATTTTATTATTTTATTTTATATAATCAACAACCCATAATGTCTCACTGCTGGGCTCGGGTTGGGGACTGGCAAGACAGGTTGTGGCTAGGTAATCTTGCGTATTTTATATAATCGCTAACGTGATTTTTTTTTACATATGCACAAAAACAAGTTATTATTTTTAGGGCAGTAAATTATATGATTTTTTGTAATATAATGAAATTTCATCAAAATTGTATGAACAAAATCTCTGTAATATCTGTATGAATCCAGTAATTATAATAAACTCATTATTACAATTGAGTCGCCTTTGAGAGTACGACAAATAAATAAGCCTAAAATTTCATTTGTTAAATTAAGAATATCACATGTTTTTGGTCTACCAGCTAATGTTTTTAATTTGACACTTATTAAATTAACACGAAAATATTAGAAGCAAAAACAGTTTAAAATCTATATAGCTTTTTAAACTGTAGCATAAGTTACGCCTGGATTACAAAAGTGGTAAAATGTTATTTAACGTTATATTGTGATTATTTATTGTTAATTAAAGTTTAGTACAAAATATCTAAATTGTTTAATACATTTTTACTTATTATTACAAGATTTTTTTTGATACACCACAAATCTGCTAATCAAAATACGAATTTTATTGAAAGGTCATAAAAACCATTATACATAGGCTAAAGAACTGTTCTCTAGTGACTTGAACCAATATCTAGTGACTTCACTAATACTGATATACTAGAAATTTTCAAGAATGAAGGTAGATACAAAAATAACCCGAGACTTGTCTCAATTTGGCAGAAAATACTCCCATTCAAATTCTTGCTTCAACAAGACTTAATAAAAGTTACTAGAACATCGGCTAATAACTGTGTTAAACTTTTAAATTACTTTTTATAATTATAATATCTGTTATACTGGCTTTTTACAAATGTCATTATTATAAGTATGTATTGTTAACCATTTCATATAAGACTTTAGGAAGAGACAAGAAAAATTGAAACCTGCATAAACGCCAAAAATTCAACCGGTGGGTTTTGTATGTATATAATGTATTGTTATTACAAAAGTAATGTGATAATATGTAGGGCACTATCAGAGAATTGACAACATTGTATCAAAGAAACTATCACTAAAACCCCCAAAACCCCAACTATTTATTGAATTAAAAGGACATCTTTAAGTAAATACAAATTTCTTCTCAATCTTCAAGTGTCCTCGTTAAGGCCTAGT
Organism: Phragmatobia fuliginosa; assembly: GCA_932526445.1. Lineage (NCBI taxonomy): Eukaryota > Metazoa > Arthropoda > Insecta > Lepidoptera > Erebidae > Phragmatobia > Phragmatobia fuliginosa. The sequence continues at coordinate 19,348,626 of OW052074.1, forward strand.
GTGAGTTTATTCCACATCAACAAATTTTTCACAAAGCGAGCGTGCGATTGATGAACAGTTCCGTGTAAGCCAATCGTAACACCGAAATCGACATATTTGTTCTTATGAAAATCTTTTGGAGTCTCATGATTGGGAATTATATTCTGTTAATAGTTTTAGTTACATAATTAATTAATAGTTACATATATTTTTATCATTCAAAACAAAACAAATTATTACTAGTCTTCGAGAAAAGAGCATAGATTGGTCAGTCAGTCATCTGATAGTTTACTTGGCAAATTTTCCGGGAGTGTTCAAATAAGTAATTTATTAGATTTCAATGTGCTTTGCGAATTTTAAATTTGCCACCTTGTAAATGCATTAAGAAAATCATCAAAGTTGAATTAAATTAGCATAGGCATATTGTAAACCACCTACTGTAACAACCACATTTTTTGCTAAAAATATATTTTTATTATTGTTGCGGGTAATTCTTCAAAAAGCTAAAACTAGCAGAAAAGTCCACGCCACCATTAAACATATTCTATCTTTAATATGTTGCTATAGTTATATCAAAATTAGCTCTTTAAGATCTGAATAAAACTCAGAAATTATAATTCGAAAGAAATGGTTACTCGAAAAATATTACTATTAACCTTTTGAACGCCAGAGCAAAAACTCATCAACTTGCCCTCAACGCCAGACCACAAATTTAGCGCAAATACCTACGAAAAAAATAAGCATTCCAAAACTTTATCGATAACATGAATTGTATTTTTATTTTCGTCTACAATTTCAAAATATATGTCCTTATAATACCTACTGAATTTATTTCAACATTACACTTCTTCCTACTCTAGTAATAGTTATACACTATTTACAGAGTTGTTTAATACCGTAATAACAGAATTGAGACCACAAAATAATTAAATTTAATAACTATAGGTACAACACTATTCTTGATCTGTTGTCTTGATATTGTGACCCTGGCGTGGACGGTACGTCATTTTTATGAATATTGCGCTTCTCAAATAAGGATGTAGCAACGTACTATCTCGCTTATCGAGTATAATATTAACTAATAATTATTCAAGTAGGTTAAGTATTTAATCAACTATATAAAAATTCACTAAATGTAACGCTTTAGGTGTACGCAGTATGTACGTTTATAGCCTTTAAATACTACCTTCTATAAACCTGGCATAGAAAGTAACAAGTAGAATTTTGAAAAAGAAAGCTAACCAACTTGTGATGGACATTTTAAAACTTTATTTATTTCATTTAAACCTCAGTAGTGTACGAAGCATTTTTTAGGGCACTGCTTATATTTTGTATCAATAACCGAACATATATACGTACATATATATCGAACGTGTAACAAAATTATTGCTTGTTATGTTTACTCGGTATCATCGTCCAATTATCGATGTTAAGTCCGCCGATGCATATATTTGTAATTAAAGTAACAAAATAAACTTAAGAGTCCTCTTTCTTCTTTACAAAATAATTGTCTACTTTAATTATCATTTCTCAAGCACGGCTGTTAACTACTTTCTTACTCATTTTAACAGAATAAGTATATTAACTAAACTCAACAACAAAAATGAAACAGGCTAACGAAATTTTAATATAAACTTATGATATCATCTAACGTGCCCTACATCACTAGTGGTCACATATTTGTGACTCTGGCGTGTGAGGACATTCTTTTTTAAGAGTTTATTTCTTTCTTTTTAGAGTAAAATTTCTTAATATCATAAAGCAATTTAAATAGTTTTATGGAAATAGATAACAGTTAGAGCTTCTTCTTAAGGTACTTAATTAAATTTAAAGGCATAAAAGTAATGTTTAAATGCTTTATTTCGTATTTCAGTGCACCTCTTTTTTTGTCACATATTTGTGACGTTGGCGTACAGGGACAGTTTTCGCTTGTCACATATATGTGACCCTGGCGGTCAAAAGGTTAAAAGCCATATTTTATTTCATGAATGTTTATTATTTGTTATTATAACTAATGTTTATGAATGTAAAATACTTTTTATTGTTTTGTCAAGCGAAAGTTTATTGTTTTTGTATATAGTTTATCATAGAGATAGTTCTATATTGGAATGTAAGATATGAATAAAATATAAGAAATACTCTATTTTTGCTGGTTTTTATTTTCATCCATCTAAAGTTATATCTTTTAATATTCAAATTATTTTTTTAAATAAGTTACTTGGCCATAAGAGATGCAGACAGAAAACATAATTAAGTACATATAAGAGGCTAATAAAATCTGCATTTGGTATTCACATTTGTAATACAACGCACCGACTTTCTCACTTCCAGCGGTAAACAATAACTGCGATTTTTTTAAAAGCAATCCGTCAATACAGCTACTACTGTCCACCGTTGGACAACGTACACAATTATAGTCCTCAGTCAGTGCTACTTAAGTTGTCAGTCCATATAATTGGTTCCGTTAACCAATTTTTCAGTCTCCACTCTAGAACAAGATTTTCTTTAGATTACTATTATTTTTTCTCAACTGTCTTCGAGTGCTTCTTGTTCATATGTGCTTTTAAATACCTCACCTGAGAAAATTTAACATCGCATTCTTCACAAGCAAAGTCGCCTGCAGTGTGAGTACGCATATGTCTCAGTAAATCACAATGGATGCTGAAACCACGACCACACACAGAACACACGTGAGATTTCTCCGCAGAGTGTCTTTTCATATGTCTTTCCAAATGGGTCTTCCATCGGAACGACGTATCACAATGTTCACAACAAAAGGCTTTGATGCCAGTATGGGTTTGTTCATGAATGTACAAACCAGCTTTGGATTTAAAACGCTTTTTGCAATGCTTACACTCAAATTGACTTTCTCCCGTATGAGTCGTGATATGTGAGGCTAGACCTGCTCTCGTCGCGAATTTCTTGGTACAGATTTCGCATTCATGCTCTTTAACTTTCTTATGTGTGTGTTTTAAGTGATAGAAGTAGCTAGAAGATGCTTTGTACACTTTGGAACAGATAGGACACGTCCTAGATTTTTTAGATGATGGTAGTTTGAAATTACAGTCTTTAGTTGCCGAGTTAGATTCTTCGTCTATGTTTTCAATATCTACTGTATGAGTTGTATCTTCAGCTTGCTGGCTATCTTGAGTATCTTCAATAGCTTCAAATACTGATTCAGGGAGGGGACCGAAGCCATATTCATTATCACTGTGATCAGAAAATTCGTTTTCTTGACTATATCTGGGGGTTTTATTACTTTGTGCCGACGATGCCATATCTGGTTTGGTTGTGGTAATATTTTGACTGTGCGTTACTGGAACCTTAGTATTTTCATTTGAAATTGATGCATTGTCACTATTTTGATTATGCCCGAGTGCGATAGTAGAAATAGTATCATCTTGATGATTATTTTTGGCTTGTATAGCATTCATATTACTATTTTCTGGTACTGCTGTTGCACCTTCACTTTCTGTATCAGATGTTGGAGTAGTAATTTGCTGAGAGTTGTTGGGTATTACTAAATTTGTCGGTATTATATTACTTGTTACTATCTCTGCAGTGTTAGAATTGTAGTTGGCAGTTGGTGTAGCGACACTTGTATTATCGTGAGGAATCATAGTTGGGGTTATAGTAACACTTTCATTACTCATTATTGATATATTGGATTGCTCAGTGTCAGATAAACTTTGGTCATTTCTTGTTTCTGCACATCCATCAGCCTCATGGTTAAGAACTGGAGTCATAGTATTATTGTTTTGCGTTCCGTCATTTTCTCCTCTCATACTCTTTTCTAGTTCTGATCGGTCCGTGTACTGCACCGCATGGAGTGACATGTGTGCTATAAATTGACGTCTATTGAGATATTTGTCGCAATGTTCACAATGAAAGAGCAATTCTGAATGTTCGACAATGAGATGCTTAATGAAAGTGTCTTCAGGAAATGCTATGTTGCAGAAATCGCATACCTGGTGTGGTACGGTGTATTCAGGGGGATCGCCAAATTTCTGCGGATCCGGTAGTCTTACATAGTTATTGATCCTGTTCAACCTGTAACAAAGGGCTTCGTTTACCGCTATTCAGTTCAGCCGGCGTACATTAAAACCGAACTGCAGTTATTTTAATATTTTTTTCTATTCAGTAAATTTCTGTTTTTTTTACTATTTTTTAATTATTATGTATTTTACGCAGGTATTCGTCCCGAGCGAAGCAGAAATTACTTATATTTAACTGACTTCAAAAAGAAGGAGGTAAGTGAGAAAGGTTTTCCAAAATGAAGGTCAAAGGGAACGTTAATAAAAAACATAGGTAGGTATTTATAGGTGGATGTATTCGATCACTAGGATTAAGAGCGGCGCAGTCGTCGGGCGAGTGCGGGTCGGCGCGGTGCGTGCGCTGGTGGCGCGTGAGCTGCGTGCGCAGGCGGAAGGCGCGGCCGCAGGCGCAGGCGTGCGCGCGCTCGCCCGAGTGCACCGAGCGGTGCGCGCGCAGTTCGGCCGCGCGACGGAACAGCGCGCCGCACGGCACGCAGCGCAGCGCGCGGGCCGCGTGCGTGCGCAAGTGCATGCGCAGCGCCGCGCGCGACTTGGACGCCGCGCCGCACCACTCGCACACGAAGTCGCGCCGCTCCGAGTGCGATCGCTCGTGGTCTTCCAGGTGCGCCCGCCGGGAGAACGCCTTCGCGCATATCGAGCACGAGAAGGGCCGTTGTCGCGCGTGCAGCGCCCGAGCGTGGCGCGCGAGGTTCCCGCTGTCGGCAAACGCGCGCCCGCACGTGTGGCAGCTGTACCGCTTCTCGCCGTCGTGCAACCGCTCGTGTCGCCGCCGAGATACCACCGATACGCTTTTATTGCACTTCTCGCACCACACGGTCCTCCGCAAGTCGGAGGCGATCGTTCCGGCCGCCGGCGGTATATTTGTTTCCGCCGCTTTGGCGCCGTCGCCGTCGCGTACCTCGATTTTTACATCCACGAGCCTCCTGCAAGGGAGAGGATCGAATCAAGAAATAAAACGTGAGGTTCCGTTTCGAGAGTACATTTTATCCGGACGCGCTCGATCCTCTAGTAGTGGCCGACGTGATTGTAGATTATAGGATGAGAGGTCTCCCTCGGCGCGGACTCGTTTTCGTGGATTCGTTTTACGTGATGACGGAGAGCTCGCCGTTGACGGAACGCCGTCCCGCAGATCGTGCAGGAGAAGGGCTTGGCATCGGAGTGGGACAGACTGTGAGAGTTTAATTCGTGTCGTTGTCGAAATCCTTTCCCGCAGAGAGAGCAGACGTGCGGTCGTTCGCCCGTGTGTTTAAGCCTGTGCCTCGCTAGACCGGATCGCAGACGGAATTTCGCCCCGCACTCGGCGCAGTGATACGGAAACTGTTCGCTATGCGTTTTTAAATGCACGTGCAGCGAACCGCTCTGGGTGAATCTTTTGCCACAGTGCGAGCACACGAACGGTCTCTCGCCGGTGTGTATCCTCAAATGTTGCTTCAAATTCTGTGAGTTGGCGAAGTTTTTTGAACATAAACTGCAGTTGTATCTTCGTAAGCGTTCGTGCGTTTCCGTCAGATGTCGTTGCAATCCGTTCGGAGCTCGGAATTGTTTACCACAAACGTGACACACGCAGGGTCTCTCGCCGGTATGTATTCTTTTATGAAACATATACGTGTGTGACGAGCTTAAGTTCTTACTGCAGATTCTACACGTATAGAACACTTTTCCATTAATCTTAGTTTGAGCCTGATTAAGTTCCAATCTGGTCTCCTTATCCATTATATCTTTTCTCATGTTACACTGGGTTAGGTCGTCGTAACCGTCTATACTGTTTTCTTCAACTTCTGATGCACTAGAGGAGTCAGTAAAATCGGGATAAGACTCGGGATTGTTATGTTCTTCGACAAAATGATTTTTGAAGTTAACGAGGGCTCTATAAAACTCGCCGTACAGACCCTCAGGGTTTTTAGTAGTTAATGTAGAAAGCGGCTTATCATCTGATCGATCTGAAGATTCTGACGCATCCAGGAACTGGGAGTCGTCCCTGTAACAAATAACTTTCTTTAGTCTCCTTTACTTGCTGTGCGTGGTAATATGATAGTTAAGATGCGTTTTCTTTCTGAATCTTTTGGAGCATATCTCGCATTTGTATTTCCGTATATTGAGATGTATTTCTAGATGAGAGTCTAGCGTGTTCTTGGCGCGATAACACTTGCCGCAATATTTACAACTGTAAGGTTTGTCGCCGGTGTGTAGACGCGAGTGTACGTCCCGAGCCGTCCTATTAGGGAACGCTTCGCCACATTCGGAACATAAGAAGTTTAACACTCCTTCATGCACTAATCTGATATGACTATTCAAAGTCGCTCGATTCTTATAACTCTTCTTGCACTTATCGCATGAAAACGTACGCACTTCAGCGCTGTGGTTTTTCATATGTAGAAACATGCTGTATTTATTGGCAAACGTTTTATTACATTCTGGACAAACTGCTGGGATATATTTCTGGTTCTTTGGACTCTGAAGTGTCTTTGTTTTACACACCTTCTTCTTTTGATGTACCTCGCTTATATGAGCTTGGAGTTCACTCGCATCTTTTACTTCTAGACCACAACACTTGCACACTTTCTCCAGACCGTCTTTCTTTCTTTCAACATGATGTTCCTGTAGATGTAACACGAAGTTTTTCTTATCATTATACACGATACCGCAGCAGGTGATACCATCTTCGATAGTCACTTGGAAATGCTTGTTGAGGTGGCAAACAAGACGCGTTGCTGACGAAAAGACACTTGCGCAATAAGGGCAAAATATATTAGGCAAAGATTTTTCATTTACTTCCGTGCTTTCGGTATCGAATCTATCGTAATCGTCAAACACTAACACCTCCTCAAATGTAACATAGTTTTTGATAAACATTTTTATAGCTGCCTCGTCTGTACTGTGTGAACTATGATCGTATTTCAAATGGTCCGCTAGACTTTCCACGGTTGTCAGGGCAGGTTTTTCTATGCACTTCTGGCAGACAAGCTCCGTATCCAAATTTTCTTCCAAAGATAATTGAGGAAAGTTATTGACGAGAACTTTTCTCACCATCTCATAATGTGACCTGAAAGCGGAACACGTAGCCATGTGTGGAAATAAAAAACAAACTACACATTAAGAAATAAGATTATCTTTGAAGTTAACATTAGTAAGAAGACCGATTAACATTCTAAGCAATGAATTAGTTACTAATACTTCTGATTTTATTCCTTTACTACTATTGTTTGCGTCATTCAAAGTAAACTCATTTTTATTATAAGTACAGTAACGCATTACTAACTTGCTTTGTGAATCTTCGTCTGTGGTGTTGCTAGATGCTAAGTTTATCTGAAAAACATAAGATGTCACTATTTATTACTTGAGTAAGAAGGTAGTGTTTGAGAAACTGGTAATTTTTGATTAAATCAATCCATACCTTTTGAGATTCAGTACTGGAATCTACACCAATCTTAGCTTTGAGGGCTCGATCAGCCTGCAAACAGCATTCCACTAACTCATGCCAAGCTAGCAGTGTGCTCACACATTGATAGCACACCACTAAAGGTAAGACATCTGTCTCGGACACCTGTACAGAAAAAAGAAAGAATTCATAGTTTGTCCATACTAGAACTTTACCAAACGGTTGTGTGACCTGTTAGTTAGTGATATAGCCTAACCCAGAAATCATAGGTTCTTTTTCCAACTAGGATAAATATTTATGTATTTTATAATGGTGTCACGTACAATGGTTCACTTAAAAGACTAAGTGTGGAAACCAACCTACATAACATAGAACATAGAATGTAGTTGGTTTTGTTTCGTCTTCCTAGCCTTTATTATTCCCAAGATTATTCAGGGTAACACAGTTTTTCCACGGAGAGACTGACATCTGATTAACTTGACCCGGAAATCAAACTCAAAAGTTCTTGCTTTCGCAGTGTCATACGATAACCGCTAGACGAATGAGGCAGTACATTCTTGATGATGATATGAATCCATATTTTATAGAAGTACATGTATTTTTAGTAATGTACATACTTACCATTATAGGCAAGTGTTTGTGTATTTTCTCAGCCAGGTGATGCTCCAGTCCCTCCCCAGTAAATATGGGGATGACAAGTTGTGTGATAGTGGCACATGTCCGACACACATTTGAGAAATTTTCCACATCTGTACAAAATAGAAGTGATTGATCTTTACATTATATTGAATTTAATAATTCTACTTTAAATCTTCTTCTTCCTTTAAGTGGGGGTCAGCTCTCCTTATTTCCGAAAGAGTTTCTATTCAGGGTTGTTGGAGTGGGATAATGTTAATCTGTATTAAAATTTAGGTTGCCTATAGTCAGAGAGAAAATATTATTAATAAATAAATATATATTTTTGACATGTAACACACAACAACATCTAGCTTCAAATTAAGCAGGGCTTGTACTATAAAGCTAGATTGACTGATAGAGTACATTTTATACTTGTTTTGTGAATTCTTACATACAAAACACCCAAACTCCAAAACAAATATCTGTAGATCATACAAACTTTTGGTCCGACCCCGGGTTTGAATCCAAGACCTGTAGCACAGCAGTTGCATACACTACCACTGCACCTCTAAGGCAGTTAACATGATAAAGTAAGAGAGTTCTTTTGTTATTCTCAGTTTCCATGGGTGGTTACTTGTGACACCATTGGAAACCAAATGTAATTTAAATATTGATATACCTATCATAGATTAGGGTTGCTCTTGCTCTGCTTCTTATATAACCTGTCAAACCCTGTGACAATATAGGATATATACTGTACTTGGTATAACTAAATGATTATTTAAAAAAATCACAACCAGTAAACATAAAAAAGATCTAAGAGTATTGGGGATACAGTCATCAATTACCTAAGCCATTGTAACGAAAATAAAGGTCTTGAAGCAGCTGTGCACAAAAAACTGTAGATTTAGACAACAAAATTAAATACAGGTCCATCAAGTGTCTTCATTATTAACTAGGTATATTAAATTATTATTGTGTGAAAATAGTTGGGTTTTTTTTGTTGAGTATGTGTACATGTTTTTTGTTGTTTATGTACCAACTTTTAATTTGCCATAAATAAGGTAATCTATTACGAGATATTTTTATTCTAGAACTGGCTGGTATAAAAAATTGAAAATCGAAATAAAAAAGTTAGGAATGTTTACGTAAATCGTACTTACTTTCAAGATTGACCGGTGTGGTTCCTTGTGTCGTTAACTGCTTTTGTTGTACACCTATTGGATGACTTTGTATAGAATTGATTAAATATACTTGTTCAGTACCGTTATTCATTTTTATTTAATTATTAATTACGATTAGGAACCATTCAGTCCATTCACAAAACCTCAATCAAACGAAAATCAGAAACTAAAGGTGCAGACACATTATCGGACGCGGCTGACGGACGCGCAGGGTTGCCAATTCCAACATGGAGCAAAACTGTAGATTAAGGCTTCTAAAAAACTCTAATTAAATCTAATCTAAAAATCTAATTAAATGTAAAATCAAAAGTCTCAAAGTTGCAACTTTTGATTTTACATTTAATTAGATTAAAACTGATAATTACAGGATTATTCTTGTTTTTAATGCCCTCCCTACAATGTATTCTATTCATTACTATAATTAAATTATACAAAATATAATATAAAGGTAAAGGTATAGATTTACTGTTTTTAAATTTGAAATTTACAGTTTTCTACAGTTTTTTAGAAGCCTTAATCTACAGTTTTGCTCCATGTTGGAATTGGCAACCCTGCGCGTCCGTCAGCCGCGTCCGATAATGTGTCTGCACCTTAATTCTAATTAATATTGTTGTTTAGACTTTCGTTTAGAAACATAATGTTTTAAATCGTGGCAATCATTCACATTTTTTCTAAAATAACATTATTCAGTAGTAATTAGTAAATAATTTAAAGCTACATAATATAAATATTTGACTAAATTATTGATTGTGTAATTTAGGCTTTAGTCTGAATCTCAGTAAACAATGATACAATTATACTCTTTCTGAACGATAATTTGGTAACTTATTAATCCATTTTGGCGCCAGTTACAAAACTTTAGCGGGTTTCGAAGGGTTACGGTTATGACACTTATGACCATTAAAAATTCACATCAAATGAAAACTTTATTAAAAAATCTTTATTTTTGAATATAGTTATGCTCAGAATAGCACGTAATCATAATGTATCACTGGTGTCCGTGATCATTGACAACAGTTCGTCCTGCTGCGGATACCATAAAGGGAGCCACCATCATGGTCTTGTTCTTGTATGTGTGGATTATTTGCTGGAACGAGACACGGATTTAGAAAAGGGTATGTATATTTTATATATTTTAGAAAATATTAAAAACATAATTAGTAACACGTATTCATGAAGTATGTACTTAAAATAAAATTTATTTTCAAATGATCTGAAGTGCGAGTGATTAATGCAGAACATACGTATGTAGCTGTAGTATATTTTATTTAGTTTGTAATACTGTGATTGTTTATTCTTTCATTTTATACATGTTTCGTTTTTTTTTTGGTAAAATCTTTGAATTCAGTTCGCCCCTTCAGTGTTTCGGAATTCCGATGTCAGTCGGTTTTAGTCCCAACATTATTTGGAGTCAGCTACTAGTTGAACTGGTTTTACCTAAATGTGAGTTTTTCCACGTAGCGATTCGCTTCAGACCTCCGCAACTTCCACACTCCGGGCTATTATTAAGAATTTCCCGTTAGATAAAAACATACAACATTTTTGGCCCGACACGGGAATTGAACCCGAGACCTCTTAATCAGCTGTAACATACGCTAACTACTAAACCAACGAGGTAGTCGCATGCATGAACATGTGATATAGAATGAAATTAAATTAATGCATTAAATAAATGATAATCTAAAGGATATAATCGTCATTAGGCATACCATCATCAATAAAATGACCTTTTTTATTTTTAAGGAAAATTCAGTTTCGTTTAAGCGTTGATGCTATAGCTCATGACATTGATTTATTCAGCTAAAATCCAGTTGAACTAGTAGCCGACCTCAAATAAACTTGGGAATAATACAGGCTAGGAAGATGATGATGTTGTTGATGGCAAAAACTTATTTTTGTAATAAGTGTAGGTTCTAACAAGAGATGTACCAAACATCTCTTGTTGGAGATCCTCCTTAAAAAAAAAGACTTAAAAATGTTTCTCTTAAACTTAACTTCTTTATAATAATATATGCACATACCAAAACTAGTTTGATGAGGAATACTGCAAAAGTGAGGAAGGATATAGTCATGAGGGAACTCTCCGAAGACGGAAATTGGACATGATGGCCACGCGGTAAAGTTTGCGCGGAACGCGTCCGCCTGTGAGGGACATCTACGTCATCATCAGGCCACGTAGCATCAATGCGTCCTGCTGTAAATATGAATGGGATAATAATATCAAAACACGCTGCTGAAGTGAATCTAATTAAAAAGTTAACTATTTAAAAACCAAAAAAACAGTAATTCCATATTCTACAGTTGCACACTGAGCCAAACACACATTTCTACATATAAATAACTAAGCTTTGTATCAGTATATGGTGGGTTTTGATTGCGACGGTAAAAAACTGTTTTTTTAACATTGGCACTGTATTTAGTGGTAAATTTTCAGCTATGCTGCTTACAGCATAGCTGAAAATTTGCAACATATTTGAAAATTTACAGCATAGCTGAAAAAAAAATCTGCAGATTTTTTTTATCTTTTTCACCAATTTAGATGTGTGAAATGATTGGTTAACTCAATTCCGTGATTGGTCAGTAGTGTCTTAATTCAGGGTATGAGATAAAACTTACCAATATTATCCAATATAGTTTCTTTTAACTCGTGTAGGTATCTCATCTTGCCACCGAAGCTGCGTCTCGTATTCTGTGATATGGTATCTGCCACTACCTTCATTATCTTTAACAGATTTTCCATATTACCTACTTTGTTTTCAGATTTTGTTTCTTTTGTTAACTTTTCGCCACCTTGACCTTTATCTTCATTGCGTTTTAAATTGATATTAAGGTCCTTTACTTCATTTTCAACATTAGAAGATACGTTCATTTGCTCTTGATCCTCTTTTTTCAATATTTTTTGACTATCTTTAACGATTTCGTTTCGGTTTTCTATGTTTTCAGTTTGAAAAATTTTGTTTGATGATCGATGCTTAGAAAATTCATTCATTTTGTCACTTGGTTCAGATTCATAATCTTCATGAGATTGTTTTGTCGATTGATTATGTAGATCTTTATTATGCTTTGTAATAGTGGATTCATCAATAATAGTTGCTGGCGTAGTAAAAATTCGTTTCTTTTCAGTTACTCCGGGTGTCTTATTGTCAGATTTTTGGAATCTTTTACGTAAATTAATGTTTTCCTTTATGTCTGGCCTTGGACGTCGCCTCAAAACTTGCGCTTCCGTTGTAATTATTTCCTCTTCATCTTCAGGGAAAGCACTCAAATGTTCTGTGTTTATCTGATTTCTTAGATTATTGACATAAATTCTACTTTTAATTGACTTTGTATCTAACACTTCATTGGGTTCGTGTAATCGTTGTTCATTATTTATGGGAATTTCCTCATAACGATTTTTAGCTACTGTCTCTTTGTCACCTTTGACTTGATCAACTGGAGGTTTTATAGGAGTTTTACTTAGTGAAACTCGCTTAACAATCCCAATATTAGGTACTTTTTCAATGATACCTTTTTGTTTAACATTTTTACTGAACACTACAGAGGATCTGGTTGGTCCGTAATTAGTTCTCAGATCCAATTCATCGCTATCATAATCAGGATACTTGTGTTCTAGTATATGTGCAGCTTCTGTTGCTTTTAAATCACCCTTAGTTTGGACTCGATTAACATTTTCAACGCTGGGTTGCATTTTAGATCCTCTTTTCCAACCGTATTCAGATACACTTTTGTTATAAGTCCAGGATTGAGTAGTTTCTTCTACTTCCATTCCGTCAGGGGTTGTAAACGGATTATGGATGCTATAGGTGTGCATCGGTTTCCTATAGTGCTGCTGAGATATTTCCACCCATTCAGCGACAGCTTGAGTTACGATAAGCAATGTGAGAAACATTTTCGATTTGTGTGGATTGTTCTCATGTTTGAATACCTGTGAACCAAGTGTGACGTGTTGTAGGTCGTGAGATGAGATACTGTTATGTCAGGGGTACACTACTACAGCACGCTTTATGAGAAATGTTTGGAACAAATTTTTTTATGTGTAGGTGTAAGAATAATTCTGTATTACGATCGTGTGAAACACGTTTTTTTGTTTTATAACTGGTAGATTTGAAAGTAACTTTGTTAGTCCGTCTGTTACGCTTTTACGCCTTAACTGCATTGGAAAAACTGAAATGGCATGGAAATTTGTTTCTTGAGGAAGGACACAGGTTACTTTTTATCACCATAACCGACTTTTAATCGGGCGGATTAGCGGCGAAAATTTGGTTAGTTTATAAGACGATATGTTAATATAGTTATGATTATTTTGTCCTAATGATGGGAAAGAGCCTCTTCCCAAGAAAGGATTAAGATATTGTAGGAGTTATACTAGACTGGTCAAAATCAGGAAACGCAGAGTATTATTTAAAATACTGTTTCGCCGAAATGAAAGCTTTTACCCACATTAACCTGGAAATAACAGATAATGGTCAAACTAGAGTAAAATAATTATAAACAACTAGAAACGTAGGTGAATTTATAAGGGTTTCGATATTCAGTGTCAGGCATAAAAATGTTTGAAATATGTTCGAGTGGTAAGCGTCGTAATTATATGCTCCACGGGGCCTGAAGCGACAGAGTCGCTGGCGCGTCAAGTTTATATTATGTCTCAAAATGTCTTTAACTGGAGCACTTTAACACAATGCTATTGTTATTATTAGGTTCTAATAAACAAGTTCGTTTAAACGTATGCTGTTCCTCATCTATTTGTTATAATAACTACAAAAGATTTATTCCTAAATGAGTTTCTTTTATTGTTTAGTCTTCGTTCAGATCTTATTTACAAAATACTTGACAGATACCTAAATCGTAATCAGGGAAATAGTGTCAGCCAATCGCCGTCCACTGCTGAACGAAAGTTTTTTTTTTACGTGTGGAAATCCTCTCGGACCGTCACCACGCCGAGGCTTCCTATGCGGCGGGGCGGTGTGTCGGAATCGAAGCGACTAAAACCAACTGTGCGCCTGAATTTTAGGAGGAGTCCAGGGCGATATCTCCTTATGGACCCCTCCGAGAGCCAGCCCGCTCATGATGAACGAAGGTCTTCCCCAAGGAGCGCAACTATCCATATCAGTGACACTTAGGTATTAATTTTATATCAAATAGAATCAATAGTTAATTATGTTTAGCTATAAAGTTGCAGTATAGTATAAAAATCAAAAAATCCCTAAGCAGTTCACTTTGTGGTAGTAACATTTTGTTTATATCAACTGGGTATTCTTTTATATTTATATCTAAAAACAAACTCGAGGTTTGTTAATAAAAAAACAGCACTATATTTAAAACGGCATATATTTAAATAATTATTTAATTAACATACAATTTGTAAATCGGTCAGGTCTCACAGCTAGAACGTCGATGAGATGGGAGATCGTGGAGTGTGCTCACTGCTTAAGAACTAAAGCTAAGCACCAGCTAGGCCGTCAATTATATATTGACTAAGTATTTATTTAGCTGCCAATGACATTGGAACTTATATTAGTGATACTTTTGAGTAGCGATTCTTCACATGACATATAATAAGTTTGATCTTGATTGTTGCTTTAGAAATTGAAGGCAATAAAAATAAATGTAACAAAACTACAATCTGTAGCTCGTTTTAAAATCGAAAAGTTTATGTAATATGTATTGTACCCGTTTAATATATACATTTTTTCAATCGTTACTCCTGTTCATATTTCTGCTTGATTTAATTGGAACTATTTGGAATCTCAATTTTGCAGACTAATCCTTCGTTATCAGGTTGTTTTAAAAATAAAATTAATATTTAAACTATCTATTACTATTTTATATTTAATAATCAATTTCCATAATATTTAACAGATTTGTCGCTAGAAAAAACACTATTCTTCTTCCTTTAACAAAATATATATTATAAAATACATCGCAGTCTCAGTGAGCACACCATTCTCTCTTACAATAGTGACCGTGACATGTACTATTACGCTCTGAGGGCCTAGTGTGAGTTTATTTCACATCAACTCGCCAATCGCGTTTGACGCTGGAATTGGCAAAGACTTCCTTACGGGCCAATAGCAACATCAAACGCGGTCACCGTGACGAATCCAGTGGAAGAGAAATAACTTGCACTAAGCGTTGTTTTAGACAGTGTCAGAATAACATCTTATACATACCAACTACTAACACACATAAACATTCACATTATTCAACACTTTGACACTTTACGTACTTATGTGCTAAACATGATATATTATTGTTATATGTATAAGTGTGTTGGTAGCACGGATCAACTTATAATGATAACTACAACAGAATTTACAGTACTTAAATGTAGATTTAATATATTCACACACTTTTGTATTTGTGTGAAGATATGTTTATGCATATCTTCTCACAATAGACCAGTGCTTTTAATGTTTGAAAACAAAATAAATTATAGTAGGATGAAACCCATTGTAAAAGGAGAAGAATAGTACAAAATTTAAAGGAAAAATAAATTACGGGCGATCTGAGGTCGGGAAGGGGGAGAGGGGGGGGTTTTAAGGGAAAAAAATGGCTTATCTCGATTTCCTGCAAAACTACAAGTCCTATGGAAAGAAGTTAAATGGCAAAGTTGTAGGTAATAAAAAGATCTACATCTTTTGCATTTACACTTTTTTCACATAACCTCAAATTTTATGTGAAAAATTCAAAAAACCAAGTTTTTGGTTTTTTATTTTTATCTTTTACAAATAAAATTATTTTGTAACGAAATTTTGTGAAAACTTAGCTTTTCATGTCCTGAATACACCGTAATTTATTTGAATTGAAATATCTATTTTTTCACCTCATTTTGACTGAATACCGAAAAAAAACCCTAATTTTCAATCGAAAATTCGTCCGTCAAAATATCAACGTTTTTCACAAAAATTGGGTGTTTTCTATTCGATGAAATCTCTACTTTCCGATGGTGTAAAAATATATATTTATGACCATAGTAAATCTTCTCAGAAAATGCTAAAAATGAAAAAACTCGAATTCGATTTTTTTAATCGTTATTGAGATATTTATTAAAATTTACACTTTAATCACTCGAAAAACGTAAGATTGCATGTTACAATGATAAACAAAAATATTGCAAATCCAAATGTACTACTATAATTAACAAACAAATAAATAATAAAGTTAATATTAAATAAAACATCTACAATACTTTGAGAAAGTTGCAGAATCTTCTATAAAGTATATGCGTATATGCATATTTATTACTATTTTAAGATAATTTAATACCTGAGTGAGATAAGCTATTTTGTGTACAAAAACAAACACCTCACGCAATATCTTTACAACAAAGAACATTAGACGAATTAATTACGCAGGTGTGAGGGCCGATATTGATAAATGTGACTTTTCATCTGTGATAAACAATACTGATGCAAATAAAGCTACGGATAATTTTATATCTATTGTCCAAAACATTGTTACACAACACACGTCACATATAAAACTTAGTAGGAAAGCTCGCATTATAAAACCGTGGATCACGCAGGGGATTCTACGTTGTATCCGCAATCGAGATAGGATGCACCGTGAGTTAAGAAAAGAACCTAACAGTGCGGTTCTGCTTACTACTTACAAAAGATATCGCAATTATTGCAATGCTTTGGTTAAAAAATTAAAACGTGAGTACGAAAAAGACCTCTTCCATAAGGCTGATCATGATTCTAAAGCGATATGGAACGTGATCAATGAGATTTCCGGTAGAAATCAACAGTCTCAACCAGCAACCGAGCTATTAAAGTTGTCTGGGGATGTAAAGGAGTCCGCAAATGTCGTGAACAAATATCTAGCAAATATTGGCAGAGACCTGGCATCAAAGATAATGCCCCCCCGTAATACACTTTCGCAGCGTAGAGTTGCCAACTCTCATTTATGTAACTCGTTCGGTATTTTACCGGTTGAACAAGAGGAAGTTGAGGCGATTGTTGGTACACTTCGTAGTAACTGTGCGACTGGTTGGGATAATATACCGGCATTAGTTTTAAAACAATCCCGCAAGGCACTCGCTCCAGCAATTACGCATATATGCAATACCTCAATCTCAACTGGAGTATTCCCAAAGAGCCTAAAAAAAGCTATAGTCACTCCTATTTTTAAGGGTGGGGATAGAGAACGGGTCGATAATTACAGACCAATATCAGTGCTGAGTGCAATATCGAAGGTTTTAGAGAGAGTCCTTAGCAACTACTTGAATAAATATTTAACAAAATATAACATTATTTCAAAAAATCAATTCGGATTTAGATCAGGTGTATCCACTGAAGACGCCGTTTCCAAATTCTGTGAAGAAGTAGTTGCTAGAATGGATAACTGCTATAAGTGCTATGGTATTTTCTTGGATTTATCAAAAGCTTTTGATACCGTCTCTATTCCCATCCTTTTGACCAAGCTGGAACAGATTGGGATTCGCGGCATACCACTGGATATTTTTCGTGATTATCTATCTTATCGTGTACAAACTGTGAGGATTGCTGATGTGATGAGTGACGAGGAGTATATTGATTATGGAGTACCCCAGGGGAGCATCCTCGGACCAACATTATTCTTGATATATATCAATGACTTATGCAAGATGACTCCAAAGAACTGTAATATATTCACATATGCGGATGACACTGCACTGTTGATATATGGCAAAAACTGGAAAGAAGCAAAACTCTGTGCTGAGGATGCTCTAAGAGAAGTGATGAAATATTTGTCTTCCAACTTATTAACTCTCAATGTTGGAAAAACAAAATTTGTGCGTTTCTATCTGCCTCACACTTCTAAACCTCCTATAGAAACCCAAACTCTTGTCGCCCATCAGAGGTTGTCAAGTAATTGCGATGGTATAGTATCGACTTGCTTGTGCCCGACGATAGCAAACGTTACCAATACACGATATCTAGGTGTGCTCATTGATGAGCAATTGGATTGGCGGCCACAAGTGGAATCCCTTACCGCACGTGTGAGACGGCTACTCTATATATTTAAAAATCTACGTCACTCTGCGGATCGGTCGGTTATACGGAGAGTTTATTTAAGCTTAGTTCAATCAATATTAAGTTATTGTATTCCTGTCTGGGGAGGTACTTACAAAACAACTCTGCTGCAATTAGAACGAGCTCAAAGGTTACTTCTGAAAATAATGAATTTTAGACCGCTAATGTATCCCACCAAAAAACTGTATGAGGAATGTCAGGTTCTATCAGTGAGGCAGTTGTTCATACTTAATACAATACTTCGGAAACACTCGCAACTCTCGATAAATCCTGACATCGTAAAAAAAAGACAGGGTACCATAGTTTGTCAACCAATACGTTGCAGAACGTCATTCGCGCATAGGCAGCAAAAGGTAATGAGTACACGGTTGTATAATAAAATACAAAAAAAAGTTTCAATTTATACACTAAATAAATATAATACAAAGATAAGGTTGAATAATTGGTTACAACAGCTAAGTTATGATGCAACTGAGCAACTAATAACACTGAAAACATAACAGTTTACTAAGATTGTAATTGTAATGAATCCAAGTTCAATCCATATTGTAAAAAAGTGTTCACTTTCACCATGTTTCACCATGCATAAAGAGAACTTACAGGCTCCCAGAATACGAGTATAACTCAGTTTGGGAGACTGTGGGCTACTTACATAAATTGCCATTTTTTACATTTTAACGGTATTACAATTGTAACTTGTAAAGTGAGATATGAGTGTGCAGTTTGTATGTGTTATGAACTTATGAGCAATAAAGTATATTATTATAAGCCATTTTTTTCCCTTAAACATCCCCCCTCTCCCCCTTCCCGACCTCAGATCGCCAGTAATTTATTTTTCCTTTAATTTTTGTACTATTCTCCTCCTTTTACAATGGGTTTCATTCTACTATAATTTATGTTCACTTTTTGTTATTTTAAGAGGTAAAACCCCTGGTCTACAAATACAAAAAATGTTAACGCTTATGTCAGTCTAGAAGTAAATGTAGTTTGTGCAGTCACCGCTAGAGGTCGCTACTTGTATAAGTATACAAGTAGCGACCTCTAGCGGTGACTGCACAAACTAAATCGTCTCATAATTTACATATTACACAGTATCATTGCCTCGCTGTTCCCAACACACTCAAACACTTTATTAACATCTAATGCTGCTGATAATAACATATTTACTTGTAAA
Organism: Phragmatobia fuliginosa; assembly: GCA_932526445.1. Lineage (NCBI taxonomy): Eukaryota > Metazoa > Arthropoda > Insecta > Lepidoptera > Erebidae > Phragmatobia > Phragmatobia fuliginosa. The sequence continues at coordinate 19,368,032 of OW052074.1, forward strand.
TATTAACGTTTGGTCCAAAATTTATTATTCAAAATATATATTTTATTGAAGGTGTAACAAGTGAAGCTGTAATATTTTGTATATTCGTTTGTAATTAAACTTATATACAATATAATATTAGCGCAAATAATAATACTAATGGTCAGTGTGTCTTTCATTAGACAAGTTGACAATAAATATGGAGATTATGTTCACACAAAAAGGTAAAATACAAAATTATTCGTTAAATTTAAAAACTTTAGTAAATATAAGCTTATATTATTACATACAGTTATCAATTACTAAGACCAAATTAAGTTGCGTAAAATGCATTATATAAAAAAAGTGCTAGTATAATCATTCATATTATTATCTGATTTTTTTTTTAATTTTTGATTTTTCATTCACACATACATACGTTCTTCTAATACTAAAATGTAAAATTAGTACACTATTTCCTAGAAACATGTTAAAATGCTCTAAATAATATGATCTATACCATGAAAAAATGATAACAATAAATATAAAATATTTTACAAAAAACTAACTGCGAATAAAATAACGCGATACAAAGAGATCACAGAAAAATGGAAGTTTGTTTTGTAAAATATTGTAAAAACGTACAAAATAAAATTATATAAAATCACAGCTTAGAGCTAGGTGCCTCTGCTCGACATTGTTATTTCTTTCTAAATATATACTTTTATTATGATTATGATCAAAAATATTCGCACCTAAAAGTCAATTATTCTTGTTACATAACGAGCTGACGGTATTCCTAAGTCGCTTCCTTTATCTTATCACAGGCTCAACAACACAGTAACGTAATTCTCAAACATATTTATTGAAGTGCATTTATTTTAAATTCTTTTCAGGCCTATTATAGTATTGTTATTCGTTATTAATCAATTGAGGGTAGATGAGTAACAAATTAGGAGAATGTTTGATTGGTATGCTTTGTTTCTTTATCGTGTACCTAATAATCTTTTTCTTCTTTTTCCTAGCTGGTATTATTCCCAATACTATTTGGGGTCGGCTATTAGTTTAAGCGGTTTTACCTGAATTTCAGTTTTTACACGGAGCGACTGTCATCGGACCTCTGCAATCCTGAGGGCGAACTATGTAGTTGGAATTCGAAGATTAAACTAGTTGCCAGTATATTTGAGGACACTGACTCCCCAATTACGATTGCCATACAATGCTCTCCGAGGCACTCTCTTTCTCTATCTCTGTTTCTCCTGCACAGTTATCAGAAAACCGTCGTCTGAGTCTGCAGATAGTTCTTCGTCAGAGATAATATTTACGTGTAGAACATTGTCACCAGCTCTCAAGCTCACCAGCATTTGGTTCATCTGTCACTTCAGACTTGACACAGCCTCCACACCTCCAAGTATCGTGTACTTAACAGTTTAATATAAAAAAAAAATAGTAATTGAATGTTTATAGGCCGACCGTTTATCTGAGTCCTCGCCTGCGGTAACAGGGGCGCGGGGGTATGACCACAAAGGGGACTGAGACAGGTGAGGGCGGCGGGGGCGCTTAGTGAGATACACACGAGATGTCCGCCCTCACCTGTCTCAGTCCCCTTTGTGGTCATACCCCCGCGCCCCTGTTACCGCAGGCGAGGAATCAGATAAACGGTCGGCCTATAGCTTCCAATAGCTTCGTTAAACTAGCAATTTAATTGTTGAGATTATGGCCGTAGTTTCTTTATAACTAGCTTAGAGCAACATTGTAGGGAGTTTCCATATGCTGGCGAAACCTCTGTCAATGCATAGGCCTATGTATGCATTACACTATCGTGACACAGTGTGTGTGTGAAGTTGTGATTTATTTTCCTTTTAATTGTTATTATGTGACTTCTTAGTGACAGACGAATATTTTGTAGTATGTTAGTCTACAATGTATATGTGTGAAGACCAATCTATGGCCACTCTCCTTCGATCTGACGGCCTGTGATGGTCTACGTTCACTAGTGCTGTCATTACAACTCATTCGCTTCCTATGGTGCCTGATCGATATCGAGATAATGTTAATTGAAATTATATATGAACAGAATCACTTAGTTCAGGACTTCTTTTTTCATGAGGAGCAGTTACAAAGTAGTAATGTAAAGATATGTTTGGAAGAGCTTACAAATGTAAATGCACTTTCTTGGTTTGTCAATGTATTTTTATCATACGTAACCTTTCGTTCTTTTCTCCTAATAATATATATGGGTCTATCAATCATTCTAGCTTTTACAGAACAAGCTCTCCTTAGTTTGAGGATTGATGGCGATGTAGTCAGATTTTCGAAATATTTATTTATATCTTCAAAAAAAACTCTGTGCAGACATATAAAATTATGTAAAATATTTATATATTAGGCCGTCGCTTTTTCTTATTAAATTAGTTAATAACCTAAAAATTTTGAATAACAACAAAAATTAGATGTGATAAACTTCGATACAAAAAATGAATGATTTTTACAATGATTTAAGCTAATTTTTAATATGTAATATTGATATGACTTAATTTTTTTAGAATAAACCTACAGAAAATGGAAAAAACTATAACCGTGGTGGGTCAATATTTCTTATAGGAATAAATCCTACTAATATTATAAACGTGAAAGTTTGTGAGTATGTGTGTAAGTGTGTATGTTTGTTGCTCTTTCACGCAAAAACTACTGAACGGATTTGGATGAAAATTTACAGTAATATAGCTTATATATCAGAATAACACATAGGTAACTTTTTACTGCAATAATCGAGATAAACGGGCGAAAGCTATGTTATTACAAAAATATATTAAATCGTATATCTCAAAATGTATCACTGTTTATCTCTTGTCAAACTTCACATGTTGCTATGCATAACACACTTGCATAGCAACCATAATGGTATACGCGGGTAACACCGCCGGGCGCAGCTACTTAAATAATAATTCCTTTTATATAAGCTATTAAATCAACAGAAAAGAACATCACGTATCGATACTTGACGTTTAATAGTGAACGAATGAATGAACGCAATATATGTCATATACGTCAAAATAGATGTCATGTGTAATGTGTCATGTCATGGGTAAAAAGATACGGGTGTTAAAATTGGGTAGTGACAATGATGCTAAAATACCTAAGTTGACCATAGGCAATTTTAGGATTTTTAATAGACTGGAAATTTTAGCTACTTTTTTCTCTTTTCTCCTATATTACATAAATAACTGCTTCATATATGAAGGGTTTATGAACTTATGTCAGAATATTGCTTCTCTAATTAAAACTAATGATTTTGTTTCCAAGATTTCCTATCATTTCTTGAGTGAATTAAGTGTGTGTTATTATAAAATGAATATAATATAAATTAAAATAATATAAATTGTTCATGAAATAAGGTTTTTTGTATATTAGCTAGGAAGTTCTCCATAAAGGCCGTATCTTGTGTACTTTTCGTTACAATAGTAGATTATAAAATAATACAGTTAAAAAAAATCTAACTTAAAATAAAAAAAAATACAAATGTCCTCCTCATTTAAAATAATTATTATGATTTTAATTTAATCCTTAAAGACTAGTTGTTGACTTACGAAGTAATTGTGAGTTCAAATTTAATAGTACATCGACACATTACAATATTCAATGACATACAACAATTATATAGCAATTTATAAATTGAGGAAATGATAATGTACCTACATATATTATAATTAGTCTAGATAACTAGTTAACATTTATTATATAAAACCATTATCCCATAGTGCTATATATAATTTAGAATTGTAACTCCTTAGAGTTTGAATGAGCGCAGTTTCATAAGATCCTGCTGCTCTTAATGGACCTGTAGTCCTCTAGCTTTCCTATCCTTACTGGTGATGTTTTACAAAACATCTCCAACGTAACACTTAAACATTTTTAACTTAATATTTGTTTACAACAAATAGTTTAAATTATAAGTTAACTAAATCTAAATAACTATACATCAATATGCGTTTTTAATAAATAATAATTAATTAAATAAAAAATATTCAACCGAGGAATGCAATTATCTGACAACCATTTATTTGTTAGTTATTATTTTGTGACATTAGTATTATAATAAAAATATTAACAAAGTAAACATATCAAAAACGTATAAAATATTATTATTAAAGTTATTCACATCAACATAATATTATAGTTATGTCATAGAAGTAAGAGTCAAAAAAAAAAACAAAATGCAAAACGCACGAGATCTATTACGTTATTAAAATTCTACAAAACCATAGAGAACAAAGACTGGTCTACAGCGACCCAGTGAATAGATATCCCTAATAAGCAATTTATATTTCCAGTGTACTCCGTTATACTTCTCTCGGAGTACACTTCAATAAACTTCAATAGTACTTCGCGAACTGTAACGATACGAACTATTTCAATTAATGAAAGTAACCGTCGCTGGGTCATGTGAATCAGCCTTACACGAACCTTGAATAAAAAAAAACAAATACATATTACGTAAATTATGGTTGGGTTCTATCAATATTGATGTTTGTATATCTTGCAATTATTTTGGCAAGTTTTAATATATTTGTATTTTATATATTAAATACCTATGTTTGGCGACTTTTTATTACTTATTATATAAATAACTCTGTGGCTAAGGAATGTGTTCATATAAAAAACGTATAGAGCAAAATAGAGCTTATGTAAAAACATTTAAAATAAATATAACGTTAACAATACAATGTCATGTTTTAAAAATGTAAATATGAATTATGAAAATTTATTACATGCGATAAAATCATGTTTGTACAATAGTGTTTGCGATTCAAAGTTAATGTGATGCTCCATCACATTATTATAATTTCATTGGCATAGTGAAGTTGGCTATTATCATTATTGGCATCAAAGTTCAAAAAGATGAAAAGGCACGGTCGATTGGTGTCATTTGGCACGTCGCTCGGGTACGTTAGTTGAGTGGTGAGGCGGGGGGCGTGGGCAGGGGCGGGGCCGGGGGGAGGGGTCTGTTCCAGCGCGCCGCAGCGCTGTCCTCCTTCACAGGGGGGTCACTCTGCGATCTGGGAGTGGAAAACATACCGGTATAATATTTTTAACTTTTTAAAAGAATGCAGATTGCCATGAGTATGGTGACTCTAGGATTCTGTTCATGCTTTCCATCAGGCAGACAGGCATCTTGTGGAGTGTAACAAGTAGTGTGATGAGTGAGGAGTGGTGTGTACGTACAGTCAGCGCTGGGGCGGGTCGGGCCAGCGCGCGTCATCGCTGGGGTGCGTGAGGTAGCGCGCGCCCACCCGCGCCTCGAGCGCGCGCAGGTCGCGCCACGCCTCGCCCGTCTGCAGCCACGCGTGCGACACCGACTTGTCCACCGACAGACGCTTGCGCTGCTTTACTTGCAGCAGGTTGTTGATCAGGTCGATCGCTGCAACATTTTACATAAGCTGATATTGCTGATAAGCTGATTCTATATTCGAAAGAACTGCTGTAAATCTGTTACGTTTTCGAGGCTTAATACATGCACGAATTTCAATAGAATTTGACATGGATACACCTTTATTTTTAAGGAAGGATATAGGTCTGTTTATGGCGTTAACCGACTTACGCGCAGGTGGAACTGATAAACTATGAATATACATGTACGAATCAAATATCACAATTAACGTAAAAAATATAGTAGCACGATACAATTCTAGTAATAATAATAGTCAAAGAACACCAATTTTCATACATAAAATCAAAAGGTCCAAGAATGCAGCCCTGTAGCATGCTCATATTAATGTAATAATAATTTCCAATATGATAGCATAAACGATGTATAATCCCTAAGGAACTTATGACTATTACGTCGTATGTATGTTATGTGTCATAATCTCATTTCTATTAAAATTTAAAATAATCGGGCTAAGAGTAGATACTATCATCATCGCTATCTAAAGCTTATGACGAAACACAATGTTTTTCCCTGTATATAAAAAAGAAATTTTAGTTAATAAGGATCTATAATTATTAATTTATTTAGAATAATGATTCAATGTGTACAACTAACCTTCCGCCGAAATTTCTCTCCAGGGTGTAGGAGGGTACATGAATGCTGCGTTCTGTATCTGTTCGTTGATGTCTTCATCTTCGTTGAAGGGGAATGTGCCAGAGAGTGACACGTAAATGATCACGCCCACCGACCACATATCTAGAGAACGGTTATACCCTTTGTTGCGGAGAACTTCAGGAGCTGGAAAGAAAAACTATGTAGTTGACTATTTTGTTAAGTTAAATTTCCATATTTTTTTTTGTCAAATTGGATGTTTTCAAACACTACATTTTGAGCGCTTGGACTCTCAACAATGATCGATTTAAGCTATATATGTGCGATCCTGGACTACTCAAGCTTACCAAGATAAGCTGGTGTGCCGACCACGGATCTTCTGAAGGACTTCTCGCCGATAATTCTGGCGAAGCCGAAGTCGCATAATTTGACTTGTGGGAACTCTTCGTCGCTAGACAAGAGGACGTTTTCAGGCTTCAAGTCGCAATGGACTATGTTCTTCTCGTGTAGATGTTTGAGGGATACTAAAATCTAGAAACGAATAGGGAAAAAATATCGTAAGAAATTAAGTAAATTCAAATAAAAACGAGTTGAAATATAAATAAATCATGTAGTACATCGAAAACAACTTCTAGAGACAGAACCACCTTTCAAAAGCCAGTAGAAGCCTAATGAGATCGAATATATATTCAGACAACTTTGTACTAGAAATCGTTTTTGTTGCAAAGGAGAGTGAAATAATTGACATTATTTAAAATAAAATAGAGCTTGTATTACTTTACCTGCGCTACCAAAAACTTGGTGATCCTTTCCGTTAGCCTTCCATTCTCATGTGACAGTATCATCTCGAGCATATCTCCCTTCAATTTCTCCATAACGACAAAGATTCGCTCTGGGGTTTCGAACATTCGTTCTAAGTTGACAACACCTGGGTGCGATAAGTTCTGGAGGATCGCCACCTCGTTCTTCAGTTGGGCTTCTTGCTTTGTCGGGAAGCGGAGCTTGTCTATCACCTAGTGGATTTAAATGAGAGAATAGTACTTGGGACATTGGAGAAGAATAGGTTGTTTTAAAAGACGGTTTTTACTGATCGAAAATAAGGTCATATAAACTATTCGTATATTTAATAGCATAAAAAGCGACCGTGGTCTGTCTTAAACCCGTAGGCTGACACATTGCAAAGTCAAGCAATCCTACTTAGCCTATAAGGGGTTTCCATTCGACAGAAATCAACTCTAAATTATTTTGGGAAAAAGTTCGGAGAAAAAGGACATATAATAGGGATAATAAATGAGTTTACCTTGATGGCGACGGGTCTCTTGGTGCGGCGGTGCAAGCCGCCGTAGACGATGCCGAACTGGCCCGAGCCCAGCACCTCGTCGGGGTAGATCTGGTAGAGCTGCGCCATGTCCGTCACGCGCTCCTCCGTGCCCGCCTCGCCCTCCGCCTCGGGCGCGCCCGCACCGCGCGCCTCCGCTATACACGACAGTATACAAACATCCAACAATTACAACGCTCTTCCATTTCACATTCCTATAATCCTTAAAAGTAATTTCGTGGAAAACGGTGTAAATACTGCAAAGTTAACTGAAAAGGGCAGAAACTTGGTTTGGTTCTGATAATCGACAGCTAAATTCTAAGAAGAAGCCCTCATAAAGGTAAAAGAAGCCTAATTAGATTGGATCAGTATAAATGTAAACGTAAATTTTTATACACCCAAACCGTTATAACAGCTGAAATTACATCTCTTCAGGTTTTATTTACATCGATTTTGAATATATTATTAGCTCTTACAATTTTTTTAAGTTTTGAGGGTAGTAAATTTGGCAAGGTATTATAGAATGGTGGTGTATGAGGTACCGGAGTGGTGCGTGACGGGCATGAGCGCCTGCCTGACGGCGGTCTCCCAGGAGCGCGCGAGGTAGGCGCCCAGCCCCGAGTCGGGCGGCGGGGGCGCGCCGCCCACCCACGCCTCCTCCAGCCCCACCAGGTAGTCCACGTTCGCCGTGCGGACCTCGAAGCAGTGCAGCACGCCCGTACCTGCAATAAAGAACATGTTATTTGATAACGTCACATAACCTTATTATACAGTCATCTTCATCATCATCAACAGCCTTTAACAGTCCACTGCTGGTTTTGCCAGTACTAGGCAAGGAGTATAATGAGACTCAAGATGGTGTGATAGTCTATTTTATTTAATTATCAATGGCGCTTATATACAAAGATGGTGCGTGCCTATCATTGCTTTATTTAATCTTTGACTGTATCTTATGATATGTGGCTTATCTAAGGACGTGTAATAAAGTAGGAAGTATTGTGGCCACACAGGTCCCCCCCTTTTGAAAGGATAGTTATTATAACAAATCTTAGTAAATACATACTTTCAAAAAATGATTAGTTACTAGAATTAATTGTAAGGTACGTACTATAATGTACTGTGCTTTGCATTGTTTCAATAAAAATTGCTGACGTCTGTTGTGACGGGCGGTGTCTGTAACGTTGCGATGTGTAGGTTATTGCGCCTTGACCTCTATTACCCGTTACATCTGTGCTGATTATTAGCCGCCAGTGATTTCATTCTTCTGTCGAGTGCCCTGAGTATTCCGTAGAGTAGTACGATGCCGATGGTGATTGCCATTTGTCCAATTGCTATGTTTTTCGTCCACCGTAGTTCTTCCAAAATAAGGTTTTTTACTTGATCCGCTTCATTTTGATTCAGACAACTGTCTGTGTTGTAGACGATTTGATCCTTGGAGCTTTGGTTACCCATGTTTCTTCCGGAGATGCCAGCGACGAAATATGCTATTTAAGAAATTACTTGACTATTTAAATAGGCAGCTTGCTTGAGTCAGCGAATGTTGAATCTTACTACCGGTTTTACTGTCCGTCCCGATTTCGTGACATACGTGTTCGGGCTGTTGTGGTTATTTTCCGAAACTGGCACGTTCGTAGTTTCACTGTTGATAACAAATGCTGGCTTTAATCTGTCTATTGATATTACTGTTTCTTTATCCTTAATTTTTATGGTGAATGTTTTATCCCTTCTTCTTATCACTGGGAATGGCCCTTCATAGGGTGGCGTCAGACTTTTTTTTATTCTATCGCATCGCACAAATACGTGTGAGCATTCCTTGAGCTCGGGATGAATGAAAATCGCTTGATTATGTTTTTTGCGTTTTGGTACTGATGTCATGTGCGTAATGTTTTTTTTTATATTTTCGACAAATTCTTCGTATGTAGAGGGCTGATGTGATGATGCGAAAAATTCTCCGGGAAGTCTTATTGGTGTGCCATATATCATCTCCGCTGCACTATATCCGGTATCGTCGCGTACGCAACTTCGTAAACCAAGTAGAACTGAAGGAATTTCTGTAACCCAGTTGACGTTAGATTCCCTTGTCATAAATGCTGCTTTTAAGGTTCTATGAAATCTTTCTATCATACCATTTGATTGTGGGTGATACGGCGTCGTTCTAATTTTGTGTATTCCCAAAAATTGTGAAAGTGATTCAAATATCCTTGATTCGAATTGTCGGCCTTGGTCCGTAGTAATGCGTAATGGGCATCCGAATCTTGATATCCAGCCCGCATATAGTGTGTGAGCTACTGTTTCGGCTGTGATGTCTTCGACAGGGAACACTTCCGGCCATGAAGTACAACGATCTATGATTGTAATTAAATATCGCTTTCCTTGAGAAACAGGTAATGGTCCGACTATATCGATGTGTAAATGTTCAAAACGCTGCGCTTGCATGAAATTGCCGACCGGTGATATTGTGTGGCGTTGCACTTTTGCTTTCTGGCAAGCTATGCATGATTTACACCAATTATTAATATCTTTGTTCATACCTGACCATAAATATCTCTGGGTTATCATTTTTCTCGTAGTCTTCTTTCCAGGGTGACTCAACCCGTGAAGGACGTCAAAAACTTGTCTTCGGAATTTTTCTGGTAAGTAAGGACGATTATTTCCTGTAGATGTGTCGTAGCTAATGTTTATAGCAGAACCCGGAAGCCTGGTGTTTTTAAATATTAAATTCTTATTATTACGGAGTCTAATTAATTCTTGGTCATTTAGTTGGCATTTTGCTAATTCAGCATAATTAATCGGTGATGGCATGTCGATTTGTTCTATACGTGATAATGCGTCTGCAACAATATTATCACGTCCGCTTATGTGTTGAATATTGGTGCAGTATTGTGAAATAAAATCTAATTGACGTACTCGCCGTGGCGTATCATTTGATGACGTTTTTTGGGAAAATGCGTAAGTCAGCGGTCGATGATCTGTGAATATTGTAAACTCTCTTCCTTCAATTAACCTTTGAAAATGTTTGACTGCCATATATATTCCGAGTAATTCTCTATCGAAGGTTGAGTATTTTTGTTGAGTTTCACTTAATTTTTTTGAGAAAAATCCTAATGGTTCCCAATTAAGTCCGGACTTTTGCTGTAGCACTGCGCCAACACAGGTAGAACTAGCATCTGTCATAAGTGCCAGTGGGGCGGTGCGAGAGGGATGTACTGTCAAAACTGCGTTCATGATGCTTTCCTTGCATTTGTCAAAAGCTTTTTCGGCCTTTGTTGACCAAGGAATAGGAGAATTGTCGTTCTTTTTAGAGTTGTGCAAATAGTCGTTTAGGATATTCTGATATTCAGCGGCGTGTGGAAGGTTGTTTCTATAGAAATTAATCATGCCTAAAAATCTTCTTAATTCTTTGATTGTCTTCGGTTTCGGAAATTCCCGAATTGCTTTATATTTTTCTTCAGTTGGGCGTATACCTTGACTTGTTGTGTGATAACCTAAGAAATCTATTTCACTTTTGAGAAAATCACATTTCTCTAGATTAATAGTTATTCCATTTTCTTGTAAGCGTTTGAAAACTGTATCCAAATGCTGATAATGCAGATTTTCGCTTTCCGAAGCTATAATACAATCGTCGATGAAAACAAATACGAAGTCGAGGTCTCTAAATATAGAATCCATGAATCGTTGAAATGTTTGCGCTGCGTTGCGTAGACCAAAAGGCATTCTCGGGAATTCGAAAAGTCCGAAAGGAGTGATGATCGCCGTTTTTTCCACATCTTCGACAGGTATACAGTGGTAAGCTTTTCGAATATCGATTTTACTGAATATTTTTTTGTTTTCTAATATATAAGTGAAGTCGGTTAATCGCGGTAGTGGATATCTGTCAGGTACAGTCGCGCTATTTAGCATTCGATAATCTCCACATGGTCTCCATTCACCATTCTTTTTTTTAACCATGTGCAAAGGACTAGCCCATGGGCTATCCGAAGGGCGACAAATACCAAGCTCCATCATAGTTTGAAATTCCTTTTTTGCTAAATGATATTTATCGGGAGGTAATGGTCTTGCACGTGCTGATACAGGCGCTCCTTTTGTGATAATATGGTGCTTAATCTTGTGTTTTGGAGTATTGCGGAGAGAAGAAGGTTTCGTGATATCCTCGTATTTTTTTAATAGTTGAGTAATGTGTGAATTCGTTCTAATGTCAATAGTACGAATTGTTTGCTGCTTCGATCTGATTAGGGCCGCAGGCGTCGTCAGCTCAGTTACCCTATCAATAAGTTTTCGACCAGCTATATCGACTAATAAGTTGTAATGCTCTAAAAAATCCGCTCCAATAATCGGTTGCGTCACATCGGCGATAACAAAGTTCCATATAAAACATCTCCGTAGTCCCAAGTTTAAAGTAAGTGTTTTTTCACCATATGTCTTGATTTTTGTACCATTAGCGGCATAAAGCGTATATTGCTCATTTTGTGTAAATGAATATCTCTGTGGCTTGCTGATAACTGAAATATTTGCTCCCGTGTCAATCAAAAATCTCATACCACTTTTTCGGTCGGTAATAGTGAGGCGGTTGGACGGGTGAATAGCACAGAGTTCCGCCGTAGTCTGCGCTTTAATTAGTTTCCCTGATACCTTGAGTTAAATCCCTGTTGCCAATCACATGGTTTAATACATTGTCTTGCGTATTTTCGGTATTTATCATGGTAGAAACATAACTGTTTTCTTTCTCGACTACTTGCTCTTGGACTTGACCTCGATGGGGAATGACGACGATTATAATAGTTTTGAGTGCCGCGTCTGTAGATTCTGCGATCGCGCTGAATTGCACTTAATTCCAATTGCATTTTTGCTAACTGCGCTAATATGCATGCTGTTGCGTCATCGTTTGTTTTGTTTACACTGTTGTTTACAGCTGATACCTCCGTAATATTTGAATTTGATAATATTTTGTCCGCGATCTGGCTCATCCTATTGATATCCATGTCTTCTGTGACAGCTAAAACCGTAGTTACTGTTGTTGGTAAAAGTCTTAACCACAAAAGTTTCAGAGTTTCGTCATTAATTTTTCCTTTTCCCAATACTCGCATTTTGCGTAGAAGTTGTGATGGTTTTTGATCGCCGAGGTCCATTTCCGACAATAATTTCTGAAATTGACGCTGTTCTGACTCTTCATAGCAATCGATTAGGCGTCCCTTGATGGTCTTATATTTTTCCGTTGATGGTGGAGAGGTAATGAGGTCACTAACCTGTAGTATTTCTTCCTTTGATAGCTTAGCTACAACCGTGTTGTATTTGTAATCGTCGCCTTGCTTCTGTGGTGCTAATATGGCCTCTAATTGCGTAAACCATAAGCTTGGTTGGTCCCTCCAAAATTCCGGAATGCGGGATAAAATTGTGGTGCCAGCTGCTATTTCCAAAGTTTCTTCTTGGTTGCTGCTTGATTTGCAAGTTGGCGGAGTCATGATGTATATATTTTATTGTAGAGCGAGAGTTGGTCAGCCGTCCGTTTGCCGTGCGTTGTTCGTCGGGGTCACCAATTTGCCAGTACTAGGCAAGGAGTATAATGAGACTCAAGATGGTGTGATAGTCTATTTTATTTAATTATCAATGGCGCTTATATACAAAGATGGTGCGTGCCTATCATTGCTTTATTTAATCTTTGACTGTATCTTATGATATGTGGCTTATCTAAGGACGTGTAATAAAGTAGGAAGTATTGTGGCCACACTGGTCATAGACCTTTCCTTTGAAAGGAGGTCTTGGCCTACTATACCACACTGGCCAGACGGGTTGGTAAAGGGTTTTCCTTCTCTTGGCAGTAATGTTAGCTGCTTATTTTGTTCCTTTAGTCGCCTCTTACGACACCCATGGAATGAATAGGGGTGATAACACTTTGTGTTCTTAATCCGTCACCGCACGAACATATTATTTACTATTATGCAGTACCTACCTTATTTACCTTTTGATTTTTTTTTTATGTTACTGTGCTTTTGAACTATACAATAGTGTAATTTCTATATAAAACAATAATAGTTACGCTGCTTCGTTTTAGTTTTAAGAAATGCATTCGACTCTGTCGTTCATAGAATATTTATGGAAAAAGGCATCGAATTAAGTACATTTATAACTCCACCACAATATTTAAGAACATGATTACTTAACGCATTAATAACGTATTAAGATATAACCTTCAAAACACAAAATACACAACCGTCTTGCATTCGTATAACTTTGGTGTCCTCCAAGGCAATGTACTTGGCCCTTATTATTATAATATGTATATTGTATTATACTTACTGATGCTATTATATGCAATAATTAACATACCTGGATGCGGTTGCCTGGCAGTATCTATTGCTAAAATCTCGTTCAGCGGGATTTCCTTGTAGTATTTTGTTCCTTGTTCCGACGTGAATAGAGTAATCGATTTACTGTCGAGTCGCCAGTAATGACGTTTTAGCTAGAAATATTAATGAGAACATTCTTTCATTCTATTAAATATTTAAAACACAATTAGAAGGTAAAGGTAAAATTAGAAGGGCACTTGGAGTTGCAACGTGTATCTAAAGTTGTCCTCAAAATAATTATACGTTTTGAGTTAATTTAGCTGTATTAGAGCAAAGCCTATGGTGAGTTGAAACCGTTCATGCCTTAAATAATTGTCAACTACATTTAATGAGTCCCAAAGATTTTCCTCTTGACGCACCAAGGTGTACAGGTACCATTAACGTATCGGATATTGCAAATTATGTTGGAAATAGAAGTTCAAGGGCTGTAAAATCCAAAAAATAAAACCTACGGTCTTATCCTTATTTGTGAAGTGCACCAGCCATCCTTCTTTCAACCATTGTCCATCTCTTTTCTTGGTGTGCTTGACCGACTGCACGATTCGCATCAAGGGTATGTTTGCGCTAGGGGATGATGATGAGCTGTAACGTACAGACGAGTCAGATCTACAAGGACGGGGGGTTGGAGGATGAAATGGTGAGGTTTGGTAGTGACGGTGTGGGTGGTTAATTTTGTTGTAGATATTATAAATAGTATTTCATTATTTTCTTATATTCAATGTTGAAAATAAATTGTAGCAGTGTGTGTGAACAGAACAAAACTTGTGATAAACGTTAATGAATATAGACAATCTACCTAAAAAGCTTAAAACAGTTAAAATCATTATGGTAACACCACTTTATTACGACGCTGCATGGAGTCGCCTTACTCCACCGTCCTTTAAAATATAAAGAGTATTTAAATTAATTTTAAATGATATACGAAGCGAAAACCACTCGAAAGTTAATTTATGAATCACAACCATTAATGACAGATTAGATAACTTTATTTAGGGAATAATAAAATCACTTCAAAATATCTAAAATTAGTAAGCACCATCACCGCCACCACCATAGAGAATATTGAGGCAAGTTGCCAACAAACGGTCTAACCTGCTCGGTCGGCTCGCCGATCGCTCCGGGAGTGTGTCGCGCTGCGGTTCATCTTCGACGTTTCCAGGACGACGTCGCAGTTGTACCTTGAACACAAGTTAGTTTGAGAGGAAAATATAAGAGCAAAAAAATAATTTGGCATTTTTATAGGAATACACATTATTTATTTTTTTATTGACGCCTGCAAAAATTATTTGGCTCTGTCTGATGGGAAGCATGAGTAGAATCCAGAAGTGGGGTTACCAGACCTCTTAAAGGACCCGGGATCATAAAGTGAGTTGGTTAAAATGAGTCAGAATGATCTAAAATAAGAAATTATCTGATTTGCCTACTCCTAGCCAATTTCGACCACAACGGGCCAGTCTCAACGGAGACCAGCCAACTAAGCAGGTTATAAGCAGCAGAGGTGTGTGAACAAACACAGGTTATCTGTTCCTTCAACCCGATGGAAAGAATGTAAGTACGGCGGTAATACCCTCGCAATTAAGACCATCCTAAAATTACAGCCTTGATGCCAAAAGCATCTTACTAAGCCTCTATAGTATGGATCACTATGCTGCATTGATTGCATTAACAAGGAGGATGGTGAGCATTAATCTTGGATTTTACTCATGCTTTCTATGAGGCAGAAAAAATACACTTTGGCGATCTCAAATTAAAGACAAGTAAAAATAATGAAATCATAATTTGCCCAATTACAACATCTGGGAATAGCCTATTTCCAAAATCCATATTATTATTATTTCTAGTAGGTATTAAGTATATGGCTACCTCATGTTCATCGATAGTAGTGATCTCCGTAGCATCATTGCCGCCATCGTCCGACTCATCATCGGGCATCCGCACCGACTCTGACAACTCGCTACCTGTGCTGCTGTCCTGGTACTCACCTGTGCGATATATATATAAAAATATCACTAGGTATATAGGTATTTACCATCAAAGCAGATGGTTCTGTGGTAAACAAATACAATGGGAGTTCCATCACAAAACATTTGTTCTTAAAATTAAACTTTTGCTATTACGAGTTTTCACATACATATGGGGCATTTCACGTGAAGCGGACAACCAAAAAAAAGTGAGGTCATGAATTTTGTTTATATTCTGGTTAGTTATACTTCTAGTGGACTTGGATGTGTACACACAATATTTTTTTCGTATGATGCTTTATTGCTGAGTTACGAGCTTTTAAAAATTCACTAAAAATGAATTCATGGTTTTTTAGATGCTTATTATCTGCATCAATTATTTTTTTTTTAATCTAAAAAGTATGGTTACTTATAGTAGGAGAGTTGAAGTTTATAATTTTTTTGTCGAATTCTAAATTTGAATTTTTTTAGGTATAGTAAACCGGAAGTAAAAATTTCAAATCGTTTTTTGAGTAACTTCGACCCTTTTTATTTTTAATTTTTTTGACTTAATTTACAGCTACAAATATACTAATTCTTCACAGAAAAAATTAGAACGTGATCGCCAATAGTTTAAGACTTAGAGGACATAGAGTACATACACATAGGTATGAGTACACTTTAAGCAATTGGGTTTTTGCGCTAAAATGCCAAAATACTGCATTATTAATATTTTATTCCTTTATCCTAACATGCAAAAATATAAAGTATACCAATGTTTTAAAAAAAATAATATAATGAACAATATAAATATATTTTTTATATTAATGACTAGGTCATACAAAATAATAATTTAAAAACCTATGATACTATGGTGAAACACACCAGTAACGCCATCTCGTAGCTAAAAAAGTTTCACTAGGTAACAAAAATAATGCTATAACGCTATCACTAAACCTATAAGATTATTTGAATGTGCCAAGTCATCATTGATGAGACTTCTATTTACTACTGCTCCAAGGAAAGTATTCAACAACACCAAGATTTTCTGCGAGTCCATTTCGCTTCTACTATTACCGTTCCAGGAACTAAACAACTGCATTCTTTGCTTCCAACCAACGGGAGCTTATGTGTATAGAGAATTAGTGCTAGTGTAAATAGTAAAATTGAAAAAATTACAAAATAAATGTATTTTCAATAAAACTGTTTCAAATCTCAATTAATAAAACCGCTCTAAGTCAAACCATTAGCGATAACGTTATAATGTTCTTGTGAAGAATGAAAGAAGTCGTTAATTTTATATTTTTGCATGTTAGAATGAAGGAATAAAATATTAATAACGTAGTATTTTGGCATTTTAGCGCAAAAACCCAATTGCTTAAAGTGTACTCATACCTATGTGTATGTACTCTATGTCCTCTAAGTCTTAAACTATTGGCGATCACGTTCTAATTTTTTCTGTGAAGAATTAGTATATTTGTAGCTGTAAATTAAGTCAAAAAAATTAAAAATAAAAAGGGTCGAAGTTACTCAAAAAACGATTTGAAATTTTTACTTCCGGTTTACTATACCTAAAAAAATTCAAATTTAGAATTCGACAAAAAAATTATAAACTTCAACTCTCCTACTATAAGTAACCATACTTTTTAGATTAAAAAAAAAATAATTGATGCAGATAATAAGCATCTAAAAAACCATGAATTCATTTTTAGTGAATTTTTAAAAGCTCGTAACTTAGCAATAAAGCATCATACAAAAAAAATATTGTGTGTACACATCCAAGTCCACTAGAAGTATAACTAACCAGAATATAAACAAAATTCATGACCTCACTTTTTTTTGGTTGTCCGCTTCACGTGAAATGCCCCATATTAGGTTTAGGGGTTCGCTTTTTGACAGTTACAGAGAGAGTTTGTGCTATTCCGAGTAGCCGTTATAACATAAAAACCAATGTGAAACAAGGTTTATTACAAAGGGTAAATATTTTAAATCTTTAACTCGTGTATTTGTAAGGCATCTTACTAAAATATCATAATAACTAGTTTGCTTAAAGTTTTATCCGGTACATACATATATACATAAATAATCTGAGTAAGCTTAAGCCTAAGCTGATTTGAAAGTGTGAAAGGCATCTTAATGTGCGACGTGGAAAGACGATGTCAATTCTTATGATATGATAATAAACTCACAGTTAGATCAGTGGGTAGTTGTCGAATTTTTTTATGTCAACTACCCCATTTTAAGGGTGATCAAAGTTCAGTAACGTCACCAGATACCCCTCATTCAAACAATGAAAGCTGATCTAGAGTATGCTCGTCAAGTTCATGTATGCTGTTGTATCTGAACTCATCTTTGAATTAAATGCATGACGAAATAATGGATGTGGTTATGTGGTGTATTGCCAACCCTGTAGTTAGAGTGTGTACTAACACTTACTGTGTGGGTCCCGTATCTCGGCGCCGCAGTCCTTCGGGATCAGCGGGATGCACTTGCGGTGGGCGTTGTAGTGACAGTCCCGGCACTGCATACCCTGTAGAGAGATAGAAAAGCATGTGTGATATAATAATATTTACACAAGGTCGTCTGATCCCGCATTATATAGAGCTTGTCCCCTTTTATGTTATGCAAGCTGCTGGTAGATAGCCCGAAGTAAGTCAAGTAAGTCGGAGTTCCAAGGATTTCTTTTCTAGGGTACACCTGGATCCCTGGCTGTGGTGGGTTCCGCCTTAGCCACCGGTAGCTAGTATTCAGATTGAAAATGAACGTATTGAAAGTCTAACTTTACAGACGCTTTCATATAATTCTGAGGAGATGACCCGTTACCTTCTAGTGTTAATATAAAATTTAGTTACAGTTATAGATAAAGCAGTCTCACCTGTTTGAACAATCCTCTCAGCAGCTTCTTGCAGTACCGACAGACGGTGGGTCTGGTGTAGGAGTGCACCTCGAAGGTGTGTGGGATGGCGAGGCTGCTGACCGCGCTCCCCCCGCACACGGCACTCGACACGGAGCCAGTGCGGGACGGGGAGCGGCTGCGTTTGCCGATACCCATCTGTGGTCAGCCATGGAACAGGGAGACTTGCTTAAAGTCTTGGGTCTTAACTGTGCCCTCACTTAAATTAACTTTTAGGCAACATTTGTTATGTCAGATTATAGTGACAGCTGTCAGTCTGTCAAGTAGTATCCAGTCCGCCATCTTGTTTCACGTGCATTTGATTGAGAATCATTAGATAACTCGTAACTGATGCTACGTTATGAGGTATCTAATCATTCATTCTATATCTATCATCCTATACTTTTATTTGCACATTATGAAACATGATCGCATTGTACGGTACGCATTGTGTTCGGAGAAGAATCCTTGCGGATTCTTCTCCGAACATAGCCACATTAAATGTAAAGATGTGGGTATTTGTAGAGAACAAAGAGGGTAACATTATATTTCAATAACTAATATAACTTCTACTTTCATTCCATGGACATTTAGACTATCATCATCATCTTCATTATGGTCATCATCGGCCTATAGCAGTTTGCTAATGGAAATAGGCCTCTCTCGTTATACACTGATCGAGTGAGATCAAAATATATTTTTTTTTCTATAGTTTTGTTTATTCGCTTTTACATTATTGTTGTGTTTTTAACCGACTTTAAAAAAGGAGAAGGTTCTCAATTCGTCGGAATCTTTTTTTTATGTAGGTATGTTCAGCGATAATTTCGTCGTTTATGAAACGATTTCAAAAATTATTTTTGCATTGGATTTGGCATATATACACACATCAAAAGTGTCTAGGGATCAACATATATTTTTGCAATAACTTTTCTCCTGATTGATATTAATTAAAAATTTCTTTAAGGATTCATCAAATAAAGTGTTTTCGTTTGTCACAGTAACGATAAACCAAGTCACCTTTGCATTAGTAAAGAAATTTGCCATTTTCCTAATAAAGGGATTTTTGACATTTGAACCACTAACATTAAAGTTCGAAAAAAAGACTGAAATAACAGTTTTCTTTAAAATTTTATTAGGTAACTTAAACAATTAATAATCCGTGTTTCTACCGCGAACACTAACAACACAAGAACATCGGTTTGGCATACTCAAAATGAGTTCATCCAAATCACGCTGTGGAATGGCCGCCCATGTTCGTTGCAACAACAAAAAAAGGTCTTCTTGCGACTGGATACCCTCCATATTCGGCAGAGCTCTTCTCTGTAGCATATCCCATGCATGCTCAATCGGGTTCAAGTCTGGCGACTGAGCAGGCCAGGGCAGGACATTGATGTTAGCTGCGGCGAGAGTCTGTCTTACAACTCTTGCGGTGTGCGGTCGTGCATTATCATGCATTAACTGAAATAAGGGACCGATTTGCACTTGTAGAGGAACGATGACGTCTGATACAATCGTCTCAGCATAAATTTGAGCGTTGAGGTTGCCTCTGATCCAAATCAACTCAGTTCTTCCGCCGATCCAAATACCCGCCCATACCATGATGGTTCCACCACTATAAGGATGGACTTCCTGGCAGGATTTTAATCGCTGTTGGCGTCCAGGGGTTCTCCAGTGTCGTATACGTCTTGTATCCGGTCTCATACCAAAACGAGACTCATCAGAAAAGCACACGAAACGCCATTGTTCTTCTGCCCAATTTCTGTGTTCAAGAGCCCATTGATATCGAATCCTACGATTGTGCATTGCTATAGGTGGTACCCGTAGCGGTCTTCGGGAATGAAGGTTCACTTCATGCAAGCGGTTTCTGACTGTTTGGTCGCTAATTAAGTTCCCTGAAGAGTGATGAAGCCTCACGGCTAACATCATGGCGGTTATTGTTGGAGCTCTTCGAGTTAAGATTTGAATGTATCGGTCTTGTCTCCGTGTGGTGCAGCGATACCGTCCTCCATGGCGCTCAGCCACCGTACCAGTGCTTCGGTAACGTGTCCAAAGTCGACTGATAACACTCTGACTTGTATTCAGAGCTAAAGCCACAGTACGTTGCCGGGAACCAGCTTCTATCATTCCCACGGCTCTGAGCATTTCTTCCCTGCTTAAATGACGTCGCCGCTCCATAATAACGTTGGTTTTAATCAGTAGTAGGGAAACAGTAGCACTAATAATTTCTTCAATGCGTTGTATGTTTTTATAGGGAAAATATTGGCAGCTGATTTTCATCTTTTACTCGAATTTGATTGACAGTTCCTGATTCCAATTATGAAATGCACCAAAAAGGATCCATATAAATTTATAAAATCATAAATTTATTACAAAGCCACATCTCAATCTCAAGAAATCCGCATAAAAATGCTTGATCCCTAGACACTTTTGATGTGTGTAACTCACAGGTGGTCCTATCGTCACCATGTCGAGATCTGATGATGGGATCCCAAGGAAATCGAGGGAACTCCTCAAATATCATAGGTACAATTGTCGCGATTTGGGTACTCGGAATAGTTATTTTTTGAAGTCTTTTTTTTTTTGTTAAAATTATCTAATAAATATTTTAGCGCTTCCTTTACATATAAACAAAGTACCCATTACTACAATTACAATATGCGTTCTGTTCGCTAATCATTATGGTGCGCGATAAATGTACGTTTACGATTCGTTATATATTTTTAAAAAGATAAAACATTTACTTCACCTATGTATTCACTTGTGCTTTCTATATTATCTGCAATATCTTTATTTACCTTTATATATCGTTTAAAAAATCACGTGATTGAATTTTTAAATAATGACTCGTCGATACTATGATATCATCGCATGCAACGATATTATTATTTTAGAAAGAATTGACCTTCGTATCCAAAATTATCGCAATACCAATAAAAGTTGTCATAGTAACGACACTGGCTCACATACTCCACAATGTATGACATCATTTTATCTCTGCCTTGAGAGAAGTGTTATCAATAAGCAAGGAAGAATATGGAACTTAATAAATCTTTTTCGGACAACCGTCACACAACATCATCTAGTCCCAAACTAAGCAGAGCTTGTATTATGGGTACTAGACAATTGATATAAATACATAAACATACTTTTTTTTTTGTAAATACATACATTTTATAATCGTAAATACATACAATATTACACATAGAAAACACCGTAACTCCGAAACAAATATTTGCAGATCATACAAACATTTGGTCCGACCCGGATTCGAACCTGAGACCTCTTGAGCAGAAGCTGTATACGAAATATTTATTTATTGATTATCAAATCTGATGGAAACCTTTATCAAGAGGTCAAGTGATATTTCACCTGAAACAAACCACGGTACGGTAACTACAGGCCTTAAAATTATCTACGAAACCGAAGTAGTAGCGCCATGTTTACAAAATTTATTTTATATCTACTACCTACATATTATAAAATAAAGTCTGTCTGTCTATTCGCGATAAACTCAAAAACCACTGCGTCGATTTTAAATGAAGTTTAAATACCCAGATAGTCTAAACCCTGAGAAAAGCAATAGGCTACTTTTTACCGTGATAACCGAAATAGACGCGGGCGGAGCCGCGGGCGAAAACTAGTCATCAATATGTTCATTTCATGTAAAATCGTTAGAAATAATTGAATCAAAGCAAAAAAGTTATCCAATTTTCTTGTTGATCGTTGGTCTGAATCGGATGATGGGTAATATTGGAAATAAAATAAAACAAAAAATTATAAGTATTAGGTTTTTATTTGTATAAAAAAAGTAAAATTTCCACATATGCTACCCACCACCCTATTCGACTCATTAGTTTACAATAATACTAATTAAGCAGTGCTTTTAATATACTTTACGTGCGGTACACAGTACAAAAGTACTAAAACAAGTAAAAAAATATATTAAAAATTGAAAAATATTATGTCAAGATCTACATTGAGAAATAAAATCTCATTATATTTACTTTAAAATATATAAAACGTCACACGTCCCACATATAGTTTTATTATTCTTATTGTTTTAAATTTGCATGTTTTGGAGGTATTTGTAGAAATTCCAAAATTCGTAAAGTACATTGTAAAACATAGTTCAATAAATAATGTAAATATCTGAGATTCAAAAAGTTCCAATTCAATTAATTATAATTTATAATGTCAGACTTATTCTACAAACGAGATATCTAAGGGCCACAGCACACTAACTACTATTAGCATCAACGATTTTGCGATTGCAACGAAGCTGCATCGCGTTTTAGCGCCTTTCTGCGTTCGATCGCGGTATCAAAATCGCGCGTCATGCTGCATCATTCGCGACTTTCTGCGT
The DNA here is from genome assembly GCA_932526445.1 of Phragmatobia fuliginosa. NCBI lineage: Eukaryota > Metazoa > Arthropoda > Insecta > Lepidoptera > Erebidae > Phragmatobia > Phragmatobia fuliginosa. Next base: position 19,390,891 of record OW052074.1, read on the forward strand.
TCGAACGCGGTATTAGAAACGCGCGTTTTAGCGACTGCTCAGATGCCTGGATCGCGTCGGCTGTAGTGTTGTCTATAATTTTCCGATTTTTAACTTTGATTACTTATGTCTGTGATATGAAAATTATGAAATGATACTGCAGTATTCTGTATGCTGTGGTTTTGTTTACATTTAAAAAATATGATGAAAGACAAGTCGTGTTCGGCAGACGCCAAACCGATGCTACCGGCATCCGAATGTGTGCGGGGAGTAGCGTTCAGCTGCAGTGTCGCGCTTCCAAAAAGCGACTCAATCTCAGCGTTTGGCGTTTTTAAGTGTGCGATGTAGAGCGTTCGGCCGCCGTATTTAGCTTCTAAAGAGCGACTAGTCGCCGATCGTCGATGCTAAACGTAGCGAGTGTGCTATGGCCCTAAGTTTTTAAAGTATTGACTAAATAACAGAAACATATGGACATACCCGACATTGTCGTACAAATCTACATTGCATAAAATACACTGTCAATAGCTGCTATCGTTTAAAAAATAATATATTTGTTAGAATATTCCTTAACAATATTATAATAAATTACATACTAAGTGTGACAATAGTCGCATTCGGAATGTGTAAATTAGGACGTATTTTATTACTAACAATATATTTGTCAATATAATGTTTGTTCGTTCATATGTACGATTTAGTTGTTACAAGAAAATAGTACTGCCGATTTTCTAGTAGTACCATATTTTCAAATTAATAATTTATGTGTAAAAGGATTGTAAACGATCCGTAGATAAATTATCCAAATTATGATCAATTAAGTAATGTTTAGAAAATAAGGTATTTTTGTATTAAGATTTTGAAATTAGTTTTAGCTTACTTTAAGAAATTAAAATAATTTACACTGGTAGTGATTCTCTTGTTAACATTACCAAATTTAAGTCGTTTAAAATTTGTAGTTGGATTATATACTTTAATCACATTGACTTACGGTCCACTTTTCGATATTTCAGATACTAGCTATCAAGCAAAAAATTTTCGCCGAGTTACACGTCAGAATAGTAAACTAAACTCTAAATGTAGGAATCCTTTAATTTTCGTGGATAAATTAATGTAAATTCTCATGTCTTATGCAAAAATTTATCGATAGATGTTTGTTAAAGGTTTTTATTTTAATTAATAAACAAGCGTGTCTCCAATTAAATTTTAATTGGTACTTAACTAAACATAAATGCGTGAAATATTGAAAAGTGGACTGTAAGTCTGTAGAATTAAAGCATTTAATCCCACAAAAAAAAAACGACTTAAATTTAGTGATGTAGGTAGAGAATCACTAGCAGTAATTAAATTTTAGACTAATATGTATGTAACCATCAATTGATGTACGACCATAACTTTGACAACAACCTGTATATTTATTTCTATAGGACAAATATACAGAGTGTTATTAAAATATAAAGTCATAATGTTTCGAAAAATTGGAGACATCTTTTTTAATCTGCGGTAAACAGTTGTTGACACAGTATTATAGTTAAATCGGTAGTATTTGCAAGTAAACCTACGGGAGTTGAGTGTTTGCTAGCCGCTGTCTTTAGAGTTCCCTGTGACGAGGTGCGCGAGCCTCCTTACCAGCGAGTCGTCGTGCGAGGCGTGGCTGTGCGTGGAGCCGCCGCCCGCCGACACGCGACGCGAGCTCGCCCCACCTACACCAGCTCCAGCCCCACCCCCACCACCAGCACCAGCACCCGCCGCCACAGGCGACGTGCAGTTCGACGGGACCTTCACCGCACACCGCTTGTGGTAGTTAAGGCCGCATCCTGGAACACAACACTTATATTGTAAGAGAAAGTTTTTCAAAGTAGTAGAGCCACGATGATTTCAGCACGAAAGGGTTGGCACGCACGGGACTGCCCTCCCATAGAAGATAAACCTAGGATGAGAGCATTTGTGGTGTCGTGTTTCATTAGTGAGTGTGAGGCCGGTGGTCAATAATGCAAAAGTATCTCAATGAGCTGCCATAGTGTGGGTCACCATACTGCTTTGACTGCATTCACAATGAATATGGTGACTCTTGGATTCTTTCCATCAGGGAAAGTCAACAACACAACAACTTAAGTAGAATTCCGAATTAAGACAAGCATTCTCTTGACCCTAAAGAAGGTAAATCACTGAAGGATCTGGATGTCTAAATAACAACAGTTCCCGAATTCTTCTCCTACGAGTATATCAGGTGTAATCTGGTACACCGTCTGATTTTAGTCGATTTGATTCCGACACATCACCCCACCGCAAACGGAGACAGAGGTATAATAAATGACGTGTGATGGTATTATATTTTCTACAAAACGTACCTTCACATTTGAGTCCCTGCCGCACCAGGCCGAACAGCATTTCACCGCAAAAATCGCAGAATGTAGGTGCCTTGTATGAGTGCACCGAGAGAGCGTGAGGGCGCGGTATTGGCGCTGGCTGTTCGTCATCGCACACGTATGCTGAAATATTAGAACATGCATTAGTCATTTAAAATTCTATAACGATAAAAAAAGAACTATCCCATAGAAATTTCACCAGAATACCTTTCATCAACAGGCTTTAACAGTCCACTGCTGGACATAGGCCTCTCATTATAAAGGAGGTTTTGGCCTACTATACCACGCTCGCTAGACGGGTTGGTAAAGGGTTTGTTTCAAGTTTTCCTTCTCTTGGCAGTGATGTTAGCTGCTTATTTTGTTCCTTTAGTCGCCTCTTACGACATCCATGGAATGAATAGGGGTGGTGACACTTTGTATTCTTAATCCGTCACCACACGAACTTATATAAATACCTTTAGATGTTTTAAAATTAATTGTACTTGTAAGTTCTGATAATTTGAGTTACACACAAATACGACTTGGATATAATAGAGCTCATAGTTATGTGACCTTAGGTGATCGGACACAGTCACCGAGGGTAAGTAATGACGGCGCGGTCAGATCTAGATGGGTGACCGTTTTTGGCATGATATAGTCACGTCGGTCCCGGTTGTTATCATAACATCCAACGGCAAGATTACGTAGCCAAAACGTGCCTTGTCAGTATCTAACTCGCACTCGGCCAGTGTGGGGACGTATGTCCTTACACCTCTCCTGGGAGGAGATATTGTATTTTTCAAGAAAAAAGTTTTGGTACTTACGGTTGGCGGTGAGTACGATCTCAACTAGTGTTTCATCTGTGACGTCAGAGGCGGAGTTGATGAGCTGCAGGACGTTTGGAGAGCAATAGTCGTGGCGGAACAGCAGGATGCGATCTGAGAGCCGGTTTAGCCCATTGTCTGGTATCTGTTATTCATATGAAATACATGTAAAACGGTAAAATAAAACTATATTTTATATATTTGAGCTATCTATAGTGTTTTTAAATACCCACAAAATAACAAGAACTGTATTTCTATCGAACACATTTTTTTGTACATGTACAATAACAGTCTATTTCAACTGCATTATCATTTTAGAAGGTAGTTTTTGGCTTTTTCTAAATAAATCTTATTCTGAGGTACCATTGTTTCACTCTTATTATCCTTTCCTAGTTCCTAATTGTTCTATCTAATTTCTAAATCTCGGTGATCTAGAAATGGGCATAACTACATTACATAAGTTGGATAAATAGGTATACTTGATAGGTAGTAGACCCACGCTGATTTCATCACGAATGGTTCGGCTCCACCGGGGCAGAACTACTCTCACACAGAAGACCATCCTAATAATGACAGCACTTTTACCCATTTCGTTGGTGAGTGTGAGACCAATCATTCTGCATCATTTTCCCAACTTCCAGAGGCCGGGAGAATAATGCAGAAACATCCAACCAGGCCGCCATGGTATCTCACCATGCTGCATTGCCTACCCTCACAATGAGAATGGTGACCTCTACTCCTGAATTCTACTCATGCATTCCATTAGGCAGAGTAGATTCACTTTGGTAGGCTTTATATAAAAAATAATATGTCTAAGTCTAAGTGTTTAGTACGCTTCTGCTTGCCCTTTGGAGGATATAGTCATTAATGAACATTTAAATTACAATCTCTGTATAAGCTACTGTTGCCATTATCTTTTGTTTGTGTAATACTGTATGCGTTTTACTTATTTAATGTATATCAGCATTATTGTTAATGATATGTGTGTGTACGTTTTCAATGACATAACTTTCTTATTATATTTTTTGAAGCAGTTTATTTATCAAGAAAGTTGTTTTTCTACTCACTTAATGCGCAGATTTAACATTACAACACAAACATAACTTATTCTCTCTGTTCAATAGTAATAATCCTATTGTTACATCGCCATAAATCTATACAAACAACTAAATGTATATAAAACTATTCACTGTACTTACATAAAAAAGATTTTTTTTTAACTTTTTTCTTTTTTTATATTATAGGGGCAAACGAGCAGACGGATCACTTGATGGTAGGTGATTGCCGCCGCCCATTGTCAGTCTGTTCGTTGTTCTAGCTCTGGAATGGCTTGTAGTTGCTAAATTTAAAACTGTCTCTGTACCTTGTCGTGCACGAATTTGACGGCAAGCTCTTTGAGGTGTGCGAGGGTGAGCAGGTGCGCAGGCGCAGTCACCGCATCGCGCACCACGCCCAGCTGGAACAGGAACACCACGTCGTCTTCCATGGCGCGTCGGTACACCCCTCACAAGGCGCACCCGCCTCACTGAAAATTTCACATTTCAGTTAAGTTCACAGGTTGGTCTAGTGGTTAGCGTATGCGACTGCTAATCAAGAGGTCTCGGGCCCAAATCCCGGGTCGGGCCAAAGAGTGTTGTTGGGTTTTTTTACAGGAAATCCTTAATAGCAGCCCGGAGTATGGTACTTCGGCAGTGATTCACGCCCGTGTCTCGGAGAACACGTTAAGTCATCGGTCCCGGTTGTCATGAACATCTATGGCAATCTTTATTGGGAAGTCAGTGCCCTCAAATATACTGACAATTATTTCTTCTTTTTTTATTTAAGGTTGCGGAGGTCCGATGCTAGTTGCTTCGTGTAAAACTAAAATTCAGGTAAAACCGGTTGAACTAGTAGCCGACCCTAAATAACATTGGGAATAAAGAAGAAGTTAAGTTCACAGGGTCGTCATAGATAGACTAGCGTAAGTATGTATAAGGAGTAGAAATTTGGTGTCAAGAAAATAATTAATTATTATCTATAATTCTTTATTTTCGGTAGAAAACGGGTAAACATATCACGGTAGTTACGCCTAGCCTATGGATAATTCATAAGTCAAAAATCATAAGCACGCAATTTAGAGGGATTCTAAATTGGAAAGTTGGTTTCACTCACCAACAAAATACAACAACACGAATGCGGTCACTTTTAGGTTAGTCTTCAATGCGTGCTGAAATCAGCATGGCTCTATTATCCTGGAACTGGAGCGAAAGAATTGACTGAAACCTATCGCAATAATACTATGTAAGGCCTAAATTAAAATTCATCAAATATCATTAACAGCACATAATGTCCCACTGCTGGGCTCCGGTCTCCTCTCAGTCCCCATGCGGACCGAGTGCGGGATAGGATAAGACAACTTTGTGGCTACGTAATCATGCCGTTAGATGTTTTTTAGCCGCCCGAAGGCCTCCAACTAAGCTTCACGACTGTTATGATAACAACCGGAAAGACTGCCGAAAACGCTCATAGCATGTCATGTCACAAACGGTCACCCATCTTGGTACTGAACGCATCGTCGTTACTTACCCTCTGTGATTGTCTTGGGCAACTTTCTATTCAAATAAAAAAATAATATACATAGTTTAAAACGTAATTATCCTTGATGTTGTAGTAAATGAGGTTTTTCCCCGAATATCTGTAAACTATAATCCAGTTTAAGGTCGCGATGTACTTTCTCTAGAATATTTTACCCTTGAAAATATCGCAGGTTATCTCAGGTCTCTTACTAAAATCGTGTAGGTGAACTGCTTACTTTCCTCATTTTATCTCAGTATAAGAATTATCTATAATATGTAGCGCAAATGTTATTCTTTTGTCGTCAAAATGTATGTTATTAATGTAATCAATTATTAAATAATACGAGCTTTAATAATATATACATGAAATGAAAGTAATGTACAGATATAACTTGCAAAATAATGTTTATGTAAGAATAAAATAATATGTGTTAAAATATGTAGATAATTGCCGTTTTATAGTACTACATACTTTGAATTGACAAAAAACCGCAATGGTGTGAGATTTTCGAGAGGCACTTTTTTTCACATGGTACCTATGAGGCCCTTATTAAAAAAATGTACAAGGTTCGATTTTCGACTTCATTTTTTTTATCTAGCTTATATTTTGAATGAACTTTGGGGTAGAAGGGTTTTGGTGTGAAAACCGCGTTTCGGCAAACAGTGTAGGACGCCCACAGGCTAGTTGGAGTGACGACTTGCGCAGGATGGTTGACAGGAGCTGGATGCGAGAAGCCCAAAATCGATCAGAGTGGTGTGCAATGGGAGAGGTCTACGTCCAGCAGTGGACTGCGATAGGCTGATGATGATGATAGACTTTGAATACAACTCAGAACTAATGCGGCAGAAGAGGATAGCAATATCAATGTTGCATTGGGAAATAACTGCTAATTACCGAACCGTACGTTTCAGTTGTAAATGATTTCGTAATGGTAACTTCAACTTGAAAAAAGTACCACGGGAAAGACTGCCCACACCAGTGAATAAGGCAGAATTGATGGAGATTGTGGGAGGCCTCCGTAGTGTGGGTCACTATGGTGCATTGTGATCGTTCGCAATGAGGATTGTGACCACCACTCTTGGATGTTACTCGTGCTATCACTTACCATCAGGGAAAGTAGTCATTTTGGCAGATATTATATACATATTTACACGAGCTATTGCTCGCGGCTTCGCCTACGTGTTATTCTGATATATAACTTTGATTAATTACCTTTTTCAATCCGACTCTTGCAACCCTCTTCAAGGAACACAGACACCCACACACATGTCAAATTTCAGCTTCCTGCGCCCAGTAATTGCGGCAGTGCGTTGTCTGTCAGTCTGTGTAACGGAATAGTTTTACATATATCGATATCAGCGATTTCAAAGAAAAGTAAACATCAAAAGAAGTTCAGTCGCCGTCTATAGAAGCAGACAGTAGGTAATTTGGGGAGTGCATTTCTTAGTAATAGAGTATTAGGGATCCCCAATTGTTGTGTTGTAATGAAACCCGATACGTGCGGTTGAAATTCTTCGGCTTCGTCTCGCCTGCGGTCGGATCGAGTGTTAAACCGTTCCACGAAAAACTACAGTTGCTAACTGTACATGTTAAAAGATAATGATAAATGTTATTTTTATGAACTAGAAATAAATAAACACACACAATACTATTTGTTATACCATTGGTTGGTCAAAGGCACAGTCCAGAACTACCGTCTACCAGTGTCTAACTATTTTTGCATTTCTTATCAGTAATTGTTATTACTATATAATCCATAAGCGTTAACGGTGCAAATTTATGCTTCCTGCCTGTGGTGTGATAGAAAATTTACCTACATCTTCCCATTAAATAAATAAATAAATATTTCGGACATCTTATACACAACGCCATCTAGTCCCAAACTAAGCAGAGCTTGTATTATGGGTACTAAACAACTGATATAAATACATAAACATACTTTCTTTTGTAAATACATACATATTATACCTACATAGAAAAATACCCAATATAAAACACCCAAACTCCGAAACAAATATTTGTGGATTACACAAACATTTGGTCCGACCCAGGAATCGAACCCGAGACGCCTTGATCAGCAGCCGCATACGCTGACCACTAGACTAACAAGGCAGTCATTTTACTATCTACTGTTGTTTTGGTAATAAATTATTACTCTAATATTATTAGTAAGAATATAGAGTGTCGGCAAACGGCTGAAAGAGCAAACTGCAAGAAAAGGGCGCAAAAAGGTGGAAAACCTGTAGGTGCATGTTTCTAAGCGATTTGTGCTTACGAGTATTGTCGATTAATTGGTTTAGACACATCTTTGAAGGCTATAGCTTATGTTGGTTGTAACAAAAATCCAAGCCTCCATAAATAACTAAATGGTTTACATTAGACCATTGAGTGTTGAGTGAAATAAGAAACTGATAAAGATTTCTTTAAAACAAACTTCATTTTGTCTTGCTCACAATAAACCGAACTGTTGAACAGCACAGACGAAGACGTGTTTCATTATCCTCTGCGCCAATAATCCTAACAGTTTATTTAGTAATCCGACTGTAAACATTACGAATTTATCTTCGAATCCCTATTGGAAATAAAATCCGTGGCTCGTATGTGCGTACACGTGGCATCCTTAACATTGACCTTGCCGGAGTTACGCGATACCCGTCCGAGTGGTGCATGGCCGATAACGTGCTCTTAAACCTTATGTTGTACACACTCTGTTTTCATTCGCATTCGAGTAAACAAACAATTTGCTAGTAGGTATAGGCGCCAAGGTTATAGTACAATTCTATATTCAGTAGATTAAAACTGTTTCTAAAGTGAATTTCTGCACCAAAAGTTATATTAAGGTGGAGGAGCTTATAATAGGCACTCCACTATGGTGTTCAGTGTCCGTAGTTCTGTCGTGAGGGCTCTCTGCCTATGGCTATCAAATCGATCATGTACAGTTATACCTGTTAGGATATGCTACCATGTCGCCATTCTGTCAACCTTTTATTTTAGCCAAAAGCTTTATTATCACCATTACGAACATCTGTTAATAGTCCTCGGCTGCCAAATAAGGCTCACCTGCGATAGGACGTTAAAAAAAGCTTACAGAACACAATATTGCCACTAATTTTCTTCTTCCTAGCCTTTATTGCTCACAAGACTATTTGGGGTCGTCTACTATTTCAATCGATTTTACCTGAAATTTCAGTTTTTATATGGAGCGACAAAGTTTGCATGGTCATTTTTTAATTTTTTTTAGTTTTATCACTCTAATATATTAGAAGTTACAGGGGGGGAGGGGGGGGGGGGAGGACACATTTTACCACTTTGGAAGTGTCTCTCGCGCAAACTATTCAGTTTAGAAAAAAGATCATATTAGAAACTTCAATATCATTTTTGAAGGCCTATCCATAGATACACGTATGGGTTTATTAAAAAAAAAATGAGTTTCAGTTCCAAGTATGGGGAGACCCCAAAATGTAGTTTTTTTTTCTATTTTGATGTAAAAATATTAATGCGGTTCACAGAATACATCTACTTACCAAGTTTCAATAGTATAGTTCTTATACTTTCGGAAAAAAGTGGCTGTGACATACAGACGGACGGACGGACGGACGGACGGACAGACACGACGAATCTATAAGGGTTCCGTTTTTTGCCATTTGGCTACGCTAAAAAGGGTAATTTTTAATTGTTTTGTTCTGCAATTGATAAATTTATATTTTTAAAGTACAGTACCCCTGACAAGAACCTTTGAAACTCCGAATTATGAAATAAATAGTGATTAATTGAGATTAAAATAAAGTATAAGAAAATTTCCCAGGCAAATAACTCGTATACCTACATAACCTATATGATTTACGCTATTAATCACTTATCTTCACTAATATCACAAATTTTTAAGTAGGTCTGCCTATATATCGCGCTTTCACGACAACACTACTGGACTGGATCAAATGATTTGGTACACAGATAATCTAAAGCCTGAGCAAGAACATACTTAGGCTACTCACCGCGATAGCCGACATACATGCGGGCGGAGCCGCGGGCGAAAGCTAGTCTATGTATATAAGAAAGAATCCCTATTTCCCTTGGTCACGCCATCACGCCATCACCGATTTCGCTAATTCTGTTTTTATAATATTCCTTGAAGTACGAGGATGGTTCTTAGGAAAAAAAATATAAAAAAAATAATCTAATAAGTTTTGTTGGAGGGGTTCCGAGAATACAAAACAATTGAGTGACGTTGAATCGACTGTTAGGCGGTACGAAGTTCGCGGGGTCAGCTGGTATAATATAAAAATGAATCCCTATTTCCCTTGGTCACGCCATCACGCGTGAACGGCTGGACCGATTTCGCTCATTCTTTTTTTATAATATTCCTTGAAGTACGAGAATGGACCTTACGGAGAGAAAAATTTAAAAAAATCTCTGAAAAAGTTTTCTATATTCCCATACAAAAGATTCGTAATAACACTTAAAAGTCAATTTGAACTTTAAAACCATACCGAAAAAGTTTAAATTTAATGGAGGGGTTCCGAGAAGGCAAAACAATTGAGTGACGCTAAATCGATTGTTAGTCGGTACGAAGTTCGCGGGGTCAGCTAGTTGTATTATAAATATACAATTTTGCAAGTAGCATGATCTTAAGAAACTAATATTTTCTGTAACCTTAATTATCCAAAAAAATGTAAGATTTACGAGATGGAAAACTATCTATTTTATCTAAAAAATCGATTGTGTACAGAACCCTCGCAGCACAAGTCGAACTCGCACTATTTATCTTTTTATTTTTAGGTAAGATAAAGTTGTATAATATTATTTCTATAGGGCGGCATGTAAGTACCTCTAAAGAACATTATAAACTAATTAATAAAACATTTGAACTATAAATAGTGCATGCAAGAGCGTCACTTCACGGGTGACTCCACTATCGAAGCAATAAATAATTGGTCGACTCCGGCGCATGTTACCGTTTTGTTTGTTATTTGATAACTCGGTACAACTGCATAATACCTCCTGAGAAAGTGAAGTAAAGGACATGAAAACAGAACACCCTATACTTTATTGATCTCGCAATTGTATTGCAATACGCCTACGGTCGGTCGTGTGTTCACACCCCATATGTGACAAAATTTTAATCCTCCATTGTTGGTCTTAGTATGGGTGTTTTTTTTTGTCTGATTAAAGTATGTTTGCAAAATTTCCCCATGACATAAGATTTATTATTAATGTTGGAGTAGTCATGGGAGTTGTCATGTAATAAAAAAAATGTCTGCGTTAATGGAGTCGTGGTATGAGCGATCACCTCAATGCTTTCTACTGCGTCGAGGCTTTTGTGTACGATCCCTTGTTGTAAATACATACATATAGTACATAGCAACATTCGGTCCGACCCGGGAATCGAATCTAAGACCTCAAGCACAGCAGTGGCATATGACAGAGGCTACGGCGCCATTGATCCACAAATTGTTGTAATGTATGTAACTGTTATGTGTCTCTCTCTGTTCTCTATCTATTTGTGACCGTTTCAAATATGTTGGTAAAGTGTTCCGTGGCACAGGACATATTCCTCGTTGACACGAATTCACAATACTTGGCGAATCAAAAGGCGGCGTGTTGATCGCTTAATCCTCTCTCCGATTGATGTAGCCGAAATAAGAATTTCCTTACATATTGTGTACTCAGTTATCGTATCAGTAATTTTCATCCAAACCTAAATAAAGAGAGGGTACTATATAAGATAACACGTGCCTATCCGAAAGTCACTCAAGTTTAAACTGTAGTTAATCACGACATACTGATAATAATAGAGAAAAGATGAAATTCTTTGCGATGGAATTGAGGAAGCATAACTATATTATAATATCGTACTCATGTGACCTTCAGATAAGATAAATAATAATTAAATATGCATTAAGCACGTTTAATAGGAATCTGTAAAGTTAGTTACGTGAGTATTCAATATTGAAGTGCATGCGTTTCTCATCCAGAATATCTGCTTACCTAGCGGTATGCAGCGACATTCTTGATCATATCAATGTATTTGAATGTTCAATGAAAATATAGAATATAGTATATATAATGTATGCGACTGCTGATTGAGAGGTGTCGGGTTCGATTCCCGGTCAAAAGTGTTATTGGGTTTTTCTAACAAAACACATTTCATGGTTATGACAATCGTTATTGGGCAGTCACTGACTTCATTATAATTGACTAGTAGTCAGTGCCTTCAGTTCAACGTACTAATTCAGTTCGCCTTCAGGGTTACAGGGTCTGATGCCAGTCGCTCCGTGGAAAAACAGATATTCATATATACCGGTTGAAATAGTAGCCGATCCCAAATAATCTTAGTAACAAATAAAGGCTAGAAAGATGATTCACTCAGTGAGTAGGTAATTAATTTGCATGTCTCTATGGCAAGCGACAGTATGACAGTAGAATCACGTGACTCGTCTATATAAAATTTCCTACATTGAACCCATTAATAACAAACTCTGCAATAAAATATAACTACATATTTGCATGTGACAGCAACTGACACAGTTTAATTCCCGACGCCCACGTACGACACATAAAATAATAGTTATGCAACTGACCCTATCCCTCCATAAAAGTGTCACGAGGGCGGGTTATCATCGCTCCACGTGTAAACTTATTCACAGCGTCGATGTGGAACAATAACACGATGCACCTATGTATTGGTGTAAACTCGTGTTAATTGTGTAATCGTATAGCGGGCTCGTTTTCAAAACACGGGGAGAAGTCAAAAAACTTTATGTTTATAATAGCAATAGGAATGTTGTCGGTTGTAATGAGGAGCCTTATGGATACGTGTTTTTTGTTTTGTGTAACATCTTTCCTTTAGATTTACTTACGTGGAAATTATACCGATACTGTATGTTACAGGACACCGTAGAAGCGCACGTTATCAGTTTTGATGAATAAACGCGCGATTCGATAGAGTTGCCAGTGAGATTTCAAACATTAGCATGCATTTTCAATACTGTTTCCTACACTTGTAACTGCCCTAAATGCGGACGACTCCTCGTCCTGCGGACTCGTTATCTTAAACTTCGCCTTTTGAGTCGTGGGGCAACTATAAATTTGAAATTGTATGCCAAAAATTTGAAGAATCATTAGACATAGATTTACACAAAGAAAAGACACAAATTATGACTAATAGAAGTGACCTTCATATAAGGTACCAGTTTGTTTTTGTTTGTCGACGCTTTGAAATAAAATTGCATCGATCAACAACACGTGCCGTTTTCCCCATATTTATCCAGTTTTACTTTACGTGTATATATATCTAGAATACAAATATACATAAGCTCAGGCTTATATCTCCTTAGAGGTAAACAGAGACATATTAAACGTCCACCTTTTTACTAAAATTTGAATCCAACTTCGCAGTTGTAGGAGGGCAGCCAACTGAACTTTTAATGATTTCAACAGCTCAAAGAGGGCGTCGTTTTATGATATAGGGGCGACACAATCACTTAAATTACCTGCTTGTAAGATACCTCCGGCCACCTACAAAAGAGCCTCGAATACGTTTCTGGTGCATGAGGTGTCACTACACTCATTCCTTGTATGAAAATTACTTCTGTACTCGGATCTCACACAAAATGGATGTCTATATAGCCAATATAGGAATTCTGTGATCGGAAAGGCAGCTGAAAGAAGGAGGGATAACTTGTAAACAAAACGAGGCCAGGTCTATATTTAAATAAACAAATGTATAACGTTAAACGGGTATCAGAGCATTATTCCACGCAGTAGGTACGTATTTATGTAATACCTATGTCATTCCCTGACACGTGTTAGTTGAGACACCGATATCTTTGCCTGCACTGCCGCCCGAGCCGATATGTTTGGTCTACACTAGTTTAGACGACACGTGGTTCTCTTACAGGTCGCCACGATATGAGACTTAGCATTTTTTATTCATATTATATATTAGATTGTTATATTATTTCAATTCTCTATTGGAAAGTTTCAGTGGGTTAATTACAAAATGAGTTTTTTAACTATAACGCATGCTTAAGACGTTTTTAACTGATGATATAAGAAAAAATGACATTACATAATTTGTAAGAAATATTTTCAGATTAAACCATGTGGTTCAAATAATTCATCGTAAAATAAGACACTTATGAGATAATGCCGTAAACAGCTTTAAAGTGTAAATAAATCGGCCAAATGCGAGTTGGATTTGCAAATTTATGCATTTCAAGCGTCTACCTGTTTTCGTTTTTAATATGGAGTAAAAAGACAAAAAAAAAATTGTCGGTCGTATAGAAATCCCCTTAAATATTTATTTTTTCTGTTTCTAGTATTTGCTGTTAGGTGGCAACAGAAATACAACATCTGTAAAAATAGGGTCCTATTTTTACTCTTTGGGTACGAAACCCTCAAAATCAAAGCTGCAATAACCATCGAATTACGAGTATATTATCGCACTTTCGCTTTGCCTGTTACGCTCCGTCGATTTGTGAATTGGAGGCCAGCGCAAAAGATCTCTCACTCCGAGAAACTACGATGACAATGGCCGTAATTCTGTCGTGAACATCACTAAACTAACCTAAACTAAAAAAAATGTTTTTTAATTATATACTTTAACCTCATTGATTTACAGACCATTTTTAGGGTTCCGAAGTTTATGACTCGAAACCCTTATAGATTCGTCATGTCCGTCCGTCCGTTTGTCCGGCCTCGACTTACCTCCAAACAGTAAATGCTAGAAAGATGAAACTTTGCATGAATGAACATGTGTTGTAATTACGTCGAAAAATTGCTACAATAAAATTACGAAAAATATTATTATTTGGGGTACCTCCCCTGCACGTAAAGTGGAGATGATTTTTTTTCTCGTGGCTACCCCATCCTATATCCTTTTTTTAAAAACAATAAAAGGTTTCTAAGACGATTTTTTGATTTAGGTTTGCGGGAAATTCCACTTTAAATGGCACTTTTTTGTAAAAAAAAAGGGCGTCCCCCCCCCCCCTTTAAAAGCTAAACGGCTCAACGACTGAAAAAATCGTGATGGTGGTCTATATAATGAACTTTAAAAGATAACTATAACGGATTAGATGACTTTGTTAGTTCAGGAGTTATAGAGGCTTAACTTGTAAAATGCGCTTCCTTGGAAAACGTCATACAAAATGAACGCATTAATACGTAAACATAACAATTATCTATTGGATACGATTTTAAATCCATGTACCATTATGGGTAAACAAGCTTGTCTCAGATGAACCTTTAGTAAATTCGTAATATCCGTGTGTGCGATATTGAAAAATGGACTGTAAAAGCCAATGAGAAAACAGTATATAATCCAACAACCAATTTTAGTAAACTTAAATTTGGTGATGCTAACAAGGGAATCTGGAGTCAGACGCGCTACCATTTCCAACCGTCCCCAACCCGCACTTGGCAAGCGTGGGGACGTATGGCCTTAACCCTCATCTGAGAGGACACCCTAGCCCAGTGGGACGTTATGGGTTCTTGATGAACAAGGAAATAAGTGAGAACTTACACGAATCCGAGTACTCATAGTGATGACAGCTATAATACTTCCAAACCATTATCATTTTATGTCCAGTTATAAAAGTATTATGACATTTTACCACCATACTGGTTTCGATCATGCTGCGACCGGTTCATAGATCGATCGGCCATATTATTTAGTTCAGGGTTATTCTCTCATTTTGTGTGATAACTTGGCACGTGGATACATGCTCGCATTATCGTACTATGATCTGTTTCTATCCTTGAGGCATGAAGTACTTCGAACATAACTTGCTGAAAGTAATTTTAGGCTTTTTGTAATGACTCATGGAATAGATTTAACGCACAATTGGGTGCTCATTTAACTTGTTAGTTGAACATTTTTTTTCTTGTATTTTCATATTTAATTGTGCTTTTTTTTTGTAAGAAGTCGACTCTAAATTTATCATAATAAAAATAATTAATCAATCAGCAATTTCGTACCGGATATACACATCCGTTTGCTATTCTTAGAATCGATTAGCATATCATTTTATTATCGATTTAATAATTTAACTAAAGAGTCTTATTGTATGTGTAATGTGTATATGTATGTGTGTATTTATGTGTACGAGTATATTTATTTTTCAGTGTGGAATATAACTTTTGTTAATCACTTTTATTTTTTTATATTCATTTAAATTATGTATTTAAAAAACTCGCACCAACACTGCCATTATTTCGATTTTTTTTCCATAATCTTTTTCCATCCTAAGGTTGCCTGGAAGAAATTGCTTTTTAGCGATAAGGCTGCCAATTGTGCATGATAAATAATAAATAATTTGAACATCTGACACACAACATCATCTAGTCCCAAGCTAAGCAGAGCTTGTGTTATGGGTACTAGACAACTGTAATAAATACATAAACATACTTTTTTTTTTGTAAATACATACATATTATACATAGAAAACACCCAGACTCCGAAACAAATATTTGTGAATCACACAAATAATATTTGGTCCGACTCGGGAATCGAAACCGAGACCTCTTGATCAGCAGCCGCATACGCTAACCACTAGACCAACGAGGCAGGCAAGTCATGATCAGTATAATGATTTATTCTTGTATATCAACTATATTAACTGGTGTACAATAATGTTTAAAAGTACATCACTGTTTTATTTTTCTACAAATTAAGTTCCGCGGTGTTTCCCGCGGTTTTAATCGTAAATCGTGAGTAACGCCGCGTAGCGAATTACTTTAAAAGGTACTTCAATTTAAAAAGAGCATTTTTTTTTATTGTCAGACTATTTATTCCGGCTAATCTCTAGAACGTCGGGACAGATTTGGATATGGATGAGGTTTTATCAAAACCAGCTTAATTTTTTTCTAGGTATCTATGCTCAGCGGAGTTACTCGCGATTTCCAAAAATTACAGCGGGTAACATTGCGGGACTCAAATAGTGAAATATAGCTTGATCTACGTTCTGCTCGAACGCGTACGTCGTACATGTTATGTTACCTAAACCTAAAACTCATCGTCAACAAATATCTCAATTATTTAGTTTTAACTAAAACTTCAGAAAATAAAACAATTACCGTGAGGCGTGACTACATGTGTCAGTGTTATTGTTTGTATTGACTACATGTATATGTTATTGTCGAGACGACACGTGTTGCGACAGTCGCGCTCAATAGTAACAGGACTCATCTCCTCGGCTTAGGAACTAGATAATATTGAACTTATCACTGGTGTCAGGTTACATGGTGATTGTGACAGCAATGTCTATGTATGTCTATAATAACTGGTATAAAGAAGAAGACTGAACTATCGAGTTTGTTGTACTGCGCTCCGGCGACCGAGCTTTGCTCGGTCATCACATTTATTGTTTAACATTGCCATCTGTTCTCTCAAGTAGCTGTAGTGTTGTTGTGTTGGAGCACCAACTACCAACCAAGAGTAGTACAGATGTCGCCAGCAATGTTAAGAGCAATGCTGTTGTTGTGGTTTCGCTATTTAGGCCAGGCTATGTATGTTCAATATGAAAAGCAAATTAATATTTCTGGCCCGGCCGTATCACGTGTCAAGATTGTGAGGAAGACGTGAGTGATGACGTAATTAACTTGTGCACGAGTTTATGTCAGGACACACGGCACATGCCCGCTAAAGTTCACTGAACCGTTCCTACTATTATTATTCAAGAAGGTAAAGCAATTACAGTAACATAAGAACGTGTTAATACGACAGGTTGTTACAAAACAATTATTTGCTCATATATAATTTCTTTTATTTACTTGGAGTGTGTACTATTTGGTTTATAGCTCACATCGTAACTAATAGTAAAGCAAAACACACAAAAGAATGTTAGCTCAATCTGGCGTTTGTTTGACTGTTTAGAATTATACCATACCGATCTAACACGTGTGGTTTAATATACAAAAACATGTGATTTACTAATTGAGTAGCACAAAACTTTATTGCTAAACAAAAACAAACTAACCGACTGACTGCACGGATAGTGTAGTGGTTCAAGCGGTCGTCACGTCGTGTTTTACTGCGCTGAGTGTTGTGAGTTCAAGCCCCACATGGGACAACACTTTGTGCGATCCACAAATTGTAAATCTGAGCTGCGGTGTTCTTTGTGCCTGTTTGTAAAGCCCCTGCGATGCAAGATTTATTTAAAAAAAAAAAGAAACAAATTAACAACCACTTTCTTTACATCCTATCCTACTAATCCTACATTCTACTAATATGTATTATAAATGCGAAAGTTTGTGTGTGTGTGTGTGTATGTGTGTGTGTGTGTGTGTGTGTGCATGTATGTGCGTGTGCGTGTGTGTGTGTTATATAGCTTAAACATCTGAATAACATAATAAGTTAAAATTTATAGAGATTTTATATAATTTGGTCATATTATAACGGTAACTGTCAAGTCGAAAAAAAATCAGCCCTCTGAGAGCTATATTGCCAAGCACTGCCCAAACCGTTGAAGTTACACAAAGATTAGTTATGGAAGAAATTACTGTGGAATTATTCGTCTTAAATAGTTCTAAATAGAAGTCCTCGATAGCATATATCTACCCTTTATTTGGAAGTCACTATGACCAAAATCTTCTTCTTTAGGTACCATCTCCATCACGGAGGTCGGCAACCATATGTCTGTATCTATCCCTTGCCTCGGTCATGCGAATCAATGCTTCTGTGCTGTCCACCTTCAACCAGTCTCTTATGTTCTTTGTCCAAGATATACGTTTTCGGCCTCTACCTCGTCTCCCTTGAATTTTCCCTTCAATAATTAATTTTATTATATTATATTTACTATTTCTATAAACATGTCCAAAATAAGCTGCTTTCCTCTTTCATGACCAAAATAGTGAACCATAAATACAATTAAATTGGATGTTTTCTAACAATGCACACTTAAGAATATTTATCGAATTCTTATCAACATTGAAACATTTGTCACTTTAAATACTTAAAGTTAATACTAAATGTAGATAAACTTCGTCTTTTACACTAATTTGGACGAATAATTTAATAATTATCACGATATGACTGAACTGAATGAAGTATCATTAAGTAATTCCTATGAGAGAGAGGGAGGTGCGGAGGGCGCGACGGCGGAGGAGTAGTCAATGCATTGCCAATGTTAATATGGATGCGATAGTAATTAGGTCTCTTTGTTACACTTTTACGGCTAAACGGGTGCAGTGATTTTAATGAAGTTTGCCATGAAAACTCTTTGAGTCATTCATCATGCAATGGCATAGGCTATGAATCCTAACAGTCAAGTGTCACTCTTTGCTGTGTTACAAAATTGAAAATTTGTTACCTAAGCTTATCATCACGTTATAAGCATCCACTAAGAAAGGATCTTTGAAAGTTCACCTCTAATGTGGTAAAATAAGGGTCTGATTTCAGCACGAATGGGCCAGTTCGACCGGGGCAGTACTACCCTCACACAGAAGCTCATCGAGCTCTATAGTGTTCCTTGAGAGAGTGTACAGCAGAAGACTGCAACGAGCTCATATACACAGCAAAAAAACAAAAAACATATGAACAAAAAGCTTACAATTTTTTTTTAAAAAACGATAAAGGTCTAGCGATTTCTGGCCAAACTAACAATATTTTTAAACGTCGCAGAGAATTCGTCATTCAAATGATCTTGCCATTCTTAAAGTAGAATTCTTGTCTTGAAATTGCAGTGTTAACACCAACCACCGCACGCATGCTACGGGTTGTCAATGCAATAAGGTTTAAGCATCGTATTCACTAGAGAACGATTGACGCACTAAATGTTGTACAGGATCTTAATTTGAACATTAAACAAGATTCTTCAAGCTACCTTGTTTGTCTATATTCAGTCGTTGATAAATCTCGATATGAATTATTAGGTAATTAGTAGGTATCTATTGCTTTCAGCAAGTATGTTATATGTTATTAGTTAAAAAAGATATATAAAAAAATAGTTTAAAAAAACTAAACAAATACGAGTAAAAAGTAGAAAATAATTTTAATGAAAAAGCGTAGGGCCACGTTATTGAAATATTTTCAGAAAGCACCCCACGCTTTGTTATATTAAAATTATTTTCAACTTTTTAGTTTAAAAGCGTGTTTGTTTAGTTTTTTCAAACTATTTTTTTTGAAAGACTAAAAAAAGACTAATTTGTTAAAAAAAAAATTTGTTTTTTTTTTCAAATTAATATATTGTCATCGGTCCTCGATAAATCTACAAAGTTTGAAAGAAATCCAGCCGTTTGATTTGTGTTAAAATCGCACTAAAAGGAGTGGGTTACAAACATACAAACTTACAGGTGAAGCTAATAAAAAGCTTGTAAAAAAGAAAATAAGTTATATGACCAATAATTGTTGCTCGCAAATTTGCCCTTTTGTGAAAAAGTCAGTGAAAAAAGTACATAACTTTATAAAACTTATTGAAAGTTTAAGACAAAAAAAAAAAAAACGGAGGAAATTTTCTAACAATGTCTTACTCGGTTAACTCGGTTGACTGGTTTCACTTGGAAATTTACTTTAAAAAGTTACTTTAGCGCAACTGCGCAAAATTGTCAAGTACATATCGCGAGTCAATTGATATCTAGTGAATCTGTACCTTTACGTTGCTATGACATAACCATCCTCGCAGACTAAACAAATAAAATTACAAAAAAATGCAAAACGTCTATATTTTTACAATACCTATCTAAACCATAATAACTTTCATAAGTTATAATGTTAGAGAGACAATACATGAGATGTTTTGTCTGTCTGCGTGCTCGGTCAGCCAATAAAAATGCTAACAGACGGAAAAATAGACGACCGATCTATAGTGTAGGTACCAATGTTTCTGCTGCATTGACTGTAACGATCATTGATATATAAAAATAATACATCAATGGTAACGATGCAATATTAACGAACGATTTAAACTGACGTCCATATTCATATATTTACTTTGCGACGAGATTCATGTGAATAAATTCTGTTCTTTACTTAATTTCCAAGAGCCTCGACCAACAACTTAAGAGGCTCACTTTAGATGGCTGGATCAATGGTCTGATGCAGAAGGCAGTCCTCCTTAACACGGCACGTATAGTTAGGAGGTTCCTGTATTTGGAGATCTAACCACCGGTTTCTTGGTCCCTGTACCCGAAGTGGATGGTCTACTATTTTTTATATTTTTAAATGTATTTGTTTATGTTTAAAAATGTTATTTATATGTAAATATTATCAAATAAAGAGAATAATAATATATCTCTTTATTTTACACCAGAATAATAACATACAACGGTAGCTTATACCAGGAGGAACAAGTGGCGGCCTTATCGCTCGAAGGCAATCTCTTCCAGGCAACCATGGAATGGAAAGAAAGACATGGAAAGCATATGGTAGTTCCTGGTGTATTTAAAAAAATTTGAACTTAAGGTATTTAGAGTAATTCGGTAATAATAACACATAGTGTATAAAATTAAATAAAATACATAGAGATAAGAATAAATAAGTGTATTATACAGGTATTTCATAAAAAACTATTTATAGTCTCCCAAGTAATATTCCTTAACCAGTCTCTTGAAGGCAGCTAATGTCTGCGCACGTCTGATTGCGACTGGTAAGGCGTTCCACAATCGAACTGCTTGGACAGAAAAAGACTGGTCGAATACATTACTAGACGTTTAGTGCATGTTTTAAGGTATAATAGCCTTTGTCTATACACAGCCGAGCTAAGGTTTCTTTTAACTCAAGTGATCATGTATTTTATCCACGACTAGGTTTGAAGCTTATAATACTGTGCATGCTACACCTACCACTGAATTGTAATTATATGAAATATTATAGATGATTTGAAAGAATTAACGAATTAACTTTTATATGAAAAGAAATAACGATTGTATAAAATTGATATTAGTATTAATAAAATAGGGTTCCGTAGTCACCCATTATGGCACGTTAATTTAAAATCGTGTCCAATAAATACTAAATTGTAATGTTTAATTTATATAATTTCGTATGAAGTTTTCCAAGTAAACGTTTTTACAAGTTATCTAAGCCGTTATAGTTTTCTTTAAGTACTAGGGAACCCTAATTATATATTAAACTTTAAATATACGTACCACATTCAGAAACCATTGTTTAATGCGCATCACAGACAAAAAGTACCTCAAGACTCAGAATAAGGTGACCATCAAAACGAAGCGACCGCGTCAACCATTCAATTTAAGTTCCTAGAATCCATCGTCAATTTATAAAAACTAGATACTTAGAGAGCACAAAAAACTTGTTTGCGCTTGTTGCCGTTGTATAACCTGTACACGAGGAGGGTCGTGACCTCGGAGAGGCACGAGTGATTGAAATTGAAAGTCCTGATTCAGAGGCTTACTTTGTTTTGTTACTATATACAACTTGTAACAAAGTATCGCAGAGTTCAACGCACCTAACTACAGCATGTTGTATCGCAATATAGTAATGATGTATTTATTCTTATACATGTTAATTATTTCCTATTGAAAGTTTTAATTGATTTTTCGACTGCCTCGTTTCGGACCAAATGTTTGTGTGATCCGCAAAGACTTGTTTCGGAGTCTGGGTGTTTGTAACAAACATGAACAATAAGAATAGGTATAAAACTGAATTAAAAACTTTTTGTTCTAATTTCTAGAATAAATCTTTGATACTACAAAGCTGGAGCTAACTTTTTTTTTAAAATCATAAATTTATAAACAGTTTTACATACGATATGATATGATCTTGAAAAGGTTTTTTATAGGAATCGTACACTGATCTAAACATAGGTGAGACTTCAAAAAACGATATCGGGTGCAAATCCTACGCTGATATTTGAACTCATTAATCAAACGAATAGATAAATGAGTTAATTATCATCTCAAAGTAAATAAAGCCTTCGTTGATGCATCCAGAGATGATTTTCGGTTGCAATCAATCACAGATGTTTACTGATGCGAAAATAGACGGTGAATTATAAGAACGGTGTCAAAGGGCCTCGGAATGTTTACTTAACCTGACCAAGGATACGTAGGGTTCCATGTTTTGACTAACAAAACAACATGATAACTGATTGTTTTATACACGTGCAGACATATATTTATTTACACTCATTATCATTACCGAAGAGGTAAATATAGACGTATTAATCGCCGATATATAGATAATACATTTGATACTAGCCGAGTGGTGTTACCCAGGGACGGTGTTATAAATAGTGTGCAACGATGCAGATATGAACTAGTCTATAGAAGTAGCCCAGTTACTTCTCGTAAAAAGCGGTCTAGGCGTTCCGGAGATTGGCCGAAACAAATAGATAAAAAAATTAAAAAATGCTTTTGTGATTTAAGTGCCGTATATATTTTTATATGCGTTTAGTAAAAAACTATTCGTTTATTTGTATGTATAGATCAGTTTTTGTGACAGTCATGTACTGCTTACTAATATTCAACTTCTAGTTGCAGTAGTAGTAAGGCGTCAGACTGCCAGACAGTCTAACGTTGCCGAACATGTTGTCATGCACAGCATGCAAAATTGACGTGAATCCCCTTCCGTATTTTTCTGTTAACATACAAATTAGCCGCTAGAACAACTCTCGGTTTCGTTGGCACGTGTCTCGCTAGAGGTCGCGGCCCTCCCGCCCGCCTTTCGCACATTGTACAACAAACAAGTTTTTGGTACTCTGTGAGTTTATTTTTTCTATAATTGAGGATAGATTCTATGTATTTAACAAATTCGCCATCATGGTGAATCGTAATAAACTGTGTTCGTAATATTAACAATTTTTTGAGCATCCTGGTTAAAACAACCGGACTGTGAACCTGTTCCTTTTGTAAAAAATGCGGTTGTTCTGAAGTCAGACAAAACTCTAGCTAATATTATAACCTGGATTGGGCTTATCATTAGTATTAATGCGAAAGTTTGTGACTATGTATGAATATTTGTTACCCTTTCACGCAAAAACCAGTAAACGAATTTAAATGAAATTATAGTTTTATAGCTTATACATTAGAATAACACATAGGCTATTATTTACCGTGGTAATCGTCATATACGCGGGCAGAGCAGTGACCATAAGCTAGTCTGATATAATTAACAGTTATTATGACACGAGTCAGCGGGTATTATAAATGAGTACCCATAGCCCATAGAGCCCTACTGCCCAAGAGTCACAGGTGCGGTTTCGACTGTAAGGAGCTTTGGGCTCCGATATCCCCGCTCGGTGAAAAGAAACCAAAGAATTGCATCCTATTAGTTTTCTGTTTTTTTTATATATTGAAGGCCCCAAGGTCATAGAGGGAAGGAAACACGTGCTGGTAGAGAGTGCCACGTTTTAACTGCTGGTCAAAAAAAGGAAGAAACGAACCATGTATGTCAACTACTCTGAAGCGGTGGCTTCCGAAACCGTGTACGTGTTGTCCTGTAGAGGAAAGGGGATCAACTCTTCAGAACACTATTCATCATATAAGCGATAGAGGACTGCCATAGAGGCGACATTTCTCCGCAACTGCAGAAACTCTGTAAAGCCCCAATAAACCGACTCGTGTTTAAGAGCATGGTTCTTTTACGAAAAATAAATAGCCTTATGGATCTCTTTTGAGCTGCTGGTTTCGGTGTTTGAGTAAAGCTTAGATGTAATAGTACAGTATATTTTGATGCACTATTCTATCAACTAGCTAAGTATTCAATTATCACAGAATCGTAGGTGAATGATAAACTCTAGTTAATTAGTTCGTGGGATCGATTACCGCGACCCGAGATAAACAACAATTGGCGTGCAATCATTATACTGCATAGATTTCAGGTTATCTGGTCTACGGTATGTCTGTGTACCTATTTGTATCTTCTATGTAACTGGATTTAAAAACGAATTATTGAATAGTGAAATGGCTTTCTACTGTTATGTGTGGCTTCGATTCTGGCACCATCGAAGTGTTTTTTTTTTATAAAATAGGTATATAGAAATAATGTGGTCACAAGGCTGTTATAAAAATATTGTTTGGAATTGAATCTATAATGTAGGTAGTAGAGCCACGCTGATTTCAGCACGAATGGGCCGGCTCGACCGTGGCAGTACTACCCTCACACAGAAGACCATCCTAATAATTACAGTATTCTTGCTGTCGTATTTCGTTGATGAGTGTGAGACCGGAGGCCCAATATTTCTGCATAATTCAACCGGCCTTAGGAGGCCGTGAGAATTATGCAGAATTTTCTGACCAGGCCGCCATGGTATGGGTCACCATGCTGCATTGCCTACACTCACAATGAGGATGGTGGCCCCTACTCCTGGATTCTGCTTATGCTTTCCATCAGGCAGAGCAGAGTCACTTTGGTAGGCTTACATAAAATAATAATAATAATATTACTGTTCATTTTATTCTGATCTATCTGCCTCGGTGCCTTGATACATTAGTAACGTGACCATACGTCCCGCTTTCGGCGGGATTGTCCCGCTTTCAAGCTGTCCGTCCCGCTGTCCCCAACGAGAACAAAATTGTCCCGCTTTTATGAATAAATCTCTATACCCACTTACTTATTACTTACCTACATTATTATATCGCGAAAGACGGCAGCGCAGTGCTGCGTTATACAAAACACATGTAACTGCAAATTAATATCGCAGTCTAATTTAAGAAAAAGTTAAGATTGTCTTTATATTTGAATAAATAAATATATTAATAGTTCATTTATCTATTATGCATCATATGTTTATTTAGAGACTTACTGAATAGGTACTTGCTTATCCTAATTTCTTATTATATTACATAATTTTAACAAATAGGAACCGACTTCAAAGATAAACTATTCCGAGTACCCAAATCGCGACAATTGTGCCTATGATATTTGAGGAGTTCCCTCGATTTCCTAGGGATCCCATCATCAGATCCCGATATGATGACGATGAGACCACCTGTAAGTTACGCCATTTCAATGCAAAAATAATTTTTGAAATCGGTTCATAAACGAAGAAATTATCGCTGAACATAGGTACATAAAAAAAAAGAATCCGATGAATTGAGAACCTCCTCCTTTTTTGAAGTCGGTTAAAAATACATACTAAAGTAACTCTAATCGGGTTCTTATGTTTCATGCCTAAACCGTGGAACTGATTTTGCTGTAGCAAAATTGTTTTTTGTTGCGAAATTATTTATAAATATTGTTTTTAGGGTAAGTTGGTGTAAGAATTTAGATGACAGTGAGGATAAGATACAACAATAAATTATTTTAAGTCATTTTTAAACCATAATTTTTATATTATATATATTTATATAATTACACCGATGTACCCTATAAGTGTATTTATTTATTAAATATAGAAAATTCCGTAGGCGTCCCGCTTTGACACGAAAAAAAAATGGTCACTTTCATTAGTCATTATATTTGATCGTTTGGATTTTGTCAATCAATTGGAGTTATAAAACTGTATCGATTCTGTGTTGATCATTTCTTTATTCCGATTCACCTAACAAAAAAAAATATCTACGACGTCTAAATCAAGTCTGAATTGGAATCGTATAACAAATTATCGTGCGATGGAAGCGATGCGTGGTATCCTCACTGCGGACTAGATAAAGTATTTCAGGCTAGATAAGTTTAAAGCTTTGGACATAGTTATATAAACGTTAGGCTTAACGGATTAGGACTTAAAATGGTTGTTGTCTTCTGAAGTGGAAATGCTGTACAAATGACCTTATAAAGATGACTGCTCGGTTGTTAATTTATTTATTTTTCAAATAAATAAATCATTTCATTCGCTTTCTATTTCGCCAAGAGTCGTGGGCTCAAATCCGACCCATGACAATATGACACATTCGCAAATTGTTGTTCTAACTCTGGGTGTTCTTTGTGTCCGTTTCATATATGTTTATAAAGTCCCCCGAGACAGAATTTATATTCTAATGCCGGAATTGTTTTAAATGAAAAACAAGGAAAGAAAAGAAAGAAAGATTGTAGGTCAATGGAGAAAGCAGGATTGAGGGTACAGGGGACATCCTATGGCTGAAATAATAATGATGATGAGATGACAGGTAAATAAATTGACACAGTAACACAGACCACAGTCTTTTTGGATGACTATATCACAGAATGCATCATTTTTCCGTATGTCAATTATGCACAGGTCAAAAGGCGTGCGGTGTTTTTACAACTGCGCATGTATTATCTTGTGTAAATTGTTTTTGATTTTTAATTGGCACTTGTTAATCTTTGGCTATTTATAATAACATAGATGTGTGCAATTTATGTGATACGAAAAAAATATAAGTAATATACTACTAGAGTTTTTTGGTTTACTATGCTTTGGGGAACGTTCATACTATATCGAAAATGCGGCCAAGTGCGAGGCGGACTCGCCCATGAAGGGTTCCGTAGCAGCAAGTAACATCATATAAAAGTTTTTGTAGTTCGTTGTAACTTTCATCGATGTTTTAATAATAGTGTTTCGATTGAAATGTAAATTGCGGTTTATGATTTATGACGTATTAAAAAAAAGCGGCCAAGTGCGAGTCGGACTCGCCCATGAAAGGTTCCGTAGCAGAAAGTAACATCATATAAAAGTTTTTGTAATTCATTGTATCTGTTAAATCTTGAATCCACTGGGAACGTTAGTAGGCCTCATATTTCTAATTGAGGGTAGACGTGAGTTTAGCGGGTGAGGAGATTGTTCTCGTACATTCACTTTATTGTAGCACTCGATCACGAAATACAGTTAGGACATTGAATAGCAGCCCATGATTAATAATTTTAAATAAGACACTCCACCGAACACGTGGTGCTCACACGAGACGATCCGCGACAACTCTGCTCGTCAACGACGACGTTCCATTTTTAAAGGAACTCACGAACGAATGAACGAACAATAATCATCTAGGGAAGGGATAAAACCATTGTCACCCGTGATCCTTGTCTATGACTTATGACATGAAAGTAATCGACTAAAATCAATAATTCAATCGCGTTTTTATTATTTTAAAGTGTCAATGATTCCCATCCCTGCGGTCACCGGTCGCACGCGCCAGTGCCCGGTGTTGCGTCAGTGTCTTACCTTCAGACACTTAACAGTGTTGCCAGCTAAAATAATCGATACGCCGGCACGGCCATACTGACAATCGCACGTCCCTGTGCGATCACTCACCTCTACAGGTCTCGTACTCCTCGTCAATCAGAGAGAAAAAAAAAAAATCGCTCGTCCATCACTGACTCGCTACCAATTCATGACACCTGTTTAAAAAGATCTCGATCGTTACCCCTCGCATCTAAATTAAACACACTGGGCGTCCACCTGACCTCAGGCGTCCCTTCGACCATCCACCAACTCGCATGGTGTATCGGACCTGACCACCCGTCAGCGCCCCTTCCACCAATCACACACACACACACACTGGGCAGACAACTGACCTCAGGCGTCCCTTCGACCGATCACCAACTCACATGGTGCCTCGGACCGGACAACCATCAGCGTCTCTTCCACCAGTCTCATCGCGTAGTCTGATCAGGTGCATCGATCCGGTTTACAGACCAGCTCCATTTTTCAGATACGCGACTACCAACTACCCATCAACCCTACTATAAATCGCGAAGTCTGATCAGGTGCATCGATCCGGTTTACAGACCAGCCCCATTTTTCAGATACGCGCCTATTAACTACCCATCAATAAGGCTACATACCGCGTAGTCTGATCAGAGGCATCGATCCGTTTTCCAGACCAGCCCCCTTTTTCAGACACGTGCTAACCGAGTACCCATCCAGTGTACGCTCGCTACGTTACGTACGCACGCTCTGGATCGATACTCTACGTACGTTCTCTGGATCGGTTCTCTATAAAAGAACAGAATATACACAAATGAATTGCGCAACTGAAATAACAATTGGCCGGACACGTTTTCCGAAGAAACTACGATAGATGAAGTCATATAACTATTCTGGCGACCCTGAACAGGAAGTCGAAGTGTTGGTAGACCAGCTGCCAGGTGGTCGGAAGATATAAAGAAAGACTAGACACACCGCATCCAGAAGCGTATGGAAAACCATGTAGGAAGCATATATCCAACAGTGGATGCAAATATGCCGAGGAAGAAGAAGAAAGAAGAAGAGTGCACAAACGTTATCAACTCACCTTTAGTACTCGTCATGTTCGGAGGCAGAGGCTAAAGTATGTAAACTAGATGTCGATGCTGCATCACTTTCCTCATAGGATATTATGTCGATTGTCATGACTATAGATTTCGAATTTCATGAGCATACTTACAGCTTAGGTTAGACCCACCAACGTCTCTCAGCTCGTCTCTATAATGATCTGGTACCTTGACAATAATAGAACCTTACCTTTGAACTTTTACTGTAGTTTGGTTTGGTTACACTCGCTATCCTTGTTAAAGACGAAATTGCCTGCACTGAATGGACTCACTATTGCTCTACTTCGGATGAAGCGTTCTACCTCTGACGTATAGTCTTTTGATATTCTACATTGCTCGTTTGTAAAGCATTAATTCCGCAGGGGAGTAGCCTGTTACTCTGGATCTAGTGGTATTAATGGCAAGCTGAACTTACAGAAGTTTTGTTTGGTTTGATCTCTACTATTGTGAGTAGACATTTTAGAGTACGCATTATACGCTTAGCGTTAGCCCTACCGGAACCAGTACTGATAAGGTGAAGCTGTACACTATGCCCACATCAACACCGTTTGAAGTTTGCACCTATATAACACCTACGTTAGTCTGCTTTTACACGCTTCGGTGCACCAAATAGGCAAACAGCCCTCTTGAGAGATTGGATTAAGGTAGAAGCATCGAGAGATGCCGAGTAATGAAAGACACGCACATCACCATCGTCTTTACCGCCCAATCCCCCCGCAATATCTATGTGCATCGCATGTCAGGACCCGTGTCCTTAGGCATTGATGAAAGCCAACTTGCCAAGCCTAAAGGCCCCAGGCGACCGGAAACAACCACCAAGGGCAAGCAACGACGGCGCGGCCAGAACCGGACGGGCGACCACCCGTGGCACGACACGCCACGAGCGCCACCGCAACCCAAAGGCCACGCCAAGCAGCCAGTCCCGGCTGCCGCCACAAGACAGCATCCGCAAAGCCCAGCTGGAGGCCCTCCAGAAAAACACCATCCAACGGCAAGACCACGCAGCCACAATGCGTTCCAAAAGTCCACAACCAGGGCGGTGACGCACGGCGTCAATCCTCCCCAAGAGGAGACCCGAGCCCAGCAACGGAAACCACGGGCTGCTGACGAAACTTGTTGGGACCCGGAGCAGTCTTTCGAAGCGTTGCATACTGTACAAGAATCAATAAACTTACGTACCTACTTGGTCATCTCTGGAAACCAATAATGCTCAAATAGTTCTTAGTTTCTTAATTTCCGAAGGAACATGATTAATTAAGGTCCACGTTAAGGATCACGGAGCTATTGGTAACCGGAAACTGGTTACCCTTACGCACATCATGGTGCGAGTAGTCCGAGGTTTCTTTGTTCTTATTTTTGTTAATGAGGTCACGAATTTCGATATCACGATTTTGTTCTACCGCTAACTACCCATAATAAAGTTAACAGTCAGCGCCATCACGCGAAGAAACACTGAACCACGAAGAACACACGGTATGAACTACACGGAGCAACTACCAATCTTGAATCGCGACGGAGAAACTCTCGCGCGAACCAGCACACACACTACATCCCAACACCAACCGCTGTGCAGCGGCCCACCAGGCACGACCACCTCGCCTGGTCGGAGGATCCCCCCTCTGTGTCGGAGGAACACGACACCCGGTCCTCTACAGTATTCTAATATTACGTTTACAGTTTCATCTGATAATGTACTGGCATTAGAGTCATCACAAACTGTATTTGGGATTGGATGTCTAGACAAGAAATCAGCATGTTACTTGTTGGCACCTTATGCACAATATTGACTCCTGTAGAAATACCCACCACTAATGGTGTATGCTGTGTAATGCTGCCCATACAAACACTGTTTAAAGATCTCGACTACTCAGGTGACTATGATAGTTTCTAGTTCCTACGAATGAAATCGCGATTCTGCGTCAGTCGTTCGTCAACTAAAATATGACACTAAGATATGACAACATGTAGCAAACCATTCTTCCTTTGAATGATTATGGCCCCATAACCGTTAGAACTGGCATCAGTGTGAAACTCAATAGCTGCCGCTTCACGATCTAATATTGTTAGTACAGACTCCTGAGCTCAGTATTTGAACAGTTTTCTTGTAAATATTGTCATGTAGGTCCGTCCACCTTATTGTCCCCTTCAGTGAATAAAGTGGGCCTACCATACGAGTATTATTTGGGTATAAAGTTTCTGAAGTAGGAGACAAGGCCCAAGAACTGTCTATTCTGAGTAGCAATCTTCGGGGTAGGAGAATCGACCACTTCTCCTGCTCTAACTACATGACCCACAAAATGTACTCCTACATTTCTATAAAAAAAGGAAAACTGCGTTTGACAATGCTCTCAGGGTTAAAGCAACGTTCCAGACAATGGGAATGATTATCAGAGAAACCAAGTCCATAATCAAGGTAACCCAGCGCAACGCTAACTCCAAGTTTATAACTAAGCCTTGTTGATACACCTTTGATAGACTGCAGCCGAATTTCTAAGATCAAAGGGCTTAGTTAGATACCCATATTGACCATCTTGTGAGGGTGAGGAACTACCGTAAATAACTTACGCTTCTAGGAGGGCCGAACCCCCCCCGTTCTTGAACACTCCTATATTGATCAATAGGGTCTACCCGTAAATCTCCTGTAAAGACGCGATGCCCTGGTAAACCATCGATAAAGAATTCAGAATATTTTCGTAACTAAATAATAAGATTTTTGATTTGATTTTGTACACACAGTTTAAGTCAGTATCTATATCCTCAAGAGCTTAGCTTACTTTTGGGTATGCTTTTCGCTGAAACTCACTTCCTATTGTAGAAAACAAAAAATCAATACGGTTAATTTGCACACTGACGTACTCGTTTTTAAAAAAAAAATAACTGCCTATAGAATTACTTTACCGTTTATCGTTCCATTCGGCACAACGTAAAATAGTAACGTAATCGTGATATGTTATATGCGAACGCGATTTTGTATTTGCGAGAAACATCTTACGGTTCCCTTTTTTTTTTCTTCTTTTTTTTTTTTAATTACCCCCGATACTACGACACTGTGTAAAATAATAACCAACAAGCATGCCCACTATCAACGAGAAAATAAAAAGAAACGATCTCACCGGATTCTGCGTTGCCTTTGCTCCCCGCCGATTCATGTTTACAGATGTGCACCTCCTTAATTGTTGTAACTCCGAACCCTTGCGCTCCTCACAAACCGACGCGACATATCCAGCCTGTCCGCATACATAGCTGAGATCTGTCCGAAGTCTCATTTAGACGGCTCTTCAGAACCCTCTCGCTGTTCGCGACACTCGATAGAGAAAATCATGTGCAAAATGCTGTGCCCTTGTGTGCCAAAACGCTGACATATCGTCGTGGTCAAAACAAATCAGCCTTACGGTAATGTTAAATTCCGATTGTTGCGGATTAGCGGTCGCCAGTAATTGAGATTTTCATCACCATGTTTTTGTAAACAGTTTGATTGTCCGGGCTGCTCACTGCTGTTCACTTTACACTATTCTCCTCAGGTGGTTACCCTGCGTATCCCACTTCTGATGTTAAATCTTGAATCCACTGGGAACGTTAGTAGGCCTCATATTTCTAATTGAGGGTAGACGTGAGTTTAGCGGGTGAGGAGATTGTTCTCGTACATTCACTTTATTGTAGCACTCGATCACGAAATACGGTTAGGACATTGAATAGCAGCCCATGATTAATAATTTTAAATAAGACACTCCACCGAACACGTGGTGCTCACACGAGACGATCCGCGACAACTCTGCTCGTCAACGACGACGTTCCATTTTTAAAGGAACTCACGAACGAATGAACGAACAATAATCATCTAGGGAAGGGATAAAACCATTGTCACCCGTGATCCTTGTCTATGACTTATGACATGAAAGTAATCGACTAAAATCAATAATTCAATCGCGTTTTTATTATTTTAAAGTGTCAATGATTCCCATCCCTGCGGTCACCGGTCGCACGCGCCAGTGCCCGGTGTTGCGTCAGTGTCTTACCTTCAGACACTTAACAGTGTTGCCAGCTAAAATAATCGATACGCCGGCATATCTTTTATCGATGTTTTAATAATAGTGTTCTGATTGAAAGAAATGTAAATTGCGGTTTATGATTTATGACGTATTAAAAAAAAATACCTACTAGATCTTGTTCAAACCAATTTTCGTTGGAAGTTTGCATGGTAATGTATATCATATATATCTTTTGTTTTATCATTCTCATATTTTAGAAGTTACAGGGGTGGGGGGACACACATTTTACCACTTGGGAAGTGTCTCTCGCGCAAACTATTCAGTTTAGATAAAAATGATATAAGAAACCTCAATATCATTTTTGAAGACCTATCCATAGATATCCCAGAAGTATGGTGCTGATGAAAAAAAAATTTTTGAGTTTTAGTTCTCAGTATAGGGACCCCCAAAATGTATTACTTTTTTTCTATTTTTGTGTAAAAATATTAATGGTTCACAGAATACATCTACTGACTTAGCTTCAACAGTATAGCTCTTATAGTTTCGAAGAAAAGTGGCTGTGACATACGGTCGGACGGACGGACAGACAGACAGACAGAAAAACATGACGAATCTATAAGGGTTCCGTTTTTTGCCATTTGGCAACGGAACCCTAATAGGGGCTTGTAACCCAGAGTTATAATATTGTCTTACAGACACACAGCGGCTTTTGAGGTGTAGGCCAACTGAAGTCAAGCAATTATTTCATGGCACAACACCGTGTGTAGTTGTCGGAGGAATCGAAACCAATGCAATGTGGAAAAATTCAGAATATTACAACTTTTTTTCCTATATGAGTCTGCCAAAGCGACTCTACTCTGCCTGATGGAAAGCATGAGCAGAATCCAAGAGCGGTGATCATCATCCTAATTGTGTGCGCACTAATGCAGCAATGCAGCAGTTTTCAGCAGATTCAGCATAATTAGGCCTCCGGTTCTTACTTCATTCTGTTCTGTCTGTTCTCACTTCCACACTTCACTTCTCACTCAACATAGTTACGTTGGTCTTCTATGCGAGGGTGAACGGCCCTGGCTGAGTCTTCACATTCGTGATGAAATCAGCGTGTTTCTATTGATACCTACTAAAATAATTCTGTGAACAGTAAATAAATGCTAGCAATACGACAATACTTCAAAACATTATTTGGTGTGACGTGTTTTATCTAAACATATTATAAAATAAAGTCTTTTACGTGTCTGTCTGCACATCCGCTATCTACATTTAATCACGAAATGATTTATGATTCAGTTTTCACTATCAGTTGGTTAATTAGATTGCCCTTGTGGCGCAGTGGTAGTCGTAATGTATGCGACTGCTGTGCTTAAGGCCGCGGGGTCGATTCCGAAATGGTTTGAAAGGTTTCTTAATATCACAAACACACACACATTAGTAGAAGTTTTTCCCAAGATCCGTCACGAGAACAATCGTTCCCATAGTGCCCTAATCCATCGTCTTCCCGCGACCTTCACTAGGTCACACCCACACTATCCCTACACTATACGCGATCACAATGAACATAATTTAGAAATCAATTGCATAAAATAACAACAAATATTTATAACACGATAACGTAAATTACAGTAAATAAAGAATCGGACTACTATGTTGCAGTTATGCGTGGTCATTCCTAAAAAAAAATACCTACGCGTCGACTTGAGAACATCCTCCGTTTTTTTTGTCAGTTAAAAATAATAGCAATAAAGATTAATGTATAAATGACTGTTAAAGGAAAACTTAAAAAAAACCCTATTAAAACCACGTTTAGCCAGCATGATTAGTATCTAAATAGGTCAAAACGCATTGCACGTTTCAATCCTTCGCCACGTCGCTTACCACTGCGCCGAGTGTAGTGGGTTCACATCCTATACGGGACAACACTTTGTGTGATCAACAAATTTGTCCTTGATTATAATTGGACCCAAGACCTTTTACTTCAGGTTTTAGCCGTCAAGATCGCAAATATCAAACACAAATAGGTCAATTTAGTGAGTTTTGTAGACCACGGTAATCATGACTATTGTTAAGTATTTACTCTAATACTAGCTAGGAGTTGTTTTACGTCCTATTCTCAGATATACTCAAACACACAAAATTTCATAAGGATCAATCAAGCCGTTTTGGAGTAGTATGGCAACTAAAATTGTGGCAAGAGAATTTTATATATAGGTATATTTTACTACTGAAGAGTTTGAAGCCTGCTGTTGAAAGCCACGATCAATAAGTACTGAGTAACAACAAAAAATGTTGCAAAAACGTCCAAAATTTTCTTTCTTTTGGGAGCCGCAGACGACGTCGGGCGAATCAGCTAGTGTATTATAAAAGTGGAGACGACTCCGCTAATATTGTGTGCACGTCGGCCTATAACTGTGAATAATTCAACAGAAGAATTGTAATGTTGTATGGGACGATTGTATGATAAGATGTAAGATCATTTCGGACACGTCCGCATACTGATGAATGCTACTGACCTTAGTTTTACGATGTGGCACGTGTAAGATACTTTTTGTGATTCGCTACTGTATATTACATATATGATTAATTAAAAAACTAATTGATGTTTCACAAAACGATACTCGTTTTGAAGTTTTTATATTGATGATAGATTTTAGGTGTTTCGTAAATGTGTTGTGTTTTATTCACTATTGGAGTAATTTAAAAAAATAAATATTTCGGACATCTGACACACAACATCATCTAGTCCCAAATTAAGCTAGTACTATGGGTACTAGAAAACTGATATAAATACATGTATCAGTTTTTATGTAAATACATACATATCACACATAGAAAACATCCAAAC
This sequence comes from Phragmatobia fuliginosa, assembly GCA_932526445.1. Classification (NCBI taxonomy): domain Eukaryota; kingdom Metazoa; phylum Arthropoda; class Insecta; order Lepidoptera; family Erebidae; genus Phragmatobia; species Phragmatobia fuliginosa. The sequence goes on from OW052074.1 coordinate 19,426,536, forward strand.
TCTGAAACAAATAATTGCAGATCATACAAACATATGGTCCGACGCGGGAAACGAACCCGAGACCTCATGATCAGCAGCCGCATACGCCAACCACTAGACCAACAAGGCAGTCATAAATGTATTATTAACAACCAGGTCTCCTCTCAGGAGAGGGTTAAGACCATACGTCCCCACGATGGCCGAGTAGGGGTTGGAGACTGGCAAGACAATGTTGTGGCTACGAAATCTTGCCGTTGGATGTTTTTAATGTACCCGACGAGCTCCAACTAAGTTTAACGACTGTTATTTTATGATAACAACCGGGATCGACTGCTTAACGCGACCTCGCGAATCACGGAAACGCTCATGGTAAGCGCTGTCACATGTCACATGTCCTAACAAGGATAGCTGCTACATTTGCTCATTGAAATTAAAATTTAAATTAAACCAATGAATTATTAGAAGCAAAAAATACCCAGTATTTCATTATATAACGACCACAGCTGGGCATAAGATTCAGGAACTTTAAGCAAAACTAATAACAAGATGGTTATACAGTGACCTCTACTGGGGTCATCTACCATCTTTGTAAAACAAAATAAATATTCAAAGAAAATATTAACTTTTCGTGTATGTGAGCTATAGAATTACATCTTGAAATGAGGAAAATTTATGGTAACACAAATAACAGACTGCGCAGTATCGGAAGTTGGTGAAATTACAAATTCGTTATTAAGTTTTAATAAACAAACTGAGAAGACGAATGCTTTCATTTGGCCTTCGCGTTCTGTGCCCCAGAGTCTAATATGCATAAATTATAATTTAAATAAGTAATAAAACCTAACAGTGGGTGAAGAATATTAAAGAATATAGTTATGTAATCGGAAAATTAACGGTTTTGTTGAATATAGTAAGATAATTTATTAAATGATTACATTTTAAATTACAGATTCGCAATATTTGTTAAGTAATACGTTTACATATTTTTGTTTAAATAAACAATATATAACGTAAACGTATGGTGACGGATTAAGAATACACAGTGTCGCCACCCCTATTCATCCCGTGGGTGTCGTAAAAGGCGACTAAGGGAGAAACTACGCAAGACTACATCAATGCAAAGAAAAGGAATACTTGAAACCAACCCTATTTTAACCCGTCTGGCCAGCGTGGTATAGTTGGCCAAAACCTCCTTTCTAAGGAGAGGCCTATGTCCAGCAGTGGACTGTTAAAGGCTGTTGATGATGATGATGATGATGAACGTAAATTGGTCAGCCAGGAAGGGTCTTCTTAAGAATGTGCTAACGTTGTGTCCTACGTGACGATGAATATGACGTGATGCTGCACTACGTGTTGTACGTGACGACGGACAATACGATGAAATACAATCAAAATTTTACTTGAAAATAATACTTACAGATCAAACTTAAAAAAAACATTGTTAAAAGCATTAGTTTTTACTAAGAAACATTTGGCGAGTATTACCGTCTACTTGTGTCGTCTGCTTTTCGAATACATTATTACAGTTTTCAGGTGTGGGTTCCAATTAAAAACCACAAATTTTTAAGAAACCGAGATCTGCGACTATCAACGCTTCAAATCAAACACGGTGTAGCATCTGATCGTGTCTCGCTGCAGACTCCTAAAAAGGACACGTCTTATAGGACACCTCGTAAGAGATTGTTATCTGTTCCTCTTACTGAGATCTATGTATAGGAACCATAGGAACAGTAAAAGCTTCACGACTGACAATGAATACTGTCCCAGTGTTGGGCTTGGGTATCCTCTTATAAGAGGATACAGACAATCATTTGTAAAGCAATTAAAACTTACATCAAATTAATTTCTTCGCTTCAACGTAGAAATGAAGATTCAAGAAAGAGGGACATTGAAATATTAAAATTATATTTGGGATGGAATGCGTCATATGAAGTAAATGCGTCAATAGCCCGTGGTCAAGGAGAGCGTCGCATGCGCACATTTTTTTGTCACTTCCACCGAGGCCCATGTAAAAACGAAATCGTTGCAATAATTATAAATATACATACATAATGTTCTTTTAGATATTTTTCTTCGCAAAGTTACTATTTGCGTATGTGTGAATATTCGTATTAAACTTAATAATATATTATGAAACGGACACATAAACAGCCCACCATTTGAGAGTTAGTATAGTATTATGTAATTACTAATTGCAAAGGATGTTTTGGCCATAGTAGGCCAGGACCAGGTTTAGTGCTTTTTTGCTTTTCACACCATACAATTCTTGGGGACCATGCAGGGTGTGTATAGGACTCCTGGGCAACCAGTCTACCCACTTAACCGGCGGCCTACCTCGGCAGTCGCGAGGAATACCAGGGTCGCGTCAGCGGCTTCTGGTGTCCCCCCTGCCAACCAGGTTTAGTCCTAGGACCACGCTGGTCTAGTATAGCGTTGGTGTCAAGTTTTCCTCGTCTTTGCAGTGCTATCGTCCTGTGTAGTTTATTCCTTTAATTGACTTTTACGACCCCCACAGGATAAATAGGGGTGGTGACACTGCGTATTCTTAATTCGTCACCAAACGGACGAATTCTTACATAGTTTCAATTGGAAGTTTAAGTTGGATGACACGGGTGCAGTTATAAGACATTTAACATATAAAATACTGGCTATAACTCGTTGATGCGCTCACATGTATGTTTGTTTTCGCGGTAAAAAGTAGCCTACATCCCTTCTCAGGCTTTAGACTACCCGTGTAATAAATCTAATTTAAATCGATTCAGTAGTGTTGGTGTACGCACGACAGATATAATTACTTTCGCACTTATAATATTAGTAGGGATAAGGATATCAGTAAAAATATATTCAATTTGTCATTGTATTTTCATGTCATTTTAGGTTCTTCAGTGTGAGGGTAGAACTGCCCCGACGAGACGGCCTATTCATTAAAATATACTGATGATAATGAAATAAAACAATTAATTTATTTGAATAATGCGAGTTTTTACGAAGTCAACATCCATTGGGACCAACGCTGACGTAAACTTCGACCTTAACATAGAAATTAAAAATTATAAACACAAGACTTATTAACATCTTAATAGCAAATGTAGAATGCATAAACACAAAGGTAAATATGTAATACCATTGAGTAACAGTTACCAAAATTATCCTTTACACATTAAAATGCTCAAGCACTTCACACACCCAGAATATCCGTTCTTAATTAAGAAATTAATTTTCATTATTCCATGTCTAAAGTTTAAATAACGTTAAGTTTTAGATTTTGTAGTATAACACAAATTAAATGAATCGACTAATATGAAGTCATAAATGACTGCACGGATTAAACAGTGGCGAAGCAGTCACCTTGCCGCTTTATACTGCCTTGAGTTTTGTGGGTTCTAATAGCACATGGTACAGTGCTGTGTTTCATCTACAAACTGTTGTTCTGTGTCTGGGATTTTGCCCATATTCTCGATATGTGATAGAAGCATAATATAAAAGTTTCAATCAACATTAGCCTAACATCGATAATTTCTATTCAGTTATTTAAACTTATCATATTTCATATGCATCATGGCCGGCATACTTAAATGACTAAAACGAATTGTTATGTTCTAATCTAATGTTCTATGACTTCTGCATGTGGCTGGCAGGAGCTGGATGCGAGAAGCCCATAATCGATCAAAGTGGTCTGGGAATATAATCTTCACCATCATCAGCCCGTCGCACTCCACTGCTGTGCTCGGGTGATGACTTAATCACATTTATTTTACAGGAGGAGGAGAAAGAGCAGATAAGGGAGGAAGTCTTCCGTGTTCGATTCAATACTGTCGAAGGCATGTCAAAGAACTTGTTTGCTAATTGCAATATATTTGTTAATGTTGTGTAACATTAGGCCTTTTAAAGGATATATTTTTAATTAAACGTGACATAAAATTATAGAAACAGGTTTTTATCTTTAATAAAAACATACCAACAAAAAACCAGTCGCTATAAATTTTGACGTTATCCTTACTTATATCATAAACGCGAAAGTTTATGAGTATGTATGTTTGTTTTTCACGCAAAAACTACTGAACGGACTTGGATGAAACTTTACAGTAATATAGCTTCTATATCAGAATAACACATAGGCTATATTTTACTGCAATAATCGAGATACACGGGCGAAAGGCAGGTGATTATAATTCTATGTGAATGAACTTTTGCCTGTTCTAGTTTATTTTTAGCCAGGTTTATTTTTAGTTGAACATGGTAGTCATGAAGATAGCAAGGACAGCCTTGCCGTTCACAGATGCACAAACCTGCTTAATAGCTAGCTAGTCTTTAAATTGTTAAAAACTAGCTAGCGATTGAGCAGGTGTGTGCATCTGTGAACGGTGTGATGCATTTTCTCTGCACCTGCATCTAATTTAGTATTACATAAGTATATATAAATATATTTTTTTCAAGGCGGTTCATAAATGAAAAAAAATAAAATCATACTATAGACTTTGTTCTAAACAGAAAATTGAGACTGTTGATGAGATTATATACATTAATAAATATTTCAGACATTTTACACACAACGCCATCTAGTCCCAAACTAAGCAGAGCTTGTATTATTTCAAATCAAATCTTATTTATTTTCTCTCAAAAGGTACATGGTCTTACAACAATACATAATAGCAACATAAGTTGAAACCATTATGAGAGTTGGAGTCTGCACTAGGTTCTAGACCTGTGTAACGGATCTCCAGACTCTCACCCTCCGTCGGTATACAAGCATTGTCTTTACTATACATACTGCATATTAATTAAATTTAGTTACAAGATATGAGAGAAATGGTGACGTAAAAATTATTGGTAGGTACTAGACAACTGATATAAATAAATATTTTTTTAATAAAATACATACTTTTTTTTGTAAATACATACATATTATAAATAGAAAATACCCAGACTCCGAAACGAATATTTGCGGAGCACGCAAACATTTGGTCCGATCCGGGAATCTAACCCGAGACCTCAAGCAAAGTAGTCGCATACACTCACACTTTCTGAATTTTTTTCAATTACGTCGCCCCACGCTTTGTTACACTTAATTTATTTTCTACTTTTTAGTTTAAAAGCGTGTTTGTTTAGTTTTTTAAAACTTTTATTTTGACGCTACATGTACGCATCCAAACGACTGTAGGTTGGACTCTCTACTTTTTTTCATCATCATCATCATCATCAACAGCCTTTAACAGTCCACTGCTGGACATAGGCCCTCTCCTTAGAAAGGAAGTTTTGGCCTACTATACCACGCTGGCCAGACGGGTTGGATAAAGGGTTTGTTTCAAGTTTTTCTTCTTCTTGTTCTCTTGGTTTTACTTTTTTATTTATTTATATTTACGAAAACCAAATTACGCTCCACGCATAGAATACGGTTCCGTGGTCATGCATAATGGTAGGTAGATTCAAAATCCTGTCCAATTTATAATCGTTGTTTACTTATTATTTGTTTAGCAACCTAGTAATGTTTTCAAAAGGCCTATCTAGTGATACCTCACACAATGTTCAGTAGAACCAAAGATTACTCTACTCGCTTTACAATATCATATGCTTTACCTGTTTAAGCTATTTATCCGAACCAAGCACCTTCGTCTATAACTATTATTATAAGTAACCTATTCGAATAAATAAAATTGGTGTGTCTGTTTGTAATATTAAAATAATAAACAGGGTACATGTGCCAACATTTTTTTTTTTACAATTTTTGTATGTCTGTTTGTTCCGGGTAATCTCTGAACCGGCTGGACCGATTTCGACGGGACTTTCACTTGCAGATAGCTGATGATATAAGGAGTAACTTAGGTTACTTTTTTCAGACTAGCTTCGCTCAGGGGGTTTGCCCGCGGTTACAATAACAAACGCGGGTGACAACGCGGGGCTTAGCTAGTCTATATATATAAAAGAAAGTCGTGTTTGTTACAACACTTATAACTCGAGAACGGCTGGACCGATTGCCATGGTTTTTGATTTGTTGGATTTGTTTCCGTCCCGAATAGCAGAATACATCTTAAAAACAATGAAAACTCGACAACTTTTTTTTTTTATTTTTTTCTGAAGACATCATGTGTGCGTTCAGAATTTTAATTTTTGTAAAATGTCTACAAAGTTTTTGATTTGTTGGATTTGTTTCCGTCCCGAATAGCAGAATACATCTTAAAAACAATGAAAACTCGACAACTTTTTTTTTTTTTTAGAGCTCAGCCACAACTTTATTTTTTTCTGAAGACATCATGTGTGCGTTCAGAAATTTATTTTTTGTAAAATGTCTACAAAGTTCAGGAACTGTTAAATTTGTTTGTTTTAGACATTAATTTTCGAAAATTATTTATTAATTATTTAAGTTTTAATTCCCGAAAATAATACCTAAGATTTATTCTACAGTAAAAACATAAAATCATCGGAAAGGAACGGAATTTAGGGAATAAAAAATCAGTTGGTAAAGGATTTAATTTTTAATTCCCGAAAATAATACCTAAGATTTATTCTACAGTAAAAACATAAAATCATCGGAAAGGAACGGAATTTAGGGAATAAAAAATCAGTTGGTAAATCATAGACCACTACGTATGAATAGCTTAGCAAGAAAAATCATAGACAAAAAAAATCTACAGGTTAACAAAAGTGTAAATGTCTTTTATAAAAAGACATTTACACTTTTGTTAACCTGTAGATTCAGATAAAAAATCTACCTGTAGATTCAGATAAAAAATCTACAGGTTAACAAAAGTGTAAATGTCTTTTATAAAAAGACATTTACACTTTTGTTAACCTGCAGATTTTTTTTGTCTATGATTTTTCTTGCTAAGCTATTCATACGTAGTGGTTATATACTCTTTGAGCTATTGTCTATGTCTCGAAAGTTCAGGCACTGTTATTATATTTGGTGGTTTTATGCGAGTGCACATTTTAATAACAATGCCGCGTCCTAGAAGATCAAATGTTTCCCAGCGAAGCCGTAATGCAATTAGGCAACGGAATATCGCGAGTCAATTATCTGATGGAGAACGAGAAATTGCACGTGAACAGCGCCGCGTTAGTATGGAGCAAAGAAGGGCCTTAATTCGTGCTTCTCAAACACAAGAGCAAAGAGAGACAGCCCGTGAAACGGCTAGGTTAGAAACGAGAAATCGTCGAGCTTATCGTACAGATGAACAGAGGAATAATCTTCGAAGTGCAAGAAGAAATGGTTCAAGTATTGATTTGAATCGAGCAGCGTTTCTGTATGATTGCACCATCGACTACAGCTTGCATCGTTTAGTTTGCATTGGTCCAATGGACGTTGTTCGCCAGCATTGTGGAACATTGAAGTTTGCTGGTGAAACGCCAGGTTTGTGCTGCCTTAGTTGTAAAGTGAAATTGCCATTATTGGTCCCGCCACCAGAGCCATTGTGCTCCCTGCTTTATGGCGAAACACTACAATCACGACATTTTCTAGCGAACACTCAAAAATACAATGTCTGTTTCCAAATGACTTCATTTGGGGCGGAAATTATCGAAGAACACGGATATAATCCGACATTTAAGGTAATTTACGTTAAAAACTTTATTTTCTATCATTGTAAAAAAAATCTGGAATGTAGTTTGTTAGATTTCTGTATTTGTCTTCTCTGAAATAAAAATGGCATGTTATTATTTGAAAAAAAAAGTGTTTGTAAAAAAAGTGTTTGTAAATCTAACTATAACTATGGTTTTGACTTTACAGAATTAAGGCCAGATTTGCCATCGCATTGGATCATTGCAACCTATAGAAGATGCACAGCATAAATTCTTGCAAATATACTTCATGGGCAATATGGAAGAACAACTTGACCGGCGTCAAGGGATCAACACAGGGATCAACGCAATGCAATTAGCACAGAAGGAGATTCAGAAAATATTGGTCGATTGACTATTTTACCGGCGACATACATAGGTAGCCCGCGTCATTTGCATGAATATGCGCAAGATGCAATGACATATGTTCGTCATTATGGTCGGCCAGATCTATTCATTACATTTACATGTAATCCAAAATGGATAGAAATTATTCAATTGCTGCTTCCCGGACAAACATCAAGTGATCGACACGACATCACCGCACGTGTTTTCAGGCAAAAGATTCGGTCACTAATGAATTACATTGTTAAGCAACACGTCTTTGGGAATACTCGATGCTGGATGTATTCAATCGAATGGCAAAAACGAGGCCTACCGCATGCTCACATTCTGATTTGGTTAGTCGAAAGAATTCGGCCAGATCAAATAGATGACATCATATGTGCGGAGATTCCTGCTCCTGAAACCGATCCAGACCTACATGATGTTGTAGTCACGAATATGATTCATGGACCGTGTGGCACTATCAACCGACAATCACCGTGCATGGTCGACGGCAAGTGTTCAAAACGGTATCCACGAAAATTGACGGCAGAGACCATTACAGGCAACGATGGTTATCCATTGTATCGGCGTCGATCGCCCGATGATAATGGTAGAACTATCACAACTAAAGTGAAAGGAAACGATTTCGTAGTTGACAACAGTTGGATTGTTCCATATTCCCAACTTCTTTCCAAAACATTCAAAGCACATTGTAATGTTGAGTATTGCAATTCGGTCAAGTCAATTAAATACATTTGCAAATATGTCACGAAAGGGAGCGACATGGCGGTTTTTGGTATCCAAACATCCAATACCAACGATGAAATCACACACTATCAAGTTGGTAGATATGTGAACTGCAATGAAGCAATTTGGCGTATATTTTCATTCCCTATTCACGAACGTCATCCCAATGTTTTACATTTGGGGGTGCATCTAGAGAACGGTCAGAGAGTATATTTCACAGCGTCGAATGCTGCTCAACGTGCCGAAACAATTCCAGCGACAACACTGACCAGTTTCTTTGCGATTTGTCAAAGCTATCCGTTCGCACGAACTTTGCTTTACTCAGAAATGCCACGTTATTACACTTGGAACGCTACATCGAAGAAATTTCAACGTCGGAAGCAAGGCGATGCAGTTCTACTGATGCTCTTGGTTGTATTCACACAGTTCATCCGAAGAATGATGAATGTTTCTATTTGCGGTTGTTGCTGGTACATGTTCGAGGGCCAACATCATTTGAATCACTACGAACTATTATCAGTATCGTGTGCCTGACCAAAAAAACAAAGAATGTCGTTTACCACAAAGTGCTTGAATGAAAATCCTATTTTTTTTTTTCCAAATCTGCACAACATAGTTTTCAATCATTTTTTTCTGACATGAGTTTGAAGTAATTAATTATTATTATTATTTTATTTTTATTCTCATTCTGTATGTATGTTTTCATCATCATTCATTATAATAAAATACTTTTTTGTTTCTATCTATATAAATATATTATTTTGTATCATTGTTTTACGTTCATCAAAGCCTAAATTAGTTCAGCTAAAAAGTAACACGACATTCATTTACTGTCAGGCGGTACGAAGTTCGCCGGGTCAGCTAGTATTAAATAAAAATAACATGAAACAATAGTAAAACTAACACGTTTAGCCAAGTAAACATTATTTTTATTTCAGTTTTATATTGTTAGTATGGATAACAACTGAAAATTCTAAGAAACAAACATCCGGCATGCGTTAGTTTTTATCTAAATCTTTTATATGATGTCGACGTCTATTTTCTAGATATTGTTTCTTTATGACTTTAATCATATAATATAAAACACACAGAAACTCGACAGTGTGAAAATGTATACCTAAAATTTATATATACTAGTGAGAGCGCAGTGGTAGGGTACGACTGCTGTTCTTGAGGTCTCGGGTTAGATTCTCGGGTCGGACGAGTTTGTGTGATCCGCAAATATTTATTTCGGAGTCCGGGTGTTTTCTATGTGTGTATTTACATAAAAAAGTATGTTTATGTATATTTATATTAGTGGTCTAATTACCCATAATACAAGCTGTGCTTAGTTTGGGACTAGATGACGTCGTGTGTAATAAAATGAAATTTAATAAAATGCATAAAACAATGTAACCAAAAATTGTAAAAACTATGCTGGAAATGTCCATAGAGTTTCTTGTCTGTTCTACTCCATAGGATGGATCTACGAAGTGGAACAGACAATTAGCTTCACGACTGACTACTTGACGTTTCATGAGTGCCGTTGTATGGTATATTTGAAATAAAATGATTTGATTTGATTACTTTTATATACATATACTAAAAAAACTGTTATTTTTAATATTACAAAAAGACCTTTCGTTTTTTTTTAGTTTGTTTAATTGTAAAATCTGCCTTAGACTTATGTTACCAAAACATAAGTCAAAGAAATATGCACACATGATCATGAACATCCATTTATTTTTCGTCTTACAACATAAATTGTAATAAAACGGAAACAATGGATTTGCGCGTATCATAAAAAAAGAGATTCACACCTTTTTGTGCCTTTTTGTATAAAGTTTCGAGAAAAAATAGCTTTAAAAGTCTAATTTTGAAGCGTGGTTGCTGTTTCTTGCCTATTTACTATTCTATCTATATTTTTTTTATTAAATTTTACTATTTTATCTACTTATATGTAAATAAAATTAATATGTCTGTTTGTAATATCAAATGAACAGTTATCTAGTAATTACTGCCTCGGTGACGCAGTGGTTGGCGTATGCGGCTGCTGGTCAAAAAGTATTGGCTTCGATTCCCGGGTCGGACCAAATGTTTGTGTGATCCGCAAAAATTCGTTTCGGAGTTTGGATGATTTCTATGTATGATACGTATGTATTTACAAAAAAGTATGTTTATGTATTTATATCAGTTGTCTAGTCCCCATAATACAAGCTTTGCTTGGTTTGGGACTAGATGGCGTTGTGTGTAAGATGTCCGAAAATATTTATCTAAAATTTATTAAGCCGGTCTGTATTATGATGTCAGTTTTGGAAATTAAACTCCACCTCACATTATTAAAGAAAGGTTTCAAGTGGTTATCTGACAGGCATGTTACTGCGTTATATCTTAATGAGATAGGTTGTAGGATTTGTTATATACGATAGTATACACTGATATTAAGTCCACACAAACATCCATACATAAACATCCTTTTTTTTGTAAATAATAACAGCCTACAAAGCGCTAGTAGCATTTGCGTTGGCTGGGTTCTGTAACATCGAAATATATTTATAACTTTAGAAAAAGAAGAAAGTTGTAGGTAGTTTAAAGCCACCCTGGTTTAAGCACAAATAGGCCGGCTCAACCGGGGCAGTATTACTTTCACGCAGAAGACCACAGGTGAGTGTGAGACCGGAGGCCCAATCATTCTCAAAAACATCTCACAAAGCCGCCATGGTGTGGGTCACCATGCTGCATTGTGCGCATTCACAATGAGGATGGTGGCCCCTAACTACATAATAGGATTTAAATATTATATCATAAAACATAGTATGTGAACATTTTAAGGTCCACCTAATGCCATGCCGGTTGCTATAAGCAAGCCGCAAAAAGTTACACGTGCCTTGAAGGTCAAACAAAGAATATTTCTTTCGTTATTTTATAAATTTTTTGTTATCAAGGTTTTATTGTGGGATATATTTTATTGCTGTCATTATTAAATAAAAATCTACTTTTTATTTTTAAAAAAACGCGACCGTTTTCAATTTCAAAAAGTTATTTTTAATAAAAAAATAAGTTAAAGTAACCCGTGGATGATTGCCTCCGGTCGAAAGATGCTTATTATACTAGCAGCATTGCCGAGTCGTATGGCTATGGCTAGCCTTTGTAGAAGGAATGAGCCGGAGCCGGGGGTGTCATCTAAGGCGAGTTGATGTAAAAAAGATGTAAAAAAAATTGACAGAACATGTTATAAGTATGGTCTGGCAATTATAATGAAAAAGAATTTGTTGTGAGTAAAAAATAATTGAAACAATTAATATTTATGGAGATAAAAAAAAAAATGGGTCAAGTAACAGATAATTTTTCACTCATTATTATTCTTATGTTATACTAGCAATTTTCATTAATTAAAGATCGTATGTAAATGTGAAAGTAGGTAAAATATTGAAAAGTAATATTAATTGTCAATTTCAGTTAAATTTGAATTAGTCAATTATGTCTGTTAGTCTTCTGATTCTGAATTCAGAGGTCGTAGTTTTGACTTCGACATCAAAAAAGGATTTGGGCAAATCACTAACTGTGTGAGTACGACCAGTCTATAAGTGCCTGGATGGAATAAAAATCTTTCATTGGAAATGGTAATTAGATCTTATGCCTGTGAAACATAAATTTTGATATATCTTCGAGTTTAATAAGTTTTTTCTATAACTTTCAAAGTAATTTTTAATGCCTCTGATAGTTGCAGGCACTGCAAAATCTCTAAACTTTTATTAAGCATTACCTAGGATGCTGATTAGTAGTCTCGGCTTAATTTAAGATCGAGTCGTGGGTGACATGTGTTAATTAACTATTACAAACTATAATTAAGTTATAATACAGTTAATTGACATCTATAAATAGTATAATTGATTTATTATACAGCCTGTTATATATGAAATATAAATAAATGAGGCTGCGTTGGATCCCGATTACGCATGCGGTTGGCTAGATCGGTCCGTATATATGTACGGCGGGTCAGGCAGCGAGTACGGTCAGTGAGTGGTGCGCTACAGACATGACTGGACATATCTTTGTGTGGTTGGTGCTGGCTCTCGCCGGAGTACGCGCCGGTGAGTGTACAACCATCTCAAGTGATATATATTTTTACTTTTTTTATTAGAGAAATACTTTGTGTATTAATTTTAAATTAATATTTGTGTTTTATAATTATGTGGTGATTAAGAGGTAACGATATTTACCGATTTTATGTATGTGTTATTACAAATAAAAAATAAGACAGTAAAACATCTCGAGCTTGCGATCTTAATAATAATTAAAAATGTTTTCAAAATTCCGCGATTAAATTTTACATAATTAGTACAAAAATTTAAAATCCAGACTCAATCATATTTATAAGGATATTTTGCACGTCTAACAATTTAGATACTATTTTAACTATACTAATTTCTAAATTAAAGAGATTAATTTGTTAACGTACTTATAAATTACTTCAACAATGCTATACCTAACATCAGACATTCTCTCTAATTCAATAAAAATAATTTAATTAAATAAATTATCAATTTAACTGTACAACACTAAATTAATTAAATTATAAATTATTTTACGTAGCACTTAACTGATTAACTAAATCGTATAACTCAATTAAGAAATGATTGTCGACTTGTTCAATCTTCACACGTACTCGGAATGTTCAGTTACCAGGGTAACAATACATACCGTTGCACTTCACACTTAACTCCAACATGATTAACGTTCATAAACAAGCGTGACCTCTGACCGACCCGTGGAAAAGTGCACTGCCTAAACAAAACACACATATATCTGGTTATGTGTTGCACATTGTAGACGGTGTGACGTCACTACGTCACCGGCGCGGGCGCACATCTTCAGTAATAAGATATAAATCATAAACTTAACGACACACGTGGAGACGATTGCGGATGCATATTTTTTAACACTGATAAGATATATTTCTGTTTGTTTATATTATATATGAAGATGGCACGAGTGACCCGTTTATTTTGATTGTTTAATAACGTGGGTCGCTATTTAAGATTGCGAGATAACATTAATTTGGGTTATTTAAATGATTAAGATAAGTGTTGCTAATTTGGTTGTTTTATATAATTAGGTTATTTGAATATACATACAGAAGTGTTTAATTGGTTTGTGTACGTTCCAAAAACTCAAAAACTTTTGCACAGATTGAGTTTTTGACACGATATAGAAAACCTTCAAAAATAATTGTTTTTTGCCTTGACACTGTACAGATTTTATATCAGAATATTTGTGAAGAAATAAAATCATATACAACGATCATGTTGTTGAAATATCTAACATTTCTCAACGAAACATACAGATCAGTTATTTCAGGGGGGTTTCAAAAACACACATTTGAAAAGCGGTTTTAATTTTAGGGTTAATAAATAGCCGTAACTATAGGTATTATGCACTAGCTAGCGCAAAGTAGGCCGTAGCACTCCGTAGCACCCGCTACGAGATCCTTCACGTGCTACAGACAAACTATGCTATAGCCAGAACAAACATTCAAGTTTAAATAGAATATTTTTTCAACATGTTCAGTTTAGTTAAAGTTCAATTAAGATTTTTGTTAAATCACTAATTTATTGAAATTAATCGTTATGGTAAAAGCGTTAAACTTTTAAACATTTCTTAAAAAGAAAAAAATATTATTATCTTTTATTTAGAAGAAGAAATTAATTACATTATAAAAATCTTGTTATTATAATTAATCATAAGTCTCTAACCTTTAATGTTGTCATAAAGAAGAATTTTTTTTTCTCAATTAAAACTCGATAAATTATAATCAAATTACAAAACATCTTATTAAATATAATACCTATTAAACATCTCAATTTGTATGTAAACGCCAAGGACTACCACACAATTATGGCAGATGTTTAATTTCTATAAAAAATCCCCGAGTTCTATCTCGTCAATCGTAAATCTTACATAATAACATTTGATTAATTTGCATAAGATAATTATGTATATTACATGTCTAATTGATATGTGGCCCCAAATATATATCCACGGCTAAATGTATACTTTTAACATACATATATACTTTACTAGCAGAGTCCCTCGGTGTTACCCGCTGGTATTTTTGTAAATCGCGAGTAACGTCACAGCGCGAACCTAGTCTAAAAAATAGCCCCAATACTCCTTATGTCATCAGCTTTCTGTCAATGAAATTCTCGTCAAAATCGGTCCATTCGTTCCAGATATAACCCGGAACAGACAGACAGACATTTACTTTCATACACATTTAGTAAAAAACTTTTAATTCCATATGAGATACAAACCAATTTTATTTTATATACAGCAGCATTAAGTTCAAGCCTCGTAACCGCCCGATAACGATTGCTAGAGATGTTTATGACAACCGGGACCGACGGTTAAACGTGCTCCCGAAACACCTCCAATCTTTTTGTGAGAACAATTCAACAACACTTTTCGGCCCGACTAGGGATTTGAACCCGAGACCTCTTGATTGGCATTTGCATACGTTAACTTGCACCAACAAGGCAGTCAGGCAGGAATTTCACATAAATTTTCATTATATTAAATTATAATATCATCGTTATTAAAAATTATGGCCGTTATATTATTTATCAATATTTATGACCCGGTAGTCATAAACCGATAAATCATCGAAGCATGAACATTAATGTCGTGGAAATGTAGTGCTAGCGCCGGCGTCAATAAACGAGGACAATGGACACTTACTGTCCAGTCTCCATTTTCTGGATAACATTACATCATCAATAACTAGATTGATTTTGTAATTTAACTGCAGACTTGCACAATCCCTTCGTTTGCGTCTCTTCATCATCTTCCTAGCCTTATTCCCAATTTTTATTTGGGGTCGGCTACTAGTTCAACCGATTATACCTGAATTTCGGTTTTTCCACGGAGCGACTGGCATAGGACCTCCGCAACCCTTAGGGAGAAATGAAATTCGAAGGTTGAACTAGTTGTCAGTTAATTTGAGGGCACTGGCTTCCAGATAACGATTGCCATAGATGTTCATGACAACGGCGTCAAAGAGAATAAATTTTCCAACTTAGTGGGTAGTAGAGCCACGCTGATTTCAGCACGAAGGTGCCGGCTCGACCCGGCCAATACTACCCTTACACAGAAGACCATCCTAATAATGACAGCACTCTTGCTGTCGTATTTCGTTGGTGAGTACTAGACCGGAGGCCCAATCATTCTGCATCATTCTCCCGGCCTCCGAAGACCGGCAGAATGTATGACTGGTCTGCCTGATCGAAAGCATGAGTGGAATCCAGGAGTAGAGGTCACCATGCTACATTGCCTACCCTCACAATGAGCATGGTGACCTCTACTCCTGGATTCCACTCATGCTTTCGATCAGGCAGAGTAGAGTTACTTTGGTAGGCTTATATATATATAAAAAATGTTTCATTGGCTAATGCCACTCAGTCACGTGGTCATATTATCCAATGAAACAAGGGAATGGAGAATTAGAATAGAGAATAGAATAGAAAACGAGAAACGTTTGCATCTTGGCTAGGGGGGTTGGGCTCGAAGGCAGCGGCGCTCAGAGTAGGCCTACAATATCGCGCCGTTCGCAATCGCCCCGCTCCCGGTGGCTTCGAGACCACGGACCATCAAAATATGGCTCCAGCACGGTTGCCTTGAATGAATTTGAAGGTCCACAAACATGACAAAGTTTACATAACATTTCATCACTGTACAAGTACCTAAATGATGGCACGTGT
This sequence comes from Phragmatobia fuliginosa, assembly GCA_932526445.1. NCBI lineage: Eukaryota > Metazoa > Arthropoda > Insecta > Lepidoptera > Erebidae > Phragmatobia > Phragmatobia fuliginosa. The sequence continues at coordinate 19,442,879 of OW052074.1, forward strand.
AAGAGTAGGAAAATTTTGTGTTTATATTTATAATTCAACATCGTCGCTCGCAGCCATATGATAATTTTGACGACATTGACATCTATCACTGTCAAAAGAGTTTATAATAAACGAATCATTAAAAAGTTACATTCAAAGTACTGTTGAAAAGAATACATAATCCAAGCGCATCTGCTGAGGACTACATATTGTAAATTATAACAGCATGAAATTCACTTTTGGAGTAGTGATTCATCTTTATAAAATCATTTTCTAATTATTCTTAAGACGATTTCTATTTCCGGAGTAACTTCTGTTATTATTCAGTAGGTAAATAACAAAATGTACTTAATTGTTAACATCTCAATTTGTATGTAAGCGCCAAGGACACAAAACGACACAAATCGGTCACAGCGAAGATATCACGCAACTAACACACCAAAAACAAAACAGTTCAGTTTTAAGAAATCGTATAGTTAATTTTAATTCATTTACATACATACGTAAGTATAAAATTCCCACATATGACGTTTACGAATGTTTACAGGTCATGCGTACGCGCGTTCAGACTCGTGCAAAGTTCAAATGTGCACCACAACAGGGCCTGTGTGTGGACTGCTGAGGCAAGCTGACGATGACGTTGAATACGCAAGCTTCAGAGGAGTACCCTACGCAAAACCTCCACTAAAAGATCGGCGGTTTGTGGTAAAAAAATAAACAATTGATTCTTAGTCTAGTAAAAATCGTTGATCGAATTCTTTGCAAGAATCTCAAACATTGTTTCCTTTCTTCTCAGGAAGCAGAGCCTTTGGATACTTGGGAAACTATCTTTGCGACAACTGAGGGCCCAATATGCTACCAAACAGATATATTATATGGAAGGATGATGCAACCTCATGGCATGAGCGAGAACTGTCTTTATGCCAATATCCACGTCCCTATTAATGCTTTGCCGAAAACTGTTAGCTGTGAGCCACCCGCAATAGATTTGGAGCCACCGAGGGATGCAGCTGATGAAAGTGTAGAAGTGATGCCGTCAAGAGGTCTACCTATTTTGGTATTTATTCACGGAGGAGGATTTGCGTTCGGATCTGGTGATTCTGATTTGTATGGCCCCGAATACCTCGTCAGCAAGAATGTTATTGTCATCACCTTCAACTACAGGTAAAGTAGTAAAATAGATCTAAATCGTTAATGACACACAAATATTCAAAGCAAGAGATTTAAATAATTTTAAAACCTCAACGTTTTGTCACCTTGATATTTACTGTTCAAGTAATTTTTACTGGCTTTTTGCCTTAAATATTTTTTTTAAATGATATACAAAATATAAGGTAATCGATGCATGTACATTCAGTACACAATTAATTATTTATGTGTCGTATAAAGTAACTAATGCATCATATAACCTGGCATTTATACACCTTTCAATTGACTGAAGTATCGATCAGTTTGCATCACAAATACAAGCAAGATACAAAAATTAAAGATATTATGTATAAAATTATACAGATCTTCTGCCATATGAAATTTTTGTTTCTACCAGGTCACATGTTAGCAATAACTTGTTTGATATAGTTTTATAAATAATTTAAGAGATGAATAAAAACCTTAATTTTAACATTTTCAGGTTGAACGTATTTGGTTTTCTGTCTCTCAACACAACCCAAGTTCCTGGCAATGCCGGTCTCCATGATATAATAACACTTCTGAAATGGGTGCAGAGAAATGCGGCAAGCTTTGGTGGTGATCCAGACAATGTGACCCTTGGTGGACAAAGCGCAGGTGCTATTGCCGCACATTTGTTGACTTTATCCAAAGCTGCTGAAGGCCTATTCAAAAGGTATCATTTGAAAACTGAATTTTTGATTTAGGTATAGTATTTTAATTATGAATTTAATTTGTTACTAGTGACTAAACTTTCACATTTCAATCAATTCCAGAGCGATACTGATGAGTGGAACAGCTATAAGCTCTTTCTACAGTCCGTCGCCGTTGTTCGCGAAGTTTATAAATCAGCAAATGTTTAAAATCTTAGGACTCTCAACTAAGAACCAGGATGAAATCTACCAAGAGCTTATTCACCTGCCTGTCCAGAAACTAGTCGACGTCAACAGAGTTCTCCTAGACCAATTCGGCTTAACAACATTCGTCCCTACCGTTGAATCTGCTTTCCCCGGAGTGACACCTATACTGGATGATTACCCAGAAAATTTGATAGCCAAGGGTCGTGGCAAAGATATTCCACTTTTAATTGGATACACAAATGTTGAGTGCGAAACTTTCCGTAAGCGGCTTGAACAGTTTGATTTCCTAGATAAAATCGCACATAATCCAACAATCATAATCCCGCCTAAATATTTATTTACTGTGCCACCCGAAGCGATGCTTAATGTAGCAAAGCAAATTGATGAAATGTATTATAATGGAAAAGTTACTTTAGATGGTTTTCTGCAATCCTGTACTGAAGGTTTCTACGAATACCCTCTTCTGAAGGTTGTTGAAGAATACGGAAAGACCAATGGTCCTCCCGTTTATGCTTACAAGTTTTCGTATAACAACGATTCGAGTGTTTTAAAAACAGGAGGGCAGCATTATGTTGGAGCTGGACATATTGAAGATATGACGTACGTGTTTAAAACAAACTCTATGGTAGACATCCGCAAGGCAGACGACAGTGATAGCGACACCATGAAAAACTTTATGACGAACTTCATTGTCAACTTCATGACTTGCAGGTAATTGTTATATTTTATGGTTTACAAGTCGATGCTAAAAACAATTCTATAAAAATTGCTAAGAATTTCTCTTTTGATTGGCAACACTAGTCAATTTATTTCATGGACCGCCTTTGACGAATCGTTAGTGTTTCTCTTCGCTGAATTAGAGAACAAACAATCCGGAATGAGGTCGATACATTTTTTCATTATTGTCGTTATAAATGTATATGTGTTTTTTTTTAATTGTTTTATGGACCAAATGTTTGCATGATCTGCAATTATTTTTTTCCAAGTTTAGGTGTTTGCTATGTATAATATGTATGTATTTACAAAAAAGGATATATGTATTTATATCAGTCGTCTAGTATCTATAAATACAAGCTCTGCTTAGTTTGGGACTAGATGATGTTGTGTCAGAATTCGAAATATTTGTTTATTTATGAGTTGGTTTATTAATACCTAGTTAAATGAAGGTGTAGGAAGATAAAAAATATAAAGGCTTTAAAGTAAAGTGATTACTAGTCAAATTTTTATTTAGGAACAATTTATTTAATACTAGCTGACCCGGCGAACTTCGTACCGCCTTAGAATATTAATTCATAATAAAGTATTGTGTTTAGTTAATAACTGATAGTGACAAATCGACAGCAGCATCAACTAACGGGCCCCGGCCGGTACCGCCATAATCGCTTTGTTCCTGCATTTTAAATCTATAATATCTTCAAAAGGATTAATTAATACTGTTGTTGTTAATTAATAAATTACATACTGTAAAGGGCCATATTAATGTATATTAAATACACAATGTATTTAAGGTACATAATTGGATAATTATTAATACAGTATTGCTTAAAATCGCTTCGTAAATAAGCCATTATTTCTCGTAAAAAAAAGAAATGGTTATTGTGGGTTATCCCTAAGAGATAGACATATACCGTCGCGGGCTTTTTTGTAGACCTTTTTAAGATGTACAATACTGTAGTACATTATTTTGATCTATCTCGTAGGGTACAGCCAGCGTTAGCAATGTAAGCGTAAAAATCATCACATTAGAAACCTCTAAAATCATTATCTACTATATTATGCATGAATTATATATAAAAACCTTCCTTTTGAATCACTCTATCTATTATAGAAAACCCCATCAAAATCCGTTGAGTAGTTTAAAAGATTTAAGCATACAAAGGGACAGAGAAAGCGACTTTGTTTTATACTATGTAGTGATAATTTAAATAATATAGTAAATTGTATTTTTTATGTAATTACAGTAAACCTATCTGCGATGTGAATGCCCCACTCTGGTCTGCTGCCAATGACAAGCAGTTCGTCTTCGAAGATATACGTGAACCCAACAGACACCAAGTTATGGGATTGTCCGCAAGGCAACAAGAGGTGGCACAGTTTTTCGACAATATAGCTGGTCTAAAATGAATATATGATAAAAATCGTTAAAGAACATTGGCTCAAGAATATAAGTGACGTCGGCAAAAACGGAACGGTTAATGATACGACTAGACAAAGAAAGGAATTAATGCTGACACATGTGTCAGTATTTTGTGTTTTAACGAAGTGGTTCTGTATTGATAAACTTTATTAGCAAGTAAGACGGAGTAATTAGGCATGTGTCTGCTGTATGTCACAGCAGGAGTTCACTATGCTAGCATAATAAAATTCATCCAGATTCCGAAAACATGTATATTTTGATGATAGTATATATTTAATGTTTACCAGAATCTAGTGGTACTGAGTTGATACTGAACATATCTGACAAAGACCTTAGAGAAACAATGGTAAAAATACGTATGAAATATGTCTCAGTTATTTCGGTTGTTGTATTTATGTATGTAACATGTAAAAACCTAATCATTTAATAACTTTTATTTTTATTTATAATTAATTTATTTGTATTTAATACTAATTTTCTTTTGATGGAAAATGTGATGTTACGTTTTTAAATTGTTTTTTAGAGAAATTATAAATATTTCGTCATGATACGGATCGGATAAGTTTGGGACTTAACTGCAATATCTTAGAAATTTTACGAGAAAATTGTATTTTTTTTTCATTTTGTAATTTTATTTTGAACGAGATCTCATTTATGTTTATCGAGATTGTAAATCCGGCCATTAATTTTTATTTATAGGTTAGTGCTTCATTTAGTTTATAGAATTATTAAGTGGAAAGAGATAGATATACCTTCATCTACTTCGATGTTTAAGATCTCGAAAAAAATTGTAGTGCCGGAGGATGATCGAAGAAGAATGGAGAAAACGGCTTGTTATCATCTTCCACATTCCAAATAAGCCCAAGTACATATAATAAAGAGTAATTTAATCACGTTTTGATGTTTCGTCACGTACATTCTGTGCCCGCGAGAGATAACAAACAATGGTCCAAGAGCCCAGAGCGATCAGACATAACTTATTTTCACATGGATGAAACCTTAACTACTCAGTAGCGTCTAGTGTACTTTTAAATACCTGCGTGTTTGTGGAACTAGATCTGTGACACCTGGGCAGATATCAGGTGAGAAAGGTAACTAAAAATAAGAGTTATCTAACTTAAATTAGTATGGCTGATCTTTATATATATTTTGTAGAATATTATTCTAAACTAGTTTCATAAAGTGTCAGACACTTTTCATGGACCAGAGCTTGTGTCAGACGCTTTAAAGATCGACAAAAAATTAATGAACTTTACTTATTTTTACATGTCTGATTTTTTAATATGTTATTAAAGTAACTATTACAAAGTTACATTTCATCAGTCAGACAAATTCGAGTGACCAAACATCCCTTTAAACACAAAAATTATTCAGCCGGGAGTGCGATCATCATGCTATTTCAGAGCGAGTAAGACGTCCACAGCAACTTGGATCCCGTTTTTAAGGTTCCATAGCCAAATGGCAAAAAACGGAACCCTTATAGATTCGTCATGTCTGTCTGTCTGTCTGTCCGTCCGTATGTCACAGCCACTTTTTTCGGAAACCATAAGAGCTATACTTTTGAAACTTGGTAAGTAGATGTAATCTGTGAACCGCATTAAGATTTTTACATAAAAATAAAAAAAAAACAATACATTTTGGGGGTCCCCATACTTGGAACTGAAACTCAAAAAAATTTTTTCATCGAACCCATCGAGTAAAAAAATTAAATGTAATGAAAATACTTACTAATTTCAATCTAAGATTTTCGCATTCTTGTTTCAATAACATCGGCTTCAACATTAAGTTGTTAATTATTAAATATGAAAGTGAATTCATTTATTGCATGTATTTGTGATAGGTGAATATATGAGGATCCATTTTATTTTATAAGGAAATATCTTTATTTTATTGTAAAAAAGATACCAGTTAAAAAAAGATTTAAACAAAATATTACCACTACCACAAAAATATCACTATGATTAATTACAGCAAATATCTCCTAATCATCGCAATCATCGACGCAGTCATTAGAATAAATAAATAAATAAATAAAAAAAAAATGCAGTAAATTGCAGTTTACGATTTATGACGTATTAAAAAAAAATACTTACTAGATCTCGTTCAAACCAATTTTCGTTGGTAGTTTGCATGGTAATGTACAACATACATTTTTTTAGTTTTATCACTCTCTTATTTTAGAAGTTAGAGGGGGGGGGGACACACATTTTTCCACTTTGGATGTGTCTCTCGCGCAAACTATTCAATTAAGAAAAAAATGATATAAGAAACCTCAACATCATTTTTGAATACCTATCCATAGATACCCCACACGTATGGGTTCGATGAAAAAATTTTTTTTGAGTTTCAGTTCCAAGTACGGGGACCCCCAAAGTGTATTGTTTTTTTTTTTATTTTTATGTAAAAATCTTAATGCGGTTCACAGATTACATCTACTTACCAAGTTTCAAAAGTATAGCTCTTATGGTTTCCGAAAAAAGTGGCTGTGACATACGGACGGACAGACAGACAGACAGACAGACATGACGAATCTATAAGGGTTCCGTTTTTTGCCATTTGGCTATGGAACCTTAAAAACGGGATCCAAGTTGCTGTGGACGTCTCACTCGCTCTGAAATAGCATGATGATCGCACTCCCGGCTGAATAATTTTTGTGTTTAAGGGATGTTTGGTCACTCGAATTTGTCTGACTGATGAAATGTAACTTTGTAATAGTTACTTTAATAACATATTAAAAAAATCAGACATGTAAAAATAAGTAAAGTTCATTAATTTTTTGTCGATCTTTAAAGCGTCTGACACAAGCTCTGGTCCATGAAAAGTGTCTGACACTTTATGAAACTAGTTTAGAATAATATTCTACAAAATATATATAAAGATCAGCCATACTAATTTAAGTTAGATAACTCTTATTTTTAGTTACCTTTCTCACCTGATATCTGCCCAGGTGTCACAGATCTAGTTCCACAAACACGCAGGTATTTAAAAGTACACTAGACGCTACTGAGTAGTTAAGGTTTCATTCATGTGAAAATAAGTTATGTCTGATCGCTCTGGGCTCTTACTCTACAAGCAGTATCTACTGATTCGTATTCTAATATCTAGCTGTAGTTCATGTTACATTATTGTATAATATTTTCGATCTTTCTCATTCAAATACGCATTATATAAGAGTTCCAACACACCATGGTTCAAAAATTTATAAAATGGTGGTTGGCAACACGTTAAAAAGGTTAGGCGATCTTTAGTATAAAAAAATAAAGATAAAAAAAATAGATCGCATTTCTTTTACAATTAGTTTTATTTGATAGCTTTAGATCCATATAATAAATATGACGTAAGAATATTTTTTTTAATAGATCGAATTTCTTCGGTGTATACTTAACATATTTATTTAAAAGCAATGATAGTTTTCGCTGTACGCTACAATTATCTAATAATCTAGGTACATGATTAAATCAATATCTGCTTATTTTGGAAACTAAAAATGCCTTTAAAATCGGTCCCTTAGTTTTAAAACTTGAGTTAAATGACAATCGAGAGCCTAGTGTGAGCTTTTTATCACACAGATACATCTTTCACTCCATGGAGAGTGCAAGCGTGTTCGGTGTAACGATCGATGATTTTTTTTGCTATATTATCGTGAGTTTAATACTCAAATTAAGACGAGACTTGTAGTGAATAAATAACTCCCCCACAATATAAATACACATAGATTTATATACAAATACATGTACATTTATCTAGTGGAGGAGTGTTAATTTAGCATTACAATATTTATTTTAAATTTGTGTACAATTCATATTATTAAAGCAAAGTGTATTTTGGTACGCCACGTGGAACGCAGTCAGCGTGACGAACAAGTAGATTAACTTAAACTAGGCTCTCAGATAAATTATGTTTTATTTAATTGAGTGTTCGTCTGCAACATTCATTATAGACTGATATTACGTATTACTATTTAAGTCACGTATTTTAAGTTCGCAATTGTAAATAAGGCATTTCTACTGTATTTAGTTCATTGTACAATGTGTCGAGTACAATTATATGTCACATTCAATCGCTCGTCGGATGTGCCAATAAAATAATTGCGATCAACGGATGCTCATGCACTGGTTTCATTTCGTTCCCGTTACGTGGTAATAATGAGTGGCATTTTAAGGGCATCTATCAATTGAAGTGTTTTATTTGCATTTAAGCCTGCTAATCTGCCTAATGGAAAGCATGAGTAGAATTCAAGAATGGTGGTCACCATTCTTGTTTTGAATGCAGAAAATGCAGCATGGTGATCCAAACTACTGGCCTAGTCAGATGCTGCTGCATCCTAGGGCCTCTGTCTTGGTGTTTCTGTTATACTTTCAAAACTGCTTCAATTTATTAATGATAAATTTCGTCGACTGTCAAGATAGTTTAACTTTTGCTGGGACTGTGGGAGTATCATAAGTCCTGGTGACTCCTAAATGATTCTATAAGTACACACACATACGTGTTTCTTATGTATAATATGTATGTATTTACGTATTAAAAATTATATTTATGTATTCATATCAGTTGTCTCGTATGCAAGCTCTGCTTAGTTTTGGACTAGATGGCGTTTTGTTTACATGTCCGAAATATTTATTATTATTATTAATTACATAAATATAAACTTAACCCGTCACTTGTTTTGAATTGTCTTATTCACAATTGGTATCAACCAAAATGGGAGAGGGCAGGGTTGACTTCTGTAACACTGGTTTTTACTTAGCTCAGAAATCAGGATTTCATAGGAAAGATCTAAAAAGTTAGTTAACAAACTATTATTATTACTAGTGTACGTGAGAGGAGTAGTAAAATTTATAAATATGTGTAAGAACAAACTAATATTAGATGTTTTCTTTGTAATAAATCTTTTATAAGTGTGTCGGATTTTTTTTTTTTTCGGAAGACGGTCCCCATTTCGTCTCATCCACATTTTTTTATCATTAAATTCATTACAACGACGACTTGAAGACTAGAAGACCTTATAATTGAAGATGTTACTATACTGTATACTTGACATTGGCAGAAAGAGCTGATATTCGGCTGGTTGCCATCTCATCAAAAGAAGAAGTTAGAGTGTGTCTTTACTTACTTTATTTGTGGTGTAACTAGTATATCCCTTTGAATCCCGCAATAGACTTATGTTGTATTTAGACAACAGTTATGATTCTGTTAAAGTTATATCCCACTCCATACAAATTCGCATACAATAGCATGCAGTAATCGAATTCCTTTTTTAGCTGTGATTATTGTAATATTACATTAACATAAGATATTAATATGTTTCAAAACAGTAACTATTGATTTGTTCGTACCGTTGCCGTTTTTAAGAACTGAACCGAAAGAACTGAAACCGTTTTTGAGAGCTAGTGAGTGTTAACCTTAATCGAAAGCCAATTTAATGGAATGGGATCACCGACAAACATGACACGAGAACTGACACTTTGGTCTTTAAAATCGCACACTCGTGGTCATTGTACATATTCAGTCAACATCACTTTTTTAAGGATCAAATTCCGAGTAGTTTTTTAAGTGGATTCCTTTAGTTTGTAAAAATACTTTACAATTTATTAGAAAAAGTTAATAATTTAAGGAATATCTGGTTCTATTTTATACAAATTGATTGAACTCTATAGATTCGTCATTTTATCTAGCAGTTAGAGATGCTGACAATTTAGCTGAAGGTCGTGGGTGCGATTATTACGCAGGACAAATACTTTAGGTATAGGTGTAGACCCACACTAGACAGCATGCTCAAGAGACTGGTGATGTTCTTACATGTATGTGTATTAAGCAGACAGAACGTGATAAGCATAGTCCAGGGACAGATACGTGGAGTGGCGTATGATGGCTATGTTGCTTACACCGGCATACCTTATGCTACAGTTACTAGCCCCAAGGACAGGTTTAAGGTAAATAATTTATTCTAAGTAGTTATTGCCAAGGCATTTAGATTGATTGAAAAAATACTATTAGTAGAAAGGGAAGTGACTAGAATTTTTTTTTTACTTGCATGGGAGACCAAGGACCGGACGAGCTTTCTTTTGATAAGGTAAGGTAATACGACCATGGGTATCTGCAAGCCAAGAGTTACAAGGGTATAAATTGTATGTGGGCCCGTCAGTTACGATACTTGAAATCGTGTCTGAACTGAGAGGATTTTAGCTAAATGATTATAAGCAAGATTAGAAATATACAAAGTGCATTATCATAGTTATAGAAAACTACAAATTCTGTATTTGCATTACATACATACTTCAAAATTTAGATTTTAAATAAGAATAAGGTTCTCATAAATAACTAGCTTTTGCCAGCGTCTCCGTCCGCACGATGACGGGTATAGCGGGAAAGAATCAAACCATCTGACAAAGTTCATTGAAATCGTTGCAGTAGTTTAGCCATGGAAACATAACAGACAGACAGACAGAGAGAAATTATCTATTTTATAATATTAATTATGGATTATAGTGTGAGGGTAAAAATAACATTACAGATGGCAGGTATTGCCCCTATCTGGTCAGGCATTAGAGAATCCAGAATATCTACGAGTACATGTTCAAAATTCTCTGGAGTAGAGAACTGTATGCAGGTCGACGTGTACGTGCCTTCTGCTGTAGGCAAGAGTTGGCCAGTTCTTGTTTGGGTTACCGGAGGAACAGGGCCATATAATCCTAGACATCTGGTAAAAGAAGGCATAATTGTCGTTATCGTCCATCACAGGTAAGAAAGATTACTATACAAGCCTAACGTAACGGTTCAAATTTCAATGCTCTCAGTAAATTTTCCAGGATAGGCCCTCAAGGTTTTCTTTGCTTAAATGAAGAAGCAATACCAGGAAATGCTGGTTTAAAAGATGTCGTATTAGCACTGAGATGGGTGCGTGACAATATCGTTGCTTTTCATGGGAATCCCAATAGAGTAGTAGCAGCGGGGCAAAGTTTTGGTGCGGCTATAGTAGATTCTATAATTCTATCATCAATGGCTCCAGAATTATTTCATGGAGCAATATTACAGAGTGGTACAGCTTTATGTCCTTGGGCTTTTAACTATAATGCTCGGGAACGAGCAATGGCTCTAATCGATACCAAGGACTTGACTAAATATTTGCTTGAATCAGAAAATGAGGAGCTTGTCAAGAGATCGAATAAACTCGATGAACCGTACTTTCCTTTTGGCATTTGTTCTGAAAAGCCATTAAAGAATGAAGAGGCGCTTTTAAATGCAGCTCCTTACGATTTACTTACAAGTATTAAACCGAAAACAGTTCCAATGATGATCGGATTTAATAGTGACGAGGCTTACGTATTTACATCGATACTTAAAGAAGCGAACGTTCTTCGAAAGATATCAAGAAGTCCATCGTTTTTACTTCCTGATGACCTTCGTTTCCGAAACGATAGAGAACGACGACAAGTTGCACGGCAAGTTGGAAACATGTACTTTAAGAAGAATATTACACTCGTTTCTGTTTTAGCATATCACAGGTGAGACATTAAACTCTTAGAACGGCAAAAAACATTACACCTGAGAGGACGTAAAGACGCGTATACTTTTTACCTGCCTACGTAATACGTCAAGGATCAGTTATAGAAAAAGAAATCATTTTATCAACAAAAAAAAAATCTTTCAAAATATATTTCCAGAGACACATATTTCTCAAGTCACATTCATCGAAGCGTCTATCACTACTCGTCATCTACTCCAGTCTTCTACTATCAGTTCTCTTATTCTGGAGATGTAGGGGTACAGTCCGAGCCAGGTGTAGAAAAAACAGGTGCTGCACACTCTGATGAGCTAGCGTATTTATTCAATGATTCAACACTTGATGGAGAAGATGGGACTATGCAACGACGTTTGGTGAAACTTTGGTCGAATTTTGTGAAACATTTGTAAGTACTTTTGAATTTTCAATCAACTCTAACATTTATTTTCATAACTTTAAGGATTAGTAACTGATTGAGATTCATTTCAAAACTTTTAAGAAGTACTGCTATTCTATTCTAAGAGAATAGTTAAAATAGTACTAAAATTCTTTCAGAAATCCAACACCTCAACACGATACGGATCTTGGAACGACTTGGGAACCAACAAAAAAAGAGCACTCTCGTCTCTTAGACATCAATAATGAACTTAAGATGATCGACTACCCGCACTCCAGGTCAACACGCATGTGGGACGACATCTACGACAAACATTATTATACTAGAAACCGTATTGCTTAAATTAAATTTATTATTTTTTGTACATTTTTATTAAAGTCTTTTTCTAAATAACTATTGATATGGTCAGTTTATTTTTCATTTTTAGAGAAGCTTAAGTAGATTCTTATTCAGAGATCTTAATTATTTTAAATGTTTAAGTAAGAGCAGCAAATATCGTCATATTATTTGAAAATAAAAACCAAGAAAAAGTTTCACTGACCAGAATCGAGAAGTTAATTTAATAATTCTGAAACCGTTTGAAGTGATCCCATCGATGTATTTACAGCACTGATTTCCAGAATCAGTCAGTAGTTCTCAGTGAAGAGATAGTGAATTACCTGAAACAAAACAAACATACATGATAATTCTCGATATGGTACACATTTGGTTCTGGTGAAATGACAACTTGCGGTATAAAATAGAAAGTAATTCTTGTAGTCTCCGTCGAGGAACTATTTAGTTGTAATGACAAGACAAAGGGTAAAGAGATATTTCTTCCAGTAGTAACCCAACGAATAAAGATTGGTTAATAATTCTAATGTTGAATAAAACACAATAAAAATATAAATAAATGTTTCCTTTATGACGGTATATTATATTATCTTTCAAATAGCTCTTCTATAATACTCGTGAAAGATTTCACACATACGGTTATTTGATTGCACACTGGTAATATATTAAGAACATAGTTATATGACACATGAAATATAAAGGTATGTGTACATTTTTGGATACTTATCTATCTAACAATGTGATGTATCTAAATGTGTATTCTTACTCTGATTAAGTTAACAGATAACAACACGACCTGCCTAATGTTAAAGGAGGCCAAGATCTAGAAACTACTATAGCGATCAAAGGGAGCGAATTCAAGTTAGAGTCAATGCCTCGGAAATTGATTAAAAAAGTAGGGTGTGTTAACTTGTACAAAGATGCGTGAAGCAATCAATTCGTTAATATTACCATGCAGTCAAGTGGCCAATTCTTAGCACGCAAACGTTTTGAAAGCAATGGGTTAATACTGCACAGAGGATCAACATCATAAAGTACGCAGAGATCTGTTTCAATAGGGTGTTCTATATTTTTTGTTCAAGAGTAGAATGTGCAATTCAAGCTAGTAATCTTGGGAAAACGAGCGACAAAGTGAGTGATGAAACAGAGAGCGCGGACGACAAACGTATCTGCAGATTTGAATTCAAAATCTTGATGAACTTCTAACTTCTTCTACCCTTTTGGGATCAATAAATGTTATCAGTGTACGAGTAACATGAATTTAGCATTATAAGACTTGCTAATATCTCAATACACCGCGGGAGTTGTTTTTCTGTATGTTATTTACTCATACCCACGTGTCGGTAATTGGTTGGAGCAAGTACTCGATTTAAAAACAGCACTTGGTATTTACCTGAAGTAGTGAAACAAGCAACACCTAATTATGATCGTTTTTTACGTTTTGTTAAATTGTATACTTTACGGTTAGTACTTGTTTTTATTATATAACGTACATACACATAGTTAATGAAAGATAGATTAGGATTTAACGTCTACATTTTGAGGGTTGCAATTGAATTAGCACCTATGTATGCATAGAATGCATAGAATGACAGCTTGGCTAGGAAAACATTGTCGATAAACTTTTTTTTTTTTTTTAACGTGTGGAAATCCCCGCGGACCGTCACCCCGTCGGGCGTTACGGCGGGGTGGTGTGTCGGACTCGAACCGACTTAAACCACACGGTGTGACCCTCTCTGCGCCTGTGTATTGGAAGGAGTCCAGGGAGGGGATTTCCTTCTGGACTCCTCCCAGCGCCTGCCCGCACTCTTGCGGGCACCATCTCAAGTTTCGACTCTCTAATTGTTCAACGTCCGGTCACACGCGGACGCCGCCCCCTCGCCGTTGGCCACTACTGCGGACGGACGGGAAACCCGTCCCGCCCATCCGCGACCACTCTTAGGGCGGCATGAGACGCAGGTATGCGCGCCTCCGGCGCCCGGGGCGCCGGCGGCGGATCGGGTCCGAGTGGATGGCATCCTCCCGGGCCTTCTCCGCCACCTCCTTCTGCAAGATTACGTCCTCGCAGAAGGTTGCGACCGCAGTAAAACAACTGTCGCTGCCGGCCATCGATCTTATGACGGCCGGCAGCGAGGAAAGGGACCCGTGCTGCCGCCCTGCCCACTCCGCGAGGACCGGCTGAAGAGCCTCGACGGCGGCGAAGCCAGCGCGTGGGGTCTCCAGCCGGAACGACCATGTCAGCATGGTGGCTCGGCGAGCGGCTTCACGCCACTCGCGCACGTCCTCGGGCGGAGGGCGAAATCCGCTCTCCGCCCGGAAGTCATCCACTCGCCGAACTTCGTACCGAACTTCGTACCGCCTTAGAATATTAATTCCTAATAAAGTATTGTGTTTAGTTATTAACTGATAGTGACAAATCGACAGCAGCGTTATCTAACGGGCCCCGGCCGGCGGTAACGCCACAATCGCTTTGTTCCTGCATATTCAATCTGTAATATCTTCAAAAGTATTAATTTAAATTACATACTGTAAAGGGCCATATTAATCTATATTAAATACACAATGTATTTCAGGTACTTAATTGGATAAGGAATAATACTGTATTGCTTAAAATCACTTCGTAAATAAGTCATTATTTCTCGTAAAAATAAAAAATAAAAAAATGGTTAATGTGGGTTATCCCTAAGAGATAGACATATACCATCGCGGACTTTTTTGTAGACATTTTTAAGATGTACAATACTGTAGTACATTATTTTGATCTATCTCGTAGGGTACAGCCAGCGTTTGCAATGTAAGCGTAAACAATGGGTTTATTTACGACATTAAAATTATTATCTACTATATTATGCATGTATTATACATAAAAACCTTCCTCTTGAATCACTTTATCTATTAAAGAAAATGGCATCAAAATCCGTTGCGTAGTTTTAAAGATTTAAGCATACAAAGAGACAGAGAAAGCGACTTTGTTTTATACTATGTAGTGATACTCTGATTCCTGAACAAGTCTGGAATCATGGAAATTGGATTTCCATGTTTTTCAGACTCAGTTAAGACATATCTTTGCCAAATTAACAATTTTTATTCTAGAACCTGTAAGTACAATTCTTTCTTATTCAAACTTCAACGATTAGTTTTAGATAGCTATTTAAATGTAGATAAAAATAATGATATTCTTATTCATATATATAAAATTATCACATTTTTAAAGCCGTGGTAGCGTGAAGCCTAGTGCATCGAACTTATTTTTTTTTAATAATTTTAAATTACCCTGTATTTTGAATTCAATGTTCGTGTAAACATATTTCACATATTTATCAAGAATAATAGTGCGTGAAGCGGCTGAGCTGGCATCTATGTGGCGCGGTAAATCGATAATCGGTAAATCGTCGTAAATATAGCCTATGTCCTTCCTTAAGGATCAAAGTACCTCCATGAAAAGGCGGTTTAAGCGTGTAATACCACCTCCACGGTTTAGGCGTGTAATACCACAGACAGAATTACTTTCGAATGTACATATGAGTATCAACTACAATTCTGAAATAATCTCATTCTTCGATACTGCATTCTGGTTTTCTTTCACGTGAGTCCTTAACAGTCAAACCAATTTTAAAGAGACTTTTTAACTTGTAGTAAGTTCAACATACACCAATGACCTGAGATGTAACGTGAGCATAAGAATTGATTCTGGATGGGTGTGCGGATTAATCAGAGAGGCAGATTATGGCGTGCGGTACGCTAGCTTCAGAGGGATCCCATATGCCAAGCAACCATTGAAAGAGCTTCGGTTCAAGGTATCAAGACCATTCGTTATTAATCTGTGCTAATCACATTTAGATTAGACGGTAGACGCGTTGAGACGGTAGTGTAATATTTACAGCTACATATATAGTCAATTGTTTTGGACTAATTATTATTGCTAACTGGTCTTTGATTTGTTGTTCTGATTCTGTTGAAGATGTCGCCCCAACTTTTCTGATTTGTTACTGACTTACTTTGCCAGTAACCCTGTGTCCTCTTTTCCCATATGTAAAATTCGCTTTGCCGTAAATGTGGCATGGTAGTAGTGACTTGTAAACCAGTAAAATATTACTTGTCTTTTGGACCAAGAGCCCAGAGCCGCCAGACCTACGTCATTAGTGCAAAGCTGAAATTTTCAGGATTATTAGTACAATGTCTTGTTAAGATGTATGTGTACCCATTAGCTTGAAAGCGGGGCCGTTTCTGAGGTAGCGCGAAGTACAGATGGATAAAAACCTTACTTACCTACGTTATAGGTGCAAAGCTAGTATTTACATATTTTATCAAGAATATTATTTAGAATTAAAATTCATTACTGCCAGACACTTTCCGTGGGCCATTACTTCTGCCAGACGTCTTGAAAGTTGTGAAAAAATTAGGTGAACTACGTTATAGTAGCAAACCTAAGTTTTATACATATTATCTAAGGTAGGTACTATTTTAAGACCCTTTGTATGCGGCCAGACCTATCCGAAGGGCCAATCATCCCCCCAGACACCTTTAAATATTTGTAGTAATTAGGAAGCTGAGGTATATCATCTTTATTATTATTTCAAGAATAGAATTGTAAAATATTAAATGGTTTTTACACGCTTTTTATTAGCTTCACCTGTATGTTTGTTTGTTTGTAACCAACTCCTTTGGGTGCGATTTTGACCCACATTAAACGGCCAGATTTCGTTCAAACTTTGTAGATTTATCGGGGACCGATGACAATACATTAATATGAAATAAAAACTAAAAAAATCTTTAAACAAATTGGTATTTTTCTAAAATATTGGTTTTAAAAAACTAAACAAATAGGCTTATAACCTAAAAATAGAAAATAATTTCAATGTAAAAAGCGTAGGGCGACGTTATTGAAATATTGTCAGAAAGCACCCCACGTTTTGTGTGTGTGGGTCCAAGTGGGCCAAAATTGCACCCAAAGGAGTTGGTTACAAACAAACAAACATACAGGTGAAGCTAATAAAAAGCGTGTAAAAACCATTTAATATTTTAGAATTCTATTCTTGAAATAATACCAAATTTGATATACCTCAGCTTCCTAATTACTACAAATATTTAAAGGTGTCTGGGGGGATGATTGGCCCTTCGGATTGGTCTAGCCGCATACAAAGGGTCTTAAAATAGTACCTATCTTAGATAATATGTATAAAATTTAGGTTTGCTACTATAACGTAGTTTACCTAATTTTTTCACAACTTTCAAGACGTCTGGCAGAAGTAATGGCCTACGGAAAGTGTCTGGCAGTAATGAATTTTAATTTTAAATAATATTCTTGATAAAATATGTAAATACTAGCTTTGCACCTTTAACGTAGGTAAGTAAGGTTTTTTATCCATCTGTACTTCGCGCTACCTCAGAAACGGCCCCGCTTTCAAGCTAATGGGTACACATACATCTTAACAAGACATTGTACTAATAATCCTGAAAATTTCAGCTTTGCACTAATGACGTAGGTCTGGCGGCTCTGGGCTATTGCTCTATTTTAGACACCTTCATTTTGAAGGCAAAACAAATTAATGAGTAGACGTTGAGAAGTATGACGTCAAAAGCACTCATTTTTGGTTTTTGACGTCATGTAATATTACACCGATTGTCGTTACTGCTATGCCTGCAAACACTAATTTGAAAGTCGCATTCGCGATGTTCTTAATATATGTTTCTTTTCAAGAGTATGTGATTCCAGGAACTCCAACCAGTCGAACCTTGGCTCCACCACTTGGATGCAACTGAGGAAGGACCAATTTGTCCTCAGTACGATGCAGTATTCGGATACTTAGTAAAACCACTCAAGGGTATGAGCGAGTCTTGTATATTCGTAAATGTTCACGTGCCTCTAGAAGCCTTGCCGAAGAGGGAGGAATTTGATGAACTTGAGAACAAAACTGATTTTGTACATAATGAAAACGAGAGAGTTGGTTACCCTATCTTTGTCATGATTCATGGCGGTGGCTTCTATGCAGGATCGGGTGATGCCGACCTGTACGGACCAGAGTATTTAGTCAGCAAAGGAGTCATTCTCATTACTTTCAATTACAGGTATCAACTTTATAACTTAATTACGTAAATTCAGGAGAAATATTTCAGACGAGATTATAAAATTAAACATTAGAGGTTACTTGCTGTTTCCTAGAAGGCTACGTGTTACAGAAGTATGGTTATTTCAATAATTCAGATTCACCTCACTCAGCAATCGAAATGATGCAAACATATAGCGGGACTCATCTCTACCCGAAATAAAAAAAAAAAAAAAATTAAATGTATTCTTTATGTTTTCAGACTAAATGTATTTGGATTTCTATCGCTCAATACTTCAAGTATTCCTGGCAACGCTGGTCTACGGGACCAGGTCACGTTGCTGCGATGGGTACAAAGAAATGCGCGTGCCTTTGGCGGAAACCCGCATGATGTAACTCTAGCAGGACAGAGCGCAGGAGCAGTTACTGCACATTTACTAGCTCTATCTAAAGTAACCAGGGGTCTGTTTAAACGGTAGGAATAACTTTTAAAGTTTATTCTTAAAATTGATAAGATCTAAATGAAATGAAACTTTACAGGGTAATTTTGATGAGCGGAACAGCAATACCGACGTTTTACAGTGCCTCACCAGTTTACGCTGCTAGTGTAGCAGCTATATTCCTTAAGAGTTTGGGCGTAAACACTACAGATCCTGACATCATCCATAATGAGCTTATCACCACACCGATAGAGGATATTATAAATGCTTTAAGAGTAACCGTAGATATGACAGGCCTGGTCGCCTTTAGCCCTGTTGTAGAAGCCCAACATCCAGGTGTTACAAGGATGGTGGATGATGAGCCAATCAATCTTATACACCAGGGGAGGGATAAGGAATATCCTATGATAATAGGCTTTACTAACAACGAATGCGAGTTTCTGAGACGACGATTACAGTACGTACAGTTTCTGCATCGGGTAACAAAGAATCCTGCATTGGTTTTGAAGTACTGGATACAGTTTTCAACTCCGCCGAACGTCGCACTTTATTTGGGTGAAAAAGTAATCAACAGATATTCTCATGGGAAATTAAATTATGACGAATTTTTACTATCTTGTACGGAAAATATTTTCCATCATCCAGGTTTCCAGCTGGTCAGATGGAGAGAGAAAGTAAGAGCAGCACCATCATTCTTATATCAGTTCTCGTACGATAGTGATTTCAGTGTCGTGAAGCAGACTATGTTCTTGGACTACAAGGGCAGCGCCCACGTTGATGATTTACCATTTATCTTCCGAGAAAATGCCTTGCTAGGCAACAAATTTACGTTTTCACCTTTTGACAGAGATAACCATATGAAAGATTGGATGACGATGTTCTTCATTAATTTCATGCGATGCAAGTAAGTTGTCTGGTTTTATTATTATACGTATCGTATCAGGGCAGAAACACATATCCATAATAATATTTATAATTCGATAGTAACTCTGTCTGTTTGTTTCAATTAAATTTAGTGTGAAGTTACATTGATTCTTCAGGAAGGGCATAGGCTCCTCCTTATTGGCGCGATAACCGATGTTTTTTTTTAAATAAGACCACTTCTGCATTAGAAATGTATATTCTGTATCACGGGGGACTTTATAAACTTACAAGAAACAGACATAAAGATTTCTATGTATATTATGTATGTATTTACAAAAACATTGTGTTCATATATTCATATCAGTTGTCTAGTACTACACGCACTGCTTAGTTTGGGACTAGATGGCGTTGTGTGTATGATGTCCGAATTATTTATTTTACAACGATTGAGTAACAAAATTCATTAAAATTTGCATAGAAAGTATTTTAGTAAAGTTTTTTTATATGTTATACATTGCGCTTTGTTATAGTAATCCATCATGTGGTGTAAACTGGCCGCCTGCAGAGACACACCTCCTAAACTATCAATTGATCAAAGTGCCCGGTGTGTACATAAATACGCAGCCCACGCCCCAGGAGTGGGACATGATTGAGTTCTACGACAAAATCGATCAAATAGCACGGTGAGAAGGGTGTGGCTTACGTGATATTAGAATAATTACTTAGAGCACCAGTCATGAAAGTAAATGATTAGTGTAATCTCTTCTTCCTAGCCTTATTCCCAATATTATTTTGGGGTCGGCTACTAGTTCAACCGGTTATACCTGAATATCAGTTTCCAAGAAGCGACTGGCATCGGACCTCCGTAACCCTTAGGGAGAACTGAAATTCGAAGATTGAACTAGTTGTCAGTAAATTTAAGGGGACTGACTTCCCAATAACGATTGCCATAGATGTTCATGACAACCGGGACCGACGGCTTTACGTGCTCTCCGAGGCACGGGCGTGCATCACCGCCAAATTTCCAAACACCGGGCTTATATTTAGGATTTTCTTAAGAAAAACCCAAAAACACTTTTTGGCCCGACCCGGGATTAGAACTCGAGATCTCTTGATTAGCAGTCGTATACGCTATCCACTAGACCAACGAGGCAGTTATATTAGATTAGTGTAATCTAATATATAAAATTCTCGTGTCGCGGTGTTTGTTAGTAACTCCTCCGAAACGGCTGGACCAATTTATATGAAATTTTGTGTGCTTATCGGGTGGGTCTGAGAATCGGCCAATATCTATTTATCATTCCCCTAGAACACGAGCGGAGCCGTGGGCATCAGCTAGAATCATTATAAAATTTAAAAAAATACAAATCAATTGAGGAAAGTCGAAAGAATAAGAAAATCATATCAAAAAATAATAATATCAACGTTCCCAACTAATAAAATCGTAGTCCACTTACGATAGAAGTGATATTATGGGGAATTTTTGACCTAGATGTCCGATTACACCTCGTGATATTTATACGTGAATCGTACGAGTACCTACTCTCTCTCTACTCTCTCTCTCTATTTAGTAATGAATTCAACTGTACTATTACTCTCAAAAAAAAATTGCCTATTATTTTCAAATTTACCTAAATTCAGTTTACTTTCATTTTTCAGAAATTCATCGTCGCTGGTTACAACATAATCCAATAGCCAAAATTAAGAACATCTTTTGGTAGTGATACCAACTTGTTTATAGGCAGATATTAGAGCGAATTTATATTGTTTTTATATTATATTTGTTATATTGTTTGTTATTTAAACAAGCTTGCGAAAATAAATCACTTCCTGTATAGAATGCATTTGTACTGAAACTGAAATAACCTATTTTATTACGTTAACCAATCTGGCGATAAACCAATAGACATGGGATTTTCCAAGTAATAAATAAATTTGATTTAAAGTAACTTATAAAAGCAGCTTCTTGTGAAATACACACAGCATGCTTTAGTAGGTAGGAGAGCCACGCTGATTTCAACACGAATCGACCTCACACAAGACCAACGTTAAAACGACAGTAATGATGCTGAATTATCTGAATTCACAATGAGGATGGTGATCCCTACTCTCGGTACTCATGCTTTCCATCAAGCTGATTACAGTCACTTTAATAGGCATAAATAAAACAAAACTAATGTTATTAATTTAAAAGTGGCTCTCTGTATGTTACGATTACACAACTGATCCTCTGCACCGATTTCGTTGAAATCGAATTTGGCAATGAGATTCTTAACTGCGAAAACCTACTTCAAGGCAATAGATTTGCTGTTATTATGTAAGGGAAACAAACGGCAAAAAATAAGGATATGATACGTAATAACCAGAGATCGGAATTGGGTGTGTGAAAATACCTAAAGTTTGCAGCGGGACATAATATGGAGCTGTTACAACCACTTAAGTTAAACCGGGTTTGAATTTTACCGGTTTTGTTTTTTTTTTACATGTTCCTTACCTTTGAAACACCGAACTATAAACATTTACAAGCTACTAATACAGTTCTAAATAAATTTTTGTTTTGTACTTTTCCGGTTAAAATTCGGTCTTTTAGTCCCAATTGTTCTTTGTCGGTCAAACACAGAATTTTATATATCTGCAAAATGCTAATGCGGTTTTAATTTCTTTTTTTGATCTGTATCTTAAGTTAAAAAGTTTTGCTACAGGTTGATGCAAGGAAAACGAACATTTTCGCGTCTTTACATAGTTTTAAAGTCGCCTTGTTTTTTAAATTATTAAACCTGCACTGCATAAAAAAATAAATTATAAACATTTATTTCAATTGCAAGAAAGTTGTGCGTAAACTATTTTCGACATTCAGAGTTCGGAACATGCAATAAATATTAGTTTTTTTCCTAGAAATGATAAATATTGGTTTAACTTAAGTGGTTGTAACAGCTCCATATTATTATTGCAAACTTCTGCAAACTAGGTATTTTCACACACCCAATTCCGATCTCTGGTAATAACCTAGACATTAAAGGGTGTAGATGCGCGTATATGACGTCTAATACAGATTCTAATTATATTTAACTAGCCAATTTATTGTTGTGTATTTTAACCAAGCTGCTATAAGGACCTACCGTGATTAAATAAATTGATATCTTGAGTATTACGATACGATACGATAGTAGTACGAATTTCGACTCAAGTTTCGAAGGATGTAGTCTTTATTTACTACCTACCATGACGTCTCTACTCTTCCTGATGGAAAGCATGAGTAGAATCCACCAAAGTGGAGCCCATCATACTGAGTGCGAACGCAGTCAAGTAATGCGACCCACAAGTTCAAGTAAAAAAAGTATAATATAGTATATTATGTACTCTCAATTATATTGGAATCAACGTGGTCAGTTTATAACTCAGTTTTAGACGTCACACTGAATGGGCAAGGCTCCCACCGGCTTCTTTCGGTATGTCTATTTATCACGTGAGGCTCTAGAGGGGGAGGGGGGGGGGGGTTCTTCACAAAAATCACGAAATATCACAAGGGGGAGGGGGGTATAGTAATTTATCATGTGTATTTATTTTTTCTGCAAATTTTCGAATTTCTTTCATTATTTTTATGTCAATCAACCTGCAACTTTTCTAAAAATATTGTAGGTACTAAAAATACATACAATACAAGTCTTAAACCTCACCATGTATCACCAAGGGGTTGAAAAATGCTAAAAAAAACTTCACGTGATTAATGGACGACCCCTATCGTGAAGAGGTTGTGTTGCCGCCGTATAGTGCGTTGCGGTATTGTTATCAGCAGGCGCTATATGCAATAACACATCACACAATCAATTCAATACTGACTATAATCGGACATCGGACATCTTACACACAACATAATCTAGTCCCAAACTAAGCAGAACTTGTATTATGGGTACTAGACAACTGATATAAATACATTCACATACTTTTTTTTTGTAAATACATACATATTATACATAGAAAAGCACCCAGACTCCGAAACAAATATTTGTGGATCACACAAATATTCGGTCTGACCCGGGTCTCGAACCCGAGACCTCTTGATCAGCTGCAGCAGCCGCATACGCTAACCACTAGACCAACAAGGCAGTCAAAATAATAATGGTGGAGTTAATATAAATTATCGGGAAATTCCACGGGAATATTAACTTTTTAAAATTACAATATAAATATTTTCTGATGCTGCCCGTCTCCGTCCCGTCTTTATTCAGTTGTACGGCTTACTGAGTTCATACCTTGTGAAAAGTAATAGGCTGGTTCATTACCTGTAACAAAAAAGAAAAGTTATATCAATTTTAATTCTTTTCTCCATTGCGCGATAGCAATAAATTATTTAAATAAAAGTAACTTAAAATAATGTATATTTTAACATTAAAGATGTAAAATATGTCTTGTTAGCTGTATTTATTCAGAAAACCCTATTTAGAAAGCTCTTTTTTCCTGACCATCAACCTGCCCAGATTCCAATGGAAGTCGTAAGAGACATTTAAGCGTGTTTAATTTTAAGCTAGTTGCCAAAAACTTTTTGTGTTAATTAGCATGCCGCCAAATACCTCTTTATAGTCGTGATTTACTGACGTTAAAAAGCATATAATAAAACTTAAACAGAAAATTAAACAAAGTCCATAATATTAAGAAAATAATAACACTACATGAAATTTTGTCAAAGACTTCATAGTGCATGTTCATGCAAAGTTTTAAGATCCGCATTTCTCTTTTGTCACGCCACCGTAATTGTCGCGTGACCGCAAGCATGACCCAGATTTAGAAGCTTCAGGCTATATTGTGATCTCATTTAAGTCATAGTCGAATTTGGAGAAAAACAACATGGTTGAAAAAACTCCATTTTTAGTTATAAAATCTAATATAAAAATGATAGACGAAATGATATGCATAGACTATAATAATTTTCGCCAACAGAATTATCACTATTAAAAGAATTAATAACATAATAAGTAGCTGTTTCAAATATACTACAAATTGAATGACATAAAACTAATGCTAGAATGATTTAACTCTGACTTACAATTCAAGTTACGAGATACACACAACAAGATTTAAAGAAAACCTCTTATATGATATTATTAGTAAACCTATCAACCTCCTTATTATCTCTTAAAATAGGGAAAAGGAATTTCCAATGATATTTACAGCCTTTTTTCAAATTAATGTTGCCAACAAAAGCGCACTAACGTTCCTGGCCGCCCTTCCCGATTGTACTTTTATACGTCAAGCCTAAAAGCAAACACTCATTTAGATATGTAGACCACGTCACTCCAGTTATGTTTGCCGATGGGAAAAGTACCTTAGCTGTAATACATTATCGCTTATTCAATAAAACCTACCATTTTACATATGCGTAGAAGTTATGAAGGGATTAGCGTTATCATTTCATTGGTACCTTCATTATTAGATAGGGATTATTGATATAGGTTATTACAAATGTTACTACAAAAGACAGTCTTTTGTAGTGTAAGTGAGTTTAAAAAACATATCTTAAATCTAGGTCTACTAAGAAAATACATCCTTTTAGTTTACCTTTAGTTTAGTTTACCTTTTAGTTTAGTTTTAGTAACCTATATTAGAAATGTATTCCTTTTTTTTTTTTTTTTTTTTAACGTGTGGAAATCCCCGCGGACCGTCACCCCGTCGGGGGTTACGGCGGGGTGGTGTGTCGGACTCGAACCGACTAAAACCACACGGTGTGACCCTCTCTGCGCCTTTGTATTGGAAGGAGTCCAGGGAGGGGATTTCCTTCTGGACTCCAACCGGCGCCTGCCCGCACTGTTGCGGCACCTACTCCAATTTCGACTCTCTATTGGGCAACGCCCGGTCACACGCGGACGCCGCCCCCTCGCGGTTGGCCTCTACTGCGGACGGACGGGAAACCCGTCCCGCCCATCCGCGGCCACTCTCAGGGCGGCATGAGACGCAGGTATGCGCGCCTCCGCCGCCCGGGGCGCCGGCGGCGGATCGGGTCCGATTGGATGGAATCCTCCCGGGCCTTCTCCGCCACCTCCTTCTGCAAGATTACGTCCTCGCAGAAGGTTGCGACCGCGGTAAAACAACTGTCGCTGCCGGCCATCGATCTTATGACGGCCGGCAGCGAGAGATCCCCTCCGATGACTGCAGTGAGGACCCGGCGCTGCGCCGCCCAAGCGGGGCAGACCGCCAGCGTGTGCTGGGCCGTGTCCTCACTGCAGTCGCAGTGGTGGCAGGCGGGACTCGGTTCCCTCCTAGCGACCGAGTGCAGGTACTTTCCGAAGCAACCGTGCCCGGAAAGTACCTGCGTCAGCCGGAAGGAAAGGGTCCCGTGCTGCCGCCCTGCCCACTCCTCGAGGACCGGCTGAAGAGCCTCCACGGCGGCGAAGCCAGCGCGTGGGGTCTCCAGCCAGAGCGACCATCTCAGCGTGGTGGCTCGGCGAGCGGCTTCGCGCCACTCGCGCACGTCCTCGGGCGGAGGGCGAAATCCGCTCTCCGCCCGGAAGTCAGCCACTCGCCGATAAACTTCGGCGAGCACCTCCGCCTCCAAATCCCACGGGGGTGTTCCGGCCAAGGCACACGCCGCCTCTGTGGACACCGTGCGGTATCCACGTATGGCTCTGACCGCCAGTATCCGCTGGGGGCGCCAGAGGCGCGCTCTGTTCTGGGCGGACAGAGCCGCCGCCCACACCGGTGCACCGTAAATTGACATTGATGACATTATTTCACGTAAGTAGATAAGCCACATATTAAAAGATAGAGACAAAGATTAAATAAAGTAATTATAGGCACGCACCATTTTAGTATATAAGCGCTATTGTTAATTAAATTAAATATACTACCATATACTACCATAGACTATCACACCACCTTGAGTCTCACATTATACTCCTCGCCAAATAATGGCAAACTGGTGACCCCGACAATGAACAAGGAACCGGACGTGATAGTCTATGATCGTATATTGTAGTATTTAACCATTATACTCCTTACCACAACCGCGGCAAACTGGTGACCCCGACAATGAACAAGGAACCCGACAAACGAACGAAGAAGATGAACAAGGACATGGCAAATGCATAAAGGACCCGAAAAAAAGAATAAACCGACATGGCGACAAAAAGAAGAAAGAACCGGAAAATTGAACAAGGACCCGACAACTGAGCAATGAAGAAACTGACAACTGAACAATAAAGATACCGAAAATTTTACAATGAAGAAACTAATCGTGCCTTCTGAAAAATATTAAATAGTAACCTAGTATGGTACTATTGCATAAAGGACCAGCCACGTTTATGGTTCATGCAGTGAGGCTATCGTCGCTCTCCGAAAACAGAAATGATCGTTATTCAAGTCTCAGCCAGCCAGCAGCCTCGGCCTCAACAGGGAGACCACACACAGGACGCGATCGCTCCAACCTGGTTACCCCTTCGGCCTCATCAGCGCCCCGACTCACTGGGGACTTCACCGCAGCACCGCACACCGCTTGCGATTCCGACGCACAGGAATCAGCGGACTTCAGCCCCGACTCACTGGGGACTGGCGGCTAACAGTTCCGACTCACAGGAACTTGCGGCTTCGTGCCTTAATTGCACAGTACTCGAAATGAATTGCTGACGCTTTATCACGAATAATAGGAGTAATCTCTATGCCTTCAACGCTAGATTACGACGAGAATTGTCGTGCGCAGCAGAATAATTCAGAATTAAAGAAGGCCTGGACAGGTGTTTGAGCAAAATAAAGACGTATTACGATGATTTCAGATCGCAGCTAAAGCATGATATCACTCGAATACTGTCGTTACCCAGGAGAGAACGTTCAGATTGTTAAAATGCTGTTTACATAAATCTACACGTATTGATCGAGTAAGATTATCGGTATGTAATTCACTAAGCGATACTATAATGATTTTGCTGAGTATGTTAACCTTGAAATATTATAATTAATGTGATTATCGTTTACTTCGTAAAAAGTGCTGACAAGTGAAGGTCGCAACTCTCGGTCATATGTTTGTTTTGTATTAATTTGTATTAATATGATTGTTATTGGCATAGTTTATATTCACTATCTAGGAACTACCCCGTGATGTTAAGATTGTTAGGACATAGGTTATGTTTATTATTGTAAACTGTTAATTTAAAATGAAGATTGTCTGAATTAACTACCGTAAATTTTTGAAAGTATGTATTTACTAAGATTTGTTATAATAATTATCCTTTTTAAAAGGGGGGACCTGTGTAGCCACAAGACATTTGACATTATTTCACGTAAGTAGATAAGCCACATATTAAAAGATAGAGACAAAGATTAAATAAAGTAATTATAGGCACGCACCATTTTAGTATATAAGCGCTATTGTTAATTAAATTAAATATACTACCATATACTACCATAGACTATCACACCACCTTGAGTCTCACATTATACTCCTCGCCAAATAATGGCAAACTGGTGACCCCGACAATGAACAAGGAACCGGACGTGATAGTCTATGATCGTATATTGTAGTATTTAACCATTATACTCCTTACCACAACCGCGGCAAAGTGCCATGGACCGGACAACCCGTGTACAGCCGCCTAGTGGGGACACTGGCCCCGCCCAAATTGGGCAGAAGTCGCCCTAGGGCGGAGGCAGTGCCCACCAACTTAGGGCCAAGCTGTCGGAAGTGCTCGTCGAAGAGCCACCTACCGTCGAGGACCAGACCCAGGTACCTCATCTGGGCCCGGACCGGTACGAGGACCGAGTTGACCTCGATCGAGGCGCCGGCGGGTGGACCGCGACGGGGCCCATGAAATAATAGGGCCTCCGTCTTGTCCAGGGCCACCCGCAGACCCAGCGCCTCGATGCGCCCGACCACCCGGGAGACTCCCGTGGTGGCCAGGCGCGCCGCCTCCTCAAAGTTTGCCCCCCGGGCCGTGACCAGGGTGTCGTCTGCGTAACAGATTACACCCAGCCCGGGGGGGAGACGCCCTCGTAGGGCCCAGTCGTATCCCATGTTCCACAGGAGTGGTCCTAGGACAGACCCCTGTGGAACACCGCACGACATGGCCCTGCGTCTCAAGGCGCCACCTCGGTCCTCGTACTCGACGGTACGCTCCTCTCGGTAGTCTGCCACCAGCCGCCTCAGGTACCCTGGCACTCCGTGGTATTGGAGTGCGGCCCTGATGCAGCCGAATGGCAGACTATTGAAGGCGTTGGCGATGTCCAATGACACCGCCAACAGCACTCCACCGCCTCTCACCGCCTCTTCGGTCACGGCCCTCAGGCGCAGGATCGCGTCGACCGTCGAACGCCCTTCTCGGAAGCCGAATTGGGCGTCCGACAGGTCGGGCCCCACCTCGCTGAGGTGCCGGACGATGCGGACAGAGAGAACCCTCTCAAACAACTTGCCCGCCTCGTCCAGCAACACGATGGGCCTGTAGGCCGCGACCGAATCGGCAGGCCGTCCATGTTTCTGGATCAATACCAGCTTCCCGCACTTCCAACGCTCAGGGAAGCGTCCGGACGCCAGGCTAGCGTCCAACACTCCCCTGAGGTGGTCCGACATGTAGTCGAGGGCACGGGCCATCACTCGGGCTGGAACCCCGTCCGGCCCGGGGGCGGTGTTCTTGGACCGAATCCGTAGAACAGCCGCCCCTACCTCCGATTCCCTGACAGGCGGCACATCACCCACGCTGTCCCGACGACGACCACGACGGGCCATCGACGGGGGTGTGTGCTCCGCCTGCTGCGGGAATAGGCCCTCGACCACTTCCTGCAGGAAGCTGGGCTGGAGAGTCTCCGTAAGGGGGGGGCCCTGTGTGCGGAGCTTTTGTCGCACCGCACGGTAAGGCCGACCCCAGGGGTCACGCTCGAGACTCTCCAGCATCTCCACTCTGGACGCGTCTTTGGCGCGGCAGATGGCCAGCCTCAGAGTTTCCCGAGCTGCTCGGTACTCCTCGTGAAGCCGGTCCACCTCCTCACCGCCTCCGCGGTGACGTCGCCGACTCCGGGTGTAGGACCTCCGGGCACGTACGCAGGCCGCACGGAGGTCCGCCAACTCCTGGGACCACCAGTAGACCTCCTTCCGAGGAGGCCGACGGCCACGAACGCGGGGCATGGCCGCATCGCAGATGAGCGTTAACGCATCGGCGAAGCGACCAGCCCCCGCGTCGACCTCCTCGGTCGGGGCCTGCGGAGACAGCCAAGAGCAAACAATGGCCGCCTCCTCTAGTAGGTCCCTGTCCAGCTTGGCGACAGCCCACCGCGGAAAACGGGAGGGACGCCGCGCCGCGTGACCCCTACTGGCGTCCTGGGACCGGGAGAGCTCGAATCGGATATAAAGGTGATCCGAGAGCGTCTCGACCTCATCCAGGACACTCCAGTTCCTTACTCGTGCGGCGACTGCAGGGGTAGCGAACGAAAGGTCCACTATCGACCCCCCCTGCTGTCGCACGCACGTGTTGGTGGCGCCTCTGTTCAGCAAACAGAGGCCCACCGACGCCGCCCACTCCTCGACGGCTTCGCCCCTGGCGTCCGTCGCCGGGGAACCCCACGCAATGGACTTTGCATTGAAGTCCCCCAGCACGAGGACGTGCCCAGACCCCAATCGCCGTATCGAGGTCTCCAGGTTGTTGAGGAAGACCTCGAAGTCGCTCAGACTCCGGTTGGGGGAGAAATATACACCATAAATGGTGTTTCCCCCCCATTCGACGGCAACATATCCAGTACCCTTGTCTCTTAGCGACAAGGGCGGGGAATGAGCCGCCGTGGAGATGACGACTGCCACGGAGCCGTCCCAGTCGCCCACCCAATTTGGACGGGGAGGGACGAAATAGGGCTCCGCGACTACGGCAACACCTATCGACCACTGCGCCATGGTTTGCAGGAGGAGATCCTGCGCCGCGGCACAGTGGTTGAGGTTCGTCTGGACCAGGAGGTTGGAGACTTGATCCATTACTGGATCGTCTCTACAACCCCCTCCATGGGCGACGACGTCGTCGCCTGATTGACGTCGGAGGCAGCCTGGGTCGCCGGGCTAGCCTCCGGCGTCTGCCGAGAAGCGCGGGGAGGCTTGCAGCCCCCCTGCCCCATCTGGTGATTGGCGGGCTTATTACCCGCCGCACACATCGGGCAGTGAGGGGCGGCAGAGCACTCTGCCGCCTTGTGCCCGGGTCGACCGCAGCGGAAACAGAGTTCGCTGCAGTCGAAGCAACTCTCGCACTTGGTGCGAGTGTGTCCCGCGACTAGGCACTTGAAGCACCTCATCGGCCTCGCGGCCAGAACCGTGATTCTGGCATTGACAAAGCCGATGAGCATGCTCCCGGCGTCGGCCAAAACTTTGGCCGCCGCCACGGGACAGCTCACCCACACCGAGCCGAGGCCTCCCGGGCCCGGCCGGACGATGCCGACTCGGATGGTGCCCGCGGTGCAGCCAGTCTTCTCCATGACTGCATCGCGGACATCCTCCGACGTGATGGAGTCGTCCAGACCCGATATGCGCAGTTCCGCGCATTTGGTGGGCCTGGCGACTTTGACACCGTCCTGGGCGGCAAACACCTCCCGCAGCCTCTCGGCGAAAGTGTCGGCCGTCTTGGCGCCCTCAGCCCCCGGGAACTCGAATACTCGAGCTCCCGTCTGGGCGCGGCGCAGCCTCATCCCCGCGGCCCCGAACTCAGCGGCGAGCCCGGGACGGGCCCCTTTAAACAGGGCCGCGTACGTGAGCCCGCCACTGGCCGCCTCCGGCGATACGGTCACCACGACAGCCGCGGTCTTGGGCGGCTGCAGCTTCCGCGGCCTCTTTTTAGAGGCCGCTGCCGCCACCGGCGGCGACTGCGAGGCTTGGGCTGCGCCTTGGGCGGCCTTCCTCGCCCGCTTTCGCTGCCGCTGCCCCCGCCTCTTCGAGAAATGTATTCCTATTCTATCCTAATCTGCAGGTATTCAAAATTATATGTTATGATATACTAAATCTAACAATGGATACATGAAAATAATAAAACATATTTGTAAATCGATTTACTGTTGTTCTTAAACTTTTTTTTTTTTTTTGATATTAAAAAAATATATATTCAGAACAGGTTTCTTCACACAGATTTTCATGCTAATTTTGAAACTTTCGCGTCATATACAATTATTACATTATTATTACAGTAATTAACGCAATTACGTAGGTATTACGCACCTTTTAAAATCTCGATGTTTCGAACAAGTGGCCCTGACGGTGGTTACAGGTTGACTGGCTTAAATCCCATTTTTTTTCTCCCTAATTATGAAATCTTAAAACGGCCGATACGACAGTTTTATCTCCACCATCGATCATGAGCATGTATGGCTGCTATATTACAATTATTTATGTTCAACAACCGTTACAAGCGACATGATGTTGTAAGGAATAAGCATTATCGTGTAAAAATTTTTTTTTCTTTGCTTGATGTAAAGTATGACCAGAATCCTTAATGTGGGTTCAGATAATGCAGCATGGTGACCCACACTATGGCGGCCTAGTGAGATATTCTGCACGACCGGTCGAGTCGGGCCATTCGTACTGAAATCAGCAAAGCTTTCCTACCTTGAAGATGTTAAGTACATATATCAAATCGATACAGTAAATTTTTTGTAGGTGTTGTTTATTTAGGCCCATTTCCCTTCTGGTATTTTTCTAACTTATTTCTACACTAGTTTTTGTATGCGGCTCCGCTCGTTTGAATATAGGTTATCTAAAGAGTAGCTTATGTCTTTTCTTAAGAATAAAAACATCGCCAAGCTAAATTTCATCGATAACAGTGTATCGGTTTAACAATGAAAGTGTGACACACAGACAGTTCCTTCCGAATTTATAATATTAGCAAAGCTTAGGTGCCATAGTTACGTTACGACTGGACTTTCCTACGGTAGCCAGTGCGAGTTTGCAGGCGTTTGGCTGTTCGTGTGGTTGAGCAATTGCCTTCATTTCGCATTTCATACATACACATACTTTCGAACTAACCTTCTAAGTAAGAGCCTATATCAATAATTTCAAAGCCTACGAGTATCTAAAGCTTTAGTAAAAAAAATGAGAATGTGTCCTGTTGTTTTGGCTACCTCTTTTAGGATATTTAAGTAAGTAAGAGTATTTGGAGGATAAAATATTTGTGAAGTTGTTCGGCGAAAATAAATATTAAGCAGAGCTTTTGTTATCAATGAGTGGATGATAGCGTTAGATAATATTATATTGTGATAAGCCAGGTGAGCTTGGTACAGGTGATGACGAAATACATTCATTGCGCTTTTTTATATTTAAACCTACCAAAGTAAATCTACTTTGCCTGATGAAGAGTAGAATCCAGGAGTAGGGGTCACCATTCATGGGGTGACCCCCACTCCCCAGTGGCCTGGTCAGATGTTTCTGCATCTAGGAGAATGATGCAGAATGATTGGGATAATTATATTGCACCATGGCCGAGTGGCGATAGATTATAAATATCGTATCGAGTATCACCCCGTCTTTATCCTGTGGCTGTAGTAAGAAGCATCTAAGGGAGCAAACCTTTTTTTTTACGGGAACTATAAAGTGAATAAATTAAGGATGTCTTAATTAAATTAGGTTAAAGTAAAGTATAGTAGGCCAAAACCTCCTTTCTAAGGAGAGGCCTATGTCCAGCAGTGGACTGTTAAAGGCTGTTGATGATGATGATGATGATGAAAGTAAAGAAAATGTAAAAAAATGTACAGCATTAGAATATTTATTGAATGAATTCCTAATTCAATTTGCAGAAATTTGCATCAGTTCCGCTCAACCCTATGTTTTGCTCCTGAGATATAACCTATTCTATTAAACAGTTTATCGATCTATGGTGGTAAGTGTATGTGTACTCGTCTGTACACACATTGTTGCGTTTCCAGATCGATCGAATCCCACATTTGGGCAGCAACCACTGCGTAGGTTGCTCTTTGGTGACAATACCACAAGACACGATACGGTGAGTACATTTTAAAACTGTTGATACTAATTGTGTTAACGACTGTATTCAATGGTGGTACGTGCGAGACCTATGTCATATTTAAGTTGGCTTGACCTACACTAGTTATCAGTCGCTCCTATATGTGAATGAGAAGTACAAATGAAAGTTAATTTTGATTAATAAATATAAATCCCTATTTCATTTGGTCACGGCATCACGCTGCACGCATGAATGACTGGACCAATTTCAACAATACTTTTAGTGTTTGATGGGTCATTTATTGAAGGGGGGCTATTAAATATCACGCTATAGAAAAAATAGCTATGTGTCAACAAGACGTTTATTGGTTTTATGAGACGAAGGCGAAGTATAGTGGGTTTATAAGTTGCATATAAAAAAGTGAGTATAGGATGAGTTGTGCAATGTAGATTCTATTTGAATGGAAGCACGTTCATTCTTAAACCTTTACCTGTTGTAAAGGTTTACCGCATTAAAAAACGTGAAATGATATTTTATCGCTATACCCATAGATAGGTATATGTTCAAATGTGCTCGAGCTGGAGAGAGTTGAGGTTCCTTGTATGAGACATCTGATTTCATATTTGTCTGTTTCTGAATCGATATTTATTGCAATGGTATATAACCCATTTGAAAAATTATTTCATTAAACTGGTTTCACAAGATACACATAATATATTTAATAACTTTCACGAGGTACAAACTTCGTTATCAATTTTAATTAATAAAGTGTGTTTAAGTATATATTCCATGCATGTACAATGTTTAAATAAAATTATTATTTTATTATACTCATTGGGTATTACAATTTCATCAAACAAAATAATAAAATTATAAAACAATGATATCACTTTTTACATTAATTTAAAATTGAGAATAGAATTTGGTTATAAAATAATAATATAAATTGGATTTAAAAAAAGTATGTCTTTAATAAATTATATTATTTACTTCCAGGAATGTCTATAAAACAATTAGAAATTTAAATAATGTGGTGGCAGAAAAAAATATGGCTAGCAGTAATGCTTGCAGTGATAGCATCTGCCTTATCATTTGCAAATCCAGTTAACGATCAGTCACCTGAAGGCCCATCACCTGAAGGCCCATCACCTGAAGGCCCATCACCTGAAGACCCATCACCTGAAGACCCATCACCTGAAGACCCATCACCTGAAGACCCATCACCTGAAGACCCATCACCTGAAGACCCACCACCTGAAGACCCATCACCTGAAGACCCATCACCTGGAGAACCATTACCTGAAGAACCGTCACCTGAAGGCTCATCACCTGACGAAGATGATGCCTCAACTACAACAACAGAGCCAGAATCTGATAACATTGACGAAGACTTGATTGTGCAAACAAATTCTGGATATGTAAAGGGGTACCAATGGCAGGAGAATGAGAATATAATCGGCTATTACGATATTCCATATGGGATTTTTAATAATCCATTTCAGGTATGTAGTCTCGATATTTTTTTATCGATTTTAAAAAAACAAGTTGTGTTTATTGTGTTTCATATAGAACTTTGAATAAAATCACTCTTATAACATAAAATAGAGATGTTTAGACTTTGACCTCAATAATATGAGATGACATTTATCAGAAATCCTCTCTTTTAGGCAGCAATAGCAGCAGAAAAATGGGAAAATATACATGATGTTCAAGAACACCAAAAACGTTGTCCACAA
The DNA here is from genome assembly GCA_932526445.1 of Phragmatobia fuliginosa. Classification (NCBI taxonomy): domain Eukaryota; kingdom Metazoa; phylum Arthropoda; class Insecta; order Lepidoptera; family Erebidae; genus Phragmatobia; species Phragmatobia fuliginosa. Next base: position 19,478,244 of record OW052074.1, read on the forward strand.
TTAGAAAATGATAAACCCGTTGGAGATATGGATTGCCTCACTTTAAGCATATTTAAGCCACTAAACGCTCTTAACGCAAGTGTTCTGTTTCACATTCACGCCGAAAATTTTGATTCCGGTAGCGGCAATCCATACATATACGGGCCAGATTATCTAGTTACTAATCAAATTATTTTAGTTCTGCCGAATTATAGGCTCGGGCCTCTTGGCTTTCTTTGTACACTAAATGAAACAGCGCCTGGAAATATGGCTTTAAAAGATTTGAGCTTAGCGTTAAACTGGACTCGTGATAATATTGAACTTTTTGGTGGGAACCCAAATAACATAGCTGTAAGTGGTGACGGAAGATCTGGAGCGTTAGCTGGATTACTCAGCTTATTTCCGATGTCTAGAGTAAATATAAAGAAAGTTATCACAGAAAGTGGTTCATTTCTTGCCTATTGGTCCTTGGACAGGGATCCGACTGCAACAGCTGCAAAATTCTTGGAAAAAATAAACGAAATCAGTGAGGAATCCGTAACAAATTTTTCATCAGATAATCTCATCATGGGAACAATTTTGCCGGCTGCCAAGGGTATAGAATTTCGACCTTGTGTAGAAGAAACCACTGGTGAAAATCCTTTTATGATAACGACTCCGTTCGCCATGTTATCGAACAATGATATTGAAATTTCTTTTCTAATGGGTTCTGCGATGTACGCCGGTGCTCATCAGGCAATAGATCAAACACAGATTAATATAGACAAATTTAACGAAGACTCTACGAATTTGCTACCAAACGATTTACAATTTTCTGGTTCAGCTATAAGACAGGAAACAGGAGACAATGTTAAAAAGCAATATTTCGGTGATGAAGCTATCCAGCTAAGCGATCGGCACAACTTATCGCTTTACTTTACAGATGTCGAATACTTGGGCCCAGCGATCCGTTCTGCGAGACGTCTGGTAGCAGCAGGTGCAAATGTATTTTTTTATGAATTCGCATTTGCTGGACAGTTAAACAGGGAGCTGGAATTGATTAGTCATCCAGTCGACGGCGCCGTGAGAGGAGACATCATCGGATACCTATTCACTCAAGGTGGAATTACTTGTAAAGAAGAACTTGTTGACGAATGCCGAATTGTGGGAACATTGACCGAAATGCTTACAAATTTTTTGAACTCGGGGTAAGGATTTGGCACGTTTTATTTTATAGAAAAACATACTATTTTTACAGTCAGATGTCATAGTGACATACGAATCTTATGAGCAAGTCTTATCAGTGCTATTTCAAAAATTATTTGATGTTTAAACCAGTAGTTACAACATTATCCCTACTCCCTCCTAATATTTTAATGCGAAAGTAACTCTGTCTGTCTGTCTGTTACGCTTTCACGCCTAAACCACTGAACCCATTTTGATGAATTTTGGTATAGATATACATGGAACCTTGGGAAAGGACATAGGCTACTTTTTATTGCGGTATACGATATACACGCGGGCGGATCCGCGGGCAAACGCTAGTATTCTATACTGCTGAATCATAGTACATTTCGGGAAATTCGTTGATGTTAAAAATTTTTTTATATGTTTGTGTAGACATTGACCGTGATTTTGTTGGTAACATCACTAAATTAACCTACACTAAAAAGTTGTTGTTGGAACTTTGTTTTAAATTAAAGAAAATAGACAAATAGAAACTTATTTCCTTAAAAGAAGCACATTGCATCTATATTAGAGGTAGTAGAGCCACGCTGATTTCAGCTCGAATGGGCCGGCTCGACCCGGCTAGTACTACCCTCACACAGAAGACCATCCTAATAATGACAGTATTCTTGCTGTCGTATTTCGTTGGTGAGTGTGAGACCGGAGGCCCAATCATTCTGCATCATTCTCCCGCCCTTCGAAGGCCGGGAGAATGATGCAGAATAATCTAACCAGGCTGCCATGGTAAGGGTCACCATGCTACATTGCCTACCCTCACGATAAGCATGGTGGCCCCTACTCCTGGATTCTACTCATGCTTTCCATCAGGCAGAGTGGAGTCACTTTGGCAGGCTGAAATATAAAAAAAAAAAAAAAAAAAAAAATTTATTATTTTTTGCCATTCTAATGATAATGTTTACTATGACTCAAACTTGATAATTTTTTGAGTGCAATTAGCACTTCTGTGAACAGTAATACAGATCAGTGTAAAACGTTTAATGGAATTAGTAATGTACTACCAAGTTTGAAGTGAATAAGTTTATTTGAGTTGCTTAACTCAGTATTACTTCAGAGAAGATAGACCTTAAAGCTATTAAGGTCTTTCCTCTGTTGAGAGAAAGTTGTTATGGTTAATTGTTGACGCTATTCTTGTCTCCATCTTATAACTCCAAAGTTCAGCACGTGTTGTCCCGTAAAGGATGGGAGAAGGCGGGACCGGTTGTTAAAGCCATTCAGAACACTCTCCATGGTAGGAAAGGCGATAGGCGCCATAGAGGCGATGTCTGTTTGAAACTGCAGAGGCTCAAGGAACTCTCAAATAGAAACCAAAATTCTTATTTTTCAGATCACCATCAACTGACACTATTACGTGGAACAGATTAGGAGACGTAGAAGAGTTACAAGAAGAATGGCTCCTGATCGACACCAATACAATCATGCGAAGGGGTCTTCACACGGATCGCTTGTCTCTTTGGACGGGGATCTATCAGAACCACTTCATCGAGACGAACAGCAGTCGCAATATATCACCATTGGCTTATATGATCATTGTATTTCAATGTTTATTCTTTTTAACTTTCTGCACTACTGTCTCTCATATCGTCTAAAGTCAGCCTAAAGTCAGATTTTGATTTTCAATTGCTTTCTTATTTATTTGTTACTATTTATTTTAGTATGTACTTTATTAGTGTGAATACTATATTTCAATAAAATTATGAATTATAAAAGCACTGTTGAAATTTCATTGTCAATTTTGTGAGACACATAATTATGTAAATTATATTTTATAGGCTTTAGAGGATTGTGTTTACCTATTTTTCGCGACATTTTTGTTTTTTAACTGTAGCTACCTATAAATATGTATAAATGAATAGGTATTGGTTTCTAAGTGTGTATATGCCTCGGTTATTTATCAATCAACATTATGCAATTGTTTTTAAAAGTTGGTATACTATAAGAATTTCTTTTGTACCTTAGAAAAAGAAGACAACGTACACTTAGAATGCATTGCGTACATACCAAACGCCAGTGTGTCATATGTACATACATATTCATATGTATAAGTGTATCTGCTTCAGAGGATACTAAAAGAATAACTAGATTGTTTGTCTAATTCTAACAGTTAGACTAAATACTTCATCATTATATCTTTATGAATGTCATTTAGTTACAACGCTGTTACGTAGTCTTCGAGTTGAACCGCTACAAGCTAGGGCCTGGCTGATGGTTCGCGGGGCGCGTGATGCGTTCGGCCATGCACGACAGCATCTATGCACGCACTTGATATCTACAGATTTATCTGTTTTAGATTTAATTGATACAAGATACAATGAAAATAAAATATATACCTACTTTCATGTTTGTGTTTCAGTTCATTGTATGTGTTTTAGTTTATATCTTAGATAAATAGAGTGCAATGCACAATTTAGTAATGAAGTAAAATAATTTTAATCTACAAATGAATATGATAATTAATAATATTATAAACGTTATATTCTTAAATAATTTTTATCTTTGAAAAATATAAGTAGAAATTTTAAAATAACGATGAGCTTCGCCAGATTTCAATTGCTTTAAATATTTGACAAGTAATTTCTTATCATTTTTTTTTGTGACGCAGAATCGGTCATTATTCATTAGTGGCAAAAATGACAGGTGCAGCCATGTTTTTACGTCAATTACTGCCGGTGGACAGCGACGCACTAACTAATTGATTGAGCATGCCCCCGCCCGCGTCCCGCTGACCATCAAAAGGGTCAACGGCGATTTCTTTATAGTAATCACATTTATCTATAATAAATACGCATACGTTTACTTGAAATATAAAAAATAACTTAGTGTTATTTTAGAAATTCATCTCATCAACAGCCCATAATGTCTGCTCATAATACTGGTGGGCTCGGGTCTTCTCTCAGCAGAAGGTTAAGGCCATGTGCGTGAAGCTGACCGAGTGCGGGTTGGGGACCGGAAAGACACCTTGTGGCTACGTATTCTTGCCGTTGGATATTTTGAAGGCAACCAACAAAGCCTCACGACTGTTATCCTATAATAACAACTGGGACTCACTGCTTAACGTGACCTCCGAATCACAGAAACGCTCATAACATATCATGCCACAAACGATCACCCATCTAGGTACTGACCGCGCCGTCGTTGCTTAACCTCGGTGATTGATTCTAATCATCTAAGGTCAATCAGCTATATGAGCGCTTTACAAATTGGTAATGATTTTAATAATGACACACAAATAGACACGTCTAGTCTAGGCACATATAAATATCAGCTAGTCCTAACAGACGTACATTTGTTTTTGAATTCCGCTATACAAACACACATACACACTTACCTCGATCCGCTAATGTTATGATAGTAATAACGTAAACAATATCCACACACTAGTCAATGTGACGACAGACTGGAGTCAACCATGAAGCTAATTACAGTGCTTGTTGTGAGTAGTTTGTGGGGGGTTATGGGAAGGCGACCGATGATGATTAAACCGCACCGGGACGTATCCACCACGCAGGGGACAGTCAGAGGGTACCTCACCCCAACCCATGCCGCCTACTTCGGCATACCTTACGCTCGCTCACCCACGCGGACGGACCGCTTTAAGGTCAGATCTTTGTTAATGGATTAATCTCATCTATTGTTATGTAAAGTGGTTTAAATTAGGTTTTTCAAAGTAGTTGGTATCGAAAATTCGAATTAAAATTCTCTCGATTTGCTTGAAGCTGGAAACAAGCCTATTATATTAAAAATCTATTTTTAAAATAATGCGCTGTATTTGTTACCTTTTACCGCCAAACCATTTATAAAGGGGGTGGGGAGCTGGAAACTGGAACTTTGAGGTGGTTTGGCGGAATAAATAGTCTGTTTATGGTAAAATATATAGCAACAGGTATAAACCTACGGTATGTGTGGAGTGGACACTGAGTACAGTATTAAAGCTACTATTGAATTACTTACAATTTAAAACTGCTTAGTATTAAATAAATTAAAGTTATTTAATACACAAATTTTGTCAGAGAGATCAAGAATTTCTGATACCAGCCAGTATGAGTTATCAACTGAGCTGTTACTTACGGTTCTCAATCCATTCGTGTAAGCAATATCCATCCATCCAATAGTCTTGTATGTATTAGGTGGGACTAAAACGATTCTGACTACCTCTTCAGGGATATAACTACGTCTATATGTAGGTTTAATGACTGAGGTGTGTGTGTAAATTTATAGACAGGTCAGTCGTTACTGGCTCTGTCAATACGTGTACAACAGTATGGTATAGTTTCATTTAAGTAATGAGCTTTACCAACCTAGTTGTTAAAAAATACTACGGTATTTAATGCCCAATTTTATTTGTCTACATTGTCTATGATTATTAATCTAATCACATGAATAGTATACGATGTTCAGTGTATCAGTGTATTATATATAAATATATATTTTATCCAGCCAGCCAGGGGGGCCAAGCCAAGTTGCAAACATTTTTCGTTTTCTATTCTATTTATCTTGTTTCATTGGCCAATATTTTGTTTTGATCACGTGACTAAATGACATTAGCCAATGAAACTAGAGAATAGAGAAATATAATTGAGAATAGAAAACGAAAAACGTTTGCAACTAGGCTAGGGGGACTGGTATTGTTAAGTTTAGGTGTTGACAATCGCTGAACAATCATGTCTAAATTTTATTTTGAGAAAGCGTTATACTTTCAAAGAAGTCGTGATATGATTTCAAAGTTTAGCGTTTTGTGAGAAAACTCAGATTAATTCAAGATATAGGCAACCGTTCAAGGGGCCTAGTGTGAGTTTATTTTATATAAAAGGCTCTCGACGGTGACCACGTTCGTCGTTGCGATTGGCCCGCATTGAACTCTTTATTAAATATTTCACGAAACTTCACGAAATATTTCCTACTTCTGCTAAAATCCTTGGAGTTTACCTATTTCATTCAGACAACTGCTGCAGGCGCCGGAACCACCCCCAATATGGGACGGTATCTTCGAAGCGAGCCACAAGGTCAAGTGTCCCCAACCAGGCGAGGATGGCGACGAGAACTGTCTGGTCATCAACATCTTCGCACCAAGACATGTTGATCCCCTGCCCGTCTATGTGCTCATACATGATGGGGATTTCACCACTGGGTATGTAATGTTCATGAAAAGCAAAACTACTCCGTTTTACTAGCAACTATAGGGCGAATAGTATATTTATTTAGTGTCATAGAGTAACATGGTATGGAGTAGCCACATGCAGGCGTCCCTCTCTTTCAAAGTATAAGCCCAAATGGGCATATATACTGTTATGATACAGTGTAAAATTTATATTTTTTTGTTTTATTTGTTCATTGTGAGTTCATGGCACCTGTCCGTGTGTATAATACATTATTATGTGTTAGGGTAATATAACTTCTTCCAGTCTGACTCATCTATTGCCTAGTGGCTACTTACTACTAAGGCAGCCATTATCAACTAAAGTTATAAAGTAGCGTAAAAATTCGAAGATATTTTAATGCTATGCCTACTTATTTGTATTTACTTACATTGAAATTTAAAATAGTAATGGCAGTGTCCGACGAATAGTCTTAGGTCTTTGGAACAATTTAATATTTTTATTTATTTCTTTTGTTGGGGTCTCCTGTTAGGCAATTAGAAGCCTGTGTTAGGTATTAAATCATTATAGTGCTTTCTTTTAAGACAGCTCCTGCACTAAGTGTCGATTCTTTTTCGCGAGGGACCTAACAAACATACACAAAGAACCCCCAGACTCAGAACAACAATTTGTAGTTCACACAAAGTGTAGACCCACAATTAGGAGCGGCAAGGTGACCTTTCAAATCACTACACCATTATTTTAGAAATTTGTTTGTGTCTGTTTAGATACGTAAATCATCGATTTTAAATATTCAACGATTTGGTACAATTAAACTAAAGTACAAAGAAATTTCCTTAAACTCGTTAAAAAACTTGTATTCAAATAAAATCAGTTGAACTGGCAGACGACAAAAAAACTTAGGAAGAATAAAGGCTGAGACGATAAGTTTACGAACAAGTTCATTCTTGAAATTAAACTTTCTGGTAAGTTGTACTATCAAATGAACTTAAAACTTTTACCTGACACGTTTCGCTTTATAGCAATATCAAACTTCAAACTTGAAGTAATCAGTTACCTTTATAATGAGAGAAAGAGAAGAAACTAGATGAGAGAAGATGAGAATTATCACAATACAAATAAATTAAATTAAAGTGTCTGTATGTAATAATAAATAAACAGTTTTTTAATAAATGTAATGAAAGTATATAACGATACTTACATCAAAAATGTATTTTTTGGAAATTCTGGTAATCTCTGGAACGCCTGAACCGATTTTGAGGAGACTTACACTGGCAGATAGATGGATAATGACATAAGGAGTAACTCAATTAAAATCCTATTATTAATAGCGTTGAAGTCCAGCACATTCCAAATCTTTGATAGTAGGCTATCTCGTGTCCCGAAACTTTGAAATTGTCGAAAATTCCTAAACCTTACTCTTACTCTAAGATGAGTAGGCTTAAATTTCAATGTGCAGATTGCTAGTAAAATTTAATGGTGCATTAAGCATTACGCAGCGATTAAATCAGTAAGTGCCCAACAGTAAGAGGGCTCAAGGTTGAGAGGGAATAATTAACTTAAGGAGTTTTGTACACAATACAATGTAAAACGTGACTGACTAAAAGTTGTTCTTACTTTAAATAGTTTTTTTAACAAGTGATAACACTACTAAAATTGCTGAAACATTGTTTGATACTTAACTGTTCAGTTATGTTTGAGATGTTGATTAACGAGGTTTCATTAATAAGACATGTAGATGCATTTAACCTATTTTATAAATATTTATATTACGCCTGATGAAAAGCATAAGTGAATCCAAAGGTCCACCAGACTCACTGCGAATGCAGGCAGTTTGGCTACCCACATTATGGCGGACTAATAAGATGCTTTTTCACTCCCCGCATAAAGGACTCGGGATCATAGTTGGAAGCAAATACGTGAGTTGGCAGTGACTTCCAATTTTCAATTGCTCGGCATAGGACCGATAAAAAGCTCCCCATAAACTGTATCTGATTACATCATTAACCTCTTCATTCATCATCAACAGCCTTTAACAGTCCACTGCTGGACATAGGCCTCTCCTTAGAAAATTAAAAAAAACAGTATTATGATTTCGGAATGTATCTACAAATGTTTTTTCGTGTTAGTGCACGCCGATCTACCATACACGGTTAAGTAATAAAATTCTCTTATAATCATGTTATGCTATGTGGTGCATTTCAAGGTTTCAGAAGAAACTGTTTCATAGTAGGGTTAATTAAAACATTCATTACGAACAGCAACAAGCAGATCTTCTGACGTTCTTCTAAATTATTTTTCCTATACACTATTTAAGGACACCTTCGATCAAGAATCCTTTGGAATGACCAACTAATATTATACATGCCAAGGCAACTCTGTTTCACAACTAAATCGTTACACCGATTTCAGTTTGAAGGAAATATAAGACTGTTAATGATAGCTGACCAAAATCGATATGAACAAAAAAACGGTTATTACGTTTACAGTCCTTAGTCGGAGCGTGAAAAGGTATCCCACTAGACCGCCATAGTGTAGTCACCATGCTGCATTATCCACATTCACAATTAATATGATAACCAATACTCCTGGATTTTGCTTATGTTTTGCACCAGGTACAGTAGTCAATTTGGCAGTCCCTATATGTAAAGAGAAGCTATAATACGTATAACTGACTTGTACATATATTAAATGGAACATGTCACCATTTTTGTTATCCAAACCGCTTGTCATTTCCATTAACTTGACCAAAAACATTAACAACTTTTCCAATTATGCTCAATGTAAAAAAGATCCTTGTCCGAATTTCTCAAGTAATCCAAGTTGTATTCTACTTATCGTCGCTGTGTGACAAAACTGGTAAGCGTGCGTCATGACATTTTTTATGTACCTACAATAGATGTACAGTTTGTAGTCTTCAGAAGGCCATCGCTCGAGTGACTAACCGGGAATTTCCGAATCACGAAAATGCAATCGTTTTATTATACGTTTACGGATCTGAGTCTTCGTCAATAAATAACCGTGGGAGAACTGGATTAGGCACACAGGGATCGACTGGACCGAGTGATGATACAGACATAGGCCACACAGAAACATGTATTTTAACAATATTTTAGCGAATGAGATTCCCGGAGGTCCAACATTCCCTAATTCTGACGGTGCACTATAGGGTAATGAACTTGTGTCTCTTAGTTGCATCGTCCATAAAACCTAACCGAATTTGGTAGTTCTTGGAATAAGATCTGGAATGTTTCCCACAGATTATGTTATAAGGAAATAAGATGTTGGAAGTAAATAGACCAAACAATATATCTTAAAGTAGATAGATAAATAGAAAACTCTGTATTTGCACACCATATTACAGAGTACATATATACATAATTTATCTTACTGATTTTTTCGATTCAAAGTTTTAACAGTAGTTATTTAATGCGTCAATTTCTTACACTCTGATAGTTTATTCGAAAAAAAATACTTTGGAATACTTACTGGGGCAAATTTTAGGCTAGGTGGCATCACGATACCAGTTTTAGAAGTAGAGCAGTGATTTTAAAAACGGATGAAACCGCGAGAACCTAGCTAATGTACTATATTCCTAGGAATTGTTGGTAATGATTCATGACTATGCTAATTAACTAACACAACCGAATTCGCCAATGACCTATTAGTACTTCAAAACTCGGAGAAAGTATTCTTTGGGTTTTAACGTATTGGAAAATATTTATTAAGCTTTCGCTTCACTGAAGTTCTCCATTATAATAGATAGGTATTACAAAGTATTTATAAGTTCAGGCTATTATTTGTCACCCTTCACAAATGTAATGGCGGTCGACAGCATACCAAAACTTGTTTAAGGTAACTATGTACGTTTTCAAATGATTTTTTACTTTACGGGCTAAATTAGCACTCGAGTCTTGTCACTTGTTGGTAAGAATTACAAATAGCTTTAATGTAAAAGTTTAAAAATTATAACCAGACTTCGTGTTTTTTTTTTTATAAATTTAAATAGTCTATGTCACTTGGGTTATTATTACGAATCTATTGACACCTCATTCATTACAATTGGACCAGAGGTTCAGACGACATGGACGAATATACATAAACTGCCTTAACTATGTATTATGTACCCTTCCCTTTAGCTTCGCCGTAGTCGGGTAAAAAGAGCTAGACATAAGTGGATTTCTAGTAGTAGTAGTGAAAGTAGTAGTACTAGTAGTGAAATTCGTAATAAGGGGGTAGTATCAAATATTTACCAAACATAATACGAAATGCCTACATTCAGCAGATTCAGCAACCATAATGACTATATTAATATTTCCAGATGGGGCACTTATGAACCTCCTGAAAGATTTTTGAAAGAAAAATTCGTCGTAGTTACTTTCAATTACCGCCTTGGAGCCCTAGGATTCTTATGTCTGAATACACCTGACGCCCTCGGCAATGCCGGCTTGAAAGACCAGATAGCTGCCTTATACTGGGTTCATAGAAACATTGAACATTTTGGAGGGAACCCTCATGAAGTGATAGTGCATGGAGTAGGATCTGGAGCTATCAGCATACAGCTGCTTCTTACATCTGGATTAGTTGATGGACTAATACATAAAGCAATTGTTGAATCTGGATCAGCACTGTCTCCAATATCCATGACCTACGATCCGGTGGCTTTAGCCTATCGAGGTGCTATCTCAATAGGGTATGAAGGAACTATGAGTGAAGAAGAATTGTATAAATTTTATGAAGAAGCATCCATTAAAGACTTGAACAATATACAGGTTACATTTCTACCATGTGTAGAGGAAAATGAATATTCACATAACTTAATAAACTTTGATCCAGTAACCAAACTGAAAGAAGGCAAATACCACAAGGTACCGATAATAATCACATATGCTGATACTAATAACACACCTAATATTACAGAAAGTCTAGAGAAACCACCAAATAGTATGGTAGATTTGATGCCAGCGAACTTGGAATTTAATAATAATGTTATCCTGGAGAAAATGGGACAGATAGTCAAAGAATTTTATTTTGGTAATGATATTTTTCTGACGGATGATTTGGAGCAAATATACTTTGAATACAATTATGACGTTTATATAGAATATCCGGTGGTAAAATTTGCAATGCTTTATGCAGGAAATGGTCCGCACATGGTTTACTTGATGCAGTTCATTCAAGCAAGTGAGACATCTGTGATCAGTAACATTCTAGAAAGCTTGTATAACAATTATGACGAAGATATTATTTTTGAGAGGGCACATACATTGTGGAAAAACTTTATAAAAATTGGGTATGTAATATTACTTTGACAGTGGTACTCTGTTTCATAAGTTTACGGTTTATTTTGTAGTTTTGCTTAATTATGTATATCTTTGTTTATACTTATTCTGTCATCTTTTCTGTAAGTGTGTATGTCAACAAACTCTTATTATTGGAACTCTTTGATGACATATTCTCTTCTTAAAAGTAAGATTTTGAATAACTGAGTTCATGAAGGTTCGGTGCCGTTCTCGAAGTTGTTCAAAAATATGTGTACCTCGGGCAGACTTTGCAGTTGGGTGGAAACAACTTCGAGGACGAGGTGAACAGGAGAATTCAGCTGGGTTGGGCGGCGTTTGGGAAGCTTCGTCGGGTCTTTTCATCATCGATCCCACAGTGCCTAAAGACGAAAGTCTTCAACCAGTGCGTCCTACCCGTCATGACATACGGAGCCGAAACGTGGACACTCACGGCACGGCTGGTCCACAAATTCAAAGTCACGCAGCGAGCTATGGAGAGGGCTATGCTCGGAGTTTCTCTAAGAGATCGTGTTAGAAACGAGGTAATCCGGCAGAGAACTAAAGTTATCGACATAGCCCACAGGATTAGCAAGCTGAAGTGGCAATGGGCTGGCCATATTAGCCGCAGGACCGACAACCGTTGGGGTAAACGTGTTCTTGAGTGGAGACCGCGTCTCGGCAAACGTAGTGTAGGACGTCCACAGGCCAGGTGGAGTGATGATTTGCGCAAGACGGCTGGCAGGAGCTGGATGCGAGTAGCCGAGGATCGAACTAAGTGGCGTGCAATTGGAGAGGCCTATGTCCAGCAGTGGACTGCGATAGGCTGATGATGATGATGATGATGATGAGTTCATGATGATTTCATTATCATGAGTTCATTAATGAGAAATCATGTAAACTCTAATGCAATTAAAAAAAATGTTCATTTGTAATGTTAAACTAACAATTTTTTATCAAATGCATATGAAAGTAAATACATTTTAATGTTAAGTACTTATTTAAAAAAACATTGTTAAAATTTTCTGTATGTATCTTTATTCTGGCTAGTCTCTGGAACAGGTGAACAAATTTAGATGGTACTTTTATTTGAATATAACTGATGATGTAAGGACTAGGCAATTTTTTTAGACTAGATTCGCTCTACAGTGTTACCTGCGATTTATAATAACAAACGCAAGTACTTAACACCGTAGAGCTCAGGTAATGATGAAATAGCTAATAGGATTAGTTAAAAATTTGCATCTCCTCTTTTAGACAAGTGGTTTCCGATTAATTTACTAGAGATTATCCAGAATAAACCGACAAATGGGCAGACAGACAGACAAAATTTTCAAAAATTGCTTTATTGATGTAAGCACCTGCTGTGCATACTTTCCTATGAATTAAGTATAAAACTGTTCATTTTATATTACAAACAGACACTTATTGTTATAGATGCATAGATGGTGCAATGGATTCTTATTAGAATTTTTTTCTATATAGGGTTTATAGAATGTGTACCAACATAACAATATTATGAAAATAAAACATTTATTACAGAGACCCCACACCACTCACCACTACTCTGATACCAGTGATATGGCAACCAGTTGTGATAGACAAACGGGACTCAAAGGCCATAGCCAGCATACAGATACTACATTTTGAAGGTACAAGACTGCGAGTGAGCCCACCGCCAAAGAATCAGAGGCTGCTGTTCTGGGATAATATTTACAGAAAATTTTACAGGACACATGTTACTATTAAAGAAAAAAAAAATGATATTTATGATGAAGAAGAAGATGTAACATCATCATCTTTGTAGCCTTTATTCTTGTCAACATTATTTGTGGTGGGCTACTAGTAGATATCATGGGATTCCAAACTTTAAGTTAGAAAATTAAAAAAAAGTTTTAATATAACTCTTTGGTAGTTTTTATAGCTAACAAAATTGTATATTTTTTAAATATAGATTAGTATAATTTAGATGGAACATAGATCATCCGAAGTGAATGAATAGCTATTACAAGTCTGTCTAGAAGAAGTCACAGTACATATTATGAGTATGAGTGGTCAAGATAGATGTTAATCACACTAGCAAACTAGGCTAGTATTAAATGTGTAGCACGCACAAAAGGCAGTATATAACAGGGCCGCCTTTCATGTAGTTTGAGATGGATATTTGACAAAATGAATTACATAGAACCAGTGTTTTTGTTATGAAGGGCGTTCTACCTCTCTGACACAATGACTCTTGACTATTTACTGAACCAAACATTCTGTCACTAGCCAGTGGAGTCTATGACCATTATCAGTGCAGCCTGGCCTAATTATCAGGCTATGTAATTTTGAATTCTCAGGCAAAAACATGATAATATCTGTGTTTCTGTAATAAAATGTTTAAATTTAAAAGCTAGCTATAGTCCCTAGCGTATCATAAATATTTTTTAACAGCCTCTAGATAGAGAAGTTTTAATATTGTAGCATTAATAGCCAAAAAATATAAATTCACACTGTGCACCTGTCATAAGCTAGTTCCGCTTCAAAAAATCGACTTTAACTTAATTTGACAACCACGAGACCATTACTTATATACACAATTTAATGTTCAACTACAACCCGTTAATTGCCGAATCAAAGGTCACTTAAACTGATCACAATCAATAATAACTAAATTAATAAATGTATCAAAAGAAAATATCGACGTTGTCACTAACAAATACCGTTACCTGTTCAATAGGCGGCTGTGGGAGTCTTCGGCTGAGTCGATTACACAAAATGCACTAACAAAATAATAACATATCTGTCCCCGCGATGATATAGCAACGATACACAAAAGTCTCACAAATTCTTTTAATAAAATCAACAAGTAAATTACAAAAGGCAAAACATGGGGCACCCGTCACATTTTACTTGACATGACACTAGTTCTGTTCGGAAACTGAATCCAACTTGAATCCAATGAGAAACACTTCACTTCAAAAATCATGAGACAGTATCATTTTTAGTTGTTTCACTAAATTTAGAGAAATATTTCCTATTTCCCAGAAATATAATTTTAGATTTAATCTGATCATTACTAAATTTCGTTTTAGAACGTTGTACAATATAATTCGGTTATCGCATAAAGCTAAACACGCAGTTTTTCTCCAACGAATGGGAAAAAAAACAACAAGAACGAAATTATAAAACTGAATGAATAAACGTTACATCAAAGCAAAATTTAGAACCGGCGCCAGATGTTTTGCTGACCTCGATGTGTTTGTTTATCTTAATTTTAGTATTTAAGTTTTTATTAAATATTTCGAAGTATGCCGCCAATGTATGTTTTACATAGCATTCTATGTCAATAATAATTCATGGCCTCACTTGTCAACATTTAAGGAATTGGTACGATTGTTTCTCAACTATTTCACAGTAAAACAGTCAGTATAGTGCTTCATGTTTTCATATCGTTAAATAAAAATAGGTTTGATGATTTTATACCTATTAAATAAATCACAGCAATAATTAATATCGAGGAAAGATTCAAAACACTTCAAACACATCGATTATTGCGGCAGTAGACGGGGAGACGTGATCTGCTCACATGAGCTGTGGGTGCAGTACTTATGCTGTGCCTAGATGCTGATAAAGCTGTAAGTTATCCAGGCTGGAGTGGTCACTATCTGCGAGTGGTATCCCTGTAGCAGCCGAGGATGCTAGCTGACTGAAACATGATTTCTGCTGCCGGAGTGAATAAGATGACGCTACTGACCTGCTTCCTTGAAGACGGCTTTCTTTCGAATTAATTTTATTACTTAGTATTGTTTCTGTTTACGCATTGGAATAGGTACTCTCGTGGATAATTAAAATACACTCTTTCACCAGATTATAATAATATGAAATTGTGGATTAAATATTACACTAATGAATCTATGTAAATTGTAAGATAATAAAGCTTTTTTCAAGAAAAAAACCCGACTTCAAAAAAACACATCAATCGCAAACTCCCTGCCTAGGACACTGAAAACTGTAAAATAAATTGACTTTAATTTGACTGGTAAAAATTACTAACTGAAAATTCTTGTTAATACCTAATATCTATTAATTTAAATAAAGTACAATTATAATGTAATTGTTACGATGGTTCGTTGATCGTCCTGGTTGGATGCTTCACGTGTAGGCGCTCCGTTGCTTTCGAGTGGCTAGGGCGGTAGCACGGTACCCTTTATTTGGACTAACGCAGATCTTTTCCGGGTACAGCTGCTTCGGGAAGTATCTGCAGGAGAGAATTGAGTCCAGCCTGTCAAAACTATTAGTGCAGAGAGTCGTGAGCTCATTGCAGTCGCAGGAGAAGATCTCTCGCTACCGGTCATCATACGCTTTGAAGCCGGTAGCGACCGCTGTCTCAATTTCCTTCTGCGAGCAACCTTGACACTCGAATACGATATGCGGCAGTGGCGATGCGCTTAAGGCCCGTGACACCGAGCGTGAGAATTTGTGATTGAACACCCACATACATATTTTACATGCACACAGACGCATCGCGCACTGTCGCATACATACCGTAGCAAGCAATCACCGACTTTCGGTTTTTTGCTTATGTTAAATATCCATCAACTGTTCGCCTTTGTAGAACGTATTTTAATGTCTTACAACGCACGCAATGTATCTTGCCATAGCGTAAAGCCCGTAGGATTCATTCAGTACAGAAAGTCATAATACTTTCTGTATACCAATCGAATGGTCAAAGATTATAAAATAATTTTACACAGTATAAAATAAATTCGCTCGCGTGCATTGTCTGTCAACTCAGATCGTTTTAAATACGCAAGGTATTTAAATACGGTTTTCATCATAATTAAGGTTACCTTTTAAAGAAGATTTATTAATGTTATTTTATCATTTTAAAGGAACACATAAATAAAGCCAATATTGACAAAAGTTTACGAGTTACATAAATTAGGAATAACCTACTGTAATACTTTTTTAATTATACTTTTTTAATATTTCTTTATTATTTTATTTGTGAATAATAATTTCAAAGTAATTTGGAACAATGTAATATTTTAATCCTTATCATAATAAATACTGTAGACATTTAAAACAATTTTATTCTACATGAAATATGTAGAATAAAATTGTTTATTACACAATATTATTTAAATAAATATTTTATAATACGTCAGAGCGTTCATCCAGGTCGCACCCAAAATTGGCCGTAATCTTACACTAGTGACTCTCAGTGTAAGATTTTATTATGTCAATAATGTGTGATTAACGATACGTGGTCTTATAAGCATTTAAAAACATTTAAAATTTGACAAATTATACCCTCCTTTAAAACCAATCTATCAATTGCTGCAAACATCATGAAAATCGGTGCAGTAGTTTTTAAGTTACGTTATGTTTTGAGTTTAATAGACAGGTTGAAGAGGCAGAGGACTGTGTCATGTGCCTTACCATGTCGTGTGATATCAACGAATTCCACGCGAGCGAAGCCGCGGGCAGAAAGCTAGTTTATAATAAATAATAATAAATAAATATTTCAGACGAATGACACAGAATACCTATCATCTACCAAATATTCGTGTGATCCGCAAATATTTATTTCGCAGTTTATAATACATAAACATACTTTTTTGTTATAAATACATACATATTATACATAGAAAACACCCAAACTCCGAAACAAATATTTGCAGATCATACAAACATTTGGTCCGCCCGGGAATCGAACCCTAGACCTCTTGGTTAGCGGTTGCATACGCTGACCACAAGACCAACAAGGCAGTATGATATATTAAAATAATAAATAAACAACTATTTCGAACATCTTACACACGACATCATCCAGTCCCAAACTAAGCAGAGCTTATATTATTGATTCGACAACTGATATAAATACATAAACATACTTTTTTTGTTGCTTACCTATAGAATACACCCAGACCCCGAAATAAATATTTCCGGATCACACAAATATTTGGTCCTACACGGGAATCGAACCTGAATCCTTACTCAAGCAAAGTAGTCGCATGCGCAACTACTGCCCTCATCATTATGAAATGATGGCTACCAGCTCAGATATTGCGTCTGGAATAGCATTACAAAATAAAAAAATATATAATAACTATTTATAACGTGCTTATAAAATTTTAGGGTTTCCCTATAAACTAACACTGAAAACAGCCAACACCTAAAAAAAAAAATTTTGTGGATCTCATAAACATTTGGTCCGACCCGTGAATCGAACCCGAGGCCTCAATCGCATATGCTACCACAGCGCCACCGAGGCAGTCATATAAAATGAATTTTAAAAATCGGTCCACAATTGACAGAGAAATCAATGAATGTACAATAAAAAAAATCATTTAGTTAAACATAAATAATACTCCTTTTTTGAAGTTGATAATAATTTAAAATATAAAGATTGGTGTGTCTATTCTCAGACCTACCAAATATTATCAAAAGTTACACACAGTCACGTCGTCGTATGTAAACAATCAAATCTCTGTGTGTGTGACAGTGCGTGTGGAGCTAAAAACGAGCGTGCGCTCGCCTTGAATATACGGAGAGCACTGAATTTTTGGATCGCGTGAACTCTGTTTTATTGCAAATTATTTCTCCATACTAAAATGTATGGAACTTTTGCCGCTAAAAATTAATGATGTTTAAGATTAAATTATGACTTTCTGGTGAGAATTAATAGAAACCTTAAATGGTTAATCTCTTTTTTGTACTTTTTTCTTGCAACTAATAAAATATTTATTTCAAATAAAGCAACATAATACTAGATTGATTTCAAACAGAAAAGGTCGATTTCGGTGATTTTAGTCACTGTTGATGATTTTTTTCTCGAAAATAAATAATCGTATTAGTAATTTTACTCGGTTTCTCTATAGATTGCTTTATTAAGGAACTGAAATATTTTTTTTAGTGTCAAATAATGAATGAATTTGTTTCTCTTGTCATAACCGTAAGTGCTTTTTCGAGCAGTTATGGAAACGATCCCCTTAACAGTGCCCCGTTCCGACCTGAGCGCGGCTCTACGGGATGAGTTCTCCCCTCCATCTGTTGAAGGAGTCCACACACTAGCACTGGACGCTTGGAGGGATCTGCATATGTTCCTTTAGCTCCTTAGGCGCAGAGTGAGAGCGCAGACCATTTAAATTGTTATATTAATTTCAATTTGTTACATAAAACAATTACTCACTAAGATGTTTCGAAAAATTTTGAATGGTATTATAAAAGAAAATATATTTCTTTAACGTAATCAAGTCTTATATTTCTATTAGTTAGGTGCTATTCATACTTACAAAAATTACAAATAATTTATCCTTGAAGTCTAGTGTAATTTCCATTACGGTCTGAATTGTATATAATTCAGGTTTAGCTACAGGTTATCATAGTAGATAACAAATGATATTGAAATACTTTTTATCTTATAAATTTTGTATTTACATGTATTAGATTAAAGCAAAAACTATTTACTACAAATTGCAACCTGGTTGATTATCATGTTCCAAAGAAAAAAAAATGAAATTGAAAACAAATAAAAAGTTAAATGAAACTAAGATAACACTAGTTAATCCATACTTCACACTAATATTGTAAATGCAAAAGTTACTCTGTCTGTTTATTAGGTTTTCACGGTTAAATGGCTGAACCGGTTGGTAAGAATTACACAGGCAAATTATATATTTTTATTTTATAGCAACGATTGATAATGACTCAACTCTGCCTGCATTTGCAGATGGTGTGGTGGTCCCCACTCCTGGATCCCGTGCAATCATTACCCCAGCGCCCTACGTGGCAGGGTGGCAGGCGCTTCGGCGTCTATAAACAGCGCTGCGCCCGTGTGCACCACACAAGTGCGTGTCAGGCCACGCATTGAATAGGGTTCCGTAGTCATCGACAATGCTAGGTAGATTTAAAATCCTGTCCAATAGATAATAAAATTGTTATGTTTACTTATTATTTCTTAATTTTTGTACAAAGTTTTCCAAGTGATTGCATTTTACAAGTTAGGCCCTTATAACTCCTGCAATAAAAAAGTTGCTAAAGCCGCTATTGTTTTCCTTGAATGTTCAATATAATATATGGACTACTACAAAAAAATGCGCTTTAAAGTTGAATAACTCGTCAACGGATACCTAAATCGAAAAATAGTTTAAGCAACCTCGCAATGTTTTAAAAGGCCTATCTAATGATTTCCCATGCGAGAAAAAAAAACATTCCTACTTTGCGTGAAGGGGAGGTACCCCAAATAAAATTACTTTTCCTAATTTTATTGTAGCACTTTACCTAATCACAACACATTCATGCAAAGTTTCATCTATCTAGCACCAACCCTTTGAGCGGTAAGTCAAGGACGGACGAACGGACACGACTCTTCGATGGAGGAACACCACACCAGTTTCTTCACAGCGGTTTTTTTTTGTATTCGAACGTGCGTCACTATAGGAATAGGCAAATAAGTGTCGCCTGCGAAGAGCGCGATTCACTAGAAGCGTTGTGCGGGCGTCGTGGTAAGTGGTCCATGCGCTCGACCTGGGTTCATCCTTCATGCGACCAAATGATGTGCGGCATTTGGTGACCCCACAGGCTGTTAGTTAATGTTTTTCGCTAGTCTATGTTCTATGTCATGTAGGTCGGTTTCCGCACTTAGTCCTTTAAGTGGACCATTGTACGTGAGGATCGCTAGTCTATCTGTTGATTAAAGTTTAAAGAATAGGCTTTACTCTGAGAGGTCAACGAAAACTAAAATTTATAAATCTGGAATGTTTATTTCATCATATGTACATAAACTTAAACTAGGGTAAATGTAAAAGTAATTATGAATTCCATTTACTTCCAGAGGAACTTGCACAGTTGAGCGTCATAGACAATTCGATCATAAAGATTGATAGCGTTATAAATCAGGGGCATGACTGGATATTGAGATATTTGCGTGGTATTATAAGTTAATTATAGAAAATAAAAAATACTAAGAAAAATATTTTCTTACGTCGAAATATTGTGCATTAGGTTTTGCATTGCTCTGTTTTAAAGTTTATTGAAAAAAAATATTGAAATGTATGAGTCTTATAGTGGAAGTGACGTGTAACATCTAATATCTCAGTTAGGTTCATAATTTTTAAAATATAGCTTGATCTTTGTGTCACATGGATACGAAACTAACAAAACTTTTGGAAAACAAATTTAGTTTGTATCACCTAGCTATATTTTTACTTGACAGTTTCATCACAGTTGAAGTCATCATCTTCTTAGCCTTTATTATTCCAAGATTATCTAGAGGTCGAATACTAGTTTAACCAGTTTTACCGGAATATCAGTTTTTCCACAGAACGACTGGAATCGGACCTCGAAGGGCGAATTCAAGGGTTGTACTATTTGTCAGTATATTTGAGGGCACTGACATCCCAATGACGATTGCCATAGCAAATGATGCTCATGACAACCGTAATTGAAGTGCAATACATTATAACTAAAAATTCACACATAAAATATACTTCATAAGTGCTGAATTGATACTAGTGACAACTGTCTTAGAGATCAAGCCATTGTATGAAGATTATAAAACTGACTTTTCCATAACGCGCGATTATTCCTAGATATAATTATATAGTGCGCGATTCCCTGAATTTCCGTTACATACTCCCGTCCCTTTTTTTTAAATGACAAGTAGTGAGTGAATGTGAGAGAAAAGATGTAACACGTAAGTAACTGGATATCATGGCAAGATATTATCGTTTTAATACTAACATTAATAACTAGTAAAAGGCTATACCAAGTAACTAAGTGGGTGTAAACATCCTTATCAAAGAAATATCGTAGTTTTTTCTAATATTCAGAGATACTTATTTCAGGTGTTCTAATTATTGTCATTCACAAAAATAGAAAAAGTTATAAAAACGAAAAGAAACATAAATTTTGAGCATGTAGGTGCGTAAAAGTTAGTTTTTATGTATCATGGTATTGACAAAATACACTATAAAATTTAATTTAAATAATATCACATCTGAATAGTTAAATACATCATTTAAAGAATACAAATTCATTACCAAAAACTAGCGAGTCCTAGTGCATTTGAGGTGTCTCATCTGACATCTTTCGATCCATTTGATGGCCAAGTCTAGCACTGCGAGGGCTAATTGGTCAAAACCAAATAGCCTGCGCTTTCACGGCTTTAAGAGGAAAGCGATAGGAAAGATGTTACACCTCAAAAAACACATTCAGAAATGGCGTGACATAGTCAGTATCAAAGCAGTTACAATTGGTATAATTTATTGAATTTCAAGCTATAAAATACCTTACCTTAAAGTAAAATATGTACATATTCAATTGACGTGTTTCTTTACAAGAAATACGTTAATAAAATACTCGATGTAAGTTTTCCTACATATAATAAGTCGATAATTAAAAATAGAATATGAGCGTTAAAAAGGCGGATCTTTACCGCCTTTTCCATTTCTGCTCTTATTTTAATCTTAGATATGAAAATCTGTTTAATATGTATGCAACATTTATTTTTTACGTTACATGAAACAATTGTTAAAGTTCGATATTGGTGAAAAAACTTGTTAAAGTTGGTGATAAAATCAAATAAATAAATCCTTAAATATTTACTACAAAGAAGTGGAATGGTAGAAAGCTGTTCTCTAATTCACGTTTAAATTGTTTACAATGTAAAATGTAAACTTACATAACTAAAATAAAAGTTTACAATAAACTGGTTTGATACTGTCTCGACTACACATTTCGGCTTAAAACAGAGAATCTCCCTGTGATAGCAATTATTGCTGTTATATTTTTATTATTAAAACCATATTATTTTATGGAGATGGCATTGTCGATACTTATAAATTTCAATTCGAAACTAAAATGGCGTCGCCCTTTCGGCGGAAATGTCTGTGGTACAAATAATTTTATTGGCCTCTGTTTCTTGAGAAGGAGATATAGTGTTGCTGTTAAATGTAATAGTCAATATTAGACAAATTATCT
Organism: Phragmatobia fuliginosa; assembly: GCA_932526445.1. NCBI lineage: Eukaryota > Metazoa > Arthropoda > Insecta > Lepidoptera > Erebidae > Phragmatobia > Phragmatobia fuliginosa. The sequence continues at coordinate 19,500,793 of OW052074.1, forward strand.
ACAGATACCGCTCTGAGTAAACTTGTGGCTATGTAACAAGTATATGTGAAAAATGAAACAATTGCGATTTATACTGTTACTTAGGATTTTGACGTATTTTTTTCAAGAGATCTTGTATAGAAAAAAGTACAGTGTCGGGTACAAGGGTTTCTAATTTTGATTTAATTCGTTGTCGTTTTCTATACAGTTCAATATTAGTAAGCCTTATTATTTTATATATCTGTCAATTAAAGATCCACCTACACACAGTCAGTACGTTGAACAGAGATATATCATGTAGACAATAATTGATTTTAATGGACGGCTCAATGTGTAGGTATGTCGTTCAAAAGCTGCCATTTATTCTCTATGGTTTGTTGAGATAGAGTTGTCTATTTCTAATTCCACAGTCATTACCGACGAGTTCTATCTGTTCTAAAGCCACTCCTTACAATATTCTCTTCTCACTGACAATGTTCATTGACGTCCACAACATTGTTTTTCCGCCATCCAAAGAAGAAGTATCCCACCGCCAGGCCCAGAACAAGGGCTATGCAAAGCCACACGTTGTAGGTCATAAACACCAACATGAGGATGTACGAAGTGGTCGATTGTATGAAGTGAAGGAACGTCTGTATCACGTGACCTGATGACATCATCGTGTATCTGGAATTGGATAAAAGAAAAATTAAAAAATACTAGTAGTCTCAAAGTGCTCCAAATTCAACCATCATTAATTTGAATGAAGTGGCAACATTATTAAGATTCTATTAGACAAAGACTATTCCTACTAATATAATAAATGTGAAAGTAACCGCTAAACCGATGTTGATGAATTTTAGAGATAAATCGAGCTTTGGGAAAGGATATTTTACCCGATAACTAACATACACGAAGGCGGTGCCGCGGGAAAAGGTTCATCAATCATCATCATCAACAGCCTTTAACTGTCCACTGCTGGACTTAGGCCTCTCCTTTGAAAGGAGGTTTTGGCCTACTATACCACGCTGGCCAGACGGGTTGGTAAAGAGTTTGTTTCAAGTTTTCCTTCTCTTGGCAGTGATGTCAGCTGCTTATTTTGTTCCTTTAGTCGCCTCTTACGCATGGCCGTAGCTAAGGGGGGGCATTGTGGGGCAATGCCCTACCTTAAATTCGCAATGCCCTACCTTAAACAGTCCTCATCCCTATGTTAAGGATACCTATTTTTATTACTTCTGTCCTACCTGTAACCTATGTTGCCCTACCTTAAATCCGACTCTAGGTACAGCCCTGCTCTTACGACACCCATGGAATGAATAGGGGTGGTGACACTTTGTATTCTTAATCCGTCACCACACGGACTTCTTAATCCGTCACCACACTGACTGGACGGGCAAATGTTAGTACTTCTATAATCATGGATTTCGCCAACGCCTGAAGGCCACACTGCTCTAATGTAAATTTACATTAGAGCAGCGAGGCATAGGCGTATTGATATTGATATAATGTATTTTAACACATATTTAAAAAAATTGCTTTTTCCTCCAAGTAAACTTTAATAAGTGTGTGAAATTTCGTACTCCTCCAGCCATGTAATTTTCGTAAAAGGGGTACAAAGTTTTTTCTTCACGTATTAAGAAATAGGTTTGATAACGTTAACACATTTATAAGATATCAGGGTGGTGTGAGGCCAAAACCTTCAAAGGCCTATGTGCAGTGGCCTATTAATTTCTATTGATGTGATGTGATATAAAAGATAATCAAAAAGAATTAGCGTGCCTTTTTTTAGTACATTATCGTATTTGACGTCTAATATTTGCATCCTCTTTAGAGTCACACGCGCTTTTTGAAGTAAATAAATAGTGCATTTTTACTCAGAGTCCCATTACTAATTTCGATCCCTTTTATGAAACCTTTTATCAAACAATACAGAAAAACCGATCATAACGTCTTTTAAGACAAGGAAAATGTCGAAAATTATAAGTTAAAAAATCGATTTCTATTTCACAGTGTCGAATAAAAAACACTTGACGTTTGAGCAATATAATTACTAATCTCGATACGAAATTCGAAACAAGTAATTCGACCTAGAACTGAACTTGTCGAGTCCTTCCCTCTCACTTGTAGACCTGTGCCATAATTAAATTATGAGCTAGTTATCAGAATCACAGGTCTACAGAATCAGAAATAAAAAGACTAATGCAACTTTAACTATGTGTACCAACTACTCTGTATGTAGTCCGAAGTATATCTGACTTGTGACTCAAAATCATCATAAAAATATTCATTAACGTCAGTCCGTAACGTTGTCATAAAAATATTGTAGGACCCTATTATAATTTTTGTAATCCAATTGGTCGAGTGGTTTAAGCGGTTGCCACGCCGTTTTCTACTGCGCCAAGTGTTGTGATTGTGAGTCAAATCCAATATGACATCGTTTCGGGTATGTTTGTAAAGTCCCTCGCGACACAGAATGTACAAATATTCCTAACGCTTGTCTTTTTAAAATTTGTTTAAATCACAAAACTACATTTTAACTGAAACATCATATTAACGCATTAAAAAATACCTGTCGAATTGAAAATAACGAAGGTAGTCTAGAAGTTTTATTTCTTCTAGAAATAATTTGAGATGACTTACTTAACAACAGCTGGTCCACTGCAAGGTCCATTAGTTCCACACTCGCTCTTCGTGATATTGACCCTCGAGTCACCGGTCACCGTCGTGGCCCGAGCGTGGAGCGCCTCCCTGAAGTACTTCAGACCTTCGTACAAAATACCAGCGAAGAAGATGGCAACCGCAGACCCGAACAGTTCAAGGGCATTGGTAGTCATCCAACCGCTGAAGAGGATCTCTTGGCAGACGGATGTATGAAACTGAAATTAAGACACGTTGCTTTTATTATTGTTTATATTTACAGAAAAAGTACACAGATATCACACAAGAGGTACTTTTAAGATGGTTCACTAAGAAGTACTACAAGTGATTTAAAATATCTTAGTTTACTCAACATTCCCCTCAAGCTAAGAACTCTCTTTTTTTCTAGTCAAGTCAACCTAATTATCATACAATAATATTAGGATTCCTTTGATACTACACGGTTTTTAGGAATATACGAGTATTTCTGTGCCGCGGAGAACTTTACAAACATACAAGAAACGGATACAAAGAATACCCAGTCTCAGAATAACAATTTGAGGATCACACAAAGTGTTATCTCGTGTAGAATTTGAACCCACAATACTTGGCGCAGTAGGAAGCGGCCGGCGAACACTCAAACCACCAGGCCAAACGTGCAGCCTGCACACGTGCAGTGTACACCACACATAGATACTATAAAGATCAGGAAACAGCCTATATTAAGACAATCGGAGCCCGCAATCTGCTCGTCAACGTCTAAGTACTACTTTCAAGCAGAATTCTCACTCTCTCTCTCTCTAACTTCTTCGTACATTACCACTAGCTAAGCAAGCCTTTTTTTTTTTTTTTTTTTTTTTTTTTAGTGTGTGAAAAATCATCATGGACCGTCACCCCACCGGGGGTTACGGCGGGGTGGTGTGTCGGACTTGAACCGACTAAAAAACACACAGTGTGCCCTCTCCGCGCTTCTCCGTTTAGGAGTAGGAGAAGTCCAGGGTGGGATCTCCTTCTGAACTTCTCCAGCGCCTGCCCGCTCCTGATGCGGGCACCGTCTCTGAACGACGAACCTCTCTTAGGCGGCGTCCGGCACACACCGACGCCGCCCCCTCGCGGCTGGCCACATAGTGCGGGTGGAGGGAAAACCCGTCCCGTCCACCCGCGGCCACACTCAAGGCGGCATGAGGCGCAGATGTTCGCGCCTCCGCCGCCCGAGTCGCCGGCGGCGAATCTGGTCCGATTGGATGTCGTCCTCACGGGCCTTCTCCGCCGCCTCCTTCTGCGTGATTACGTCCTCGCAGAAGGTTGCGACCGCGGTGAATGCGCTCTCGCTGCCGACCATGGAACGAACGACGGCCGGCAGTGAGAGATCCCCTCCGATGACTGCAGCGAGGACCCGGCGCTGCGTCTCCCATGCGGGGCAGACCGCCAGCGTGTGATGAGCCGAATCCTCACTGCAGTCGCAGTGGTGGCAGGCGGGACTCAATTCCCTCCTGGCGACCGAGTGCAGGTACTTTCCGAAGCAACCATGCCCGGAAAGAACCTGCGTCAGTCGGAAGGTAAGGGTCCCGTGCTGCCGCACTGCCCATTCGCCGATGACCGGCTGAAGCGCCTCTACGGTGGCGAAGCCAGCACGTGGAGTCTCCAGCCGGACCGACCAGCGATCCATCGTGGAAGCTAAGCAAGCCTTAGCTAACCAAACCATATTTCGGACAAAAAGCTAACGAAAATTGATTACAAGTTGCAGACACATTAAATCAAAAACGACTCTCTCTTGCGTTGGGGATTAATAAAATATCTATTTTGTGACACACTGAGAAAATGGTGTATCAACCTAAGAACCTTAACCTTCACAAGAAAGCCGAAAGATGTTTTTCAATTATTACTTTTTGTCTATTGTTAAAAACAGACTGCCTCATTGGTTATCGTTATGCGACTGCCAATCAAGGGTCTCGGGTTCTAGGGTTGCGAAGGTCCGATACACGTCGCTCCGTGAAAACACTGATAGAACCGTTTGAACCGTTGAGCCGACTCCTGATATTTTGGAAATTGGGAAGATAATGATTGATGAAAGGAAAGTGAACAATTAATCATTATCATAATATAGTCAGTACTGACAGTAGACTTCATGTTATATTTCACTAAATGTACGAGTATTTTATAACCTTTTTAAAGTGTTTTCTTAATCACAACTATAGGTACTGGTCGTATACCTTTCTCCTTAATCATTGTCAAGTTGTTGTGTTGTGTTGTTTCTATAGTATGTATGTAATGTATAATGTTTCTATAGTAGTTTAACGTTCGCAGCGCTTGCGTTTGTTTCTTTGTTATATTTTCTTCTTTTAATTTCACGTGAATAGAGAACTGTGAAATAAACTAGTACGTTTTGTGTCACCTTTTGTGCGAATTGACATTATAACAAAATGTTTCATATTATTTTAAGTGTAAACGTATACTCGTAGTTGTAACGGGTTTTGTCTTGAAACCAAACAATAGAAAACCCCAGAAATGAGTGTGATAGTAGTTTCTTTTTATAAAATGTTGATTAATGTCGAATTATGAGAATGGAAGGAAACCGACTAAAGATTATTAAAGGAAGTTGGTAGAGTCCTTTAATTCCTCGAAAGTGCTGTCGTGTTTCGTTGGAGAGTACGAGACTTAAGGTCCAATGGTGCAGTAGCCTCACACTAGGCCCCCATAGTATTGATCATCATGCTACATTGTCTACATTTACAGAGGATGGTGACTATTACTCTTAGATTCTACTCATGCTTTATGGCTTGGCAGGCTGCGCGACATTGTCGCTACTTTGCTCCAGTCAGCTTCTTTTAATGATTAAATGAGATTATCGGCAAGTCTATAAATGTGAAGGTACTATGTTTCGAACTTGTTACCGAACGATTTTTTTTTTGGACATCTTACACACAACATTATCTAGTCCCAAAGTAAGCAGAGCTTGTGTTATGGGTACTAAACAACTGATATAAATACATAAACATACTTTTTTTTTTTTTGTAAATAAATACATATTATACATAGAAAAACACCCAAACTCCGAAACAAATATAAATTTGTGGATCACACAAACATTTGGTCCGACTCGGGAATCGAACCCGAGACCTCTTGATTAGCAGTCGCATACGCTAACCACTAGACCAACGAGGCAGATTGCAGGTACATAACCGATATAACCCACTCGAAAAGGAGGTATGCTCTAAGTGTGAAGGGTATGTAAATAATAGGAAATTATGTCTCCTGTTACAGTAGTAACGAGACTTATTGTGGCAAGGAAGTCTTTAATAAAATTTAAATATAAATAATACATGCTCTTCATGGCACGGACATGACCCCAGCGTAATTTGAAGAATTAATCTGAAGAACTGTATAAAAAAATGTGCTAATTTATTATTATGAGAGCAAATCTTCGTCAGAAAAGTGATGATTAGGTATTTTTTCACCGAGCGAATTAGACTAGGGTAGGCCAAATTCCCCTTCCTCAAAGAGCAACCACGCAATAAGGACTCTGGAATTGCTCACTATAGGCGGCGCTAGTTCTTTACCATTAGATAACCTATGTTTGTTCTTTTTTAAATAATAAAAAGCTCAGACATGAAAAACAACAGTCAAAATTTAGTTTCTTTTAAGAAATTGTCCTCGAATCAGACCGCGTTCCTTCACGTGTTTAAACTAAAATTTGTCTCAATTCGTGTCTGTGTGTCATGCCGAGTTTGTTGGTGAGATTGTAATGTACCGCGCGTCGCTTCCTGCGCATTGTTCTGTCACCTGGCGGCGGCTGCCCATGCGCATACAGCCGTGTATCGTAATATGTTACATGATGTTATACGAATTATGTGACGTGTTCACTCAAACCGTGAGAAAAGTTAACTTTTTATGCAAAAAAAAGTAAAAAAAATGCCTTCCTAAGTTATTGAAGTTTTTGAAGGGTTATAAAATATTAACTACATTTTTTTTCTATTTTAAGGCAGTGACTGTATTTTTTCAACACAAGACTCTGTCAAAGTAGCCATCCTCTGCCTGATGGAAAGCAGGAGTAGAATGATGAAGACAATGCAGCATGATGATCCAAACTTTCACCAGGAGTCGTAGTGGGAGGGAAATCTTGGTAGTGAGTTCCAAGTTTTGGCTGATTGACACAAACAAAGAGGGTCGAACCGTTTTGTTGGAGAGCGTATGTCCACTACTCTAAAGGACAAGTGGGACCAGTTGAAAGAGCTTGTTAGAACGCCTTCCATAATAAAGGTGACAGCAGAAGGCAGTCGGCAGAGGTTACATCTCTTGGCAACTGTAAAGGTTTGTAGTGAGTTTCGCATTCTAAAGAAATGTAGTTGAACCGTTTAGTTCAAGACAGTATGTTCACTACTACAATCAGGGAGGCGAAAAATATGGCTGAAATAACCTCAGTTACATAGTGATAAGTAGACAACGCATGAATTCTTAACACCGGTCTTGTCATAGGTCACGATGTCTTTACTCGGGCGTGAGGGTAAGGGGGCAGGGAGGATGTACCTGGGCCTCCTCCCGAATGCCGAGGTAGGCCACCACGGTGTTTAGTGGGTAGACCGGGTTTTCCGGGAGTCTCATACACTCCCTTGGTTTCCCCACGGAGGGTATGGTGCGAAAAGCATTCTCCCCGTAAAAAGAGGTCATGATGGCTAGTATAGATACATTGATTTTGATTTAGTTAGGTATATGATTATACAACAAGGTCGAGTAACAATATTGTGCGCACGCGACCATAAGCACGTACTTACTTACAGGTGCCAATAAACACAACACCGGTATTGTTACGTCATTACTGCTGTCACTACTGCCACAGAACTAAGAGTGTTTAGTGCCAGTTTATTTCACAATTATTCTAACATTGACGGTTGCGATTGACCGCACAAATCTTCTCCAAAGGCAACGCCGGTAGTGCGCGTTGTCGAATATGAGTTGATGTGAAGTAAACTATAAACTCACACTAGGCCGTGTTACACTAGACCTACACACGTGACCTAGACTACCTATGTGGTGAGGAATCATCAATTTTCAGTGCAATCTATACAAAAAATATAAATTGAAGTGTCTGTTTGGAATATCAAATACACAGTTTTTACTAAATGCATACGAAAGTATAAACGGTACCTAACATTTAATATTTTTTATAGCCACAGCTAGTTTAAAATAAAGTAACTGCAATCCGCAAGTAAAAACTACAGGATATGTCAGTTTTATTTAGAAATCGAGACAAATTACTTGATACTAACCTACCTCAATAACTTTATGAGTATTTTTGACACAATAATTACTTTTATTAAATTTTATTAACTTGGCATCTATCACACGAAAGTATATGTAAATTTCGTAAATAAGTTTCCGTTCTACCAGTATAACAATATTTGTACATACACATGTGTATAATAATACATACATATTATATTATCTACGGGAAAAAGCGGTGACCACAGACCGCGGCCGATAACAGCCTATGCTTCCGATAATATCGTATTGAAAACTAAGTATTGATAACAACTCGGTTTGGTCTTTATCTCACATCTTCGTTCTGATAATATTTTTCGTTGTCGAGGTTTCAAAAACTGACTGGAGAATTGAAATTTATCACCCACACAACAGAAGGTACGACGCTCATAAAGTCAGCACAATCGATGAGCAGTCTCCAAGGGTTTGATAAATACCAGTGTCAGTAAAAATTGTTTGAAATATGTAAGAACATGGAACATAGAAATCCATAACACACAAATATAATTCAAAACCATATTTTATTAGACAATATGTAGGTGAGACAATATGCGGTGTAGGTTAATATTAGCACGTGACTTACTGATATAGTTTTTAATTCATTAAAATCTTGGTTCACAACAATTATACATTATTCAATAAACACTTTCTTTGTTTAATGTCATCTTTTACCAATATTTTTTCCTGTTGGTAGATTAATGACAAAACTTAAGTAGAAAAGAATACATATTTCGGAAGAATAAATATTTCGGACGAATTACACAACATCGTCTAGTCCCTAACTAAGCAGAGTTTGTGCTATGGGTACTAGACAACTGACATAAATACATAAATATACATTTTTTTGTAAATACATACATATTATACATAGAAAACACCCAAACTCCAAAACAAATATTTGCAAATCGTACAAACATTTGGACCGACCCGGTAATCGAACCCGAGAGCCGAGACCTCTTGATCAGCAGCCGCATAAGCTAACCACTAGATCAACAAGGCAGTCAAATAGGAAATATGGTACATATAATATATTTTTTTCCCTGATTTCGAATATTGCTGATTTTTTTTAATATCAATCTACATATCAGCTAAATAAGTAAATGTTATAACTTTTTTAAATTGGTAAGTGTTGTCTCGCTCAGGGTTGCGGAGGTCCGATGCCAGTCGCTCCGTGGAAAAACTGATATTCAGGTAAAACCGGTTGAACTAGTAGTCGACCCCAAATAATATTGCGAATAACTCTAGGAAGATGATGGTAAGTGTAACTTACAAAGGACTGAGATTCGCGGTGTTACCCGCCGTTATTGATTTAGATCGAGAGCACCGTGGTATATTTGTGATCTCGGAAACGGCACCTACGGTTTCGCTGAAATTAGTATTGGGGTGAGAAATTATGTTTGGGAAAGTCGAATTTTCGTGCGTTTTTCTTTATTACTCTTAGCATTGCTTGAGATACTTTACTACTCTTTCAGTAACATTTAGTTAGTTGTTTGGTTAGTACACAGCAACACGACTGCTACTTGAGAGAATAGATAACGTTGCTAATCATATATGATAACCGAGCATAGCTCGGTCGCCCAGCTACTATGCTATTAGTTAAAAACCATTCAATTGATATTGCAAACTTCAACTTTAATTTGTATCGATATAGATAGGGTTCTCTAAGACCACTAGACCTGGTGATACAGGAAGAGGCAAAGGCGGCAGCCCTGAGGTTGAGATCTCTGGGCATATGGAAATCAAATGTAACAACAAAACACTCCAACATTCTCCAAATATGCATCAAGGAAAATCCGCTCCTTGAGGCGCCTATGGACAAGATGTTGGGGCAATACATCTTTGATCGAAGATACGACATCCAGCTTTCCGCAGAAAAAAATGACTACTCTGGCACTGGAGAAGTCAGGATCTACACCGACGGCTCCAAAACCAGCACTGGTAACGGAGCTGGTGTCTTCTCAGACGACCTAAACATCAAGATAACAACAACACTAGACAAGCTAAATACAATCTTTCAGGCAGAATGTATTGGCATTACCAGAGCGGCACAGGCGGTTGCTGCCAGAGACATCAGTGACTCCAACATCAAAATCGTCACTGATAGTGCCTCCGTGCTCCAGGCCCTCCGTAACAACACAATAAACTCAGTCCTGATAATGGAATGCCATAGTGCACTCCAAACCATTGCGGCAACAAACAGAGTGACTCTGCAATGGATAAAGGGACACAGCAACTCACTGGGAATCGACGCCGCAGACGGGCTGGCAAAGAAGGGAGCAGACACAAAAGTGCATGGTCCAGAACCTCTGCTACCCATACCTCAGGCCCAAATTAAAGCATGGCTGCGCGAAAGAACCCAGAAAACTCACTTGACAGAGTGGCTAAATAAGGAGGGATGTCGGCAAACCAAGAACTCTGTATCAGCTCCCAATAAAAGGCTTGCCCGCACCCTCATCAGGTTGAACCGAGACAAACTCCGCAAGATCATAGGAACCCTAACCGGACATTGTCTCCTAAACAAACACCTACACACCATAGGAGTAACAGATAGCCCACTATGCAGAGGATGCATGGAGGCAGAAGAAACGCCACAACACGTCATCATGGAATGCAGCAGTGTGGCCGAACAACGGGCACAAATTCTACAGTCACCGGCAACGTTTCGGGAGGCCTGCAGTAATCCCCGGAGGCTGCATTCCTTCTGGACCAACCTAGGCTGGCTGGAGTGAATGGGAAATAACTCTTCACGCACAATGGTCCAATAACTAGGACTAAGTGCGGAAACCGCCCAGTAAAACCAAACCAACCAAACCAAACCATAGATAGGGTTCTGATACTAACCGCCATGGCATGGCTGTGTCCGTCATGCCCGCACATCGTGTGGTCCATACTGCTGTGGTCCATACTTGCGTGGTCCATACTTGCGTGGTCCATGCTCCCGTGGTCCATGCCGGTGTGGTCGTGCACGTGGTCCATTTCTCTTCTTGTTGGTCTGGAACACAAAGATCGCTGTTACACTATAATGTAAATATTAATACGGTTTAACTAAACCTGTTTGAGTAACTTGAAAATTTCGGTGTGAATGCTTAGGATTTTAATTTTAGGTACCTGCTCCATTTATTGCTTATTTTTTTAATCTACTCTGGCTAATGGAAAGCATGTGTAGAATCTGAGATTAATGGTCATCATATTGCGAATGCAGACAACGCGGTATCGTGACTCACACTGTACCGGACTATTGAGATGCTAAGTATCGTTGCGCTCTCTCACTCACTAATGAAGCACGAATACGTGGTTGGTCTCCTGTAAGAGGTTGATAGTACTGTTCCTGTCGAGCCTACCCATACGTTCTAAAATGAAAGAGGTCTACTATCATGTGCCAGTAATCGCCATGTACACTTAGATCTTACCACTATCATATAATGGTACACCTTATTTTTTGACTGCCTTGTTGGTCTAGTGGTTAGCGTATGCGGCTTGTAATCAATAGGTCTCGGGTTCGATTCCCGTGTCGGACCAAATGTTTGTATGATCTGCAAATATTTGTTTTGGAGTTTGGGTGTTTTCTATGTTTAATATATGTATTTACACAAAACATGTTTATGTATTAATATCAGTTGTCTAGTACCCATAGCACAAGCTCTGCTTATTTTGGGACTTAATGATGTTGTGTGTTAGAATGTCCAAAATATTTATTTATAATTATTATTTTTATTTGCATACGTAGTTTATAGTGTTAGTTATAGCGTGTTTGTTTACAAATTGTGTACAGTTATGGTGTATTTCGATATAGGTTAGTAAACTAGAACTTTGTACTTCTCAATAAGAAAATCCCTCACAATGTACAATGTACTTCGATAACAATAAATAATGACACTCTGGCAACACAATAAAAAATGACACTCTGGCAACACCGAGACAAGTGCAGTGTCTGCGTATTTTAATAAATAATAAACTTTATTAATTAGTGTAGTCTGTGAATAAGCAGTGTATTTAAGTGCTAACATTGCGTTAATTAAGTGATATTGTTGGGAATAACTGTAAAGCTGTGTAAAGATAAAAACAAGAATATCATGAATACACAACAAAAACAAAAATAAAGTGATTGTACACTAGATGTGAACTTCAAAGTATCAATAGTCAGGCATTCGGTATAATTTTGACGCTGCAGTGGCAAGTAGAAGAACTAAACAACGACACCAAACCATAGACAAACTAGATTTTATTTAACATTTGTCTATGGTTATCAACTTCAGTCGGGTAACATTAGCCTATAAAAACGCCATCTGGCAGTGAATAGTTGAACTATACGTAATGAATGATACCAGTGCAAAAAATATATATTGAATTCGAGGAAAATAGATTAACTTTATGTGAAATATAACTTAAGCTTCAAAAACACTTATAAATAATCAAACTACGTATAAGATCGATGTTCACCTCGCCTAATATACTTTAACTGTGTTATTTTGCCTCAACTTTGGTAAAGAGCGTGTGGTATAATAAAACACAAACAAAAAAAAAATAAAAAAAAAAATGCCATTGAAACGTACACCGCCGCATACACATGAATCAGCGTCGAGTTTATCGAGTGTTAATATAGATGAGTTGGAGCATGATAAATCTGACCTACATGTAACCTCCCGTTCTAAACGTAAACGTGAGAAGTTGAACACTAATAATGTATACACTTATAATGAATTGATGTCAAATATTGATGACCTTAAACTGATGATCTCTACCTCAGAGATTAAGCAGGAGCGGGGGTTTGAGATTTTAAAATCCATAATTGCTGATTTGAAGGAACAAACCCTTGAACTACGTAAGACTGTTGGTTTCGTGACAGAACAGTATGATGAAATAAAAAAAAGGTTGGACGATATGGAGGCTGAGAAGAAAATTAAAAACACCTATATTAAAAACTTGGAAACGAAAATTGAGTATCTGGAAAGTAATACCCGCAAGACAAGTATTGAATTGGGGAATGTTCCTCATCAACAGCACGAGTCAAAGGACAATCTGGCTGAGATAGTACGGGATGTGGGTTCTGCATTAAATTTAACTATCAATAAGTCGGAAATAAGCGACGTTTTCCGTATTAAAACAAATAAAACTAAGACTCCTCCGATAATAGTGCAATTTACATCTGTACTTACAAAGGAAAAGATTCTATACTCGATGAAGAAATACAAAAAAGATAAAGGGATAAACCACCTTGTAAGTTCGGAGATTAAACTTAACGGACCCAGTTTACCAATATACATATCTGACAGTTTAACAAAACGATCCAAAAGGCTGTATGCGCTTGCGCGAGATTTTGCAAGGACACACGGATATAAATTTTGCTGGACCTTGTATGGCCATGTTTATCTAAGGAAGAGAGAGGGCTCGAAATCGGTTCGAGTAGATTCTGAATCTGATTTGGAGACCCTAATTACCCCAATCTGACTGTACCATTTATTTTTGATTCAGGGGCGTGCTGTTGACTTCGTGGTTATTTACAGGTTTTATGATATTTATATTACTATAACCAGTAAAATTTGCATTTTAAGATTTAATGATGTAGCAAAAGTAGTATTGTGCCTTGATTTGAAGAGGTTCATGGGGTCAAACCTTGAATCCTCAGTTAAGAATGTATATCACATCTCAATGAAAACAGTTGGTTTGAGTAAATGTCTGTCACTTTGTACTACTGTGAATCCTTGTTATTGTTATTTTATGTCAACTAAACAAACCTATACACACTTAAATCACACTTATTTACACAAACACATCACTCAATTAATTCTCACACTATCATTTCTCATTTACACACATAATCCAAATACACGTCTATACAGCAATTATACATTATTCATATTTCACCACATCTGCACATTTTCACATAACAATGCGTTGGTGGACCAAGAATCTCCCAAGTTCATTCATAGAACTTTTTACATTCGTGATAAATCAATACACATCAGGGAATATTGCACTGATATTCCTTCCATGGATATTTTTATTGTTCCTGGTTTAAGTAAAATGCAGACCCTATCTTGCCAAATTCGATAGCACACGTGGAATAATTACAGACCTTGACGACTTACGCATTGCTGAGTCTGCAATCTGTGAAATAGATAACGTTAAAAACATAATAACACAACCAAACTCTCATTTAAAGATATTTCACCAAAACATACGAAGTATTTCACGAAATATGGCAGGTTTGCAGACCTTACTTGCTAGGTCACAGATAGAATGGGATCTTATAATTCTCACCGAATGTTGGCTGCCACGAACCCAGTATATACCGGTGCTGGAGGGGTACGACTATTGTCAAACTGTAAATAACACTACTCAAAATGAGGGCATTGTTGTTTACTATAGGAAAAATATTACCATTACTGTTGATGAGCCGCCTATATCTGAATGTAACTGCATTATGTTAAAAATTAATAATCGTGTCACAGTCCTTGCGTTCTACAGACCGGCTGGATATAAAAACCCAAATATATTCCTACAATCGCTCGATATCTTTCTACGTACAATCTCTAAACATTCGAATGTAGCGCTGGTAGGCGACATCAATATAGATATCTCCCTGAACAGTTCCGACACTAATAATTCTACCTACCTTAACCTCTTGGCATCACATGGTATGTTACCAGCACATACCATGCCAACTCACGCTAAAACTTGTTTAGACCATGTTATTTTAAGAACACGTCTCAAAGCCTCGTGCTACGTCGCAGAAACCTCTATTACTGATCATGACTCTCTAATTCTAACATTTGACCTAAAAATACCTCAGAATGTAATTTATAAAATTAAAAAACGCATTGACTACGACTCTTTGGATAAAGACATGAGACATATAACTTTTTCTGACATTTATTTAAAAACAGATGTTAATATTGCCACCTCACTTTTGATCACGATGCTTACTGATAGACTAAATAAAAATACTAAATCAATCAGAATATCTAATCGTAAAGCAGTACGTAAACCCTGGTTGACGTCCGGGTTGTTGAGATGTATGAGAAACCGAGATAAGCTTCACCAAAAAGCCAAAAGGCATCCTGAAAATGAAATTATAGTTACCACGTACAAAAGATATAGAAATTTTACCAATGAATTACTGAAAAAAATGAAGAGAGAATATGATAAAAGCGAAATAAAAATGGCCTCCAAGTCAGGTAACAAAAAACTATGGAATGCGATAAAGTCAGTTACTCATACCACCAAACAACATAGTTATGCAACAGAACTTATAGATAATTTATGTCCATCTAGTTCAATAAACAGAGTTAATACCTTCTTTGCAAATATAGGCAAGAATATCTCGGAATCTTGCCCTCCCGTAAATAACTATAGTCTACCGTCTATGAAGTCATATCCGGATTCTTTTGTGCTACTGTCGACAGATAGCAATGAGATTAAAACAATTATACTAAATTTAAAGAATGATTGTTGTAGTGGATGTGACAATATTTCATCCACTTTTCTTAAGAGATACATAGACATTTTGGTCCCTGTACTCACTTATATTTTTAATCTCGCTATAGAAACTGGTAAGTTTCCTAATGCCCTGAAATTAGCAGAAATTCATCCCATTCACAAGAGTGGAGACTGGGGCTGTATTGATAACTACAGACCAATTTCGATACTCCCAACGCTATCAAAGATTTTGGAAAAGATCATCAACAGTCGTCTCATTAGATACTTGGAAACCAAATCATTACTGTCGTCTTCACAATACGGATTTCGTTGTGGCCTCTCAACTAGCGATGCTGTACACGATCTAACTGACTTTATAGTATCAAAATTGGACAATCACAAAAAGGTTATTGCAGTATTTATAGACTTGGCTAAGGCTTTTGACACGGTTTCTATTCCAATATTATTAAGTAAATTGGAGAAACTCGGAGTAAGGGACTCCCCACTTAATTTATTATCAGACTACCTCACCAACAGATTTCAACGTGTTAGAATAGGCGATAGTATCAGTGACGGTCTCCCTATTGGGCATGGGGTCCCACAGGGGAGTATCCTGGGACCTACCTTGTTTCTGACCTATATTAATGACCTCTGCGATCTAAACATGCCCGGTGGAAGGATCGTCACTTTTGCCGATGATACAGCACTATTATTTGAGGCAGACTCATGGCCGGAGGCCTTCCATCGAGCTCAAATAGGCCTCAACTTGGTAGTTGCATGGCTTGGACACAATAAGTTAAGACTCAATGTGGACAAAACAAAATACATCACATTCTCTCTAGTTAATCAAAATTTACCTCAACCCGACCAGCACACATTAAGAGTTCACTCCTGTGAAAATTTGCATTCCATGGCATGCACTTGTCCAAAACTTATCAATATTAATACCATCAAATACCTGGGTATCGTGGTAGACAACAAACTCAACTTTCACGCTCACATAGATTTGCTTACATCAAGAATACGTAAATTAATTTATATTTTCAGAAATTTACGTCATGTGACCGAGTTTAACACTATTAAAATTGTCTACTACGCCTTGTGCCAATCTTTGATAACATACGGTATAACGGTATGGGGCGGTGCACCAAAAACTGTCATGCTCAAACTTGAAAGATCCCAAAGAGCAATATTAAAAGTTTCTAAATTTCTACCATTTTACTATCCAACTAGGGATCTATACGAGTGTTGCGAGTTGCTTACCGTTCGCCAGCTTTTTATTTTGAACTTATTACTTCGGAGGCACTCGCACATTCAATATGATCCTAATTTATTTGCTAACAAAAGGCGAAGCTATGAAGTGTGCCCAAGTAGACGATTTAGGACCACTTTCTCACAAAGACACTATGAGTTTCTTGGATCTTATCTGTACAACAAAGTTAACCGAATGTTATCCTTATATCCCTTAACTAGACACCTATGCAAGAAAAAATTATCTAAGTGGCTACAGTCCTTGGATTATGAGATAACAGAACAGCTATTGGTTATACCTACGTAATTCTATATCTTATGCACATAATAACAAACTCGTACATTCATACATGCGCACGCACACACACACACACAAACACACACACACACACACACACACACACACACACACAAACACACAAACAAACACGCACCACATAAACTCACACATCAAGCATGCCTACTAAACTCCTCTTTTATGTAATTTTTCTTTCCATGTATATTCTGTTTTTATATAAATTTCCATATGTTGTGCTAGGGCATGGAGATCTGTCACACAGGGGTAACCCTAGTATAGACTCCGGTCTCTTGAGCACTTAAATGAACACTTAAATATGTTAATACATAGATAACGGCAGAATTGTACTGTATGAAATTACCAGTTTCTTTCTATTGTATTTGTGCCATATCTTACTTTGTAGAGAAATAAATAAATTATTATTATTATTATTATTAATAAATTTGTTTAAATTTATTATTGGGTTTGTTTTATACCATACAATTTATTAAAATAGAATAAAATTTCAACAAATATACCACAAGCTTATCAATTATCATGTAATAGAAACAAAACTGCCCATACCTTAGTGTATGGTTACATTTGCATATACATAATTATGAATTCGTGATTTTAATTCGCAGTTTTCCTTATTTACTATCAGAAAATGTTAGCATATCGAGTTAAGAGTGAAAATATGAGGAAAACTGAGAGGTGAGTCTTGGAGTGAGTATGTTTTTGTATGAATGGACAATTATTTTTAAAGTAAGTGTATTGTTACGTGAGTCATTTGTTTCACAAGTTATTGTATTACCAACTTGTCTGGGTATTTGTCGTACACTGTGTACCTACTGTGGGTTTTATATAGTGAAGAGCACGTGGCAATGGTAGCAGAAATAATATCTTGTCTTTAAGTAGGTACCTATATATACACGAAGACTTATTTATACTTAGACCTGTTTGTAAGTAATGTCATCTACGGACACGATTAAAAAAATTATCGTGATATGTGAAAAGCCATGACATACCTTGTTTAATGTCATATTTTACCAATTATTTTTCCTCTTGGTAGATAGACGACAAAAATGAAGTAAAAAAAAAAGGGTGGCTTTAATATACTCTTTGCATAATTTAGAGTTTGACTTTCAAACATACCTCATGCTTATATCTTAAAGGAGCTTTATTGTTTATTTAAAACTTGATGCATCTACTGTACAAAGGCGAGCTTAATGCCATAGGGCAACTAGTCGACCTTCAGTATATTGCCTTCTCCATACTCGTTATTTTTTCGTAGGTACGATATACAAACTTAACAGCCAAACATATCTACCTATTTAAAATTGCGTTCTTTTTTGCTGTGTATGCTAATAACAAACTTTCAACTGTTATAACAACCAAAATCATGGCACTAGAAAATCCAGTTCATTTCGAAATCTTTGAGGATGAAATCATCAATTTCACTTTTCTCGAAACCGTTTAAATTTCCAAACATTCAAATGTTTCAAACAAAACAAAACAATGACATCGACAAACGAAAATGACACACGTCGATGAATACCAATTATTATCTTGGATATTTATAGGAATTTTGACTTTAATTACCTGCAGTAAGGATAGTTTTATCATTGCATTAATTATATACCGGTTACCGATTACTAGGGTTGTCAACTAGATTTTTTTCGTTTTGTTCAAATTCACATAATCATCATTTCATCATCTAAAAGTAGCTACGCTGACTAGACTTGACTTAAGACTTAGATTAGATTAGACTCTTTCGTTGGTGAGTGTGAGACCCGAGGCCCAATCATTCTGCATGATTCTGCCTCCGGAGGCGATTATGCCGAATATCTGACTAAGCCGCCATAGTGAGGGTCACCATGCTGCATTGTCTGCACTCACAATGATTATGGTGACCCATACTCCTAGATTCTAGTCATGATATCCATCAGGCAGAGTAGAGTCACTTCGGTAGTCAAAACTAAAAGTTTCGGTCTACTATACCACGCTGGACGCTGCGTGGTTTGTTCCTTTAGACGGCTCTTATGACACATATGGTATGAATTGATATGGTGATATTCCCATATTTTACCCATCACCTTCTTACCCATCAAAGATACGAAATTCATAAATGATTTTGGCACAAAAACATACCACTCGCTTGATGGTTCTGCTAAGGATGGGAGTTTAAGGAAACAGTCTATGTTACTTGGTGAAGTCTAAAGAGAGAGTTAATGAAATTAATTAAAACTCATTAAATAAAATGATTCATAACAAACGATATTAAATAAATAAGCCATCTGTTCTGGATATTATCAATCACATCTGTCTGTTTTACAGAGAAACAATATACAATAATAAGTTCGATTTGCGAACAGACACAATCAACTCACTAATATGTATGTTCATGTAGATTATTAGTTCAAAAACACGTCTTTGTCAATAAAAAGTTATATTTTTCAATGGTATAACGTAGAAACCTCATGGAATGATATATAAAAATTAAATCAATGAGTTGAAAATATATGAGAATGAATTATAACATTTCCATTAATTTTTAAACACAAAGGTAAAGAAGGGTAAGTAGATTTCACCCTTAAATGTGGTGTTTTTACTCAAAGTTAAATAATCCGATTTGAAGTCAATAACTGCTCGCCGCTATGACCGTTCGAGAGTATTTACATATTAATCTATGATCGAGACTGTCTAGCTCCTGGCTGGAGTACTGCTTCTCTGCCCTAGTTGCAAAGGTTTTCCATTTTCTAATTCTCTATTCTTATTTCACTGACTATTACCACTCAGTCACGTCAAAATAAAATATTAGCCAATGAAGCAATAGAATAGAGAAATAGAATAGAACTGGAAATCTTTCGCAACTTGGCTAAGGGGGCGGTACTCCAGGCAGGAGCGAACTTGGGTCTTATGAAGAAAAAACAATTAACAGTCAAACTAAATAAGTGTCAATTTTTACAGACTAGCGTCAAATATCTGGGGTTTATAATTGACCAAAAGGGGTTACACCCGGATCCAAACAAGGTGGATGCCATTAATTATGCACCAACCCCTACGGACGTTACGCAGTTAAAAAGTTTTTTAGGTTTATTGAATTATTACGGCAAGTTCATTCCTAGATTAAGTACACTGTTACACCCGTTACATGAGCATTTTGAAGATGCGTTTGACGCATCTAATGAGGGGACGGCGGAGACGGGCAGTGAGGAGTCACCGAGAGCGCCGGCGCCGCGCTCCCCGACTCCGCCGCTTCCGGGGGCCACGGCCCGTGCCTTACGCGCATATGCACGCGCACATAATAAGGCTCGTACTTAATAACTTATTATCTAATATGTATTAGTCTACCAGATGTTCTACTATAGTTAGATAGTGTGATTGTTTTGTTTAGCTTTACTTAATTTACTATTATTCTTAGGGGAGAAATGTGTAGGGTATTTGTAACTCTTTTAAGTACTGTGTACCGCACTTAATAAATCAGTCAGTTACCTGCCTCGGTGTTTGATTTACGTTCCAAGCGACTCTCTCAATGCGTATTCTCTTGGTGAAAACGACTGTTACTGATTGGCAACCCTGACTATGTTTCAATACAACAATATAGAAAGGTTGGTTAGAATGTCATAATATGAATAAAGTGAGTAAACGTTAAGTTATAAAAACATGTTACGATTATATTGTAATTAATGTTACGACAACACTGGCTATCTCACTGTCAACGTTATACAAATGCATATCTTTACTAACAACTAGAGATCACGTGGTATTATATCATCGACCAGTACCTATTGAGCTGTCGTGGCATACAATTTGTAATTATTACAGGTCAAAAATACATTGGAAATTATGGTATTGTGGATTTGAAACTGTGTGTTATACATAATTTCATTGATTAACTATCTGATCAAAGCAGACCCGTTGCGTCTTCTGTTCCCTTTAAAAACGGTTACAGTGAAGCAACCTTCTAAGATAGACATATTAATAAGCTGTCGCGAACTTTTTTTAGAACTTTTCATAATCTTTAACCACTTACGCAATGCAGAAATAAATTTCCAGTGATGAAAACATTTTTCATTGAGAATCCGCTTCTATTGGTCGTAGCGTAATGATTTAAAGCCTGTAATCTGTATGCTATGGGCTATGTAACAATTAAGTATTTTTTCAAATTAGACCAGTAGTTCCGGAAATTAGCGCGTTCAAACAAACAAACTCTTCAGCGTTAAAATATTAACATACCCGATACTAGATATTGAGTAAAGAAAATTCTAATTTTACCGTTCCTGTTTCGTAAACGTACTATACATAATCAGCACGGTTACTTTGAAAAAGAGGGAGGGAGGGAGTTATATTCAAGTGTTGTGGTTATTGACAGGTTCAAACTTTTTTACTAGAGGTTACCCAGACAGGAGGGGGCCCTTTCCAGGTCGTAGATGGCCTAAGGTACGTCGGGGTTCTAGAAATTTCGCATCTAGGGTACTCCTGGTTCTTCGGCTACTAGTAACCAGAGACGTCGAGAGAAAAAAGAGCTTATTTAATAGAAGATCAATAATAAAATAATAATAACATTTCGGACATCCCACACACAACACCATCTAGTCGTAAGCAGAGCTTGTACTATGGGTACTAGACAACTGATATAAATACATAAACATACTTTTCTTTATTTAAATACTTATATGTTATAGAAAATCAGCTAAACTCCAAAACGAATATTTGCGGATCACACAAACATTTGGTCTGACTCTCGTTTAAATAAATTTAATTTATTATCTTTAAAACCTCGATGAATTTAATCATTTTGTTAGTTATTGCTAATTTTACAAGCTATGTACGACATCTGCAGTTGTGCAAGATAAACTTTCACCGCCGTGTGCTGGGCAATCAGCGCGGGCGCAGCACTGTTGCGCAAACCCTCTGCTGAGTTCACCTTGACTTCGATAGTAGCAACGTACTTCCGACCTGAGAACTCTAAACAGATTTCATAGTAAATAAACTAGCTTTAGACAGCGGCCTCGTCCACGTGTTATACTCCTGTATATATATTTGTATTTGAAAGAGTTATTTATGGAGTTTCTTTCAGGTTCTTCTCCATAGGAATGACATGTACACATGAAGCGTTCATAGCCGAAGTAACGACGGCGCTGTCAGTACCTAGATGGGTGACCGCTTGTGGCAAGATATGTTAAGATCGTTTCCGTGATTCGGAGGTTATGTTAACAGTCGTGAAGCTTAGTTGGAGGCCATCGGACGGCTTAAAAACATCCAGCGGCCACAGCTATAACGAGTCTTGACAGTCCCTAAACCGCACTCGGCTAGCGTGGGAACGTATGGCCTTGACCCTCTCCTGAGAAGAGCCTCGAGCCCAGCAGTTGACTACTATCATGGATTACCCTTCCGGGTTGTTAATGACAATAATGTAACATTTCAAAAGTGTCGGACAAGGCCTTTTGAAATAAAAGCTATTTGATTTTGTCATTGGTAGGTACAGGTTACTAGAACAGAGAATATGAATAACTGTTCATAAAATATTATAGCATGTCTTCATCAGACGCAAATTCGACGGGTTTTACTCATCAGCCACCTGTGAGCCATGAGGTGAGGTTTTCCTTCTCTGAGACTTAATGTCACTCATTCGGCAATAATCGTTATGATACTGACTGTAATACCTAGTGGGTAATACCTACCTTTGTACCTATGTACACACTACCTATCGGTTTATTAAGGTGTACGTTAAAATCATTGTGTTAGGAAACAAGGTGGTGGGTTATCTGTGGTCTACATCAATTTGCTCTGTAAAGTCACTCATGTGAATATTGTTAACACATTGTTTAAGAGCATGATTTTACTTTTGTAAGTAAAGATTCTACGTGACGAATAAAGGCCATTCTTCTCTTTATTTTGATCTTAAAATTAATATTTTATATTTAATCTTTCGTTACCAGTAATTTGGCTAATATTTGAGCACATATGGTTTTTACATTTGCTGTAAGTAGATGCTCCTACTATGTTGTACCCACTGAGGCTGTTGTTTTTTTTTTTTTTTTAATTAGCTTATGTTCTAATTTTTAATCACTATAATTTGCATCAGTCCTCTAACATGGTGTATAGTATATTAGTGGAAGCACCTTACCCCCATATCAGGTTTATAAACATTAATACTATGTAAACATTGGCGATTTGAAAGGAGTGGCCGCGAGTTTTTATTGCCATGTTCTTTTCTCCGGCTCTACCTATTGTTTGCGAACATGGCATAAATGTACATGTAGAATCTTGACCTGTCACAAGAGATGTATTGCATCCTAAGTGAATAAAGAATTTTGAATTTGAATTTGAAGTGACGGGTGAGAAAAGAAAATGAAAGAAGAAAATTCATTTCACTGACCACAAATGAAGTTGGGAAAAGGGTCCTGCGCTGTCACACGCGATTATTATATTAATTCACTGGTAACGCTGGTATTGTCCTCAGCTATGAGCTGGAGAAAGATCCGTCCAAATCGGTCCAGCCGTTTCGGAGATTAGCCAGAACAGAGAGAAAAAAATAATAAAAATGTTTTTTTGAAGTAACTACCGTATACGAGAATATAAGGTTAATATAAGGTATCTTCAGAAGCATCCAGTAAAAAATGTTTGTTTTGATATTATCCTAGCTTCCATAATCTAACATGGTTTTGCCACCTTCGTGTTGTCAGACTAGACTAATGTCAATGATCTTTTTAATCATAGATAATAAAACGGTATATTTTGCGGAATACCTCGCCAATGTCATATTGTACAATTTTATTGGTCATTTCATGTTAGAATTTTATTGCTCAAAATAACTTTAATCGTGTCTAACAATCAATTTTAAATTTTCCAGCCTTAAACAGTGTATAACCAGAGAAGCGAGTCGTCTTAGTCGTGATTAATTGAATTAACTCTGTTTCTTCCTTCAGCCTTCTCTTATCAATACAGCTTTTATAATAATAATGAATATTTCGGACATCTTACACAACGTCATCTAGTCCCAAACTAAGCAGAGCTTGTATTATGGGTACTAGACAACTGACATAAATGCATAAACATACTTTTTTTTTGTATATACATACATATTATATGTATAGAAAACACAAAGACTTCAAAAAAATATTTGCGGATCACACAAACATATGGTCCGACCCGGGAATAGAACCCGAGACCTCGAGCACAGAAGTCGCATACACAACCACAGCGCCACCCAGGCAGTCAAATTAAAAATTTTATGTGACTGCATCAATATTAACAATAATATTCAAGAAACCAATATGTTGCTATCGCTAAAGCTACCTTACAAAAATACCACGAACCAAGTGAAATTAGAAAGACAAAAAATTAAATTAAATCAATTAAATTGTAACTCTAACTTCATGAAATTATGTTTCTTTTATCGTTGAATATCCTTAGGCATAAAAAAATATAGTTTTATAACTTAAAAATTAATGGCTTCACGCGCTAACATCGTAAAATAAGTCGCCAAGGTTACATTTTCGTTTTGTTTTTACTGCAGCAATAAAGTATTAAGATTGAGTTATCGCGATTTTTAAATCAAAACGAAACTTGTTACGAATGTTGTAAAATAAAATACAAGTTCAGATAACGTATTTATCAAATATCGGTGGCAATCGATTCAGAAAAGTATTTATATAGGTAGATGATATATTTAACTGCATGTGGGAACAAACCGTCGCTCGTCGTATAAACCCCTCCAGCAGCAGAAAAGAAAAATTTATATCTCGACTTATCCGACGAGCGAGTCTAACACTGCGCTCGTTCTTTACTGAAATTGAATATCGACCATTAATAAGAAAACACTCCTTTAAGACGTGACAAGATTTCTATGATATTCTATGTTTTAAATAAAAAAAACACCCAAACTCCGAAATATTTGCAGATCGTACAAACATTCGGTTTTTATATATTTGGTCCGAGTATTAGATATATCGGGAATATATATTGAGATTCATATCATATCATTGAAGGTGTTTATCTAAATCAAGATGTTACAATATGAAGTAATTGGGTCAATCATGTCAGCTTATCGCTGACACGTATGGTATTTGGACTATAATATAGTATACTATGTTTACAATAGTTTCATTTATGGCGTAACATAACATTAAAAGGTAACTTTTGTGTAAGTTTCAGTTGATCGCTCCTAGTGCGGTAATATTATTGGATTACAACTCAATATTATTGTTTAATGCGAAACTGAATTCCAAAGAACAAGTATTTTAAAGTACATCGAATAGATAACATGTTGATCACCTTGAGATTGAGCAAAGATGCGTGTGCGCAGCGTGGGGATTTATTTATTCGTAATGATTCCAAAACATATTTGTTTATATATGTATCTTCTTTTAATTTGGTGTATTTTTGTTATTTTGTAAGAATAGAACAATCATAATATAAATAACGTACGGTAAATTTCCTTCTCGATAAATTAAGACAGAATCAACTAAAAAATTTATTCATCAGAGTGCAGTTATCGCAATCTAAGGCCGTGAAATTGAATTGGAATACATCTGTGAAGTGTTTTTTTTTTTTTTTTTTTTTTTTTTTATTGTTGTAATGGAATAGGCGTTTGTCCTCCATCTCACCTGATGGAAAGTGTAGATGAAGACGAAGATGGTACACGCCCATCCAAAAGAAACCTGTTCACTCTACTCTTAAAGGCTCCAGAGTTCAACTCATCAGGAAAAATAGAATTACTAGTGAATCTTGTGTTTACACTTGAAAGTAATATTTGCCGTTACATTATAAATGTTGACATTTTCGATATACTGCCTACCTCAAATACTCGGTACAGATGGCGTTAGTACGACCTTTAAGTATACATATTTCAGTACATCATCATCATCATCAGCCTATTGCAGTCCACTGCTGGACATAGGCCTCTCCAATTACACGCCACTTAGTTCGATCCTCGGCTACTCGCATCCAGCTCCTGCCAGCCGTCTTGCGCTAATTATCACTCCACCTTGCCTGTGGACGTCTGTCTGTCTACGTTTGCCGAGACGCGTTATCCACTCTAAAACACGTTAAGGTACTCCAACGGTTGTCGGTTCTGGAGCTAATAAAGCCAGCCCATTGCCACTTCAGCTTGCTAATTCTGTGAACTATGTCGATAACTTTAGTTCACACCGGATTACCTCGTTTTTTATACGATCCCTTAGAGAAACGCCGAGCATAGACCTCTGCATAGTACGCTGCGCGGCTTTGAATTTGTGGACCAGCCGTACCGCGTGGTCAAGGAAATAAATAGCTAAATCTAATTGTTTTTTAGGTGTTAATATTCTTAGAAAGTCATTACACGCTAGAAATCAATCGCAACAGAAATTAACTCCTTTGTTGTTGGTTGTTGTTGGTATAACACGCTACAACACTACTAATACTACATTGTGAACATTATCTACCTACTACCTATTTCTTACTAAAATAAATTAATTGACTCCCTTGTTGTCTAGTGGTAAGCAAATGCGGACTAAATGTTTGAACGATCTGCAAATATTTGTTTCGGGTGTTTTCTATGTATATTATGTGTTTAAATGACTTTTATTTTAAGATTATAAAGTTTTACAAACAACATAACTAAAGACAACTAAGTTTTTCTCGAAGCTTCCATAACGTCTCACACTACTAGTGTTGACACAATATGTGTGTATTTACAAAAAAATAATAAAGTTTATGTATTTATATCAGTTGTCTCAAGCTCTGCTTAGTTAGGGACGAGTCGATGTTGTGTGTAATTTGTCCGAAATAAAAAAATAAGTGGTCCTTTGAGTCAAAGTAGTAATATTTTTATAAGAACATCTAATTACCTTCTTGCATAAAACCACGACTATATTCCACAGTGATTGGCAGAGACAATTAATCTCCGCTTACTACGGTCCTGACGTGAATCGCTGCTTTCATGCTCGTTGGTTCCTGGTACTTTCCACTTCCACACGGCCTTTGTCGCTGTTGACGACCTCTTCCAAAATTCTCACACAAATTCCAAGCTATTTAAATTCCTTTCGCGAGTATTCTATAATACATTCTCTTTACGTGGTCACAACATCGAAACATGCCCTTTTCAATCCTCTTCACTACATCTTCTTTCAGTCCACAGCGTTTTTCTTATTACTACATTCCTAATTACTTCACCTAATTACTTAAAATAAAACTGATAACTAACATATTACACATGTGTGTAATATAGTTATGCATGTATACAAGCAACACACAGACACAAACAATTGTACAATATACTTCAAGACCGTGTATGGCCGAAAAATAATCTATTGTGTACTACATGGAATGGCAGGAAATGACTTGGCAACTGTCTTTATAATAAATACACTTATGCACTGTTTAGCTATAACTAGAGTATGCTAAATGAAATTAGCATGGCATATACGAGGAAACTTTTTTTTTGGCTTGACTTTTTGGATTGACTGCACGGTTGGCCTAGTGGCTTAAGCGGTCGCCACGCCGCTTCCTACTACGCCAAGTGTCGAGGGTTCAAATCCCACGTAGGACAACACTTTGTGTGATTCACAATTTATTATTTTGAGTCTGGGTGTTCTTTGTGTCCGTTTCATGTATGTTTGTAAAGTCCCCCGCGACACAGGAATTTATATTCCTAATGCGGGAGTTATCTTTTAAAAAAAAAAAAAAAAAACTTCTGTAAATGTAAATTCGACGTCCGTTCTTCAGAAGAAAAAAAAGTGTTGAGTATCAATAAACAAGATACTGAGTCTTTAATACAGCAAGAAAAATAAAGGAACTCTTTTTAAGGTTCTAGATGATTTTGAATTATAAATAGACTCAAAAATAACCTTTTGTGAGGTCTATAATTTTGACACACCATTTTGGCTGCACGGTTGGCCTAGTGGTTTAAGCGGTCGCCATGTCGCTTTCTACCTCGCCAAGTATCGTGGTTTCAAATCCCGTATGGTACAACACTTTGTGTGATTCACAAATCGTTGTTCTGAGTCTGGGTGTTCTTTGTGTCCGTTTCATGTATGTTTGTAAAGTCCTCCGCGACACAGGATTTATATTACTATTGAGGGTGTTGTCTTTTTTTTTACATTATATGACTTGACAGTCATAACAAAACGGTACATTAATTCTATTACCGGAGAGGTATATTTCCAACGGTGCACTATTAATGATAATCTTAACCGACTTGTATACAAAGCAATAAAAATTGCCGAGTCAAACTATGCCAAAAATTCAAAATCCAACCGATATTTTATAAACATATAACCACGTGTCATCTCTGTAATCCTAAAATACCATCGTTTTGTGCAAACCGGCTGAGCTAAACATCCGTAGTGCTACAGACCACGACGATGCGTTTACAAAATATCTCCACAACCGACAGAACGGACACAAATATTATCAAATAACACGAAATCCTGCACTCAAAATGATTTTGAGTTAGATCGGCTAAACAAAAACAGATAGTGATGTATGCAGACCTGGTGTTTGTAATCAAATCAGGAAAACTTCCTTGGAACACTGGTTTCTTACTGTCGCATTCATGTGCTGTTATTTACTCGTATATAAACATTATCACTTAATATTATAGAATGAAATCCTCCGCCGCGTCTGTGAAACTGTTCGCGATAAACTCTAAAAACCAGTTAACTGATTTAAATGAAATGTTGTACCCAGATTGTCTAAATCTTGAGAAAAGACAGGATACTTTTTACTGCGAAACGACGCGTAAGCCGCGGGCGAAAGCTAGTATTGAATGAATAGAAATAAAACCTGCGATTTTAGGGAAATCTGGAAGTTTTATGTATTGTTTTCCGAGTTAACTCAAGACAAATTAGTAATTTTGAAAACCTTTAAATTTTTGAGACACAAACACATATTTTTCGTATGTAGCTTATAGCTATTGAAATATTTATAATTAAAGAATGAAA
This sequence comes from Phragmatobia fuliginosa, assembly GCA_932526445.1. Lineage (NCBI taxonomy): Eukaryota > Metazoa > Arthropoda > Insecta > Lepidoptera > Erebidae > Phragmatobia > Phragmatobia fuliginosa. Next base: position 19,529,524 of record OW052074.1, read on the forward strand.
AGAAAATTACGCTTTTAATAAAAAAACATGGGCTGTTGTCGGTTTTAGACAAGACTCATTTAGTAACCTTGAAAGCCGACAAGCTTTTAAAACATTTCAACACTTATTTTTTTAGTCCATTGCTGGTGTTGGTTTCACAACAGTATCCCTTGCCCTTGTCAACTAGCAATGGAATGGTTGAAAGTGGTCAGTGCAGTCAACCTGCTTCGATTACTGCGCAACCGATACAGTTGGCAACGACCTTTATCGGTTAATTAACTATATAACGTAATTACCGGTATTTGGTCTATTATAATGTACTCGTAAAAGATAAAATAAATAAATTACTTTTACTTAAAAATACTCAATACTTGCAGTCAATTTAGGTTATTCAATTGGAGACTACGAGGATACTGGTATTTTTGATAATGTTTCGCAAAAACAGAATTAGTATACCTATTAATCGGACCACCTTCAGACATACGTCTGAAGGTGGTTTTCATACATGATAATGTACACGAGAATTATTAATCTCATATTTTAAAAGTTTTTTGCTGCTTTGTCTCCATAGGAATGAAATTTTGGAACCGCGCCATTAGATTCAATAATGTAACGTACCGAAAGGCCTACTTTCAATAAAAACTTTTTTAATGTTAGTACTGGAATGGCATAATATCACTAATAATGGGACAAACTATGAATTTAAGGCAGAAATTATGCAAAGAAGATTTATTTTTATCGTCCAGGTACGAAAAACAAAATATAGCTAGTGATTTACACACCAAGACCTATAAAAAATACCAACAAACACTTGGCTTCTTATTAAGTAACCTTAGTGATATTAAAATCAAAATATAACAACCCGTGACCTGAATATCAAACGCTTAACCGAGTTATTTTTCGTGTCGTTAAATTACAAAATAGAAACAATAACTCATATTGTTTCTATTTTGTAGTAACTCAAGGTAATCGTAGTCATTTTGAATAATAACTTAAAATGTGTTTGACTGCCGTGAAGTGTGACTGAATGCAATGTGCCGTATCTTCACGGTGGAGGTGTGAGCCGCTGCACATTACTGATAAAACTCCATTACGAGTTTTTAATAACTCTTACATCACAAACTAAACTCTTATGTAATATAGATACTGCTTTGTATCGTTAAAAAAGTGACGAATAAATTATGTGGAGTACTTGTTAACGAGAAGGCAAAATTGTCGGCTAATCGGGGTTGTGAAGCTTTTTGGTATTCATACACGGTTCTAAAACCTGGCAGTGGAACATTCTCACGGCGTGAGCGCAACTGAACTTGCGGGGGCAAAGGGGGGCACCCTTTTGGGGAGATCAAAAGTGAATATCGTTGTTCCCACAGAGATGGGTGCCATTTACAAGCCGTAGATGGCCCAAGGTAAGTCCAGGGGCTTCCTTTCGAGGGTATACCTGGTTCCTCGGCTCATAGTACCCCAGACGGCGTTGTGTGTTAGTCGGTTCGAGTCCCACATAGCCACCAACTCGTGGTATCTGTTAGGAGTTCCCCATGAAAAAAAAAGTGGTGGAACATTCTCAATTGAAATGTTAGTATGATCGCGATCGTAGAATTTCACTGAAATCAATAAGTCCGACATCTTTAAGTACTACCTGAATAATTAAGTATGGTGTGTTTCTTTTCTTTTATTAGATTTTTAAAGCAATAATAATTATCAATGTTTTGGGAAGTCATTTCTATTTTTGTATATAACATACACACCGCGGTGTTTTTACTCGCATTTATTGTTGTAAATCGCGAGTAACGCCGAGCGAAACTATAGCCGGTTCCAAAAATAACGGGTCAGTCACATAAACCCGAATATCTCCCGAACTACGTATGCCATCCTAATGAAACGAAGACTGTTCAATTGAGAATTTAATTATACAGATAAAAAATAAAATAAAACTTAGTTACACCCACAATATTAATCTTTAATTAAAAAAAAACTAAAGTAGTCATATTTTTCTTAAGATTACATTTTTTTATGATTGTTTTTTTGCTGTTTTTCATCACTGGAGGCTTCATCACGTGGAGGCAATACAAAGTATTAAATGAAGAAAGTGATGAAAAACAGCAAAAAAACAATCATAAAAAAATGTAATCTTAAGAAAAATATGACTACTTTAGTTTTTTTTTAATTTAAGATTAATATTGTGGGTGTAACTAAGTTTTATTTTATTTTTTATCCGTATAATTAAATTCTCAATTGAACAGTCTTCGTTTCATTAGGATGGCATACGTAGTTCGGGAGATATTCGGGTTTATGTGACTGACCCGTTATTACTGACCCGTTATTTTTGGAACCGAGTGTAGTTTATAAAACTATCCTAAGTTACTCCTAGTATCATCAGCTATACGCCAGTGAAAGTCGGTCAAGCTGTTCCAGAGATTAGCCGTAACAAACAGACAACAAAAAATTGCTTTTTTGATGTAAGTATCGTAAATATATTTCTATACGCGTTTAGTAAAAAATGGGTTCATTTGACATTCATCACATACAATCACAAATACGTCAATTTTATTTATTTGTATAGATTCAATGAGTCTCGCCTCTCTCTGTTTCTCCCTTTGCCGAAAAATACTTATATTTTATTACCTAGATGATTGTATAAGTCATGGCCTATTGTTGATAATCGAAAACTTTAAAAGTATGATGTTTTCGTATCAAAAGTAAATGTATTAACAAGAAAAACACTGTGCCAACTACAATTATCCTAGCGACTGCACAACCGATCTGAGCTGCAGATAAACTGGTTTTGCAAACCGGAATCGTGTCTAGGGATTAGTCTCAATCTTCCTTGTACCAAATGCTACATTTCCTATACCGTTGGTTAGCCATTAAAACTGGTAATAAAACTGATTTTAAAATATAGACACGGTGTAATTGATTGAAAGAAAGTTCAACAAACTAACCTATCAAACAAAAGATAAAAATCGATAGATCTTATTATTTTTGTGTCTCTGATGTACAATATTAATACAAAAATTCCTTGGAAGCACACTTATGGGAAATTTTCTATAAGTTCTAGGCAAGTCGTGAATCAGGCATATTGTAGATTAGAGGTGGATTTGGAGTAGGTATATTGAAAAGAAAATTAAATTTCCATTTTTAGATTGTAGGGGGCGAAGCTAAAGTAAAGTAAAGACTGTATCCAGCATGTGCGTAAGATTACTATGTTATATGCTTCAACTGCCTTGTTGGTCTAGTGGTTATCATATGCGGCTGCTGATCAAGAGGTCTCGGGTTCGATTTCCGGGTCGGACCAAATGTTTGTGTAATCCTCAAATATTTGTTTCGAACTCTGGGATTTTTCTATGCATAAAATGTACGTATTTACAATAAAAACATGGCAACATTGAACCTCGTATAATATGAAATTTTATTTATCTATCTTTAATAGAACTTGAGAGAATTAAAAAACAGATAATAGCTAACATACATATAAATTTTGTGTATATTGACCACTAAAAAGATCTACAGTATATACATAAATAAGCATTGTTTCAATTGAAGTTCGTTTCAAATCCCAATATTAATCAGCTTATCTAATGAACGAAACACTTATGTTACCTACCGATGTTGTTTATATATCAGCATTGTAAGGTAACAAGTATTTAGCGGATATTCTCACTACTGTTTGTTTACTTCAAGGAGAAGACATTTTTTAATTATACTGAACACCAAATACGTTTGCCATTTTGAAATGAACTGTTCAAAATTATGTTTTTTTTTTAATATAAACACAACTCCCTCATTCGGAATAAACATTCTAAGCTGTGGGCGAGTTCACAAAAATATATGAAACAGATACACCACCAAGACTTAGATCAACAATTTATGGATGAAACAAAGTGTTGTATTTGAACCCACAACACTTTGCGCAGCGTGACGACCGCTTAAACCATCAGGCCAACTGTGCAGTCTTTACTAAAGTTTATTTTCCTTTAATTGAAAAAACAAGAGCAAGCAGTTGCATAAAATACGACATCCCACCCAGATATCACTCTTATAAATCTAATCAAATACCAGATTCTCCTGATTTCTTATACCCACTTGCGTTTCTTTTCACGCGATCATTCCTATAAATAGCGGTATTTCTTGTTTTGAAGTTAATTATAATCAATACCATATATTTGTAAATTGTATGTAAACAGCTCGTATAGAATGTCACCGAGTGTGCTAGAAGACTCCCTTTTATTTAATTTGTGTCAAAATTATTCACCGTCAAAAAAGTGATAAAACGCAACAGTTAGGTATTTAAGAAACTTGTTATTTGTGAATACATGAATATGGCTAACGTACAGATAAAGCACGTTCTTTTCAACACCAACAACACAATAGAGAATGTAAACATGTGTACATTTAAAATACAAATACATTTTAATATGATCGTATCTAAAAACTCACAAGTTATTGAGAAGTATCCTTGAATTGTCCAAATTACATTTAGGTATCTCAACTTTTACCAGCGGATTCGATCGAAGGAATATAGTTTCCTTCTTTGTCTGTGATATCATACTGACAAACAGGTCACCAGTTCAGAGAAGTGGTGCTGTCTTTGCAACTCAAGAACCACAAAAGCAATGATGATCTTTGAAGTGGGAGTACTTTTCTTAGAGGTTTTTAGGACAAATATATATTAAAAACAAAATATTGCACAGGGTACTCTTATCAGAATCGTGAAATATTTTTCAACCTGTTCTTTTATCGTTTGATTTCCAAAAAGTGTTCCGCAGTGAGAATTAATTCACAACCATTTATTTTCAAGTTTACTTGACTAGCTGTTACGCTTTTACCATTTCAAACAGGTTGGTTGATGAAACATATCTTTATTCTATCTACAGTCCGACTGGATGTGATGATTGGTCTGCCCCATTTTGTTTAATTTAAAACAATAAAACAACTACACCGTCCCAGCTCCCGGCTCGCGCCAATCTTTGTCTCAACTACAGATTTGTGACGTAAGCACATAATATCAGGGATATCTGCACTTGAATGACTTTCAAATCATGATTCACTAGAGGAAAGAAATGAAGAAGATCTGTTTTTTACGTAGTGGCGTTTGAAATCAGTATTATTATTTACTTCAAGAACACATGTGGTATGTAGTTAGGAATATTGTAAATTAAGAGTTGACGCAATTGTCCATAAGATGGAGGTTAAGGACGGACACGTCCTAAGATGCCCAAGCGACCGTATGGTGAAGATTTCTATGTACTTGCTAATAACGAAACTGAAGACCGCCCGCCACATGATGGACGACGACTCAAAAAGAACTAAACTGATGTCATACTAAATGGAAAATGCGGATAGGGAAGGCCAAGTAAATAAATAAAGTCTGGAAGGATGAAGAAGAACTAGTGTTATTTTATCCGTGTAAGCACAGTGTGGGTAATGTAAGAGCCGTAAGGGAGTAAGCAACCACGACAAAAGGATTGCAAAGAGAACCTAGAGACATACTCGTAATAAGCTATGTGGATAACTATACAATATCGTGCAAAGTAGTTAAATTTTTTATCAAAATTTGATATTCAATAAACATATTGTTTTTCTTGTGGATTTATGCAGTTTCTTTAAACGATGAGGACGTCATTTGATGTAATTATCTCAATGACACAGCATACGCGAGACAGTCCACTGATTCAAGAGATTAGAGATGCTGCACTGCACTAAACAGTGTTTTCCTTTATTCTGCAATTGCTCAAATTAATTATTAACTTATCTGAATAGCCTGTATAATGTTTGCCAAAATGCCAAAAGTTGTAAGTTATCATAAACTAACTATCGCCAGCGGCTGCGCCCGCGTGTGTGTCGGTTATCTAGGTAAAAGTAGCCTTTGTTCTTTTTCGGGCTTTAGACTATCTTTAAACAGTTATAAAAATCAAGGTTAACAGTTACATAATATACATTCGATCAACGTCAGGAAACAAAATATATTGTTATGGCATTATTCTTTTTAAGTACCTAGTTAAAATATGATACTATATAAATTTGACCATATTTTTCAAATAATATCTTTAAAAGTTGTCTTTTCAATACTGCACAGTAAATTCTTTATGATGATGGTTATAAGCAACATTATACTAAAAGCGTTGCGGAGACCACAAAATAGTCAAAGTAGGGCTTCACCTTGAAATGAGTGATAATAAGCTGAAAACAAGTATATACCTTTATTTTGATGTTCTAAAAGTTCACTCAAAAGTCTCTTAAAATCTAGTGTCTGCGTTATTCAAAGTAGTATTTCGTGATTACTTTGGTTTGTGAAACTCCAAAGATGTTAGCAAAATTGTACAAAATTGTAGAGCGAGAAACTTTATTTAACCCTTTGTAGCCCAAGATCATAAAATTTTATATAACTTTGGAATATGATAGGATTAAATAATTAAAAAAACACGTATTTCTCAAAAAATTAAAAATATTTATTATTTTTGATTTATTTTAGGGAGTGTTACATTACTGTAACATTGAGTTAAACTAATAGAAAATCTAGTTATGTGGTATCGAAGGATCTAAAACAATTATAGTAGCATAACACTACTCATTTTTCACAATTTTTTTGTGATACACCAGTATATTTGGAAAACTTGCACTGAACCTTTTTTTCTATCCAAATCGGCCGGTAGCCAATTTGATTCTGCCTATCTGCCAATGGGGGGACATGTAGAGTTGGGCCCATTTGTGTTTTTTGTCTTGAATTTCATTTTCAATTGACCTTCGGTTATTGATATTAGGTTTCAAGCCTAGCTTGCATAAAGTCACACCGATCTCAAGTCGAAAATCTGCTAAGACAATTGTCTATCACTGCAGTTTTTTACCTGCCTTACTCCTTGATATAAAAGTCAAGAATTTGCCATAGTCAGGTCTAATAAGTGCTAAAACATCCGAACCTGATAGCTTTTACTTTGTTTCAAAATTTTATACGTTCCCATAATACTGTCAATCAAATCTACGTCTGCCATAATATGCCGATTATATTTTCCGACGATATGAGGCCAATTAATGTTGATGTACTTCTTCTTGGCTTTTTCGTAATTTCTGACTTGGGCCTTCGGCAAATTCAGCAAAAGATGACACCAGAGTTACAACTTTGTTGTCTTCCCATATTACGTTTCATCAATCACATCAATTCCGTCCATATTCGCCACATATTCAACGGAAATTCTGCGTACATTTTTCATTACTTCCTTTTTAGCGGGTAGTTTGCAATCTGGAATGCGATTGCATGGTACTGTCCCAAGACTCAATATACCTCCTTTAGCTAAGTACTCCAGTAATGACAAGGAAGTTATGAAATTATCAAAATAATGTTGATAATTCTGATGTCTTGGTATGGGGCGTGCCTGTCTTGGTATGACTACTATGTTTGAAGATTATGTTCATAAATCTGGTTCATTCAGCGTGGAGTTCAATTTTTTCTTTTTCCATTGTATTTGCCGTTTTTAGGGTTCCGTAGCCAAATGGCAAAAAACGGAACCCTTATAGATTCGTCAAGTCTGTCTGTCTGTCTGTCTGTCTGTCTGTCTGTCTGTCTGTCTGTCCGTCCGTATGTCACAGCCAATTATTTCCGAAACTATAAGAGCTATACTATTGAAATTTGGTCAGTCGATGTATTCTGTGAACCGCATTAAGATTTTTACATAAGAATAGAAAAAAAACAATACATTTTGGGGGTCCCCATACTTGGAACTGAAACTCAAAAAATTTTTTTTCATCAAACCTATACGTGTGGGGTATCTATGGATAGGTGTTCAAAAATGATGTTGAGGTTTCTAAAATCATTTTTTTCTAAACTGAATAGTTTGCGCGAGAGACACTTCCAAAGTGGAAAAATGTGTGTCCCCCCCCCTCTAACTTCTAAAATAATAGAGTGATAAAACTAAAAAAAATATATGTTGTACATTACCATGCAAACTACCAACGAAAATTGGTTTGAACGAGATCTAGTGAGTAGTTTTTTTTTAATACGTCATAAATCGTAACACGCAATTTACCTTTCATCCAATCAATACACTAATATAAAAACATCTATGAAAGTTACAACGAACTACAAGAACTTTTATATGATGTTACTTGCTGATACGGAACCCTTCATGGGCGAGTCCGACTCGCACTTGGCTGCTTTTTTTTTTCACTTTTGTGGATGCTTTATTTGAATGGCTCACTGCGTTCACATTTTTCAATAATTGCCTCCATATCAACTGCAGTATCTTCTTCACATTCAGATAAAAGTTCTAAAGTTTGTAATAATGCCTGAAAATTTGGATCAATAACGCTCATCATCATCATCATCATCCTCTAATCCGTCTTCGCAACCATACAGCAGTGACTTTGACCCCATTCTGAAATAATATGAGATAATTTTACATCAATATCCACATACTTTGTTGCAATTATTATTTCCGTCATCCCTCAATGTAACAGAAATGTTACAAACATATAAAGTTACATTTTTCCCATAAAAAAGCAAAAATATTCTTTGGTAATAAGATATAAACAAAATCATTCACTTACCTATATGTTTCGACGAAAACAACACAATTTTATACACTTTTATTATATTTTTATAAAATTCAAACTTTCAATGAGTTTCAAATTGTCACTTTCATCAACACATGAAATTCGAACTCGCTAAAATCGTCTATTTATGCCATCTATGATTTGCATATGATACTAAAATATTCGGTATAGTATGTTACAATGCAGTGACATTGATTTGGATGAGCTAAAATGTTTAGTATATATTTTAGCGGCATTATTTAGGTTTGTTACAGAAATGTCACACGAGTCTACAAAGGGTTAAAAAAGTTTTGGTGTACGCCCAACTGTTTTTGAGATAGAATGCAGAGTGTCAACAGTGTGACTGAGCGGTGTGGACTCTGTGGACTCTGAATTATTATTTGTTAAAAATATTTTTGACCGTGCATTAAGCATGACTAACCGCTGTTGACTTCATCTATTTCAGAAACTGTTGGGCGTACACAAAAAATGTTTAACCAAATTTTTAGAAAATTTTATGCTCTACAATTCTGTAATACATGTTAACATTTTCGGAGTTACATAAACCAAAATATTTTATGAAATTTTATGAATAGCATACGACGCAGACACGAGATTTATAAATAAATAAATATTTCGGACATTCTACACACAACGCCATCTTGGCCCCAAACTAAGCAGAGCTTGTATTATGGGTAGCTAGACAACTGATATAAATACATAAACATGCTTTTTTTTGTAAATACATACATAATATACATAGAAAACACCCAAACTCCGAAACAAATATTTCATATGGATCACACAAATATTTGGTCCGACCCGGGAATCGAACCCGAGACCTCTTGATCAGCAGTCGCATACACTAACCACTAGACTAACGAGGCAGTCATGATACTTTTGAGACAACTTTTATCTCTCATTCCGAATGAAATTTTTCCGTGTTTTATTGCAGTATGTAAACTAGTATTTTAGAAATGATTTTTGCTATGTTGATATTTCTTCGGATATTAATACGTAAAGAGCTATGAAAGTGAAAATTAATAAGCGATTAGGTAAACCCAATGTTCTGTAACACGCATTATTCTTTCCATTGTAAACGATTGTTATATGATAGGTACATGCGCAGAAAATACGTTTACCTATTCGTAGTGCATACATAATAATTTATCGTTATGTTTTACCTTCATAAATTTAACAAAGATCTATAAAAAAACATAATATAATAAATGGTTGTGACGTTTATTAAAATACTATCTAAAAATCATTTTTATTATTTTTTACATATCTGCTGATGCTGGAGCTAGTCTCTTAAACGGAACCATAGATTTTTAAATGATAGTATGATGTTTCACTTTCTAAGCCGTTGAACTGATTTAGATGAATTTCGGAATCGAGGTAGATTGGACGTATAGAAATAGGATTTCAAATTGTGGCCCTAACAACTAGCCCTGTGGAACACCATAAAACGTAGATTTCTGCCATGAAAGAAATAATTAAGAGCATAGCAACAAAATGATCAGTTTTATTTAAGAAGTCAAATGATATTTTTACATTCTTATCATAGTGTTGATAAGAATTTATCTAGATTTATCCAACAATATCACTATCAGTTTAGGTGTCGGAAGCCTAACCATAATCTTAAACAGCATTTCATGTTAAAAATTAATGTGATAGCAATTTTTCTCATTAATAACTTTGTTATTTTTCTACAAATTGGTAACAATACGAGTACATCCTACATATTTTTCCTCAATACCGAATTCCTAAAATTAAGAAACAATATTGACATAAAAACCTTTAGTTTGGTTTGTTGTTATGTATGCATTGTACCTGTATCTGTATGTGAATTATATAATGCCTCTGTTATTTGCCCGAACTATAACTTGAGGTAGTAGAGCCACGCTGATTTCAGCACGAATGGGCCGGCTCGACCCGGCCAGTACTACCCTCACACAGAAGACCATCCTAATAATGACAGCATTCTTGTTGTCGTATTTCGTTGGTGAGTGTGAGACCGGAGGCCCAATCATTCTGCATCATTCTCCCGCCCTTCGAAGGCCGGGAGAATGATGCAGAATAATCTAACCAGGCTGCCATGGTAGGGGTCACCATGCTACATTGCCTACCCTCACAATAAGCATGGTGACCCCTACTCCTGGATTCTACTCATGCTTTCCATCAGGCAGAGTAGAGTCACTTTGGCAGGCTTAAATACATAAAAAAAAAAAAAAAACTATGATGACAAAATATGACGTAAAAGTAATCTCAGTAGTAACTTAGTAAATTTTGGCTAAGTCCCTGTCCATTGAATACGATTTGTATCTTTCTCGATTTTGTAAATAGTATAGTGTTAAATGTTTTTAAAATTCAGAATCTATCATATTTGGAACATTTTCAGTATTATTTGACATGTTTGAGTTTTATCTGAAAGCCTGATTGCTAAAATAATATTGATACTGAAAAATATAAAAATGTTTGTTTGTTTCAACGCGACAACCACCAGAATCACAAATGCATTGACTATCAGCAGTGAATATGGCACAAGGTGGAGAAGGAAACTCTAGATAACTGAAGTCATCCAGTTCCGAAGTAGCTTTAAATAATATAAGAGCCAGTTACTCGCGCTGACTGTTCGCTCTGATCTTTTAAACTACTCAACGAATTTTCATGCAGTTTTCAGCAATAAATAATGAAGTGATTCAAGAGGAAGGTTTATATGTATGTTTAATACATGCATAGTATTGTAAACATCATCATCATCATCAACAACCCATAACGTCCCACTGCTGTTCTCAGGGTCTCCTCTCAAGAGAGGGTTAAGGCCATACGCCCCCACGCTGGCCGAGTGCGGGTTGGGGACAGACAGTATTGTAAACAATATTAGATAATTCTCGAAGACTTCCGTGCAAAGTCGGTCCGGGTCGCTAGTTGTATTGAAATCTTGAATTGTCTATTTAACACCACGCTACGCTACATATTTAGGAGGTCGAAAAAGGTTTAAATTATATTAGTAGCAAATCAAAAAGCAGAGCAAAATAGTTTATAAAAAGAGTCATAGACAGTCCTTTTAAATAATCAATTGTTATAAACCACAAAGGTTTTCCGTAAAAGGTACAGAGTCACATAGAGCTTAATAGAAAACGTGAGCGACCGTTGTTCAAACAAAAATGTAATACCATATTATTATTTATACAATGAAAACACCTGAACAGCTGAAATTGAATAAAAATTTAAATAAACCTGACGATGTCGTACTAAAATTGAAACATAAAACAAAGAAGTATAAACGACCACTATCAATGACGATCTGTACGACGACACAGTGGTGCATTAGAATTATACGTCTTAAGTTCTTAACTTAAAAGTCGAGGATTCGATTTCTAGTTTGAGCAAAACAAAGAAGAACAAATTATTTATTTCGAGTTCCCATAGCCCTATAGGTCTTTAAATAACTTGTGTTGAACCTAATATTCAGGGATAAAGCTAGAACAAAAACAATCAGTTTTTATATCGTTTCTGTCAAACTCGATCTTTGGTTAAAAAACACAGGTTTATGTGTATCTATCTAAAGTTGTTAGGCAAGGAGCGGCCTGGCCCAAGCAAGTTTGCATCACGAAAGTCCAATTACAACGTTAAAACCCTGTATAAAACTAGCGGATTTCCCACACTGCTGCAATCTCCTTCTAAGATGAAGTGGATAATCCGGTTGATACAAGGAAAATATTATTGTAATTGTATACTTCTGTAATTAATAGTACGCACGGAGTTATAGGTAATTTGTTTTTCGTTATCGTAATTATAATCATAGAATTTCAACATTTGAATACGATTTAGACAATGCAAGGATTGCTTTCTACATGTGTGTAGTACTTCGGTGTATAAATATTTCTTTAATTTACGATCTCTGTGTTTGCGGTTATAATATTTCGTTGGCTAACTAACTCATAAAGGTCACGTCGTAATGCCGTTCACTTTGATGTTGTGTATTATGAATGTGTTTTTGTAAAACTGGTATTTTCAATTGTGTAATTCACCTTATATAATTTTAGTTTGACTCTAATGTGTACACTACCATTTGTATTGTATGTCAACAAACGTTTTTAAACATCAAATTTCGTGCAAATGTCTATTTATTAGAACATGAAATTATATACATTAAATTCGTGCCTTCAAATTATTCACATATCATTATTATGCTCACAAAAAAAACATATTAATTTAATCGCTTGACAACATCCATTCATAGCATCACTACAATTACGATTAAAATAATAATCGCAATTATTTTTTAAAGGACAAAGGCATAGGTAACCGTTTTAGGTACTCACCAATTTATTTTCAAAAATCACAACACTAAAAAATAACAGTTTTTTTTAAATAGCAAATGCACTCGCGTATCTCGGGAGTTTTGGGTAATTTGACAGCTGTCAAAAAAAAGGCGCGAAGCGTCCGCGTACGGCCGGATTCGAGGGCGGTATGGCTGCGGCAGTGCGCGAGCGCAAGACTTGTTTTGAGTTTCGACTGTGTCTGTGTTGTTCTGTGTTGCGATTACGCCACAAACTTGTTATCTTTTCCACCTCATTGCGTATGCGATTGTACGTTTATTGCGGTTTGGCTGCGGTTGCAGCGCGACTCTTTGCCGAGGGCAGGGATGTCACCGAGTAGGTTTATACGTTGGTAGGTACTGCATGTACTTATCGATAGAGTGGGAAGTGGTGCTTATTCTGTGGTATGGCTACTGACAGATAGTTTAGTTTAGGCTACAGTTTAACCTTGCAACCTGTTAGATAAATTAATTAATAGCAATGAATAGTTTGTAACATTTGACACACGGCTGTCTGATCTTAATTAGGCTGAGGCTTTACTATTGGAACTATACTATATCCTACGTTCCACCTGTCGCTAAACCTCACAATTAGTTGTCGGTGAGAATCGAACCCACGACCTCTAGTTTAACAGTGAGTGTCACTAACCACTGAACGAACAGGCCAGTCAAATTTACATCAGTAATTCTTGTGTATGTAATTATAATATTTATAGCTAATCATAGCTAATAGTTATTAGCTGCGTTCATAAAATTAATTCTGTGGCAACTACCATACAAATATAACTGAATAAGAATCTGCATCCTTTTTAAATTGTTTTAAAAATTACTGAAATATTTTTAACTATTGCCTGTAACTTGGTAAAAAATAAAACCTCTTTAAGTATTGGTCAAGACTTCAAGAGTCAAGACTGAATACGTTCATAGCTTATCAAAACATATAATTCGCGCACATGCATGTATCAAGTATCTGACATGTTAGAAGTGTGTCAGTTGACCGGTGTTTCAACACTTGTTGCCTGCCTTGTTAGTCTAGTGGTTAGCGTATGCGGCTGCTGATCAAGAGGTCTCGGGTTCGATTCCCGGGTCAGACCAAATATTTGTGTGATCCACAAATATTTGATTCGGAGTCTGGGTGTTTTTCTATGTATAATATGTATGTATTTACAAAAAAAAAGTAGGTTTATGTATTTATATCAGTTGTTTAGTACCCATAACACAAGCTCTGCTTACTTTGGGACTAGATGATGTTGTGTGTAAGATGTCCAAAATATTTATTTATTTTTATTTTTTTATTTTTTACTTATGCGTCTGCACCGAGCCTACTAACATCACTAGCAGTTCTTATAAATAGTACCTAATAGTTATTTTGTTGTAAATGTAAGAACTACCATTTAAAACAAAAACCGCTAGTGCATAATAAAATTAACTGAAAATAGGAAAAAAAATACTATGTCTCTATAAAAGTTGCGCAAATCGTCTCTGCAACTGGCCTGTGGCCGTCCTACACTACGTTTGCCGAGTCGCTAGATGGCTGGCAGGAGCTGGATACAAGAAGGCCAAATCGATCAAAGTGGTGTGCAATAGGAGAGGCCTATGTCCAGCAGTGGACTGCGAGGGCCTGATGATGATGATATAAAAGTTAACTGACATTAGTCAGTCAAGTTCTGTAAATGTTTTGATTGATGTATAAAAATACTTAAAACACGAATGGATGCGTGGATACTACATGCGTGCTAAGAACTGGAACGAGGTTCTCTACCCACCAACCGATACTTAGCCATTGTACAACGAAATCCAAATTAAAATTAATTACTTGTTAATTTAACAATAAACAAGTTTAATTTTGTGTGTTATCCTATGGTTTTAGAGACAAACGAGCGAACGGAAGTATCTGCAACTTAAAAGTCAAAAATGCATGAACGACCTTGAAGTTGCATCTCCGAGAGTCAGGGGTAGGGTTTCAAAAACCTTAGTCTCTTAGCAAAATCACGATAGAATGACCTATGACTCCTCATTTACACAGAAGCATGGCTTTTCAACAAACCTATAGACCACTGATAAAGAAACATCAAGTAAAAGTCTCACTGGCATTTTCTGTAACAGTAAATACATGTTTGACTGCACAGTTGGCATAGTGGTTTAAGTGGTCGCCACGCCGCTTTCTACTTCGCCAAAAAAAAAACACTTTGTGTGATTCACAAATTGTTGTTCTGGGTCTGGGTGTTATTTGTGTCAGTTTGGTGTATGTTTGTAAAGTCCCCCGCGACACAGGATTTATAGTCCTAATGGAAACATCATACGCCTGCCTCGTCGGTCTTGCGGTTGAGGTATGTGACTACCAATCGAAAGGTCCTGGGTTCTTTCGGGTCGGACGAAAAGCGTCATATTATATTTTTCTAACATTCTTAATAATAGCCCGAAGTATGTAAGTTGGTTGTCTTAAAAAAAAAATTTGAGTCCACATACCCATAACCAAACTTCATTATTTTAACATTTGTAATTCCCAAGTTGCTTAGAGTCGGCAACCGCTCAACCAATTGTATCTAAATATAAGTTATCCAAGTGATTAGCATCGGACCACCGCAATCCTGAGGGTGATCTGATTTCGAAGCTTGAACTACTTGTGAGTATATCTAAGGGCACTGACATTGGAATAACGATTGCCACAGATGTTCATGACAAACGAGACCGACGGCTTAACGTACTCTCTTCTATTCAATTAATAGTTATTAGTAGCTAGTATTTATAGCTAGTGGTTTAAGCGATCGCCACGCCGTTTTCTGCGCTAAGGGTTCAAATCCCACGTGGGACAATACTTTGTGTGATTCACTAATTGTTGTTCTGAGTATGGGTGTTCTTTGTGTCCGTTTCATGTATATTTGTAAAGTTCCTCGCTGCACAGGACTAATATTCCTATGGAGTTCTGTTTTTAAAAAAATACTGCGTTTAAAACAAACCGTTTACAATATATATTATATTCTATCAATTTTACTACATGTGGTATAAAAAACCCATTATTCGAATTGTGAGAAACACGAACCACAAATGGTCAAGTTTCAATTTAACTAACACTGCATTATTTCAAACAGTAGTTAATTTTGTGGTAGGTAAATATATTTTTTGTATGACACATGGAAACTTCATTTCGTATGTCTCGTCGGTCTTGCGGTTGAGGTATGTGACTGCCAATCAAAAGGTCCTGGGTTCTTTCGGGTCGGACGAAAAGCGTCATATATTTTTCTAACATTCTTAATATGTAATAGTCCGCAGTATGTAAATTTGGCTGTATTTGACGGTGGCCCATACCTCTGAGAGAAGGTACGTTAAGCCGGTCGGTCCTGGTTTTGATGATCATCTATGGTTATTGTTATTGGGAAGTCAGTATCCTCAAATATACTTAGAACTCATTCAACCGCAAGGCAGTTGCCTTGTTGGTTTAGTGGTTAGCGTATGCGGCTGCTGATCAAGAGGTCTCGGGATCGATTCCCAGGTCGGTCCAAATGTTTGTGTGATCCACAAATATTTGTTTCAGAGTTTTGGTGTTTTCTATGTATAATATGTATGTATTTATAAAAAAAGTATGTATATGTATTTATATCAGTTGTCAATTTAGTACACATAATACAAGCTCTGCTTAGTCTGGGACGTCATCATATTACAGGGTCATGTAACTAATATAAAGAGACTAGCTGGTGCCCGCGGTTCCGCTCGCGTCCTGAGGTTATGAAAAATAGATGTTGGCCGATTCTCAGACCTACCCGATATGCACACAAATCGGTCCAGCCGTTTCGGAGGAGTATAAAGTAACTAGCATTGTGACACGAGAATTTCATTTTTAAGATCCTAATCAATTTCAAGAAATAGGAATTTATTCATCATCTTGACTGACTTATTTATCTATAGGTCTGCGATCCTAATTCCTGAGACAGAAGACGTGGATTTGATTGCCTCAGTGGTACAATGGTATTTGCGACTGTTGTGTTTGAGGTCTCGTGTTCGATTCCCGAGTCTTACCAAATGTTTGTGTGATCCGCAAATATTTGTTTCTGAGTTTGTATGTTTTCTATGTATAATATGTGTATTTACAAAAAAGAAAGTATGTTTATGTATTTATATCAGTTGTTCAGTACCCATAATACAAGATCTGCTTAGTTTGGGAATAGATGGAGTTGTGTGTAAGACGTCTGATATTTTTTTTTTCGGTTCTGAGACAACGCCCATACTATCTGTATTTCTGATAAAGAAGTTTTCGTTTTAGATACAAGTTTGGTTAGTTTTTTCACAGGTTGAAAAATACATTATCCGTACTGCGGTAATTAAAAGAATTTTGATATTTGATTTAACAGTCGACTACTATATTTTTGTAGATTTAACCTTACATGTTGTTGTTTACCTTAAGTATTGTAAAGAGAAATCTATGTCAGCTTATTATAGCTTAGGTGTTAAATAGAGAAATGAGAGCAGCATTCAACAACGTATTTGATCTAAGTAATAATCTGAATTCTAGCGAATACAATAACAAATTTGCTGTGTTATACTTAAAATTTATGGGACAATATTTATAAGATCCAGATCCAAAATAAGATCAAGGTAAGAGGGATTCCATAACTACTCTACGACTGTACTTGTATCAATCAACAACCCATAATGTCTTACTGCTGAGCTCTAGTATCCCTTCAAGAGAGGGTTAAGGCCATACGCCACCACTTTACGACTGCGGTTCTAAAGGCAGGACATGGGCTACTGTTTACTGTAATCAGGGACGTCACAAGGAAGGAGTCGCGGTCAAAAGTTAGTAATTCATATAAATTGTTTGCTGATCATTAAGATTAAAGTATACAAGGAATAAATAAATCCAGTTTTATTTTATAAAAGCCAAGACGTAGTATCGGCAATACTAGTATTGTTGATAATGTAATGATTTTCTGTACGTACTGACTGCAGTTGATATCGCTCAGAAAAACATTATGTCCGTCAATTAAAGTTCAGAACAATAACAAGAAATGAATGCTGACAGTATTTAAGAAGTCACACAAATCAAACTCCTAATCCAAAACACACCTTAAAGCGTTATCAACTCTTTTGTTTCTTTTTAAAGACAACACACGCATTATGAATATAAATACATGAAACAGACTCAAAGAACACCCAGTCTCAGAACAACAATTTGTGAATCACATAAAGTATTGTCCCACGTAGGATTTGAACCCACGAAACTTGACGGAGTAGAGAGCGGCGTGGCGACCGCCAACCGTGCAGTCAAGTCCGTAGTGTGTCGCATGTATTCTGTGATGATACAACAATAAAACAAGGTATGGCACTCCGAGACACGGTGATGACGTAGGTGCCTCAAGACACGTCACTCCTCTATCGAAGGCTTTCAATCTTTATAATTTTGTTGAAAATTTATCACTTATGAATATTTTTTTTAGTTTTTAATTACTTATTAATAAGTGATAAATTTACCCCAAAATTATAAAGTTTCAGAGCCATGAGAGAGTTTGTTTATTGTATCATGGTGTGCCGTATGCGACGCGCGTGCTATGACAGACGCAGAAAGTGACGTAACTTGACAAGATTTGCGCCACTAAGCAGTTGTCTCAGGTTTGATTACCTCACTGTACATGGTGATTATATATAATAATACCAATCAGATACTGTTATGTATGTCTACTATTATGTAATCATGGTATATGAGATTTCTAAAAGGGAAAACTAAAGAAACGACAAGTCTTAAAAATTGGCTAAGTGCGTGTCAGGCCATGAATAGAATAGGGTTCCGAAGTCATTCCTATTGAGACGTGGATTTAAAATCGTGTCCAGTAGAAAATTGTTTACTGTTATTTTTGTACGACGTTTACCAAGTAAGCCCCTATAACTCTTGAACTAACAAAGTTATTTAAGCCGTTAGAGTTTTCCTTTAAAGTTCATCACATGTACATGTACCAACACGATTTTTTCAGATTTTTGGAGCCCGCCGTTTGGCTTTTAGAGGGATGGGGGGCTGTTTAAACAAAAAAATCGCTATAAAGTGGAATAACTCACAAACAGATACATTAATCAAAAAATTGTCTTAACACAATCACTATGTTTTTAAATGATCTGTCTAATGATAAACCACATGATGGGGTTGACGTGAAAAAAAAAAACAAAAACATTTGGTCCGACCCGGGAATCGAACCCAATGCCTCAAGCGCAGCAGTCACGTGCGCTACCACTGTGTCACCGAATTATTCGAATGAAAAGTTTAATGGGCGCCCTCGTGTATGTCGATTATCACAGTAAAAGGTACTCCATATTCTTCCTCAAGAATCAAAGTCCCTCCATGCCAGATTTCATTGAAATCGGTGTAACGGTTTAGCCGTGTAAGCGTAACATACAATCAGAGTTACTGTCGAATTTATAACATTAGTATAGACTAGCTAAGTCCTGCGGTGTTACCCGCAGTTACTATTATAAATCGCGGTTAACGCCGCGAAACGAAGCCAGTCTAAAAAAAATTGCCTAAGTTAATCCTGACTGAGGTCATCAGCCAATGAAAGTTCCGTCAAAATCACTCCAACCGATCCAGAGATTACCCGGAACAAACAGACAAATAAAAATTTTTAAAGTCGCATTTTTGGTGTAAATAACGTGTATACTTTCACTTGCATTTAATAAAAAAATGTTAATTTAACATACAGAGACTTCAATTTTATTTATTTGTCTAGATATAGATTTCAAATCTTAAATTCTTACGTGAAACACCATAATATTACAAGGACAGTCTGACAGCCAATATTCACTCATATAGCTATAAATCTGCATTTATTATTGTCAACGGTCCATCAGTGTGACGTTCACCGAGCTATGTAAGTACTTCAATGTACACACGCGATGATCAAAGCGAGACCGACTGATGACTGCACATACTTCGCATTACCACGGAGTGAATGGTTCGAACATGCCAATTGAATATAAAAGCTGCCTACTAAGTACTTGTTACCAACAACCTGGGTCTAGGTATTCTAAGCAATAGAATTGCGCTTACTTTGAAGTTTACTCCTTCCGAAGAAATTTTCATCTCTAGCGCGCGGAAAATTTTGTTTTGAGTTTACATAAAATTTTAAGAAAAGCATTAACCAAAATAATAAATATTTCACACATCTAAAACAACGCCAAATAGTTTCATAATAAGCAGAGCTTTTATAATGAAAGTCAGATTGATTGATAGAATACCTTTATTTTATACTTACAACAATAAACTTCTTAAATTACATTTCTATTTTAACAAATTTCTTGAAGTTTCTTTATTCGTTTTAACTGCAGAAAGTATTGTTATTCGCAATAAAACTATACCTCATTATAATGTCATCGATTGAAAGGACACATGAGTTCACATGACTGATTAAACTGACTTTGACTGACCTGTTGCCTGTTGATCTAGTAGGTAGTATATATAGTGTATGTACTCGTATATAGTATATAATTCTACTAGAATTGACTTCGAAAGTGGTAGGTTCACTTCCCACCCAACCCAAATGATTGTATGATGAGCATGATCATTGGTTTTGTGTTTGGGTGTATTTTGTCTTTATTATAATATGTATGTATTACTACTGGAGAGTAACTGGAATACAATTTCCGAGAGATTAAAAAAGTTTTTCATAACAGGCGACATTGTACGTTCCTTTCTCTTTCAAACCTGCACAAGCTATGTCCAGGTTTGTTAAATAATCTGTGCTAGTGCCAGAACTACAAAATAAACTATCCATTTCATTTAAGCATTCAACTTGGCTCGCAATATTAATAAAAACTGTAAGACATTTAAGTGCACTACGAGAGGAGAGTCGTCTGCATCTCGCTTACTTATTTACTTAATCGTTACTTTTATAATTTACGGACAGTTTGACGACTCCAATAAATACTTAGATAATAAAGTGATGTATAATATTGTTTATTTATTCCAATATATTCAGTTAAATCGCGGCAAGACGAGACTCACATCACTTGCCGAATAAATTATTACTACTAGTCAATGTTTAGTCATTGAAATTTGTTTTTATGGCGTTTGACTACCACATGGATATCTGCAATTCAAGTCTAAATTCCCCACTTCCTTAGAATCAGTGGAAAGAAGAGATTAGACTCGTCTTGTCTTACGTGTCGAAAATTAATAAAACAACTTCTGATCATTGATGTTCTGTAAATCTATGGTATCATTCGGCGTAACTCAAGTGTTGCTCTGGGCTCCCATGGCTTTCTCCCGTATGAGATGAAATGAACTTCTTCTAGAAATAGTCCAAGAGGGAGCTGATTCAATTCTTGTCATGGAGAACACTTGCATCAATGGCTTTAAAACCCTAGTACAGCTGACAATCGCTATCCTCGTCTGACTGGTGATGTTTCGCGCTACCTTTGAGCGGCCAGATTCAATTAAGCCCACGTATATCATAATAAACAGAAATAAATTGCTTTAATTTTATATTTAATTAATAAATGTACGTTATGAGCGCATAAATGTAACAATATAATACCTGTGTCCACCTGTATTTACTCTACGCACCTGTGTGCGAAAAGGTGCAGCCAAGTACGCAATAGTGAGTTTTCAGAGCCTATGTAATATTACCATGAAATGGACGACATTTTGTGGAAAACAAGTTCAATATTTTTTTTCCTAAAAATCAATTGATAATAATTTTATTATGATAAAAAGACTAGAAGCTAACTTTAGATAGCAGCCGGATCTCATAGTATTACAATTTCTTGAAAGTAAATATCACACTGGTGTAAGAAGTATACACGCTTCTTACACTGAGATAAAACAATACCAGTTGTTCTAATCTAAGTAGGTACAAAGTACTGAGATAAGTTAACTAGTTCAACATTATGAAATAGAAACATTTCAGTAGTACGACAACTTCTCCCATACTCACACAGGTATCAGAGGATATATTCCTGTCTTAAATAGCAGTAATTCAATAAGACATTATTTTTGTGTAACCCTATTGAGCAATGCAGTGCACGTCAGGAACGTAAACATAGGCATGATTTTTAGGGTTCCATAGCCAAATCCCAAAAAACGGAACCCTTATGGATTCGTCATGTCTGTCTGTCTGTCTGCCCGTCCGTATGTCACAGGCACTTTTTTCCGAAACTATGAGAACTGTTGAAACTTGGTAATTAGATGTATTCTGTGAACCTATACTGAAACTCAAAAAATGATTTTCATCAAACGTGATTCATCAAAGTGTGAGGTATGGATAGATCTTCGAAAATGATATTGAGGTTTCTTATATATTTTTTTTCTAAACTGAATAGTTTGCGCGAGAGATACTTCCAAAGTGGTAAAATGAGTGCCCCTGTACCTTCTGAAATAAGAGAGTGATAAAACTAAAAAAAATATATGATGTACATTACTTACCATGCAAACTACCAACGAAAATTAGTTTGAACGATATCTAGTCAGTAGTTTCTTTTTAATACATCATAAATCTTAACCGTAATTAACCTTTCATTCAATCAATACACTATGATAATTTTAATGATAATTAAAACAACGATCAACGATATATGATGTTACTTGCTTCTACGGAACCCTTCATGGGCGAGTCCGACTCGCACTTGGCCCCTTTTTCAAATAACTTTAACAAACAGCGCTAAATTTAATACCTATACAACAATAAGATATTTTTAAAACAGAAAAATATTTACATCTACATTTTCGTTAACAATCATTCTATCGAGTATAACCGTTTGGACTACATTTGGGCAAATAGACAGATGTAAAATGAGAGAGATGCAGTTTAAAAAATAATTTTATTTTCTTAGAATCTAGCTATCTTCCAGTAAATACAAATTAATTAAAATTCAAAACACACGACCTACGTACAAGAGCATTCTTATTTCATTTTTGAAAACTTCAAGTTATTTACGTGCACGAAATGATGTGTACATTACGAAAGCAGAAAGAACGTTAACCAATGAAGTCCTACCTTGTGTTCTCGAAGAATACTCTCCGCCACACACTAGAGCACTAACTGAGTGAGGAGCTGCACTAAACAACACTTATATTTACCTATGTATATTGTATATCAGTACATACTCGTATCGATATTAATGAAGCATGAAATGTTAAATCGTTACTTTTATAATCGATCATTGTAAAGATTATTTATGTAAAATGATGATAAAATGAGTATAATTACGTAATAGTAATATTAATTACACATAAAGGAGAGGCTTTTAAGCTCTGGTCCTTTCTGTACCAGGTACAGGAATAGATGGTCGCTGTCGGTCGATGGTCGGAACTGTACAAAAGAAGAACCTAGCAACTTACTAATATAACTTACTAATACCAGGCTGACCTTTTGCTTGTTTGTTTGTCCTTTTGTGCTAAACGAGATTTTAAAAAATTAAATTATATACATTAGCATTACGAGTATTTTTATGCGCATTACCATAACAACATATAAAGACTTTTAAGCAACTAGCAATGCGGCCCGGCTTTGCACGGATGCCTTCGAAAACAATCCGTTGAGTAGGTTGAAAGATCTAAAGCGAAAAGATAGTGGAAACGACTTAATTTTATAGCATACTGGCTGATGCTCGTGGCTTCGGTCGTGTCCTAGGGGCATGAAAAATAAACGTTGACTGATTCTCAGACTTACTGAATACATAAAAATCGGTCAAACCGTTTTGGGAAGAGTATGGCAACTAACATAGTGACACGAGAATTTTAAATATAAGATATGCAAAGGTTAAATTATGTTTAAAATAGTCCAAAACCCGCCCGTAATGACCCATACCGATCAAGGCCATACAGGTATACATAAATGAATAAAACATAGCAGTACCCGAAAAAAACCCAATAACATTACCACCACCCAACAATATATAAATTAGCTTATTCTGTCAAATAGCAGCTCAAATCAATCTAGGCTAAATTATTCCGCGTATTGTCGGACATGAGCGTGCGCAGCGTAATAAGATACTTTGGTTTTAGGTCACCATCAAAATATTAACATAATAACTTCTATTTTTTCTGCTTCCTAATCATGATTATTTTGATGATATCATTTATAAATTAAGACTTATCGCAGGCAATAAGTGTTGGACACAGTGCTCTCGATACTTTAAGAGTTCCCGTGAATAATATTTATGATCTTTTTATTTTACGTGTGGAAATCCCCTCGTACCGTCACCCCGCCGGGGTTTTCTATGCGACGGGGTGGTGTGTCTGAATCGAACCGACTAAAACCACACGGTGTGCCCTCTGTGCGCCTGAATTTTGGCCAACTAATGCGGATGGAGGGGAAAACCCGTCAAAATATTTATGAGCTGTATTAACCCTTCCAGCCGCAGGGGTCTCTATGTACATAGCTGCAGTTCCGGTAAAAGGTCTTCCTCTTAGACCCTGATGCGGTTTTTTCTAAGGAATGAGCTATGCTCAAAGATTCTATGACGGATCAAATCATCAAGTTGATGTCGCAGTAGCCAGGCCCTACTGATGTACTTCGTGCATGTGACTGTGTAGAGAAGATTTTCCTCAAACTTGGCAATGTTTTCTGCAACATATACGATACACCTAAGTACTTAGAATTCTTCAGACCTTTTCATAGCATTTTATCAAATCAATGTCGCGGTCTTCGTTAAACTTAATTAGCAATTATTGAATCAATCTTAATATCGTAAGATAACATTATAATCTTTATTTAAACAGAGCCATCGTTCACCAAACGTGAATCACACTCGTTCTGATATCAAAGGTGCTCACATATGTCTTATAGACATGCAAACAAAGATGAATACTGTCTGGACATCGTAAAACTAAAGGAAAACATGTTTATAGCTCATGCAAAGCCGTTATGTGTTTCTGTAATGCTTGTAGTAGAATTGTAAATAAGTTAGACGTTCAAAGATTAAACTAGATTATATATAAATATAAATGTATTTTTAGGGTTCCTAAGTTTACGACTCGGAACCCATGATTCGTCATGTCCGTCCGTCCGTCCGTCCTCGACTTACCGTCCAAACGGTAAGTGCTAGAAATATGAAATTTTCCAGGAATATGTATTGTTAGTACGTCGATAAAGAGCTACAATTTATATTTGGGGTACCTCCCCTACACGTAAACTGGGGATGTTTTTTTTCTCACGGCTACGCCATCGTGTGGGGTATCATTAGATAGGTGTTTTAAAACAATAATGGGTTTCTATGATTTTTTGATATAGGTATCCGTTTGCGAGAAATTCCACTTTAACGGGCATTTTTTGTAAAAACAGGCCCCCCCCTCTAAAAGATGGTCGGCTGGCTCAAAAAATCTTGAAAAATTCGTGATATTGGTCCATATAATGAACTTTAAAGGAAAACTATAACAAATTAGATGACTTTGTTAGTTCAGGATTTATAGAGGCTTAACTAATAAAATGCGCTTCCTTGGAAAAGTCATACAAAATTGACACATTAATAAGTAAACATAACAATTATCTATTGGATACGATTTTAAATGGGTGACCGAGGAACCTTTTCCTGTGCGTGGCCTGTCACGCACTTGGTCGATGGTGACTGGACCTGATAGAATAAGTGAAATCCAAAAATGATAGTCACCATCCTCATTGTGAACACAGATAATATAGCATGATGACCCAGAAGATGGCGGCCTAGTCAGATGTTTCTGCATCACTGAGGATATGGTCTCGCAGTCACCACCACCACAGCAAGAATGCGTAACATGTATACAGCAACTACAGGTGAAAGTTGGAGTCGTGGCATATCAAGGAGTCAAACAGATTGGGTAAACAGAGAGGAGGGGCGATTGTTCCTCCGACAAGGACCTGGCCCCCGAATTGGGCGAGAAGTATACCTGGATAACTATTGTTTGTTGAATGTTGTTTTTTTAGCTTGAGCAGAGAGCTAAGAAAAGTTAAAATGTTTTATTAAATGAAATAAAATAATTAAATAATAACAATTTTATTTTAATTAACTAAATACGTTAAAAATAAAATTTTGATGTTAATTTGATAGTAAAGTTCTTTTGTGGGTTTACTTAATTTCAAAATCAATCAATCAATCAAAATCAAAGCATTTATTTCAAGTAGGCCAGTTACAGGCACTTTTGAATTGTCTAAACAAAAATGAAAATTTAATGTAGCTACAGTCCCAGTCACAAGACATAAAAACTGTGGAAAAGTACTGTAGTTGCCCATTCCCTAGCGTAGATCTGTATGGAGAAGAACGGGCAAGAAACTCCATGGACACTCTTTTAAATCAAAATGTTTTTTACAAAATCTTGGTTACCTCATTAATTGGTTAATTGGCTTGGTTAATCATTTACCAGTATACAAGCAAATTTTTGTCGTAAACTACGTACTTGTACTTAGACTCTTCAAAATATAACGTAACAATCAGTTATGTACAGAGAATGCGCAAAAATTGTCCGTTTGTTAATGCACGGGACATTTTAGCTCCATCCGTTATATTTGCACCGTGATGTTATGTGTGTTTATGGGTCCTGAACTCCTGACCTAATGGCCTGGGTAATGACCGTTTTCACAAACTATACTTAAACCGTGTCCTCATTAGAAGCCGCTCAATGTAGGTAGCCCGTAAATTTTGAGAGATATAATATAAGCACTTATGTGCCCCCTGCCCTAAAGGTGCGTGAAAATGTACACATCTCTAAGGGATACCTAACTCTCTCTAAGTATGTTTTTAAACTTAGGGGACGTTCGTGAAAACGGCGATAAATAAATGTAGTAACAAGCCTTCATTTTTTTAAGAACTAAATATAGTAGGGTATGGTATACCCGACCGAAAACTTCAACAGCATCATAAAATTATTAAGTAAAATGTACGATTACATAGCAAACTATATAAAAATCATAAAATGAATGTTTTATGTAGTTAAGCCGTAGTATAAGTACTTGTGTCAGCGATATGCACCGTATGTATGGTCAATGGTTAACAATATGGTATAATACAACAAAAATAATACATATCAACATCCAGTTGTTAGAATTATTTTAACAGGCAATTCTAGTTCTGGTCAAATGATTAGAAGAAGTAGAGCCACGCTGATTTTAGCACGAATAGGCTCGATCAGGTCGGTACTAGTACTAGGAGGGGACCTAAATAACTCGCAAACGGGTACCTAAATCGAAATGCCCACTTTACGTGTAGGGGAGATATCCCAAAAAAATTTATATTTAGTGATTTATTTTAGTACTTTATCGACTTAATAAAAACATATATTCATGCAAATTTTTATCCTTCTATCACTAAGTTTGGACGGTAAGTCGAATACGGACGGACTTGACGAAACCATTAGCGTGCGTCCATACTGAATGCGCGGTGACTGGAGCCTAGGCGGGCGCGACGAGCGGGTGCTTGCAGTGGCCACAGTGACGCGCGAGCTATTGTAGCGGTTCGACTTATATCAGGTGTCGCAAACTATGGATTAGGATTTGCTATTTGAAATTGTTCTTTTTGAAATAACAATAACTTTATTGTTATGATGCTTGATGTTTTGGTTTGCCATATAGGTGGTCTAGATTGAATCGCACTTATAAATAATTCAGTATTTTATGACAAACAATTAACAGACGCGCAAACGCCGAGCGATAAGACCGAACTGGTTTGTTACGCCCGCCAACCGCTCGTTAAGTCGCTCGCTGACTAGGCCCGTAGTGTGGCCAGAACGCGCGGATAGGAGTGTTTGAAAACTACGCGCGCTGTGTCGCTCAAGACCGCCGCACTAGGCTCCCGCCTTAGTCACTTCAGTGTGGACGCAAAGGCGCTTTTCATATGTTTGATATTTCGCACCCGTCGCCGCAACCGCGCTAGGCTCGCACTATGGACGCACACTTAGGGTTCCAAGTCATGAACTACGAAAGGTCAAATTAAAGTTTCGGTATTTTAAATTTCATGGAGGATTCTGGCGGGAGTTTATTACCTATCAAAAGAAAATAAATTAAGTTTGTGAATATTTTATCATACGCGACATTAATAAGGTAAAATAAAAATTACGGTCCAATGAATATCTGTGCTTTGAAACAATCTAATCCTTCGGCAACTTGTTCTACTTTTTAGAACCATAGAAATTGTTCTTCAGTAGATAGGTACTCGTACTTGTCGTCAATGAAATAAATATCAAATGAATAGATATATCTTATAGTGAATATATATATATAAACACAAGATACAACTTACAGTATTAAACATACCTACGCATAGTAGTTATTATAAACAGTAAGTATTTAATTACAATGACTTCAGAATAAATAAAAAAGTTCAACTATCAAACGAAATAAAGCACAAGACGCTACAGCTTGAGGTTTTCATTCATGCATCAACGAAACTCACTCGAAACATTTATCTATCAACCACATACTACAATATCAATAGATATACTTAAATGATAACACCTGATAACTACACTACGATTACAAACAGGCATATACGTTAACAAATTAAATTGTATTGTACAATTGTTGTAATTCGTGTTTTGACGGATAGGAATATAAAGGTTTACCATCAATATTCATGCCTTGGGAGTCATAAGAGCCGACAAAGGGAGCAAATTACGCAGGTCAACAGCATTGCAAAGGGAAAGGAAACCTAAAATATGGTCTATACCAGTCTCTTCAGTGTGGTATAGACAAAACGTCTTGGAAAAGACCTATATCTAACCAAGGGCTATCAAAGGTTGTAGATGAAGATGATAATAATGTATAATTGTACAAACCCATGCTAGGTTCTTGTGTTTCTTTATCTTGAGTAAATATCCACAAACAATCATCACCAACACAGTGATCACACATCACACTAGCTGTTTCGTACATAACGTACACCTTAGCGTAATACATCATAATATTAATCGAATTTGTTGTTCAGTAATCTAAGTTCTTTTAACACGAAACAATTTATTTAAACCTTTTATCAAAAGTGTTTTCATATCGATAGATCACCAGCGTTACTTTTTTCAAAACACTACGTTTCAAATGAAAAATATTTTTCATTTCGTAATTTTTAATTTTAGCCAAAACACTTTTATAGTATACTTTTTTTCACTACGGTTGGTGGTTGTTAATCTGACGGAGTAAACCGAAAGGCACACTATCTGTGCTGGGTGTGTTATCTTGTAGAGAGTACCGTGTGCAACAATACTTGTATACAATATTGCACACATCTCTTTTATTAAATTTAACTAGATTCGTTCAGTTGCAAAAAAAGTTAGATCGAGCTTTCTTAATATCGATCAAAAACAGTTTTTAAACAACGGTCAAGTATTTATGACGAAGCAATTTCAGTACACAGTACACACAACAGTCATCGAGTCCCAATTTAAGCAGAGCTGTACTATGGGTACTAGATAAGTGATATAAATTTACATATACCTTTTCTTTGTAACTACATAGATACATATTAATCATAGAAAACTCCGAAACAAATATTTGCATATCACACAAACATTTGGTCCAACCCAGTACTCGAATACTAGTCTTAACACTGCGCCACTGAGGCAGTCAAAGCAGTCAAGTATGACCATACCTCTATTAGGTGACTAGTCCTAATCATCATGGATCGTTCCTTGAAGGCCCCTATAGTCCTAACTTCTATATGCCTTATATACCCAAACGTGCAATGTTCTGAAAAAGTGTCCTCCAGCCAGAGGCATATTTAGCACGTGAAGCGCCCGTGTGAACCATTACTCTAGCGCCCTTCAGTAAACACAAAGGTTCATTAAAAGTGCCGCAGCAGGTGTAACGTATCGTATCGCAATGCGCCCGTGGCACTTGACCCCCTGCATTATAGTTAAAGACGCCTCTGTCTCCAGCCCCTTACTAATTTCGATCAGCAACCGTATTGTAGGGATTAATGAAAAACTAACTTTTGCCCGCGGCTCCGTTCACGTGTAGGTCCGTTTTGGCGGTAAATAGTGGCCTATGTGTTATTTCGATAAGTAAGCTATATTAATGTGAAGTTTCATCAAAATCCATTCAATAGTTTTTTCGTGAAAGAGCATCAAACATACATATATACATACCACAAACTTTCGCGTTTATAATATTTGGATTATAAGGATTTATCTGAAGTAAGAGGGTGTAGCATCACACCGATTGCCGAGGTGTCGAAATATTGTTCTACCTAAATATAATAATAAGTACTTTAAATATGTGCAAAAGTTATGTAACAGAGTCGACAGATATAATGGACATATTTATGAAACAGCGGTAGGTAAAGAAACAAAAAGATGGCTTTTGCTAATGTCTTGAACTTTGATTATAAAGATAATCAAAGATCTTGGATTCGATTTTATAGAGTTGATAACTTATTTTTTATCGATGTATTTAAATTTTAATCCATAGAACCATGGGATGAAAAGGGGTGGTGACCACGATTTCACCTAATCTTATTCTCAATCGCGTTTTATAAAATTTGTAGTACTTACAATACCTTTGTGTATTTTGATATGGATCATTAGGATCATTATGATTAGTACTGAACATTGGTTGTAGTTGTATCTTTACAATATCATCTGCGTATAACTCAGCGGGACGAAGCTAGACTGAAAAGTAGCCTTACTCCTTTTATCATCAGCTAGTGAAAATCCCATCATCGGTTCAGCCGCTCCAGAGATTAGTAGGACCAAATAGACCGACCAAATAGAAAAAAGTCGATTTGTTGTGTTGCAAACTCAGAAATATAACATTCGAAATTAAAATATATATGGGCGGCCAGTACCTAACGCAAAACTTTCAGAGTGAACAAAGTAAAATCGTTTTCTTTTATGAATGGACAACTATTGGTGAAACAATCATGAGGAGATCGAACCCCAAGCACTTATTTGACAGAGTCGAGGTGACCGCTTGAACAACTAGGTACTCCATCGGTATAATCATAACTGTAAACATAGACACAATATAATTATGTTATGCAGATTATCTGAACGTTTATAAATATTTCGTAAAGAATATAATCATTGTAAGATTAAGTAGAAGGACGGCAGGCGGGCAGGCGGGCAGGCGGACTGGCCCGGTTGCCGGGGGCGACTGCTCCGATCACTCTCACTTGTGTCTGTCAATGATAATTGATATTAAAGCTACTGATAAAGAATTGGAGTGGTGCCGCGTGCAAACCACTTAAGGAGGCGATCTATTGTTATAGATCATACTGAATGTACTTTGTACAATACACTTTGTGCTTCGGGGACCAGCCCCCCTAGCTAAGTTGCAAATGTTTTCCGTTTTCTATTTCTCTATTCTCTTGTTTGATTGGCTAATATTTTGATTTGATCACGTGATTGAGTGACATTAGCCAATGAAACAAGAGAATAGAGAATAGAATAGAAAAAACGTAAGCAACTTGTCTAGGGGGCAGGTACTCGTATTAAGTAGAGAGCACTATCCTTGTAGTATTTCGTATTTATTTCGTATTTCTGGATCTAAATGTTTTAATCTTCCATAATTTTAGTTCAGCTCTAGTCATCAGCCAGTCAGAAGAAGTATTTAATTTTGTGTATAAGTATAAAATATGAATAAACTCACCAGCACGCTGATAAGGCCAACAAAAAATAAATAAAAAGAGCAGCTGTGTGAATATACTTATGTGGATATATGTACCTTTTAAATACGTACGTTTAAATACCTTTTTAAAAACGTTGTTTTATAAATACGTCTAGTGTAGTCGTTATAATTTGTTTATTACTTTATTAAACTTTTCAAATGCGAGTTGTCTGCAATAATTTAGTATATTTAGTTCATTATTTAATAAATCATGTAACATAGTGGCATTCTCTACCATTAAACCACTGGGTGAGGTAGAAAAAAAGCGGCCAAGTGCGAGTCGGACTCGCCCATGAAGGGTTCCGTATCGGCAAGTAACATCATATAAAAGTTCTTGTAGTTCGTTGTAACTTTCATCGATGTTTTTATACTAGTGTATTGATTGGATGAAAGGTAAATTGCGTGTTACGATTTATGACGTATTAAAAAAAAACTACTCACTAGATCTCGTTCAAACCAATTTTCGTTGGTAGTTTGCATGGTAATGTACAACATATATTTTTTTTAGTTTTATAACTCTCTTAGTTTAGAAGTTAGAGGGGGGGGGGACACACATTTTTCCACTTTGGAAGTGTCTCTCGCCCAAACTATTTAGTTTAGAAAAAAATTAAATTAGAAACCTCAACATCATTTTTGAACACCTATCCATAGATAGCCCACACGTATAGGTATGATGAAAAAAAAATTTTTGAGTTTCATTTCCAAGTATGGGGACCCCCAAAATGTATTGTTTTCTTTCCATTTTTATGTAAAAATCTTAATGCGGTTCACAGAATACATCGACTGATCAAATTTCAACAGTATAGCTCTTATAGTTTCGGAAATAATTGGCTGTGACATACGGACGGACAGACAGATAGACAGACTTGAAGAATCTATAAGGGTTCCGTTTTTTGCCATTTGGCTACGGAACCCTAAAAACGGTAGAAATGTAAACGCCTTCACAGTATTTTCATTTCCTAATGTTGTCGGTAGAGGCGCTGTCAGCTGCAAAACAGTCTATTTGAATATTAAAATTCGTAACCAAAGCAATAAAATTCTTTTATAGCTATGTCAACCATCGCCTTAAGTGTTGTTCACTCGGCACTAATATTTTAGTGACGTGCGCACAGAGGCTTTCGTCAATAAATTGTTATCACTGATAGAGACGAACAATTTATTACATTTGACCGATACGCCCTGTTCAATACCAAGGTGAGAAATGAAGTAACAAATTAATAGGTAGCTACTTCATAATAATTTAGGCCTTCCAGTTCTATTAGATGATTGTTTTATTTTATAACTTCAGATCACATGTAAAAACATGCTTATAGTGTCATCTAGCGCAGGATAGATAAACTACATAGAGTGAAAAATGAGCCCAAGATCTGAACAGAGCTGTCAAGTCACAGATGGCGCTGTATATCCAAATCAAAGTCATTATCAATCTTCTCGAAAGTGAATTAAAAATGAAGTTGAGATTTTAAAAAAGTTTAAAGTATATGTTGCCAAATGTGATAAACTCGTTTCCACAAGAGATTGTTGACAAACTGTTGTGTTCAACAAAAATAAATAAATCTCGCACTGACTTAAAGACATTCTTGTTATGGAGGGTAGATTGAAGTTTAGGTAATACTTAGACGATATTTATTTCTGTAAGTAAATATAACTAATGAGCGGCGACTTACTAGTCACCGATAAACCCTAGATGGGTTTTTGTGATGCAGATTATAAAAAATACAAATGTTAATGTAAAGTTTTGAAAAATAAATGGAAAAAAATATATGTAAATATTGAGATTTGTCATGGACTTAAATAAACATCTATGTAAAAAAATCAAACGTGTGCTTAGGCGGAGGTTCTTAGTAGGAGTAATTTCGAATCAATTTGAATCTTTATTTTTATATATTTGTCATTTCATGTACTCTTGTAATTCTGTAATATAGTGTACAAATAAAGAGTTTACTAGAAATCGATCAACTAAATTGACCTGCTGGTGTGAGTTTTCTATTCTTTCATTCATAATAATCGTGTGTGATATTATATTAGGTCAGTTAAACCAAAAAACATAAAAGAATGATGATTTATAAAATTCTTTAATTAACACATACAAACTTAACCTTGTACCAAGTATGAACCATCGCCTTAAGTGTTATTCACTCGGCACTAAATTCTAAATTTTGGTGTCGTGTGCACAGTCAGAGGCTTTTGTAGCCTACGTCAATAAGTAATAATTGTTATCTATCACTGATAGGATTAATAAATTTCATTTGTCCGATAGATCTGGTTCAATAACAAGGTGAAAATGGACAGAAATTTAACAATTAATTTGATAGATAAAGGCTTTTAATTCTATTAGATAATTAAATAACTATCAATGACAGAAAAAATGCAAGATGTATGCAGTGACATCTAGCGTACAATATTTAAATCTATGCGAATTTAAAAGATGAATAATACAAACTATTGTCTAACAGATGGCGCTGCTTGCTATTTATTAGAATTTATTCGTGGTACTATGATGATATTGTATCTTTCTTTGATTAATATACAGATCAAAACAGATACGAAACGCTTACATTAAGATGTATCCAGTAACTGAGGTTAGCAAAAACACATGTGACATGCTTCAGAGGCGATCAATTTATTAATTTTGTATTTTTTACTTCAAAACTGGCAATTTTTCAAGCAATAATTATCTTTTATATTAGTCCTTTTGATGTAAAAATAAGAAGAAATGCATTTTTATTTGGTGTTCTACAACATAGAAGTATCAGCTGCCGGAATTTCAAGTTATTTTATTTGTTTAAGCCTCAGTTCAGCTATTATTCTTGAAACTAGGTTATTGAGGCTCTGGGTTCATTTCCCATTCCGGATAAATACTTCTAACATCTTGTCTTCTAATTCTTCGTCTGGGTCTGATTTCACTAAAAAAAGAAGCGTCCGTTTGCAATGCGCGCCACTCTAGCGCCCTTTAGTAAGCGCGCAGATTCATTAATAGTCATAACCAGAGTTGCATTGCGTTTGCGTTTACTCTGTGCTCTATGTGTTCTGACTAGATTAGATTAGAGTTATACCTACATAATTATAATTCAGTGTTCTAGTCCAACAGTCTCCATTACTAAACACTATACCAATACACCAGACAGAGTTAAATTTTGCTAAATACTACGAATATGTAGGTCAAAATTCAAGACCTGCCTTTTGAAGAACCGGCAAGAAACTCTATTAGTAACTGTTTTTAGACTTTAGCCATTGTTATACATAGATACTCATATTTTTTGCAGTAAACGGTGCTTTTTCGAGATAAAATTAAGTCTATGCCTTCTATTTTCCGATATTTTGAACGGGTTACACCGCTCGTGATCACGGTAACCCATTCAAAACGTCGGAAAGTTAAGCAAACGGTCCCGGTGGTTATAGTAAAATAACAGTTGTGAAGATTAGTTGGAGGGATTCGGGTGACTTAAAAACATCAAATGGCTAATTAATAGCCACAACGTGTCTTGTCAGCCCCCAACCCGCACTCGGCCAGCGTGGGGACGTATGGCCTTAACCCTCGCCTGAGAGGAGAGCCGAGCCCAGCACTGCTACATTATGGTTTCCTGTAGATGATGTAAAAAAAACCCACACCATGTCGATCTATTAAGAATCAATATGCTTCTTGGTCGGGGGTCTTCTGGTCTCCCATTCAGCAACGAAGCACGGCAGTTGGTGCTGAAATCAGCGTAGGTCTAAGAAGATTATTTAGGTATTCCACAAATCTATTTATTCGTAACAAATGAAACAGTACTTTTCTAAAAAGCAGTTAATTTTCTCAACATTGTTATTACAAATGTTTATCTCGGAAAGAAACTACACATTGTTTTAATGAAAACATAACGTTACAGTATTTTATGAGCATTGATTTAGATAATGCCCGTTCATTGAATATTGTTGGTTTCATGTATTTGATTAAATGTTTGTTTGCCAACGTAGCTCCGTTATCGCTCGGCTACAACTCGCGATTTGTACTCTGGATTGTTAAATATGCCTACTGGTATTAAATACGTTTGAAGTTAAAATATAAACATGATTTAATAATATTTACCAAAGACTAATCCTAAATCAGGAAATCAAAGATTTTTCGTCGATTAGGATGACTTCGCAAGGTACATACATACAGCAAAGATAAGACTCTGGTTTTTCCTTTGGAGGTGAAGTGGCAAAACACTTTCACACGGTATCGAGAATTGTCATACTTTTCCAACTAACGAATTGTGAATAAGTACGTATCTACATGTAATATGGTAGTCGGCAGTTAGCCAATCTCTTTTCAGTATTATGAGCGTTAATACTCGACTTCTGAACTCGTTTGATGGTTCGAAATAAAGAAATAAAGACTACAAAACTCTAGGTTCCTCTTTGAGATGAAGATGTTTTGACTGATTGTCAGCGAGCAAATAATACCGTTGGTCCTGCACCTGATCTCAGATTACCGTCCCATCGTATTATGAGAGTGAGGAAACAGGGTGTGCACCTATGTTTCCGCTCACAGTTGTGCACTATAACATCTCGAACGTACTTGTCCACAGTGGCCGAAATCGGCCTGAAGAACATCACTGTTGGATGGACGCTTATTCAATCGCCTAAGTTTAACTTAATATTTTTATGGTGTATAAGAAGTAGAAGAGAAAAGAATATGGCTGAGGACACAGTACCTTCGGGGTTCTATAAATTATCGGTAACTTTTATTGTTCAACTCCTGCACTAGTCATAAATAAATAAATATTTGGGACATCTCTACACACAACGCCATCTAGTTTCAAACTAAGCAGATGTACTGATTGACTAGACAACTGATATAAATACATAAACATACTTTTTTTGTAAAACCATACATATTATACACAGAAAACACCCAAACTCCGAAACATTTTTTTGTGGATAACACAAACATTTTGTCCGACTTGGGAACCGAACCCGAATCGCAGAGGCTACCGAGGCAGTCAATGTGTCTTGTGTTTTGAGGGGCCCTATTAACATTAATGAAACGGAAATATAGAAAAACAGAACAACCAGGGTTAAACGTCAAAAAGTACCTATAGATCTACACGCATCACAAAAATACATTGTTCATTTTACAAGGGATTTTCATATACTCGTACTGCTAGGTTTTCAATCCAGTCCTCCTAGCCAAGTTGCAAACGTCTTTCATTTTCTGTTCTATTCTATTCTATTTCTCTATTCTCTTGTTTCATTGGCTAATGTCTCTCAGTCACGTGATCAAAACAAAATATAACCAATGAAACAAGAAAATACAGATATTTAATTTAATTAAAACACAAGGAAACACATTCCCCATATTCGTGAATGCAAACTAAAGTTCTAGAATCAATACAGTACTACAGTAAATACATTTATTGTTCATAAGAATAATTCGATAAAAATGTTCAAAAACTTACCAGGAATCGTCCATGCTTACTAAAATACCTAACCTACAATCTTAAAAAAATTGCTTATCTATCAATCTATGAATAATTATCACTTTTTTTACGCGTGATGACCCTCAAGAGTGATAGGTACATATAGCGGTTATCGCCAAGGTCATATACCTATCCGAACTGAACTGACCCGAAACTATATGAACTAGTTAAAGTTCCTCTATGTTCGATTATCAACAACCCATAACGTCCTACTGCTGAGCGCGGGTCTTCTCTCAGGAGAGGACTAAGGCCACAAGTTCCCACGCCCACAAGGCGGAGTGCGTGTTGGGGACTGACAAGACACATTGTGGCTACGTAATCTTGCCGCTTTTTTTTTCAAATTCAGACTAGTAAACACTAGTAAACAAATTTTCCTTTCATATTTCTTTTCGCGTTGTACCTTTACCCACAGTACTTTGTACAAACATGATTACCTACATTAAATATTAACAGAAATCATCGATCCATATTTGTTCACTCCAATCAGGCAATCAGTAAAATATCAAAACCTCAAATGGCCCTTCATTTTATCTGGAATATAATTTGGCACCAAGGGGCCTTCACTCCTTTGTTGCCCCGAGGCCTCCACACTTTTAAATCCGGCCCTGTCCATGAGTCGATTTAATTAGTGGGCGAGGCCCTTTTGCCCACAGACATATTTCTTCACTGCTACTGTACTTTCGGATTACATAAACCCGTATTGACTTACTTACACCATTTACTCTAATACAAATATGCACCTTCACTCTGTTTTTTGACTTCCCCGTTTTTTTTTTGAAATTCCCACGGATGCCGCACGTTGGTGGCTAGGTCGGACTCGAACCGACTCAAACCGCACCCTGTCTTAGGTACTATGAGTCGGGGAACCAGGTTTACCCTCGAAAAGGAATCCCTGAAACCCCTACGCACCTCGGGCCACCTACCGCTTGTAGATGGCCCCCTTCTGTGTGGGGGCATCACTCAAAAATTCTACGGCACGCGCACCTCATTCTTACCTGCCCCCGTACTATTCGACTCACTAGTCCCTAATGGTTGACTAGTAAAGTCGTAGAGAATACCATAAGCATTATAAAAATAAATAAATATATTGTATACGACATGCACGTATGCTGCTGTAGGTATATATACGTCAAAGTATGCAGCGCTCGTAAATGGAAACTTACAGCCGGATGCATCAAAGAACAAAGCTTGTAATTTCATTTAAAACATGGCCTGTTCAATGACTAGCCGGTACCTACAAGTAACTACGGTTAATCAGGGTAACGTCACACGTAGGTAGTCTTATGAATCTAAATTACTATAGACTCGTCTTAGAAGACATTAAGCCGTCCTCACCTTTGTTATAAACTATAAGGATCATAACTTGATGTAAATTTCCATATAACTTTTGTTACGTTTATTCTTCTAAATTGATTGGCACTTATAGATTATCGTATTCAAACAAATAATTAGACTTTTCTTTAATCTAGCTGTGTGCGAGTAACGTCGCAGAGTACTTGGTCTAAAAAAACTTAGGCTTAAATTACTCCTCGTGTCATCAGCTATCTGCTAGTAAAACACTAAAGTAGCGTCAAAATCGGTACAGCCGTTCCAGAGATCAGCCGAAACAAACAGACAGACAGACAAAGTTTTCAAAAATTGTTTTTTTTATTTAAATACAGTATATAGTTAAATTTTATTTGCATCTAGTAAAAAACTGTTAATTTTATATTGCAAACAGACTTTTCAATATTAGTTATTTGAATAGACTTCACTACACATAGTTTAAAACAAAGTCGCTTTCTCTGTCCCTTTGTATGCTTAAATCTTTAAGACTACGCAACGGATTTTGATGCCCTTTTCTTTAATAGATAGAGTGATTCAAGAGGAAGGTTTTTATGTATAATACATGCTTAATATAGTAGATAATAATTTTAGAGGCTTCTAATGTGATGTTTTTTCGCTTACATTGCAAACGCTGGCTGTACCCTATGAGATAGATCAAAATAATGTACTACAGTATTGTACATCTTAAAAAGGTCTACAAAAAAATCCGCGACGGTATATATCTATCTCTTAGGGATAACCCACAATAACCATTTTTTATTTTTTATTTTTACGAGAAATAATTGCTTATTTACGAAGCGATTTTAGGCAATACAGTATTAATCCTTATCTAATTAAGTACCTTAAATACATTGTGTATTTAATATAGATTAATATGGCCCTTTACAGTATGTAATTTAAATTAATACTTTTGAAGATATTACAGATTTAAAAAGCAGGAACAAAGCGATTTTGGCGGTACCTGCCGGGGCCCGTTAGTTGGCGCTGCTGTCGATTTGTCACTATCAGTTATGAACTATAACTAAACACAATACTTTATTATGAATTAATATTCTAAGGCGGTACGAAGTTCGCCTAGTCAGCTAGTATCTAATAAACATGTTATGGGCATCGCTTTTTTCCTATGACCTCTAGACCTAGGCGCCATGGGGCCATGGGGACAGTGTGTCCCGGCACGGGGGGCGTGTCGTCTCACGTTACAAAGTGGCCGCGACCACGTGCGTGGCGGTGTCACTTCTAAACATTCGACACGCAACAATGAAACAGAAAAACTGATGAGTTTTTGTGAATGAAATCAATAACTGTAGTCTTTAGTGGTCTTTGTAATATTTCTGTCTAAGGACTATTACCTAGGGCTATGATTATAATTATAATCTGTATTATAAGTATAAACTTTTACCCCTTTTTACAAAAACGATGCGAACGTGGTAGAAAATAGTAAAAATATCAATTATCTTTTCTCTTACAGCCAAGAGGCCGTTGGTTATTGGAAACAATCACCGAGGGCAAGCAACTACAGCGCCTTCAGTACCTAGATGGGTGACAGTTTGTTACATTCGGCAGGCACGTTAAGCAGTCGCTAAGCTTAGATGGAGGCCTTCAGGCGGCTTAAAATCATCCAATGGTAAGATTACGTAGTCTCAACGTGTCTTGCCAGTCCCCAACCGGCACTTGGCCAGCGTGTGGCCTTAACCCTTTCCTGAGAGAAGACCCGAGCCCAGCAGTGGGACGTTATGGGTTGTTATGGGTTGTTATGGGTTGTTCATTTAAACCATAATAAAATTAAATAGTGTCCAAAATTGATGAGACTTTCACTGGCAGATAGCGATGTTCAAATAATGAGTAACTTAGTTTTTATTTTATTTTTTATCTTTACACGAACAGTCTAGTGGTTGAAGCGGTCACCACGCCGCTCTCAACTGCGCTCAATGTTGTAGATTAGAACCCCACATGGGTCAACACTCTGTGTGATTCATAAATTGTTGTTTTGTGTCTGGGTGTTCTTTCAGTTCATTTTGTTTATTAAGCCCTAAGGCCTAAAAGTCCTGAGATATCAGAAATTTACTACCTTTTTGAGAACTTTCAAGATTTTTTTTTTCAGAGATTCAGAGATTCAGAGATTTTCATCATAAAATCGTCACAACTTCTGGTGGTGCTAGCGACTCCGCCGAGTACCTTTTTCTTGAGATTTGTCATAAGGGTGCAAAAGCCATCATAGGTGTAATATACTGTCCTCCTACCGTCAATTACTTCACTGATTTAGAATCGGTCTTTGAATCCTTGGGATCTGAGTATGCACATCATATAATCATGGGGGATTTCAATACCGATCTCCTTGACTCCTTTAACCCCCGAACTCGTAGACTCCTTAACCTTATAGAGTCAGCCAATTTTCATGTTTCTCCTCTCCAATCTACACACCATAATAATTCTGGACATGATACTTGGCTGGACCTAATACTTACCTCATCTCCTTCCCTTGTATCCTCTCACGGTCAATATCCTGCCCCTGGACTTTCCCATCACGATCTCATTTTCCTATCCTATATCCTAAAGATCCCTAAGCCGAAGGTGAAAGTCTTGTCAAAGCGTAGTTACGCCCGAATGGACATCGCTAAATTGCGCATGGATGCCGGTGCGATTGACTGGGCGCCTATGGAGGAGAATGCTACAGTTGATGGCAAGGTGCGGGTGTTCAATGATAGTATTCGCAATTTATATGATAAGCACGCGCCCGTGAGAAAGATCAAGATGAAACACGCACCCGCACCCTGGTTAACGGAAAGCATACGAATGGCGATGCGCCGTAGAGATCAGACCTTTCGCAAATTTAAAAAAACCCGTTCCGAGAGTAATTGGACCATCTACAAAACTGCAAGAAACAGATGCAACCAAATGATACGTAACGCTAAACGCCACCACATTCTCCAAAATATATCTTCTTCAACGCCCGCTTTTATTTGGAAGTTCCTTAGGACTTTGGGTGTAGGTAACTGTCAGCATACCAGTACCCCTGCGACTGTTGGTTTGGACGATATGAACCGTCATTTCATCACATCTCCTTTAATGTCGTCCCAAATTAAGAGCCAAACTCTCGGGTATGTTACTGGACTTCCACGGCAGAACATCGAAGCCTTTTCATTTTCTCCAGTTGCATCGGATGAGATTAAAAATACCATTGTCAAAATAAAATCCAAGGCCGTGGGTTGTGACGAGATAAGTCGCTTTATGGTTATCACCATATTAGACCAAATTCTGCCTGCTGTATGCCATATTATTAACTTCTCCCTTTATTCCGGACAGTTCCCAGTTGAATGGCGTAGAGCATATGTACGCCCTCTTCCAAAGATTCCCGATCCTTCTCTCCCCAGCCATTTCCGACCTATATCAATCCTTCCTTTCCTATCCAAGGTACTAGAAGCTTGTGTTCACAAGCAACTCTCTAAGTACATCCTTCATCACGACATCCTCAGCCCCTTTCAGTCAGGATTCAGACCTGGGCATAGCACTGTCACGGCTATGCTTAAAATGACCAGCGACATTAGGAATGGTGTGGAGAATGCTAAAGTTACCGTCCTGGTCCTGATTGATTTCACTAACGCCTTTAATATGATCGACCACGACATCCTTTTAGCCGTCCTAACTCACTATATGATCTCCTCCGAAGCACTGGAATGGTTTTCATCTTATCTTCGTGGACGTCAGCAGTCGGTCCGTATTGATGAAACATCATCAAGCTGGCGTGATCTCGCTGCTGGCGTTCCGCAGGGTGGCATATTATCTCCTCTCTTATTTTCGATGTTTATCAACCTCATTACTCTAGACCTTCGGTGTTCGTATCATTTGTATGCAGATGATCTTCAAATTTATTTACATACTAGCCTTGATGACTTGACAGAAACAGTGGAAAATATAAACAGTAATTTGGAAGCAATCAAAAACTGGTCTGAGCGGTTCGGCGTGAGTGTTAACCCTGCCAAATGTCAGGCAATAATCGTGGGAAGTCCTAGCATGATATACAGAATAGACACACCAAAACTGCCGCCAATCGTCTACAACGGATCCGTTATACCAATGAGCTCGTCTGTTAGAGATCTGGGCTTATTGATCGACTCTAATCTCACCTGGAAACCATATGTTGGGAACGTGAGTCAGAGGGTTACCGCAGCCTTGCGATCACTGTATAGGCTTAAGAACTTTCTCCCACCTACTACCAAGTTGATGCTTGTACAGGCCCTGATCTTCCCAATCATTGATTACTGTGATGTTTGCTACCTCGATCTGAATGCAGATCTACTCAACAAACTTGACCGACTTCTCAATAACTGCATTCGGTTCATCTTCAATCTGCGCAAGTACGATCATGTCACCAGCTATCGAACCCAGCTGTCATGGTTACCTATACGTCAGCGGCGTAGCTTGCGGGCCCTGACTACCCTTCATTCTCTACTTAACAATCCTACAGCCCCTACTTACCTTACTTCACAGCTTAAATTGCTATGTTCCAACCATGACAGAGAACTTCGCTCCACTAATAATCTTCTACTCTTATGCCCAAAACACTCTTCTTCTCTTGTCCATTCCTCTTTCGTAGTTGAGTCCATTTTGTTATGGAATGCGCTCCCACTGGAGATCAGGAAAATAACTAACCGTATTACATTTAAGGCTAAAGTCAGGGAAATTTATTTAAAACAGTTGGCCGAAATATCTTCGTAATCTTATTATCCGTATATATCTCAGATATAACTTTGTATATTCACTATGTATGCATATATGTATATATGTGTGTGTATGTGTGTACGTATGTATGTGTTTGTATGTTATGTATATGTATTTATATAATTATTATATATGTTAAGTATTATATAAATCTATATTATATCCTTTTATAAATATAGTCTTGGCACCCCTTTTTGAGAAGACACCTGCCATGTCCTTACTGCACCATCCAAAGGTTGGCTGGTAGAGAATGCCATATGGCATTAAGTCCGCCTCATGCAAATGTAATGCAGAAAGTGTTAAAAATAAATAAAAAATTTTCAATTAAAATCAGGCCTTTTTTCTTGACTTTTGATTTTTTCATCTGGTAATTCTGCCCTACAGGATTTATTAATAGTGGAGGATTTTTCTTTTGTAAAAAAGCTAGCACAACATGCCTGCATGTTCAAGTTACATACAGTAGTTTGAACATGTTCCGTAATGGTAAAGATGAATTCATTAATTGGAGGGAAAAACACTATTGAAATTT
This sequence comes from Phragmatobia fuliginosa, assembly GCA_932526445.1. Lineage (NCBI taxonomy): Eukaryota > Metazoa > Arthropoda > Insecta > Lepidoptera > Erebidae > Phragmatobia > Phragmatobia fuliginosa. The sequence continues at coordinate 19,572,919 of OW052074.1, forward strand.
CAATTGAAATATCCATTTGTCGTGAATGTTATCAGAATATAATTAAAAAAGTTTTTAACAGATTCCTATCACACCAACAGTTCACCGATAATTTTCCTCTTTCTTTCTCTATCTCAGATTTCATGATTCCACTAAATAATTTGCGTGGTTTTAGATTTCATTATTTTATGTGTACTGTTAGGTCCCAATTGCTATTTCAATTGAATCCCATACTGTAACAATAAGTTTAGATTCTATTAGAAAAGTCATTTACTTTTATTAGATATAAAAATAATTGTGAACAATAGAAAATGTTCCTGAGAGATTCCTTTAAATCTTTATTAAATCCCCTTTTTATCCGACTACGGCAAGGCCGAGGGAAAAGTCTATGTATGTTTATAAGTTCCATCGTAGCGTCTATACTACTGAAGTTATTTTGATGAACGAGGTGTAGTAATGGCCGAGATGACACTAGGCCGTATAATTTCATCAAAAGTTTTAAGTAGTCGGGTTATACCTATTAACGTTTTAGGGTTTCGTAGCCAAATGGCAAAAAACGGAACGCTTATAGATTCGTCATGTCTGTCTGTCTATCTGTCCATCCGTATGTCACAACCACTTTTTTCGGAAACAATAAGAACTATACTGTTGAAACTTGATAAGTAGATGTATTCTGTGAACCGCATTAAGGTTTTCACACAAAAATAGAAATAAAAACAATAAATTTTGGGGTTCCCCCCCATTTTTGGAACTGAATTTCAAACAAACACACATTCCCAACAAACGTTTGGGGGTTATCTATGGATAGGTCTTCAAAAATGATATTGAGGTTTCTCATGACAATCTATTGTTAACTGAATAGTTTGACGCGAGAGACACTTCCGGTGGTAAAATAAGTCCCCCCCCCCTGTAACTTCTAAAATAAGAGAGTGATAAAATTAAAAAAAACTATGATGTACATTACCATGTAAACTTCCACCGAAAATTATTTTGAACGAGATCTAGTCAGTAGTTTTTTTAAATACGTCATAAATCGTAAACCGCAATTTACCTTTCATTCAATCAGTACCTACACTATTATTAAAACATCAATCAAAGTTACAACGAACTTCAAGAACTTTTATATGATGTTACTTACTGCTACGGAACCTTACATGGGCGAGTCCGACTCGCACTTGGCCGCTTTTTTTTTTCTTGTTGCTACTTCTTCTTTATGATATTGGTAAATGTTAAACAAAAAACTATACCTCATTTTCTCAAATCAACTGATGAAAAAGTCGATAAGATTTGATCACTCTGCTCTGTGATTCGATTGAAGATCAAAAACTACAGTCACTTTTTTTTTTTTTTTTTATATTTAAGCCTGCCAAAGTGACTCTACTCTGCCTGATGGAAAGCATGAGTAGAATCCAGGAGTAGGGGTCACCGTGCTTATTGTGAGGGTAGGCAATGAGATATGGTGTAAAGAGATAAATGACAAAGACATTCCTTATGACAAAGAAAACAGCTGTTCTTTAAGTGTTCAGTAAATATTAAATATGCTCACATTTTATTGTATACAATTCTGTTGTTGAAAATACTTGTATTCAGATTTGTTAAACATTTGGGATCTATATCCAAAAATTTAAAACTGGGATTCAAAACGGAAAGGTTAGTCATTATATTCATACTTTGTTTTTAGGTGAATTCTATTTCTAATTTTTTGTTGATATCCAGATAATTAATCTACCGATATAGGTAAAGTCAAAAACTGTTACAGAAATTCGTAAACATTTTTAACAAAAAAATAAACTAAAACTAGAGAGAGAAATAAAGATAAGCTTGAAACAAATTGTATTTAATCTTTCTGGCTTAAATTACTATGTGATAATTACAGTCTGCTCTAAAATCTGTTTGTGTGTTGGTGTGAAAAAGTGGTGATGGTGTAATGGAAAAAGGTTTTTTATAAGATTATTTTAAACTAAATCTACTGACTTCAAAACGATTTTACTATAAAGAAATATTGTGCACGTTAAGCAAAATATAATTTGCATGTTATGTATGTGTGTATTGTGTATAAGTTGAGTCGAAATATGCGCGGGCGCACAAAGCTGCCGCGAGGCGAGCTTTTAATTATGTCTCGCTTTCCGCGCCCCACCGTATGTATTCAGGGTTGACCGAGAAAGAATCAAACATTAACTGCACTATAATAATAATGCCTTAATATGACATTTCAAAAGATGTTAGTATTTTTTTGTAATTTGTGTTAGTTTCGGTCGCAATACTTATATATAGTTTGGGATATGGACCCCATCTTGGTTATAAGCCTTTTTTTTTTTTTTTTTTTTAGTGTGTGAAAAATCATCATGGACCGTCACCCCACCGGGGGTTACGGCGGGGTGGTGTGTCGGACTTGAACCGACTAAAAAACACACAGTGTGCCCTCTCCGCGCTTCTCCGTTTAGGAGTAGGAGAAGTCCAGGGTGGGATCTCCTTCTGAACTTCTCCAGCGCCTGCCCGCTCCTGATGCGGGCACCGTCTCTGTACGACCTCTCTTAGGCGGCGTCCGGCACACACCGACGCCGCCCCCTCGCGGCTGGCCACATAGTGCGGGTGGAGGGAAAACCCGTCCCGTCCACCCGCGGCCACACTCAAGGCGGCATGAGGCGCAGATGTTCGCGCCTCCACCGCCCGAGTCGCCGGCGGCGAATCTGGTCCGATTGGATGTCGTCCTCACGGGCCTTCTCCGCCGCCTCCTTCTGCGTGATTACGTCCTCGCAGAAGGTTGCGACCGCGGTGAATGCGCTCTCGCTGCCGACCATGGAACGAACGACGGCCGGCAGCGAGAGATCCCCTCCGATGACTGCAGTGAGGACCCGGCGCTGCGTCTCCCATGCGGGGCAGACCGCCAGCGTGTGATGAGCCGAATCCTCACTGCAGTCGCAGTGGTGGCAGGCGGGACTCAATTCCCTCCTGGCGACCGAGTGCAGGTACTTTCCGAAGCAACCATGCCCGGAAAGAACCTGCGTCAGTCGGAAGGTAAGGGTCCCGTGCTGCCGCACTGCCCATTCGCCGATGACCGGCTGAAGCGCCTCTACGGTGGCGAAGCCAGCACGTGGAGTCTCCAGCCGGACCGACCAGCGATCCATCGTGGCTCGGTGAGCGGCTTCGCGCCACTCGCGCACGTCCTCGGGCGGAGGTCCAACTCCACCACTCTCCGCCCGGTAGTTAGCCACTCGCCGATAAACGTCGGCGAGCACTTCCGCCTCCAAATCCCACGGGGGTGTTCCGGCCAGGGCGCACGCCGCCTCCGTCGATACGGTGCGGTAACCCCGTATGGCTCTGACCGCCAGAGTTCTCTGCGGCCGCCTAAGGCGCGCCCTATTCTGCTCGGTCAGAGCCGCCGCCCACACCGGTGCACCATAGAGTGCCATAGACCGGACAACCCCCGTGTACAGCTGCCTCGTGGCGACACTGGCTCCTCCCAGATTGGGCAAAAGACGCCCAAGGAAGGAGGCAGTGCCGATCAGCTTCGGAGCAAGCTGTTGGAAGTGCTCGTCGAAGAGCCACCTACCGTCTAGGACCAGACCCAGATACTTAAAGTGGGCCCGGACCGGTACGAGGACCGAGTTGACCTCGATGGAGGCGCCGGCGGGTGGACCACGACGGGGCCCATGGAAAAGTAGGGCTTCCGTCTTTTCTAGGGCCACCCGCAAACCCAGCGCCTCAATGCGCCCGACCACCAGGGAGACTCCTGTGGTGGCCAGGCGTGCCGCCTCTTCGAAGGTCGCCCCCCGGGCTGTCACAAGAGTGTCGTCGGCGTAGCAAATTACACCGACGCCGGGGGGGAGACGCCCTCGCAGGACCCAATCGTATCCCATGTTCCACAGGAGTGGTCCGAGGACAGACCCCTGTGGAACACCGCACGACATGGCCCGACGTCTCAAGACTCCTTCTCGGTCCTCGTACATGACAGTACGCTCCGTCAGATAGTCTGCCACTAGCCGCCTCAGGTACTGTGGCACTCCGTGGTACTGGAGTGCGGCCCTGATGCAGCTGAATGGCAGACTATTGAATGCGTTGGCGATGTCCAACGACACCGCCAACAGCACGTCGCCTGAACCCACCGCCTGTTCAGTCACGGCCTTCAGACGCAGAATTGCGTCGACCGTCGAACGCCCCTCCCGGAATCCAAATTGGGCGTCCGACAGATCGGGGCCCACCTCGCGCAGGTGCCGGACGATGCGGGCGTGGAGCACCCTCTCGAACAGCTTACCCGATCTTGGTTATAAGCCTCCTCCAACGTTTCCAATTTTTCCTATCCTTGCTCTGGTCAAGTCAGCCTTTCGCTGGCATCTGCAAGATGCCATCACTGCTTTGGTCTTTTCTTTTTCCTGATGGTCCCTTCCAGTGTGTAGTCTCTATTGTCCACCTTTAACCTGTGCAACGTGCGATGTGACCAGCCCATTGTTATTTTATTGTTAGTGCCTGCCTCAGAGCAGTATAAGCATAATAATGAATACTGTACAAAGTGGTTGCTGTTATTAAAGACTCAACCGGGACGGTACTACACTCACACAGAAGACCAACCTAATAATTACAGTATTCGTGTTGTCTTATATCGTTGGTGAATGTGAGACCGGAATCTGACTAAGCCGCCCTAGTGTGGATCACTATGCTGGATTCTACTCTTTGAGAAAAGTAGAGAAGAGTCACTTTGGTAGGCTTAAATAGTAAACTTAAAAGAATATAAAGATGGTTCACCAGATGGAAAGTGGCTTCCGCTGCCGATGAACGCTTGCAACTCAATAGTCACAAACTAGTGGTTAGCCTTTGAAGAAGGGGTACGTTATTTTCTTGAAAGTTTAGAAGATAGAGATCATATAGGACAATTTATTACACATATAGCATGTTCTAGGACATTGGCAAAGAGTCTCAAACGAATATTTTAAGTATGTCGGCGTATCGATTATCTTAGCTGGCAACACTGTTAAGTGTCTGAAGGTAGACACTGACGCAACACTGGGCACTGGCGCGTGCGACCGGTCGACGCCGACAAGTACTTATCTGGAAAGATGGAGAGTGATCGTGGATGATATGGGTTGTTCGATAGGAACCATCTCTTTTCACAAGGAACGGTATACACCATATTGACTTAAATTGGAAGACTTTATCTATGATTTATTTTTTCAACATTGCCACCATAAACAGAATGTAAGATTAGAATATTTTAGAATAAATCATTATCTCCTGAAAGAAGACCCGAGCTCAATAGGGTGATATTACGGGTTGTTGATGATTATTCCTATCATATCATAATATGTTGATGATATTATGATATGATAGGTATTCCTTTCGATGACTCATGCAGAATTCTTCTCAGGTATATGTCGATGATTCTATTATACACAATTATACTTAATATTCAACACGTCGATTTGAAGCGATTTGCTCAACCCTGCAGCGCCGCCGGCATCGAGCTCGCCACCGCTGGCTTGCGGCGTCAAATGTCATTTAACAGCGCGCCCGTCGCCATTTTATTTTTTGCCCCTGAGCTTTTCCCGCGCCATCATAAAATTTTGTTATTAATACAGTAAAATTTCGGATTAGGTAGTATTAAATTCGAAACAAAGCAGGGATTTAATTGGTAATTCGTGTCCGGAGACGATATTTGTATGCCATATCCGTTCGTTTATTGCTGTCGGTTGTAAAACTGATTTGGGACGGCGTACATTTGTATTGTAGCCGCCATTCAATTAGCCAGTGAATTTTTAATGAAATGTCACAGTGCACGGCTGTAATTAAATCGCGTTCTGCTAAAAATAGGAGATTTATACGCGGCCGCTATTGTGTGCCACAATCAACGAACATTTTATAACTGTGAGCGATTGAATTTAAGTGTGGTAGCCGCTTGCTAGGTATATTATATATTTATTCTTTTGAGATAAACGGAGATAGATGTCTTAATAAATTCTGCAAAGAAGTTGATATTCAGGAGCAAATTTCAAAATTTATAGGTACTTACTCAGTTTCTTGCTACTTCTGGTATGTGCACACAGTAAGATGACTTTGTAAAATCCTGTATTATCTACCAGCCAGCCGGTAGGCTGAAATACGTCAAACGGGTATGAAATGACACAGCATACATACATTTTATGAACAAACCAATTTATTTTCTTTATTTTGACCAATATATCTAATGTTTAAATAGTTATTATGTAAATTATAACTAGTTTGTACAGATGTTTAAATATATACCTATACATGTAATATTTGAGGAAATTATAAAAGTTTATTATAATTGGATCTAACGCGATGAGAGCGGACTGTTTTAGGGTTAGGTTTGCATCATCAGTAACATTTTGGTAAACTCACTAAAATGATGTGATGATTTGTTATAAGTACACTTTATCTACGTTTGTCAATATAAAATTCATTAACTGTTGATAAAAACTAATGAAGAAAGAAAAATAATCATACATCTTTTCAAATAAACACAATTTGAAGAGCAAAGCCTCAAACACAGCCCTTAAATCCTAACTTCAGGTTCCGTTAACACTTATTACAAGACAAACTGGTGCATTATTATCATTGCGAAGTTTCTTTACACAGTAATATTCATTTTTGAACTTTTCTTCACCACAATTGCGCTTACAAGTAATCACTTAATATCGAGACAAAGTACAGATTTTTCATAATAAGTAAAATGAAATTAACTTGTATTTTTGTAACATTTTTATTAAAGCTTACTAGAAACACACCAGTTAAATGGATAACGATGTGTTTTTAGGGTTCTGTACCTGAAAAGGATAAAACGTAAACGGAAAATATTTTTATTTTTTCTTTCCTATTATTTTTTATTTATACTGAAAAATATCAATAAATACCGCAATTTTAATCGATAAATAAATAAATTCTACGTACGGAACCCTCAGAGGCCGAGTCTGACTCGCACAGGTCAGATGTTTTTATTATATTTTAATATTTAACAATCTCGTCTTGTAAAATAACAAGAACAAAATGTTATAAGTACATTATTCTGTTAAGATGTTTAAAATTTAAGTACATTTTATTATGAAATATTAATAATATTTACACCTTTGGACCTAAGTTTAAATACTCTTCTGCTTATGTATATACTAATACAATATCTACAATAATGTATTTCACTTATGTGCGAAGCCTAACATTTTACTTATTACCAAACTAATGGGGCCGTTCATTAATCACGTCATATTTTTAGCCCTTTTTTAACCTTTCCCTCCACCCTGGTGATACGTGGTGAGGTTAAGAATAACCCCCCCTACCAAAATCACGGGTAGTTTTTAGTACATTCAAAAAATCTTAAAATTGAGCCTGGAAACGGCGAGTCAAAGAGACACTGCACGCCATGTTCGGTTTACAAATCGCGCGCTTGACCACAAAATAAATACCTACACGTGATTCTTAAACTATACCCCGTCCCCCTTTATTTCATGATTATTGTCGAACCACGTGATTAATGGACGACCCCTAAGTAGAAGGTACTATGTCATCTGCTATTAATAATGATTTGCAAACACTTCAAGGTATAACCTATCTTTCAACGACAGTCTCGAGATTATAACGATAAAACATATACATATGCAACAGTGAAGTAAGTCATACAAACTTTCTCACATCATCTCAACTAAGTTGATCAACAACTTTGCTTTGAGAATAACAATTTATCAAAGTAGCATGCCATTAATTGCGAACAGTTTCACTTTATATAAGGAAGATCCGCCATGTTTTCAGAAAAAATAAAATCAGTTAGCCGCTATAAGTACTGCTTTTTGGCAAGGAATACCTAGATTTACCTACCAAAAAACAGCTCAAATTAATCTCGATATATTAGTTGGAGCAGCTTTCTTTCTATCTCACTTTACGCTTTGCGTCTTGTCGTTCTTTCGCGTGTGAAATCGGCTGGCAAAAGCTACCAAGTTAAATAAATCATTATTTATTTATCAACATGCATGTTTGGGAAACAAACACTCTGTCTTTAAGCGACATAATCTGTGTATAAATTAAACGTAAATATAAATAATGTACATAATCTAAAACAATCTATGTTTCGTCGGTGTTTAAAAAAGCTTCACATTTTCAACATGAAAAGTATTTTTCAGTTGGATATGATGAAGAAATAGGCAGTAAGGGGAATTCAAAATTTTCATTGGTTCTTCAACTGATATTATTTTGTATGTCTGGAAGAAAATTCTGTAATATATTTTTGTTGCTTCTTACTTTTATGTATTTAAATATGAAAGAAATTATTGTCTCACTTTCATATAGCACACATTTTTTATTTTATTCTGCTACCCTTTAGATATGACTACATGAATCACACTTCGTCAATTTATTATAATCATCCAATTGATTCTTGTTACAGATAGTAGGCCTTTTGCCCCCACTGACATGACATCTACAGTCAACCAAGTAGTTGACTAATAAAATGTTAAGCTCCGCTAAATAACATAACCTATATCTTACACTTGATAGTATTTACAACAATATAATACTTCTTTTATAGACAATGTAATTATAAAACTATAGTGGGTCCATTTCACATTATCACTTTCGCTATCCAAGTCAGACTTGGACCTAGTGTGAGCTTATTTCATAACATCTTGAACGTTAAAGTTGCCCCGATCGACGTTGCAATTGGCCCTCACTGAATTCTTCACCAATCACAACGCTGAACGCGCCAACTGTAACATTAAAGCCGCTGTGAATTAAGTTCACACTAGGTTCTATCAATGCATCTATAATGCACCACATATATCTTAGTCTACTAATCTCAGTCGCCATTAATGTCAAAATCACTTGCACCATAAATTGACCACGTTTATCACTGACACTACACTCGATGGTGATGAGGGCAGATTACCGGTCGTGATTGGTGGCTCGCAGGTGTCAAAGTGCGTGAGCGTGCGCATGGTGGGGCGGTGGCGGCTGCTGGTGGGGGTGGGGCAATGCGTGGGGATTGCTCGCTGTGTGCTGTCGACCCTGGTAACAATAGTAAATATTTATTGAAAATTGGATCAAAGTTGAAGGAAAATCGAGGGAGATTTTGGTTTTTAAAATACCATGCTTAGTCAAAGATCTTACCTGGAGGTATACATAGTAGTCATAAGGCTGGTGTAGAGGCCAGCACCTCTGCGGTGGTACAGGGTATAAAGGTGGAACTGGGTACAGGGCTCCCCCACCCAGTTTGTTGCGCAGGATTCGACTGATACTGGACACTGACGGCACATTGTACTTGTCACATACGCCGTCAGCCAACAACCTGTCACGGATCTCCCAAGCGAAGATGCCTGGATCTTTCGCTTTGAGCTGCTTTATGTAGGACACCACCTGGAATACACGAATAGTAAAGATATCTTGTTTTTTAGCCACGACGTTATAGCTTATGGCTGAAGGTTTTCTTTTATGCGACAAAGGGCAACGGAGAAGATGATAGTAGGTGACAGTGGGTGACAGTAGACGACATGTTCATATTCAAGAAGAGAGTCACGTTTAAGTACTCCTCCTCCCAGAATTAGTGCAATGGGTGGATTTCACAGGTAATAGAGCCACGCTGATTTCAGCACGAACGGGTCGATTCAACCGGCGCAGTACTACCCTCTCACAGACGACCAAACTAAAATGACAGCATTCATGCTGCCGCATTTCGTTGGTGAGTGTGAGACCGGAGGCCTAATTTTGCAGAAGCATCTCAATAGGCCCACATAGTGTGGGTCACCATGCTGTTTAGTTGCATTGCCTGCATTCCCAATGAGTATGGTAACCACTCTTTAATTCTACTCTTGCTTTCCATCAGGCAGAGTAATGGCACTGTATCAGGCTCACATATAAACAATAAAGTAGAACTTCGAATAAATATTATCTCTCTCTGCGATCTATTTGTACTCTCATACATTTATCCGGGTCGACTGAAGTATCTCATTTTATCCTACCACCATCCCTTCTTTAATTATGGCGTACTATTGTTAAATAACTTTCTTATTTATTTAATCATTCAACTGCTTACCGCCAACATAGTGTTCACAGTTTGATAATAAAATCAATATTCATTCATGTAAACATATCAATGTTAATACCTACTATTTAGGGAAAGTTTATAATTTTTTTTAAAAATACTCAGATTGGTGTAAAATAAGTCAACATCCGGATACTGAGCAATCAGAGAGTTGAGCAGACCTACTGTCTGGCTAGTGGGAGCATGTTGTACCGTGCACGTGGCATTGTCACTTTAAAGTTCAAATCAAATCAAATCAAACCATTTCTATTTCAAATACACCAATACAATGGCACTTTTGTAACGTGGAGTTGTCAGTCCTATGGAGAAGAACAGACAAGAAACTCCATCATCAACATCCAACAGTTAACACTATAGTTACACTGTCAACTTATAAGTGACAATGCCACTGCGGTTACGTGAATGGCCTTCACTTGTAGATAAACCGTCTCAATTCATACGCAATATTCAGTGACAACTTGGTACTTGGATAATCATGTTTTTAAATATTCGCAACTGCGCAAAAAGTGCCGGGTCAAAGGTTATTTGTCACTAACGTGATAAAGAGGGGCACTAGAAGTGCCAACTCTGATATTATATCAAATGACGACACAGATTGAAATTTAAAAAAACATGCTCACAACACAAGAACGTGATTCTCGTTACAGATAGGAAATGGAAAAATACATTTTTTTGACGGATCAAATAAATTTAATGAATACCCGTAAAAGTATTTTCCCTTAATCTTTCGTAGTTTTCTGAGTATAGCACATCAAAATTGGAGTGTCTGTATGTAACTTAAAATGAACAAGTTTATACTAAATGCATGTGAAAGTATTTAGGATACTTGCTCCAAAAAAGCAAATTTAAAATTTATTGTTTGTCTGTCTGTCTGTTTGTTCCGGCTAATCTCTGGAAGGGATGGACCGATTTTTACGGGATTTTCACTGGCAGAAAGCTGATGATATAAATATTGACTGATGCGAATTTTTTTTGGACTAGCGTCTTTCCACGATGTTACTCGCGATTTACAACAACAACCGCAAGTAACATCGCGGAAACCAGCTAGTTTCAATTAAAATTCTAGAACTATTCAAGTCCTTAGCGGTACATATGCTTCTCAGCCGTTTGGTACATTGTCCAGGGCCTAACTAAACGACTACAGACCAGGTACTTTTACTCCTTAGCTAAAACACAGTAGTATGCAAAAACTGAAAGAGCCTTGTCCTTTTCGCTAGCTTTACTCAGATATGTTGTGATAATGGGGGTTAAAAAAAAGATGATAGTGTTGTGATCGCTTGGATTTGTTATAAAAATATTAAATTACCAGTAAGATCGTCAGTAATAAATAGATTTAAGAAAAATATTTATTTATTTAAGAGATAATTGTATTCTCGTGCTGAGCAATACTGAAATGACGGACGTGATCGTCATTTCTGTGGATGGAGAGAGAAATGTTATTTAATAGTATTTTTTAGTTTATTGGAGGCATTAGCTGCTTAGCAGTCGAGAAGCTCAGTTGTGTGCAATATTGACTGTGATTGTGTACCTACCCTAAAGTGTAGAATAAATTAATCGTTCAGTAATGCGGTGCTTGTTATAATATTAACCTACCTTGGGTGTGGTAACTCTTGGTTTTGACCCTCCGATGGCTCCGGGCAGAATGGAGCCGGTCTCGTGGTACCTCGCCAGGATCTTCGACACACATCCGTGAGATACTCGTAACTGTCGACTTATGTCACAAGGCCTGGTGGCAAGTAAACGGACGAATTTAAAATAAATAAATAATAAATATTTTGGACATTTGACACACAATTATCATCTAGACCCAAACTAAGCAGAGCTTGTATAATGGGTACTAGACAACTGATATAGATACATAAACATAAGTTTTGTAAATACATACATATTATACATAGAAAACACCCAATCTCCGAAACAAATATTTATGAATCACACAAATAATATTTGGTCCGACCCGGGAATCAAACCCAAAACCTGTTGATCAGTAGCCGCATACGCTAACCACTGGATCAACAAGGCAGTATAACAATATAGATAGTTTCACAACGTCATACAGTCCATTGGTGATTATATTTTCTGGTATCCAAATTCAGCAAGTTTTTTTTAAATATAGTTTCATAACAGTAGAAGGTTCACTTTGAACTAACTATCCTTGCATTGAAGTTTCTTATCCTTACTATTAATCGTTGGTAAGATTATAATTCGAAAGTATTTCTGTGTAAAGTCTGTATGTCTGTTGCACTTTCACGCCAAAAGTACTGAACTGATTGAAATAAAATTCGGTACACAGATAGTCTGAGAAAGGACAAATGCTATTTTTTACCGCGATAACTGATATACCAACACGCGGGCGCAGACGCGGGCGTAGGCTAGTATTCTATAAATGCAGGTTTATACTGGTTTCCATCACTATAATATTATTATGCGTAGATTAAAAAAAAAGCGGCCAAGTGCGAGTCGGACTCGCCCATGAAGGGTTCCGTACCAGCAAGTAACATCATATAAAAGTTCTTGTAGTTCGTTGTAACTTTCATCGATGTTTTTATACTAGTGCATTGATTGGATGAAAGGTATATTGCGTGTTACGATTTATGAAATATTAAAAAAAAACTACTCACTAGATCTCATTCAAACCAATTTTCGTTGGTAGTTTACATGGTAATGTACAACATATATTTTTTTTAGTTTTATTACTCTCTTATTTTAGAAGTTAGAGGGGGGGGGACACACATTTTTCCACTTTGTAAGTGTCTCTCGCGCAAACTATTCAGTTTAGAAAAAAATGATATAAGAAACCTCAACATCATTTTTGAAGACCTATCCATAGATACCCCACACGTATAGGTTTGATGAAAAAAAAATTTTTGAGTTTCAGTTCCAAGTATGGGGACCCCCAAAATGTATTGTTTTTTTTCTATTTTTATGTAAAAATCTTAATGCGGTTCACAGAATACATCGACTGACCAAATTTCAACAGTATAGCTCTTATAGTTTCGGAAATAATTGGCTGTGACATACGGACGGACAGACAGACAGACAGACAGACAGACAGACAGACAGACTTGACGAATCTATAAGGGTTCCGTTTTTTGCCATTTGGCTACGGAACCCTAATAAACAAATAATAAAGATAACAAATACATAAACATACTTTTTTGATAACATGACCACAGAATAGAAATCTGTCATTAACACATGAAATTGAAAACATTTACTATAGATCTGTGTTGTTAAACATATAGTAAGTATGGTTATGTTATAAATTATATGAAACTAACTTTCGCTCTCGGCTCTGCCCGTGTCTATGTCGGTCAATGCGTTAAAAGTAGCGTATGTCTGAAATCTTAAATAGGTGCAGTGGCTTTTGAATTTATCACGAACAGACAGATGCGGCGCAGGACTTTATTTAATAATATGTAGTGATAATATGTAACAAATATTTTACATTACCTTATTCCTAATTGTGCTAGCTCCACTATTCGTAGCCTGACAGCGTTCGGTAACGGTCGGCCATTGACGAACACTCCCCCCAGTTGGTTCACCTCCCCGTACTGCTGGGTCCCAGCGCCAGGCATGCCAGGGTTGCCCATCGCAGCTGCGCTAGGATCTGGAGACAAACATTAATACGTTCAGTACAACTCACAAGTTGTCAACTGGTAAATCTATTTTTGATAATCTATACTGAATTTTTAGTTACATATATATTTTGGGTTAAGGTTTTTTCTGTGTTATCATATACTATTCGCACAATCAGCAGTTATCACATGCAAAGGGTTAAGTGAATTTTGTTTAATTTATTTGTATCTTTAATCAATTTGTCTTACTAAAATCATTTACTAAAACTTGTACTTAAAAGTAGGGTATTATAGCTAGAAACAGCTTTCGCATTAGCGAAAGCTGTTGTTAGCTTTTATGAAGTCATCAGAGTCGTAAGAGTAACGATATTGTAAACTGTATAATACGAACAATATGTTACAATTATTATGGTCTCATCATTGTGTAATTATAAATCACGGAAAGAAGCGAGACAGTCCCGATACAAGTATTTCAAATAACTTACTATAGCTTGTCTTAATTTTTGTAGTGTAATGACAATGTACGAGAAACAATAAAATCCTTTTATTTATTTTTTATTTATCATCTTCCTAGCCTTTATTCCCAAGTTAATTTGGGATCGTTAATTTAATTAAGTTTATTTTATTAGCTGATTCTAGTTTTTATGAAGTAATTCTGAAAAAAGTAAATACATCATGTTTTTTTTTAAAGGTGAGGAGTTTGTTGTTGAACGTGTTAAGTTTAGGAATTATTACAGGATCCGATCAATAGATTTCAATGAAAAATGTTGCAAAAGCGTTGAGGATTTCTTTTGATAGATGAAGACAAGGATGTGAGGGTTAGCTAGCTAGTTTTTAGGGTTCCGAAGTTCATAACTCGGAACCCTTATAGATTCGTCATGTCCGTCCGTCCGTCCTCGACTTACCGTCCAAACGGTAACTGCTAGAAAGATGAAACTTTGTATGAATACGTGTTGTAATTACGTCGACAAAGTGCTACAATAAAATTATGAATAATAATTTTATTTGGGGTACCTCCTTTACACGTAAATAGGGGGTGATTTTTTTTCTCGCGGCTTACCCGGCGGCTATCGTGTGGGGTATCATTAGATAGGTCTTTTAAAAACAGTAAAGGGCTTCTAAGACGATTTAGGTATCCGTTTGCGAGATATTTCACTTTAAAGGGCACTTTTTTGTAAAAACAGGGCGTCCCCCCCCCCTCTAAAAGCTAAACGACAGCCGCAAAAAATCTGAAAAAACTCGTGATGGTGATCCATCTGATCATCAATGAACTTTTAAGGGAAACTATAATATATAAACACAGATCCACGTACCATTATGGGTGACTGAGGAACCCTTTCTTGTGCGTCGTCTGACACGCACTCGGCCGATTATTATCTGTACAGGCCGACCAAATTAATATCATCATCATCAGCCTATCGCAATCCACTGCTAGACACAAGTCTCGCCAATTGCATTCCACTTAGTTCGATCCTCGGCTGGCATACTTATGTCTGTTCACTTAGTATAGGTCAGGGTATTCAGTTCACATTGTGTGTGGATCTATGACGAGGTAATGTCATCAATATCTATAACAATACCTTACATAATTGATCTCGGTTTACCAGCACCTAAAATACTATCATCTTCCTAGCCTTTATTCCCAAGATAATTTGGGGTGGGCTACTAGTTCAATCGGTTTCACCTGAATATCAATTTTTCTACGAAGCGACTGGCATCGGACCTCCGCAACCCTGAGGGCTGCGGAGGTCCGGAGAACTGAAATTCGAAGGTTGAACTAGTTTTCAGTATACTTGAGGGCACTGACTTCCTAATAACGATTGCCATAGATGTTCATAACAATCGGAACCAACGGCTTAACCTGATCTCCGAGGTACGGGCGTGAATCACCGCCGAATCTTCCAAACTCCGGGCTGTTATTAAGAAAAACCCTACCACGTTTTTTGGCCCAACCCGGGATTTGAACGAGAAACCTATTGATTAGCAGTCGCATACGCTAGCCACTAGACCAATACCGGAACAACTTTCAGAGTTGCTTCTTTTTCTTGAACCAAATGACTGCACTATATCGTTAAAGTAAATACATTAAGAAAGTTTTACTTAGGGTAATAAAAAATATTTTTAGTAAACAGTAAATACCTAACAATAATATTAAGTCAATTAAAACGTTGTTATTTACTAATGTATCTAGTTATCTCACTTTTAATATCTCGGGGAATGATTTAAATAAATTTTGTATAAAATTTGTGTGGCTTTTTATTCATTTGACCATAAACGATCACTGTCTTAGCCCTCATAGCCGAGTGGCCGAGATGGAATCAATCACCGAGGTTAAGCAACGACCCCGCGGTCAGTACCTAGATGGGTGACCGTTTGTAGTATAATAATAATATAATATAATAATAATGGTTTGCTAGCAAAGAGCCTCGACCAACACCTTAAGAGGTTCACGTTAGATGGCTGGATCAAGGGTCTGATGCAGAAGGCAGTTCTTCTTAACACGGCACGTATAGTGAGGAGGTTCCTGTCTTTGGAGCCCTAACCACCGGTTTCTTGGTCCCTGTACCCGAAGTCGGTGGTCTACTATTTTTTATATTTTTAAATGTATTTTTTATATTTATATTTAAAAATGTAATTAGTATGTTTATTGACTTGAATAAAGAGAATAATAATAATAATAAATATTTGGACATCTGACACACAACATCATCTAGTCCCAAGCTAAGCAGAGCTTGTGTTATGGGTACTAGACAACTGATATAAATACATAAACATACATTTTTTTTTTGTAAATACATACATATTATACATAGAAAACACCCAGACTCCGAAACAAATATTTGTAAATCACACAAATAATATTTGGTTCGACTCGGGAATCGAACCCGAGACCTCTTGATCAGCAGCCGCTAACGCTAACCACTAAACCAACGAGGCAGTCAGATATGTTATAAGCGTTTCTGTGTTTTGGAGGTCACGTTAAGCAGTCGGTCCCGGTTGTTAACATTAGATAACAGTCGTGAAGCTTAGTTGGAGGCCTTCGGGCGGCTTAAAAAACATCCAGCGGAAAGATTAAACAGCCACAACGTGTCTTGCCGGTCTTCAACCCGCACTCGGCCAGCGTGGGAATGCATGGCCATCTCCCGAGAGAGACCCAAGCCTGGTAGTGGGATGTTATGGGCTTCTAGCCCGTAGCGTGATGTTATAACGCGGAAACAAATTTGTTTTCCATAAAAAAGGTTACAATGAGCCAACTTCAAAAGATAAATTTTTCAAGATGAACATTTCTTTCATACATTATTTGCACGCAATGAAAACTTTCAAAATAAATAATTTTCATTGATATGGTGATAATACATAGCCTTCCTCGATTAATAGACTATCTAACAGTGAAATAATTTTAATACTTTTTTTTATATTTTAAGGGGGCAAACGGGCAGACGGATCACTTGATGGTAGGTGATTGCCGCCGCCCATAGACACCCGAAACATCAGAGGAATCACAGGTGCGTTGCCGGCCTTTGAGATGGGAGTACGCTCTTGTTTTTTAAGGTTTAAAGATCGTATCGGTCCGGAAACACTGCAAGCGACAGTTAATTCCACAATACAGATGTACGAGGCAGAACATTTCGTTAAAACCGCACTGTTGTGGACTGCCAACCATCTAAGTAAGTAGTTCCAAAGATTAGCGCTTTCAAACAAACTTTTCCGGTTAATAACATCAATATAGGTTTAGCGATTTACAATGCTGAAAGTTAAACATGCTTATACGACTTGTGAATGTTTCTAACGGTTTTGAATCTATATTCGTGCAAAATCCAAGTCAAAATGAAAAAGCTTTTATTTTAAGCATGCTTTTCCAGGAACTTATTATTACATTAATGACTCTTGTTGCTCGCTCGATACAATAGTTGCTTGATCAAAGTAGTCTATCAACAAATCGTGTTTAAATTTCTCTATAATAACAACTCGTCAATCTAATAGTTCATAATTTCTTATTTTTTTAAAATATTAGCTTTATCCTCATTATTCATGAGTCCACCAAAATGACTCTACACTTCCTGATGGCAAGCTTAAATAGAATCCAAGAGATGTGTTCACCATCCTTATTGCGAATGCTGAAAATGCAGCAACATGGTTACACTGTAGCAGCACAGTCATATATGCTTTTTCACCGAGAGCAAATTATGTACGTACCTATATTATAATTTTAGACTTTCAATTACCTTTGTTTATAATCTTAAATTTAGCCTATTGAAAAGGTGCATGTTCTTCGTCATAGAATAATCACCTTGAAAATGGCACAAAATTATAACTCAACTAACTAACCCTGCGCGTGCGCTAGCCCTACGTGACGTCACCGAAATTTCCGTTTATTATCGAGCCGAACGTCACCTGACACTAACTTTGATGTGCCCGATACAAACGCGAGTCATTCCGTGAACGCTGCGGACGGATAGACGACACCATCTCGTAAACTTGCCTTGTTAGTATTTATATTTTATTTTATGCTAAAACACTGACCCAGACCTAAAGTGTTACTTTGAAAAGGTCAACAGGAGTTTAACACAAAAATATACTTATAGGGATTGGTATCCTTATTTTAAAATAGATTTTGCAAGCGGCTCCGCCAGCGTGTATGTCGACTATCATAGTTAAAAATAGCATGTCTTTTCTGAGGAATGTAAATATCTCCACGTCGAAATTTGCTCAAAATCAGCGAAGTGGTTAGGCCGTGAAAGCGACATAGACAAAAATATGGACAGTCACCTTCGAATTTATAATAACAGTATGGATCACGTATATTTATGTAGAACATAAAAAAAATTAAACGAAAATTTCGATTTTCTTTTAATATTTACAAAAATTAGATTCATATTGTATTAAAGCACCATTTCATAATATTCATCTTTGAAACCTCACAGGTTTCGCCTTAAAGCATTTTTAAAGGCTAGGTATTCCATATAATTCATACAAACGTACAAACTTTAAAATAAACCGCTGACAATCTTAATGTCAAATTGTATAAAATATCGCGATGAAAACTGTTCTAACTGTCACAGTCGTAGTCTCAAGTTGCATCCGCCCAATGAACGTCACTCAAATCATTTTGACGCGTTTTGACAACTTGACGTAGCGTCTTCTGTGACGCACTGTCAATCTGACAGGTATCGCTTTGGTAACAGTCGGCAACAAATGACTGAAAGGTGAGATGGCTGAAAATAAACTACAGTTTATTGTCATGTACAGCTGTTAAGAAAGATTATATCGTGAACGAAATGAGACGATTTTTAATTATTTACAATTGATGCAGTGATATGTCGGTCATAGAAGTGATTTGTGGCACTATAATAAATAAACTGTGGTACTAAAGAGTTTTAATTCTGACGTTATTTATTTATTTGGAGTCTGGGTGTTTTCTATGCATAACATTAAAAAAAGTATGTTTATGTATTTATATCATTTGCGTAGCACCCATAATACAAGCTCTGCTTAGTTTGGGTCTAGATGACGTTGTATTTTTTTATTTATTATGGGTCTATTCTAATTTGGAGCATGAATTTTATAGTTAACTTTTACTTTACAGTTGACTCTTCTCTGCCTGATGGAAAGCATGATTAGAATTCAGGAGTAGGGGTCACTATCCTCATTGAGAGGGTAGGCAATGCAGCATGGTTACACATACCATGCTGGCCTGATCAGATTTTCCTGCATTATTCTCTCGGCTGCCGGAGGCGGGAAGAATTATTGGGCCTCCGGTCTCACACTCACCAACGAAATACAACAGCACGAATACTGTCATTATTAGGATGGTCTTCTCAGCACCGGTCGCGTCGGCCCATTCGTCCTGAAATCAGCGTGGCTCTACTTTCGCAATCTCTCTCTTTTTGTTAAAAACCTTCTCGCTCTTTTAATTGCAATGCACAGTAATTGATTTTATTCTGACATAATTTTCACGTTAAGAATTGGACCTTAATTAATAAAAAAAATAAATTGCATCAAACGAATACGTATATTCTTCTAAATTCAAAAAATAACAGATTTTTTATCATAAATAACAATCATGCAAAATACCCTCGACTTGAGTATTTTCTCCTTTTCTGAAGTCAATTTAATTAAACACATTGAACATTTTCTGCAAATTAAATAATTAAATTAATATATTAAACTAAAATACAAATAAATAAAAAATAATGAAAATATTTACATTAACATTTTTTAAATTAAAACGACATACACGACCTTAGTTATAGATCTCCTAAACAGTAATGTTGACAGCTCACTGACAGTTTTGAATCATAAATAATCCCACTTCATATTCTTCCATTTTTAACTTAAGATTTACAAGTTAGTTCCGTGACAAAATGCGTTGAATAAATATCTTCAAGACACCACATAAGTCAGGCTGGCACAGGCAGGGTTAGACAGGAGGACAACCAAAAAAGTCATCATGGCACTCCTCAGTCGTCTGCGTACAAATTGGTTGAACAGTGTACAAAATGCTTGACTAATGTCCTGTTGTTTAAATAGTCGTGTTGCAAATGTCGAATAAACAACAGCGTGTCGTGCACTTGCTTGTACAACTTATTTATACGCGAGTACTGATTTACAAAGGTTTTCGGATGGTGATATACTGAGTTGAAATAATGAAACTTCTATTGGCTACGTCTGTTTATTATATAAAATTTATGGAGACTTAATAATAATTAGATTAAAACTGATCTTTAGGCGGGTTAGGGTTAAGGGACGGAGGTAAAAGGTGAATTGAAGTGAAAACAAAGAATTGGATGGGACAGGATGCCCATAACGTCACTATGAAATGTGATTAAAATCTATGTTTTTTTTATCAAAATTAATAATTATATCGATGGTTATCTTGAAATCTCATTTTTTTTGGTGTACCTAATATTATAAACTCTCTGGTACTTGTTAGAAACAATTATGGCATTATCAAACGTTACTGAATAATAATGCTGGTCATGTTAGATCTAACTTAATTACACATAGTGGAATTAAAGTATAATTAAAATTAATTTCAAGAATGCACTTTTATGTTTTCTTCTTATTTACCGTTTACAAGGAATTTATTTGAAATTAATGATATTTGTTGAAAACTATCTACGTAAATACCACGTAAGTACTATACTAACTGAATAATATCAATTCGTAAAAGAAATTTAAAGAAACTTGTAAAAAGCAGACCCAATTTTAATAATTTCAAAGATATTTATTCCTTGGCAGTGAAATCGTTGTTTCAAACCAGACTCATATACAATTAAGTTTTATGATTAATCTGACCATGCCAACTAATGACTATTCACTATTCACACAGTAGAGGTCCTTTCGGCACCCTTTAGCTGAACATGTTGTTGGAACACATGTGGACAAGTTGGTGCCTGGACACAGACACATAGTAGTGGTGAAGTCGGACACATCAAGGAGACTCCAGCTGTGTGGTGGGCGGGGCGCTCTGTTCCGCCTCAACACATGTGGTTAATGTACAGACAATCATTTCGCATATTTTAATTCACAGATTAACGTTAAACTTGGAATATAATATGGTATGTATAAAATTGACAAAGTCTCTAGAAAATAATAATGTCAAAGAGAAAGTGAAGTTCTTCTAAAATGTCAAACGAGTAATGATTAAACTAAAAGTTGTCACTCATCACTAGTGAATAGTTTTAAAAGAGTATTAAAACAAGTAATAAAAGAGACATAAAAGAAGATCTAAGATTCGAGAATCAGCAGCTAACAAGACGGGGAAATATTTTATCTGTTGTCAGTGTAGCTTTTACTTAAGGAAACGATTGTGAGAAGAGCTCAATAATTTATCCTCGTGCATAGCGCCCAAAAATACCATGACAATGCGATGTCTGGCGTTGCTGGGCGCACGTGTGTGCAGTTTTTGCGCGTTCCGCGAACGTCCGTCACGCTCCGCGCGTACACTTCAAAGGCCTGGGCTGTTTGTGTTAGTAGTTCTGTGGCAAAAGCACTTATGATGTGTCAAAGGGTTCATGACACTACAATGTCATACGGAAAGGGCAAGCGATTTTATTTGAACATTATTATTTAGGATGGTTTTGACCTGAAACGGATAATTGAAGCTACACTGGAGTCACAATAATTTAGGTAGGTATGGATTTTACACGATTTGATTTCAGCACGAATGACGACCTATCTAAAAATGACAGCATTCGTGCTGGTGTATTCGTGGAGTGTGAGACCGGAGGCCGAATGAGGAAGAAGCATCTAACTAAGCCGTCATGGTGTAGGTCTTCATACTCCATAACGTGCACTCCCAATGAGGGTGGTTACCACCACTCTTGGATTCTGCACCTGCTTTCCATCATGCAGAATATTTACTTAATCTGGCTCATATTAAAAAGCTGATATCCAACAGTCTTCTAATAACGCTGTCTATTAACATCTTCGCCTTTAGATTTTGGACCTGATGGTTACTGATACTGACTGACCTGCCATATGTCAATGGTCCTAGAAAAAATTAATTTTATTATGAGTAAGGTCATATATAATTTTCCGTGTAACTTTGTTAAGTATTTTAACTATTAAATTATTATGTTTACTAGTATGCTGGTTGACAATAGTGGATATGCGATCTGTGTAGTTGGAGGTCAGAGGGCCGCGTATTCAAATGTGTCACCTTATTACTACTACTGGTCCTTATTATTGAGATTCTTCTTCTTCTTATTCTAGTGCGTCTTCAATGCTGAAGGTTGGCAGTCAACTTCCTGTACTCCTCTCTGTCATTGACCAGGCGAATCAGTTGCTCAAAGGAGGTGATAGCGGTCCACTAAGGTCCATTTCGCAGCCACGATTTCTTTCTTCGCCCAGTGCGTCTCTTCCCTTCTACTTTGCCCATCATTATTAATTGAAGCAGCATAGGTATATCTTTCGTGCCTGAGCACATGGCCGAGATTCGATTTTGCGCTTCTTGATGGTTTGTATCAATTTTCTAGGCATATGGACATGCTGGAGCACAATCTCGTTCCTGAATTTATGCGTCCAACTGATGCGAAGTATGCGACGGTAACACCACATTTCAAAAGCCTCTAGGCATCTCATCGTGTCGTATTTTAAGGTCCATGCCTCGCAGTGACAATATTGAAATGACGTGAATCAGTACATGACGTATTATCGAAATATGTTACGCAATTAGTATATCTGTAGCAATGTATTTTTAACTATTAAGATCACTCGTCTGTGTCCAACGTGCCGTCTACTATGTAAACACGATTGTACGTATGCTATATGTCAAAGCGTGGGGACATGCTTGTCACTGTTATACATTTAATTACGTGTAAAATGAAAAACATTTTCGTAAGTGATCACACTGATCACCTCTGATTACCAATAGAGATTGACCTTTTCTTATCGATTTTATTAAGATTTTTTTGGTTCTTTTTTTATGAAAGCTCAAAGCCATCATCAGCCTATCGTAGTCCACTACTGCATGCTTAACGACTAATCCGCCTTAATAGTAATCAAGAAATTGCAGGGTGTTTAAGCCTTGCCTTAAACAAGATTTTGGTTGAGAGGAAAAAATAATCGAAGTGTGAAGTAATTAATCTTCCTGAATTTTTTGAAAAACAATACGTACTGTAACTATAGCTATTTCAAGATCGTCTATTGTTTTAAGATAAAAAATAAAGCTTGCTCTATTTAGTAAATTATTGAAAGAGTTTTAAATAAATAAATAAATATTTCGGACATTTACACAAAACGCCATCTATTCCCAAACTAAGCAGAGCTTGTATTATGGCTACTAGACAACTGATATAGATATATAAACATACATTTTATTTTGGAAATACATATCTACTTAGAAATACGCCATCAGTAGCTGGTGCTTATTGTGTTTGCAAAATGATATTTACATATCGTCGACAGAAAGCAAATATGTCCTATTTCAAAAGTTGATTAAAACCTAATACCAATGTGATTAATAAAAAGTAATGAAAATAGATAACATTTACAGTTTTAATTATTTCTATTCACTCTAATCTTCTGCTATAAAATTGCGTATTTCAAGATGCGTCGACACGAACCGTACGTCATTTTTGCTATCTGTCTTATCTTTATTTAGGTAATCGTCGCGATAATATCGACACGCAACCGTCACAACACTACCGATACGAAATCAAACGTTTTCTTTGAAACTATACTAATTGGTTCTAAAAAGAGAAACAATAATACGAGATACTTTACGAGAGAAAGGGATAGAATATCATAAGGCGGGAAACATCTTTCTTTCCCGGCTAATTTACGACTTGCCTTTGACGCTTCCTCGCTGACAGTTAGTGGTGTATTCGACGAATATAAAACATTCATTAATACAAGAAAGATCACAAGCTTAATACCGCTGAAAATACATTACTGAGTTCGTATAAAAGCGCTGAATGTGTTAGAGAATAAAAGCGGCAATCGTTCGTTAAAATTGCTTTGTGAATATTTTGCCTTTTGTGTTGATGTAAATATAATACGAGTGTTTCAGTCTGTTCCACAGTAGTAGCGATTAATTAATTGGCGTTTCTTTCAACTCGGAGTCCGCTGAATCTTTTTATGAGAATGTTTTTCGTGAGCTTTGATATTTAAAAAAAGTATTTGTTTATTATTAGCTGCTAATGTTTGTGATGATGTGAGAAATGTAAATACACATTACATACTAATGGTACATGAGATGTGTTACTAGGTTAGAAGATCGTAACTAATTAAATATTTGTACCTTCGCAAATACTCGCTGGAAATATCTAGATGAGTTTTTACAAGTATTCTGGTCATAAATGTACAAAAACGAAAATACTGTCAGGAACCTGTGTCAGCGTAGCATGGAGGAAACCCTTTCGGTATTCAGGACTCCAGTAGTTCTGAACTGTTGGAGATTATAAGCGATTGAACACGCAGTTTGATAGATTCAAACTATCCTGCTTTTAGTTCTGTGATGCAGGAGGCTTTACACACGTTATATTAACATAATCGATATGAATTCCTACCGTTACTCAACTGAAATTTGGCGTATAAGTTTAACAGATACACTCGGTAAGGACTTCAATGTACGAAGACTAGAGAAAGGTCAAAAATATAGTATCATACTCTAAATATCATGCTAATAGTAATTTTTTTTTTAAAGTATATTTATGTATTAATTTAAATAACGATTATATAAATACAAAAAATTAACACAATACTTAAATTAACCCGTGCCCGACCGCCTCCGGTGGAAAGGTGCCCATTATGCTAGCAGCATTGCCGTATTGTATGGCAATGGCCAACCTTTGCACCAGAAACGAGCAGGAACGAGAGTCCCCGTTTATTTCCGAAAGCCTACGACCCAGTTCCCCCACGAAGCCCGAAGTTTCGGCAGCCCAGCTCCCCATTGTCTCCACCGCCACAGTGACGAAGTGGTAGTGTTGCTCCAAAGCCGCATATTTCTGCCTCTTCTTATAACAAGCATCCTCCGCCGCGGCCGACGGGGAGCGGACTGTGCGGCTCAGGTGGCTGGCGGCAACAGTGCTGACGCAAGTAGCATCCCAGATCAAGCACTTGCACATTCACTTACACATTCATTTCAATATTTATACTAAGTTTATTGTTGGGTGTTTTATAGTAAGGTTACAAAGTTCTAGAGATTTGTTATTGAAAACGGTCGTAAATCAAGTAAATAATTAGTAGAAGTATAGAGGCATTTGCTGACTACAATTTTAACCTCACTGACGACGAATAGTATCTCTTTTGCCATCAATCGGGTACTTTTGGAATTGGAGTACTCAGCATTAG
This sequence comes from Phragmatobia fuliginosa, assembly GCA_932526445.1. NCBI lineage: Eukaryota > Metazoa > Arthropoda > Insecta > Lepidoptera > Erebidae > Phragmatobia > Phragmatobia fuliginosa. Next base: position 19,598,311 of record OW052074.1, read on the forward strand.
CGGAAGCATTTGGAGGCTTTTTTCAGTCTGAGTAGAAAATGTAGGTATAAAAAATAGTTTTTTTTTTATACAGGATCTTTTTACAGTGATATCCTAAAGTTGCTTGTTATAAATAATAAAAACAGTTTAGATTAACACGATTAATCTAAACAGTACAACAAACTCGTCCTTGTTAATGCTATCGCGAGCATGGCGGATGAAAAACCCGAGCGTTTACGAGCGCTTTTACGACAGCCTCCAAGCGTTCCACCAATCATCGAGCTGCGCAGGCGCACACTAATCAACTTTCTATTACAGATACACAGTAACGTGGCCCCGTATCGCCAATATCGAGTATTTTGCGTAATTACATACGCATTTGATTTACGCGAAACGATAAAGTATAGTATTTTCTATGTTTCAGTACAGTTAGTATACTGTTCAGCACATGTAGTTGTTGTTTGTGTTGTATTATCACTGTATGTTGGTTGTAATTAATGGTATATAACCTACACTGTAAAATAACCTACAGCGTAATATGTAACTCTTTAGGTATCATAAATTACGCTATACGAATATCAATATTTATTTTCAACACTTCCATTCTTGTCACAGCTGATCACTTTGAAATTGAAAACATTTTAGTTTATTAAAATAATTTAAAATTCAGATTTTCTTACATTATATTTCATTACACAGGTTTAAACATAAGTTTAAACATAAAAGGGCCCTACCCTTTCAACTCCTTGTCACACGTCCCCTTGTCATAGTCTGCTTTGAATATCCCCTCCCCCTTAACGTAATTTATGCAGGACTCAGACAACCCTAATTTTCACTTTTGAAATTATCAAATTGATTGCTTTCAGAATAAACTGTGACGATAAAAGCCAGGTAACAAATTGTAGGTTAACTCTTTAAACATTTAGCACGAAAGATTCTTGTCCACCGTCCAAGCTCGTATTTAAAGGTGACAAACAACCGAATGTTGTTAAACTCTGCTGATCGTCTTTATTAGCACACACACTTATACATCGACCAATCACAACGCTGCGATACTTGTGCCCGCCCAGAGGTAAATACACTTTTGCAGGATTTTAATTCTCATTTTAACTAATTGGGTAAGAAAATATGAAGTGATTATTTTAAATTATAATTAAAATAACAGTAACAAAGGGAAATTAAAATAGCATACTTCCTAATATTCTTACGATAATAACCATAAATAGTATTTAGCTTTACAAGGACTTTGTGTTATGCATCTTATGGAAGAAATAGTTCGATGATAGTTTCTATTGAGTTTGTCGAATTAGTTATTCTCAGAGGCCAAAGATCAGTCTAATGGATCTTACTGGACCACGAATAATTACAAAAAAAAATATAGATGACACAAAGTTGATTTAGATTCAACATACGAACTACTTTTAAGTATAAGTGCAGCAATATCTAAAATATTATGATGCTTATACTAAGAGATACTATGTCGTTGAAATAATGTCAGACTTCCCTTACAATTGTCCAGATATTTATATTCCATGTTTTCTCTAGTTTAACTTTCTACCGTATCGTAGTAGCCCGTAGTGAAGGGCCCTCAAGAGGCCACACACAGCGACAGGCCGCCGACAAACGAGCCCGCTATACAAACACGGGCTACCGCCGTCCGCTGCTCACGTCCCAGCCGTTTGAAGAGGCCTTAGCTGAGACAGCGCGGTTAATGGCAGTAGCATCCCAGTTTGTTTGTGTAAGTGACATTTTGTTTTGAATTAGACATTTCATAATACGGTAAAAGGCTTTGCTTTTAATAGAGATTAAACAGGCATGGTGCTGTTGTCGATGCTACTGCGCTTTATGAAGCACACGCAAGAAGACACCTTACTCTAATTACTAATAGTGTAAAATCTTTTTGGAATAGGTTAAGTGATTACACCTGGATATACTCCTGGATTCTACTCATGCTTTCCATCAAGCAGAGTAACTTTGGAAGGTATAAGTAAAAAAATAGGATGATAATGTTTCAATAATAAATTTGATGAATATTTTATTCTGTACATAGTCATGCAATTAAACATTTAGAGATATACCTAAATGTTGCCACAAAAATTTAGGTTCATTATGCCTGAGAATATCTTAACAAAGCAGTTACTTGCCCGGTTCGGTTAATACACCCGGAATCAATCGATAATACGCAAACAATTCCGGAACACAGAAACTAATCACGAATTCTAACTTTAGAAAAACCCATGTCACAACTTCTAAGTATACCTACCTACCTACTGGCGCCATGATATTAATTATTAAATATTTTTATACCATTGTTTAATCTTTGTTCGCATATTCAGTAATAAGTCATCGATATAACTCATTCTTATATAAGTGTATTTGTACTCTGAGTCAATAGTTTGGACACGATTTTAGTTTTACTCTGCGAGGTGTGTGATGTTGTGTACTTGTGTTATATAAACATGCGCCAGTAATATACCGCTCTATAGAATTAACTACTATAATTATATTAATTTAACTCTGATATTAAATATTTTAGGGATCTGGTACCCACTTAAATATTACTCTATCATCATAATTCATAAACTACCCATAATGTCCCACTGCTGGAATCGGGTCCGATTTCAAGAGAGGGTTAAGGCCATATGTCCCCACGCTGGCCGAGTGCGGGTTGGGGATGTGCAAGACACGTTGTGGATACCTAATCTTGCCGTTGAATGTTTAAGCCGCCCGAAGGCCTTCAACTAAGCTTCACGAATGTTATAACAACCAGGACCAACTGCTTAACATGACCTCCGAATTACGGAAACGCTCTTAAAATATCATGCCACAAGCGGTCACCCATCTAGGTTCAGACCGCGCCGACGTTGCTTACCTTCAGTGATTGTTTCCAATCACCTTAAGGTCACTTGGCTATGAGTGCTTATCATAAAAGATAATTGCCCCCCTAGAATATGAACAAAAGCTACACCTCCCTCCTTTTAAGAAATTAAATGAAAGCCGAAGTCTAAATATAAGTCAAACATTATTGACATTTCTGAGCTTTGTATAATGGTATTGTCTCATCATCTGCCCCTTGTTAACCTCGATAAACACTGTCAAAGTTAACTCATAACTCACTGTAACTAATCATTGGCACATGCCATAGTGTAATTAAACACAGTAGGACTTGTGCATCCGGAACCACAGTATGTCAATCTGAGGTATAACAATTATTTATACTGCGCCATTAGCTTTACGGTTGTCCTTATTTGTCAGGTGTCTATTTCTGGATATCTGCGCACGCGCAGGGTTAGAAAGGGCAGCTGGACCTCTTAATGGGTGTTGTAAATGTGTTCAAATTTTGAATTGACATAAATTTTAATCATTCTTTGACGGGAACGTGAAGAAAATAATGTCGTATCGTTTCCAGTAGGTACTTGGGTTATTAACTTTGTTTGTGATTCAAGTTCTAGGACTAAACATGAGGCTCAAAAACACTTTCTTTTAAAATACTAGCTTTCGCCCGCAGCTCCACCCGCGTGTATCTCGATTATTGCATTAACAAGTAGCCTATGTGTATTTAATAAGCTATATTACTGTCAATTTCATCCAAATCCGTTCAGTTTTTGCGTGAAAGAGCAACAAACATACATACTTACCAACTTTCGCGTTTATAATAAAAATAATAATTATAAATAACTATTGAAGATGACTAGACATCGGATTATTTGCCAAAAGATCACGAATTTCAACCCAACACTACTAACTTTTAGTAGTAATATTAGAACTGAATCCAGCACTCCTTCGGCATTTTGATAGCGCTAACTGGTAGTAACACCAACCCCCTAGCCATGTATTTTATACTACACCTGATCGGAACAGTAGTCAATATTCCCTGAAAATGAAAAGAGAAAGTTAGTCTTTTCCTTGACCTAAATAAGCGGGAGGAAAAAATGTATGAAAATCCATTTCTAACGTGTTTTAGCGGGAGAGAAAGTTGTATGAATTTTCATTTCTCATGTGTTATCTTATCTATGGCGCGCGCCTGCCCAAAGAGTTTTCATATAATTTAAATATGGAATCTCCGTGCCACTGACATCCTTTTGTGAAGAATAAAAAAAACAAAAGAAGCGCGAAATATTTATAAATATTATGTCAAATTCTAAGCTAAATCACATATAGTCGTCCCACGAAGACGTCTAGACAGGGCAATCGTGCGGGGCGTGAGGGGTGAGACGGGGGAACGGCTGCCCCGAGCTGCATACATTTACAGTGTTAGCAGCTCGGGAAACAACTTGTCGTATGTCACTTTAAAATATTATTATTTTGGAAAATAATTCAAATGGTGCATACGACGTGTGTTGTGGAAGATTGCAAGTCGTCATCTGAAATGAAAATCCAAGATGGCGAAAATTTGCAAATTTTTTGACATGGGTATCATGTCCATGGTTTACGAAGTCACTGAAAACGATTATGGGGTTGAAATGAAAATCCAAGATGGCGCCTACTAAAATTTGCAAATTTTTCGACATGGGTATCATGTCCATGGTTTACGAAGTCACTAAAAACGATTATGGGGTTGAAATGAAAATCCAAGATGGCGCCTACTAAAATTTGCAAATTTTTCGACATGGGTATCATGTCCATGGTTTACGAAGTCACTAAAAACGATTATGGGGTTGAAATGAAAATCCAAGATGGCGCCTACTAAAATTTGCAAATTTTTCGACATGGGTATCATGTCCATGGTTTACGAAGTCACTAAATACGATTATGGGGTTGAAATGAAAATCCAAGATGGCGCCGACGAAAATTTGCAAATTTTTCGACAAGGGTGTAATTTTTAAGATTTGCGAGGTGCCTGAAAATAAAAATGAGATCAAGTGTCTTTCGCGGATTTTTTTTTCATAGCTACGTGCAAGTGTACTAGATCCAACATGGAGGACATTATTTAAAAAAATATAGTTATGAGTGTCAATTTTGTGGTTTTTTGGGTTGACGATTATGAAAATAACAACTTTTTCAAATTCAAGATATCCAAATCCGGATATTTCTTTAAATTAAATTACATATGTTTGAAACTAGAATACCAAATTTCAGACTAATCCGGCAACAGGCCTTTCCTGTTGCCGGGTTGACCCCCTTATATATTTCAATTACTTGATTTGACCCAAACAAGGCAAGCTAAATGAAACTGTTAAAAAATACTATATTTTTGATGATTGTTAATTATTGCTTATAATAATAATCATAATGTTGAGGACGATGTTGATCTAAAATAAATAAATTTATTAATTAATATTGTTTACTTGAGACAACCCTAGCAGTTGCGACAATGTCTAGACGTTGCCGGCATTTACCACGAGATCAAAGGCTTCGTCCTACTGTATGTTTCTTTATACTGTGGCTAAATTGTGTCTTACATGGTGTCTTACGTTTTGATTTTATTTTATAAATATTTTAAATGTTCCTCACAGGTGTAGTATAAAGCACTGTGTAGCACTCGGGTGAAAGTCCCATTCCTACCTCGGGAGTATTGTGGCCCTAGGCTGCGCCTTCGGGCCACAAACTGCTCCCTCGCTAGTAATCGGTTCCTTTCCTCCCTCGGTGAACAATGTACTATTATTCTATTCTCTATTCTATTGCTCTATTCTCTTGCTTCATTACCTAATATTTTATTTTCGCGTGACTGAGTGACATTAGCCAATGAAACAACAGATTAGAGAATAGAAAAGAAAACGAAACACGTTTTCAACTTGGCTAGGGAGGCAGAACAGAAGCCAGCCATCCTTCTGCACCTCATTAGTGTATATCATCCGATGCCTAGTGATGAGTAAATAATATTTTGGAGATCTTGTACACAGCACCATCTAGTCCCAAATTAAGCAGAGCTTGTATTATGGGTAACTAGACAACTGAGATAAATACACAAACATACTTGTTTTTGTATAATCACACAAACATTTGGTCCAACCCGGGAATCGAACCTGGTGATACCTCAAGCACAGCAGTCATATACGCTACCACTGAATACTAGAGGTGATGTTCGACATAGCGCCCATCCACAGATGAAAGAATTTTAATATTTTCTTATTTAGCTATAAGACATATAAATATCATGTACTTGTCAATATGTCAAACTTGTTATACCGAGACATAGGACACAGGGCTATAAAGACTATTTCAAATACGCCGCATCAAAGATTTGGAACATTATACCACCCCTTTTTGAGTTATAAAAACACAGTCATATTAAAAAATAAATGCAAACAAATAACTGAAATCCAAAAACATAACACAAGTAAACATCGACTAATTATTTGTTTTTTCATTTTCAACATTTTAAAAGTTTAATAACTATCCTTTAACAATTTTCTTCGAATTTTAGTTCTCTCTTATGGTTGCGGAGGTCCGATGCTACTCGCTCCGTGGAAAAACAGAAATTCAGGTAAAACCGGTTGAACTAGTAGCTGACCCCAAATAAAATTGGGAATAAGGCTAGGAAGATGATGAACTATCCTTTACATTTTTACAGTTTCGTTAGTCATGTATTAGATGAACTCTCCATAATACCCTTGATAAGTGATGGCGTTAATTCCCGTAAAAATAATATTAATTATCATGGAACGCGAAAGTTTAAAAGTTAATATGAACTTTCCATATCTGAAATCTTCTTTCAGTATGTGTCGCACACATACTCATTATCATTGTATAAATACCTTTTGTAATATATGATCATGCAAGAATTTTATATTATTCCTACTAATATTTTAAAATAAGTTACACTTGGAAGCGGGAGCCAAAGGCCTAAGCTGAAAACCAGCGCCTGGTAATCCATGTGAAATCCAAGCTTTTCTTTTGCTTTCGGTATTATAGTTTTTGTGTATTTTTTCCAATTCTGTAATACTGAAAACCATAAACCTTTATTCTATTCTATTCAATATTGGCATGTCGGATTAAAAGAAAGCTTTACTCATATCTAATATGCATTGTAATCACTATCTAAATTGCATTCTAACCAATAGCTTTACAAACAAAATTGAATTTGTTAAACTTAAATCACAATTGTATGTATTTATGTGCGCAGATACCATTAAAATGTTAATCCCGTAAAGTTATAACGTTCCACATAAAACAGTCATGAGAAATAATAGTGTTCTTATCAGCTCACCCGTAAATGGAAATTAATAAGAAAAGGCACTTCAATTGGAAAGATTCAAGTAAATATAGTTGTAAATATGTTACGTCTTATTATTGGATATTGTTTAGTATTGAAATATAAATCAAAACCAGGCTAACATGAGGCCAATTAAGTAATACAAGTTTTTTTTCGCGAATTAACCAGTCAAGACGTTCCGTAGGCGAGAAATGATACAACTGTTGTTATCAACAAATATGTATATTCTAAGAACAGTTCAATAGGTTCTTAAAAAATAACACCTCCTTCAAACTACTTATAATGTGGCTGTTAATGAACCGATATCGCGATGCAACATAACCTAACAGCGCCATCTGTCGAATACACTGGTAAACAAATTCTAAAAATAATTTATATTCAACCAAATTTACATTAAAATTGTACTTATATATATTTTACATTATATTTATTTTTTATATATATCTATGAACAATAGTTTATCTGGACACTAGCTTTTAAATGCAACATAAAATCCATGAAAACCTGTTGATTCTCTTAGATTATTAAAGCGAGTTATGTTTTCGAATGACTTCAACCTAATTCGGGGGATTCTATGACATGCAGCAGGAATTTATAAAATAAGGGATGCTTTCATATACTAATCACGGATCACGTATTGCGATACCTTATAAACATACGTAGAGTTTGTAGGTAGGGAAAAACTAAGTACCAAGTTAACTTGACGTTGATGGCCTTATAAACAAATAAAAAAACCATAAACAACACCCTACAGTCTTTATAGAGCTCAGTGGAGCTCTATAAATTTGTAGACGCCACCAATTTGTATTAACGGTAAAATACGGCTCTCAATATAATATTTTAACACCCAAGATATCATTAATTTATCAAACATTTATTTAGTCACAGCGACGTGTCTGCGCTGGCGCATCTGTCAACGGTAGCACAAAGCGGGGGGGTGCGGGGTGAGGGGGGCATGTTTGCCGCCATTACGATGTTGACAGGAGGCGGGCACGGCTAATGCGTGCGCAAACACTGGATAGGCTCGCACTTGGACATCATTTCGATGGGTATGAAATTCCCTGGGGTTCGTGGAGATGTTCAAATTTGGATCAATAGATTTCTTGTTTTACCTACATTTAGCTAAAAAATAATTAATGTAACATTAATTTGCAATCATTGTTAAAACTTGTTTTTAAGAAGATAATAATATATGGTATCATTCATAATTTCCGCAACTCGACGACTGTCAAGTGCGCAAACGCATCTAAATTGACAGTAGGGTGTGGTGAAATCGAACACATCTATAAGAAAGAGGTGCGGTGCTAGTCCACGTACATACGCACTTGTTTACGTAATAAATAAATAATTCTATGAGAACTCTCTCCTACTGTCACTTGCATTGATATATGTAGGTAATGAAAATTCACCTTATGTATCTTAACCAGCTTATAGACAAAGTAGCTTCATAAGTTATTAAACCTCTAAAGATTTAGAAGCTATCTTGAGACTAGAATCATCTAAAGATTCAATATCTGCCTAGAAATAGATATCTTGAGGTCCGAATCTTGTTAAAGTTAGTGCATCCACTATAATCCCGTTAACCGAGACGAGTTCGAACGATCGTCGCGCCTCACAAACACTTCAAACTCAACCTGTCCCAAACCCAGTGAAGTCAAACCACAAACACCCGACATTGTTTAATGACAAATGTCTGTACAAACCAAATCTCTACAGTAACTTAATACTAACGTACAAATCGGATCTACTTATCCCTTTATTACCTACCTAAACAAATATTATTGATGAATCTTATTACGTACTGGTAAGGTACAAATTGTAACTAAAACAGCAGATCCTGGGAGACGGGAATAATTGACAGGAAATCGTAACATAATTCTGCGTTTGCGCATGTACTTAGGCTTCTGTAAAGTATCGGCTTACAGTGTGACCAATTTATTTAAGCTTCTGTGTTCTTGACTGTTATAAAAATTACAACCAAATAAGTAATCTGAGGTCCTTGTTCAGCACTTGGTAATAGGCTGAAGAGGCGGGAGAGGAAGTAATCTAAACTTAACGCGCAATTGTGACATAACAAATGGTAAAAAAATATGATTTTGGAATGATATGAAGCTTTCTTGTAATGATTAATTGATTATAAGAATGTCTCATCATATTTTTATAAACATTTGAAGCAATCAGACAAACATTAATGCCAGCTCAGTTCAAGACAATTTTCATCTATTAAGAATAGACAACTTAGTAAACTTATTCATGAAATATTACTCGCATTTATAATTGAGCTTTTTCATTATGTTATATCAATAATTACTACCAAATTCTCTTATTTTACATTCTGTGTAAAACCTTGGCATCGACATTCATTTTCAGGCCGATGGTGGCGTAACGGTTAACCAGTCAAAAGCCCTAAGAAAATAGACTTCAGGTACCGACTTTTACAATTTATTATTTAACCTTTAACATCTTCGAACAGTTTAGTGTTCCGTACTTTCGATTCGGCTTACCATAATTTTTAGTGTAAAGAAAAATCAGCGAACAATGCGATTTGTATGCTCCTAAAGCGTCAAGTACTCAAAACAGTAAGTGACATACCGTAAAGTAACATCAGGTTATTATTCACGGTTCGGACGCTATTCAACAGGGAGTTTACATAAATTGTAAAACCAGAAGCAAACCCCAGAAACATGAAAATAGCGACACTCTGTCTATCTGAATAGAGTACAATTCAGACTGCACAGCACTTATTCTACTTCTGTATCAGCGTTGAAATTTTGCGTTTATTCAATGGTGTCTGGATGATTTGAAAACAAAACTGGACCCTATAGACCGCTGTCTGTCATGTCACCACCAATTATGGCGGTACGGAGATCACCGGGTCAGCCAGTTAACCTATATGTAAATAATGACAATGATTGTATGTACTTACGGCCCGTACTCACACATAGATTCTTCTTATACCTTCTAAAAAATGTAAGATTTAGACAATTTTGTTATCAGTCTAGGGGTCGGAATAGGTAGTTTAATTTTATGTACTTGCAGAAATAAAGTCAACGTAAGCACAACATGGATAAACCATAACATACAATTTGCAATACTGATTATTCCAAAATGTTCTTCAATAAAGGTTAGATCACGTCGAAGGTTAGGATTTTGCAATACTTCTTTCGCTTTCTTTATAGATTGTACTTCTTCATCATGAAATAAAGAAAGAATATGTGATATTTCATTAAAATATTTTTTATAGTAAAAAGCAGCTTCTAGCCATGTACCCCATCGAGTTATAACTGGCTCTGGAGGCAAGGGCATATAGTTTTTACAATCTCTGAAAATAGTAAGTTCCCCGGGATTTCACAGGCATATCCATACTATTGATGTCACAAAATCGCAAGTACATAAAATTAAACTAACTATTCCGACCTATAGTTATCACCGTTGTAAGCCAAATACATGGCCATATAGTAATACTATAGTCAATAAATATCATTCGGATACTGCGATGTGGTTTAAATAAGGAATAGGTATGGAACTAATGTGTCATGGCCTAGTTTTTTATAGTTAATTACTCAGTTGTCGACTCCACCCTGAAGTGTGGAATATATTTACTTCGCTTCCTATCGCTGTTATTATATTAGAGCACCAAAAGGAATATATATCTTAGGTCTTACCACAGGCTAAATGTACGAAGTAAGAGAAAAATAATACCGGCTATTCATTGCATTTTCACGGTTCAAACTAAATACAGAACGAATTTCAATAAGGTCTTTCTTTTTAAAATCCTTCTTGGTTCTAGTTCTAGTTTAGCTGAGTTTACAGACTTACTGGTTCCAAATTCAAAGAAGAAAGAAGAATTTTTCAGGTTATCTGTCTGTACTTTTTTAAAGACTATTACATTAATTTAGATTCAAAATTTTCTTAGTCCAGGGCAATAATGGATTTAAATATATGCATGTAGTGCATCAAAACATTTACTTCTCTATTCAGTTTGGTTTTGGTTGAGGCCGGCCCGGCTGTCGCGCCTACGCGGCGACTCCGGCGCGACGGGAACAAACACGGCTGCGACACAAACATCATACTTGTACTGTTTGTACCATTACCTAACTTGATGCTGTACTCTTTAAAAAATAATATTATTACATTACTTAATAAGACGCCTCGTTCCAGTTCTCATAGAAGACATAGAAATACGAAAAAATTCTTTGTTTGAGAACGGGTTTTGAGTTCTGACGGATTCATAACTATATTACTGCAAAACTAATTATACAACACTCATTTAAGTGCATACTTACAAGTTATTTTTTTTTTTTTATATTTAGCCTACCAAAGTGACTCTACCCCGCCTGATGGAAAGCATGAGCAGAATCCAAGAGTGGGGGAAACCATACATCATTGCCGCACATGCAGACAGTAAAGTATGGCGGCCCTCACTATGGCGGCTTAGTAAGATGCTTTTTCACGCCCCGCTTAAAGGACCCGGGATCATAGTGGGAAGGAAACACGTGGGCTGGCAGTGAGTTCCAGCTTTTGACTGCTCGGCATAAGAAGGAAGAGCCGAACCGCTTTGTTCTGGTGCGTATTTCCTCTGCCCTGAAGCGGTGACTTCCAAGTCCAGCACGTGTTGTCCTGTAAAGGAAGGGAGAAGGTGGGACCAGTTGGAAGAGCTCTTCAGAACACTCACCATGGTAAAGGCGATAGAGGACCGCCATAGAAGCGATGTCTCTTCGCAACTGCAGAGGCTCCAGGAATTCGGTAGTTTCGGGATTGTTAATAATGCGGATTGCTCGCCGCTGCAACCGGTCGAGAGCGTCGAGTAAATATTGCGCGGATCCATCGCAGAGGTGAGAGCAGTACTCCACGCAGGAACGAACCTGGGTCTTGTAGAGAAGACACAGATGTCCCGGCGAGAAAAACCGTCTCACCTTGTTAAGCACACCAAGCTTTCGCGAGGCCGCCTTGGTGACGCTCTCTATGTGTTCCCGTCGGTTGAGATCCCGGCAAATATCCATACCCAGGATACCGAGCTTGTCCTGCATTGGCAGTTGAGTGTTCTGGAAGGTGGGGAGGGGAAGAAACGGAGATTTTTTTGTAGCCAGCGCGCACACCTGTGTTTTCTTGGCGTTGAACTCGACCAAATTCTCATCACCCCATTGAGAAATATGGCTCAGAATCAGGTCGAGCCCAGCGACAAGCTCCCTTCGTTTTTCCTCAATATCCGCTGTTTTAGCGGATGGATGTCCCAAATAGCGACCATGTACTGTGCTGTCGTCTGCATAGCAATGTATGTTACCGAGTGCTAACATGTCATTGATATGCAGAAGAAACAGCGTGGGCGACAAGACGGAGCCCTGAGGTACACCTGCATTTATATATTGAAAGTCGGAAGCCGCGCCGTCGCAGAGGACTCTGATGCGGCGTTGATGCAGAAAAGCGGCAATCCAGCTGCAGAGTTTGGGAGGCAAGCCGAATGCTGGAAGCTTGGAGAGAAGCGAACGATGCCAGACCCTGTCGAAGGCCTTGGCCATATCAAGGCTGATGGCCAGAGACTCCCCATGCCTATCCATAGCCTCACCCCAAAGGTGTGTCATGTACGCTAGAAGATCACCTGTGGAACGGTTCGGTCTAAAGCCGTATTGACGATCATTTAACAAGGAGTGATCTTCTAGGTAACGAACTAATTGGCTGTTAATAATACGTTCAAACACCTTACAGAGAATGGAGGTGATAGCTATAGGTCGATAATTGGCCGGGTTGGAGCGGTCGCCTTTCTTTGGGACGGGTTGAACATTCGCCTCTTTCCAGGCCTCCGGGACAATTCCTGAGGAATACGACAAGCGGTATAGGCGTGTCAATACAGGAGACAATTCCGGTGCACAGTTCTTTAGAACCATCGCCGGAATACCGTCGGGTCCACTGGCTTTCCGGATGTCGAGAGACCGCAGCTCCGCAAGGACATCCTTTTGCCGGATACGTATATCCCGCATTATGGAGTCGCAAGTTGGAATAGTAGGCGGATCCACGCCACGGTCGTCGATTCGGGAGTTAGCCGCAAAGAGATCAACAAGCAGTTGCGCTTTCTCTTGCGGCTGGTGGGCCAGAGTTCCGTCCGAATATTTTAGCGGTGGTAGAGACGGCCGGCAGTGGTTAGCCTGCAAGGATTTGGCCAGTCGCCAGAATTTACGACTACCGGTAGGGTGTGCGACGAGTTCTTGGCCGATTCGTGCAATGCGCTGGGCTATGATATTTTACTGTTTCAGTACTATTTCCCTTTTAGGGTTCCGTTGCCAAATGGCAAAAAACGGAACCCTTATAGATTCGTCATGTCTGTCTGTCTGTCCGTATGTCACAGCCACTTTTTTTTGAAACTATAAGAGCTATACTGTTGAATCTTGGTCAGTAGATGTATTCTGTAAACCGCATTAATACTTAGAACTGAAACTCAAAAAAAATTTTTCATCAAAACCATGCGTGTGTAGTATCTATGGATACGTCTTCAAAAATGATATTGAGGTTTCTAATATCATTTTTTTCTAAACTGAATAGTTTGCGCGAGAGACACTTCCAAAGTGGTAAAATGTGTCCCCCCCCTGTAACTTCTAAAATAAGAGAATGATAAAACTATAATAAATATATGAAGTACATTACCATGCAAACTTCCAACGAAAATTGGTTTGATCGAGATCTAGTACGTAGTTTTTTTTAATACGTCATAAATCATAAACCGCAATTTACATTTCTTTCAATCAAAACACTATTATTAAAACATCGATGAAAGTTACAACGAACTACAAAAACTTTTAAATAATGTTACTTCATCATCCCTTTAACAGTCCACTGCTGGACATAGGCCTCTCCTTAGAAAGGAGGTATTGGCCTAATGTTTAATAATGTTACTTGCTGCTACGGAACCCCTTCATGGGTGAGTCCGACTCGCACTTGGCCGCTTTTTATTTATTAAGGAAGATTAGGAAAGTAAGGAGGTTCATAATTCTAGAGAGGTCTAGAATTTCCACCATAAGTAGTTACATAATCATAATTTGACAATTGACTTGTGGGGTTGGATAACCATTTTTTTTTAATTTTCTGACAAGACTACGTTTTCTGTGTATTACCAATTAGTATCGCTACGAATACTTTTAAACTCTGGAACTGTTCGCTCATTTGTTACTACAATATTCCACCTATACATATAATAACGAGAAACAGGAAAACATTCTTCAAATTTTCTGCCTTTAGAAGTTTGTCAATAATGTCAAAAGCATAAATATTATTACATTTGTTGTTATTAATACGAGTATATTTGAGACTAGAACGAGTTAATTTATTAAAAGGAACGGAAGCGGATATTTTATTTACAGGGCTATCACCAACAAATCATCAAATTGTGTCACAATTTGAGTAAGGAGGAGTTTCTTGAGTGGATCAGAGTCATCTATTGACTGCCTCAGGGGTTCGTTACCTGGGTCGGACCAAAAGTTTGTGTGTATGTGGCATGTATGTGTTTACAAAAAAAGTTTATTTATGTATATATATCAGTTGTCTGAAACCCTTAATACAAGCTCTGCTTAGTTGAGGACTTGATGAAGTATGTGTGTAAGATGTCCGAAATATTTAAATAATTATTTATTGGAAAATCCATTGCATTCTGAAAAGTACCTACATATAACACCCTGATTGTATTTATATTTTTTTAAATCATTAACTACATCAACCACGTAGTAATATAAACCCAAACATAATTAAAAGCAGTCATAGTGCCGCAGTTATTGGCTCGTGCTGGAGATAACCCACGATAACCGCGATTATCGCTACTCGATAAAACGTCGATAAATACTCGACTATCGATACAGTTGGTAGCGTGAGAGTTCACATCACTAACATTTCGTAGTGTACAACTGATTGTATATCGGAACCATGTCTGAAATTCACTCAATTCTTTAGTTTATTTTTCAATGTAAACGATAAACGTAGACGATTATAACTGGAGAGGTACAAGTATTTTGCTACAGTCTGTGTTTCTCAGGTCGAAGTTGCTCATAACCTCACTAACTGAGTGAAAAACAATGATATTTGTGAAGTTATTTTTTGAGGGAGTTTCCACTAGAAACATAAAATATAAGATATCAAATCCCCTGGTAGTTTCTGGAAACCTTCGTCGAACTTTGTAGCATTCTACTAAGTTATGATGTTAGTCAGAAGTAACATTTAAATTACTACAAATCTGCTATTTTTAACAATTTACGTTTACAACTACAAACGAAGTGTTCGATGGTTTATTTAATGTGCTGATAACTAAATTCGCGTGAATGTTGACATGCGCCGAGAACTAATTGACCGTAGAGAGTAATGCAACAACATGTTCATTTGTTTAGTGCATGCTGTAATTTGACATTAATGAAAACAAAACTATGAAAATTTGTTGTCAAACTAGTTACAACAGTCTAGTTTATGATCGAAAACTGTATCAAAGCATTGACGCTAACCAAACTAAAAGCCAAAATGACTCTATTCTGCCTGATGAAAAACGTGAGCAGAATCGTTGCCAGTTTTGGCTTTTATCGGGTGGGGTAGGAAATACCTTCGGATTCAGAAGACAGGAGTATGTGGTCTTTCCACTAAAACTCACCCCGATTGTCGGTCTCAAGCCCCCTGCTTTATGGAGGACCTGAAGCATATCATTTCACGCCCCACAGGATCGACGCCGCACCTAACCAGGCTCTATCCGGAGAGAAGCCACAGAGGTTTCTCTCTGTCTAATAGCTCAATCATCATATATTGGGCCCGATAGCATTTTGCGAACAAGTCGCCATCCTACTGTCGACGCCGCAATTATTACAACACCCAGGTGAAATGCTTTTTCAACGCCCGCTTCAAGGCCCGCTTCAAGGACTCGTGGATTATAGTAAATCAAATCAAATCAAACCATTTTTATTTCAAATACATCAATACAACGACACTTTTGAAACGTCAAGTAGTCAGTCAGTAGTCGGTCGTGAAGCTAATTGTCTGTTCCAATTCGTAGATCGTATGGAGAAGAACAGACAAGTAACTCCATGGACACTCTTTTCCAATTTCGTTTTTATTGTAGCAGGGAAGTATATGTGCTGGTAGTGAGTTCCAGGTTTTAACTGCTTAGCACAGAAAAGAAAAGGTAAAGCGTTTAGTTCGAGAGCGAACGTCCTCGACTCTATAACGGTGACTTCCAAGCATATGTTGTCATGTAGAGGAAGGGAGAACATGGAACCAGTTTGAAGAACTCATCAGAACACTTTCATTGTTAAAAGAGCATCATTTTCCTAGCCTTTATTATAGTTTATATGGGGTCGGCTACTAATACTATTAAGAGCTTTTAGCAAATACTGCGCGAAAAATTGAATGAAATTTATCTATGGCAGATTTTCGTTAATTTTAATTTCAACAACAATACATGTGTATACCTGTTTCCGTAAGGTTTTACCCAATTCCTGCCCAATGCATTGTTTCTCACATCGTAAGTTTCAAAAGTGTGGTGAATTTCTTAAAACTAATAAATAACGTATAAGTTATACAATAAGTGTAGTGACGCGCAACGGTCCTATTTTATCGCGTTTATCGATAACCCTTGACGCCCTTTGACATATCGATAAACTGCGCCAAGCGCACGCCGCGTAGTCGCCCTATGCTTAATTAAATAAATTTTAGCTAAAGCAGGTAATTAACTCACTTTTTTATAAAGATAAAGTTATTTAGTACAAAATGTGATAGTGAGGTTATAATGGTATCGGATTTAATGCTGCAATTGTGTAATCAACATAACAAATATGTTTGTTTTTACACCAATAAGTTTTTAAACAACTTCCTCGTAATTCACTGCGCACAACCCTCATTTAGCTCTAGGATTTTTTTTAAACAGATGAAATAGAGAAATGTTCTTTTAAACAATTCATAACTCACAGTGATGTGGACTAACTTTTCAGTAGGCAAGAGTTAGTTGACCATTTAGGACCTATTTATTTCTCGTGAATTTATAAATAAAAGTTTTTTAAGTATTTTAATAAATTAAAAGAACAAATATACTTAAATAATTATTTTGCGGTTTTTTGTGTGGACAATAGTGTAAAAGTTTTTAATTCGAAATTGACGATATTTAAACTGCAATATATTCCAGAGTTTTGCGTCGATTCTATTTCTACAATGTTCACTTCACTTGTTCTCTTGTATTGTTGGTCAATATTTTATTAAAACGTAAGTCCAATGCTAATGCTTACGTTTGTAGAATGTCGACTTAGCTCAAGGGGCAGTATTATATTATATTAATGCAAGAGTTCAGTCTTTCAAAATTAATTATCCTGCCAAACATTTTATAACTAAGTGAACGTACTGACAAACATATTCTTAACACTATAACAACGTAGCTGACATCTGAGTGTTGATGTCAACACCTATCTGTATTAATACCTACAGTTGTATATCATGTCACACTCAATTTAACTGATTACTAGGAAATAAGATAATAAAATATTGCCTTAAATATCATTAAAGGTAATATTTCAGTCTTGATTTCACATGAAAACAAACTCTGTCTTAGTTAAGAAAATTCCTTGGAATAAAAGAGACATGGCGGTACTGTGCACTTACCAAGCCAAACATATTAATAAAAAAAAACCTAAGAATTTAAACTGTCTTTTCTGTGATATAGTTTCATTTGTGAACGTGTTGAAAGTACTATTGAATCAATTTTATTCTGTCGTAGTTTTTGCATTTGCAGATGAGAATAGTAATAGGAACCAAAAACTCGCAATAATAGAAAAGGTGTTGTTTTGTTCCGTGTTGTAACATCACGAAACAGCTACAACAGTTCAATAAATATACTTCTAAAAAACTTATTGTTGCAACATAGTTAAAAGACTAGTAGATTGGTTAGAGAATGCACCTGCTCATAGCGCTGAATATAAGTTTATGATTCACATCATTCATATCAACCTTCCACTGCTGAACCAGATCTGGTGATCGTACCTCAAAAAGCGCCAATCTAGTTTAAAATTAGAAGATTCCTAACAGGTTTTCTTATATATGTGTATACCTCCGATAAAAAAATCATGTAAGATAATGTTGGATACTCACCTTAAATAAACAGAGATATTAAAAAGAAAAACAATATTAAAGATCATTTGTCTAACGATTTCGAAGAAATAAGTAGAAGAAAAGTGGTTCTTATCAACCTAATTAATAACTAATCAAGATTATAGCAGACACTTATAACTGCTCATCTTAATCTCTGATCTTTGAACCTGACACGCATTTGCGTCGCTATTAATATTCTGACGCACAAGCTTAAAATGATTTTTTTTTAAATCAGCTCCCGATTTTCTTGCAAAATGCTTGGTCTATTTTTTATAATCTAGCTCCAAAATACCAGAAATCATGTTACCAGATCTGTGAGAAAGTGCATCTGTGGGTCTGCTCAAACCTCGTGAACTGTGACAAACACTGGGGCACCTTTTATAATTGGACCCTGTTAAGCAAAAAATATCCAACCAAATTGAATCAAATTATATAACACGATTTTCGGCAAATTATCGGTCAGATCTTTTCTACTCGACAGAGATTGATGAAGATCTTATATTAAATGTACAGTGAGTCACTGGGCCGTGGAAAGAGAGCAAACTTGAAATGAGTAATTTCTCCAAAGGTTAGGCTATTATATCGACAATAGGTCACATCACTATCAAGACTATTATGAGTGCTAATTATTTGTAAACAACTGCATATTTAGTGTCGTATGTAAGTCTTAACCCTTGTGACGATCATGAGCAGCCTATAATGTCCCATTGCCGGGCTCGGGTCTCTTTGCAGGAGAGGGTTACGGCAACACATGTTGTGGCTACGTAATTTGCTACCCCCTTGGATGTTTTTAAACCGCCCGAAAGCCTCCAACTAAACTTCAAGACTGTTATCTTATGATAACAACCGGGATCGGCTGTTTAACGTGACCTGTGAATCACAGAAACGCTCATGGTATTATGCCAGTAACGATCACCCATACAGGTACAGACCGCGCTATTGTTGCTTAACCCCGTGATGATATTTAATATTAATATTGTGTGCGTCAACGAATAAAGATACCTAGTAGATATAGCCGTCACGGCTTCAGATGTAATGTCGGATAAATTTAATGATACATGCGAATGTGTGTGGTCCGTGCGTGTGGTACTTAAACATACATATAGCTGCACAATTTGTATATTGGCTTGAGACTGAAGAACTAATGTTTCGAAAGCCCATTTATTAAGAAAGGCTTTATAGTAATGTCAACTAATCAACGAATTCATCTTTATTATCTCAATGTTATTATGCGAGTGTGAGAGTTTCACTAAGCCGCCATGTCATCATGCTGCATTGTGTGTCACATTTACCACACATATCACACATACAAACAATGAGGATGATGGGGGGCCATCTCCTTGATTTTACTTATGCTTTCCATCAGGCAGGGTAGAGTCATTTTGGTAGGCTTATATATAAAAAAAGTACAATCGGTTGTACCTGAATGTCAATTGTGGTAGCGACTGGCGCCGGACCTCCGCAACTCTGAGGGTGAACTAAATTCGAATGTTGAACTAGTTTATTTGAGGACACTAACTTCCCAAAAATGATTGATATAGTTGTTCATGACAACCACAAACGATGCCTAAACGTACTCTCCGGATAATTGGAATATTAAAGCGTTTAGAAAATAAACTACAGTTATTTAAATGTAGTTTGACCTCTGTGACAGATTATTACGAAACCAATGACGTGACTTTGAACCAGACATTTTCATTTTGTATCATCTATCTATATATTCTTATTGTCTGCGTGCCAGTTTTATCGCAAACCAGCTGAGACCCACGGTGTTACCCGCGGGGCGAAGTTAGTCTAAAGAAAGTAGCCTAAGTTATTCCTTATACTATCAGTGAAAGTCCCGTCAAATTGGTCCAGCCGTTCCGTAGATTACCCGGAACAAACAGACCAGCAGACGACCGACAAAAATTGTACAAAAATATATTTTGGCAAATGTACCGTGTATACAAACATATGCATTTATGCAATTAGCAAAGAACTTTTTATTGGTCTGTCTGTCCGTCTGTCCGTCTGTCCGTCTGTCTGCCTGTTTGTTCTAATGGTAGGTAAGGAATCTCTGGAACGGCAGGACCTATTTTTAGACAAACTTCTCCCCGCGACTTCGCCCGCGGTTTACAATAACAAGCCACTCAGCTAGTATAATATAAAAATTCATACCTCAAATGTACTTTATACATTCTAAAAGGACACAAGTGGAAACTGTTACAGAAATTAAGCTATATTTTAAAGGCCATAAAGTAGTATTAACAACGACAACTGTGGTCCTGTTTCTTTTTAATAAATATTCTCAGTGGGCTACACTTGGCTCAGAATAGCAACACTATTATAAAGTTTGCGAGTAATGTGCATTTTTGAACGAACAAAAGGACCATTCCGAATCAAATTGGTTCCGAACAAATCCGTTCTTTGGTCAATTTGCTCCTTTTTAGTTGCAAACCTGATATAGTACTTACATGTATTCTTTTTATTTATTTTTTTATCAAAGCCTATAAACTCACTCTTCTCTGCTTGATGGAAAGCATGAGTAGAATCCAGGAGTAGGGGTCACCATCCTCACTGTGAGTGATTACAGTGCAGCATGGTGACCTGCACCATGGCGGTTTAGTGAAATGTTTTTGATTCATTCTCTCGGCCTCCGGAGGTCAGGAGAATTATAAAGATAGGTAGGTATAACATCTTAAAACCTATACAAGGTGTATCCCCAACAAGGACAATAATAACTAGCGAAACCATGACATTAGACCATCGTTCCGGACTATTTTCCCAAAGAAAAGAAATTTTAAATTATTTATACTCTTGATTTGGCATTAGGTGGAACTTTTTAAAAGACATTCTTGAAATTAAACTCATTTGTAATTTTGTTCCACTATTTATAATGTATTTTCATCAATTTTTAGCTGACCGGTTTCGTTTTACGGCATTATTAAAGGTTACTTACAATCTCAAAAGAAAAAATATAAAAGATTTTCAAGTTCATCTCGAAAAGTGATGTCTTTTGGAAAAGTTAGTCTGATTAACGAGCTGAAGTCATGGTTTGCTAATTGTCTATGCTGAAGACACATCTTATATCAGTGATATTCCTCTTCTTTACTTAATATCGTTGTATTGTATACCTATAATATAATTCTTCTGTGCGTGTTTGTCACCTCATTGGTCCTAAGTGGTTGGGCCAACTTGAATGAAATTTTGTGTGTATATTCCAATGAGTTCTTAGATGGTTTGGAAACACCATTATACATGGTAGGTAGCGCTGCTGTCATTCTATGTCGGCATGAAGTGCGTCGGGTCAGTTAGTTTACCTAATTGTTTTCTATGTATAATATGTATGTATTTACAAAAAAAAGTATGTTTATGTATTTATATCAATTGTTTAGTACCCATAACACAAGCTCTGCTTAGCTTGGGACTAGATGATGTTGTGTGTCAGACGTCCAAAAAAATTATTTATTTATTATTTATTATTAATTATCTATATATATGTATATATTTAATTAAAGTACAAATACCTATTATTTTTTGCATTGTTACCATAATACTGTTATCACATTAGTAATCTATACAAATATTATAAGGTAATGGCTGGATTTTCTGAAGAGATTTTGAAAATTCTTATACCAATGGATAGGCATATATTATTTGAGAGTAATGTTTAGTTTTTTTTTTTAAAAATCAGTTAGTAAACTACCAACACTTCCTACCCCGCTTGGCGTCTTTTAATTAAGTAAACTATTTATTACTTGAGCTAAAAACCTCAAAAAGAAGTGACAGATTGATAATTGGATAAATGGTATTTGTTGTCTGGTAATCATGCTCAGTTCAGTCTAGTTAGTTTTATTATACAAATAGGTAACTATTAAATGTTTTACTGAGAATGTTCAACGTCTGCTCTACGTGTGGATACTCTTTGGAAAGTGTCGCCGACGGGTCCGACATGACCAGTTGCTGGATATTCAACTTTAGGTAGTAGGTATCCCCGGAATATACCTAGGTAAACGTGATAATTTCTTTTGGTAAATAATGTTTATTCTTGTTGGTATGTTAACGAAATTATCTATTTACGAAACAACGAAGATACATACACATTTAAATAAAACAATATTGACTTTGAACGTCATATTTAAATATTTTTTCATTTTCAAGCCACTAAAAGCCGTCGGAACCAAAAACATTATTAGTCCATGTAGCCTAATCGGGTCTAGCAAATTAATCATTTACTTCGCTTTGAAAAATTACATTTTCAACGCATTCTCGATAGTTCCGCTAAAGAAAATCGAAAAACTAATAACAAAATGTAAATTCGTCACATACATGTAAACATCTCTAATAAACAATTGTCGATTTCTCATTAAAGATTTAACTTAATGTTGCTCTGTTTGACATAAGTTGTTGTGGGATGGCCACATCCATAAGCGGACCACAGAGTAAGAATAAGGCAGTAGGTAGACTCACCAGTGTCCATGGCGTAGGTCGCTGCTGCGGCGGCCGCGTGCAGCGCGCCGTACTCCTTGCCGTCCATGCCACCGAGCATCATGATACAACACTGCACTGCACCATAGGGACACGAGCTAACCGGGACTCGTCACACACCGTCCGAGTGTGACACGACACGTTCGTCGCGCGTCGATCCGCCGCGACATGTGCGCGCGCGCAGCTCGACCGCGCCAGCTCCCGCGCGCCCCGCCCCCCGCCGCCATTGGTCACCACCCACCAATCGCCGCGCTTCATTTCAAACACTTTCCTTTTTCCATGTCGCGTTCTATTTGAAGCGTGTTGATGCATCGTCGTGTTGTACTGTGCGATTTACGATTTTATCCCAGAGGTGTAAGGTTCGTTTTGGTTTATCGCTCTAGGAAGAAATATGTCTGTTTTCCCGTTCGGTCGGATGCGCTCGGGCGGGAGCGCGACGAGAGCCGAGGAAAATGTCGCGCCGCTCGAGTGGGCCGAGTGGGCCGAGTGTTCAGCGTGATAGGGCGAGCGATGCGGCGGCGACTATGTACGTGCCCATGTACAAACTGTAATTGATATTTTTATGCGAGTTAATTTATGTCGTTTTTAATGTTCTCTATTCGAGATAGTCCCGTAACGACGTGCCTACATTCTAAAGATCGCTGTTTTGTGTGACACAGTGTTTCATAGGCTTCTACTTGCAAGTAAATGACATTGAGGTAGTTCAGTAACATTAAGGCTGTCACTTTAGGGTGGTCTTCTGAGTGAGGGTAGTAGCTACTGCCCCGTAACCGGCCCATTACTTGTTAGTGACTGCCTTGTTGGTCTAGTGGTTAGCGTATGCGGCTGCTGATCAAGAAGTCTCGGGTTCGATTCCCGGGTGGGACCAAATATTTGTGTGATCCACAAATATTTGTTTAGGAGTCTGGGTGTTTTCTATTTAAAATATGTATGTATTATATCAGTTGTTTAGTACCCATAATACAAGCTCTGCTTAGTTTGGGACTAGTTGACATTGTGTGTACCTAGGTAAGATGTCCGAAATAAATATTTATTATAAAATAAATATTTATTATATTATATAATTCTATGATTAGGAATTAATAAAACTTCGTCAAATGTCGCCAGTTCAACTTAATGCCAACTAAATACATGCTGATTAAATCAAATTAATAGTCACAATATATTAGCAGTGTTTAATCTTCAGACGACCACGTGATTGCCATTTATCTATTTGATGCAGAATTAACTGCACGCCTACATAATTAATATGCAAAGATTAATAGATCGGTCTATCCGTGTGGTGATAGATTAAAGAAAAGGGAGTATCATCACCCCTATGCATCGTGTACCGACTACGGTAGCAAACTATGTAGGACGACACAATGAAGAATGTTCAAAAATTGGGAGTTATTTTTCCTCTGAAGAGCTTCCGCTGCGTGCGCTATTAAAGTTTCGCAAAAATCATTAAAAAAAAGTCCGCGATAGCATTTTTTTTTTGGACATCTTACACATAACTTCATCCAGTCCCAAACTAAGCAGAGCTTATACTATGTGTAAGTACTAAACAACTGATATAAATACACTAACATACTTTTTTTTTGTAAATACATACTTTTTATACATAGAAAAACACCCAGACTCCAAAACAAATATTTGTGGATCACACAAATATTTGGTCTGACCCGGGAATCGAACCCGAGACCTCTTGATCAGCAGCCGCATGCGCTCACCACTAGACCAACAAGGCAGTCCCTATGTCTATTTTTTAAAGTTGGCTCACCTATAACCTTTTTTATGGGAAACAAATTTGTTTCCGCGGCAAAACATTACGCTATAGGCAATAAAAGACTCAGGCTGAAAGAGATGATAACATGACTATTGAATTGTGGATGCATTGGTAGTTACTTAACCTCAGACACAGAATACATAATAGTACCAGCACAGAAGACTCACTCCGAAAAGCAAATTAAAGTTATAGATACCCTCGGTGTCAAAAGATTAAGTTCAATTCAGATCGCACAGTGCCGAATCACTACGATTATATTTACCTACAATTGCGTCTCTTTCTATCGTGTAACTCTGAACTGTTCTGACGATGTCTGTTCGACTGGCGTGTCTGACCCGGTAGGCAGCCGGCCGACTATACCTAAACTGCGGAGTGACACCCCCCTGCCTCAGATGCCTACTGTCACAAAACAAAACACATCAATTTAGTCTAATAGGTACCCAAAGCATTCCCCGTGAAACAAAAAAAAGGTAGGTACCCAAATATTAAGCCATATATTTTGAAATGGCGTTTTATGAGATTCATTTGACAAGAATAGAAAATTTATAGAGTTGGATCGTAGAGGTAACAAGCATTTAACAAATACTCTAGTCTAAATTTTTTTACAATAATAGTCAACCAACCGCAACTAAATAGCGGATCAGTCAGTCAAAAAAAAAAATAGAACAATTATTACCTATGACTACTTTCAAACTCTATCATTAGTAAAACTTGTTATATATTTTACAATAAAATGGAAAATACCCACGGAAAATGTACATTTACTATTTAACAATACTTATTCACAATTACTACAATAAAATAAATTTATCTATATTTTTGTTTATTTTCTGGGTAATTTATTTATTGTGCTTAGATGAGTTTTCAAAGTTTTCTCAACCTTCTAAGAAACTTGGCCATTAGGAAAGTTGTTATTCGAAACAGCACGACTCAGTGGTGCTAACATGTCAAACATAGTAAATCATGGGAAAAAGGGAAAGTGATTGAGATAGAATTCACACAACAACAAGTTTGTTCAACACGTTACTTTATATCACGAAGTGTTATTTCACTGCCATTTTATGTAGACCACTCAAACTCACACACACCTTTATATGTATTAGGCAAACAAGAACAAGTTGATAGCACTTACTAGGAGATTCAATTGACCGCGGTGATGTCCAAACTCTGTGCTTCCAGTCGTCATTTACCAATCAAGTCAAGGAAATTTTTGTAATTCTACTTATTACCTACACGTATAGTTATAAGAGCTCACCTAGAGAAGTCCTGTCTAGGAGTTGATTAATGCGCTAAAAGCAACTACCTAAATAAAAATACGACTCTGGTACTCAACTATTTTCTCAATTTTCTAAATAATAACACAGTCGGTATCAAAAAGGCGAAAGCTTAAGTGAAAAAAACTTCCTCCGAAAGCTAATTAAAACTAGAAAATTCCAAACATTCCCGTAAAACATCCCGCAAAAGACGGAAACACGTGTCAGGAATCAAAACGTCTAGTAGCATCATGTTATATCATATTGTAGCAAAAAATAACTGAGGCGCCGCCGCCGGGCGTTGTCTGTTAATTACTCCAAATATGTCGCTTATTTGTGTAAAAACCAGCAAGAAGAGCGCTTTGCTGCATGCCGCGGCAGCAAATTGCCGCGACGAAATGAAGCATCACGGCGGCAGGCGGCATTAACCGCCGACAAAGAAACTGAGCTTCTGTTGATATAGTCATTTATCATTTAATCTGTGGGCTATAGAACTACTAGGATACAACTATATCCAGGTCACCAACAGTCCTCATGGTAGTCACAACTCTATATATTTCCTATTCAACTTCACGCATAGGAGATGCTTAAGAATATGTGACATATAATGACGTATAAGAACATGAAATTGAGGATATTATATTTTTTCTTGTTTAATTCAAGATTTTTTCACTGTAACCTCGCACACTTACCCGTGTCGAATCGTCCGCATCTGGAAGAAGAACAGAAATCCTAGACGAATTCGGATGACGACATAAAATTCGGCGCAGAAGATGCGGTTGCCTCGATCGATGCGCTCGCATTCTATCAGTTACGTATGACAGAGCAACGCACGAGTACTATTCCTTGATCGAGACGGCCGATGCTTTCCGCCGCCATACTTTACTGTCTGCATTTGCAGCAATGATGTGTGATTTCCCCCACTCTTGGATTCAGCTCATGCTTTCTATCAGGCAGGGTAGAGTCACTCTGGTAGGCTAGATAAAAAAAAACAAATATGGGTCAGTCTTCGAACTCAATTCACACGATGCCAATAAATTAAAAACCTAGTATTCAAGTAAAACCGGTTGAAGGAAGGGAGGAAGATGTTCATGATAATTATGACTATGGTAAGTTTATTAATAGATTATTATTCAATTTATGATTACATCAACTCAAAATGTAGCACTGTTGGGCTCGGGTCCTATCTCAAGAGAGGATGATTTATGATTAACCCAAGACAAATGTATACAAAGGCGCTTCTCCTAGCATGAGCATAACTGAACCTAATAATGAAAACCGTTTTTGTCGACTATTTATGATATGCCCAAAGCAAAAGCAGCGGTCAGCACCTTCTTGGATGGTTGATCGTCAGTGAGCGTCTCCGGGATTCAGAGGTCATGGTAAGTAAATATAAAAAAAAAAAAAAAAAAAAAAAAAAAAAAAGTTGTCCAGCATTTGGACATATCAACATCAATATATTCTGAAACACATATCTACCTACCTACTGGTTTCTATTATTGTTATCTACTGGTAGTCTGACTCTTCGGTTATACGATACATAATGTAGAGTATATTACTTAACTGAATACTGTTCTTTTACTTAATTTTTAACCTATTGTTGTAAACCGCTGAACCAAAGATTTCTTTAAAGAGTGCCAATAAATCCAGTTTTAGACAGTCCGCAACCATCCGATGCCAGGCATTTTCATCAAATCGATGAGTTGCGTGTCCATTGTGTACCACAAGCTACCCTACACCTACTTGCTTGTAATATTTAATAATATTTTCTTCAAATCGATGACATCTTTTAAAGTGTGTAAACCTCTAAAGGCCGTTACCTGGCCGGGGTTAACGGCGAGATGGCGTGTCAGAATCGAACCTACTATAACCACACAGTGGTCTACTCTGCGCCTCAAATAGGCCCTCTTATGTTTGGGAATCACTATCACAACCTCCACCGAATTATTAAATAAATCAATAGGTTATGACAAACCCACTCAAAAAATGTCTTAAACATAATAATGCTGCATGTATTAAAGACAGTTTTGCCGGGTGAATTTTATTAACGTTCAACTCAACCGAACTAAAACGTAACACAATACAGGCGACTAAATGAAATACAGCCACTAATGACGAGCCAAATTCCAGCCGAAAATGCATTAAAATCGTAACGAAAATAAAATATCAATAACAGGCTCGTTTGTACGGAATTATATCGGTGGATATTACAAGTTGCGCCTGCGCACTGGGCCTACCTTAATAAATAACCTTTAAGTCATTGTTCTCGGGCAAGCCGCGTGGTTTATGCCCAATTGTGTCGCTCGTGGCCGCACACGGGGGGATCTACCCCCTCTCCCCCCCCCCGTGCCCTCTCCAAACCATACCTTATTGTTTCCTTCTTTATCTTTTCTATAGCACTAGAGGTTTATAGTCTCTGTTAATGTGATATTTTTAAATGTTATATTCAGATTAGTAAGGGAATTGCGTAACGGCATAGCAGATTTCGCTATCAGTCCGTAAAGAGAATGTGTTATATAACTGTTTTAGAACTAATATTAAACTTTTAATAGGTTTTTGGTTTTATTATACAGCCGTTAGGTACTCGCGGTTATTTAAATGTAGATTAAATTTTTAATGGATATATCAGATACTTACGCGTATATTTATGCGTTAAATATTTTAATGTATTCTTATTTTGGTACATATTTTTCAATATGAAAATGTACATCTAATGTACTAATGTAATGTACTGTAATATACTACAGAGGCAAAAAGCCAAAACCGATTTAAAAATTAACAATGAATAAAGAAATGTCAAATGATCAAGGAAAGAGGATGTCAAATGATCAAGGAAAGAATAAAATTCATTGCATCCTCCCTAAAATAATTTGGAAAAGACTAAATTAACTCTAATACCAATCACCTATGAAATATACCGATACATCTTACAATTTAGGTACTTTAAGTATCAAAGTCCCAAGGTAATAAGTACAATACGAAATAAGTACGTCAATACCATGAAACGTGGAGTGAGGCACAATCCAAGTGGCGCCAGAACTGTTGAGAAAAAAAAAACAAGTTGTTTTCCTTCGCATAAAGTTACAGGTTTGTTTTACACTCTTTTGGTGTTTTGCTTATTGAAGTTTTTGAGAAAGCCTTAACATAACACAACAAAGACATAAATCATAAGCGTTACGAACTGACAGACAACGCACAGCCAAAACTACTGGACGCACGAAGCTCAAATTTGGCATGAGTAGGTAGGTATGTGTATTCCTTGAGAAGTGTAGGCGAATACTAAGAGAGGATTTTACTGCCTTGTATAATATAAATGCACATAACAAATTTGCATTGTAACAGCACGTTTTTGTAATTTTTGTAATTAGCCGAAAAAATGATTAGAAAATATGAACAATGAAAAAGCTGTAATAAAAGATATCTAATATTGTACTTAATTACTATATTGAGAGATACTGGTAAAAGTTAAACAGTTTATTTAGATAAAACATCCTAAAAAGCAGCTACAAATAATTACTTATCAAAGTGATGGAACCGCAACACAAATTCCCTGGCGAATTTCGAAATTCTAAATATGAACTGACTAAGAAAGAGATAGTGCCTGCTCCTCGGGAGAGGCTCTTGTCCAACAGTTGGGGATGGCTACAGGATGGTGTTAACGAAATACGAAATACCTGCTCAAGGAACTCCACTCACTCGAGAGAGTAAAATGATCGACTCCAAAAGTAAGGAAAAATTTCGCCGCGCACTATTCGGGTCGAGTACGCTCATTTGTATACGCAAATAGTATGACTCTTCAAATACTTTACACTAACTGTCCTGATACTTGTGACAACTAAACCTAACCTAATATTATTGTGTCCTGTCGTTCACAAGCAGAATGAATTTCATTTTTGTTTAAATTAAAATATAATAAGACAATGACGTATGTGAATTAAACTAAATCGAGTCATGGTCTCCATAGGTAGATATGTATCCATTTACTTCCAATTTTCCCCTCTTACGACAATGGGCAAAACTCATTTATTAAGTGAGTGCGATTAAGATTACAGTCGGCTAAACTTGGCCGCTTAATTCATCTCCATATATTTATCTAATGAAAGATATCTGACTTTGTCCGATAAATACCGATAAAATTACCTGACACTAAATGTTTTTCATGAAGAAATAATGGTGAAAACAAAGACTGGTTTGGGAGTTATATAAAAACAACTATTTGTGTGTACCCTACAAAAAAGCCAGTTTTAAACATTAGCAATGACAATATTAGCTACGCAGGTTCTTTATTAATTAACTATTGACATAAGAACTCTGCTGTAACGATATAGTTCCTACCTCTCAATCGTGACCATAAATATAACCTGTCAAACAGACATGCGCGTACGCAATATCGTGTTAATCAGGGAGTGGTCACGCGCCATCGACCACGACCATCGTGGTACGTGGACTAAAGCTGTAATGTGGTCACATAGTGGTTTAATGACGTCCTAAGAAGGATTGTTCCACAGGTGTTAAATAGTATTGTGTTCGTGTGAATAAAATGACCGGTTCGAGGTTTGATTGTAATTTCTAGGAGACTTATTTCTACGCAATTACTAGCCTGTAGCATGGGTTGGCTCTCGACATATGTAGAATATATGTAGGTATGTAAATAAATTGTTCACAGAAGAAGTCTTTCTTTTTATAGTTTTTCTGGAGCTTTGAAAGCTTTATAACTTAATAAACTTGTAAATGGGGACCTGGATCTAGACCTGAGAGTGTGATTGACAATTGAGTATACATGTATATTTTTAAGTATTTCTGCATTCTCAAATAAATAAGAGGTATCAGATTAGATATGCAAGACTTCAAAGGTAACCTTCATTTCTTTTCTCAAGAGACTTAAGGTAAAATAAAGGTCGTTTCAGATTTCTTGCTGCTAAATCCTTTGATTTTCCAGTAAGCTAAAAACCAAATACCAAGATTAAAACAGGAAAATATTCTGAAGCGACAATGTTTCCAACCAAAAACAGTCATAGACATGGCTCATTTTTTGTTCATGTTGTAACAGAAGAACAATTTTTAGGCCAATGCCTGACCTGCTTATAGTTTCTTAGTAATTATGATTTGCAATAGAGCGGAGTATTTTGACGTACAAATATTCCTTGAAAATTACTAAGAAAATTATAGTAGGTACATTTTATTTGAGTAACGTTTTCGTTTTTGTCTTCTATTGTTTTTTAAATACTATCCTATTAATCAGTTTAACATTTTGTTTAACATTCTAATTTACACATAAAATGCCTAGCTCCTATTATGATTAAGGTTTTCCTGATTTTCTGAGTACCCACCTATTGTTTTGGTAGCAGCAAG
Source organism: Phragmatobia fuliginosa (assembly GCA_932526445.1). NCBI lineage: Eukaryota > Metazoa > Arthropoda > Insecta > Lepidoptera > Erebidae > Phragmatobia > Phragmatobia fuliginosa. The sequence continues at coordinate 19,629,383 of OW052074.1, forward strand.
TATGTTATACCTAATAAAATACTTTGTAGAGATTTGATGCCATATTTTCCTACTCTTGTCACTCCAAGAACAAATTACGTAAAAGAAGAAGCTACAGCAATACTACAACTATAAATATTCAAAAGGAAGGTTTACAATTAAGAGTCATTATCACTTGAGAATTCGCAGAATATTCGCACATTTATTGGCTATTTCCAACCCTCACCTACCACATACAAGTACGCCTCCACCATCAACCTAACAAAGAATCTCCACAAACCCTTTGACAATATTGTTGTAACGATGCGAGCTATAAATAGTGCGCCGGCGCAGGCCCCGTCCACCGTCAGATCTCAGCGGCGGGCGTCACGCGCCACCGCCACCGGTAATCGGGCCGCCTACCTTACCCCTCAATACACTCACACACCAAAATATCCCTTATTGTACCAACATAAAATTCACTTCAGCGTGAACTGATAAAAAGATTTCCTGAAATAGGTAACAACGCTCTGATCTGAACCTTCAGTAAAGTACTGAAAGTTACTTTTTCGATAGCAGGCTTATGAAGGGCGTAAGACAACGGAAACTGTGTATTGATAATATCTGTGCCTTTAATTAGACACTTTAATTAAAGCGATAATTGGATCATCAATTTGTGTTCAGTCGTGTACGTTTGTTATCAATTTATGGACGGACTTTGGTTTAAATTTTCCTGCTATAATTTCGGGATAATTTTAAGGAACCTTCAAGACAAGACTTTAGGAACTTCAACCTGAAAGTCGGGCAACAGCTTTTGAGTTCTGAATTGCAGATGTTCTCTTCCCGTCATTTGTTCTTCGTTCGTTCGTTTCGTTAATCATTGCCCCCGTGATTCGTCGACTCATTTGAATCCCTACTTCCTTACTAATATTGTAAATGCAGAACTAGCTCTGTCTGTCTGTCAGCGCATCTAGCTTCAAACTAAGCAAAGTTTGTACTACGAAAGCTAGTTTGACTGATAAAATACTTAAGTAGGTACTTCTTCATACTTCTACATAGAAATCACTCAAACTCGAAAACGAACATATGTAGATCACACAAAGACTTGCTCAAACAAAGGATTTGAACCCGAGACCCGAGATGGATTTTGACGGGAATTTCACTGGCAGGAAGCGGATGTCACAAAGAGTAACTTAAGCTAATTTTTTAGACTAGCTTCGCTCCGCGGTGCTACTTGCGATTTACAACTATAACTCACAGCGGGTAACATCGCAGGACTCAAGTAAGGAATATATGTACATCGTGTGTATCGAGGGACTTTACACACATACAATACATAAAACGGACACAAAGAACACCCAGTATTGTCCCATGTGGGATTTGATGCCACAACACTTGGCGCAGTGGAAACCACCGTGCAGACAAGATTAGCTACGAATAACTGTACTAAATAAACCATGTAGTTATATTATCATTATGTTGTTAAAAATACTATCCTGTTCTTTCTGAGTTAGAATGTCTACCAAATTCTTACATTTTTGTTTAGTTTTGTAAACTTTCTTCTCAAATGAACTAAACGAAACTATTTAAATTAATTCCATTGGAATACCGTAGCGATCGTCTCGTATAACACATGTCATGTCACAGTGACGTACGGACGTCAAAATTTAGTATACATACATACAGACAGAGAGGCTGTAGGTATACAAACGTCATGATGTGTGTATGTCGCGTCGCAGCCCTCGCGCGGGATCGGTATCAAAGAGACCGCCCTTCCCACACTGTCGTATTGTGGGTGTAGCCGATGCAGGGTTGTCACTATTATAACTAAATATATGTAAATTATAATAAAATAAATTAGTTGGCGTCAGAAAGTATTTCTGTGTGTACAAATCTTTAAAAAATATATTAGATGATAATAAATTAAAAAAAATCTATTTATTTTTAAACCGCTTCCAATTTAGTAGTTGGTGTCTTTAGTTGAGCAATGAGAAGTCTGTGTGAAATGTTATGTGAATAAGAAACATACCTACATATAAAACTCTTTTATTTGTAGACCGTAATACAGATTTACATATAAAACAAAAATAATTAATGTACAAAGGCTGTATTGCTAAAAAGCAATCTCTTCCAGGCAACCTTAGAATGGACCAAAATGTTTGTGGTAGTTATCGGTAGAATGAATTTTGAACAATTATAATTTGCCAATGAATACACTCCAGTAGTTCCATTACTACTTTAAAACACTGTAATAAAGGAAATATCATAACCTTATTGAATATTTTGGTAATCGGCAATTTATGTGAATTGGTACACGTTGAACTTTAGACCTAGAATGGACTTGGAGATCAAAGAAAACCCTGCCCCTTAACGAAGAAACGTGAAAGTGGAATTTATAGGAATGACTTCGTTGACAAAAAGCTAAATGCCACAAACAAACTCAACACAGGAGAAAACAAAATATTAGACAATAATACAAGTTAATAGAGGCGTTGGCGATTGAAGAAAGAAATTAAATGAGAATCACCTGTAACTTAACAAAAAATTTGGTTTTCTAATTTAGCACATTAGTTCCTCATTCACTATTTAATCTTAAACATCAGATAATGAATTTTAATGAAAAATTAACAATATCGTCCCTTTTTTTTTTTTTTTTTTTTTTTTACGTGTGGAAATCCCCGCGGACCGTCACCCCGTCGGGGGTTACGGCGGGGTGGTGTGTCGGACTCGAACCGACTAAAACCACACGGTGTGACCCTCTCTGCGCCTTTGTATTGGAAGGAGTCCAGGGAGGGGATTTCCTTCTGGACTCCACCATCTCAATATTTACTCTCTAATTAGGCAACGTCCGGTCACACGCGGACGTCGCCCCCTCGCGGTTGGCCTCTACTGCGGACGGACGGGAAACCCGTCCCGCCCATCCGCGGCCACTCTCAGGGCGGCATGAGACGCAGGTATGCGCGCCTCCGCCGCCCGGGGCGCCGGCGGCGGATCGGGTCCGATTGGATGGCATCCTCCCGGGCCTTCTCCGCCACCTCCTTCTGCAAGATTACGTCCTCGCAGAAGGTTGCGACCGCGGTAAAACAACTGTCGCTGCCGGCCATCGATCTTATGACGGCCGGCAGCGAGAGATCCCCTCCGATGACTGCAGTGAGGACCCGGCGCTGCGCCGCCCAAGCGGGGCAGACCGCCAGCGTGTGCTGGGCCGTGTCCTCACTGCAGTCGCAGTGGTGGCAGGCGGGACTCGGTTCCCTCCTAGCGACCGAGTGCAGGTACTTTCCGAAGCAACCGTGCCCGGAAAGTACCTGCGTCAGCCGGAAGGAAAGGGTCCCGTGCTGCCGCCCTGCCCACTCCTCGAGGACCGGCTGAAGAGCCTCCACGGCGGCGAAGCCAGCGCGTGGGGTCTCCAGCCGGAGCGACCATCTCAGCATGGTGGCTCGGCGAGCGGCTTCGCGCCACTCGCGCACGTCCTCGGGCGGAGGGCGAAATCCGCTCTCCGCCCGGAAGTCAGCCACTCGCCGATAAACTTCGGCGAGCACTTCCGCCTCCAAATCCCACGGGGGTGTTCCGGCCAAGGCACACGCCGCCTCTGTGGACACGGTGCGGTATCCGCGTATGGCTCTGACCGCCAGTATCCGCTGGGGGCGCCAGAGGCGCGCCCTGTTCTGGGCGGACAGAGCCGCCGCCCACACCGGTGCACCGTAAAGTGCCATCGACCGGACAACCCCCGTGTACAGCTGCCTAGTGGGGACACTGGCCCCGCCCAAATTGGGCAGAAGTCGCCCTAGGGCGGAGGCAGTGCCCACCAGCTTAGGACCAAGCTGTCGGAAGTGCTCGTCGAAGAGCCACCTACCGTCGAGGACCAGACCCAGGTACCTCATCTGGGCCCGGACCGGTACGAGGACCGAGTTGACCTCGATCGAGGCGCCGGCGGGTGGACCACGACGGGGCCCATGAAATAATAGGGCCTCCGTCTTGTCCAGGGCCACCCGCAGACCCAGCGCCTCGATGCGCCCGACCACCCGGGAGACTCCTGTGGTGGCCAGGCGCGCCGCCTCCTCAAAGTTTGCCCCCCGGGCCGTGACCAGGGTGTCGTCTGCGTAACAGATTACACCCAGCCCGGGGGGGAGACGCCCTCGTAGGGCCCAGTCGTATCCCATGTTCCACAGGAGTGGTCCTAGGACAGACCCCTGCGGAACACCGCACGACATGGCCCTGCGTCTCAAGGCGCCACCTCGGTCCTCGTACTCGACGGTACGCTCCTCTAAGTAGTCTGCCACCAGCCGCCTCAGGTACCCTGGCACTCCGTGGTATTGGAGTGCGGCCCTGATGCAGCCGAATGGCAGACTATTGAAGGCGTTGGCGATGTCCAATGACACCGCCAACAGCACTCCACCGCCTCTCACCGCCTCTTCGGTCACGGCCCTCAGGCGCAGGATCGCGTCGACCGTCGAACGCCCTTCTCGGAAACCGAATTGGGCGTCCGACAGGTCGGGCCCCACCTCGCTGAGGTGCCGGACGATGCGGGCAGAGAGAACCCTCTCAAACAACTTGCCCGCCTCGTCCAGCAACACGATGGGCCTGTAGGCCGCGACCGAATCGGCAGGCCGTCCATGCTTCTGGATCAATACCAGCTTCCCGCACTTCCAACGCTCAGGGAAGCGTCCGGACGCCAGGCTAGCGTCCAACACTCCCCTGAGGTGGTCCGACATGTAGTCGAGGGCACGGGCCATCACTCGGGCTGGAACCCCGTCCGGCCCGGGGGCGGTGTTCTTGGACCGAATCCGTAGAACAGCCGCCCCTACCTCCGATTCCCTGACAGGCGGCACATCACCCACGCTGTCCCGACGACGACCACGACGGGCCATCGACGGGGGTGTGTGTTCCGCCTGCTGTGGGAATAGGCCCTCGACCACTTCCTGCAGGAAGCTGGGCTGGAGAGTCTCCGTAAGGGGGGGGCCCTGTGTGCGGAGCTTTTGTCGCACCGCACGGTAAGGCCGACCCCAGGGGTCACGCTCGAGACTCTCCAGCATCTCCACTCTGGACGCGTCTTTGGCGCGGCAGATGGCCATCCTCAGAGTTTCCCGAGCTGCTCGGTACTCCTCGTGAAGCCGGTCCACCTCCTCACCGCCTCCGCGGTGACGTCGCTGACTCCGGGTGTGGGACCTCCGGGCACGTACGCAGGCCGCACGGAGGTCCGCCAACTCCTGGGACCACCAGTAGACCTCCTTCCGAGGAGGCCGACGGCCACGAACGCGGGGCATGGCCGCATCGCAGATGAGCGTTAACGCATCGGCGAAGCGACCAGCCCCCGCGTCGACCTCCTCGGTCGGGGCCTGCGGAGACAGCCAAGAGCAAACAATGGCCGCCTCCTCTAGTAGGTCCCTGTCCAGCTTGGCGACAGCCCACCGCGGAAAACGGGAGGGACGCCGCGCCGCGTGACCCCTACTGGCGTCCTGGGACCGGGAGAGCTCGAATCGGATATAAAGGTGATCCGAGAGCGTCTCGACCTCATCCAGGACACTCCAGTTCCTTACTCGTGCGGCGACTGCAGGGGTAGCGAACGAAAGGTCCACTATCGACCCCCCCTGCTGTCGCACGCACGTGTTGGTGGCGCCTCTGTTCAGCAAACAGAGGCCCACCGACGCCGCCCACTCCTCGACGGCTTCGCCCCTGGCGTCCGTCGCCGGGGAACCCCACGCAATGGACTTTGCATTGAAGTCCCCCAGCACGAGGACGTGCCCAGACCCCAATCGCCGTATCGAGGTCTCCAGGTTGTTGAGGAAGACCTCGAAGTCGCTCAGACTCCGGTTGGGGGAGAAATATACACCATAAATGGTGTTTCCCCCCCATTCGACGGCAACATATCCAGTACCCTTGTCTCTTAGCGACAAGGGCGGGGAATGAGCCGCCGTGGAGCTGACGACTGCCACGGAGCCGTCCCAGTCACCCATCCAATTTGGACGGGACAAAATAGGGCTCCGCGACTACGGCAATACCTATCGACCACTGCGCCATCGTTTGCAGGAGGAGATCCTGCGCCGCGGCACAGTGGTTGAGGTTCGTCTGGACCAAGAGGTTGGAGACTTGATCCATTACTGGATCGTCTCTACAACCCCCTCCATGGGCGACGACGTCGTCGCCTGATCGACGTCGGAGGCAGCCTGGGTCGCCGGGCTAGCCTCCGGCGTCTGCCGAGAAGCGCGGGGAGGCTTGCAGCCCCCCTGCCCCATCTGGTGATTGGCGGGCTTTTTACCCGCCGCACACATCGGGCAGTGAGGGGCGGCAGAGCATTCTGCCGCCTTGTGCCCGGTTTGACCGCAGCGGAAGCAAAGTTCGCTGCAGTCAAAACAGCTCTCGCACTTGGTGCGAGTGTGTCCCGCGACGAGGCACTTGTAGCACCTCATCGGCCTCGTGGCCAGAACCGTGATTCTGGCATTCACGAAGCCGACGAGCATGCTCCCGGCGTTGGCCAAAACTTTGGCCGCCGCCACGGGACAGCTGACCCACACCGAGCCGAGGCCTCCCGGGCCCGGCCGGACGGTGCCGACTCGGATGGTGCCCGCGGTGCAGCCAGTCTTCTCCATGACTGCATCGCGGACATCCTCCGACATGATAGAGTCGTCCAGACCCGAAATGCGCAGTTCAGCGCACTTGGTGGGCCTGGCGATCTTAACACCGTCCTGGGCGGCAAACACCTCCCGCAACCTCTCGGCAAAAGTATCTGCCGTCTTGGCGCCCTCAGCCCCCGGGAACTCGAATACTCGAGCTCCCGTCTGGGCGCGGCGCAGCCTCATCCCCGCAGCCCCGAATTCAGCGGCGAGCCCGGGACGGGCCCCTTTGAACAGGGCCGCGTAGGTGAGCCCGCCACTGGCCGCCTCCGGCGACACGGTCACCAGTACAGCCGCGGTCTTGGGCGGCTGCAGCTTCCGCGGCCTCTTTTTAGAGGCCGCTGCCGCCACAGGCGGCGACTGCGGGGCTTGGGCTGCGCCTTGGGCGGCCTTCCTCGCCCGCTTTCGCTGCCGCTGCCCCCGCCTCTTCGAGGCCCCCACAACCTGCCAATCCTCATTAGAGGTGGCTGGTCCCGAGGACCCCGTCGGAGGCGCCGGAGCGGGAAGTGGGGGGAAGTCCGCTCCACTTGAGGGCGCCGTTTGAGGCCCCTTCTTGGCCGGCGTTTTGGCCGGTGCCTTGGCCGGCGCTTTGGCCGGTGCCTTGGCCGGCGCCTGGGCCGGTGCTCCGGCCCCCTTCTTCGGCTGTTGTTGTTGCCTTTGGGGAGCCGGGGCCGCCATCGCCGCCGCGTAGGTGACGCGGCTTCCCACCAGGGTGGCAACCGGGGGCCTCTGCGACGCGAGCGGGGGGCGGACAACTGGCGCGGGGGGAAGCCTCGCCTCCAGGCCGGCCAGTCGCCCGTCCAGCATTCGCGTCATAGCGTCGAGTGCCTGACGCAGCATGGCGTCAGGGAACTCGCCGCCAGCAGGGGCCTCCGGCCGAGACGGCGCAGGCGGGGCCGGCACTTCTACCCGAGACGGCGCGGGCGGGGCCGGGACCTCTACCCGAGACGGTCCGGACGGGGCCGGGGCCTCTGCCCCAGATGGCCCGGGCGGGGGCTGGGCCCTCGACCGAGACGGCCTGGCCGAGGCCGGGGCCGGAGCCCCTTGCTCGGCCGACTGAGCACGCTGAGCCCGGAATTGGGCGAATTGCGCACTCAGGTCCGCTATCTGGGCCGTCAGGCGGGTGTTGGCCTCGTCGAGGCGCGCCATGTCCCCGCACAGGGTCCCCACTACCTTCGACAGGGCGGAGGAGGAGTCCTTCAGGGCCTTCACGAAGACGCCCTTCAGGTTCGTGGACTTGATGGCCACTTTGTTGATTATGGCCACCGCCGCGCTCGCCCTCTCCTGCACGGACACGGGAGCTTTGGGGGGTTCCCCCTCCACCGGCTCCCGAATCTTTAGTAGGAGATCGGCGATCTCCTCCTCCGCTTCGGCTTCATTGCCCGCCCTGTTCCTCCTGTAGGACTCCGCATTCGAGAACACGGAGTCCGTCGGCAGTGACACAGGGGCTCGCGACTCGTCTGTGCGGACGCCCTTCGCGACTGGCGTCTCGATGGACGAGTCGCTGTCCGGATTATTCGCCTCCCGCTTTCGGCTGTCGCTCCTGCTCGCGACCGCCGACTTGGAGCGTACACGCTCAAAACGACCGTCTCTTCCTCGAGTTTGGCTCCCAGTAGCCCGTTTGACTGCTGGGAGCCCTACCGAGGTGGGCGGCCCGAGTGCCACCACAGCCTCCTTCGAGACGTCCGCTCCCGAAGGGCTCCTCTTCAGGATGCCCTTCTTCTTCTTTCCCTTTCCGCTTTTGATTTCGTTGTCCGTTGCGCTAGCCAGTAAGTTGTTTGAATTATCCGATCCTTGATTATTTTTATTGAGTTTATCACTTTCCATAGTAGTCCCACGATTGGGGGAGAAATAAAAGTCGACCCGGGCAGAGATCCCCCAATACCCGGGCAAGCGAAAATTTTTAACCCAGCCGAGGGGTCCGCAGGTACCTCGGCTTGGGGTGCGCTTACGACTGAACTTCCCATCAGCCATGCATCCCCTGGCCACGCACCAGAACTTGGGATTCGGGGTAATTTTTTAGAGAGGTTTTCTTCCTCGCGGTCCGGGCGGTTAAGCCAAGACCCACGTCCCCGATCAAAGCCGTGAGACTTGATCACAGCACTTCTCTCGGGATTACGCTATGCCGACGGTGGCAAGAGGACTACGTCCCCCTGCCTGCTCGGTGGTAGTGTAAGTACACGCCGAGCCCGCCATCCTTTCTCCACCGCTACCAGCGGGAGAAACTCCGACCCATGAAGGGTCCCACCTTCGGTTTTTTAACGAGGTTAACCTCCTCCTTGCTCCGAAGAGCGAAGAGCCAGCAGGGGAACCGGCGGAAACACCCGCCCCGCTGGACCAGGCCTTGCCCGGGAGCCGATGACATGGCTTCCTCTCCAGCTAGAATATTAGCCGCTGGCGATAATCCTCCCCTCCAGATAACGCGGAGGAAATGAGGAGGAACAGTGCTATCGCCAGCGCCCAGGGTGCACCACGTGGAGGTTTTCTAGCCAGCAGCACCCCAACAATATCGTCCCTATCCCAACTTCTTGGTTAGTTTTTTTTTTTTTTTTTTTTTTTTTTGTAATATCTATGTCCTGCGATCTGTCTCTACGACATTGAGCTGGATATTTGTATGGTTATGAAATAGGCGTGTATGGCACAATATCCTGTGATATGTCCATATTGGCGCTATCTCCTCATGCGGTCAGGTCTTGAGGAGCACGTCTTTTCAACCTCTTAAAAGTTGAGTTTGGTTCTATGCTCATCAGCTCTCTTGCCAGAAGATTTGGGTGGCGATTTAACCTTTCAGAGTATTTATGAAGAGAATTTGCTATTTCTTCCTTGATGGTTTCAATTTTCAAGTCCTTGTGGAGACGCGTGTTTGTGATATACCAGGGTGCTCCAGTTATCATTCTCAGAGTCTTTGACTGAAATCGTTGCAGGATCTCTATGTTCGAAGACGAAGCTGTTCCCCACAGCTGAATGCCATAGGTCCAGATAGGTTTTAAGATACACTTATAGAGAAGCAGCTTGTTTTCTAGATGTAATTGTGATTTCCTGCCCATTAGCCATTGCAGTTTGCAGAGTTGCAGATCTAGTGCTTTTCTCTTGGTATCAATATGCTTTCTCCAAGTCAGCCTGCGGTCCAGGTATACACCCAAGTATCTTACGTCATCAGCCTGTGGTATTTTGATATGATTGAGCTCAACCTCGGGACACGTATCACGGCGTAAACTAAATGTTACGTGCACTGATTTAGTTTCGTTAGCCTTTATTCGCCAGTCCTTTAGCCAACGGGATAGCTCATCTAGGTTGTTTTGGAGCTTATCTGAAGCTCCAGTAGCTGTATTGTCGACCGCTAGCACTGCAGTATCATCAGCATAGGTCCCAGTCAGAACGTGCTCTGTGTTTGGTAGGTCTGAAGTATACATTAAGTAGAGCATTGGTCCCAACACACTACCCTGAGGTACCCCAGCCCTTATTTTATGTAGATTTGTGACGTTGTCACCATATTTGACATAGAAATATCTGTCATCAAGGTAAGATTTTATAAAAAGATAGTTGTTTAGGGGCAGGTTCCTCAGAACTTTATACAGAAGTCCATCATGCCAGACACGATCGAAGGCCTGTGAGATATCCAGAAAGGCAGCAGAGCACCACAGTTTATTCTCAAAAGTATGATTTATTTTTTCCACGATTCTGTGCACCTGCTCTATGCTGCTGTGGGCAGGTCTGAAGCCAAATTGATGTTCAGGGATTAATTTCGCTGCTGTAATAACCGGGGCCAGGCGGTTAAGAAACAGGATTTCTAGCACTTTAGACGTTGTCGGGAGGAGACTAATTGGACGGTAAGATCTCACATCAGTAGCATCTTTACCAGGTTTTAGAACTAAAATAATTTCAGCTACCTTCCATTGTGGCGGAATAAAGTTTCTCAAAAGACAGGCATTGAATAATTGTGTGAGATATTTATATCCAATACCCGGCAACTCTTTCAAAACTCTGGCTGTAATCAAGTCATATCCAGGAGCTTTGTGAGCATTGAGTTTCATAATGACTTGAGTTACTTCCCTTTTTGTGAATTTCCTAATGGGCGGTTCCATTTGGTGTGGTTGTGTGAGTAAATTTGAAACTTCATTCAACTTAGAGGAACCCTGATCGTCATTTGGGGTAAAAATTTCAGACAGATGAGTCGCAAATACTTCCGCTTTATCTCTGTCACTCTTTGCCCAGGTACCATTTTCCTTTTTTATAGGTGATCGGTGTACGGTAGGCCTCTTTAGTTTTTTTGTAGCCTTCCAAAGGGAATAGTCAGTGGCTGGTGTCACATCAAGGCTTCTGAGGTAATTTTCTGTGCTAGTTTGTTTCTGCTTGGCAAGTAATTTTTTCAACTTCTTAATCAGTCCGTTCAATCTTGTTTTATGCACATGATACTTTGTGGTCTGCCAAAGTTTTCTAGCCCCACGTTTTTCCTTTATCAATTCCAACGTCTCTTTGGGATAGCTTTTGTTATTTGGACTATTCCCATTGGAGATGGGAGTAGCAGCCCATGCAGCATTTTGAATTATATTGTTAAAACGTTCCACCGCATCAATCACATCTACGTCTGATTGGAGAGGTATTTTACAGTCCAAGGTGTTTTCGACGAGTTCGCGAAAGTATGACCAGTTGGTTTTATTGTTATGCAATCTGCAGTTGTCCTCTGTGTTTTCCACTGAAGAGTTCACGTGAGCTATTACTGGTGAATGGTCAGAAGATAGTTCAAAGCAGGAACTACACTTGATTGAAGAAGAGGAAAGGCCTTTACTAACAAAGTAGTCCACAAGGTCAGGTTTCTTGCATTCGTGAGTGGGCCAATATGTTGGTTCTCCAGTAGAAGTTACTATTAATCCGAGAGATTGAACTGATTTCAAAAGTTGGCGTCCTTTAGGAGTAGTAACTCGAGCGCCCCAGTCTTTATGCTTTGCGTTAAAGTCTCCGCCAGCCACAAAGCGTTGGCCCAAGGTAATAAAGAAAGCAGAGTAATCCTCACATTTCATGTTGTGCTTGGGAGGGATATATAGTGCTGATAGTAATAGCGGGCCTTTGTCATCCTCGACGATTATGTTCGTGGCTTGTATTTTTTCAGTTTGGTAAGAGTTTGTACCATAATGACGTATTTTCTCCTTGATAAAAATAGCCGAGCCACCGTGGGCGGTGCCATCGGGGTGCATAGTGTGATACATCTTATATTTTGGAATGTTAAAAAATGTTTTTCCAGTAAAGTGTGTCTCCGATACTAGAAGTATGTCCACTTCGTTGGTCTCAAGAAACATTTTGACTTCTAAGTAGTGTTGTGGTAAGCCGTTGGCATTCCAAAGAACTAATTTTAATTGGTTGAATTTTTGTTCATAATAGTCATTAGGTTTGTTAAGAGATTTGTCATTAGGCACATTTGGTTCATTATCTGTTTGAACATTTCTAACAGCTGTTTCATTTCATTGGTTTGACTCTGGTTGTTCTCGCTATCGGTAGAATTTATGTTATTTTCAGTTGTTTTTAAAACGTCTGCATAAGTTTTTTTGGAGATTGGACAGTATGTTTTCGTGGAGTCAATTTTATCCTTGGGCTCGCTTATCGTTTTCAAGCCTTTTTGTTCCCGTGGCTCGTAGGTTTGTCTGTTTTTAAGTGGGGGGTACTTTTGATTCTGGAGTTCTTTATAGACAGAACAACCTTTGTAGTTAGCCGGGTGATTTCCATCACAAAGGACGCATTTAACAGAGTCCGAACGTTCTTTACGGGGGCAATCGGCAGATGTATGATTTCCAGCGCATTTAATACACTTTGGTGTGCGATGACAATATGATTTTGTATGACCATACTGTTGGCAGTTTGCGCATTGTGGAATGTTGCGTGTGGGCCTTGGCGGTTCAAACTTTATGCGGTAATTCAAAAGGCTTTTTACATCGTAAATCTTTTTGTTATTGCTTTTTGGTTGGAGTTCCACTATAAACATATGTAGAGGTTTTTTAGTTATCCTTTGCTTTATGTTCCATATATTAACTGTGTCATGTCCTAGTTCTTTTAGGGCTTTATGGATATCTTCTGAGTCTGTAGATGGATGTATAGATTTCAGCACAACTTTAAAAGTTCGGTCTTGCTTAGGTCTGTATGTATAGAACTCAGTAACTTTTCCTTCTAATTGTTTCACAATTTCTCTGTAGGATTCAGATGTCTTAGCTTGAATTTTAACTCTGTTGTCATCTAACACTTTTATTTCATAATTTCCCAAAGCGTGTTCCTCAAGTAGCAGTTTCAGTGGCCGTATATTTTCAACTTTATCTACAAAGATGGGAGGAGGTTTAGCAGGTTTTTTTACATCTGCTTGATTAGTTTCTGTAACCACATCTACATCCAGTTCCTTGAAACTATTTGATGTACTTAGGGGTTGACTAAGCCAATAAGTGCTGAGTTTGGTTTGCTTTTGTACTTGTTCATTTCTGTGTTCTGGACTATCTCTGCGTCTCTTTCTATCTTTCACTTCAACCCATGTTTGAGAGGTTTCTTTGGTGTTAGTCTCTGGTGCTGTAAGGTGAAGTAAGTCGGAGCCAGGAGAGCTAATTGAAGTTGTACAGTTTGTTGCTGGTCTTGTCTGATTGTCATTACTGCTGGTATTTCGCAGTAAGCAATCATCGCTTACTGATTGGGACCGTGATCTATTTAAGAAAAGGCCCTTGTGAAAAATTTGTTGTGTAAGTGTCTTATTTTGAGTTTCACTTTGTCCAATATTGTGTTTATCTAATTTATCCATATGTGTTCCCACGAGTAAGGCCGAATTATTCAGGTCGCTAGGAAGGTGACGCCTATTCTCCCTAGAAGGCTTCTTCAACGACGTTTGCCAGGTCCGTCGAGGTTGGTCGCTAGTGACTGGTCTCCTACCAGCCATGCAGTCTCTTGGCGCGTATCCCACCGTAGACTTAGGGTGATTTTTAATGAGGTTTTCTACCTCTTGGTCCGGGCAATGAAGCCAAGACCACCGGTCCTGCAAGACTTGCCTACAGGGTTACGGTTTGTGACAGTCATTTCCTACCGACACTAAAGACCAAGCTAGTTAGGCTGGTTGGATCAGGTTATTTGACCGCCGCCTGTTACTCGGCGTTGTTGCTCATTTAGCACCACCCGGGGGGAACGTGTAGGGTAGGCCTAGGAAAAGGTGGTAAATCCTACGGACGCGAGCAACAGCAACCCCCCAAAATCCCCCCATCTTGGTTAGTTGAGACAAAAAATACCTACAGACATATAAACTAATTCTTTAAAAATCAATTGAAATAGTAATTTTATTATAAAATTGGAATTCCAGTAGGTACGCTGACAGCCCTAACGAGGAGTGTAACAGTGGCACTCCTCACATGATACTCATTAGCTGCAATACTGACATAAAGATTATATTTCAAAATGAAAAACTCTGACTGTGACAATCAATGTTTTTACTTCCACTTTATTTTAAAGTGTGACTTCCACGTGGAACGCGGTAACGCCCCGGTAACAATTAGATAACGATTTGTTAGAGGAACATGTTAGACGAACATAATGACCAGAGAGTTTATCAAACAAGTTTACATATTATATAGTAGTGGCACGCAGATTTCAACACGAATGGGCCGGTTCGACCGGGGCGGTACTACCCTTACAAGGAAGACCAACCTAAAAATGACAGCATCAGCGTTGTCATATTTCGTTGGAGGTGGTGTCTTTGCTGCACAGAACTGCCAGATGGAACACGTCAGCCCTTCTTCAAATATAATAATATTCTTTAACGACGTATCAATACAGAGCAGCGGACATATTTTTTTTTTTTTTTTTATTTGATGCCTACCAATTTGATTCCACTCTGCCTGATGGGGTAAGCATGAATGGAATCCAGGAGTGGGGGCAACCACACTGCCCGCGATGCAGGAAGTATGGCGATGCTGACCCAAACTATGGCGGCTTTGTGAGATGCTTTTTCACACCCCTCTTAAAGGACCCGGGATCATAATGGGAAGGAAACTAGAAACTAAGAAATGTAAGCGTATTAAAAGAAAAAGACGAATCTAAGTATTAAAAAATATACCTATAATTTTCTTTAGAATCGTACCTACAAGACGCTAGGTCTAGAACTTCGAGTTTTTAACGCTTCTGAAAAACTCTAAGTGCTTGCCAAAAAACAAAGCATCCTGGTATGAACATGATATGTGTGGCAACTTTCACATACAGCGCAAGCGAATACATACAACAACGCCATCTATCGAAGGAATACTGAACCACGAAGAAACACCGAATGATCTATACGGAGTAACTACTAATCCTGAATCGCGAAAGTGAAATTTTCGCGCCAATTAATATATACTCGTATACAACATCCCAACAGGAACCGTTGGGCAGTGGCCCGCCAGGCACGATCACCTCCCCTGGTCGGAGGATCCTCCCTTTGTGTTGGAGGTACACGACACTCGTTCCTCCACATAAGTATAGCAGATTTTGGGGAGTGACGGATAGCAGAGCCCTGTATTTGGGTAACAAAATATGACAAAGAGACCACTGTTTTTGTGGAACTTGACCAATTACAAAGTAAAGGACGACTTTAGAAACAGTGAATATTTATTCCAAAAACATCTTCTTTCTAAATTTACTTGGAGTCAGTGTAATAGGCTCTTTTCTTTTATTTTCCTTGATCACACGACATTTTCTTTCGTCTATCTACTCCTTCAATGCTTTCAATTTATGAATAACCTTTCGTCTGCTTGACATAAACCCAGGAAATGCACGGGGAAACAGGCGTGACTTTCTGTGGCTATGTAAATCAAATATCAATAATATTCTTATTTTGCTGGTAGAATGTCCGTGACCACTAGCGGTATAACCCGTTCGAAACGTCGTAAAATAGAAGGTATCGTAACCTTTTTAATTACATCGCAAATAAGTCCCGTTCACAGCAAAAACTTGAGCCTATGTGTAAAAGTCCCGAAAGCCAAAAACAGTTACCTATTCTTAATTTACTTGTACATTACGTAATGCGTCATAAGGTTAACGAGTTCTCTATATTATTACATGACCTCTTATTAGAATTAATATAAATGAAATAGTGAATACTTAAGCAGTTGGTGAACGGTATTTACCGAGTGTATACCGAGCCGCCGCACTCGGCCGCCTCCGGTCGCCCTCGGCTGCGGTCGGCCGCGCGTCACCTCGCGTCTGCGCCCGCGCATCTCCGTACAGTTTGTTTCGCTAATTTGCTTATGAGATTGTATATTTGCAATATTAGGATTAGTATTTTTTAAATTAATTTTATTGAAAATAGACAGTGCAAGAGATTGTGTGATTCATTTTTAACCCCCGACCCAAAAACCACGGGGTGTTATAAGTTTGACGTGTCTGTGTGTATGTGTGTGTGTGCCTCTCTGTGGCATCATAGCCACAGAACGGATCAAGCGATTTTGTTTTTTTTTTTGTTTGAAAGGTGAATTAGTCGGGAGTGTTCTTAGCTATGTTTGATGGAAATAGATCCAATTTTTGTGTACCTACATACATGTGTTTGGGGCCGACAAGACACGTTGTGCCCAACCCGCACTCGGCCAGCATGGGGACGTATGGACAAAACCCTCTCCTGAGAGGTGACCCGAGCCCAGCAGTGGGACTTTATGGGTTGTTGATGATAAAAGTCTACATATGTTCAAGTTGACGTCAATAAAACGGCCATACATTATCGTATATCGATATCGAAATATGAGTAATATCTGTATATGTACCATAATCTAATATAGTACATTATGTGTGTGTGAGTGTGTGTGTGTGTGTGGAAGTTTAGCGGCTTGGTTTAGTGGCGGGTGCTGCGCGTCACTGGTCGCCAGATTTACGAGCCATCACTTCAAACGACTCCGCTCTCGACTCTGTACATGTGGCACATATGTACATTTACTCTTTAAATAATACATGTATTTATTAATCCTTAAGGGAAAAATTTTATTTTTAAAGGAAAATATAAGGAAATATCTTAGACGTTAATTTTATCAACTACTAAGTAAATAATCTGTGCTAATAGTGTTTCTTTCTTTGAACGGGAATTAGACTTACACACCTCATTTACAACAAAGATTGTTATGCAATTTTTTTATGGTATAGGGACAATCAAAGGTAGTAGAGAACTAATTTCAGCTGGAATGGGCCGTCTCGACCGGGGCAAAACTACCCTCACACACAAGACCATCGTAATAATGCCAACATCACTGCTGTCGTATTTCGTTGGTGAGTGTAAGACCGGAGGTCCAATCATTCTGCATCATTCTGCCGACCGTTGGATACCGTGAGAATGATGCAGAATTATCTGACCAGGCCGCCATGGTATGGGTCACCATGCTGCATTGCCCTTCTCCTGGATTATACTTATGCTTTCCATCAGGCAGAGTAGTCACTTTGGTATTCTTAAATATATAAAAAAAACTGATTTGAGAGACTAGCACCGCCATGTGCCACGACCTGATGGCTGTTTTATTATATTTTGGTTTTCGCCAACCTTTAAGGGACACCCACATAAGTGAATTCTTTAAAATGTAGGGGCTGCCTAAGTGCATTAGGTGGCTCCTAGTAAAGAAGCGGTTTAAGTAAAATTGATGAAAACAGGCATCAGACGCTTGAATTACTTGTAATTCTCAGATGCGTTGTCGCTTTTTGAATTTTTTACTTATCTTGAGTAGGTAAATGACTTCTTCCTATTTTCTAAATTTATTTAAGGCACGAGCCTTTTTTTTCTTTTTTCAAATAACGCGAATATTCCAGGGTCGTGACAGTCTTTACAAACATACATGCAACGGACACAAAGAACACCCAGACTAAGAACAACGACATAAGGATCATACAAAGTGTTGTCCCATGTGGGGTTCTAACTCACTCACCGCGGTAAACAGCAGCGAGGTGGCCGCTTAAACCACTTTTTATATATTATATACATATATTTACTCTACTCTGCCTGATGGAAAGCATGAATAGAATCCAGGAGTATAGGTCACCATCGTTATTGTTAGTGCACACAATGCAGCATGGTGACCCACACCATGGCAGCTTAGGAAGATGTTTCTGCACCATTCTCCCACAAGAATAATGCAAAATGTTTGGGCCTCCGGCCTCCACTGCACGATCTAGGCAGTACACTTATGATCATGTTTTAAACTTTTCATTACGGATAAACGGGGCGTGCGAAGAATATTATATCATGACTAGTTGACCCAGCGAACTTCGTACCGCCCAACGTTAAAATTCCAGAACTTGATCGCAGCGCCACCTACCGGGTCCAATTACGAATCTAAACCATTCCCAGATCCCCTTGAACACACACAAAAAATTTCATCAAAATCGGTCCAGTCGTTTGAGAGAAGTTCAGTGACATACACACTCACAAAAGAATTATATATATAAAGAAGATATATTTGAGTATGTTTGTGGCATGATACCATGAACGTCTCGTTAAGCAGTCGGTTCCTGATGATATCATAGGAAGCAGTCGTGAAGCTTAGTTGGAGGCCTTCAGGAGGTTTATAACAAAATCTAACAGCAAGATTACGTAGCCACAACGTTGCCTTGCAAGTCCCCAACCCGCACTCGGCCAGCGTGGGGAGAGAAGACCTGAGCCCAGCAGTGGGATGTTATTGATTCATGAGAAACATTATATGTCACAGGACGAATGACAGCATGATTCACTGAATTAATTACCTTATGTAAGTTGTCAAACTCTTATATGTATTTTTAAGTTTCATCTGAATTTTCACCAACTTGTTATAATCAGCATATCGCAGACTATTGCTGGACCTCTTGAATCCCACGCTACTTAGTTCGATCCCCGATTTCTCGCTTAAAAATCCTACCAAACACCTTAAGGGAAAGTAACACCTGTAGCATGTAATCCTAACCCTATTGTGTAGACAAGAAAACATAACATTCTTGATCATACATATAACTCGGTATCCGAGATGTAGTCAACAGATAAATCATAATCCCATTTATATTAGAGTGGACATTACACAAATAATCGCATTTATAAATAAAGCCACTAGCCCACTAGCGTGGTTGCGGCGGCGCGCGACGTCGCTCGCTCAAGCGTCACTTCGCGGAAGCTCGCTTTCATCTGCCGCGACTAAACGTACCATCTCATAGATACTCAAACTCATTCACTTTACTGACAACCTAAAGCAAACAGCTGATTTATGATACCAACTCACTGCCAAAATATATAAGAAAAGTAATTAGATAATTGTATTTTTATGCCCTGACGTCATACATCTAACATATTTAAGATTAATTCGTAACGATTTAGGTGTAAGTTCTTTTTGAATTGTTTGTAAAAGTGTATCTTTTATTCATACTACAGGATATTATCGTATAAAGAGAGGTTAGAGACAACAAATTACTTCATTTTATATATTAAGAAATAAAGTCATGGTAGGTAATTGACAATACGACAAGAAGTTGTTAGATACCTATTTGAGTCATAGTTAAAAATAGGTACATATAAATATAACGTATATTTGTATGTATCTATAAACGTAGGAATTTAAATTGAAACTTAAAAACTAAAACAATAGTAAATAAAATAAAACTAGAAATCTTAGACAGTTAAATTTGGTAATTTATAACAATTGTTTTATTCAATAAATCTTTTCTTAATTGATCAAAAATTATAGTAGAAGGTGTCGCGTGACTGAACTGCAGCTCAGCCATGCGGAGATGACCACAAGCCACAATGAGCAGTCGGTGCGAGTTGCGACCAATTAGCGAGTTAAGTGCGTGCATCGGGTGGCCGCAGACGCTTGTCCGCGCGGTTCGATGCGGCTGATTTCCCGCGCGGGTTACACCTTGTTGCGGTCATATGTACCGTACCTGAGAGCGGCCGCCTCATTGCTCATACGACTTATTGCCAGAAATTGTTTATTATATGTAAATCTGACTTTCAATACCTCAATGTATAGAGTAAATAATAAATATTTCGGACATCTTACACTCCATCTGGTGCCAAGCTAAGCAGAACTTGTGTTATGGGTACTGGACAGCTGATATAAATACATAAACATAATTTTTTTTCGTAAATAGATAGATATTATACACAGAAAACTCCGAAACAAATATTTGCGGATCACACAAATATTTGGTCCGACCTGGGAATCGAAGCCGAGACCTCTTGATCAGCAGCCGCATACGCTACCACTGCGCCACTGAGGCAGTCATCTATCTTTATTTCCATCTAATTGCATAAAATTACACAAACGACACAAACGAGAATTATTATGATGACAAAACTGCGGTTTATCTATTTCTTTGAAATTCTGAAACAAAGCTTGTAGCTAAGCTATCTACATTGTAGCACCCTGCCTGCTACGACCTCTGACGTAGTCAAACAGGTTTATTAACCTCACGCCGACTGTCCAATGCATAAATAGTCTAATTTGAAGTTTTGTCTCTAAATATATTTTGAAGATTCATTTATGACCACAATTCATCGCAGAACCTTAATGTTCAAGTCAGTGAATTCTCTATGTGTTTGTATATCGCTTAGTTACCAAACGGAGTCCTTACAGACAGCTCTGGGTGGATCTATTACTGGCAGTTCACATTAGGTATAGTGTAGTATACAATGTACTGCGTAATACCACAGAACTAACAAATGTTTGCGCATGTCACCACTTCAACTGTTCGTTACCGGGCAGTGTAAGTCCGCAAATATTTCTAAAATGCGGGTCAAAGGACAGTTAAGGATAGACTCTCTTAGTGAAGGAATATAAGTAGGTAGTGTTATCATCAGAGAACAAATAAATCACGATAAAATAACGCTATGAACAGAAAATATTTTATAGAATAGAATGTAGCCAACTGGCCATTCAATGATTTTGTGGTTGTGGTTGAAGTACAAAGTACTTTTGAAATATATGGTTCTATTATAGTGGTAAAGGGAGTGACAAAGTCCATATAATCAATGAAGCTGATTAAACCGAATATGATCGATACCGTATATTTCTAAGCGTTAATTAAATACCTACTTAGCGCAATAACTTATGTAAACAGTAAGAAGAAAATGTTCAAGGAATGTGTGTTTGGTTGAGCTAAAAATTATTTGAGAACTGAAGTATTAAAATATCTGTTTTAAATTAAGTAGATAGAACACCGAGTACTAACTCTTTCAGCAAATATATGATTGTTAGAATAAAGGATATTTTGATTTAAAAAAGATCTTAAGTAAAACTTATTATTCTTAGTTATACAGTGTAAAACTAAAAAAATAATTTCAGTTCTCCCTTAGGGTTGCGGGGGTCTGGTGCCAGTCGCTCCGTAGAAAAACTGATATTCAGGTCCAATCGGTTGAACTATGTAGTAGCCGACCCCAAATAATATTGGGAATAAGGCTAGGAAGAAAATAACTTAAATAATTTTATTTTCTAAGTACTTTACATGTCAAGTTATAAAATCTAACAAACAATAAACTTCCTCAATTTTGTTCTGTACCAGCCCTTAAATTTTCTCTGTTACGGTCATATGTTTCATTATTAAATATTTTTAAAACAATTAAAAATAATCAAATAGTTACACATATAATCTTGATTTTAAATTTTTAACGACAAACAATTTCTTCTCATTCTTATGCTCACTCACATGTCTTCTGGTTTACATACATAGCTTGTCTCTTCGCCTCACCGTCGTGCGGCGTCTACTTGTTTGGAAATTTGATGTAAACCTACTTACTACTCACGTAAATAGCTATCTTCTTTTACTCATATGCAAGAAATGTCCTAACCATTAAAATTCAGCTTACAAAGATATCAACACGTGTGACCACATACGTATTCACTTACATATTTCCATAACATGTCACCGCAATCGCTCATTACATTACGGAGTCATGTTTAACAATTTAATTTCTGTTTTTCACATCAAAGATTTATTTAATTCGTTTCGCTTGAGATGAATTAAAAATACGTTTCGTTCCGCCGCCGCCCTATTTGTCACACTAAAACATTTTAGTTCTGCGTTTTCTGAGC
This sequence comes from Phragmatobia fuliginosa, assembly GCA_932526445.1. Classification (NCBI taxonomy): domain Eukaryota; kingdom Metazoa; phylum Arthropoda; class Insecta; order Lepidoptera; family Erebidae; genus Phragmatobia; species Phragmatobia fuliginosa. The sequence goes on from OW052074.1 coordinate 19,650,972, forward strand.
GCGCACTTTTTCATTTTCTGCTGTTGTAAAGTTATTAGCAGACAAGCCGTGACAGCCAGACGGAGTTATTTGAAGAAAATATTCGTAATGGGCTTCGCAATTAATCAGTATAAGCGTTTTATTAGGTGGGCATCGTGCGCGTGCACTGTTCCGCCAAATCCGTCGCGGCGGCTGACAGCCGACGAGCGACAAGATGGCGGTGGTTGTTTTGTCGGGGCTACTGCAAATGGCGACGGCGTGGCCTCTCGTCTGGTGGCTTTGATCGCCACTCGACAGGACACGGGTTGACTGATTCATTGCCAGCGAGTCTTGCGGTCTTGCTAATTATTTGGGCGACGTGAAATAATTCAAACTTTCATTAAAAATCTAGTATCCGACCCCAAATAATCTTGAACGTCATAAATCTTAACAACTCTTAAAAAATAAATCAGTATTGTTCGTTTTACACTCTGTCTATTTTAAGTTACTTTACGAAAAGTATTCCTAACTATTTTTATGAACGATAAGAATAAATATAGCAGTTTGTTCCCACAAGACAAAATACTTAAAACTTCTGACTTCTGCTATAAGGTGTAAATCTTTATGTCGGGGTACTGACAGAATATCTTTAGGATTTTACGGAGATTTTCCCGTCATAAACTCCAATTTCCAACAAAAACTATTTTCTATTCTACTGGCAAAAATTTTATACAGAAGCTTCTTCCCCCCCAAACCGATTTGCCTAAATTAGTTTGAGGTGAGCTGCAATACAGTTGAACTTCGATTCTTTACGAGAAGCGACAGCCTTCAATATCGAAATTTGGTAGAAAGACTGATGTCTGACTTTATAAAAGTCCCTGCACTATTTCAGACGAAAGTATATTTTTAATTAGTTACTGCATAAGTATTCTTCCCAGCCTTATTTTGCCTAATATCAGATAGGGTCAGCTTTACTAGTTCGACCGGTTTTACCTAAATATCAGTTTTTTTGCCATCGCAACCCGTAACCCTGAGGGCGAACTAAATTAGAAGGTTGAACTAGTTTTCAGTACATTTACCTAAGGGCGCTGAGTTTTCAATAACGATTGCACTTGTTGTCAAGGTTTTCCCACAAGACACACCAGTTTTCACATTATCCGGTCTGTTATTAACAAGAACTTCTTAAAAAAAACACACAACAACACTTTTCGCCTCGACCCAGGAATCAAACCAGATACCTCTTGATCGTCACTGGCATGTAGGTACTAAGTGCTAAACCTACAAAACTGTCTTAGGTATCTACTATTTTATATATCAGTATTTCTTTTATGTTTCTATATATTTTTTACATTTGATAAGTACTTATGCATTGACTGCGTGTCGGTATGTGTGTTTATATAATAAATAATAAATAAATATTTTGGACATCTGACACACAACATCATCTAGTCCCAAGCTAAGCAGAGCTTTTGTTATGGGTACTAGACAACTGATATAAATACATAAACATACTTTTTTTTTTGTAAATACATACATATTATACATAGAAAACACCCAGACTCCGAAACAAATATTTTTGAATCACACAAATAATATTTGGTCGGAATCCGGGAATCGAACCCGAGACCTCTTGATCAGCAGCCGCATACGCTAACCACGAGACCAACGAGGCAGTCTATCAGTAAATATATCTAGATTATTCTCTCAAATTAGTAATGCCTGGAGGCTGGAGAAGGTTACTAAGTTGAGACAAAGTATACAAGATCACATGTATCTAACTAATTTATCAATAAAGATTTTTGATTTAGATTTGATTTTAAAATTAATATGACTGATATTCAGAAAAAAACATATTAACCAGTAGCCGACCCCAAATAATATTGGGAATAAGGCTAGGAAGAAAAAAAAGTATTTGAAAAAAAATGATAGACCTACTGCCTGCCTACTATTTAAAAGTAATCAGTTTCGCAGTTGCGATATTCTTCAAGCAGTACCTAGATAAACACTAAACATGTCATTAATTCATACTCATACATATCTCACTCTATTCATTGCCACGCTGTAGCTTCCTGCCCCCTAGTCAAGTTAGAAACGTTTTTCTCAATTCTATTTCTTTATTCTCTTGTTTCATTGGCTAATGTCATTCGATCATGTGATCAAAACAAAATATTAGCCAATGAAACAAGAGAATAAATAAATACATTATAAAACTAAAAACGTTTGCAACCTGGCTACGAAGACTGTTCGGCTAATCTTAACTGCATCTTATCTTCTATAAAAGATAGAAGATACTCTATCACATTAAAACCTAACAAATCACTTAATTTATTTTGTTACAACACGTTGACTACAAATTGGTATAAACACAATGTTCTGTAGAAAGTTGAATGGCCAAATAATGAAATTGATTAGAGTTAAATGCAGCTTCGTGTTGCCCTTAATCTTTCCTGAAATACAAAACTTCATTAACTATAAATAGACGGATGTTCTGAGTTTATAACTATAGTTCCGTTCTATGTGAAACATCTCCGAACATCAATTACAGTAAGCAATCGTGACCGCGGTGTGACGCGACACGACGCGGTCCGGTACGACGCGCACACAAAAGTGCGTGATACCACTGAAAGACAACTTGTAGGTACATTTAAGGTAACAAGTGTTTCACAGATATAACACTATTTGTATAGTGAGGAATTCTAGAACTTATGTTATTCCAAAACAGTGCTACCCCATGGCTCAAAACATCGTTAGTAAGTAATTGAATAAGAAAAACTTCCGTTACGTAAAGTAAAACCGTCGCCACGCATCGGGAAAATTGTATTTTTTCAGCCCAGTACGCGGCCTCTTTGACAAGTTTACTTAAACTGGTTTAATTGCTTAGGATTTCACTTCAAGTTAAAATTATATTCTTCGGATCCAGTAGAAACCTATTAGTTTTTTAAATGAAAGGTTTACTATATCAAGTTTAATGACGATCAGTTAGGTAATTTCAAAACAAGAGCGTAACAATACAACTCTTTCATCTCCAAATGGATTATATTTATTAATTAAAATAATTAAGTTATACATATGTGATGACTTTAACATACAATAGCACAAAACATACTACAACACCATCTATTAAAGATACATGGAACTACGGAGTAACTATTATCCCTGTATCACGATATATAAATTCTTAAGTTGATGGTCGAATACTTTGTATTGTCCAACTACCTAACATCCACCGTTAGGTTTCTTCACGCAGGCAGAATCACCATAAATCACAAGGTAAGGTTATACTACCCCCGTCGTGTTTCGTAAGGGAGTGTGACACCGGATTCCCAAATAATAATCTTTCTATAATAGTGTGAGCCACTGTGCTGCATTGTCTCTGCATTCACAGTCAGGATGGTGATTACCACTCTAGGTTTCTGCTCATGCTTTCCATCAGGCAAAGCAGACTCACTTTTAGGCAGTCTTAAATATAAAAAAAAACCTCGCCTGGTCCGAGGATCCTCTGTGTTGGAGTAACAAGACGACCGTTCTTCCACAACGTACATATACCTATACACACTTGTTTAATTTTCCTTCTCCTACATAAATAGTGTGGAAAAACCAACTTTCAGAAGGTTTATGTAGAGTAGGAATATTACAATTTTTAATTATAGTATAGCATAGTAGTAAGAATCAATTGTAAATGATCAAAGCCAATCACAATGGACGTAAGCGGCGAACGATCGCGGATGGTGCGCGAGTGTCTCGGTAAGTGCGCCACCATTTTTCATATCACGCGTGAACGCTTGGCCGCGAATGACGGATTTAGACGAAACTGAAGACCGTTGACGACAATAGGGCTGTGTTTATAGCAATATTATGTGATAATAATGTTTAATTGATATTGTTATGAGCACAGGGGAATAAAATAGAGTTTTGTGTGCAAGGGACCTAAAAGGGATTGGAATAGAATATACCTATATCTATTTAATAATTTTCCTTCTACATTTTATCATTAACATATATAAAAGTATATCTGTGCTTAGTTTACAACGTAGACTGTCCTGCGGCGTCACCCGCGGTTACTGTTGTATCGCGAGTAACACCGCTGGGCGAAACTAGTTTAAAAATAGCCTAAGTTACTCCTTGTATCATCAGTCATCTGACAGTGAAAGTCCCATCAAAGTCGGTCTAGCCGTTCCAGAGATTACCGGGAACAAACAGACGGACAGACTACATTTTAAAAATTGCATTTGGAACCGTGTATACTTTCGTATGCATTTAGTAAAAAAATGATCATTTGATATTATAATATCAAATGATCATTTGTATATACATCATGTATATATACAGCCGCTTCAATTTTATTATAGATAACTAAAAAATTACAGGATGTCTGGCAGGACCATGATCCGAGAAGCCCAAAATCGATCAGATTAGCGTAATTTTTTTAACAAGAGGAGAGAAATTAACAAATGATTATTATTTGTGTTCTGATTTCCTTACCTCACGCGCCACCCCTAGTACATCAGAGGGCGACCGCGCACAGCATTTCAGCTAATTGCTTTTTTCTTAGGAGCGGCGTTACAAACCCCCCTGCCCTCCCAGCCTTCTGCGCCCGCGCATCGAGGATGCATGCGCCATTGACCGTGATGTACTCACGTCTAAGTGTAGCGACCCCTACAGAAAAACTCACAAATTAATTATCTTTCTGTTTGGATATATTGTTATTCTAAATTTGTTAAGAATTCGTTTAATTAACGTGCCATACTTTATTTTTGAAAAAGCTTTTAGTTTCAGCATTTTGCGCTATGATTTATCAGCTATTACGTAGCTTTTATCGCGGACTTTGAGCACGGCGATCGAATCAAGAAATTCTGTGACGAAAAAACCTAACACCCCATGTTAAAAGAAGCGGCCAAGTGCGAGTCGGACTCGCTCATGAAGGGTTCCGTAGCTTGCTGCTAACATCATATAAAGGTTCTTGTAGTTCGTTGTAACTTTGATCGATGTTTTAATAATAGTGTTTTGAATGAATGAAAGGTGAATTGCGGTTTACGATTTATGACGTATAAAAAAAACTACATAATAGATCTCGTTAAAATCAGTTTTCGGTGGAAGCTTGCATGGTAATATGTACATCACATATGTACATTTTTTTAGATTTATCATTCTCTTATTTTAGAAGTTACAGGGGGGGGGGACACATTTTACCACTTTGGAAGTTCAGTTTAGAATAAAGTGATATTAGAAACCTAAATATCATTTATGAAGACCTCTTTTCTAAGGAAGGGCCTAGGTCCAGCTGTGGGCCGATAAAGGCTGTTGCTCTGATGTGATTTAAACTTCTACACATATTGCACTTCACTTTAGAAGTAAGTATTTAATAAAATATTTCAGTTAAAACACCGCATCGTAACCACAGTCGTAGATATAGGTATTTGTTTTTTAATCATCCCACAATTTCATGAAACAAAATAAGTTTTAACCTTGAACATGTACGATCCAACTGTTATTGCTTGGCGTGCTCATCATTCTCGCCTCGATGGTTATTATATTATCTTTTAACTCTTAATACCTTCTAAAAACCCATAAACCTGTTATTGTCGGTTGGGACGATAATTTTATGTATACCTAAACCAATACACCGTGCAAAAATCTCATGAAACGTTCAAGTGTTTGTAGGAGTTTATGAATAGTTTTAATCTATTTTGAACGAGATATAATCAGTGATGGACAGCGAAGTAAATAGCTGAACGTTTTGTGGATCATTTCTGTGACAGGCAGCATCGTGTGTAGGCGCAGATTTTACCGTGGTTGAATATGCGTGAAATTAATACCGCCCGCCTTTCGCCACCCGCCCCGCCCAGAAGCCACATGATTTGACTAGTAGCAATTGTATTGACGTAATTTGTTTAAACTATAAGGACAATGAAAAAAAAAACAAAAATATTAATCTTATATTAAAATTCTCGTGTCACAATGTTAGTTACCATACTCCTCCGAAACGGCTGGACTTATTTGAATGAAATTTTGTATGCATGTCGGGTAGGCCTGAGAATAGGCCAACATCTATTTTTCATACCCTAGGACGCGAGCGGAGACGCGGGCATCAGTTAGTAGATCTTTATGAAACCTTCTCGGTCTGTAATGAAAGTGTCTTGTAATGAATGAAATAATTATTCACGTTATAAGCTTAAATTATTAAGCTACACGTAAATTACATAGAAGATTTGTTGTAAATAAATAGATTTAAAAGCTTTTCAATAAATAGATGATAATATTTTTAAGTTTTGAGATTGCAGGGACATCTATTGATGAGTAGTAGTAAATTTAGAATACACTAGCTCCATCTATGTACATGTTTTATAACTGTTTGTGGAAAAATATACTTTGTGTTCTAAAAGTATTATTTACCTATCAAAGTTTTATGGCATCAAAAAAACAGTCATTTTATAATATAACATTTTTTTTAAATTTAGACTTGATGACAAAAAATGATCTAGTCCCTTCAAACTCAATATCAAATTTCTGAACGAGTTTAAAGTATTTGTTGTTATCTGTGCTGTGCTACTGCTCAACTCGATAAAAAAAAGTTATACAGGCTGGACTGTGGTATTTAATGATTATTGTGATTTGCCACAGTTTTTGTAAATATGGGGACGGAAGTAGCTATATCATTTAGTTCTTTACGTGCTCAACTAGAAAATGAAAAGAGTAGTTTATTTAAAATAGATGAGAATATAAAGAAAATTGTTCAAACAACCGGAAGATTCAACGATAGGTTAGCGATCACGAATACCTTGACTGTATTTTATACCATTTAGTGGTAAATTTATTCATCTAACGACATGTTTTTCTTTTAGATTTAATTCATCAGGAGAGTACCCAAGAGGCAACAACAGGACAGGTGGTAGAAATGCTTTTCCGGACGGAGGGAATAATTTCAAAAATGACGATCAATTCGCAAAGCGAAAACATGAAACCAAAACTGTGTTTAGCAGGTATACAGTTATTGCTGTTGCTAATTGCAATTATTCCATGTGATTAATATTATGTACCGGCGATTCGTATGCAGATGTATATTGCGTAATGATATCGGTTCAGTAGACTTGATTACAAGTATAGACATTGAGTTGATAAGAAATTGCTGTGTTATGAATTCCGCTGCACAAATTATGAGCATGTAACATTCGACTCTGCCATTTTTACTATCACAGTTTCTAAGTAACATCCTTCAATAAATAATTTCACTAAAACATTATTTAATATCAATCGATATGCATGTGTTATAATTTTATTCTATCAAATGCAACTGTTTACTGAAGCTGTTAATTAGCAAACTATTTGCTTAAAAATGTTTATACCCACTCGCAGATACTGCACGATTCCTGTTTAATATAAATTAAGCTGATATTTACTGTAAACAAAGCTGTGTACCATATTTAACAAACTAAATTACTGAAATGACATTAAAAAAGGCATGATCAAGGAGCAGTGAGTCTATTTCATTCCCATTACTTACCTTGAAAATATGCAAATTTGCTTATGCTCTATCTCAAACCTAAAATTGTTTCTGAAAAGTTATGAAGATTAATAATGAAATGTGAAATGTATTTTCCAGATTATCGGCCCGTGTTCATGACAGTGATGGTGAAGAAGATGGCCCTGGTAGTAAAAGAGCAAGGGTGCCATCAGCGGTATGTCGAGAGCTGCCCACCAGAGCGGCAGTTCTACGGGCACAAGGTGATGATGAACAGGCTAGGACTCGAAACAGACGCATTTTCGGATCATTATTAGGTACTCTACAAAAGTTCAAACAGGAAGAAATTGGATTACAAACTAAGGTAGGTTATTGAGTCCTTTATTTTGAAGTATTTACTATTTGTAAGTATAGTATTTTATAAGGTGGTTATGTCCATATGGTGGGACATAATCCCTTCTAAAAGAGGGAAAACTTTTGAAAACCCTATACCAACCTGTCTGGCCAATATGGTACATAGTAGACCATATCTGCCTTTCTAAAGACATCTTCGGCAATGGATTGTTAAAGTAAATTGATGTGATTATTTCATTTTTACTCATGATGGTTGGTTGAGGCACAAATCATAAGGGTTTTTCTGATTGCATGACAATATGGGTAAGATGTTAGATTCTTCAAGCAGGAGAAGTTAAGTACCATTGCCACTGATGATACTTACCAACTATACTTTCATTACCATTACTTAGTATTGCTTTTCCAATCCCATTTATCTCTTTTACTGTGGTTTTTTATTTGACCATCAAGGTCTGAACAATAATGAAGAAGTTGTGCTAAATTCTTATAAAATTTTGATTTAAACAGCTGTAATCAAATATAATCAAATTCTTCTTTAAAAAATTTTAGGAAGACAAGAAAGCCCAAGTAGAAAGAAAAATAGAAGAACAAGCAAGATTAGAAAAGGAAAGAGAGCAGAAAGAAAGAAAGACATTATTTGCAGAAAGAGAACATAAAAAAGCCACAATTAAAGCCTTAGAAGCTAAGATGGCGCGGGTTCAAGAGTTTGAAAAGTGGGAAACATCTCAGAAGAATCTTGGAAACTTTATACTGACAAAGTCCAGACCACATGTTTACTGGTTGCCTAAGAAAATGTCTGATAAAGCTAATGAGAAATTAGAGTTTAGTCGAAAATATCATGAAAGTGAGTATTGTACATTATACTATTGCAATATTTATGTGTTATTTTATCACATTCACACTATTATTATAAATTCAAAATTAACTTGTGTTGTTTTTTAATATACTGCTGTACTGATGACAATGAAATTTTGTCTGGACATACTTTGAGTCTTCAGACACACAGACATCATCATCATCATCATCAACAGCCTTTAACAGTCCCCTGCTGGACATAGGCCTCTCCTTAAAAAGACATGACACGAGGTAATTTTAATGCAAAAACAAACAAGGGCAAAAGCTAGTACATGAATAAAATCAACGACAGTTTAGTGTGTTGCAACATTCCTCAATAACTGAATCCTAAGAAATGAATTATTTCCTAAATTGTGTTCTGATAAACTTTAAAATACTCAATTTCTAGTTATATAGTTAGTTTAAAAGCTATCTAACACACATTTACGATTCACAGCTAAATATGGTCCATTGTATCGCAGTGAGTAGATGAACAATAATTATTAATACACTAAATAATTATAAGTCATTAAATTTCAGCTTAAACTAAAGTAGTTTAAATGTGAAGTAATAATAGGCCAAATATATAGGATGCTTTTCCACTAGAGATGTGCTATGCTACATTGCTATGGATGCGTTTGATATCCACCAATCATATTCATTGGTGCACATAGCTTAGCACTGGTGGAAATGGATTCAACTAAGATATGTTTTGTATTGCGTATATGTATTGTATGCGTGCAATGGGCCGTCGCGATTGGTGAAGCTATGTGCAGAGTTAGCCCATATTTGTCGCTGAAAGTAGACATGCTATTGTGGAAGCAAAAAGTTATTTTATATCTGGCAATGTGCAAAGAAGAACTCATGAAGGAAGATGAATTATTGTTCGTCTTTTTACTTCGACGAAGAAAACATAGATTATACGAAATCATATTACATATCACTCGACACACTCAGAATACTTTACACTGTTCCAAAGAGCTGACGATGACGTCATCTTTCTCGAGCAGCTACTTTGCGGCGGCGCATCTTCCTTGCTCAGCTAGATAGCTTAGTATTGGTGGAAACGGTCACATATTTTCGTAGCGTAGATTAAACATCTTCGCAGCATAGATACAGAGCACATCTCTGGTGGAAAGGCACCCTTAGTCCTTCAGTACAAGAACCTTTAAAACTTATTCAGTTATGTTTATTAATACATAGTGTCATCATCATTTAAAAACTCATTTACATCAAATCATCTCAACTCCACAGAGTGTATGACTAAGAAAAGACAAGAGCTTCAGGAAGAGCTCCAACGGATAGAGCAGCGCTGTCTACGGCCCAGAGGCCCGGGCGGACCGGCCGCCAAGGAGAATGACCCGGCCCACCAAGACCATCCGGATGGTCAGGACTCCGGGGTTAAGAAACGGGATAAGTTTGCCATGGATGTTGATAAAGAAGATAGTGAAAATGATGAAGTCCATGAGGAGGAGAATCATGGAGTTAAAAAAGAGAATGGTGAAGCGGAGAATGATGCTAGTAAGTATAATTACAAGATTGAACTAGTTAAAGCTTGTTGCAAAGAAGTTCAAGTTCCCTCATATATTATAATAATTAATCGCCTCAGTGGCTGCCCACATCATCATGATGACGATGATGATGATGATAAATCGCCTCGGTGGGGCAGTGAGACATATGCAACCTTTGCTTGAGGTCTTGGGTTCGATGCCCGGGTCGGACCATAGGTTTCTGTGATCTGCTTTAGTCTGAGTTTGGATGTTTTCTATGTAAAATATCTATGTATTTTCAAAAAAATAATGTTTATAAATATAAATAAATATTTCGGACATCTTAAACACAACATTATCTAATCCCAAACTAAGCAGAGCTTGTATTATGGGTACTAAACAACTGATATAAATACATAAACATACTTTTTTTTTTGTAAATACATACATATTATACATAGAAAAACACCCAGACTCCGAAACAAATATTTGTAGATCACACAAATATTTGGTCCGACCCGGGAATCGAACCCGAGACCTCTTGATCAGCAGCCGCATACACTAACCACTAGACCAACAAGGCAGTCAAAATCATTAATTTATGTACATATCTATATCAAGTGTCTAGTACCCATAATACAAGCTCTGCTCAGCTTGGGACTAGATGGTGTTGTGTGTAAGATGTCCGAAATATATATTTATTGTAAACTTGTTTCCAGAACCAGATGACAGTAAAGGAGAGCTATCAGTAGAACAAGACACAAGCATGGAGCCCGCCCTGGACTCGTCTGCGACAGAGACTCCCCAAATATCCATGGAAGTGAGCGGCCTGGACGATTCGCAGGTAGAGGCGGCCCACAGCGAAGAGAACTCCTAACGCCACGCTAGCCAACGTCGCATCACAAGCTTTCAAATAAATCGTGCGACTCAAATATTGGACTTAGCCATTTGTTTCATACTGTTAGAGTGGATTCTCCTTCAGCTAAACCACTTGCCTCTTTATTCTACAATAGCAGTTATACAGGCCATGTATACCAGATATGATCTTATCAATAAACTATTCATAGCAGTTCAAAGAAGGATATAAATAATGGCATAGTCTCAACTGTATCGCCGCTTGTGGGATCCAGGGATAAAGGTTTAGCTCCCGTAATTACATTCATTCAATTATTATATTATTATTATTGTTCATGGGGTGAAGAATTAAGAATACGGGTCGCCATTTCTATTCACCTCATGGGTGTCATGGAAGTTAAATACAGAAAACAACGCAAGACAATATCACAGCGAAAATAGAAGAAAAACTGCACGTTTGGCCTAGTGGTTTAAGCGGCCACCACACCGCTTTCTAAAGCGCCAAGTGTCGTGGGTTCAATCCCACATAGGATAACACTTTGTGTAATTCACAAATTGTTCTGAATCTGGGTGTTCTTTGTGTCTGTTTAATGTATGTTTGTAAAGTCATGGATGTATATTCCTTATGTGGGAGTTGTCTTTTAAATAAAAAAAACTTAACACAAACCATATACCAACCTGTTTGACCAGCATGGTATTGTAGGCCTAAACCTCTTCTCAGTAGAGGCCTACACTCGTTATTATCCTTTTTCACTCTCATTCTTTCTAAATATCTACATCATCATCTGGACATAGATGTTTCCTCAAAGGGGAAGTGCTGCCAGATTATTCCATGCAGAACAAAGAAGTTAACAATAAACTCTGCAGAAGAATAGGGATGGTGACACTATGTACGTTACATTGAAAGTTTAAGAAAAGCCATCAAGGTAAAAATGAAATTACTATTTTAACCAATTTGTGAATGAAATATTTGCACTACATGATTTTATTTTTTCCCATTTAAAATATGTTAAAGGTTTCACTCTGGATATAGAGAAGTCCCAAATGGTGGTTGGGACCTCTGCATGCATATCTAAAACCAGAAAGCTCTCGAATAAGAATAAAAATTACTCCAAAGCATTTGTTCATTGAAACAGAAATTAGTTACAAATGGTTTTTTAAGTTGATGAACAAGGCTTGTGTTATGTGATACAATTACTGTAGGTTCATAGTTTTGATGGGACGAAGGTGTATTAGTGTTACTGTGTATGTTGTAAGTGTGATTTACAGTGTGTTACGAAGGACATTGATATTGTAATAGGTGTACACACATAGCAACCAAAGCTGAACGATATTCAAACTAGCAGAAGTAAAGACCCGTCCATGTCACCACAAATATATTCTATTTTAATTTAATTTAACCCAAAATGTTAACTAAAAACACCAAGTGAAACGGTTAAAGAAATCTGCCTTTGTTCCGTAGTTATAAAAATGCTAGCAATTTGTAAACGTAGTGTGACTTGAGGATTAAATATTGTAAGATATTACTTTTTAATTAGAAGCAATAAGGACCACAGCACACTAGCTACTTTTAGCATCGACCTTCGGCGACAAGTCGCTCTTCAGAAGCTAAATACGGCGACCGAACGCTCCACTCCGCACACTTAAAAACGCCAAACGCGAGGATTGAGTCGCTTGTAGAATTACGACACAGCAGCTGAACGCTACTCTCCGCACACATTCGGATGCCGGTAGCATCGATTTGGCGTCGGAAAATTATAGACTACACACACTATACACGTTCGAACGCAGAAACTCGCGAATGATGCAACATGACTCGCGATTTTGATACCACGATCGAACGCGGAAAGTCGCTACAACCCGATGCAGCATTGATGCAGTCTCTAAATCGCCGATACGAAAAGTAGCTAGTGAGCTGTGGCCCTAAATAGCATGATTACAAAAAATTCGAATCCCTGATATGTTATACAAGGTTATATGTGTATAGGCGAAAACATTCAAATGAGGAAATAAAAATACAACTTTGTTATAAAAAGTTTATATTTATGTATAGCATTAGTACATACAAAATGATCACAGTTCATTTAGCAGTTGTTCTCCAATCAGTTGTGACATGGAATGAAATGTTTCGCAGTAATTTTAAATATATTTTATTAAATAAACTATATACAAAGCTGGATTTTAGTAATTCTATTCAAAAATCTCTAAAAGTTAAAATGTCGACCGGGAATCAAATAGTTTAGGTTTGAAGTTAGACCCTGTCGACTCAATCCATCTATAATAGGAATACTAGATAAGTATAACATATATTGCTGCTAGTAGGTTATAAAAATACGATAAAAAAAGCATTGCAAAAGTGGAGATTAACAATTTATAATTATACATGACCTAAATGCAAACTTATTAACTGGTGCCACTTTTATAATTAGGATACCAATAAATCAAAACATTTCTAGTTTTATAACCTGCAGGTAGTTAATTTTAAGAATTGAATAATTGTCACATTTGTTGATATCTATTACAAGACTTTTTAGAGTAATAGTTTTAAAAACAAAAAGTAACTTTAATAAGTGAAAAGTGTCAACCAGTATTACATACATACAATAAGGATCGCACCATAGACAATACCATAATCTCTAAATTGGTATGGTAATTATATAAATACAAAATAGGTAATACTAAAAAAAGTGCAATTTCACCCTTAATTAATCTGTTCAGCGCTTATAGTAAGTAGAGCCAGCTAATCCAGGGTAAATATCCTGGAGGCTATGTCATCCAACATCCAGTCCATCCCAACGAGCAGGTTCTCCCCGGTGACGGCAGAGCAACGCACGATGCGCCAGTGATGCGTCTTGATACTGTCTAAATCTATGGCCTGGACGGGATTAAAAACAGGGTTTATATTACTAATTTTATAAACAACAATAATTAAGTGGTGTGCAATGGGAGAGGCCATGTCCAGCTGTCCAGCAGTGGACCGCGATATCTATGTTTGCAGAAAATGAAACATAATTTGAGTGAACTAAACTTAGTTTAGAGAGTTTTTAAATGGAATTGGTATCCATATTTTAGCTTGTTTGTAGCAGACACTATAGCGGCCTAGTGAGATATTTCTTCTCGCCCTTCCAATGACCTGGGATCATAGACGGAGGGAAACACGAGCACTGCTAGAGAGTTTCAAGTTTTAGCTCTGCACAGAAAGGAAGAGCCAAACCGCTTAGTTCGAGTATGTCAACTACTCTGAATCAGTGGCTTCTAGGCCAATACAAGTTGTTGTGAGGGATGGGGGAGACAAGTTCAAAGAACTTTTCAGAACACTCTCCATGTTATAAGTGATAGAGGATTGCCATGGAGGCGACATTTCTTCGCAACTGCAGAGGCTCAAGGGTCTCGGTGAGATCGGGACTGTCCATAGTGCGGACTGTTGGCCGCTGCAACCGATCGAGAGCGTCAAACAGATACTGAGGTATGAGGAAACAGACACAAAGGTGAGACCACACATGAGCGAACCTGGGCCTTGTAAAGAAGACACAGATGCTCGGGGGATAAGAACCGTCTCACCTTTTTCAGTACATCTAACTTCCGCAATGCCGCCTTATTGACGCTCTCAATGTAGATTTATGTATGATGGAGATCACGACAGAATTCCACACCCAGGATACCGAGCCTATTTGCAATGGCAGTTGAGTGCTCTGAAAATTAGGGAGGAGAACGAAGGGAGACTTTTAGTAGAGAGCGCGCATACCTGTGTTTTCTTGGCATTGAACTCGACCAAATTCAGAACTATTGAGAGATGTGGTTGAGAACCCGGTCGAGCTCAGCGTCAAGCTCCCGTAGTTTTTTCTCAACGTCTGCTGGCTTGGCTGTAGGGTGTCCAAAATATTTCCTGTGAACTGAGGACGGAGCCCTTATATACACCAGCGTTCATCTGCAGAAAATCAGAGGCCACGTCTTCGTAAAGGACCCTAATGCGGCGTTGGTGCAGGAATGCGGCGACCCAGTTGCAGAGTTTGGGGCGCAGGCCGAATGTAAGATATCGAAATCGAAAGGTGCCAGACCCTATCGAAGGCTACGCTACGCTTTGGCCATGTCGAGGCTGATGGCCAATGAATCGCCATGTCCATCAATAGCCTTACCCCACGGGTGTAGGACGTACGCTAAAAGATCGCCCGTGGATCGGTTTGGCTTAAATCCATGTTGCCGATCATTTAGCAGACATTGATCTTCTAGGTAGTGGACCAAAGTTTGTTGACGATCCGTTCGGGCACCTTCCAGAGAATTGAGGTGACGGCTATTGATCAAATCGGATCGCTCGCCTGTTTTAGGGATGAGCTGAACATTCTGAACTCCCCAGGTCTCCGAAATAATTCTGAGGGATATGACAGGCGATACATGCGCTTTGTTACTTTCCGGACGTCGAGAGACCGCAGCTCCGCAAGGACATTCCTTTGCCGGATACGAATGTCCTGCATTGTGGAATCGCAGGCCGGAATCGTAGGCGGATGCACGCCATGGTCGTGGATTCAGGAGCTAGCCGCAAAGAGATCGATAAGCAAATTCGCTTTCTCCTGCGGCTGATGAGCAAGTGATCCGTCGGGATATTTGAGCGGTAGTAGCGAGGGTTTGGTAGTAGTTAAGAGGCCAGTCGCTAGAACTTACGGCTACAATGGCGGCTACCAACGGTGTGCAAGGAGTTCCTGGCCAAAACGTGTAACGTGTGTAACCCGAAACTCGGACATCTGTGTCGTCATGTAACGATGAGGCATGGCGGTGACTGAACAGTTTAACGGTAGGTCCCAAGTACCCTCCCGGAAGTGGTCGCCGGGTCCCACCGACCGGCACGACAAGCCACTCCGAGTTTATGAGCGATGCGAGATTATGACGAGGATTGTTATGTCTTTCCTATGTCGCGGTACCGGCCAGCGGTAACAACGTTTCTACATATCTCCCTTCCCTGGCCGACGGTTCGTTCCATGAGTCTTCTTAATTGATGAAATCATCATCACGAGCCTATTGCAGAGCATTGCTGGACATAGGTAATGCAGATTGCAGTTTGTAGGCAGTGGAGAAGAGTGTGGGTGGGGTGTGGGTACCTCCTGTATCTCAATGAGCGAGAGCGCGCCGGGCAGGTCGGCCTTGTTGGCGAGAACGAGCAGCGTGGCGCCCACGAGCCGCTCCTCGCGCAGCAGCGTGTGCAGCTCGCGCGCGCAGTCGCTCAGCCGCCGCGCGTCCGCGCTGTCCACCACCCACACCACGCCGTCCGTGCTCTCGAAGTAGTTCTTCCAGTACGACCTGCATGTTCACCAACCTTCTTACAGATTGCCCAATAAAGCTGTTAGTGTTAATTAATTCTATCCTCTTCATTTCACTGACCCCTTTTCTACCTCCCCTAATTGTTTAATGTGTAAAGTAATAATTTGTGGATGATATAATTTGAAAACACCCCAACTATGCTTCAAATATTTGCAGATCATACAAACATTTGACCCGACACAGGAATAGTATATTAAATCTCAAACACAACAGTCAGATACGCTACCACTGCGCCATCGTGGCAGTCGAATCAGTTTGTAAACATTATATTATTGTTTGGCCAATGTTTGATACCAAGCCAGCCCCCTAGCCAAGTTGCAAATGTTTTTTTGTTTCCTATTCTATTCTCTTGTTTCATTGGCTAAGGGCTCATACACACGAACGGCATGTTGTCAACGGCACAGATAACGGCAGCCGTCGACACGGGTCGACGACAGCAGTTGACGCGTCGACGGCAGTCGTTGACCTATAGCCACATTGCAATTGTAGCGTGCCGCGTCCGCCATATTGTCAGTCGATTGCATATAGTTGAAGAGTGCGCAGGCATCGGAAATATGTAAAATGATTTCTAGTGACGAATAATACCTAATACCAATAAATTACTTTATTTAACACCGAAACGACGAAATTGACGTTGAAGTGCTAATTGTGGTCATCAAGAAAAATGCTTGTATTTGGCATTATAAATTGAAAGAATACAGTAATAAAACAATAAAAAACAGAGCATGGATGGCGGCATGTGAAGAAGTTATCAGCGATTTTAATAATCCTTATTGAACGTGTTTTTATTTTTCGTTTTTGTCGGCTTCGGCGAAGTAAAAGCAATAACAGTGTTTCTTCTTCGAAATCCGTTCTGTAAACTCCTATACTATGTGAACTGACAAGGGCCGCCGCTGATGGATGAAAACAATGTTGGAAAAGAGTCCATGGAGTTTCTTGTCTGTTCTTCTCCATAGGATCTACGAATTGGAACAGACGATTAGCTTCACGACTGACTACTGACTGACTACTTGACGTTTCAAAAGTGCCATTGTATGGTTTATTTGAAATAAAATGGTTTGATTTGATCTTCACAGTTGAACTGCCGTCGACAATCCCAATAAATTGTTGATTAATTGTATCCTTGCGTCGACGGCTGTCGTCGACCCGTGTCGACGGCTGTAGTTATCTGTGTTGTTGACAACATGCCGTTCGTGACTGAGTCACATGATAAAACAGAATATTAGCCAATGAAACAAGAAAATACAATAGAATAAACTTGGCTAGGGGTGGGGCTGGTATCATTGGACATTCACAGAAATAGACACACACTGACTTCAACAAAAATCTCACTGTAGGATAGGAATATAGAAACTCACTCTTGATTCTAGAATTAGGATATTTGGCCAACAGTTTTTGTCTGTTCGGGTACAACAACAACATTGGGTGATTAAAGTCATATGTTCAAGTTTTGGTACTCTAGATGGAGCTGTTACAAAACTTAGACCATGCTATCAGTTGGAGCTGTTACAAAACTTAGACCATGCTATCAGTTTGTTACACAAGGCCTACAAGTATTTGTCTGACAGAACTCTAAGAGATTAGTTCAAGGCATCGGGCAATCAAACTATGGAGTATTATTGCCAACACCATTCTGCACTAGTACAGTACTGTGGGCTTGTAAGAGTCCATGGTTTAATTCAACAAACTTCATCTTGTTCTGTTACAACAAACAAACAAACATACACTAACACATATAACAAAATGCTAGCACAATCTAAGTTTTGCAACTGCTCCCTCTAGTGAATGAAAAGGTAACTAACATTTTGAACAAAACAAAAAAACTTTTGGCCAAATGTTCTAATACACTGAGTTTCTATCTTAATGAGCTTGTTTGTAACTCTATTACATACATATAGTACAGCATATAGTACAGAAAATAATATATTTTAGATGATAAGTGTGTGAGATATATCAGTGTGTCTATTTCTATGGATGTTTTGATTTTAGTACTACTCTACTATCTATACAAATGAATAAAATTGGAGTGTATCAGAGTATATGTAGTATTAACATCGAAAAAGCAATTTTTAAATGTTGTCTATCTATCTGTTTGTTCCTGGTAAGCTCTGACGACCTAGGGAGTAATTTAGGCTAATTTGTTTATGACCAGCTTCGCTCGTTACTTCCGATTTACAACAGTAACCGCGAGTAACACGGATCAGCTAGTTGTTAATATTAAATAATGGTATGTGATCATACAATACTTTCTCAAAAAGTTAAGAAGCCAACATACTTTACATTGCTTTGCACATACATGAAAAAACGAAGTAAAACGAACAGATTACCTCAAAGATTTTTGTCCTCCTACATCCCAGATGTTCAGCTTATATCCACGATGTTCTAAAGTTTTTATATTGAATCCTAATGTGGGAGATATAGTGTCAATCGGTTCGCCATTGAAACGTTTCAGTATCGTCGTCTTCCCAGCATTATCCAGCCCTCTAAAGATGAAAAAAAAAGCTAAGGAAACTTCATAGATTGTAGAAATAAGGCTAAAAGAATAGTCATCGTTTTAAAAAGGATACAACATCAGTATTCTCATTTCCTTCTCCTTTTGCCTCAACTTCTTCAATATTGTAAGAAAACCCATCGTTTACGAAAAAGAATATTATCTATTAATGTGTTAATTTACTTTAGTCCATTATTTACTAGTCTCTGACGAATGTTCTTGACTTCGGGATTTCTTTTTATTTTTTTAAAATGTCAATAGTGTCAACTGTGTCAAGTCAATGCTAAGATTTCTGTCTGTTCTGAAACTAGTTCCCCATTCAGTTAAAATAAAATAATCCGTTTTCTTTGATTCATAAGTTGAAATATGACATAAAACCACCTATTAAGTAACTAAATGAATATTATACCTAAAATAGTATTGAAATGTTTTTTGTTTCAAAAACGTACATCATTTTTTTCTATCAGCTGTTTTAATGGGATGTTCTCGTATTCGTATATGTCCTTCATTGAATTATTGTTTACAGGTGACTATCACCTAAAAAGTGAATTACAATTTTATTGAAAGAAAGTAATGCTTCATGATTATCAGATTCTTATAAGAATGTAGCCTAAAAACCGATTTGGTTTGATCTAATATACCATAGCCAAATTCCATACATTCTTCAGGAAATCGAAATTGGAATCCATTAGTTACCATAGAGTACACATCCATCCATGGCCGATTTCGTCGCTGTCATGTCTTTTATTTAATTTCTGTTTCTATTATGAAGCACCTTCAATGATTTTAAGTGGGTTTATAGTGTGGAAGTGATCGTGTGGCGGCCCGGTCTCGGTGATACGGCTCGTTGATCGGCAGCACCATGTTTAGTGGCACGGTGCGAGTACGGGTTTGCGAGGCGACGGGTCTCAGGCCGACCGACTTTCAGAAACGGCATAACATGACCTTCGGGAAGCCAGGTGAGCCTCGTCTAGCAATTTAGATGCGTTCCCTATATGTCGGAGCAGGCGATCGTGCAAAGATTTTTATTACAGGATCATGATTATGGTTTTAATTTAGAGTTGAAGTAGGAGTAGTATGTTTACCAAGACGGGTGTTGGTAATAATATGTAAATACGGGATATGGTTACAGACGATCAGCCGATAGACCCGTACGTGTCGATCGACGCGGACGAGCACCACCTAGACCGATCAAGCACTAAACCCAAGACGTTTGACCCCGTGTGGAACGAAACCTTCATTCACGAAGTACACAACGTCAGTAGGTATGTTATCAGGAAAATTATTATCCATTTGTTTTTCTTTTTAATTGAATCTCTGTTCTTATAAATAATATTACTTGGAAAGTAAAATAAATAGTAAATAAAAGTATTAATAAATTCCGATTTTTTCGTATTTTTGTTTACATATTTTGAATGTTTTAAGCCTCTACTATTAATAGTTTTCATTTCTAAATACTACAAAATAATTTCTAATTAAATATCGGTATTTTTAATTTGTTTACAATGCCATCATAACATGAGTCATACAAGAACCAAACCCAATATCCTTGATACACAAATATCATATAGGTGTGTAATCTATACGGGCCAACATTTCTAAGTAACCATTTTCCTTAAAGCTTGGGGATCACAGTGTTTCATGATGCTGCAATACCTCCGGATGACTTTGTTGCTAACTGCACAATTCCATTTGATGATCTGATGCATCGAGATAAGGAAGCCACAGATTTTTGGGTGAGTTACTTATTGGAATATTGGAAACTTTAAATACTTGCATGTTTATCTTTTATTGTAAATAGATATCACATAAATATCATCAGCACTGATGTTTATCCAAATATTTAAAAGACAGTACAAGAATTTGAATAAATCCTTACCTTGAACAATTTGGGATATTCAAAATTTGTCTTTATATTTTAAATTCCACTGCACATTTTTTTAATCTTCACTACACTATTTATAATACAACTTGAGTGGAAAAAAGTTACCGAAAGACTGATTATAACAATCCCTAGATCAGTATGTTTATCTACCGGTATCCCATGATAAGATATAAGGTGTGCGATGTTTGTCTTACAAGAATTTTATCAAGCATTGACACAATGTTTGTTGTTCTTGATAAACCACGAACCAACGGTGTAGACGTTCAGTATGATGTTTTCACTTAGTGCCATCAATTGTGATGAATAATTTAAGAAGGCGGTTCTCATGTCCAGACCCAAGATATGTTTATTTGGAGGAAGAGGTGTGAGATTAGTGATTTGTTATGTTATCTGAGTTTAATAGTCATTGATAAAAGTGATTTAAAGTGATTTGGATGTTTATGTGGAGATGTGGGTAATATATTTAGGTCACAATGATTATGCTGGGAAAGTTGGGCCAGTTCTTGTGCATTATGCAATTTTATAATAGACTCACTTCTGTTTGCACACACTCTCATGTGTTATTATAGTACATATTTATAGTTGTTGTTATAGTTGATGAGTAGCTATTATAGTTGAGTTGGCTAGGAGTATGTCATCATCATATTCAATTGTAAAAAATATTATTACCTTCAAGAACAGACCATGCCAATGTTATCATCTTCCTGTATCTATTTAGCAGATATGTTCATCCAAGCCTTGATTTCCTCAGTCAATCAGTTTGTACTTTAGTAGTTGTAGTTCAGTGTATTTGAATCTTTACAGTATTTGCCATAATATATATTACATTATCTTTGTTGTTAGATATATTTTCACCTGTTGTGGCGAATAACACCTGCCCGTACCACTTACATCAAATGTCATCATCGCATCACCAAACATTTTTTTTTGCTAAGCTACTGTTTGGTGTTTCTTTAAACTACTTTTACATTTGATAACTGATTGAAATAAAACCATTCAATGCTAGGTCAAATTTACCACAATATATGACAGAAAACCGCATGAATTTGTAAAGCCTACTACTATGTATGTACTACTAATACGTAGACAAATACGCACTATTGTACAGACCAGCACTGCATAGTTGGCCTGCTTAAACCACTGTTTAAGCAGTCGACAAGCCGGTTTCTACTGTGCCAAGTGTTGTGGGTTCAAACTACATGGAATAACATTTTGTGTGATCTTGTGTGAGTCTGGGTGTTGTTTGTGTCCGTTTCTTGTATGTTTGTAAAGAAACCCTCGACACAGATATATATTTCTGATGCTGGAATTGTCATTTTTAATATTTATAAATATAAAACTTTGACCTCTTACAATATTATTATTAAAAAGGTACTCTTTCATCCACGTGCGTATTTGGGTAATGTCGGGTAGTTTCGGTCTGACAGTCGGAACCGAAGAGAAGCCTTCTTTAGGAAGTGAAACGTCTTGAAAAACGCGATAGGGCCAAGTGTCACGATATTGTCATGAAAGATACATGTAAGTTTATCACACATTATTACTAAATATCACTGATACCATCAAGATTCTCAAAAACACGGTAGAAATAGGTCAACTTTGAAAATTACAAGTCGAAGATAAAATATTCCACTTAAGATCCATCAAAATATCATCCACCCTTTTCCATCCATTCAATCTCCAATTTGCTTAATCCGTCAATTAAGTGACGCATCCATGGAATCTAATAGTTATGATTAATTGTCCTTCGTATTTCTGCTCTCAAGTGAAGGTCATCATTTCTATTGTCGTTCTAAGACCTTACCAAGCCAGGCTCTTGGATTTGAGATACCTTAATATTAAGCGAAATTTTCAGTCCACTGCCGACTACCGCTCCACTCATTTACGACTTTTCTGATTCCACTTGAACGCTGAAGTGCCCTCCAAACCTAAAAACTTGTATTTAAGAAATGCCTGAACCAGTTTGCTTACAATATCATCTGTTCTAGTAGTGTACTTCTCCGACAGCAATCTAAGCAGAAAGTCAGCCTTCCGTGTTTACATGTTAAATGCCGCTGCAAACTCAACGCAACGCAAGTTTATAAGGATAACCTTACAAACTAATAGTGTAATAAATAAAACGTATTCTAATGTGAAGAGCACATGCTATATTATCATAATATGTTAGTCTGCATTACATACTAGAAATTAAACACATTAACTGTTTTCAAAGAGATCTTGAATATTTGGATAAATTTGTCTTTTGTTTATTGCTTATTTGGTCTAACGTTTAGCGTATGCGACCGTCGATCAAGAGGTCTCGGGTTCGATTCGGGAGTGTTATTGGGTGCAAGAAATTATAACAGCCCGGAATAAGGAAGTTTAGGGATATTTCATGTGCTTATGAGCACGTTAAACCGTCGGTTCCGGTTGTCATGAACATTTATATGGCAATTCTTACGGGGAAGTCAGTGCCCTCAAATATACTGATAACTAGTTCATCTTACGAATTCAGTTCGTCCTTAAGGTTGCGGAAGTCCGATGCCAGGAAAAATCGATATTCAGTTGAAACCGGTTGCACAAGGATCCCAAATAATCTTGGAAATTGCTAGGAAGATGATGATGATTTTCTTTCTTAGTAATATGAAGGTAATCTTAAAAGATATACATTTTCTAATAAGAAGTATGGCAGTCAATACTTATTGGTGTTTTACCTGATCAACGTCTTTGTATTTATGAACGAAAACGTTAAGGAAATCTAGTGAGAATAGATTATTAGTTTATTTTCCTATATAATTTACTTCATTTTTCCTTTTATATATTTTTATTACAAACTAAGTATGATAATAATAAATGCTATATATTTGGTGCATAGTAACAAAAGTTTTGTCTGATGATAACCACGACGAACGAGTAGCAGTATTGTATAAATAGCAATAGTGTATAATCAGACAGTTACTATTTACTGACTAGTCACGAAATATGGTGTACTCCTCCCTCCTTCACTCATATAATCCGATAGGGAGACCATCCGATACGACCGAGAAAAGGTCGTATCGGCCTTACGTGCTCCGAGACTCTGGAGTTAAGACTTAAGATCCCAGTTTTGTTAAACACTG
Organism: Phragmatobia fuliginosa; assembly: GCA_932526445.1. Classification (NCBI taxonomy): domain Eukaryota; kingdom Metazoa; phylum Arthropoda; class Insecta; order Lepidoptera; family Erebidae; genus Phragmatobia; species Phragmatobia fuliginosa. Next base: position 19,674,706 of record OW052074.1, read on the forward strand.
ATACACGCGTATATAATCGGCTCTAAAAATTGTAATGGTGAATGATTTTGTTTTTCATTTCCAGGTTGACCTAGAACCTCAGGGGAAACTGCATCTCAAAATTGATCTGAAATGGAATTCTCAAGGTTAGTTACGCGCTACATGTCAATATAAATATGTACTTGTAATTGAGCATCACAATTGTTTGTTTGATGATAATCTTGATTCATATTTTTTGTTTGATTTTTAATAGAATACTAAAGCTTAATGTTTGTATATCTGGTATATAATATGTGAGAAATAATCAAATGATATTAATTTCAAATAGTTAAATAGGTTAGGTAAAACAAATACTACATTAAATAAAGATTGTGATAAGGAAACTTATCGTACAGGCTTATGTCTTCTGTTTTGTATGTAGGAGCATTAATTTATGTCTAGAGTTCCGCGTCTATCCTTCGTAAGAAGTGATGCAATACCTAATTCTTGATATTTGTATTAACTCTTTATTTTTAACATAATTTTTTACTAAATTATGATAGTTGTGACTCTAGTTTTAATTATTCTTTTGTTATTATTTCTTTAGTCATAGAATGACTTTTAAAAATATTGTCTGGACTTTAGAAGTGAGAAGGATACTTGAGTTTTACGTCCTTTCTTTTCAAGGGTAGTCTAGTTAGGAAAGACCGCACTCATATGCTGAAAAAATTCAACTTGCAAAAGAGTTCCCGTAATTTAATGTGGAATAAAGAGTTCAATTTCATTATTTTAACTTTAAACATGATACAAAAACATCTCAATAGGCAGCTGTAGTGTGGGTCACCACTCACCATACTGAACTACATTCATTCGAAATACGTTTAGTGACGGCTAAGGTTAGATTCTATTGATGCTGGGGTGACAAACTGTAAGGGGAATGTTTGGAATGTTCGCATCCAAAAGTACCTGGTTCCCCGGCCACTAGTATCTGAGCCATGTGAGTGATGTTCGACAGCGGGCGTGGAGGCGGTGCGGGGCGCTGTGAGCGCGCTGGGCGGGGGCGGCGCGGGTCGCGCGGGGGGCGGCGGGCGCGAGTTTAAGGAGGGCGCGGGGTTCGCGCGGCGCCGCGGGGCCATGCGCCGGCGCGTGCACCAGGTCAACGGACACAAGTTCATGGCCACCTTCCTGCGACAGCCCACCTTCTGCAGCCACTGCAGGGAGTTCATCTGGTCAGTCACACCTACTCACCCACTCACCCACTACCCACTACACACTACCCACTACACAGTACCCACTCACTCACTACCCACTCTACCTCCTTTTTGTTTTTTTCTAGAAAGACAACTCCCGCATCATCATCATCAGCCTTTAACAGTCCACTGCTGGACATGGGCCTCTCCTTAGAAAGGAGGTTTTGGTCTACTTTACCACGCTGGCCAGACGGGTTGGTATAGGGTTGGTTTCAAGTTTTCCTTCTCGTTGCATTGATGTTGTCTTGCGTAATTTGTCCCTTAGTCGCCTTTTACGACACCCCCAGTATAAATAGGGGTGGTGACACTTTGTATTCTTAATCTGCCACCACACGAACGCCCACATAAAGAATAAAAATTCCTGTCCCGCGGGAGACTTTACAAACATACAAAAATACATGAAAGAACACCAGAATCAGAACATCAAATTGTGAATCACACAGTGTTATCCCACGTGGGATTTGAACCCACAACACTTGACACAGTAGGAAGCGGCGTGGCAACTAGGCCAATCGTGCAGTCTAACATCCTTCATCCTAGACCGGTCGTAGACACGGTCGGGGGCGGTGCTACCCTCGCACAGAAGACCGACCTAAAAACGACAGCATTCGTGATGACGCATTTTGTAGATAAATGCGACACCAAAAGCATCTCATTAGCTCGCCATAGTGTCGGTCACCATACTGCATTTTCGTTCTACAATTTACAAAGATGATGGATTCATAGATGACAGAGTCACTTTGACAGGCTATAATATACATATGTATAAAAAAGTATTTCCTATTGGTGATTAACATCCCACACCTAGGTATTTTTTTTTATCCCACTTTACTTTTTTCATTTATCTCAAATGGACGGTTCGTGTCAGGCAGCCACCCAGTCATAAAAGTAACTTGCCAAAAAGTTTTGCAATCCATAACCTTTCGCCGATCCCAAAATAAAATTAGGTAAAATATATAGAGATAATGACGATCAATAAACTAACACCTGCTTAGACTCCACGAGTCTGTTCTGGTGATTCTTGTCGCTGATCTGAATGTAGCTTGTTCTATTGCTTTCACTTTTCTGAATTCTGAAGCTATGCCTTCATAAGCAGGGATGTATTTAAATACTAAGTAAATTAAAGCATCCAGTATCAAGTTCTCCCTTAGTAGTTATGTGTCCTGTACCTCCACAACATGAGTTAGCTAGATGTGTTGTGCTATATAGTAACTAATTTATATTGAATTTGTTTCCAGGGGCTTGGGGAAACAGGGCTACCAATGTCAAGGTAAGATTTACCATTATAAATCATCATCATCATCATCAACAGCCTTTAACAGTCCACTGCTGGACATAGGCCTCTCCTTAGAAAGGAGGTTTTGGCCTACTATACCACGCTGGCCAGACGGGTTGGCATAGGGTTTGTTTCAAGTTTTCCTTCTCTTGGCAGTGATGTTAGCTGCTTATTTTGTTCCTTTAGTCGCCTTTTACGACACCCCCGGGATGAATAGGGGTGGTGACACTTTGTATTCTTAATCCGTCAAGTTCTATTTTATTTCCATGTAGCTATTGAATAATGGCATACTCAAAATACATCCTCTATTTTGTCTTTATAAGAAAAGTAACATTTCTTGGAATTAAGGCCCTGATATCCGGACAATCTGTGCTGAAAACGCAAACATTTAATCACACTGTTCACCGGATTCTGTAAAAAATGAAGGCCCACAATCTTTTAAAAACCTCACTATTCTATTAAGCATGATTGCACTGTAGTGAGTTGTGATAATTGTTGAAATGTGAGCATTGTTGTACCGCAGTGTGTACGTGCGTGGTTCACAAGCGCTGCCACTCGCTGGTGGTGACCAAGTGTCCCGGGATGAAGGAAGAGGCAAGTAAGGTAAGAGTGTCGGCTACATCCCTTATAAATATTTTTCTAACCCTATTTGGTACATTGCTAGAAACATGGAGGTAGTTATTAGTGTGATATTGGCTATATGACTGTTTATGTAGGTACGTGTATGTTCAGTTTTAGAAGACTACGCAAAATATTGCTTCCTTATACTAACAGATGTTTCTGCCGCCAGTATTTTTTTCAGTTGTAAAATATTTTGTAAGCACTTGTGTTTGACTTACAGCTGTAAGAGCGGTGATAAACACTTTCCTTCAGACACCTTGAAAAAATAATGCAATCAAAATTTGTGTAATTGTCTAACAAAAAGCTTCTATTATATCTTAGATAAGTCTGTTTGAATTGCTGTGTCAATTGCGTACATTGACTGCAACTACTTTGGTAGGCGGTTCAAGTCGCTACGTAAAATTATCTCCACATTAGTATCATGCTGTTATCTCTGTACTTTACGGTTTTTTTTTTCTTGTAAAATGCTTTGATTAAATGTAGCACGTCACATTTTTTTCCCGTTTGCCTTACATTGTTTATAAGTGTTGAGTATACATTGCTTGTTCTGTACGCAGTTTTGATAACTTGTATAAGTTCAAGAACTCAATGTATTATAAATATAGCGAAACAATATTTAATTCAATCAATGTTTAATTTTCTAACAAGTAGACCCACGGTTACTTTTTTGGATTAACTACAAATAAATACCCGAAATGAAAGTGCTATCAATAAATGCAGTGGCTGGCAATACCCAAGGTGTTCTTTGGTGTTGCTATACTTTAACTACTTTAAGTTTAGCTATGTCAATATTTCACGAAACAGACAATTTTCCTAGAGAGACTCGGATACAAAATATTATACTGCTCTGCTTGGTATTTATTACCTTTAAAAATTATTGCAAAGAATAACACATTCATTACACAAATAAATTATATGTTTAAGTAAAAAAATAAGTAATCTAATGTTTAAATGATTATAAATTCCGCTATTTCTTTTAAAATTGAGTCATATAAAGAGTAGTGATGTGACAGATATTTGTATCCGTGAATATCCGAAAAAGGAAAACGTCACTATTTATACATTGAAGTTGTAGATTTATATTGTTAATGTTTGAAACTTCACTAATATTATAAAATAAACTAGCTTTATAAAGATACCAGGTGTTAATGTTTATAATTAAATGTATTATAGCAGTTTTCAATTTTGTATCAGTCAATAGTCTCATATTTGTATTTGTATCCATTTTTTAAAATTGGATAGATCACTAATAAACTGCCTGCCTCAGTGGCGCGGTGTGAGTGTATGCGACTGCTGTGCTTATGGTCTCGGGTTCGATTCCCGGGTCGGACTAAATGTTTATGTGATTCGCAAATATTTGTTTTGCAATTTGGGTGTTTTCTGTGTATAATATGTGTGTATTTACAAAAAAAAATGTTTATGTATTCATATCAGTTGTTTAGTACCCATAATACAAGCTCTGCTTAGTTTGGGACTAGATGGTGTTGTGTATAAAATGTCCGAAAAATGCAATAACTTAAAATGAAATAATTATTAATTATTGTCGGTATGTGACACAGCAACAAACCGGCGTGGGTGTGTCGGGCGGTCAGCGGTTCAGCGTGAACGTGCCCCATCGGTTCGTGGTTCACTCGTACAAGCGGTTCACCTTCTGCGATCACTGCGGCTCCTTGCTCTATGGACTCATCAAACAGGGCTTACAGTGTGAAGGTACTTAAACTCCACTATTACAATTTTCAATAGTAACGTGCCTTGCTCTCCTTAAATAAAATTTCAGATCTGTACCTTTTTATTTGTCAGTTATTGCTGTTTAGGCAGACTGGCTCCATTGGCTCAGACATATTACCGTTATACAATTATTCTGCAACCATTGAGATACTTACTAAAAGCTGATATCCTGTGGATCTCTAGACTTTTAAACATTAACACATCTTACTTCAATGAGGTCTACTAATCGACTGAAAGTTTTAAACTCGAAGAAGTGTTTAGAGCTGATGTATCCGAATAGGCAAAAGTTCTATCCTTTCCGTTTTCCGTTCCATGTATGTAATGTGTGTATAGTTCCATCTAAAAGAAGTGTAATAATAATAAAAAAGCTGTGCATTGTTAGACCCATATTTATTGAAGGACACACGACTTTAGTTGTATGTGTAGTTGGTCCCAATTGTCTGCATAAATATGTATTATGAGTTGTGCTCAAGCTCATGTACGCTTGTGACATGTTGTTGTACACTTGCAGTGTGTTCGATGAACGTGCACAAGCGATGTCACAAGAACGTGGCGAACAACTGCGGCATCAACACCAAGATGATGGCGGAGATACTCAACGAGATGGGCATCTCGCCCGACAAGAACCCACGGCCTAGAGCATCTAAGGTACGAGATCATAATCATAATAAATATTATTTCTTGTCTCACACAAATAATCAGAGAAATTATAAATATGATGTCAGAAATAAAAAATGTGAAATCCATGTTTAGGTCCATCCATTTTGGTTTGCGAGAAGTGCCAATTAAGTAGCTTGATAGAGATAATATTACAATTTTTTACTGAATTATTTAAACGATTGCGTTTTAACCAACTGCAGTTCGTATTCTAACTTCTCTCTTCAATACATTGTATTAGGAGATAGAGTTGTATTACGTATTATACAGTCTTCAGATAGAGAGATAAAAATGATCAATAAAATGTCTTATATCTAAATCGTTAAGTCGACACGAATATTTTGAGATAGCAATACGGCATCCGGTAACTGTAAGAAATATTTATAACTCATTTGAAAATAGTGACGCATCGATCTAGTTCTGTTTGGAAAGCTACGAAAGCTCGGAAGTTGGTCGGTGAGGGTGCTGTGTTTGATCGATGTGGTGTGATGTGTCTGCGCGATGAGCTTAAAGTCCATCCACTTCACTATAATTATGAGAGCGGTAAGCTCACTTGCCCACTTTGTGCAAGGAGTTTGTTGCGAAAATCGACTATAGAAGCCATCTCCGGGCGCATCAGCGCCAAGCCCTATAAGGGGTCGAAGTAGTCACCATGGCCGAAATCGGTCGGATTATTATAATATATGTGTTGTACCTGTGCAGTACCTGAGCGCGGCGCTCGAAGCGGGCGAGGGCGGTGGGGAGGGGGGGCGGGGAGGGCGCCGAGGGGGAGGCGACGCACGCCGACGACAACAAAGGTAACGCTCACCTGCCCTACATTGACGACGACTCCACGCTCCCTTACTAGCCCACCCCTCCATTATATTCTCCTTATGAACGACTCACCCTGTGCCATATCTAATTGTACCCGAACTCACCCTTGTTTAGTTCCACTTGACAGACGATGACATATATATTTATTATATATTCTAACATATATATTTATTATATATTCTAACTCGAATAAGATGAGAATCTTCGCAAAATGAAATCGATCGACTTTTAAATTATACAGACCCCTAGCTTATTTATATAATTGTTCCGATTGACCACTTTTAACCTACACTAATATTAGGTTTAAATCGTTGTAGCTAATATAATTGTGTAGCATTTAATAAATTACAAGTTATATACTCCTCCCAAAGTGTAAGTGCAATGTGTAGAATAAAGTGCCATTATAATTATGTTTGCGGTAGTAATATAGTAGGCTTTTGTGATTGTTCTTATACAGCGTGTAGACAATGTTCATTATATTTTATTACAATACTAAATAGCTTACTTACATGACTTGTAACAAACCAATTCACAAAGTTGTACCGCAGCTAAAATACATAGATAACTTGCAACCATTCTAATATTAACGCCGGTAGTACACCTACGCGTTCGTATGCGGCAGCGAATCACTGCGAAACTACTGTGGTAGCGAAATATCTGCGGAACGTTAGTACATAGCAGTTTTTTCGCAAAGAAATGTCATTGTAATTTACGTGGACTGCGGACTTTCCTCCATGCCACCTCTTTTTTGTAAGCATTTTTATAATCTGCGTGACCAACTGCATATAATTCGGGATAATTTCGAATTGAATTCAAATATATTTCAATATTTTTGGCTTCCATGGTACTAAAATCTGTCCTCAACGACAGCACGCATGCGAACACCTTGCGATGCGAAACATCACTAGCGAAACATCTGCGTCTGTGTAATGACGATATCGCAGTTCCTTGCGAAATAATACCGACAAGGACGCGACTATTTCATGTAGCCTAGTGCTAGAGTGAGACGTAGTGATGCGAAATTCTGCCATACTACTGACAGTTGTTTCGCTGCCGTATACGAACGCGTAGGTGTACTAACGGCGTGAAATGTTATAATATACTATAAACTACTTAACATAGATCTATATTTTTTAAACCTTTCATATTCTATCTGTCACAATTTTATATCTCGACAACATTGTCGAGGACATTTGAGGAAGCGTTAATATCCATACTTCGTCAAAAGTTTATTAAATGATGACTTATAATATTCCGCTTTAAAATTCTGTATGTTAACAAGTAACGAACAGAAAACAATTATATTGATATTTGTTTTGTCTACATGCTGTATTTTGTTAGCGTACCGTAGAAGGCTATTTAAATATCGCTTGACATGTAGCCTTTGTTAGATACCCAGTTTTGCTTATATTATAGTTTTTACCCTTTATTATTATTTATTTTATATTTTTATTATTTTGAATAAACATTGTGTTAGTTTTCAGTTGTTTCAATTCAATCTGTGCACAATGTGAAACAACAATAACGATTCTAATATTCCTTTCTAATTCAATACTAGACTTGACCTTAACAATATAAAGTTTAATATTGATAGCTGAGCTTACTATTCGTGATGTGATGTCCGTATCCGCGGATATCCGAAAACAGTGTTTTGTTTCTAGAACTATATTTTATACAAATAAGTTTTTTACCAAAAAATCTGGGGTATAGAAATTATTGAATTTGTTGAGCCTATCTCAGGAGTTTTATACACAACAAAAATTTTAATTGGAAGAGAAAGCCCTGGGCAAAATAAAGATATACACACACGAGTTGCTCATGTGAAGGCAAAACAAAGATATTCACACACGAGTTGCTCATTTGAAGGCAAAACAAAGATATACACACACGAGTCGCTCATTTGAAGGCAAAACAAAGATATACACACACGAGTTGCTCATTTGAAGGAAAAACACTATTAAGTGTTTTGCTTTAATTATTTAATTATGTGAAATATATTACTTAAGAGACTGGTAGTTGAAAAGTTATAAAATATTTTTGTACAACATTAAAATACTACATCTTGCCTTTATTCCCAATATTATTTGGGGTCGGCTTACAACTAAATAAAATAACATTAAAATACTACTGTTATTATAATATTATTTTGTTGTTTTCATATTTAAACTTCACCAGCCGTAGAGTTGAGAAGTAATAGTTTGTTTGGTTAGTTGTATTGAGTTCTTTTCCATCTGGTCGTGCCGCGACAGCGCTGGGCGTGGGAGGGCTGCCCGCGCCCTGGCGCTCGCACTGGGACGAGCTGCACGACATATTCACGTGCGACGAAGGTGTCTGACTTTTTGTAAGCTTCGCATACACACACTGCCTACTCGTATATAATACCATACATTGGGTTATACTTTTACTTACCCTAGCTCACACTGGGGACGCACCATAAAAATTATCTTATTTTTTTTAAGATTCAAATGTGTACTTCCCGAACCTTAGCGCGTCTTAGTACGCATCATTACAAGTTTTGTCAGTCTAGATCTAGAGTTATAAAGCTATAGTGCAGGGCAAGAAATAATTTACATCGAGCTCTAGAAAAAGACAATCAGCTAATTTCAGCTTTGTAGAGCGTTGTCATTTTCGCACACTACATGTTACGATTCGTCCGTCGATCGACAAATGCGGTGGAGGAGAATTTTGTGCGAAAGGGACAACGCTCTACAAAGACGAAATTAACCGATTGTCTCTTTCTAGAGGTCGATGTGCATTATTTCTTGCCCAGTACTGTACATCCTTTTTTATACCTCTAGCAATGTGTAAGGGTAATTTTATTGTGATCTACTGAATAATTTATTTGTGGAAGCTCAACAGACACTCGAACTTTTTTTAATAAAAGAGTAAATTGAATCCTAGGTTCAACAATGTTTATTTTTATGTGGTGCGTTCCTAATAGTGTGTGTAGTCTGTAATATCTATGGCAACAGTGTGGGGCTTCGCTTAGTGGTGTGTTCATTGTGCTTATATACCTTGTGTGTGTGTGGGTGTGGTCTGGTCAAAGTGGTTTATATTCAATTATGCCTACCGGTAAGTATTTCTGTAAATGTGAATTACACACTACCTGATGTTTCTCTTCAAATGTACTAACAATTAAAAAGCTTACGATTTTATAAGCAACAGGTTTTAATTTAGGACTAACGTAAATATGTATAATTGTTGATTTTCTTTTTCTAGATTATGTTTAAAACATTCACCAATTTGTCTATGGCTTTATTGAGAATAGCTTTAGTTTTAGCTAGCTAGCTTTTAATGTTATATAGCTTTACGTAACAGATACGTATACAAAATTGTACCTTAATATTATTTAATATTACACACTTACTCAGAAAACAAAAGATTAGGAAAAAGGGCTATTTTGAGAAGAAATATATTTCTCAATAATAATGATTTATTCATGATGCTTGTGTTTTTTTAGTAAAGCGGTTTATTACATTGTGTTATGAAGTATTATAACTCATAAAACAAAGGAAAATCTGCATCTAATATTTTAATGATCCTGTAAATTGTGTAAGGTATATTAGTTTTCGATTCATAAATTCCATGGAAAGCAAAGTAATTCAATAGCATCTATCTGTAGGAAAACCGTGCAGTAAATGAGTTATTTATTACTTCGAGAGACAATAACATTATTTCAAGTGGACATGGGCCTCTGTTTATAAAGAAGGTTGGCTTGTTATACTAAATACGTTTACATTTTATGGGTTATTCGTATATTGGTGTCATATTGCTTCGTAAACACGTTTAACTGCTATATCTATTGTGAAAGCCATTTACGGAAAAAGTAAAATGTGCTGATATCAGGTAGTATTCCATATGAAATTATTTAGTGAAATAAAAGTTTACACATTTTATTAATTTCTTACAAGTTTCGCGCCAATATTACTTTTTTCCAAGCATTTCTGCAAGACTTGCAAGGTGAAGGAGAATATTGTACATTTTTAATTGTTTTTTTTTGTTGTAAATTGAAACTAAAAAAAACATCTTAAAACGAAAAACAAATAAATGCATTGCTTTACTACAAATTAATTGTAACCGGAACACATACACGTATTTTATAGGCCAAAGAATTTAGCATTACTTGAAATCTAATAATAATAGACTGGGAACTGATAAACTGATTATAGGGAACATTTGTCATCGTTTCGTACAAAAGTTATGTAAAAGTTATTAGTCAGTTTTTTCGGCTAATATTTGGTATGCGACGGTCAGTAATTGGTCATATTATTATGTTTTTTTTTTTTTAATTTGGGAAGTTCTAACAAGGAAAGTATGTTTTAATGTGGCACTGTCTAACACCTCACGTAATGCAAGCATGCTTTTAGCATCCGGTGATTGGGCTCACAAATGTACCTACTACTTTTCTTGTCTTTTAAAATGGCGATCACCTGCTATTTGGTCTTCACTGTTTGTTCTGTCTTGGACGCTATTCGGGGCTTGGGTTTAGATGTTCGTATTCGGGATTTGATGGAGTGTGTTGTGTTTAGGAGGCGATTTCGGTGTGGGCGGGCAGGACAAGGTATCGCTGGACGACTTCCATTTCATCAAGGTGCTGGGCAAGGGTTCTTTTGGAAAGGTTATGTTGGCTGAGAAGAAAGGGACGGATGAGGTAAGGGTTAGAAAAGGGTCAGTAAAAATGTATGGTTTTACTGATGGGTGTAATTTGGAAGTCCTCGATCCTTGTTATATTATTCTGATTCTACTCATATTCTGTGATTTATATTTTACAATGCATTATATACTTTTCTATTCACCTGGTGACCATCTGTAGTGTGCTTAGACTGTTTTTTGTCTTTATATTCGCGCTAAGCATATGATTCATGTTATGTGGTAGTATTTTTTGAAAAGCACAAGTCCATAACTGTATAGGTAATCCGTAAATAATAAAACCCATTTTTCTTAATGGATTTCTGATTTTTGATTTAACTTTTAGCTTAATCATAGTAATTTGTGCATGACGAGCATAATAGGTAGTAGAGCCACGCTGATTTCAGCTTGAATGGGCCGGCTCGACCGGGGCAGCACTACCCTCACACTACTCTTTCTTTCGTTGGTGAGTGTTAGACCTTACCATGAGACGGGGGTGGAGTCGGTCGTTGGAACGTTGTCGGTGTGGTGCAGGTGTACGCGGTGAAGGTGCTGAAGAAGGACGCGATCATCCAGGACGACGACGTGGAGTGCACGCTGACGGAGCGGCGCGTGCTGGCGCTGGCCGCGCGCCATCCCTTCCTCACGGCGCTGCACTCCGCCTTCCAGACGCGCGACCGGCTCTTCTTCGTCATGGAGTACGTCGACGGCGGCGACCTCATGTTCCAGATACAGCGCGCGCGCAAGTTCGACGAGCCGCGCGCACGGTGAATACCTTACCACCACTATCCTATACCGTCTTCTACTTACAATGAAAGACGTATCGATGAACTCGTATATTTTCAGTTTCTACGCCGCAGAAGTGACGCTGGCCCTACAGTTCTTACATTCGCACGGAGTCATCTACCGGGATTTAAAACTAGACAACATCTTGCTGGATAGCGACGGACACTGTAAGCTAGCTGATTTTGGCATGTGCAAGGAAGGAATACTGGGTACGTACTACTCTGTTTATGACATTAGTATTTACTAAACGTGTTCGATCGACTCTCATATGAGCTTATAGTGATTCTTTATTTGTCTCAATTTTGTCAAAGTCTAGCCATTTTCACAGAATAAAATGTTTTTGCGTATTTTCCACTGCCCTGTTACAGTACAGAACTTACTTTGTAACGCTATGACCTAGGTAGTATTCCTCTCTAGTACGGTAATATCGGTATTCCCACACAGAAGGGGGCCATCCACAGGCCTTAGGTGACCCGAGGTACGTCGGGGTTCCAGGGGCTTCCTTTCGAGGGTATACCTGGTTCCTCGGCTCATAGTACTCCAGACGGCGTACGGTTTTAGTCGGCCCCAGTCTGACATAGCCACCATCCGATGATATCCGTGGGGATTTAGCACAAGAAAAAGGTTATAGAAAACTCTACGTTAGTGTTCATGAAAAGGCATATTTTTTATTTGTCTATTTGGATACGGCATGACATGTCTCAATGTGCGCGATCATTAGGGGTCTATAATGACATGAAATTTGATTGTTGCAGATGGAGCAACGACCACTACGTTTTGCGGGACGCCAGATTATATTGCACCCGAGGTAATACATGTTACATTTTAAGTTCGCTTTATTTTTTAAAAGATATGTACATTTAGAACGGTGCAAAATTTCAATAAAGAAATATTGTTGGAACGGTGTTTTATTTTCATTATTGATTGTATAGGGTGTGTCTCTCTTGTGCAGATTCTGCAGGAGTTAGAGTACGGTCCGTCGGTGGACTGGTGGGCGCTGGGCGTGCTGTTGTACGAGATGTTGGCGGGACAGCCTCCCTTCGAGGCTGACAATGAGGACGACCTGTTCGAGAGCATCTTGCACGACGACGTGCTCTACCCCGTGTGGCTTAGCAAGGAAGCCGTTTCTATTCTAAAGGGTCAGTCGAATCTTAAAAGATTATTAAATTAATTTCGATCGCTAAAGTCACATGTCGAATAATGTATAAAATGTATGTTCTTTATTCTTCTCTGTAGCACAGTGTAACTGTTTTGTGAAATAAACTTAATTATGTTCTGTAAATATGGCAATACATATAATTTCCGATACTTTTGCTTTATGTTTTGATTGGATGAAATTACTTCCGCATTATGTAACTGTACTGGGCTCGAAGGACCATATGTAAGCTGTGGTCCTTCGAACTGTATTGTTTCACTAATAAAGGTTGTTCTCGTGTGCAGGTTTCATGACGAAGAACCCGTGCCGGCGGCTGGGCGTGAGCGGCGGTGCGGGCGGCATCCGCGCGCACGTGTTCTTCCGCGACATGGACTGGGACGCGCTGCAGCTGCGCCGTCTGCGTCCGCCCTTCCGACCCAAGGTGGTGAGTAGCTCGTACTTAGCGTCTAGCTCTGCGCGACATGGACTGCGACGTGCTGCAGCTGCGCCGTCTGCGTCCACCCTTCCGACCCAAGGTGGTGAGTAGCTCGTACTTAGCGTCTAGCTCTGCGCGACATGGACTGCGACGTGCTGCAGCTGCGCCGTCTGCGTCCACCCTTCCGACCCAAGGTGGTGAGTAGCTCGTACTTAGCGTCTAGCTCTGCGCGACATGGACTAAGACGCGCTGCAGCTGCGCCGTCTGCGTCCGCCCTTCCGACCCAAGGTGGTGAGTAGCTCGTACTTAGCGTCTAGCTCTGCGCGACATGGACTGCGACGTGCTGCAGCTGCGCCGTCTGCGTCCACCCTTCCGACCCAAGGTGGTGAGTAGCTCGTACTTAGCGTCTAGCTCTGCGCGACATGGACTGCGACGTGCTGCAGCTGCGCCGTCTGCGTCCACCCTTCCGACCCAAGGTGGTGAGTAGCTCGTACTTAGCGTCTAACTCTGCGCGACATGGACTGGGACTTACTCACTTGATGAAAAGCCAAGAAAAAACACCGGATTTCACTCTTTCAGTTGAATTTGTAGTTTATGTCGCAGTAGACACATTAAATTCGTATTGTAGTGCGATGCCGCAACTAATACATGGTTAATTTTACTTAACAGAAGAGTAAGCGCGAGGCGGCAAACTTCGACGCGGAGTTCACGAAAGAGGAGCCCGTCCTCACACCCGTGCCCAACGACGTGGTGCGAGCAATCAACCAGGTACGAACGCCTCTACATATCCACAAATAACACACGTAGTTTAGAGAAAACTTGTGAAAACGTCCACGTCCCTCAACTGACCGAATAACTTTCAAAACTTCGTACGAAATTATAATTTCTTTGAATCTATTTGATCAGTGTGCGTCACATAGTTTCTTAACGCGAATAGACTTCGAAATGTTTAATTTTCTCGCTTTGAAGATATTGCCTGTCGTAACCGCTCGCGATCTCTTGCAGGAGGAGTTCCGCGGCTTCTCGTTTGTGAACAAGGACTTCAACCCGCTGCCGCCGCCCGACAAGTCGCCGCTCGCCTGAGCCCCGCCCCGACCCCCGCCCCCACCCTCACCCCCGCCCTCGCCCTCGCCCCACCAGCCCGCACACTAGCCTAAGTGCTTCTGTTGTTTATTTCGCAATCGGTTAGCCTCTCTTCAGTTCGCCGGCGAGCTTACTTATTACAGGAACGAATCTGGCCTCGTAGTCTTGGAATACCGTGGGCATTGTAAACTTGATATTTCTCGTATTTGTGCGGACATTTACCGGCGCGAGTTATTTATTAAAATACGGGGGGCCCTTTTAGGTCCCACGTCGTTTTCCGCGGTGTATATATACCGGTGAGGTCCGGCCGGTTGAGTCCCTCGTGCACAGTTTCGGCTTCATCTGTTGAAGTAGATGCGTTACCGCGTTTTTGGTTTCCTCGCTGACCGATGTATGCACTAGAGTTGGTCTGTGATCGTGCGGCCGATGCCGACGTGTGAACTTATTACGGTTAAAATTAATTATCTCATAATAATAATGTATTATAAATTAGCATATATAAAGATAAGGTACGGTTAAATCCGGCGCGGGCTAAATACCTTTTGTCTCGCACGTTTAAAAAGAAGTAGATCGTCGAGTGCTTAGCTCGTGCTGAAAGGACAGGCGCGTGCGCAACTATATTGACAGATTTGTTTCATCAAACTTTCTATTGTGTGTGAAAAGTTTTAACTTATGGCCCACACTAGATTAGGAGCAGATATTTGCTCATCACGGCCATCGAAGACCCGACTCTCCTCGTTGGTCACCGGTTCGACCGGCGGCTGTCTGGGATATCGTCGAGGTTCTTAAGTTTTTTATCGCTTGTCAATACGGCTCAGGGGCAAGGGATATGTACAACTTGACTCGTTGAACTTTTCACACACAACACTTTCGTTGATAAGCGGTACGCGCCTGAAGCGTTGTTCACTATTTCAGAAGAATCGAGGCGAATAGATCACTAATTTCGTGGATTATTAGGAAGTTAAGCTTTCATACGCGGCATTTATCGAATTAAAATATATTCAATTCGCTTTTCTAATGAAATGGCAAATTTGAACGTCTTTTACGTGACCACTCGGAATAGTTGATATTTTTAGTGTCGCAAAAAAAATATAAAATAGTCTACCAGGGACAGGACAGCACTCTCTATCTCGCTGTTCGCGAAGACGAGAGATGACTCGCGACTGCCGGTAGACAATTTTTGTTGACGAATGAATAAACAAACCGTTGACCGTTCGTGTAAAGATGATTAAAACAATTTATTGTTGTAAATATTGAAAAGCTGCATACGTGGTAGTGCGCGGGCGGTGTGGCCAAAAGTAGACTAATTTGCATAAGTGGCTTGTTCAATATTAGTCTTGGCAACACCGTGACGCGACCGTGTGGGAGGAACCTGTAAACCCCATTCGTTAGTAGCGTGTTATTATTGCAACTGTACGTGTGTGCGTGTGTGTACGTGTGCGAGCGCGGGGTGCGCGGGCCAAGGGTGGGCCAGGGGGGAGGGGGAGGTGGAGGGGGGCATAGGGGATATGTTGCCGCCACAACACTTTTGTTCTAAACTGTACCTTGCAAATGGTGCTTTTGAATTTATTCGATTCGATGTTTTTCTAATCAATTTTGTTTTAATTGAAATTGATTACGCATTATTTATTTTTTAATACCAGTTGTTGATAAACACAAGTAATATATAGATAGAAACCAGTGCTATATCGTAGCGTTCCTACTGAGTCGCTTCTAGTCCCGCGTGTAAAGCGAACGTTTCCAATACTCATACCGCTGAGATCACGATGTGCAGTATTTAAACGTGTGTTACATTTGTACGGAAATTGTATTTACTACGACCCAGTAATAAATACGCTAATGTTATTTACTTGAATTTTCGTACAGTTTCAACGCGCAAAATATGCAATTTACAATAGTATTATCTCGTTATTTATATAAAACTAATGAATAATTACGTACAAACGTAACATCCAATTTTACCATACAACTTGAGATTCTCTTACGTATTTTGTTAGATCTTTAATTTTTTATATATTTCGGTACTAAAGTACAATGTTATTTATTGTGTCTGTGCGGTCGTCAGTCATACGATTATAGTATTTATTTAATCAATATACATCTCACAGACACATTTTTATACACTGCTGGGGCCTAGTGTGAGTTTATTTTACATTGATTAACTCTAGACGGCAAGCATATTTGTCGTTGCAATTGACCCGCTTATAATTCTGTACCAATCTCAATGCCTAACGCGATAATCGAGACGGTGAAGTTGATATGCAATAAGCTCACACTAGGCCCTGACGTTAGCCAGCGTGACAGTGAACGTGTCACTTACGTCGACGCTAATCACGTGTCACGCTGCTCTGAGTTAAGTATTATTTCACTAGTTGTTAGTTATCGATGTAATACCAAAGGCTTAAGTTTAATCGTTAATTATATGGTTTAAGTTACAATCGTGTTATGATGTCCGACCGCACTCGTCGTGCGGTAGCGGCCCAGACTGGGGAGGGAGGGGGTATGGGGTAGCGCAGAGATCAAGCACAAAATGTAATGCTTTATGTAGTTGTTAGTGTATAATAATATTATAATGAAAAAATAATATAAATATATTAAATTACAAATCTCTGTACGTGTTCCCGTATTAATGCGTTTTTATTGTCTTCTATTGACATGTTGTTTCTATATTTTTATATTTTAGTTGACGGTGCTCGTTCACTGTTCCTGTGGCAGTGAACTATGCCTTTATTTATAGCGACTTAAAGCTTCGTTTTCCTTGTTGATTGTTCCATCATGGATTCTTTAGTGGCCATTTTATGTTTTGTTGGTGACGATTTATATTGTGATTTTTATATTGTTAATGAATAGCAGATTTAAATAATGTTAATTGAAAGTGAAAGTATATATGTAAGAAAGTTGGGTGTCCAGATTGATCTTAATAATAGCTATTCATAATTATTTATTTTGTTTTTTGGTTGGAATGGCAAAAAACGTTTTTGCTGTCATTTTCTATGATATTTGAAAACAAGAAATATCACTAAGTAAATTGTCACCATCTATTGTAATAACCGTTAAATGTGAAGGTGTGCAATGTCGCGCGGCCTCTGTATGTTGACGCTCGACTCTGCTCACGGACGCGGTGATATCACATATGTATTTAATAATTATGTACGTTTCTCTGTTACTAGCCGGTAAGTTAATGTATGTGAAAGAATTAATTTTTGATGTGAGTCGTACTAATAAATGAATAGCGTATAGATAACTAGCGGTACGTCGGGCCGGCGGAGGCCTTTATTTATTACATATTTCATACTGGCTGTCGTTCACTACGTGCGGTTTTATTCGTACGCTGGGTGCGTGCGTGTACGTGTACGTACGTGTCTGTATGTGTGTGTGTGCATGTGTGCGTGACTAGTCCCGGCGCTCTGTTCCGACCTCTCGCTGACGGCATAATAAATATTATAAATTGAATGATGTTTAGACACGTTTTGATAGTTTATTTTTAATGTTTTGAAATTTTACATTTTCGCATTGTTTTATTGGACAATATGGCGTTTTATTTTTTCGAGGGGATATAGATTACCCGTGGAATATTACCTATTAGCTGTTGATTAAGTAGTACGATTTGAAGTAGCGGGAGCGTTGCGGTGTCCTCGTATGTACGAGGGCGTACAGCACTAAAAGCTATTTATATAGAGTTGAGCACGCGACACTTACCTACAGCTGGTCGAGCGCGCGCCTCCTCCCACGACTTGTAGCGGACAGCGCGCACTTGACCCGACCACTTCGCTTTAAAACTTGACATTGTTTATGTTCTAGTTCATACGTAATATAGTTTACTTGGTGACAGCAAACATAGATACTTTTTATACTAAACTCTTTCTTATGCGATGGTGAATAGTAGCGTACTAATATGTATTACATGATCTCAGTTCTATGAATCGAAATTTTACAAATGTTTTGGATAGTCTTTTGCGTTGGAGCATCGGTTGATAATATAATGTTGAATACCGTGGCCTCGATTTGCTCATATTGTCACTTACTTTTGTTTTCATAGAAGTTTCTTTGAAAATTGGCTTTTGACTTGTTCACGACCATTCCTTCTGCTTCGGTACCTCCTGCTATAATTTCCGTGGATGTATTGTCGAGGTAGCTGACCGACCATTCAGAGGCTTGTTGGCACGCGTCTACTGTCCTTCTGTGAGTTGCCCATACTGCATCTTCAACTCCTCCTTCATCTCCTTGGATGCACTTAAGGCTTCCAATAAGTATCGAGGCAAAGAATAGGTGGTCTTGTGGTCCAAATTTTGTGAAGTAAGCATTACCAATCATCCGGGCCCACGGCACTGTCAACTCCGGATCGTCCACTGTTAGGTGATCCCTAAGAAATTTGATAATGATTTTCCAGGTGTTGACTGTTCTGTCCACTAGTGGGACTCAAACTAGCTAATATTAAAAAAGATGCAGACCGTGAATACCATACTTAAGATTCCAAGACCATTCCATATTGGATCTACCGGGGCGATACTTTCCTATAGTTTCTGGATTCCATTAGTGACGAGTGATAATACCCAGATACAAGTAACAAATATAAGTAAAGAATTTAATTAATTCAATTACAGGAATCCGCTTTCACTACAACTTGTTATTCTTCTCCGATCGTTTAAAAGACGTTACTGTTTACCATTGGTCTTAACCTTCCATTATTATAATTCTTTAATATCTAGATAAACTGAAATACCTCGTAATGACGCTTATTTCCTTTGTCTGTCTGTCACCGACTGTGCCAAAGTACCCCTCGTGTTACACTGGTGACAATGCTGATAATCGCCGGTCAGTTTCGGTAGCACCTACACTATTACTTTACAAATAGATGAAATGTTTTTAGTATTATTCCACTTTTATAGTTATATTACCGGGTATTCCCTAAATTGACCGGCGGTAGTGAGTACGTAAAACCACATCTGGTATAAATAGCTTATTGTCTCAGCTTAGTGCGATAGCTGCGATCTGATGCGGTGTCCGATGCGATCGCCCGACTTAGTACAATTGTCGCAGCACACAAGTGAACACTATCGAACAAATGTTGCACCGCACCATAGATTTATTGTTGATGAACGTCCAAATTGCATTTTATAGTGAAGCTAGTCGTGTCGGACTTGGCGTCAGTGTAGCGTGCGACCACCCAACATGGCCTGCAGGTGTACTCTGTGTATATCACTGACTCGTATAAGTTCGAAGGACCATGTTGGCTGGCCGCGCGTCCGCAGTGGCTGCGGGTCGCTCGTTTGTCCATTAACAAAGAAACGAAAAATATGTAACACTGTTCGATGCCATTTTGTAAACATAAGCCATTAACGCTAGCCGTAACTTGACATATCAAGCTGTATTCTCTTTATTTTTATTATTGTCTATATTTATATCGGCAGAGTCGGTGCGGACGGGAGTAGTTGTCGCGACCGCACCGACTCTCGCCTACTTAGTGCATAATGTACTGTGTCAAACATAGCGCATTGTTTTACCTATACACACTGTATCTGTACTCGGATCACGGTCGATGAAAAAGTACTTAAATTGTTAGATAGAAAGCAATGAGGAGCACTGTTGTATACATTCACTAGTAAAAGAAAACACAAAAGTTTGTATTGTAATGTTACGTTCACTATTTAAGGATATCTACTTATAGCATTTGTTGCGCACAGTATTTAGTAGGTACGTGTACGCTCCACATTGTACGATTGGCTGCACAATGTCAGTGACTGACTACAAACACAGCGTGTATACACTGTTATTTTTTTACTAATTTTTGAATGCTTATAAAGAAGGATTTTACGCTTCCCAGAGATGTTATATAGCCAAAGAATGGTATATTATATGTACAAAACGGCTGTAAGCCTTATTTTGTTGTCTATTAGTTGAGTACATATTTATTGTCTTGCCAATTTATACAACATGTAGGTGAACAGAGGACATGTATATGTGTTGTTGCGCTGTCATATACTCTCTCACACTCTTCCATTTGAATCTCCCACGGACTTTCTCCTTTCGATGATCTGCTTTTTTGTTATCTATATTAATATATATATATATATATATATATATATTTGGGGTGGTGACGTCACTGACGCGTAGGGCGGGAGGGTGGCATGGCTTGAGTGTAGTCACCTACCCTCACCTGTAACTATTCCGTTAGTCGCAGTAGTCCTGCTCTATTTATTAGATATTAAGTATCTACTACATCCGAAGACCATGGAGTGGTCTGTTAAACGAATATTCAGTCGTCCTGACGGGTGCTTTTATATTCACCTTGTAATTATAAGAGATCTTTTATCACTATTTTTCAGCTTTTTACACTGATGGTCATAGTTTTTGACCATTTTCGTCCCGTTCTCTAATCCATAGGTTTTATTTACCCAGAGATTACATAACTCGAGTCAAACATTAGTACCCAAATATGTCTCCTACTTGATCTGGAATATATGTATGAGAGTGTGAAGTGCATATGACAACGCAGCAGCCTTCGTTATAGTTTGTGTTGATATGTTATGTAGCTAACAAGGAGGACGTGAGATCTGTTGGACCGAGACTGTACCGGCGGCTGGTGGGACTGTTTCGAACCAGTATTTTGTTATTTTACATGTTGAATAGTTCAATTTGCTACCAAAAATGTCGAGCCATTAAATTGCACTTGAATCCGATTTTATATAGTTACAATCAGTTGTTGTCGGTAGTTGTTGGTACAGCCTCGCGACTGTTTGTTGTCTCCTCACTGGATCACTATTAGAACACATTAGCTGAGTAAATTATTGCATATAATATAGTTTTATGATGAGATAAATATGTATATGTAATCCTACATGTCTATTAAATCAATGAAAATAGATAATAATGTGAAGTTTTATTTATTTTTACCTCTTTATCGCTCTTTCAAATCAAATCAAATCAAACCATTTTTATTTCAAATAAACCAATACAACAGCACTTTTGAAACGTCAAGTAGTCAGTCGTGAAGCTAATTGTCTGTTCCAATTCGTAGATCCTATGGAGAAGAACAGACAAGAAACTCCATGGACACTCTTTTCCAACTTTGTATTTACTAGATAGTACTTAGTACTTAGACAGTATTCTTAGTGTACGTCCATACTGCGAGCCTAGCGCGGTTGCGACGGCGGGCGCGCAATATCAAACATATGAAAAGCGCCTTTGCGTCCACACTGAAGTGACTAAGGCGGGAGCCTAGTGCGGCGGTCTTGAGCGACACAGAGCGCGTAATTTTCAAACACTCCTATCCGCGCGTTCTGGCCACACTACGGGCCTAGTCAGCGAGCGACCTAACGAGCGGTTGGCCGGGGTAACAAACCAGTTCGGTCTTATATTTTTTTATATAAACTTATGGCAAAATCTTGTTTTATGCGTACCTCAGAGTTATGAACAATTTCTCCTCAGGTTTAATACTTTTGCGAAAGTTAGTATCTTCTTTGGTGATTTTAGGTGTTATTTTACTTAGTATCTAGTCAAATGTTGCAACGGCCATTCGAGTGTACTCAAAGAATTTTGTAGGGTATAATCTCAATTCTTTATTTAAGTTAAAAAATTCACCAGTTATTTCTGTTTTTATTTATTTCGTGTACACCATCTCTAGTGTTCAATAGCTCCCATCGCAGGTCTGTCTGTACTGTCTAGTAAAACTAGCAAATCTTCATCCATAGTTTGTAACACCTGATATATGTCGAACCGCTACAAGAGCCCGCGCGTCACTGTGGCCACTGCAAGCCCCCGCTTGCCGCGCCCGCCTAGGCTCCAGTCACCGCGCATTCAGTATGGACGCACGCTTAGGGTGTGTACGCAGACGAGGAACAATGTTGTCCTTGTTGTTGTTGTTCCTCTCTAATTACTGAAGGTTGGACATCAGCCCTGAAAACCTCGCTTTGTCCCTGGCGAGGTGAAAGAGTTCCGCGGCGCTCTTGACTCCGGTCCACTCGCGGATGTTTCGAAGCCACGATTTTTTTCTACGGCCTATTATTATACTCTTCCCCGCAATTTTGCCCATCATAATGAGTTGCAGTAAATTGTATCTCTCGTGTCTGAAGACATGACCGAGGTAGGCAACTTTTCTTGTTTTGATGGTCTTCAACTTGCAGGTTTGACCGACACGTGTTAGAACCTCAACATTGGAAATTTTCTGAGTCCAGCTGATCGAGAGCATGCGTCGGTAAGTCCACATTTCAAAAGCCTCAATACGTTTACGAAGGTCCAATGTTGTCCATTTGCCTGTTATTGGCATGGCCATAAGGTTGCACTTTGTCTACATTCTAATTACATCAATGACGCCATAAGCTTTGGTTTCCTAGGATAGCGGTGCCGTCATATATCGACCGTATTACAACGGTGAATGGCGTCACTAGAACGTTGTCTAATGTAATTTGTGGAATGTTATACGGCCGTATTAACACGCCGTCAGTTCTAACGAAAAGTATCCAGGATTGGACGAACTTGATTTAGTTTTAGTAATTTACTTGGAGGATGGAAGAGGAAAATAGTCGTCGGGCGGAAGACAATTTATTTAAATCTCGTGGTACAGGTGCATTTGAGATTTTAGTGCGTCACCATTTACTGAGCAATGAAGGAAATTCAGATAATACTTTAGCATTTCATTACTAAATATATATGTCCTCATTCATCCACTGTAATTAAACGAGTGCCTGGCAGTTCATCTACTGTAATTAGTGAAGTGTCTTGCGGAGAAGGAGCGACAATTAGTGAATCACTAGTACTACTCGTAGTAGTTCTGGTAGACATTGGCGAAGGAACAAGGTTTAAATAATAATTACTATTGCTAGTACTGAGTCTTGGAGATAAGGCACTGTCTTATGGTGAATTGTTTGAAAGCTGGCGTAATTCAGCATTACCAACTAATGATCCTATTTGCAACCTTAATTGTACTTGCTCGTAAGGTGGCAGCTTCTTTACTGTTTTTGCCATTGAACCAAAAAAGAGATTATTTTCATCCAATTCACTTTGAGTAGAATTAGCAATTTGCTGAAGTAGGTTTAGACGTTCTTGACCGTGTGCATTATGTGTCCGTTTCTCATTGCTCTTAGCTTTATTATCTTTTCTATGATTATTATTATCAGAAATGAAATCTTCTATTTCCTGAGTGTTTGATTGTGTTTCTTCGCTGTTCTGAGTATTTTCCATTTTTTTAGCTCCGTCTTCCGAGGTTTGTGTTCCTTCACTGATATCATGAGTGTTTTCCATTATCATACTATTATCTCCTGAGTTTTCATCTACTACATTAGAAATACTGTTTTGGGACGAAGGAAGGTTGTCCAAGAATGACAAGAGATCAGATCTTTTCGTTGCTGCTTCTCCCTTTGAACCAGTACCTGGTTTTCCTATACGTTGAATATAATACTCTCGAAGGTAATACCATCTCTCGGAACAATCGGAATCTGTAAAAAGTTTATTTAATTAAATTTGTAACTATAGCAAAGAATATATAAAGTCGTACCCTCAAACAAACTATCTTTCAGTAATATATTATATAGTAAGTAACAAATGTAGTAACGGATTTGTTACTACATTACATACTGAGATTAATTACATTTATTATTTATTTCAGGCACTTGGCAACAGGAGTCTTATCGTTCGTTTGCCTTTCAGTATATGCTGGATAA
The DNA here is from genome assembly GCA_932526445.1 of Phragmatobia fuliginosa. NCBI lineage: Eukaryota > Metazoa > Arthropoda > Insecta > Lepidoptera > Erebidae > Phragmatobia > Phragmatobia fuliginosa. Next base: position 19,698,737 of record OW052074.1, read on the forward strand.
GCGCTATATTAAAAGAAGTTAGTACTGCCATTATCGAAACTATGCCAAATAGATAAACCATTGCCAAAAGATCATCAACCTAAAAGAATCCGTAACCAGTATTTATTAAAGTGGAATTTTCCATACTGCGTGGGAGCAATTGATGGGTAACACGTAAGAATGAAGGCTCCCATCAATAGTGGATCATTATATTACAACTACTTACAAGGAATATTATTCAATGGTATTGCTAGCAGTCGTTGATGCGGATTGTAAATTTATTGCCATTGATGTTGGTTCTTATGGAAGAGAAGGAGATGCTGGTATTTACTTAAAGTAAAATAGGGCAAAATATAAGAAATCAAACATTCAATATACCAGAATCGAAAGCCCTGGAACAAACGATGTGATAGCACATGTTTTAGTGGTAGATGAAGCTTTTGCTCTCCCAGAAAACTTGATGAAACCCTATCCAAGACAGCAATCAATCCATGATTTATCATAAGCCGTATATAATTAGCGATTATCACGAGCTCGAAGAACTACAGAAAATACATTTGGAATTTTATGTGGTTACTTCAGATTATTTTTCGTAGCTATTGCTACTGCCCCAGCTGTGACAGACGAACTAGTAGTGAGCGCTTGTATTTTATACCAGCTGAGCCCCGCGGCGTTACCCGCTTTTGTTGTTGTAACCACGGGTAACGACGCGGGGCAAAGCTGTTCAAAGTCCCGTCGAAATCGGTTCAGCCGTTCCAGAGATTATCAGGGACAAACAGAAAGACAGACAGAAAAAAAAAAAAAACATTTGGCATAAGTACCGTGTATACATACATAATTAGACGCTGTTAAGCATTCGTGTGTTAACCCACAAAAAATCGAGTTTTGACTTATGAATGCTGTCTTAATCTTTAGATCATAAGGTTTACGATAGTGCAATCCATTTTATTGAAAACAAATCGCAGAATATTCTAGAGTACAAAAATTGTTATTGCTTATTTCCTAAATTAAGATTTGTATTTAGCATTTATGTCACAAGTGCCTTACATTATTAATGCCAAAATCTAATGAGACTACAACAAAAAGCATTAATGTGTTATACTACGGTTAACATAGAAATGCGTAAATCGGATTGTGGGTTAGAACAAAAATGCAATATTTGGCGAGCGCGGACGGTGGCGGGGCGGTAAGGATTGCGCGGGCTTGTTGACCACACCGACATGTAAGTTTTTAAGCAATTGCATAGCTTTTATCGCGGGCTTTGAGCGCGGCGATCGAATCAAGAAATACCGTAACGAAAAGAAAACCTAACACCATGAAAACGTATAGAGATATGATTGTCACTGCAGTGCGACAAGGACGCCACATGCGTCTCCGTGCGCATGCGTACTGCCGCCACTGGCCGTTATCCATTGCCTTGACAACACAGTCATTCTAGATTATTATTTAATATAACTATTTTATTATTTATTATATTATTATTTTATTATTAATATTATAAATGCGAAAGTAACTCTGTCTGTCTGTTACGTTTTCACACCTAAACTGATTTTTATGGAATTTGGTACACAGGTAGTCTAGAGTATGAGGAAGGACATAGGCTACTTTTTACCACGATAACCGACATATACGCGGGCGGAGCCGCGGGCCAAAGCTAGTATTAAATAATTGTTTCGGAGTCTGGGTGTTTTCTATGTATAATATATATGTATTTACAAAAAAAAGTATGTTTCTGTATTTATATCAGTTGTTTAGTACCCATAATGCAAGCTCTGCTTAGTTTGGGACTAACTAACTAGTAACTAGGGTCTGATGATGGCGCTGGAAGGTGGCCATAGGAACCCCATCGAGTTTGCGCTCGTTTGATTCGTTTAGACGAGTTCTTTAACACTATATGGTAACCAGGGTCTGATGATGGAGCTGGAAGGTGTCCATAGGAACCCCATCGAGTTTGGGCTCATTTTATTTGTCTTGACAAGTACTTTGACACTATATGCTAACCAGGGTCTGATGATGGAGCTGGAAGATGGCCATAGGAACCCCATCGAGTTTGGGCTCATCTTTTCGTCTTGACGACACTATATGGTAACCAGGGTCTGATGATGGAGCTGGAAGATGGCCATAGGAACCCCATCGAGTTTGGGCTCATTTGTTTCGTCTTGACGAGTACTTTGACACTATATGGTAACCAGGGTCTGATGATGGAGCTGGAAGGTCGCCATAGGAACCCCATCGAGTTTGGGCTCATTTGATTCGTATTGACGAGTACTTTAATACTATACGGTATGAATGTTATTCCAACAAAGCAAAATATTAAGTTACGAGTACCAGAGTAGAGTTTAATTGTAGCGTGCTGTAAAAAAAAAACAGTCGTGTGGCACTCGGGGACTGCCGCGGCAAAGCTATTGCATAGCATTTTTATCAACTTATGCAATTTAATTGTTTTTTATTTATTGTTTTTTTTGATATTAATTCGTTTACAAAACAATATACACTGTCTTTTTACTAACATACATTCTAACAATATTATTGCCAAACAATATAATCATCCTATTAACCGAAAGACAACTAAACAGAGAACATAATAAATAGTGATATGAGCATATCTATGGAATGAAAAACTAAATAAATAAAAATAATTTGAGAGGAACACCTCTCAAGTTCTTTCTCAAGTCAAGGGACACCCGGATGGAACGAAGTTCCACGCACGGTAACTTAATATGTTGCTTTGTTGAAATAACATTCATATCGTATAGTGTTAAAGTACTCGTCAAGACGAAACAAATGAGCCCAAACTCGATGGGATTCCTATGGCCACCTTCCAACTCCATCATCAGACCCTAGTTACCATTTAGTATCAAAGTACTCGTCAAGACGAATAAAATGAGCCCAAACTCGATGGGGTTCCTATGGCCACCTTCCAGCTCCATCATCAGACCCTGGTTACCATATAGTGTCAAGGTACTCGTCAAGACGAATCAAATGAGCCCAAACTCGATGGGGTTCCTATGGCCACCTTCCAGCTTCATCATCAGACCCTGGTTACCATATAGTGTCAAAGTACTCGTCAAGACGAATCAAATTTGCCCAAACTCGATGGGGTTCCTATGGCCGCCTTCCAGCTTCATTATAGACCCTGGTTACCATATAGTGTCAAAGTACTCGTCTAAACGAATCAAACGAGCCCAAACTCGATGGGGTTCCTATGGCCACCTTCCAGCTCCATCATCTGACCCTGGTTACCATATAGTGTCAAGGTACTCGTCAAGACGAATCAAACGAGCCCAAACTCCATGGGGTTCCTATGAAGAATCTAGAATGACTGTGTTGTCAAGGCAACGGATAACGGCCAGTGGCGGCAGTACGCATGCGCACGGAGACGCATGTGGCGTCCTTGTCGCACTGCAGTGACAATCATATCTCTATACGTTTTCATGGTGTTAGGTTTTCTTTTCGTTACGGTATTTCTTGATTCGATCGCCGCGCTCAAAGCCCGCGATAAAAGCTATGCAATAGCTAAACGGCAAAAGTCCTTTGCTAAAAGCTATCAATACACTAAAAAATATTTAGTTACGAAGAAAATTTCTTGGCTTAAAATTTTTCAAATTAGACCTAAAAAGATACTTCTTCCATGATGTATATAAAATCTGCTTTAAATGAAACCCCTAGGATAGTAAGTAGACTTGTCCAAAAACAAAAAATTAAAAATATGTAACATTTTAAAAACATTACATTGCCTTTGTTATGGCCAAATAGTAGGAAATTATCCAGCAGCAAAGTAAAAGATCTCAAAGATATTCATAAGTTAATTCCAGAAGATTGCAAAGCTATAGCTTCTTGGATTATAATAGATTTGTACCATATGATGGATACAAAAAAAATTGGTTTTATTTAGGTAATATGATTAAAATAATAATAATAAAAAAAGTTTAAAATTTTTGGTTAAGATTGTTGACCAATTGAAATAATATAAGCGATAACTTGTTGTATTTCTTATTTTAAACAGAACTTAAAATGTGATTCAAAACATGTTAAAGCAATTACTTAAAAAAATAAGTACCTACATGAACATTTTAATATGTTAGCAGTTTATTTTATTACATTTTTTTAAAATGAGTACAGATATTCATTTTAAAACAACAAATCAGAATGTTGCATTAATGTCCTAAGGCACATAAGTCACATAACACATTAATGCTAAATGAAATAAACCCTTCAGCAATTTAAGCATCAATCATTTTTATGCTTTTTCTATTTAATGATTAATTTATTAAGAAATATACATTAATTTTAATAATCTATGCATTTCAACAAAAAAAATGATACCGCTTAACAATATTTTTTTGCTTAACATACGCGGAAAAAGAAGATTGTTCTTAAAAAACTTTAACAGCTGATTACTCAAAACTAGCTCGGTGTGGGTTAACACACAAATGCTTAACAGCGTCCAATTATGCATTTAGTAAAAAGCGGTTATTTTGATATTACAAACAGACACTCCAATTTAAATTATTTGTATAGATAACATATTACGGAAAGAAAAAGTACTGGCACCTGGTCAAAAACATGTTGATGACCCACTTTAGATAGATAGAATACTTACTCATTATTTGTACATCTTATCACAGTTTTACAATAGAGAATAAATTGAAATTGCCAATAAATACTTATATTTTATACACATATGTAAATATACCTACACAAATACATATATATATATATATATATACGACATATAAATACTAATACACGCGAATGTGAATACACATATACGTATAAATAAATAACTATTCAGTTATATTACAATTTGGAAAAGGAAAACATTCACATTAAACCATTTTATTTACTTACTGAAAATTTAATACCTCTGGCAAATCGCAATGTTCGAGCCCAAACGAATCCTATACAAATACGAGAAACATTGAAAAAATAGAAGCCGAGGATCGAATTAAGTGGCGTGCAATTGGAGAGGCCTATGTCCAGCAGTGGACTGCGATAGGCTGATGATGATTAAAAAATACTTCAAAGGACCAGGGGCTATTGAGTGGCAACATAATTATGCGACACAACATTGTTCATAAAAGATAAATGTAGCTAATTAAGTACTGTAATGTGAAATGAAAATAGATAATTAAAAACCTTTTGTAAATTGTATATACTTACTACCCTTACCTGTTTTGTTTAAAATTTTGCCAATTTCACGCCACCAATTCTGTTTCAATTGAGTGTTTCTGTATTCTTTCCTGTTTATATTATTATTATAAATAGCTTCATTGTTACGTACGAAATTTATTAAAACTTTGTCGTCGTCGATGCTCCAAATGTTGAAACTCATTTTGTATGTACGTCGTTCCGGTAAAAAAACACAAATACATAATAATAAAACAATCTAACACCGACAAGACGGCCGGCGTCGTGCAAATGGCGGCACCGCTTTTTGACGTTACGGTGTCAGTTACGGCTCTCTAGGATACCGCGCCATTTTGTTTACATAGACAATGTTCTAGTGACGTAATGCACCGTTATATTACGGCCTCTATTATCGGCATCGCTATCCTAGGAAACCCAAGCTTTACTGTATACGTAGACAAGGTGAGCATAATGAGAGTAATCTATACTAATACTAGCTGATGCCCGCGTCCTATGGGTATGAAAAATAGATTTTGGCCGATTCTCAGACCTTATTTATTTATTTAAAGGTTTCCCACAGCTCGTGTATAAAAAATACATAACAGTAAGTGACAAATTTTACAAGGCCTTACACACTTGCCAGTTACGGGCTAACCAGCATTCATCATATCATTACATATATATGTACATTTATGGCATACCTAGCTATACAATACTTAAATAAAAACCAACACAACACCAAAAAAAAAAACAACGAGAATAATTACAAGATAATCAAAATTTAAGGTAATATAACAAGGCTTCATCACATGGAAGATATCTACCACAGTTTCCCGAGACTTCCTAGCCATTCTTTTGTGATTTTAGGTTCCTGGATCTAAGCAAACTTATTGAATCATGATGCATGTCAAAATCTGGTACCGCTTTTAAGAAGGAATTCATCTCTCTGCAAATTCTGTTAAGTGGCGAGTTTACGCCTATATTAGTTTTAGATGGCTGAACATGATATTGTTTTGTTATAGGATGTCGTGGTATTTTGTGAGGCACGTTAATTAAGATGCGTGAGACAAGTCCGTTGCAATCAAGTTTATTATTTGCGAGTTTGTGGAGAAAAGCCAAGTCGTGTGTCCGTCGACGCTCACGTAGGGAGTTCATGTTGTAATATTTAAGGCGGGACTCGTAGGCACTCCGGGGAGATATCGTATTTGTTGTGAATGCGAGGTGTCTTGTAAAAGCTCTCTGTATGTTTTCAATCCTTTGAGAGTACCCGATACGTACACAAAATTTCATACAAATAGGTCCAGCCGTTTCGGAGGAGTATGGTCACTAACATTGGGACACGAGAATTGTATATATAAGATTCTAAAAGATAATTCTTAAATCTAAAAAAAGATTCTCCCTGAACATTGTCTACCATTGTCTAGGTGAACAGAAGAATTCGGCTTAAGTGGCAGTGGACTGGCCATATTAGCCGCAGAACCAACAACCGTTTGGGTAAACGGTTTCTTGAGTGGAGACCGCGTCTCGGCAAACGTAGTGTAGGTCCAAAGTTCAGGTGATGTTTAGTGAAGGTCAAAAGGACAAACCGTGGATCGACTCAAAGGCGTGCAATTGGAGAGGCCTGTGTCCAGCAGTGGACTGTGATAGACTGATGATAACGAAGATGATGGTAGATAACGTAGCGAGTCAATTAGAAGCAAATCGGTTTGAAGTCTCCTAAACAGTAAAAATGTACTATATATCAGTAATAGTTAGTTTTAGCTGCGAAGTGATAATTGCGAATGTGTCCTCTAATGAAGGTGAATTAAAGATAAGTAGGCAAGGTATAAATTGTTATTGAAATCGTGTTTGAGTTTCTCTGGCTAATAAGTATAAGATAGATAAGATATAAGAGTAGATTTAAAGAAACAACAATTAATCAATAATCTGAGGTTTTAATACAGCCTTGTTGGTCTAGCTTTCAGTCAGCGTATACAGCTGCTAATCAAGAGGTCTCGGATTCGATTCCCGGGTCGGACCAAATGTTTGTATGATCTGCAAATATTTGATTCGGAGTTTGGATGTTTTCTATGTACATATAATATGTTGGCATTTACGAAAAAAAGTACGCTTGTGTTAAAAACAGTTGTCTCATACCTACCCATAGTAATAGCTCTGCTTAGTTTGAGACTAAATTATGTTGTGTATCAGTTATCCAAAATTTATAATTTAATAATAATCCGACCTATTTCGACCATGGCGACCACTTCGACCCCTTAAAGGGCTTGTCGCTGATGCCCAAATATTTATTTATAAAAGTAGTCTACTTATTTATAAAGATTTAAGTCTAACTACACTACAGGGTAATCAAACTTAACTTCCTAAAACACCATGCTATCTGGGATCTTACTATAGCTTTTATTATACTTATCAAATGACAGACTCCTAACACAAATAGTTAAAAAATATATGAAACTAACACAGATGTGTTCCCTCTTGTTAGCGCTCCACTTCTAACACCATACGGCTCGACATTTAATAGAAATTATAATATTTAATGTATCTGCCACAAGTTGCACCCTATTGTACTCGCACGGTCTATCAATACGGCTAGTTATGAACAGATTTGAACACCGCCGCCCCACTTGTTACTTAGATGCATCATTTGACAATTTGATAAATCTAAACATGTCGCTACTCTTGCGCATATGCCATTTATTTCATTATTATTTTTATAGGCAATTGTTCTATAAAATAAAATTTAATCGCCTATTATTTATTTCCGAGTTTGGGTGTTTCCTATCTATAATATGTATGTAGTAGTAGTAGTCACTCACAATGGCGTGTGGATTTCAAAACGTGCCTAAAAGATAGTTCTAAAGTTTATCTATGACTGCACGGTTGGCCTAGTGGCTTAAGTGGTTGCCACGCCGCTTCCTACTACGCCAAGTGTCGTGGGTTCAAATCCCACGTAGGACAACACTTTGTGTGATTCACAATTTGTTGTTCTGAGTCTGGGTGTTCTTTATGTCCGTTTCATGTATGTTTGTAGGTTCCCCGCGACACAGGAATTTGTATTCCTAATGCGGGAGTTGTCTTTTAAAAAAAAATAAAAAAAACTATTATTTCTTTACTTTTGTATGAACTTTTCCAAGTGAGTGCATTTCACAAGTTAGGCCCCAATAACTCCTGAACTAACAAAGTTATCTAAGCCGTTATAGTTTTCCTTTAAAGTTCATCACATGGACTACCATCATCATTATTTTTAAGTTTTTCGAAATATCCGTTTAGCCTTTTGACGAGTGAGGGGGGACGATTTATTATTTACTTAGCCGGGCGGCAAAGTAAAGTTATGTCTTAAACTAAAGCGAAATGGCCGAGACACTTTGATTTATAAAGATTGGATTTATTCCAACACATTAAATCTATCTTATATATAAAATTCTCGTGTCACAATGTTCGTTCCGATACTCCTCCGAAACGGCTGGACCGATTTGTATGAAATTTTGTGTGCATATTGGGTAGGTCTGAGAATCGGCCTACATCTATTTTTCAAACCCCTAGGACGCGAGCGGAGCCGCGGGCATTAACTAGTTTCTTTATAAACAAATAACTAACTACGGAGAGGTATAACCCAAGAAAGCATAATAAGTTTTTACTGTACCTATCTACCTATCTGATTGATTGATAAGTAAAAGTATGAATATCTCATTTTTGGTGTATCAAGTTTCCATATGGCGGATTCTAATCATCTATTTCGCAATGAACTACTACTATTCAAAACTTTTATTTTCTTTCGACGCATAATATATCATAGGCATAGATTAATGTAAGTTCTTAAACACCAAAGCCCCGAGATACAGCATTATCGTTTAAGGAAGGTAATTTGCAACAGGAACCCATTAGGTCCCTGCACGAGTAATGAAGTGGTACCCTATCGGTGTCGGTGTCCGACACGGCCAGGTCGCAGTTCGCTTATCGCACATCGCTGGAACAAAGGACCAAGGTGACCTGAACTAGTCCTTGTAAGGCGGCTGATGCCTACGTACACGACAATTTGTTCAGCTGACAATGGGTCTAGCCGTTGGACGATAAGCTTTTGTGAATTAAAATAAGTAGTTGAAAGTGCTAAGTTATGCCGGTTATTATAATAATTATTCTTTTAGAAATGTATAATACCTACGTATGCACCAGTAAATTATAAAAATATGTTTCCATTCTTTTTTTTTTAAAAAAAGACAACTCCCGCATCAGGAATATACATCCTGTGATGCAGGGGACTTTAAAAACATACATGAAACGCACACAAAGAACACCCAGACTCAGACAGATAACAATTTCTGAATCACACAAAATATTGTCCCACGTTGGATTTGAACTCACGACACTTGGCGAAGTAGAAAGCGGCGTGGCGACCACTTAAACCACTAGGCCAACCGTCATAGACCGCCTAGACTGTCACTTGTTACCAACGTCCTCTAAATTGAGGAGCCACTTAGAAAAAGTAAGTAATCCTTAGAGATATTTTCGTTTTCAAAAACTTTTAGGTGACACTTAAGTGCTCAGATCTCCTTTGAAATTTAAGGGCTACCTACGTTAGAGGGCTTCTAGTAAGGAGACGGTTTAAGTATAGGTAGTTGGTAAAACGGTCATTTTTATTTTGTGTATTTATGCTTACCAAAGTGATGTTACTTACTCTACCTGATGGTAAGCATGAGTAGAATCCAGAAGTAGGGGTAATCGTCCTCGTTGTGAATTCAAATAATACAGCATGGTGACACACTATGGCGGCCTAGTGAGATGCAACCGCATCTTTGTGCCTCCGGTCTCACACTCACCAACGAAATACAACAGCACCAATTTTCAGTCAGTCAGTCATTTCTTCTGTGGGAGGGTAGTACTTCCCCGGTCGAGCCTTCCCATTCGTGTTGAAGTCAGCGTGGCTCTACTCCCTTTAATTACATTAGTCTCTTATTTATTTTTTTAGTTACGTACATAATTGTGATACCCAACTACGGAATACATTGAAGTTTTTATTGATTAAAATAATTATTTATAAAATATTGCCTCACTAATGAAACAACGAAGTTACGAGGCTTTTATTAGTAAGCTCTGTCATTAATTTAAGTAGTTAATTATCTCTCTTGTAATAAATGATGCATCTTTACTAACTTTTTGGAAATTATGTGGTGTTTAAACATGTGATGAGACAGCCATCGCAGCCTGCGACAAAGAGCAGTCTTTAAATTGTAATTGCGTAGTAAGATAACCTAAATGAATAATTAACAATATTAGTGAGGCAAGCAAGGTGTCAAAGTGGCAATAAACCCCATGGCCATAGCGGCCGTGGTTCGCTCTCTTCGACAGGTGTATTAATAACTGATAGCCATTAGACATCTAAATGATACTTATTCAATAATTTAATTTTCTTTGACGTTACTTTAATTTTGAAGAAATTACATTAAAATGTTGAGTCGTGAGTTACAAGTTATGAATAAATTTATATCGTCAGGATAATTTTATGTACTGTAAAGCGATCAATTAGTTCCTACCTGAAGGTATTCGTTACTGATTTGGGAACCAACTTTTATCTGTAGGAAAAAGAAATACATTTATGTTTTGGTTAAATGAGTATTTGTGTATAGGACCAACAACCGCCCCAGTAATAGTTTACTAGCACAAAGGACGTATTATAGAAATCGAGGACGTGTTATAGAAATCAGCATTTTCAATCACCTTTATTATTGATGTTAAAAGTAAATAATTGGGTATGTTGTACAAAACACTTAGGTATTAAATATAATGGTTAGACGTAAAGTATTACTCTTCAATAGTTTTGTCTTAAGTATAATTGATATTGCTTGCAGCAAAACCTGAATAACGTAATTAACTATCGTTAGCGATCTTTCTTGAGAAAACCTCATTAGTGATTCAGAAACCGTTCGGGTCAAGTTGCAGTTGACATCAGCCGACATAATCTGGAATAAGCTCATAATAACATGTGCAAACGTGCACAGACTGCCGATTGCCCACTTGTTCTAACATCATTATTCCGGCCACAAAATATGAAGCATTGTGGCCGACCCCGCGGTGGCTCAGCGCCGAACAATGTACAATGTATGTTCGCGAGGGGCGGTTTTTTGTAACGTCAGCTGCGCAAGTGGCTTTGTCTGCGGTACGCGACAAAAATAGGATTAAACTATCGCGCAAATTGTTTATTGTTAGTTTTGGTCAACAACCCTATCTGTTACAATTGAATTTCATTCTTTACCGACTGTTATATAGTCTAGTTTCGTCCTCGGGCTCAATAAATTACAAGTGTGCTATGTTGCCCCAGAGTGTAATACACACCCCTCGCGAAATTATCTTTTTTATTCATTACAACATTAAAGTGTTTAACCGTGCATCTCAGCGTGAAATCGGCTTGATTATCGGCGCATACGCATGGAATAGGTTATCGATTTATCAATTATAGTAAACGATTAGAGCCCCCGTTAGAATATTTTATGAATAATCGTATCGAATTGTGAGTTTGGGAGGCGGCTACCGTATTGTAATTGGATTTTCAAGATTTATGCGTGATAAACAAAATAAAAATATATGTATTATTACTTAATGATTATAACCGCTAACTTCGTGTTATGTAATATTCGGCCGTTGCTCTTGTTTCAAAACCTGATTATAAACTTTCTTAATTTTCGTAACAAACTATCGCAGTATGTGCTTTCGAACAAGATAACCTCCGTGTCCAATCAAATCGCCATGAAAGCGTTACAGACAGATATTTGCACATTCATGATAATGAAGCTTTAACGTATTTCTATTAGACAAATATAATCCGGATGAACCTTCAGACCGTATGTGGGTGACGGTTTATACGAGTATTGGTGGAATCTGATTCTAAATGGACTTGAGAAATTAGTTAGGTAATATATCATCATCTTCCTGGTCTTTCTTCCAATCATTATTTGGGGTCATTACACGCTTTATATTAACTTCACCTGTATGTCTGTATGTTTGTTTGTATGTTTGTAACCAACTTCTTTGGGCGCGGTTTTGACCCACTTTAAACGGCCAAATTTCGTTCAAACTTTGTAGAATTATCGAGGACCGATGACAATACACTAATTCGAAAAAAAAAACTAAAAAAAAAAAATGTTTGAAAAATTAGTCTTTTTTAGTCTAGAAAAAAATATAGTTTTAAAAAACTAAACAAACACGCTTTTAAACTAAAAAGTAGAAAATAATTTTATTTTAATGTAACAAAGCGTGAGGTGCTTTCTGAAAATTTTTCATTACGACGATGACTTGAAGACTAGAAGACTTTACAATCGACTGCCTTGGTGGTCTAATGGTTAGCGTATGCGGCTGCTAATCAAGAGGACTCGGATTCGATTTCCGGATCCGACCAAATATTTGTGTGATATTTGTTTCGGAATCTGGGTATTTTCTATGTATTATGTATGTATTTACAAAAAAAGGATTTTTATGTATTTATATTAGTTGTTTAGTACCAATTTTAGTACACATTGTGTGTAAGATGTCCGAAATATTTATTAATATTTATTTATTTAAAATTGAAGACGTTAATTACTTGACATTGGTAGAAATAGCTGATAGTCGAAATAGTATTTTTAATGGGACGGCAGAACTTTTGACAGAAACCATAAGAGCATATTTCATGTGTTTGTAATACATATTTGCATGCACATAACAAGCTTTTTATGTTGCATAAAATCCCCAGCTGTCAAAATATCTACTTGGTAGGTAGGTAAGTTAGTTACACTGGTTTAGGCTTTACGTTGATGACTTAGTCAGTCAATAAGGATTAGAAATTTGGGGGAGTTTTTTGAGATATGGGAGAGTTCTAAAGTAGGCTTTGAATCTTTAACCCTTGGTTTGTGTCAATTTTCTAAATTCAAAATACTCCTGAAATCAGAAACGATATTCACAGTTGTAAATGTCGCGTGTGACAAGTGGCAGTCCGTTCAGAAATGTGTCGTGATAAATTAGCGTTTAGCACATATTGTCAAGATTTAATATAATATCTGTGGTATTTTATGGTCAATTTTATTAACCTGTGACAGAATTTTAGCTTAGGATTTGATTTAGTGTTTGTAGCCTCCATAATTTTAATAAACAAAAACATGCCTTAATGAGAACCTATTTTTGTTACAACACTTTTATTTCATCAGGTAATACAACTGATACAAACTGTAAAGAGACGGTAAGCACTAAATACTTTGTCTACCCCTATCTGATGGTATCCGTTATTCACACTAGCAACATTATCAATAACAGTCGGTGTTGCCATGAATATTGTGGCGCTCTCATAACGACATCGTGACTGCGACACAACACGTCCGCGGCACGCACGTTGCCGCGTCGTGCCGCGCCGCTGTTGCGCCGCTCATTAGCCGCGTGCCGTTACACCGCCTCGTTACTACTTACTTTATTAGATCTTGGATAAATAATGCATTAGTACCATAATTTAGCATAGGTAGGCACCAAGTTAAGTATGCCATACTATTTCACCCCGTACATATGTACTACGAGTAATACAAATAATATTGGTTGGTTCCAAATCGCAATTCTGTTAGAGCTCATTACAATTGTTTCTTGTTTTAAAATTCTTATATTTTGTTATTAAAATACTGTTGTTTATTAGTACAAATGGTACGTAAAGGACATAGAGTGTCCTCTTGTGAAATAAAAATTACTTTCACACAAGCGAAACCATCGGTAAAGCTAGTTTTCCGTAAAAATATAGTCACCATTAGCTTAATTTAATGACAAGATTGACTGCGTATTCAATTCTGAAATATCTTTCATGGCTTTATATTACTCGTAGAGAGCTACAACGACAGCGTTTAATAGGCGCAATAATCTAAAACCAAAGTAAAACTATTTTTATTGCGTGGTTTTCATGTCAGAAGTTGTTAAAATGCTTACACATGAGTATCTACTAGGTCTAGTAAAAATAAATTCATTATTTTTGCATGAAAATGACTGAATCTGACAATTTTAGAGTTGTTGAGTCGTGTGTGTTGTAAATGACCCGGGTGTACTCACAGCAGTAACCCCTGCATGTTTTTGCCCCTCTTTGGCTAACGGGCGGCAATACGTGGAGGCGGTTTCTATTTTAATACATAATTATCTATTTTAACTGTTCTTATAAATATTTATACAATTTTTATTACACTCGAAGTTCTCATTTAAATTAATGAATAGCACACCACACATGAGGTAGCAGTTAAACCATTGAGCGTTTCATCGACTCTTTTACCTTCATCATCAGTTCAATTACAAGACTGTCAGACACATAATAGTGATGCTAACTTCTTCTTCTCATGACATACGGGGTACACAAGCAGATGTTTTGTCTGATGGAAAGTGAGTGCCAGCACTACCAGCCCCCATGAACGCCTGCAACTCAGGAGTCACAAACGTATTGTCAGCCCTTGATGAAGGAGTACGCTTTTTTCTTAAAGATCCGGAAATATGAGATAAGTGTCAACAGAGTCAGTTTCAACACTATAGTTTGTTTAATAAATATGCAGCGTGTCATTATCTTTACGACTGCCTTGTTGGTCTAGTGGTTAGCGTATGCGGTTGCTGATCAACAGGTCTCGGGTTCGATTCCCGGGTCAGACCAAATATTTGTGTAATCCACAAATATTTGTTTCGGAGTCTGGGTGTTTTTCTATGTATAATTTGTATGTATTTACAAAAAAAAGTATATTTATGTATTTATATCAGTTGCTTAGTACCCATAACACAAGCTCTGCTTACTTTGGGACTAGATGATTTTGTGTGTAAGATGTCCAAAAAAAAAAAACGATTAAGTGTATTTCTTTTTTTCAAATTCGAATGGATTATTAAAAACACAGAATTAAAAAAATTCGACTTTACTAGTGATTTTTTTAAACCTGATATCCTAAATAAATCTTTTTTAAGACGTTAGAGGAGAGAGATTCATTCTGTGTAGTTAGGGTAAAATATTTTTGGACTAATAATAACTCAAAAAAACTTTTTTGTCACTATTGTCAAGACTTACTCAAGACTTCTACACGATCACCGAATCGGCGCTACCCCTTCAAGTAATGTTAGGGATTTTAAGTTTCATTAGTAATTCATCATCATCATCAACAGCCTTTAACAGTCCACTGCTGGACATAGGCCTCTCCTTTGAAAGGAAGTTTTGGCCTACTATACCACGCTGGCCAGACGGGTTGGTAAAGGGTTTGTTTCAAGTTTTCCTTCTCTTGGCAGGATGTTAGCTGCTTATTTTGTTCCTTTAGTCGCCTCTTACGACACCCATGGAATGAATAGGGGTGGTGACACTTTGTATTCTTAATCCGTCACCACACGGACATCATTAGTAATTAATAACATTAATCAGATCATATATATCTGTGATTAAATCATAATTATCTATGTGTAATCACAGACATACATATTTAAACCCTAAGATATCGGTGTTGGGTCGTGTCAGTTCCATACTTCCGCAGTACAACAGGGCCCGTACTAATTAGACCAGTATTAGAGGCCCAGTACGGAGCCGCGCCAGCGATCGCAGGGTTAAGTGGTCCCTTGTACTGCCTGTATTCGCTTCAATAGCTATTTATAAATTTTACTGCACGTATTTCAGATTAAGCTACAAATACATTTTCATTAATTTACTTTGTATTTTATGCGAATTAATTGTTTGGCAGATTCTATTTTATATTTCGAAGTTTTCCGAAATATATATACAAACAAACAGTAAGATATATTAATTAAGTTTAAGCTAAGATAAATACTTTTATGACCCAAGTTAGTTTCAAATAAAATTAATTCTAGCATTCCAGAGTTTTCGGGTTATATGAGATATATTAGAATAAATAAAGCTAGATTCAATTATATGTATAGAATTAAATGAAGCTTATTTCAGTTTCATTGTCTGCCTCGTCGGTCTAGTATATGCGACTGCTGGTCTAGAGGTCTCTGGTTCAAATCCCGGGTCGGACCAAAAGTGTTGTTGGGTTTTTTTGAAAAGAAATTCCTAATAACAGCCCGGGGTTTGATAGTTTGGCGGTGATTCACGCCGTGTCTCGGAGAGCACGTTAAGCCGTCGGTCCCGGTTTTCATGAACATCTATGACAATCATTATTGGGAAGTCAGTGCCCTCAAATATACTGACACTTAGTGCACCCTCGGAATTTCAGTTCTCCCTCAAGGTTGCGGAGGTCCGATGTCAGTCGCTCCGTGGCATAACTGATATTCAGGTAAAATAGATTGAACAAGTAGCCGACGCCAAAAATATTCTTTATAAAGGCTAGGAAGAAGAAGAATTTGTGTTTGACTGAACTAGTTACTTTTTGGGATTGTAAAATTCTGAAATCTATTTCACGGTTCCGATAAAAGAAACCATCCCGTTCGTAAATAATGCTAACTGAAGTGGCCACTACGATAGAAAACATAACCCCCTCTGCTTGTATAATTCTTAAATATGGACAGTTTCAGAGATATGTACAATACACTATTTATATATCGCATATGCATTTACAACATCGTTGCATCATATAGAACTCAACCAAAACCGAATTTGATATTGATATCATTATCAGTTTCAGTAATCCACCCCCACGCACGATAATTATTACTATAAAACTTTAGTGCTGCGCTGATCACGTAATTATCTATCGATAGCGCCGTAACTACATCATATCGATGTTTGGACCTCCCACCTCAATCATCGCCGCGTCATTTGAGGCAATCAATGACTGCCATCGCATTGATAATTCTGTCGTCTCTTAATTAAAATGTAAATGTGATCGCGCTCTGTAATGTAACAATTTGTGCCCCATCACCACGTCATATGAGCTTTTAATTTACCACTTAACGTAGTTGCCTCATTTAGACATTTTTGGGCTCTATTTGGAGGAGAAATTAACTTAAAAATGTGTCCACTTTTTAATGCTATAGGTTAAAAGGAAAATGATGCCAAGATGTTTCTTTAGAATGCAGGAAATCAACTTTTGATTTTATTTTAAATTTTAATTGGGGTTTTTATATACAAGGATCCCCAACCCAACAACCCCATCGTACCCACACATCACAACATTATCTTTATATTTTCAGATAAAAGGGAATTGTTCTTGACTATCTTTTGACCGCAGCTTCGCCCGCGTGTCTGCGGCTAAGAGTAGCCTAAATCTTTGCTCAATAATCAAAGTATCTACATGTGAAATTTCATCGAAATCGACTTTGTTATTATTAATCGATCGAACTTAATCGATTATATTGATGTTACGCAAATGCATGTATCATGGAAGTTTTGATGTAATTATCAGTTGAGTATATAGGTAAGTAGATACAAACGTATACTAACTATACATACTTTTCTTTTAATTTAATGTTTTTGTAATCTTTCATGAATAAACTATTATTATTATTAAAAAAAAAGTACTTTCATGTTTACAAACATGTAAGATTAGGTATAGGATAGTATTTTAGTACTTGAAATTGCTGTTTTTAAATAAAATACAATAAAATGTCAGTCTTAAATACTATAACAATAGATTCAATACTTTGATTCTGAACTGAGCTTTGTGAGTTCGACAGTTAAGCAGCGTTACCTATGAGCTTTTAAAGTTGTATACATATATTTATGTGATTATGTTTTGTAAAGAAACTATTTTGAAGTATGTAACATGGGGTTAAAAGTTAACCAATATGAAAAAACACATCATATTTGATAGGAGTGTCACTAAAATGATTCGGTTCGGCCATTCTCACAGGTTTCTATTAAGTTTCAACGCGAGTTTATTATACAAATGATCATATGACGAGATTTAATGAGCGCCGACAGTTGAAATATATTTAATTCCAAAATAAAACTGATAATTTGAAGTATTTTTGATGGAGTTGACTAAATGTTTCCAAAGTTATAAAGATTATGGACGGTAGTTAGGAATGAAAAATAAAACGGATTATCGGGGTTTGCTTTTGTGCTAGTTAATAGGCCCACCTACGAGAAGTACGAGAACATTCCTACCTGAGTTTTATTGCGCGGACACAGATTATGTAAAATTTGTATGTGTATATTTAATCCAAAGTAAAAAAGTAAAGATTATAAATTGTACAAAAACGTTCAAATCTCATCCAAACATTCAAAATAAGATAGAAACAATGATTTTGGATTATACTTACGTCGGTTCTCATCTCTTAATTATCTTATTTATATTAGATATTTAGATCTCAAACTTAAATCACTAATTTAATTGAATGGAGTTGGATTCCTATCTGAAGTCAACTTTTTATAGAAATATATTTTTTAGACTAAATTAAGTAAAAAAAATAATGATCAATTTGATATGCAATGCTGAAGACAGCAGATTACGAGGTACTGTAGGAAATATGAGATGAAAACTGACTGTGTAGATTATTTATTAATTAAAGACCCTAAAAATTTATAAAAGCAAGCCAAAATACGCTAAAAATTGCACTTAAAATATTACAGAAACTCTAACTAAATAGTTTTGTTTCCGTACCTACCTAAAGATTTTACATTATTAATGATTCATTAAGTCTATTTCCCTCCCACATAATGATCTAAATCGTCCTCACGGTTTGTCTACGAGCGTATTAGAAGCATACAATGCGACCGTAAAGTTGCACTTCGCAGTACATTCCACCTGGCGTCTGAACGTTTGGCATAGTTGGAGCTGCGCATGCGCACCCTCTAATTAAGCCTGGTGTCGTGTTCCCGCGCCAGTGCCTGCGAGGCCTGCGACCTGCTCACGTACACACAACACACGACACAAATACTCGCCCGTTAACGGGTATTTCTATTTCAGTAAATAATGCTAGGGTTAGTTACATTTAGTAGACAAATCGGCGTGATTTTGAAACAGTGTTGCAACACCCTGACGTGCTTTTGCTTGATAATAGTAAATATTTCAGGTCATAGGTTATGTCCTTAGTCAACTGACTGTGGTTTTATATTCGTGAGAGGAATTTCATACTTTGATTGCAAATGGTCTTTTCATTATTGATTTATAAGTTATAAGAGTGCCGAGTTGGTCTAACGATTAGCTAAAGCGACTTTCGATCTAGAAATCTCTGGTTCGATTCTCGAGTCGGTCTAAAAAAGTGTTATTAACTATTTCTTACTATAGAAATGCTTAATAACAGCCAAAACTTTGGTAGTTGGGGTCAATAGGGTCTCTGGTCTCCATGGCCTAAATAGGCTGGTAGTACATGATGAGTTATAATCATCAGCGATGATTCTGTTCGCTTCATCACTATACCTACGTAAATATATTTATTTATAAATGTCTTTTTATAGAGCCTGTGAAAGTGACTACTCCACCTGATGGCAGGCATGAGTAGAATCCAAGAGCAACATCCTGATTATGAGCCAATGTAGCCTGTACCCACACTATGGCGGTCCAGTTAGATGTTTCTGCATCATTGGTCCTCCGTCCTCGCACTCACTAAAGAAATACAACAGAACGAATGCTGTCGTTTTTGATCTTCTGTGTGACGGTAGTACCCCCGGAAATCAGACAAATTAGGGTATGCTGAAATCAGAGTAGCTCTACTACTTTGAAATGTATGTCTCAATGTGTGTCTCTTTTAAATTTGGGTTAATAATATTCTCAGAGTTATTAATAATAGAGAGAAAATTTCGTTAAAGTACAAACAATTCACTAAGTCTAAATTTTTAAACAACATGATCAATATGAAATTAATTTGGTCTGGCAATTTACTCCAGCATCTCCAAGTCAGTAGTCAGGATCGTGAACCACTGAACCTATAGGACCATCACAATATTACCCGTTATAAAGTCCACAGGATATATCTGTGTGTTGGCATATCAACAGATAGAATAGAAAGTGAAGTCACGACAAGCCACGGACACAATAACTTTCACATAATACGGTTTCTACGTATCCTTACACGCTCCTAATGGCTTATCTTATGGCGTCGATATCCTACGATTGCTCACAAATATAACGATCGCAACAGGCGCTTCGTATGTTAATATAATTGCCGGCCGTTTGTCCACGCTAACACTCGGTTCGCCCACGCCCACTCGCGCCTATTGTTGTGTGGTTTGGGAAGCTGACACCGTCCACAGGATCAGGTGAATTACTCGTGAGAAATACGAGGGTTTGGTGAGTTCATATGTTCATTGGAGAAGTTATTGCCACGATTGTTTGGGCAGTTATCCGATAGTCGGAGATCAATTTGAGGAATCAATACAAGCGTGTCAACGATATAATAACGAACTTTTTACTGGCAGATATACTCGTATGCTATTTATACAGTTTAGATTTTAGGTGATCTCTATTTAACTAATAGTTATTATTCTAAAATAGCAATTATTTTCAATTGAATGATTTCTTTGTATTCAAGAGATCTATTTGATTATAAAGAAAATTTATTTTCCTTAAAGTTTTAAAATTAAGAGTAGTGAAAGTCAGTCAAAGAAAAAGTGATATTTTTTTGTAAATAAAAGACATTTTTTTTATCGAGTAGTATACTTAATTAATTGGGTTAAATATTCATCTAACATAACATAATATATTTACAGCTCTACTGAATTGTTCAGAATTTCAGACAACAAAACATGAAGTCCTATTTAATGTGTTTTAACTTTGTATCTACGAGTATTCATACGGGTAAGGATAAAGTCTTAAAGAATCCCGTTCGCTCGTAAAACCACTAAAACAAAACAGCCTGAGTATAGAACAAATTATCTCGTGCATACACGTCCGACATCCAGAGCCATGATTCATGAATAATATTGTCCGAGGTAACATACACCCGCCTTCGCACGCCGTGCTTTATTACGCATAAATATAATTAACATCCAGAGTAATTAAGTTTCAGAAAATATTATAATAAAAGCCGATTGTATTACACTTGACGGGTGGTGCAGCTAAAGTGGTTATCTTACCGGCTACCACTACGATGAATGTTGAGGAATTAACCTCCAGGTGGGTTATACTTATTTGTTTAGATAGCCTTTGTATTAGCATGTATAATAATCTCATTAATAGCAATGAATTATTTAATACAAAATTAGAATTTTAATATAATCATTAAAATAATTATTCCCAAGAGCGAGAGTCGCTTGCAAATAGCACTCAACACACTTGATTTTAATTATCTTTGTGAGATATTCTAAAGGGGAGAGTAGGCAGTAGCACCTATCTTTTTTATTTTTTTCTTTATTTTTCGACAGGGATCGAAAGTAACTTCATCGTTTCATTTTACAGGTAAACATTTATAACGTATCCTCCATTTCATTAAACAATTAAATAGCAATCTTGCTGTTAGTGATAGCATGTAGACGAAGTTATTTTAATCCGAATTTTGAATGAAAGATCCGTTTGAATAAAATCTCATTCTTATATAGATACAATGACTTATGTGGCATCTCATTTCAAGTGTCTATAAAAGGAGACAAAATAATGAATCTGTAAAATTATTAAATCCCAATTAATAAAAAGTAACCGGTAAATTATGAATTCTCCTACATATGAAGAGTGAGGTGAGAGCAATATCTCGAGTGATCAGGTCTAAAGTTTCGCAGAGCCATTCGTCCGTCAGTGGCCGCGCTGCGCCGGCGCACCGTGACAGATAGATTGCAGCGACCTCTGCTGGCTGCGCCCTGCGCCCTGCACGCTATATACGTAGGGTGACCAAACCAGCTTTGGAAATATATTCATTTATATTATTAGTTAAATACTATCTAGAAAAGTGTTAAGTGACTGCTATTTTAAGTAGTACCTATGTTGATTTTTGGTTTTTCAGTTCATTTCAGCTCGATGTGTTAGAATTTCAATGTTCTATTTGTATATGTTATGGAGGATTTACAGTTTACATTATAAGATTTGTAATCAGATGGATGGGTAACAGTGCATTGCAAGTCCTCACTTGTAATGATATACTAGACAGTAATATGTGACCAATAGCATCAACAATGAAATGATAAAGGACACTTTTATTTTTATTTTAAAGCAACTCAAAATTAGACTCTTTTGGATCTTTGAAGCACATACCGGATGGATTTATATTAAACTAGATTTTGCCCGCAGCTCCACCCGCGTGTAGGTCCGTCATGGCGGTAAATAGTAGCCTATGTGTTATTCCGATATGTAAGCTATATTATTGTGTAGTTTCATCAAAATCCATTAAGTAGTTTTTGTGCGAAAGAGCATCTTATTCACAAACTTTCGCGTATAATATTAGTAGGATTGTTTACAAGGCTCGTTACTACGTTAAAAACTCCAGTTATCTCATACTCTATGTAGTTATCCTGGTAATAATACGGAGAGTTTTGTTGGGAACAAGATAGTTAATTTTGTCCAGAATTGTTATTTAATAAATGGGTCTTAGGTTAGGGTCAGTGCTAATCTTAAATATTTTCAAATGAATATATTTTGGATATCTGTTTTGTGTATTTGTTACTGTATGTAGTTATTATAGCTACTTAATATGTCTTTACCCTGTTGTATGTCCCTGTGTGCAACTCTAATAGGTAGCATGATGTATTATCTCTGACGTTGGTCGTAGTCGTATACCGTTGCCACACATGGACACAAGTTGGTAAACTAAAGGACATACATCAACGAGAACTATCCTAGCATCGGCGGAGAGTTGGTTGCTTCACCGGCAACTCACGGTCGTTCCCTGCAACTGGCAGCGACTGGCAAAGCAAAATGAAAAAGTGGCGTCGTTCATAAATTATCAGCGGCGCGCGTGACGCGGCCTGCGCGCGCGCACGGAGCCTGCCGCTCCCCCCTCGCTTCACTTACACTGATAAATCGATGGACGGATAGCTTGTGTTTGGTTTGCGGTTATTGGATTTTTATTTATGTTGAATGTGTAACAAACACTACATTGCATTTTATGACAAAAACGTGAAGCAGGGACAGCTTAATAAGGATTAGAAATGAAAGTTAAAGTTAAGACAGCGCTGTGGAAGAATATGTAAAAGCTTATTGGTCAATGCATCATCAACAACATCAACAACCTTTAGTAGGGCACTGCTAGATTTAGACCTTTCTAAGACGTTGGCCTGCTATACTACGCTACTTGGGCGGTGATGGATGACGCGGTGTCATCACTGAAGCACTTGAGTGTCGTTAGAACAGACTCAGAGAGCAAACTACTCAGTACAATAGCACTGCTAAAGAGAAGTAAACCTTGACACTTGTGTCAAGTTGTACCTATAGTCCAGTCATTATAGTAAGTTCACCTCGGAATTCGAGATACCCAGCTGTAATTCTGTAAATACTTGTATATTTCCCTACTTAAAGTTGTCTCAAAACCTACATATGGTAGGGTGTACGCAACTATTAAATTTCAAGGTCAAAAGTCACAAAAATCTATTTTTTGCGCTTTTTTTGTAAATATCTCATTTCCTATGGTTTTTTGCTATTTGTAATTATTTACAATATTGTAGAATACAAAATTCTCTACAAATTTTGTTTAAAAAAAATTGTATACGATGAACCGTTTTCGAGATGTAGGACGGAGAGCGCGCGGTCACAGCATCACTTCGGGTCAACCGGTGCCTCCGGTTGAAAACTGATTATAAAAAAAATGACTATAAATATTTCTCAATTTTTATTAACTATTATATTATATTTTATCATTTTTTCCTAACCTTTCCACTTTTTATTCAGTATTAATTTATTTAACAACACTTACCTGCGCATGTAATTGCAGAATTGTTAATGAAAATATAGGAATTATATTTGAATTTTAACCTAATTAATATTAATAACTTATTACATGACGAAAAAAAAAGATATAAATTATGAATTAATATTTTTATTAAAAAATATCATTCAATACATTTATTTTTATTAAAAGTAAACAAATCGAATATTGGGTACAAAAACTACAATTTATAATTTTATTCATCTTCTTCCTCTTCATTATCATCTTTAACGACATTTGTCTTAAGTTCTTCCATGATTTCGGGGTCAAAGGTTCCATCTTCGTTAATGTCGCTCTGATATGGTAGAGCATTGAGACAAGCTTGCCCATTACATTGGCCACAAGCTAAAGAGCATTGCAAGCCCGCTTTCCTGCAACCACTCTTGCAGTTGCAGAAAATTGTATTTAGAAAATCTTCTGGAGCAGGTGGTAAAATTGTAATGATAGGCTCCAGAAAATCGTTTCGCATTGCCCAACCCCATACTTGGGGTTCCAAAACATGCCCTAACCAAGTTTGAACTTGATAATATACACGTTTGAAATGTTGATGAGCAACTTCACTTGTTGGTGGAATATTTGACAATAAATTTGAATATTTACTTGTTGACCTGAAGTGATGCTGTGACCGCGCGCTCTCCGCCCTCTATCTCGAAAACGGTTCATCGTATAAATTTTTTTTTAAACAAAATTTGTAGAGAATTTTGTATTCTACAATATTGAAAATGATTACAAATAGCAAAAAACCATAGGAAATGAGATATTTACAAAAAAAAGCGCAAAAAACCTATTTTTGTGACTTTTGACCTTGAATTTTAATAGTTGCGTACACCCTACCATATGTAGGTTTTGAGACAACTTTTAGGGTGTCAATATACAAGTATTTACAGACTTACAGCTGGGTATCTCGAATTCCGAGATTCTTACCTAATTTAAGCTTAAATGACTGGACTACTATGAGTATAGCGTTTGCTTTGTTTTGTATTTTCTAATTTATAATCAGTGCAAAAATAAATTGCACAAGGCGGACTTAATGCCATTGGCATTCTCTTGCAACCTTTGGGTGGTGTAGAGCTGTGTGTAGCAGGCGTATCATACGGACAAGGGAGGATTGTTCAATTTATACAATAACATGAATACAACGCATACACGTACACATTCATATAAACATACACAAATATATAGAAATACACATACAGGCATAAATTTTCATTCATATAGCCAAGGATATACGGTAACCATTATTCCGCATCAAGCCACTATTCTTAAAAGATACCTAAATTGATTGACACAATATGCACATAAGTGAGCGCGAATAAAGCTATTTAAAAATAAATAGTGAATAGTCTGACTTTAATAGATACAATATTTGTGTCGGTTATTATCCGTGTCAAACTAAATCAATCAAAACCCAAGTAGGTGTTTAACATTTATATTAAGAGTGCGTAGGCGAAAACATCACAATGCTATCACCAAAATCATTAACTACATTATGATTTCGTGAGTGATAACAGTCAGAGTTGGCAAAACCTTTAATATGGTTCCAACAATAGGCTAATTTACAGTTGAACCAATAAATCGTTCTATTGTACAACGAAATAACGAGATACAGCCTCCGTCCGTGTCGGCAGTTATCGTCACATCTTGTAGCGAGAGGTAGAGGCTGCTCCGCGGTCGAGTAGATATGGCGACGTGTGAAATAAGGTTTTATCGGGTGATCTGAGGGCCCGTGTACCAATCAGAGCGGCGTCGGCGGCGGTATCATCGATCGCGCTGTAAATCCCGCGGACAAACGGCTCGGGCTCACGCCACCGCAGCCCCGGCCCGCTGCTGCCGACTACAAACTGCGCCAAATCGATGCGACGACGCGATCGCACCGAATTACTCTTAATTTGTCTCATTCTCACATCGTACCTTTATACTTTATCATTTTATACTTTCTCACTGCAACATTTCTTTTTTATGTTAGTGGGGTTTTGAAAAATTACCTGCAGTATTTTCTTTTGTTGAGGATGTTGTTCATACTCGTAATGATGAGTCGTTTTCGAGATCTTGCCCTCTTGACATGACAAGGAAAATATATACTACTACCAGCATGTACTATTATCTAGTTCAAGTTACTTAATTTATATTAGCTGCCAGACCATCAGTGATACTGACATTAACTTCATACACCTCTATTGTACGTATGAATAATGTCATATGCACAATAGATTGGTGTATTCATAGAGTTGAAAGTGATTACTACATGCAACATAATGTTAGACAATTGTTTAAAGAAGTTAGAAATTTATTTATCTAGTTTTGTTACAAGGCAAGTTTCTTTGTGACAAGAAAGAAGCGTTTACTGAGAGGCTTTTACTCGCACAAATCTCATTCAGTTATTTAATATAAAATGCAGCGTTAAAGCCTTTCACGTAGGATGTATTATAAATCCTGTTCGTCTCACTCGTTATGTTGAAGACGCGTAGAGCGGAAATACCATTTGATGATACACGAACACTTTGGTGCATATTTACAGGCAAGCCTTTACAAAGTACACGCTCCTCATTACAAGGCTCGTGACTCCGCAACGAGCAGCGAACTATCCATCTGCGCAGCCTCCTGGAGACGTGCTGCACATAAACATGCCTGACCTGTAATGAGATGGGAGATTACTCGGCTTAAACAACATTACTTGGTGAAACAGCTCGCTACGGCTCCCGTCCTAAATCAAGATATTTGCGCAACTAAATATCGACCTGCTTTGGTTTTTTCAAATAGTTTTATGGTACGGTGTGTTAAATAAACGAGACGAATAACTAAACCTATAAAGTCCCCGTCATTATTCATAGGGTATTGTTGAAAGGAGCAAAGTAATACGAACTAAATGTTCTAAAGCTTGGTTTTAAATTGGACACTTTAGAAATAAATAAATTCAAGACAGATTAGAAACCTTTCAATAAAAGGTATGTGAGTGTACGAGATGCCTCTTCATCTTAAAACACGTTTTAATAAGTATTCAAGGTTTGAGTCCTTTACAGTCGTGAAATTTTAATGAAGTCTAGATCAATACTTTGCCCTCTAATTACTATACGAGTACTTACTCGTACTTCGAAGCAAAGAGATGTAATGATAAGGCCAGTACATAGTTGATAATATAGGGACCTGCGATGTCTGTGATTGCTTTAAATTTATTAAAATAAACAGGTATTATTTGGGGTCCGCTACTAGTTCAACCGGTTTTACCGAAATATTAGTTTTTCTACGAAGCAACTGACATCGGACCTCCGTTACCCTGAGGGAGAACTGAAATTAGAAGGTTGAACTAGTTGTCAGTATATTTGAGAGCACTGACTTTCCAATAACGATTGCCATGAATGTCTATGACTACTGGGACCGACGGCTTAACGAGCTCTCCGAGGCACGGGCGTTAGTCATCGCCACATTTCCATACTCCGAGCTGTTGTTAAAAAAATCCTGTAAGAAAAATCCAACAACAACTTTTGGGTCGACCCTGGATTTCAACCCGAGACCTCTATACCAGCAGTCGAATACGCTAAGTACTAGACCAACAACTAAAGCAGTCTTAATTATAATGAGTAGGCACAAGGCTCGGTTAATCACAAATATCCATACTATCTTTTTTTTTATATTACCCATGTAAAAACATTGTTAATACTTACCCCAAAAATTTAATGGAAAAGAAAAAGAAGCAGTTTAATAGAAATATCACTATCCATATTATGAATGATCCATATTATGAATGATCCACATTATGATGAAGCTAAACAAACTCTTCTGTTTCACAACAACTTGTAAAATCGCGAAAGTTTATGAAATGCATATTACTTAGCTCTCCTAGTATTATGTACACAGTTACAGAACAAAATAAAAAGTATGATGTTTTTAACTAAGCCTGTGTACGCCAACGCATCTAGCGTTGTATGACTAAAGAAGTCTTATTGAGATTAACTGCTTTAAATTAAAAATAAAATACAAAAATCAAAGAATAATCTACGAACACATACGAATATGTGTTTAATTTAATTTAATCATGTTCTGTATTTCCAAGCATGTTGTCACTTACCTCTGGGTCTGCTCTTTTTAAAAAATATATTTAAGCAGACTAAAGTGACTACTCTGTCTGATGGAAAGCATGAGTAGAATCCAAGAGTAGGGTAGTCCACCATCCTGAATGCATACAATGCAACATGGTGACCAACACCATAGCAGCTTAGTGAGATGTTCCTGCATCAGTCTCATCACATCATCATTCTGATTGGGCTCAGAAAGAAGACAGACAGACAGATCAATGATGTCATTTTAGTTTGGTCTTCTGTGTGAGGATAGTACTTTCCGGTCGAGCTTAACATATTATGCTGCTTTTTTTTTTGAACATCTCTGGGAACATTTATGCGGTAATTTATTCCCAGGTTGAACCAAGCGAAAATGTAATGGCTTAGATATAAATAACGTGAAGGACGTCGAAATTTTATGAATATAATACAAGTGAACGAGTAGACTTCATAATGGTACTGTCAAATGAATTTCGATTCAAAGAAATATTTGGTGCTTCTGTAATAATGGTCGTCATGTGGACGCTCTCGATCGGTTGCAGCGGCGAGCAGTTCGCCTTGTCGAAAGTTCCGAAGTTACAGAGTCCCTCGAGCTTTTGCAGTTAAGAAGCGATGTACTCTGCATGACAGTCAGCTATCACTAGATTAATTCTTTATTCGTGGCATGATTTGTTATGAGCGTTTCCGTGATTCAGTGGTCACGGCAGTCAGTCCCGGTAGTTATCGTACGATAGCAGTTTGTTGGAGGCTTTCGAGCAGCTTAAAAACATTTAGAGCTACATCTACCAACCCGCACTCGGCCAGCGTGGGAACGTGTGGCCTTAACCCTCCTCTGAGAGGACACCCGAGCCCAGCAGTGGGACATTAAGGGTTGTTGATAATTCTTTATTTAGTAAGAAAATTACTCTATTGCAGTTTCTTTTTATACGTGCATTCCAAAGTGTGTTTTTGTAAATGATAAATGATATTTATTTCTGTAAGTAAATCTTTTCAGACATTTTTACAAGTCGGACTTATAGCTAGAAGGCGCCGGCATTTCCTACGACTCACTCTGGGAAGAAACGCCGAAACAAACCACAGAGGTGTCTTTTTTTCTTTTTTTTTTAAGTCCGTGTACAATATTAAAGAGAACTATGTGAGTGCAGTATAGGGTCTGGGTTGGCCTTTTGAAGAAAGAACCATAGTTTTGAGTCGACCTGTCCATACAGACGGCACACGGGCCCCAGCCATCGTGTAGCCTAACCGATGTAGTCAGGATCCACAACCCGGAACACGACACTGCCGCCAGCAGGACACTTGAGTAGGCCGTGGAAACACTCAAAACCACCAGAAAATTACTAAAATATAAACTAACATTACAAGCCTACACTATACTCACATTTACAAACTTACACAAAAAAATAAAAAAACAAAAATAAAATAAAAAATACTATACAATTCAATTTCAACGAAAAACTAAACAAATTAGAATAAATGAAATACAAATTAAAACAAAAATTAAATGTTCATCACTTGTGGGAGCGAGCAGCATCAGTCCCAAGCAAATTTATCATTTAAAAAATCAGTAACTGTGTAGTAAGCTTTATCACACAGTTTCTGTTTAACCAAGGACT
This sequence comes from Phragmatobia fuliginosa, assembly GCA_932526445.1. NCBI lineage: Eukaryota > Metazoa > Arthropoda > Insecta > Lepidoptera > Erebidae > Phragmatobia > Phragmatobia fuliginosa. The sequence goes on from OW052074.1 coordinate 19,728,216, forward strand.
TAAATTTGTTAATACTTAATTCATGAAATTTGCTTGGAATCTTATTGTAGAATCTCACACCCTGACATCGAAAAGACTTGCTTACTTTTTGTAGTCTAGTCGTTGGCAACACGAGTTTATCTTTATTTCTAGTGTTTATATTATGAATGTCGCTAAACTTTGTGAATGAATGTATATTTTTCTTAACATACACTAGATTTTCATATACATATTGAGATGCGACTGTCATAATACCAATTTCTTTAAAATTATCCCTCAGTGACTGCCTATAACTGAGATTATAAATTGCGCGAATAGCTCTCTTTTGCAACACAAAGATACTTTGAATGTCAGCAGCATTTCCCCACAACAAAATACCGTATGACATTACACTATGAAAATAGCTAAAATACACCAGTCTTGCGGTGTCTACATCAGTTAATTGGCGAATTCTATTCGACAAGCCATCAATGTGTGGGCCCCACTGCAATTTAGAATCTAGAGTTATACCCAAAAACTTAGTGTTGTCCACAAGATCCAACTCCTATCCATTTATCAGAACATTAGTTTTTACCTGCTTAACATTAGGTGTAAAAAATCTAATACATTTAGTTTTTTTCTCGTTTAAGAGCAAGTTATTAACGTTGAACCAGTTCACGACCTTGGAGAGAGTGTTATTCACATCGTCAGTAACTAATTGCTGTCGTTTTAGTCTAAATAAAAGTGAGGTGTCATCCGCAAATAGCACTATCTCCTGATTATCTTTTATCAGATTAGGTAGGTCATTTATATAAACGAGAAACAAAAATGGGCCGAGAATTGAGCCCTGCGGAACCCCCATAGTGACCAGAGACCCGAGGGACCTCTGTCCATTAACTTCCACTCTTTGGGTCCTATTACCCAAATAAGAGATAAGAAGATCCAAAGCAGTATTCCTTATTCCATAGTGATGCAATTTCCTGATCAATGTTTCATGAGAAACGCAATCGAATGCCTTGGATAAGTCACAAAAAACACCCAGCGCATCCTGTTTATCCTCCCAGGCACTAAATATATTTTCCAATAGTTCAACACCAGCGTCACTTGTCGAGCGTCCTCTTCTGAAGCCAAACTGTTTCTTGTGTAGAATTTTGTTTGCGCTAAAGTGAGTTTGTAACTGATCCAGTATAATTTTTTCAAAAATTTTACTGAAAGTAGGTAACACCGAAATGGGTCTATAATTTGTAGGATCGGACGTGCTACCCGCCTTGAACAAAGGAATGATCTTACTGTGTTTCATTAAGTCAGGAAATACACCACACTCAATGCACTTATTGAAAATTAAGGCCAAATCTAATGCAACTACGTTAATAATTGATTTGGTTATTTGTACAGAATTACCCCAAAGGTCAGAGGTTCTCTTTACACTAAGAGCACTGAACGTTTTAACAATATCTCTATCGGTGATACAACTAAATCTAAACTCAGTATTACAAATGTTAATATTTTCTTTCAATAATGATTCTGCAATAGTGGGGGACGAATTCAATGACTCTGTGGTCGAAACTGGAATGTCTGTGAAAATTTTTTCAAAAGCTGTGGCAACGTCTAAATCGGAATTTATTTCTTTATTATCAATTAAAAGACTGTAATTATTACCTTTGTTCTTTACTTTTCCAGTTTCGGCATTAATTATTTCCCATGTCATTCTAATTTTATTTGAACTATTACTAATTTTAGATTTTAAGTAATTAACCTTTGCGAGATGACATATTTTTTTAAATAAATTGGAATATTGTTTAACATATTCTCGAAATTCTACACTAGTGTTATAATTTCGTTCTTCATAAAGCTCATAAAGCCGTGTTCTACTTTTAAATATTCCAACCGTGGCCCATTCACTGAAGGTTGTAGTACCTACCCCTAACTGATAACTTCTTAGGAGTAAAAGTTGACTCAAATTCTGAACAATACATGTTAAAAAAAGCATTATATAATTGATTAGGATCAATCAAAATCAAGGATCAAGGTAAGATTCTGACGTAATGACAAAAAGTTTTCGTTTACAATCTAGCATTATAGGACACTTCAAGTTGAGTCCTTGGTAAACCTTTGTTAACAACGAAAAGAGGTAATTGCACGTCGTTTTTAGGGTTCCGTACCTAAAGAGTAAAAGATTAAAATCAGCACCAGGTACGCTCGAAATATTTACAAAATATTTAATTGTTTACCTAGTCAATGGTACGGAACCCTTCTTCCACTTGGCCGGTTTTTTTACGTTGATAACAATCAATTTATTCTGCATAAATTACCTAAAGTGTGATTCGTTCAAGTGAGTCATAACAAACAATAAGTAGTTATGTCATTGATCGATTGTAGAAATAGTTGATCCTTCGTAACCCTCGATCCTCAGCTATATTTACAGAAGGTCTTAAATCATGATACAATCTAGATCCTGCAGCCCAGTGTAGCGCTATCTCGCTGTTATATATTCCTAGAAAGCTTCACCTCGAAGGTGTTAACATATAATTCGGAGAGCGGTTCGAGCGGCGGATCTATGACCTGCGATCATTTCGCTAATAAAGCAACGATAAGTAAGGTATCGGGGTACTTTGAGAGGTCATGGAGGAGGTCTAGGTACTCTAGAGTGCTGGCGGGCGGGGGGCGTGGCTCCGCAGCGCTCTCATTGGCCACCTCAGTTAGAAAGGCGCCCGCGCAGCTCTCAGTTTATTAGCGTTTTGATGGTCAGCTCGCCCCTTAAACAATGGTCGTGAACGTAAACAATGGGTTGAAACGTGACCGCGGGGTCGGCCGCTCTATTCCCGTTCACGACAAGCGCAAGCGCAGAATTAAAAGTATAAACTCGTTCAGTTTTTGTTGCGTAAGATGAGAGGATGTTACGTCTGGGTTCTTGTAGGCTTCGATTAAAATAGCTGAGCGGTAGAGCGGTCAGTTTTTTATTATTGCGCTCAAGTATTGAATGAACGCGTGTTGTTATTTCTGGAGGAAATGCTCGGCGAGCGTGCGCCCGCGCATCAACTACTTTGTTGGCTCGCATCCGCACATCATCGCAGTGGTCACACGGACAGGCAGTGGTCACACGGACGACTGCACCGATCACATCACTCTCGAGATATTTTATTTATGAACATGTTTGATTTAGTTTATCTTCAGGACGTTAATTCATTTTACACAGTATCATATGTGTTATTACTCGCTTTGTTGAATTGGCATGTATGACAGCCGATCAACATGGATTTGATTCTTGGGTTCGGCCATAAAGTGTTGTTGAGTTTTTCTTGCAAGTAGTTCATTATAATAGCCTATAGTATGTCAGTTGACTGTTTCACGCTTGTGCCTCGGAGAGCTTGTTAAGCTGTCGGTAGATTTTCATGAGAACTTTGCCATGAAAACCTATGGCTCTCGTTAATAGGAAGACAGTGCCCCCAAATATACTTATATAAAGTATAATTTTATGTAAATCATCTTCCTAGCCTTTATTCCCAATATTATTTGGGGTGGGCTACTAGTTCAACCGGTTTTACCGAGGACCGAAATTCGATGATTGAACTAGTTATCAGTATATTTGAGGGCACTGACTTCCCAATAACGACTGCCATAGATGTTCATGACAACCGAGACCGAAAGCTTAACGTGCTTTCCGAGGCACTGGCGTGAATCACCCCCAAACTTCCAGACTCCGGGCTGTTATTAAGGATTTCCTGTAAGAAAAACCCAACAACACTTTTTTTGCCCGACCCGGGATTTGAACCCGAGACCTCTTGATTAGCAATCGCATACGCTAAGCACTAGACCAAGAAGAAGTTATTTTTATTTTATGTTAATCATGATTTTTTAATAAGATCACTACCAAATTCGTGTATTACGAGTGACGCGTGAAGCGGTTGTGACGAAACTAGTATCCTAGGTGGTGCAATGTTTGCCACCGTAGTGAGAGCGTGTAATGGCGTGGGAAACCAATGGACTGCTTAACGGCTTCTGTTCTAGGAACCATCATAAATATTATAAGCTATTGCGATGTTCTTAACAAAGTGTTTTGAGGACACTGTATCTCATGGCTTCAGTCGTGTTAAATTCAATTTCACACATTACCTGATAGATTTCTATTTGAAAAGTCTCACAAGTTTTATTTATTGCCCCGAGAGACATCACAAATGGAAAGCTAGTGGTTCATCTGTGTGCTCACAGCTCGTCACTCACAGCTCGAGAACAGTTAGAATACAATTAGGGACGTGAGCGAAATGCGCGCGCAAGATGTGCGCCGGTGCCAGCGCGCATACTAACTGGCGGTAATGCGCTTGTGCACATGAGCCTCGTCCATTAACCATGTCAAAGGTGAGAGCTTGCTGGTAGAATACATTTCATAATTTCCACATATTATACTAACAATTCAGGACTTCAGAGAGATGCTTGGACTTCACATGGGTGCTAGAGTCACCAGAAGTAGTTGCTCAATATTTGCAAGTCTATTATTCGTGGAACAGCATCGCTTAATAAAATATTTTCATAAGGAAAAGGAGTATACTGAAGTTGAGCAAATTCTAACATCACTTATTACAGCTTAACTAGTACAATAACTTACAAATGTGGTCTTACTCGTTGAATGGAAATAGTCATAGGCCGTGTGGTGACGGCTTAAGAATACGGAGTGTCATCATCCCTATTCACCCCGTGGGTGTTAAGTGTAAAGGTCAAGCTACGCAGGACAACAGCACTGCAACGAGAAGGAAAACTTGAAACAAACCTTATACAATCGCATCCGGTTAACGTGGTCTAGTACGACAAAATTTCCTTGCTAAGAAGATGCCTATATCTAGCAGTGGACTGTTGCAGGATGTTGGTGATAGGTTAACGGTATGAAAATTAATACTAAATGTTACCCACCACTTAATTTTTAATATTAAACATGTATTTGGCTTGTAAATATTTGCATAATATATGTATTTTATTATCTTGTCTAAAAGTTATGTTAAGAAGATTATCTTAATGTCATATGTTTATATTATGTATATCGGCTTTTTATCGAAAAAGTAATCATTTGAGGTGGCCTTTTCAACTACAACGTTATAAAATTACTAATTAATTATAACAATCTTGCTTTCTAAAATGATTTTTTTGATACCAAATTATTTTAAGTACCTATAGAATTTTTGAGTATTTGATTTCCTTTCACGCCAGGTATGTAACAGCGTTACTAACTGAATTTGACAAAATTCCAAACTCAGAAAACAGAGGGTATAGGGAACAATGAATAAAATTCGCTGCTGCTATAAAGTAAAGATTATAAACGATCGATGAAGCGACGAAAATTACTTTTCATTTATCGCTGTATTTACATGTATCTAGCTATATGAGTTCGCTGTTACATACTATATGGTTATACCTTAATTTCAACCCACACTCCAGAAAGTAGAAGACAAACGAATATTTTTGGAGCGCAGCCTCCGCGATACAATCGCCGATAGACCGAGATAGAGCACTTAGCATGCGAGAGCGCGCGCCGAGCACGACGCCGCGCATCGTGACGGTGCACGAGGAAATGCTTATTTATGGTAATTTGTCATTTTTGTGTATTTTATGAAATTGTTTTATGTACAAATTGTGGGCGGTTACTTATCTGATCTGTACATATTAGGCAACCTAACGGAGCTTGTTTACAAGTTGCCTTTTGAATCTTTCACACAATACTGACGTCACGTTTACAGCTAATGGGGAAGTTGATTCCCACCGAAAACAACTGATTATTATAGTTATAAGTACATACTGTCAGCAGACAGAGTTGTGGGAAGTACCCTGGTGACTAACAGACAACAATTATCACAATGGTAACAACCAATTTGATGAGAGTAACATGAAAAGACTATAAGATGTTAGTCAATATACCTAATGTATAATGTAACTAAGACAATGTTACTTATTTATCTGGGAAAACTTTGTTCGGCTTTGTGCGGCAATAGGTTAGTTAGTGAACATTATTATTATAAATATTTACGATTATGGAATGTATAGCTACAGTAGTTTTAGTTTAGATAAACACAATATTTTAACATCTACAAAAAATAAAAAAAATAGACAATTTATAAGCAGCCATTTAAGTAAATCACTCAGTGACAGACGATTTTTAGCCTCTGAATCACGGAGAAATATGAAACTTAGTACAGAGTAAAATGACAAATGCATTATTTTTTGCTTAGCTAATACGGCGTAGGCGCAGTATCTATTAGTTCGATCCAGACGAGAAAAGCTTTTTTTAGGAATTAGCGTTATAGTCGTGAAACTTTATTATTATGTTCGATTGCAATAAGCTTTCTTATTTTACTTTGTTGGTCAAGAAGTAGGAGTGAAAATATGTATACAATATAAATTAACTTAGTTCATAATAAACGATTGACTTTGTACAGGTGCTAGAAATATTAAGACTGTTGTTATTTGGTGAAGCTAGATGCTTGATGATTATAATTGTTCTAATTAATATTTTTGTAAATAGATGAGGTAATATTTGAGAACCATTTACTTAATATATGGCAATCAAACAATTTTCAATCAATCAATCAATCTTAAACAATAGTTGTGAAGCTGGTGCTAGATAAAGAACATGTGCCGAAGCACATGTCCAAAATATATAATGACACATTTTTTTTCTTTTAAAAAGACAATTCCCGCATTAGGAATGTAATCCCGGGTCACGGGGTTTACAAACATACATAAAACGGACACAAAGAACACCCAGACTTAGAACAACAATTTATGAATCACACAAAGTGTTGTCCAACGTGGGATTAGAACCCACGACACTTGGCGCAGTAGGAAGCGGTATGGCGACGACTTAAAACATTAGGTCAACTGTGCCGTTGAACATTATTAATATATTTTGGTACTTATGGAAATAATGAGTACAATAATAACAATAAATGAAGAAAATCAAGTAATAAGTAATATAAAGGACAATGTAACGCAAATGTGATGATGATGATACGAAAATCTGTTCTTTAAATTCTCTCTTCCTCTGAAGTTGAAGCACTCAACTGTCCCACGACGCTGGGTCTAAGACCACTTACCATCTAAACTACCAACCAAAACATTGAGAGTTAAAAACAAATAGTTTATACAATAACTACACCAGAAACGCCCTCCAAACACTCCAGATACGGGTATTTGCTGAATATCGTCCACCGGCTTGTCATAACAATCTCTGTTCGTCAGGAGTGAGGTGGTCGTACCTCCGCCGCGGACCACCCCACACAATATAAACAAACCTGAGGGTCTATAAACACCAGCTAGCTTCTAACTAGACAACATAAAACTCTTATTATTAAGTGCATGGAGTAAATTCCTTGTATCACAATAAATTGTGGTCATAATCGTAACAGTTAACGTAATAGCATCAGTCTTTAATTTATACAAAAGAATCTTTGTTACTGAGATGGGCCTTGAGGTGTGGCCCCAGTGATGGCAAATAGCGGGCGGCATATCGCCACGCTAGGCTTCATCAAAATATGATGATGACAGTACCCCTATTACTGCATTAGTTTGTTAAGGTTGTTTATCGGTATTGCATAAGCGGTGGTGTTGCATTTTTGAAAAAAAAAATTTGTCAAGCATATCTTAACAACTTCAGCAGTTGTTTGTTTTAAAAAAAATATCCTGTTTATTAAATATACAACTGTTTACCTTGGAACAAAGAGATATTACTTAGCTTGGGACTTGTAGTTAGATATTTTTAGCACCTCGCTGCAGATACAGTGAGGCCGCACACGAGGCCTGTGTGGCCGGTAGAGGCAGGTCCATTACAGCAAGTATCGAGATTGGAGGCTGTATCTTAATGAGTGCGTCACGAGCGGCAGATAGCGCGAATTGGTGCAACGGTACTGCGGCGCATGCGCAAACGTTATTTACCGATAGTGCCACTTTCAGCCCCGTTGATGCTATGATACCATTTTGCAAGAAATTTACGAAATTAGAACGAATTTCAAAATCATCTCTTCGACGTGAGCATTTTATGAGTTAACAAAGAAATATACAATCTTCATAAATATAGGCGGATAGATTTTAGTAAGGCTTTTTAAGGCTCTGGAAGCAAAAGTCTGACCATGCTTTGCAAATTGGCAAAGCTTGTACTCGTAGCACCACTCTGGCAACTGCTGTCAGATCCACATCATGCATCTATACACTCACCTACTAATCCATAACAGTCTAACATTGTTCTCTTGTATAGAAAATCATAAAGATCTTTCTAAACCCTGAAAGTCCAACTAGACGATGGGTTTAAAGTTAGGCCCTTAGGATTCATAAAATCTACCAGTAGGTGCTTTGAGATTTATATTTATGTCGATCTTTCTTTAAGTTGGTAATGTACTACTTGCAAAAGTAAGCCTCCCTTATATGGAACAAAACTGTGTGATCTACAAATTATTGTTTTGAGTCAGGGCATTCTTTATGACCATTACTAATATCGCTAAAGTTCGCCGTGACACATTATATAAAATCAATACAGGCGTTGTCAATAAAATAATAATTAAGTTCTGTCTTAATATCAATTTAAAACCTATCGAATTTTTTGTCAGAGTTTCGCAAATATACACAAACTCCATGTTGTACTACCTCGTAAAAAAAAAAACGTTTTTTGCATTGGAATTACATTAAATATTGTTTGCCTCTCTCAAAGAATCAACTTCACTTAAATTAGGCATTATCCTAGGAGCACATCCCATTAACAGCGCCGCACCCATTCGATCTGATGTTTATTATCACCACTTAGCCGTTAGTTACCGACACGTCGGGGTCGTACTTGCCTTTACTGTTATTGTTCATATAACGAACGATAAAAGCCTTACCAAGTATCATTTAATAGGCACCGATATTAATACTAATTATTAACAGTTTAGTAAAAAGGATTGTCGAAAGTCGACCGTTTTGAATGTGAATGTCTCATTGCCGCTGATAAAATTGAACGGTCGCATTAAATTTCCGTGATTGAGAGTAGAAATTATTTTAAATACTACTTATTCAATAGCAGTTTCTAGTCTCGGAGTGAAAGTAAACAAACACATGATAATAAATAGCTGGAGGCACCTCACGCACTGTCCTCTCATCTAATGAGAAACTAGCCAGACTGCTGATAAACTCATTTATTAATGTTTCTAATTGCGTAGATATCTATACTAATATTATAATGCTGAACAGTTTGTTTGTTTTCTCCTAAAAAAATAAGCTACTGGTTCTATTTGAAAAATTCTTTCAGTGTTTCATAATCAGGTTATCGAGGAAGGCTATGGGCTATTTATCATCACGATGCGACAAATCGCGAGTAACTCCGTGGAGCGAAACAAAAGTTAGATTAAGTGACTCCTTATCTCATTATGCCAGTGAAATTTCCGTCAAAATAGATCCAGCCGTTCCACAAATTAGGCGGAACACGCAGACGGACAGACAGACAACAGTTTTAAAATTACCTCTATCTATTACTACTATTATCTACTATTATCTATATATTGTAACCCCTAGCCCCGGTAAAGGGGGTTTAGTCGGCCCTAGCCCTACCAGGGGGAATTACCTCACCGGTGCGCAGTCAGTAGAACTATGAGAAATCCCAGGGCGCCTTTCACTAGTAGAATTTAGATATGAAAAAGAAACAAGCTAAGAGAATACCAGACAAAGGTCTATGTGTGCATATGTCGATGTGGGCGGTCGGGGAATTCTTCAAGGAAAACACTGTTTCGGTCTCACATATACATCCATTCTATTTATAATTTACAATATTGTTAATTCTAACTTATTACATCATTATTAGTCATATTAGATTACTTATATTTATTACATTTGCAAAAACAAAAAAAGAGGGTCAACACATAAAAAAGTTCCTGACTGAAGCTTCCCTGGTCCGACGAGGGCTCGACCGGGATGTGAGGGCGTCAAAGGGGAGCTCACGGCCACCCGGACGCATCTCTCGGGGATCCCTCATCTCGTGCGATTTAAAGTACACGCACCGGCGAACAAAAGAGAAAGGTATATGTATAATTATAAATTAATTGAACTCAATGCGTGACCCAGCAACTGCTCATGAAATGATCGGCGCTGTGTGGCTACCACCTATGGCACTCGCCGGTATCTGGCAGTGGAGTCTCAAATGAGAAGAGGGGCTTTTCTTGCAATCTCCAGGTATTCCTGGCGAGGATTATAGAAAACTATACCAAGCGAAGCGACCCTGTGAAAAAGATTATATTCTAAGATACACGTCCAGAACACACGATAAGGCCGAGATACAGTTTACAGATATAATATATTAACTCACCACAAGTTGCGGGCACTATATAAAAATCAATCTTCACAAGTAACTAACAACAGCAAAACTTAGTTCAAGATATATCACAATAAGAGAAATGAAATTTCTATGAGTGAGACCGGCTTTATACAGGGTGTAACCAGACAACTTCCGAAAACGAAAGATGCAGCATCAGCACCCCAAAACTTATTAAAAAAAACAAACAGTTGTCCTTAAAAACAATTGTATCCGGAAAAAACAATGTGACAAGATTTTTGTTCATTTCAGAAGCCACCAATGTATTGCGCACACAGTAGCTAGGTCAATGCCTTCCATAACTATTTAATTTAACTACCTACGGCGTCGTCGGTAAACTAACGCAAATACCTACTTAGTGACTGTATTTTACTTACATAATTGTCTTCGGTCATAGCACAGCTGATCCTGTCTGCCAGAAGTAGTGCCTACTGCCTGGACTTTGTGAATTTTTTTTCTTCTAACCTTATTCACCGTTTTATTCGATATAGGGGTTCCTTGACCTCTAATTAACTTCGCCGTAGTTCGTGTTCCTAACCAAGGATTTAAACCGGTAAATAGGTACACTATAGCACTAATCATTTGTCCGTATTCCCTCGCACTAAACATTATAAATAACCACTTTCTTTGTTATAATAAAAGCACCTATTTTTAAAATACCTTAATAATCATTTGGCCGTATTCCCTCGCACTAAACATTATAAATAACCACTTTCTTTGTTATAATAAAAGCACCTATTTTTAAAATACCTTAACACTAAAATTAGATAAAAAGAGGATAAAAACGAAATAACTACTTAATTTACTTATACCTACTAAAAACAAAGCGCAAAAATTACAATGCACCACGCGAGTGTCCAGTAGGAACATTGAAGACCGACTGGTCTATTCGGTGCCGCTATTTATAATATTAGAGAAATTTAAATTCTTTGAAATATTTAAATAGCCAGTAGTTAAATAGGTACCTTTCGGCAAAACTCAAAGGCGCCGCCGTTGCGCCGCACACCGCTATGACGCGAATTCTCTGACATTAGGTAGGTTAGGTAAATATTTAAATGACGAAAGTTTCAAAGTAATTCATTTGTATTGCCTGCCTTGTTGGTCTAGTGGTTAGCGTATGCGGCTGCTTATCGAGAGGTCTCGGGTTCGATTCCCTGGTCAAACCAAATATTTGTGTGATCGTCAAATATTTGTTTCGGAGTCTGGGTGTTTTTCTATGTATAATATGTACCTATGTATTTACAAAAAACAAAGTATGTTTATGTATTTATATCAGTTGTTTAGTATCCTCAACACAAGTTCTGCTTACTTTGGGACTAGATGATGTTGTGTGTAAGATGTCCAAAATATTTATTTATTTATTTATTAATGGAGGCAAAACTCATAGACCACGAGTCTTTGTTTTGAGCCGACGCATCAAACATGCCGCTGTAGCGTGAATAGCGAAAACACACATACACGAAAACAATTTTAGGTTTTTTCAACAAACAATTTTAGGTAGGTAATTACTGAGACGAGCGAAGCGGTCATTAAACCGCGCTCGGACGCATGTGTACTCTGGCCAGCTGATTTTATTGTAACATACATTGCAGTTATATTGATTTTATTTGTTTTTTGGTTTTCTAAATGTGATAATTAGGTTGTTAGGGTCCTGTTTTGTTGTACTATGTGTATGTGACCAGAAAAAAACAAAAAAAAACTTAGATAAGTAAACATATATTTTGGGTTTTTTTTTCGCTAAACCTATTCAGTATCATGGTCTGAATGCAACCTCGAAGTTTTTGGTATGTGTCTTTTTACACCCTGTATATCCTATTTCAAGGTCTATAGGATATAACGAACCTACCCCCTTACAAAACAAGATAAACATCACGCCATTTTCAGAGACAACTAGAATTAAAAAAACTATTTAATACCTAGTCTATGATTAAAATCGATTTGAACCCGACATGAGCGCCACCCAGTGCCTAGTTGAAGAAAACAGGACTCTTTGCGGAAGATAATAGGCGATGGAGTAGTCAATGTTGCCCAAAGATGGCGCTAATAGCAAGAACGCTTCTGTGAGATTAATTAATTTTGTGTTATTCTAACAAAGCAAAAAAAGAATGTTACAATATATGTTAGTACCATATATAATTTATTACGCATTTATTAAAAAACTGACCATTTTATATTATATACAGACACACTCCAATTTTATTTCTTTGTATAGATATATAGATTCACTAATTACAAATATTCACATAACAATCGACTATAATCCTCATTATATTATCTCTCTTATATTTGTGGGAAACGCTTTTGACCTTCGCCTCAGCAGTCAATGTCACTATTTGAAAAAAGTTTAGACCGTCAGCTACTAAAATGCGGATAATTTTATGAAATGAAATGAAATCAAGAGGTTCAAACTGGACGACGTCCGTTGGGTGAACCAGATATCGCCTTGGAAGTGGCCAGTGGAAGCGGACCTTGGGGAGTTTCAAGCCAACAACTGACGACAGGCAACCCAAGATCAATTGAATTGGCATTCTCATGTGTCGGAGGCCAAGGTGTGTCCTGTGTCATTGTGTCGTGGAGCATACGGAGTATCTAAGTAATATCACCTGGGCCATTATTACAAACCTTTTTATATTCCATGCATAAAATCGGTTCAGTTTAAACTAAATTATAACAAAAACATAACATTTCGTTTTGGCTTCGACGTAGTCAGGTAAAAGGCAGACTTAAGGTATTGCTGTTACAGCGATAGTCCGTCGATAATAATGATGTAAATACCCACAAATAAGGTGAACAAAGCCTTAATAGTTTAATACACGAACGAACGTCGGCGCATCCTTTTACAGGAAGAGATATTACAGCAGTGTGCGCATGCGCGCCGCGACGGGCAGACGTGCCGCGCCCGCGTTGAGTTATTGCACCTATTAGCTACGTGCATTTGCTGGCCCTAATTGGCCGGTAACAGTCACGAAATTGGCCGATACTATATGTTAGATATCGAGCCTTATTTTTGTGCTAATTAATTAGAATTAGCATCATAATATATTGTAAAGCTCTCAAGAGTGGAGATGAAATAAATATTGATGACATTTATGAATCGAGTTTTACTGCAATCGTTGTGAGTTACGTCAGCGTACTGAGGTTCTTGCCATTGTTAGACCCTAATAATTCTCTGGTTATTTATCGCTTTTACCGGTTGATTAAGAGAATGCTTGTTTGAAACTATAATTATCTAAACGCTTGGAACAGAATCCATCTGCTAATTTTTACTTAAAATCTGGAATATACTTACGAGTATTTTAATGTGAAGTAAAATACATAACATTCAAAGTAAGAATTCCGAGACTATGAGTATACCTCCATTGTGAATGTTTAGGTAAGTAGTAAACGAACTATAAATTTTCGTGCCTACTACCAATAGTATTAGTGATATATAACAAACAAATTGTAACAAGCATTTTAACTGGTTTCGTTTACTTGCATGATAACCCTAGCTTGTCTTCAAACTTCATGAATAAATATATTTTTTTTCAGATGGAAAAAAGGAAGAATGTAAAAGGAAAACAGATGACATTATACTCGTAGGATGAAAGCGTACCTACAGGTAAAAGACAACATATGTCTTGAATAGTGATACAAGATATTTAGACGTACGGGTAACTCCTAACCTTATTATATTTATTTTTTTCGTGTGGAAAATCGTCATGGACCGTCACCTCGCCGGGGTTTTCTTTGACGGGGCGGTGTGTCGGACTCGAACCGACTACAAACCACACAGTGTGCCCTATCTGCGGAATCCAGGGTCAGATCTCTCCGTTAAACTCCGATAAACTTCGGCGAGCATTTCCGTCTCCAAATCCCTCGGGGGTGTTCCGGCCAGGGCGCACGCCGTATTCGTCAACACGGTGCGGTACCCGCGTATGGCTCTAACCGCCAGGCAGCGTTCTTTGGGGCCGGTAGAGGCGCGCCCTATTCTGGTCGGTCAGAGCCGCCGCCTACACAGGGTAACTCCTAACCTTAACTTAACCCATGAAGTAGTACAGTAAGACACAGAAACCAGTCTCCAAAGTGTAACCGGGATGTGTGATAGCCCTGGTGCACATTATAGAATCACAATTAAATATTTGTGTTTGCCGTAATGTTATAGAATATATCACAAGTCGGGTACGAATAAATGACCTAGTGTAATATTCAATGAAAATTGAGTACAACGCTTGTTTAAAAGAACATGCTTCAAATAATTTCAATATATATTTCAACCGTTTAAAGGTGCGCGTCCATTGGCCCGCGCCGGACGCACCGCATGCAACGGATTTTATTTTGCTTTGGCCCGTATTACACTGTAAAATATTTGATAAAAGATCTTTTATAAAATATATGATAAAATATTTGACGAATGGATCTTTTATAAAAGATGTGTGGCTAGAGTTTACACTACGTAAAATATACACGTCAAATGTCATTGTTGATCAAATATTGGTTTAGTTCGGTTATTATACTTGAGTATTATAACGTCATTGAAACTGTTGGTCTAGCACTTGTAATCAACATTATCATGGATGATGTAGCATTCTATGCTTGTTTAAGTACATTGACTGCTTTAATGAAGAAAAGGCAATGTCGCCGACGCAAGCGTGTTTGGGTTAAACCATGGATTGCAAGGCGTGGCGTTAAAGGGATAATACATTTCAAACAATCAATACATAATTTCATTAAGCAACATTATTTTTTATAATGCTTTATTCAAGTATTATCGAAAACATCGAGTAACAAATCATTGTCTTCAGATTCTGACTTTTTTAAATCACACATTATTGACATTAAATAATGACAACATTTTTGCGGATAGTTTCTCAGGTCTTTGTATATTTTTGACATAACTTTTTTTTCTTTAATTAACTATACGTATTTTAACGAATGTTTAACCTTAACCACGAATTCTTAAGCATATGTTTATATTGATAATTGTGTTCTCTCTGACTCTGCTCTCTTAGTAACAATCAATCTCACTAGATGTCGCTAAGGCGATGTGTAAAAAAATGTATATGATTCGCTAGATTGTATGTATTATCTCAGGGCTATACACCTTTATTTTGCTTATTTGGAAATAAAAAATATTTACATTATAAAAAATCCCCTAAAAATACCCCTACAAATATGACACCCCTAAAAAAACCCCATCCTACACTTTTCCCCCTTAAATTTAGGGGGAAAACCCCTAAGTTGGGCAGTCTGAGTTTATTCTTGCTACTACATGACAAAATTAACTACTAAATGGTGGTGCCACCTTACAAAAAATAACGCTAAATTGTGCAATAATATGGTAGAAATAGGTGCCCATGCAATTCAAATCTTTTATAAAATGTAATGCCAACCTATTAAATATGATAAAAGAAATATTTTATAAAATATGGCCTATTACACTATCAAAGATCTTTGTCAAATGTGGCATTCGTACTCGGAAATCAATAATTTTGTTGTTTCAACAGTCCAACTGAACTTATTTGTTGCCATTTCTTGCTTGATAGGTTAATGAAACGTCCACCGTGGTGTCTCGAATAGAAAAAAGGACGAAGCAGCAAAGTTTATTCTTGCTACATTGAGACAAAATTGGGTCCCGGGTCAGACCAAATATTTGTGTGATCCACAAATATTTGTTTCGGAGTCTGGGTGTTTTTCTATGTTTAATATGTATGTATTTACAAAAAGCGGCCAAGTGCGAGTCGGACTCGCCCATGAAGGGTTCCGTAGCAGCAAGGAACATCACATAATTTTTATAGTTCGTTGTAACTTGTATTGATGTTTTAATAATAGTGTTTTGATTGAAAGAAATGTAAATTGCGGTTTATGATTTACGACGTATTAAAAAAAAACGACTTACTAGATCTCGTTCAAACCAATTTTCATTGGAAGTTTGCATGGTAATATACATCATATTTTTTTTTAGTTTTATCATTCTCTTATGTTACAAGGGGGGGGGGGACACATTTCACCACTTTGGAAGTATCTCTCGCGCAAACTATTCAGCTTAGAAAATAATGATATTAGAAACCTCAATATCATTTTTGAAGACCTTTCCATAGATAACCCACACGTATGGTTTTGATGAAAAAATTATAGTTTCGAAAAAAAGTGGCTGTGACATACGGACGGACAGACAGACAGACAGACATGACGAAACTATAAGGGTTCCGTTTTTTGCCATTTGGCAACGGAACCCTAAAAAAAAAGTTTATGTATTGAAATCAGTTGTTTAGTACCCATAATACAAGCTCTGCTTAGTTTGAGACTAGATGACGTTGCGTGTTGTTGTTGTTCGAAATATTTATTTATGTTTGAATTAACCTCTAAATGTTGTTGCCACCTTACAAAAAATAATCCTAAATTGTGTAATAATATAATAGAAATAGGTAGAATTAGGCTTACCTAATTCTACCATATTATTGCACAATTTAGTTTTATTTTTTGTAAGGTGGTAACACCATTTAGTAGTTAACTTCTTCAAAATTCTTTTATAAAATGTAATGCCAAACCGTTAACTTTGATAAAAGAAATTTTATAAAAGAAATATTTTATAAAATATGGCCTATTACACTATCAAAGATCTTTGTCAAAGAACTTTTATAAAAGATCTTTTATCAAATATTTTACAGTGTAATACGGGCCTTTGTATGATTTCACATAGTGCTGCGTCCACTATCCGCGTCGCCCACACCGAACACCGGCATTTCAAAGCAAGGCAAATCCATTCAATCCGTTGCGTGCTGTGCGTGCCATGCGTCCGGCGCGGGCCAATGGATGCGCACCTTTAAACGGTTGAAATATATATTGAAATTATTTGAAGCATGTTCTTTTAAACAAGCGTTGTACTTAATTTTCATTGAATATTACTCTAGGACATTTATTCGTACCCGTCTTGTGATATATTCTATAACATTGCGTACCTTATTACCATCGAATGTTGTACACGAATAATAATAATCTAATACACTAACCACAAAAAATAATATTACGGCAACCACAAACATTTAATTGTGATTCTATATGCGAAGATTCTTTACAAGGGCCGTGCCGTGCGTCCGGCGCGGGCCAATGTACGCGCACCTTAACTTAGTACTTACGGAGTGTTGAAGTTGATATCTGGTGTTGCTGTTCTCTTGGTACCTGGTACTGACGTGTGCATGAACACAAGCGCGGATACCGCTGTCTACTTAGCGTGGTGTACAAGCGCGGATACCGCTGTCTACTTAGCGTGGTGTACAAGCGCGGATACCGCTGTCTACTTAGCGTGGTGTACAAGCGCGGATACCGCTGTCTACTTAGCGTGGTGTACAAGCGCGGATACCGCTGTCTACTTAGCGTGGTGTACAAGCGCGGATACCGCTGTCTACTTAGCGTGGTGTACAAGCGCGGATACCGCTGTCTACTTAGCGTGGTGTACAAGCGCGGATACCGCTGTCTACTTAGCGTGGTGTACAAGCGCGGAAACTTGATTGTAACGTTACTAAACACAATTTAATTGTAAATATACGAGCTACTTACATATAACATGGTTAGGTTGTGCAAGAAACTTATAAGAGTAGCTGAATTATTTTACGCGTTCATTATTGACATATTTCTCATTCTATTATTTATCTCAATGCAATTATCTTTGGTCGTTTCAAATACATTTTGGAATGTACTCAAATTTTTACTCATTACTACACACTTCTTATTTCATCTGTCTTTATTTCGAAGCCATTTCAATCACTATGTTCTTGTGATCTCTATTTAATCTGTTATGGTGTCCTTCATCTATTCCATGTTTCCCGTATTATTTTAAATAAGAAAAAACATATCTGTATTACCAGTTACAACATAACGTTACCCATCTTGATTTACTTCTACGACCTGCATTAACTGAGAGAGATTTGTAACAATATCAACAAAATACATTGCTCAATTACGAGCTGGTTGCTAAATTTCGTTTGGTGGCAGAAGCACGACGCAGTGACTGATGGGGTCTCGTATTGTATCCGGTGGATCTGCGGGGGTCCGGGACTGGTCCAGCAGGGGGCGCCTCAGGCCCAAGCGGCTTCAAACAATTTATAACCATACTTATTGATCGAGCCACCATTTAATTGAGTTCATTGATACTAGGGTTGTCATCTAGTAGATATTGCTGTGTAATGATTCAAATTACTGTGAATAAATCATTGTTAACATAATCCTTAATAATATTATGTACATATGTATTCAATGTAATTTTTAATTTATTTGTCACCTACCAAGGTGACTCTATTCTGCCTGATGGAAAGCATAAGTAGAATCCTAAAGTAGAGTTCACAACACTTCCTGCGAATACAGACAGTGCGGTTATGGTGACCTTCATTATGGCATCCTTTTGAAATTATTTTTATATAATTTTGACGCCCCGGTTAATGGGCCCAGGATGGTCACAATAATGGAAACACGTGAGCTGGTAGTGAGTCCAGTTTAACTGCTATGCACAGGAAGTAATAGCCGAACCATTTGATTCATATATAAAAATATATGTACATATATGAATCAAACGCTTCGGTATATATTTACGTTTAAATTCTCTAATATTGAAAGTGAGCTTTTAAATCTAACCTTGCACGTACATTTCCATGTTTATAGATTTTTTCTTATCAACCCTAGGAGATTCCTACCCCACGGCGGCGCAGTACAACAAGATCTATGGTACTATACCGCTTGATCACTTTACAAGCTTTGACATGTTAAACGATGTTGAGAATTAAACCATCCTGTTGCAATCAATTCCGTCACTGTTAACCACGGCCTCCGACATCAGCCATTACAAGAGAAATACGTCTCAAGCGAGTCTAGTTTAAGATGTGTCTCTGCGCGAGGAGCAATCAATGAGCCACTTCCTTGAGACTGCCACGTTAATCAGTGCAAATTATTTTGTATAGAAGTCGTTACAAGCAATTAATGTCTAACATGAATGGCTGAAAATCGTTCACAAGTCATACAATTGTCGGTGTTAAAGAAGTATAGAAATATTAAAACATGCATTGGTTATGAGTTTATCCCAAAACTATACTAAGATCAGTAGCATCTTCCTTCTATAACTGTGATTAACTTGCTATAGTACATTTTGTTGACATATTTCACACACTGCAACCTGACAACCAAATTTGGCGGAGTAAATATTTTGCTGAAATTTTTAAATACATATATAGTATAGATAAATTATCTCTCATGTTCTTCACTCAATATGTGTCCTGGGTAGAAATCAGACACACGACCAACAGTCCCTAAGCCAACAGTTAAAGTCAAAAAGATACAGTTCACAGCACATATTATGCTCTTTTGATGCGTGATTGTGATCAGTAGTAACAAGCGGAGCCGGATCAAAAGTATGTACACGATGACGTAACTAGTTTGTGTCCAAACACTTGAGCCGGCCAATGGCGGTGCCGCCAAGAAACTTGTCCAACAAGCCCCGCTTAAAATACGATCAACATTTTACTACTGCTTCATGACACAGAACTCTACTTAACTCCACTAGTAGAGCCAAACACACGTAATTGAATATTAATTATTGACACAGCGAGTAGGTAGAGACTCGAGACGCTAGCGAGGTTTACAGCGTGTTTATGGTGGGACTCTATCAATATTGGGACACACGAGCAAACACACGTGAGAGCGGCCGCACCACTTCACTTACGGCCCGGGGACGTCCACGTGAACCAGCGATGTGTTGCTATCTGTATGGGAACTGTAATTATTCGAACTGCAGATTGCATGCATGTATTTGTTTAAAATTTAATTACATTATGTAACTTATGATGTCGATTACTAGCTTTTGCGTTTACTCCGCCTGCGTGGATATCGGTTATCGCGGTAAAAAGTTGCCTATGTTCTTTCCCAAGGTTCCAGCTATCTCTATACCAAAAGTCATCAAAGTCGGTTCAGCGGTTTAGGCGTGAAAAGGTAACAGACAGACAGACAGAGTTACTTTCGCATTTATAATATTATGGTAGGGATTTAATTATATAAATCAATTAATTCATGTCATTTTCCAGTGCTTCTGAAATTACTTACTTACCTACTTTTATTGGTTGGTATCAGATGTCTAATCAATCATCGGGAGATGTTACAAATATTTAAAAAATCAAAAGTATATCCAAAAAGATTAAAAAATAAAACTCTTAGAAACCACGTGAGCTCTTACTAAAAAAGTCTTATAATATTATGTAAATTTTATTTGTTTATAACCCACTATTTATTGACGCCATAATAAGCCGTAAATCAATAACATCACAGTTATTTTTCCTCAATGTAGAAATATTTTGGGATAATTTGCTACTACAAAAATGTGATCTTGTGTTACGGCAAGAAAAGGTGTACATTGGGTTGGTTTTATAATATATTACAAGACATACATTTATCTTTCTAGTCTTTAGTATTCCTAAGATTATTCAGAGTCGCCTACCAGTTCAAAAGGTTTTACCTGAATATCAGATTTTCACGGACCGACTGACATCAGACCTCCGCAGCCCTGAAGGCGAACTGAATTCGAAAGTTTAAATAATTGCCAGTTTAAGAGCGCTGACTTTTCAATAAAGAATACCATAGATGTTCATGACAACTGTGACCGACGGCTTAACGCGCCTCCCGAAATACGTACGTGAAAATCCGCCAAATGCCATACTCTGGGCTACTGTTAAGGATTTCTTTTTCAAAACAACCTAACAACAGTCCTATACAGGAATCGAATCCGGAACCTTTTGATGAGCAGTTGCATATGCTAACCGGTAGATCAATGAGGCATTATAAGACATACTTGTTCCTGAAAAAGACACTTCACTTCTCTCTTTCAGACCCTTAAAATGTATTGAGAATCTAGCTTTTCGTTTTCGTTTGTTTAAGTAACATTCAGTGATAAATATTACGTTAGATATTGTTACGTAAAGTCTACACCAGATGGTGTTAACTAGATAGTGTTACATATGAGTAACATTAACATCTGCTGCATTTGAAAGTTCGCACTTGAAAACTGGCGTTACACAGATTGCAACAGATCTATGTCATAAGGATGGGAAAAATGAATAAGTAAAGTTTGTGATGGATTAATTAGCTGCAATTTAAATCGTCATTTAGATATAGAGACAAAATTATATAAATACGTGGGTGTTCTAAGAATTTCCGACCTAACGTCGATACAAGACATTTTTTAATTTTTCTACATAGTCTCATTGAGCTCTGCTTACTTCTCCCAGCGATGCACAACGCAAATGTGAACAAGCACAACTACATTCACTAGTTTTTATTAAGGAGTGCTGCTATCTTCAGCTTTGTAGATCTTAACAATTTTAATATCGTAGTTAAGACATTAATCACACAGAAGATCAACTTAAAAACAATAGCGTAATTTTGTGCTATCGTATTTGGTTAGTGAATGTAAGACCGGAGGCCCAATGATGTAGAATCATCTCACTAAACCATCATAGTGCGGGTCCCCATGCTGCATTGTCTGCACTCACAATCAAGATGGTGACCCTTGCTCTTGGATTCTACTCATGCTTTCCATCAAGCAGAGTAGAGTCACTTTGGTAGGCTTCAATACTCGTATATAGATAAAAAATAGTTTAAAGTTTTGGCTTAAGTTCGTAAATTAATAAAATGTTGTAAAGTAATGAATTATTTCTACTAAACAAAGTACTCTATAAACCCGTCCATCGCCATTGAATACAAAAATTAACATGTGTCAATGTGTTACTAATATCGTTATCTTAAAATGTTATATTAATACAAAACATCAATATTTATGTAAGCGATTCACTCGAGTTACACTTATGTTAGTGAGTTAATCGGTGCACTTTCACCTTGTCAAACGTGAGCTCGTGTCGCAACCCGCCGACACCCGAAATGTCAAATGTTTCAAACTGACAGATGTGTGGTACTCATTATCTACGACATTAGTGTGTAATGCGCCTTACTGAGCGCATTGTTGCCATGCTTCAGGTTTGAAACTGAGGACTGAGTTGGGCGGATAGCGATTTTATAAGCTCCTGAAATATCGTCTTCTGTTGAGGGTGAAATAACATTCAATTCGTGAATACGAGATTGAAAATAACCATTACTAAAATGATGTACTCACTGCACTTGCAGTGAGTACATCATTTAATAATCAACTTATAAAAAGCTAATAATCAACTTTGATCATAAGCTTTTATCGATAAAATCATAATAAGCATTATCGATATAAAAAATCCTGAAAAGTTTGACGAAGTTCTTTCTTCTTTGACTAGTTTCGGACATTTCGGACATTTTACACACAACGCCATCTAGTCCCCAAACTAATCAGAGCTTGTATTATGGGTAACTAGACAACTGATATAAATACATAGACATACTTTTTTTATATTGAACATGGAAAACACCCCAAATTCCGAAACAATTTTTTGCGGATCACACAAACATTTGTTCCGACCCGGGAATCGAAGCCGAGACCTCTTGATCAGCCGTTGCATACGCTAACCACTAGACCAACAAAGCAGTTATAAGAGTTTATTCTTACTAAACTAAATATGTGTTATATTAATCGTACTATAATATTTTCCATTCTTAGAAAAGTTTAGTGTTCAGAATTAATTACGTGTTTTTTTCCTTTTCCGCCTTTAAAAACTGTTTTTTTTTTTGGATTCTTTGTCTAGATGCTGACCCAAAGAATTTAAGTCGATTTTTTTGTCATCTAAGCTTGAAAGTCCAATTTTAGAGCAATAGTTTGTCCGCTGTGGAACAGTTGCCCGCTCCGCTCATCACTACACCAAGTGCAGCAAAGTTCGCAGGTC
Source organism: Phragmatobia fuliginosa (assembly GCA_932526445.1). Classification (NCBI taxonomy): domain Eukaryota; kingdom Metazoa; phylum Arthropoda; class Insecta; order Lepidoptera; family Erebidae; genus Phragmatobia; species Phragmatobia fuliginosa. The sequence continues at coordinate 19,751,313 of OW052074.1, forward strand.
GCGCAGTGATTGACCATTGTTGTCAATAGCCGCGTGTACCGGTAATTATGTTGCCCATCCGTGGGCAAGATTGGGCGATCAGACATCGAACGCTGGACCGCGATTACGATCGGAAAGTAATGTTTCTTTGTATTCATTGTGCGTTGTTAGAAAACATGGGGTTATCAACAAAGCGAGCTTTATCATCAAACCTTCATTCTCAGACATTTCAAATGATGTTAGGTGAAGAAATTGAGATGTTTATCTTAAGCGACAATAGTTCAAACGTGAGTCATTGGTTCAGATCGTCTTATTTATGGGATATTGTTACCTTTATATATTATAATATTCATTATAGAAAGATATTGGGTATATTAGAAAAGGTTATACGTAAACTTTCGCCTATCGCCACCACAAGGTCGTCTTTAATAACTTTTACAAATAGTTTTTGGTCGTGTCTGAAATATGCTCTTACCTAATTGATGTTTTTCTTGTAAACCGTTTTATTTTATTTAAAAGTGATTAGTAAATAGTAAAATATTAGGATAAACTTAGAATTATAGAAAATAATTAAAGAATAAGACTAGTAGTAAATGCTAAATGACATTAAGTCACAAACTACTCACATATATACCCCCTACAACCTCTAAGAATATTTTTAGTAACTACCCGCATATTACTTAGCACGCATTTAAGCTTGTTCAGTACACTGAACATTAACTTGTTGCTGTTTTTATAATTATCTAATCACATAATACAATATAGGCTGTTAAAACCGAGGCAGTAAAACCTTCCATTAAGATGGCCACAATCATTTATTACCAGATCGTCATTAATTACTGTAATAAGACAACGCAACTGTAATGAGAGATGCGTGCCTCGGGATCTAATTCTATCTTGTAATTATTTCACTTTTACTGCGGCGTGAGTCTACATCAGCCCGTTGATAGCTGTGATATATATATATATATATCACGTGTGATAGCTGTGATATATATATATATATATATATATATTTAAAGACGTGAGCGCATTTATATAGATACGCTCACGTCTTTATATAAGAAGAGATAGAGCGAGGATATAACGCTAGCATTCCGTGGTGAGAGTCACCATGCTGCATTGTGTGCACTCACAATGAGGATAGTGACAATCACACTTAGATTCTGCTCATGCTTTCCATTAAGCAGAGCTACTTTGGCAGTCTCATGTAATAAAACCGGTTCGTCTCATGATTAAATAAATAAATATTCTGGACGTCACATACACAACGTCATCCAGACCCAAACTAAGCAGAGATTGTAATAAGGGTACTAAACAACATACCCATTTTTTTGTAAATACATACATATTATACATTGAAAAATACCTAGACTCCGAAACATTTGTGGATCACATAAATATTTTGGTCCGACCCGGGAATCGAACCCGAGATCTCCTGATCAGCAGCCGCACCCGCCAACCACTAGACCAACAAGGCAGTCAAAACTGTTTGTTGTTTTGTAACTTTACTGATACCTTCCAGTCACTATACATATAATGAGTAGAATAATAGTACATTATATTATGATATAATTTCGGTAAGTTGAAAATGACAACCGAGGCGATATTGCTACAAGAAAGCTGAGCTGAGGCTGTAATTATCAAAGCGCACGTATGTCATACGACGTTTAATAACATATTTGCGAGGAAATAAATAAAAAAACGTGCGTTTTACATTACAATAACGCATAAGTACGTAATGAGGATACATTACGATATTGAAATTGGTGAAATAAGAGACCCTTTACGAGCAAATATGTTATAAAAAAACTTTATCATGCACTAGTTTATATAGTTTAAATTAAAGACCATTTCAATTTAATATAGCAATCATATACATTAGTGGGGAATTGTTTATTAATAAATATATATTTCAAAATCACTGTTCTGAAAAGTGTGAGTTTTTATACTAGCGTTGAAAAATTTTTCTCTGTTACAGTATATTCACGATTGAAGGTCGTGATCATTATTGTTGTACACTTCGATTTTTGTTTTAAAAATCGAGTTTTAGCTGTGTTCATTACGTATTAACAACCTTCCTAAGACCTCCAGAGATCTTACTTAAAGCAACCTCGCTCCTCGAAATATAATAAGAACTCGAACTTAACCATTGAAGAATGGGCCACTGATTTCGATATAACATCGTTACAAGTTTCTACTAATTATATAAAATATTACCCATACATTAAGTTTTTATGGTGTAGTTGTAAAGTTTAATAAACTCTAACAAACATCGTTTTATTGTGGAAATGACCAAATTATTGTGAATACTAAATATCATTTAAAGCAAAGCGACGTTCGACAAGCTCATTAATCGATTGTGTACAAGTGATCACAGTCACGTCCCGTTACACACAACAACTAATACGTACAACGAACACACTTAATCTTACTTAATAGGGAACCCCTACGTCGATGTTGCAATGATAGCACAGCCACGGATCGAGTTATCGATACGATTACGATAATCGATACTTCCGAGATCCGATACTAATATGTTTTTTTCTATAAATTGTGTGCGTGTGTGTACATTTGGTGATTCGTGGTCGTTTAGCTATCGGCAGTAATTCGAGAGTAATACAGCCCACCCGGGTGGAGCCGGGGTACAATTTATGTATTGTGATGTATTAACGTATTGTTTTTTCCGTGATGAACGTTCGAATTTGCGTAGTAATTTGATGTTATTTGACGTTGAGTTCGTGTGTGGGCCGTCGTTGTTTTAGCTGAAATATTGACCGGAGCTGGTGTGAGATCCGCAATAGTGCTGCCTTATATGTGTACTATAGAGTATTTATAACTTCGTGGTTTGTGCTTAAAGTATCAAGATTACTTTAATCTGGGTAAGATATCGTTAAGCACAAATGCGTGAGAATTCAACAATAAACTATTAAGTTTAATGAGGGAAATTCTTGATTTTAATTAGAGTTCTTAAGGACCAACAATATATCTTTATCCCTTCGTTACTAATTGATATACATTTACTACCACGTATCTAATTGATTAGCCTGTAATTATGGTTGTAAAACTCGCTAGTGCCATAATGGATAATAAGCAGAGACTGCCTCGTTGATCTAGCGGTCACCGTATGTAACTGCTGGTCAAGAGGTCTCAAATTTGTTTCCCGGGTCGGTCCACAAAAATGTTATTGGTTTTTTTTTTATTTATGGAAATAATTATTTTATTATATATATGTCGCTGCTTTGTATGAATACTCGCACAAACCAAAATCACAAATTATACAGGGGAGCTATTTGAAAATTAAACAAAATATTTTCTGTCATAACTTTTCATGTGTTTGATACATAGAAGAATAGAATGTAAGGGCATTAATCAAGGATTATTAAAATATATAGGGATATATATATATATATATATATATAATAAGGATTTTTTGCATTTGGCTGTGTTATAAACCAGTGGTTTCAAAATTTTGTTTTGTGCGGGTACTCATGCAAAGCAGCGATATATTTGATTATGGAAATTGAACGTGGGATCTTAAAACCGTAAATCCTGCGTCTGTACTCTTCATGGTCGTGTTAAATAGCCATCCCATCGGATTATGAGAGAGAGAGAACAAAGAGTGTGCTTTGTTTGTGCCGAAATCGTCTAGAAAACTACGCTAAGCAGAGAAGTTTTTACAATCTTAGAGTAGATGAACTACCTAATCTTGTGGCCTCAATGTTGGGAGCTTCTATTACAGAGTGTTTTCTATTTCTTAATAATTTAAAAGTGATCTAACCCATATATCAGGAACTTAGATAATATTTTATATAAATATACAATTTGTACCGTGCTCATCTGAGCTTTATTCTAACATATACCTTCAATTTAGTTAATTAGCTTTATTTTGTTACCCATGCACCTGCCCCTCACTGAATCCTTCTAAAAAGTTGTCTTGAAAGATAATGCCTTGTAGCATTAATAGGCACGTGAAGTGCAGGAAGCAGTAAATAATTAAATAGATAAATAATAATTGAATACAGTAAAGAACGGCCGGAGCATGATAACCGTGTGTTTTACGCGGTCTTGTTCGATTCCCGGTCACGCAACTTTAATTTATCAATTTAATGTTCGTGTTGGTAATTAATTTATCACATCCTTCGACGGCTAAACAAAAGGGATTCTTTGGTTTTGTGGAGTTCACCTATTCAACTGGAGTCGCGTTTGATAGATTATAAACTTATTCCTTTTGTGATAAGCGCCACTCATTAAGTTGTAATCTATAAATAAAGACATTAATGTTCATTTGTTCTTAATCGCAAGGCTCCTAAGCTTTTACCGACCTTTTTGAGTTTTTTATAGCACGTAACAAAGTTTTAATAATCTTGAGACTCATTATGAGGCATAAACTTAACAATGGATATTTGTTCGTGTTTTATGAGATCTCGCGCCATCATGAAATAGTGCATTCAAATAAGTGGTTCGAAATATTTATTTATTTATAAATTGCCAGACATACAGCAAAGAAAATCTGTCCGTTTGTCACTTATCAGTTTTAAATCCAGAAAAAGTCATCTAAGTATATTTATTTGAAAAAATGTAAATATCCATGTAGTAAGTATCCATGTAGTAAACTATGCTGTGTAATCTATTTACTATTATATATATACATATTAGCTTTGATAATAATTATTTTAAGTCTCTGAAAATTTATTTCAATGAATATTACATATGGACTTTATTACGTAGAGCTTAGTAATATCTCGCCATGGCCGTATATAACACGTTGTGGCTCTGAATAACTTACAAGCCAATTCAGTTAGATTAATAATTATATTGATGTATTCACGTAATCAATTAAACAGTCGTGACCACGCATTAAACTGAATCCAAACAAACTTGAAACTCCATGTTTATGCTAAGAGCTGCGCTACACACTTGGACATATCTGAGGCGTCACGAGAGTACATCTGTACGCAGCTCCTCGCGGCCGTCGGGGCCGGGGTGCGCTCGCGCAATCTTAATAGCTCTACTGAACCTTACCGTTCGTAATGAAGCTGGGCCTGATCACTTTGTGTAATCAGCGGTGCATAAATAATGATGTTTTGTGTATCTTTATTCATGTTATTCGCATGGGAAATAAGACACAGTGAGCTTTCTATGTAAATGTATGGGTACAACCTTCTGATTTAGATCCAAATGTCACGAATGAGTTATGAGTTTCGTACGAGTCACGCTCTTTATCTAAATGTACTTTATCTATGATGAGAAATATACAGGAAAATATGAAATGAAAACAAAAGTTAGTAAGTCGGCATTGATATTGAGTCAGTTGTTCACAAACTAATAGAGGCAGCAAATGGTATAGGTATATATGAAAAATTTATTATTTGTGAGAAGTATTTGTAAAAAGAGAAAGGAATGTTGTGAAGATATAACTAAATCAACTTGATCAATGTAAAAAATTCAAAATAAAAGCAATTTGTATAATAAAATTATAAATACTAAACGACTCTATAATAATATAATTTGCGCAAGGTGACTAGAAGTAGCTAGTAGAGAAAAGCCGAGGATCAAACTTATTGTTGCGCTATTGGAGAGACCTGTGTATGTGATAGGCTGATGATGATACCAGAAAATATTGATTGCAAGGCGGATTGGCAGGTCAATGCCCTTATCATTAAATCAGCTTTTCAAAACGTGCTTGAAAGGATTAAATAAAAATTAAAATTAATAAGTCGGAGAATTTAATTAAATTAATCCTAAAATAATTAAAAGAGTATTGTAATCCCACCAGAACATAACATCTTAGTGATTTCAATAATAAAAGATAATTTATTTGCCGAATATTTAATATTTGTACCTCATTATCATCATCAATTACCTTAATCTCCGACGATTCATAGCACTTCTTAAATAAAAAGAAGCGAGTGGCATTTATTTTGTTATGTTTATAATAAAAGCTTGTTATTTGATTGACATTTTTATTGTACCTATTGTATAGTGTCATTTAAATTCATTTAAATCTAGGGAAACTTTTAGAATATACTCGAAAGAAATAAAATATTCCCCAGTTCATCAGAATGTCGGGTCAGATATATCAATTTTATATATACAGGGTTATAGTTGCGTCATCTCCGTCCGTCCTCGACTTACCATCGAAACGGTTAGTGCTACAAAGATGAAACATTGCATGGATACGTGTTTTTATCACGTAGACAAAGTGCTAGAATAATATTTCTATTTGAGGTACCTCCCCTACATGTGAAGTGGGGATGATTTTTTTTCTCACACCTATCATATCGTGTGGGGTATCGTTAGATAGGTCTTTTTAAAAATATTAAGAGGTTTCTAAGACGATTTCTTGAGGTATTCCACATTAAAGGGCATTTTTTGTGAAAACAGGGCGTCCCCCCCTCTAAAAGGAAAACGGTTGTTATTTTTAACAGCAAATTTGGCAAAATTCATGACGGTAGTTCGTATGATGAACTTTAAAGGAAAACTATAACGGCTCAGATGACTTAGCTAGTTCAGGAGTTATAGAGGCTCAGGTTGTTAAATGCGCTCACTTGGAAAACTTCATACTAGGTAGTAGAGCCACGCTGATTTCAGCACGAATGGGCCGGCTCGACCCGGCTAGTACTACCCTCACACAGAAGACCATCCTAATAATGACAGCATTCTTGCTGTCGTATTTCGTTGGTGAGTGTGAGACCGGAGGCCCAATCATTCTGCATCATTCTCCCGCCCTTCGAAGGCCGGGAGAATGATGCAGAAAAATCTAACCAGGCTGCCATGGTAGGGGTCACCATGCTACATTGCTTACCCTCACAATAAGCATGGTGACCCCTACTTCTGGATTCTACTCATGCTTTCCATCAGGCAGAGTAGAGTCACTTTGGCAGGCTTAAATATAAAAAAAAAAAAAAAAAAAAAAAATACTAAATTATCGCATTAATTAGTAAACCTAACAATTATCTATTGGATATGATTTTAAAACTTCGTACCATCATGGGTGACTGAGGATTTTTATTTTTATTTATAAATGAGCCTACCAAGGCGACGGCACTCTGACTGATGGAAAGAATGAGCAGCATCCAAGAGTGATGCTCATCACGCACATTGCGAATAAAGATGCAATAATGAAGTATGATGATCCACACCATGGCCGCCTATTGAGATCCTTCCTATATCAATCAATGGTCCGACCTTTTACTTTAATTTGGTATTGTGTGAGAGGGTAGTACGAGCCACGATGTTAGCCGGCCCGTTCATACTGAAATTAGACTGGTTGTTTTATAATAATAATAATCTTTATTGGCAGTCCAGTACTTACACAATATATTATCGACGTTAGCCGCACTAGGGTTAGCCTGTATTGCGGCTAGCTCTTCTATCATATATAAATTTAGATTCTGATGTATAAATTTACTTTCCTTGGGATGACTTTATACTCTGTTCAGCTATCTGCCAGTTAAAGTCCCAATCTGCAATGCCGTTCCAGGAAATAGACGAAAATATTAAAAATAGATTTTTTTATGGAAGTACCATAAATAATTATATACTTGTTTAGTGAAGAGCTGTCAATTTGGTATAACAATCACACACTTCAATTTTATTTACTTGTAAAGCCATTATTAGTTCAGTAAATTTTCCAAGTGCTCCTTTGTAGGTACACATATTGACTCATTTTGTCACAAATGTGATATCAGAATAATCAACTGTTCATTCTATAAACTCAGCCTTTTTAATATAATAATGATAAGTATTTAACTAATACATAGCAAGTTCTTTCTTTAATAAAGTGAAGTATTAATAGCTCTCAAAGTTAGAGCCGACAAAGTGTTATCTTTGTTAGGAACGTCAGTTTTGGAACATTTAATAAACACACAGTCTGTTATCTAGAGCAACGACCACCGCGGTGGAATATCGACCCCTTAGCGGCCATATTGGTGTGTACAGTGAGGTATACGATTTTAAGTACCAAAAAAGATTGGAAAGTCTTGTCCCCGCGTTACAATAACACAAAACGTTTGTGTAACGCATACTTGTCTAATTAAACAGAGAAGCTGAAGGGCCTGGAGCTTTCTCGCTGTTCACTCCAATAAAACAAAAATACTCCAAAGCTCACAGTCCGCCTCGGTTCCTAGAATACGGATAAATAGTCTAAGAGAAATATTATTTTTGAAAATACGTTTTTTTCTATATTTAAGCCTACCAATGTGAGTCCATTCTGCGTGCCCAGACCATGGCGGCGATTAAGATTCTTCTGCACCATTGAGCCTACGGTCTTGTATTTTAATTAGATCTTCTGTCTGAGGCTAGTACTGTCCCGGTGGAGCCGACCCATTCGTGCTGTTATCAGCGTGGCTCTAATGCCTTGAACATAACGTAAAATTACTAATTAATTATTAATAGATAAAGTATTTGATGAATACAAATTGATAAGTTTAAAAAAATAACACTAGACTTCCAAATGTTATACAAATGTGTAATTATTTTTTTATTTGTCGGAGTTTAAGTAGGGATGCATTTAATTTATTTGACTTAAAAGTGAATTAACCTTTAGCAAAATACTACTGTCGTTATGTTAATAATTGTCATTGGATTAGAAAACTCTTTTCTTTTAAGGAGAGAGAGCGATATGAAGTTGAGTTAATCATAAAATTAAGTGTCTTACATTGTTGCAATGAGGAAACTTAAAGAAACTTCAGCTGTAGTAACTTTCTACTCGTTTATGAGAACACAGCTCGCAGTCGGTTCGACACCCCGTAAGATCAGCTGAGATAGGAACACTTTCCAAAACGTTTATATTCAATGCTATTGTTTGTCCGTTGCACAACTCACTACAAACATGGACATAGAACTGTTGCACGGATATAGGCGGACGTCGCGATTCTACCGCAGATAAGGAGCGGAGCGAATTGCTGACATTCTTCACCAAATGTATCACTGATTGGTAATGTGTTATACCAGTTTATTATGAAAACTAGAAGTACTATGTATGGGCTATTTCATTTTATAAACTTAAGGTTCGACACGTTCACGTAATGGTCAAGTTAATATTAGCACCAAGAATATTTTTAAAATGTCACATGTCATACACGGCAGTCTTGTTCCATATTGGACAGAATCTGTACGAGCACCACGGCTACAGTTTCCGCACGTAAAAAATGTAGTATTTAGACTATCGATATTATACATATATATATAGATATTTAAAATTTCTAGATTCATACGTAACTTTACCGTAAGTTTGTTTAAAATGAAATCGCTTCCGCTGTGTTTTCGCTTTGATCTTGTAAACTATTCTACGGATTTTGAAGCAATTTTTAGCAATAGTTAGTCATAGAAAAGAATGGATTAGCCGTGTAATACATGTATATTCTGTAATATACATGTATTATATATATACATTATATATATATTATAATATACATGTATTACAACAGTAGAGAAAGCTGAAAATTGACAGGACTTCCGTGCGAGTTGGTATTGGTCCCTAGGTATGAATATAGTATAAATTATATTGAGATATAGAACAATGATCACTTTCATACCCCGGAGACGCGAGTACGATCATTTGTTCAATTAATACAAACAAAGTTAGAATAGTAGATAGAGTTAACTTTGGTTCCGACCCAGTTCACATAAAAGTGAATCTCACGTGACTCGCAAATTGTCCGCGATAACACCTGACTGTAGAAAAGCTGAAATTGGCCACTTACTGGCTCACTTTAGATGTTGTTCTCTAAGTCAAAAGTCTAAGTTATACATGAATATCTTACACTTACGTATTGATCAACTACGTTACCAGCGTAGTCCCACTCATATTTTTGGTCTCTTAGTCATATTTTGACTGCCTTGTTGCTCTAGTGGTAAGAGTATGCGGTTGCTAATTAAGAGGCCTCGGGGTCGATTTCCGGGTCGGACTAAATGTTTGTACCATCTGCAAATGTTTGTTTCAGAGTTTGGGTGTTTTCTACATATAATATTATGTATTTTCAAAAAAAATATGTTTATGTATTTATTTCAGTTGTGTAGTACCTATAGTATAAGTTCTGCTTAGTTTGGGACTAGATGATGTTGTGTGTTAAATGTTTAAAATATTTATATAACTTAAACTAAACTAAAAAAAAAAAAAACATAACAAATACAATACTTAACTATGAGCAAGGTTGTCATTTGGCGAACGCGCTTTTAGTTAATAGAACCTCACACGACGTCTGTCCCCGCCCGTACTGTGCTTACCAGACTACTTATATAGTTTTAAATGCCATAATAAATACTCTTATAGATAAATTGTATTCAGATAGAACAAGTGATCGAGCTCATCATCCAATTATTTAATCTGGAAGGGAATCAGACCCATGACCTCCAAATGATGGGTTCATTAAAAGTAATTTAAAACAGATGAATTGAGTACTTTCTGCTTTTTGGAAGTAACTATAAAGACATACTTCACAACCAGCAACCTAAATTCTAGAATATGATAGCAATCTCATTAATTCTCCAGCATCCATACCTCCACACAGGCTGCCACACCGTCCACTAGGAAGTGCAATTAATAAGCCCTAGCGTTGGCCAATTAAACGATGGTATCGGTTACCATGGGTTAATGAAATGCCCCGTGCGTCATGGCTGTTGCTGGGCTCCGGTTGCCGGTGGATATAATTACTTGTATCATATCTACAGAGTTATGGCGGGTTTGTTTAACCTAACCTATTGATTGCAATGTTAGTAGAAATTCCATTATCTTATGATAACAAGACTGTATTCACAAGATGGTGTATAAATTATTTGCAAATAGATTTGTACAGTTTTCGTTTTGAAATTAAATGTCAGAACCTTGTTGTGTTGTACATGTACTTTCGAAGCAGAAAACAAATTTATATTAACTCGAGACGATCACGAGCGTAACTTCTAAAGTTATGTTAGTTTATATTTGAGGTAATATAATACTACTAGTAACAATGACTTCATTCATTTTGCAGTTTTTAAAGTGATGTGCATATTAAATACTCAGTTAATAGAACCGATTACCAAGAAGTCAGTATAAATAATATTGTTAATTTTTAAGTAACTAAGTTGATTGAAATCGCAAATTTCTGTTCGGATAAAATGCGCTCACTTATCCCCAGAAAAGATAGAGAAAAAAGTGAAAAGTCGGTATTGGCATTAATAATACTTACAGATAAAACCTTTATAATTATATCTACTTCTATATTGTAATTAAAACATACATACATCTACATAACTTGGTCATGTATCAGTTGTGGTTTTTCTTTCTAATGAATGATAAAAATCTATAATCGCATGCAAGTTTAATACCTACATTAACTTTTCATTTAAATATCAACCTGATTCTAAGTTGTAGTGACTTCAAGATTCAGATAAACTTAAATGTAATCACAAGAATCTTGCCGACAGAAGTTTACAGTGACAACCGACACGCGCCACTTAAATAACCAAATACGAGTAAATAAGAATTGGATCCCTCCTTCACAAATCAATAGATTTAATCTTAACCATTGATTAACAGATATTGACATACAAAGGTTAAGTTGTGTTCAGAAGTATTTACCTATTTAACATATAACAAATTCGAAGTAAGCATTAATGGCTGTCATTAAAAGGAGATATTATGATAATTATAAGAGTACAGAGTAAATGCTCCCTCCAAACTAACATAAAAGTACAAATTTAGAATTATTTTGTCATTAGGTTTCTTCTGGGAATCGGACAAAGAAAGTAAAGTAATGGGTGATGAAAAACTCAATCAATAATAAGGAATCAATTGTCCAACAGGCCGTTGACATAATGTCTAGTGAAGAGTCCTCTTCAAATCACAGATTGTGTTGGATCCATACTCAATCTTCCAAGTTCTATAATATTCTTATGAATTCACACTTATTTGTATACAAATTATTACATACTATTGTTAAGATATATACTATTGTTAAGATACTTAGAATCTTGAGGCAAGACATGGCCTACTATGAATCGTGATAGCCAACATATAAGCAGGATACGCAAAAGCTAAAATAATTAACATATAATTATATTAATCAGCAACTAGGCTATTTCCAAAACATTGAGTGTAGTTGTGGATAAATATTTATTTGCGAAATTATTAAAATACTCGTATAGTTAGTCAACGTTTGGCCAGCACTACATGAAAGAGGTATGATGTTCTGTTAGAGGCTGAATTAATTAGCATGCGTATCTCACCAGACCTACACGGAGGCCTAGGGTCGAGGTCAATAAGTATACGGCACTACCATCCATGCTTATTACCACAAGTATCCAAAATATATAAAAGAAATGTTGCATCCACTTATACATACATTGTTGTTGAATAATTTAATTTAACGGATTATGACCTCTGTGGCCAGGTTTAATATTTAATATTCGAGCCCTACTACTGTTATTGTATGTTCTTGTCAAAAAATATTAGTTATGGATTGCATAAGGCATGCCAATGAACTTAGGGACTTGGAGATAATGTCGCACACTCTTGAGAAGGTTTTAGTGTGAATATATTGATGTATGCTAACGTTCGATTGTTAACTGTACATTAAAGTTGACTGTGTTTAAATAAATATCAATATGTAATAGTACAGTAGACTTTTTGTGAAACATCTTTATTGCAATCATAATAAGGAAAGTCATATTAAGTGACCGTAAACGATAGTAAATGTATCTATGCAATAATGTATTCAAATGCTGTTCCTTTTATCGCATGGTCTTGGTCAGTGTGACGATTATTATTTACGTGTCCGTCCGCAAAAAAAAAGCGAGAATAGAGAGAGAGAGAAAGGAAAAGAGAGAGATAGAATAAGAAAGAGAGAGCAGCTATTTAATTACCACTTTGTTGAAGTAAATAACTGGTAGGTGTTTAAGTCTCTCCAGAATGTATAACCAAAAAAAAAGCAAAAAAATATAAAATTGGCAACACGATGATAAATAATATGTTGAAGTTACATGAAATTATAAAATGTTCATGAATTTTTGACGAATATGGTCGAAACTAGACTGGCTGTGATTATACACTCATTTATTCCAATACAAAATGAATGTTCGGAATAAGCATAGAGCGAGTAAAGGCATATCACATAAATACACTTGCGCCACAGTTCAGCGGCCATCTTTCGTTAATCGTATCGTCTAATTTGAATAAAACAACGCACGCGGTTGCGCATGCGCAGCGGGCACTCCGCCACGAATTTATTGAACGGAGATGACACCACGTCGCAGCAAAGGGTTATGGACATCGTCTATCATTATTGGGAATATTGGAGGCTTGTTTCTGTTACCAATAACAGGGATATATTTCGCCCAATGAAGGTAATTAATGCTGGTTGAAACATTATAACATAATTGTTCTGCAGTTTGGTGGGTTTATTAATCGTAAAACTGAACTTGTTCCGAATAAATGATTTATTTATAATAAAAAAAAAATATTGCAGGCTGGGACAGAGCGGTCGGAGCAAACATGATGTTTTTTGTGCATTGATGTAAATGGTTGTTTAAAAAGATAGTAAAAACTTTTACGGATGGAAATTTTGTCACTGCGACCTATTAACGGCAGGAACATCGAGTGAGTGAAATTACTCGAGGGGCAACTTCTTCTTTCTCCTCCGGTGCTCCATTTATTCATGGGTACCCATGAATAAATGGGACTTTAAAATTAAGGTACAGTTTATTATTATGGCATATTGAAAATTATTTAATACTAGTCTCGCGGTACTACCAGCGGTTATTGTTATATGTCGCTAGTGACGCCGCGGAGCGATGCTAGTCTAAAATAATTTACTCCTTACGTCTTCGAACAAACAAACAGACAAAACTTTAAAACATGCGTTTTGGATGTCAGTACCGGATATACCTTAAAATGTATTTAGTAAAAAAACTGTTCATTTGATAATACTCGTACATACAGAAACTTCAATATGTGCATGTAAAGATTCGTTGTACTATAAAACTACAGTGGAAAATATTTCAAATATGTGTCAGAAAGTAGTTCACAGTTCATAAACAAAGTTTTATAATCTTAAACAGTATCCGACCAAGGAAAAATTAATCTCCATGAATACTTAAGAGTCTCCTCGACAAAAACTCTGTCAGAATGATCATGACCTTCAATATGTTGATCGCCAAAATTAAAACCAAAAATCTTACAGATAATAATTTAGTCTGTATTTATTAACATAAGCCTTAATGGAAATATTTTCATTATAAAGGTCTTAATGATTAATGCAAAATGGCAAAGTGGGTACAGGTGAGCACACTACGCTTTTTATTTTACTGTTTAATAACATTTATGACAATATTCACGAATGAACGATGAAATATAGAAGACTACATCTATATAAATAAATTTGTTCCGGGTAAAATCTGGACGGATAGGAATTTTGACGTGAGTTTGAGTACGACGTAATTAGTAACTTAGATTAATTGTTTTTAAACTAGATCCACAGCTTTACTCGCGATTTAAAACTAATATTAGCTAATATTACATGATACTCTCAATTTTGAAAAAAATATTCATATTCATAGCGACCTTTGATTATATATAATCAAAGATAGCGAAACAATACTGAATGCCATCTATAGAAACCACACCCGATCTGTAATAAATCATTGGCGTCTTATCCTTATGAACAATTCTTTGAACATCATCTTTTATTTAGGTCTATTATTATATTTGCTATTATCTTAGAGCATATATGTATACTCTAATATTATAAGTTAATATTTGCTCAGAATACTTTTACTCCAAATAAAGTTTATTTACGTTTATGCTTTTATTTTACCTATACCCACCCACCAACCCGTGATCTAGTCCAGAACGATATCTAACACCTAAATATTACTTAAAAAAGTTGATTTAAATCACGAACTACCTAGTGGTAATTTTAAATTTGAACAGAAAATCAGAATTTTTACAGTTTAAGCACTTGTGCAAACGATTATACCGATCCTCAAACAGTGCCGTTAATACCCGTTATACATCATGATAACATCGTTGCTTTTATCCGTTTATTTATTTTTTATACAAACATTTATTTATTTTTATTCGAAAGCATATTTATTAAGTCAATTACAAGTTGATATCGAAACGCCAAGGCCCCGAAGGTCCAAATATTCGGATTATGCAGATCACTCCAGTGGCCTCCGACCTCCGAGTGGAGCTCATTATGTGCCCTCTCGTTACGAGCGACGCGTCGAGCGTCTGCTCATTTTGTTTGTGTATTAGATTACATTATTTACGAAATATGATCGGCTTCTGCGGCTTTAATGCCTATTCAATATGTATGTTGGTAGGCGCGCCCATCCAAAATAAATAAGTTTTTCATTATGTTAATGAAACTGTTAACTTCACGCTTGCCACTTTTATTGCATTCCAAGGAGAAAATACTGCTAAAAATAGTTTACAAAATTGCTTTTTTATGGTATTCTATCAAATAGTATTTTTATTTAAACCTGGAAGTTGCGTGTTTGAAGATTTCGTGTATGTCAATCAGCCGGTAACCTGAATGATATTTCACTAACCGTAACTCAAAATTTACACATTTTTTTTTTTAACGTGAGGAGTCAAGGAAATGCGTAGGTACTACTACCGTCCCCCTGGACAGTCGCTGGAGCTTCGAGGAACATCTTGAGCGGATGATCCCTCGGGTTCAAACTACACAGAACAACAAAGACAAAGAAAACTGGAAGCATATCTAACTATACAAATCCGTCTGGTCAGCATGGTATAATAGACCTAAAGCTCTAAAAAAAGGCTTATGTCCAGCGCTGGACTGTTAAAGGCTGTTGATATGTTGTGATGTACAGCATCCAATATACTTAGTAAATATATCGCCTTAACCAATGCAGAGCCGAAACGATCGTAAAAAATTCAATTAAAATTAAACTTTATCGACCAGGAAAAGAGAGAAAAAAGCCATTCATGAACTTGACACGTCGAATATAAATAAGTTCTTCAGTTCGTTGACCCCACACGAGTTCATTGCAATAAATTATCACCTTATTAATGGAGCTGACCTACGACCCGCGCGTCTGATCCAAACGCAAAATAATTCATGACGATATTGATTTACATGCGCTGTTTATTAACCGAATGTATATAATTTAGCTAAGTGATTGTCATCAACATAAAAGTCGAACGTTGATGGCCAGTCAGCCACACATGATGACCATTGTTTACATGCTCACCAACGTGAATAATGTCTCCGTCAATGTTTAAAATTATTCGTCATCAAATAAAGTGTGTTTTATTACTTCAATTTATTTGATGGTCGTATAAATCTATTTGGTATAAGATTGATTAAATACACGGTATGAAGGACCGTTTACATTCGTTAACTTAACGTATTGGATAAGATGTTTTAGCAAATGGTCAATAAAATGAACTCACATATTTATACAGCAATGTACAAATATTGCGAAGAGCATTGATATTTTAACATGTTAGAACATACTTTATAAAGTCTTTGAGTCGGTTCTGAATCGAGAACTATAAAAAAATAAAATTTTCATAAAGTATTTCCCACCAAAACATGTAGGTACATTTAATTTAGTTAAATTACTAATTACTAAACTACTATTATAACTAATATGTTCAGTCATGGATTTTTATACGTCCATGTGTTAAGTATATTTAAATAAAAGGTTTCCTTATAACTTTTATTCATGAATCAGGTGAGGTTCTACAATCTAATGAAAGCTTCTTTTTCCACTTTCTGTCCTATCTGCCCTTATATACTTACCTAAAATGTAGTTAATCATATATATAGTTTAGTCATTGCTGTTTTCAGCAATGTATAGATTGATTCTAGGATATAGTTTTAGTATTTAATTGGAAAAGTTTGAAATGTTTCTTAAATACCTATATCTGCACGTGCGAAGCTGGGGCAGGCCACTAGTTGATTATAAATTAATAAAAAAGCGGCCAAGTGCGAGTCGGACTCGCCCATGAAGGGTTCCGTACCAGCAAGTAACATCATATAAAAGTTCTTGTAGTTCGTTGTAACTTTCATCGATGTTTTTATACTAGTGTATTGATTGGATGAAAGGTATATTGCGTGTTACGATTTATGACGTATTAAAAAAAAACTATTCACTAGATCTCGTTCAAACCAATTTTCGTTGGTAGTTTACATGGTAATGTACAACATATATTTTTTTTAGTTTTATCACTCTCTTATTTTAGAAGTTAGAGGGGGGGGGACACACATTTTTCCACTTTGGAAGTGTCTCTCGCGCAAACTATTCAGTTTAGAAAAAAATGATATTAGAAACCTCAACATCATTTTTGAAGACCTATCCATAGATACCCCACACGTATAGGTTTGATGAAAAAAAAAAAAATTTGAGTTTTAGTTCCAAGTATGGGGACCCCCAAAATGTATCGTTTTTTTTCTATTTTTATGTAAAAATGTTAATGCCGTTCACAGAATACATCGACTGACCAAATTTCAACAGTATAGCTCTTATAGTTTCGGAAATAATTGGCTGTGACATACGGACGGACAGACAGACAGACAGACAGACAGACAGACAGACAGACTTGACGAATCTATAAGAGTTCCGTTTTTTGCCATTTGGCTACGGAACCCTAAAAATGACAGAATAACGGGTAACATGAGGATAACTGTTCGGTAAACACGCCAAGCTCAGGAAGCGATACCAGCCTCACAGAACTGCTCACAAGCAATTCATTTATTCATAAGACCTATTCACTTTCTGCATTATCCTTCTATATGAGTTTACCGGGAGGAATTCTCCCGTGATGCAGGATTTTAAAGGCGGCAGTAGTAACATTATGTAACACAACATCAGGGCCAATTTACATGCATGCTTGCCATTCATACCATAAGAAACATATTATGTTTTTATATCGGTAGATCATAATCACATAGATAGATATTCTATTGATTGAAATCAAATACTGAACTGAAGCACCGAGGTAATCTGGTCTTATACATACGAATGTATCGTGGCACGACACTCCATAAGTAAACGTTACTTAATCCAACTGATGGCCACATTACAGATTGTTATCTAAACCAAATGCTACCTCTACAGCACCTCAACAAACTAATGCACTAAAGAAACAACAGCTTCAAATATGTTTTAATGAACGAAGTCACTGAGAGCCACAACAGATGGCACCACATAACGCATGTTGCATCTAAGTATTTGAAAGTTCTTGACCAATTTCGAATTAGGAGATATTTAATTTTTAGCAATATTATTTGTTTATTTGTGTTATAACACGATGTCATAATAAAACAAACAAATGTTTACCTGGGTCGGTGTGTCTGTCTAACCTATCTCATTGTGAGTATCAGGATGTGATTTAAAATTATAAGCAAATCTATACCAACTTGGGTTATTGTTATAGTAAAACTGAATACGTATATTTGTTGTAGATAAACATAATTAAGTGAAGTGGTAGTGATGCAAAAGACCTGCTGTAACAGTTAAGGGAAAAAAATTCAAATTATCATGGTTCTTGATTTCATTTTTATATTTTAACAATTTGTTCCAAAATAGCACTCCAATTATAACTTAGAGATATATTCAAACATGCGTTATGGTTTTTGATAAATTAAAACATTTAATGGTATGCGAGTGAAATGATTTACATCTGAATTGATGTCTGTGGCGCGTGAGGATCAACATTCATTCACAAGTAGTCGCTTTGTCATATTCTACACTTGATTTATTTAAAATTAAAACTAGCTGTGCCCGCGACTTCGTTCGCGTGGTTGTCGAGAGCAAAACAACGTCGTTTAGATAAGAGTATATCACCTTTTTGATGATTTAGATAAGAGTCCTGACTTTGGTATAGTTGATTACGTTAATGCTTCTCTATATACTATGTTAGCGGTGGAATTACCCGGAGCATATACAAAAAGGTTGTTTGGGTTGCTAACACGTGATAGAGAAACATAGAGTTGGCCGTGTGAAAAACAATCAAAAGTAAGGTCTACACCCGCAACGGATAACGTCTGGCCTTGGGCTTTATTAATAGTCATAGCGTAACAGAGGCTTACAGGAAATTGCACACGTTTGAAAGTAAACGGAAAATTATTGGGGATAATGGGTATCCTGGGAATGAAAACAACATCACCGGAGCCGCAACCTGTTAAGATTTCGGCTTCGATGACATTTCGTTGGAGATTTGTTACTCTCAACCGAGTTCCATTGCATAGTTTTGGTGGGCTTAAATTTCTGAGTAGAATGATTGGTACTCCGACTTTTAAATAAATTTTGTGTGCTGGAAGACCTGGTGTATTTAGAGAGTCTAAAAACTCTACTGGATAGTGGGTGGCATCTCCTTCTTCTAAAACCGTGTTAATAGATAAATATTCCCTACTTTCTCCAGAAACATGTACCAATATTTGAGAATTTATTGCTGCTGCTTGGTCGTTGCGAGGTGCCAAAATAGCTCGTTGGCATAGCCAAGCAGCGTCATGGTTCGAGATCTCTGATGGATCTCCGTATACAGAGGAAATGAGTTCCTGCTGTGAGGCAACAGAAGAACACAGGCTTTCGACTAAAGTTACTTTACCTCCTTCTTGAGTCGGGTATGTGCCGTTACCAATTTGAAGTAGTAAATTTGAGAAAACCTGCGCGTTTGCGTCACCTCCCAAATATGCTCGCATATTAAAGCTCAAATTAGTTAATATGACACTACGCCATAAAATAGAGCTCTTTAAACAGGCACCTATTTCATCGGCCCTCGTTCCTCTGGGTATTATAGGGAGTGTCTGCCTGAAGTCTCCACAGAATAGCACCGTTAAGCCTCCCATCGGTCGGTCATTTTGTCTTATATCTCGCACCGTTCTATCTACAGCTTCCACAGCTTTACGATTTGCCATCGTACACTCGTCCCAAACGATAAGGGCGCAATCGCGTAAAACCCTTGCTTTATCACTATTGCGAGACACGTTGCAAACAGGGTTTTCTGTGCGGTCCAAGTCGATTGGTATTTTAAATGTTGTATGTGCAGTTTTTCCTCCTGGTAATAAAGTGGCAGCTATTCCTGAGGAAGCGACGGCAAGGGCAATTTTGTTTTGGCTCCTTATTTGAGCCAAGATAACTTTAGTGAGGAAAGTTTTACCTGTTCCACCAGGTGCATCTAAAAACAGCATTTCTCCTAATGAATGTTCTACACTACAGCATACTCTATCAAAGATTTGACGTTGTTCTGACGTCAAATTTGAACAGCCATTTCGCAATATTTCTGCTAACTCTTCGGGGTTGTAATTTATTTCAGATGTATACTCCCTATTAATTCGTTCCCCACCAACTGTCGGTGTCGGCAAGCCGTATTGACTGAGGGGGTTCCCTCCTATACTTGTAACTATATCTTGTATAGCCAGCAAAGCCCTATTATGGCAGCTTTCACGTACTTGGTCAGAAGTTTCACTATTTATATTTTGCTGTCTCAAAAAATCTTCGGCAAACGCGTCTTTATATTTTTGCCACAACTGCCCAGCGTCCGATAGGCCACAAAATGTCAACAAAATGGCAAATAAATGGCGCAAACGATGTGGACTATCACTGACGCATGCTTCGGCTAAAGCATCATCCCAATGCTGATCGCCATCTAATAAATGCCGTGCGCGGCAAGCAGCTTGAAATGTGGGATATTCTATATCGTCCACTTTGCGGAGCTCAGCAAAAGAAGTAGGTCCTCGCACTGTGTGAAGAAGAAGGCGTAAATAATAACACTCTGCATTATTTGGGTGCACCGTGTATACTCTTCCAATCACGTGTTCTTTAAAAATGCCGGACTCGCCTTCTACAGCAGTTCCACGTCTCCTGCGATTAAAAACACCTTGCTGCTTGTTATAAGTATAATAATGTGGCACTTCATTGTACAACAGAGACTTAGCGAAATTGTCTCTTTCGCAAAGGCGAAAGAATGCGAGCAAGGTGGTTTGTCTTGGGTTGTTCATTCTTTCTGCCACATTTTCTGGCTGAAAGTAAACTCGCTGCCCGCCTTCCAGGTGCACGTCAAGATGGATGACTGGCGGATACCTTTCATGAATAGGGAAACTCAAAATGCGCCAAACTGCCTCCGAAGAGCTTATGTATCGGCCAGATTGATACCTTGTCACTTCATCAAATTGGTTGTTATTTCTTAGTGCTATCATGGCTTGATCACTACCTTTATTAACATATTTACATATATATTTTATAGATTCGACGCTATTACAAATTTCAACATTAATGTGTGCTTGAAAAGCGTTTGACAAAACTGGAGAATACGGTACCACCCAACTATTATTTAGAATTATTTCTTGTCCACGGAATCTGACAGTAGCTGTGAAACCACCTTGTGACGGTGATCTTCGCCGGTATTGCGGATACCCATTTTCCCCAGCCATAGTTAGTTCTTTCAGTGCTCTGGGGTATTTTTTTGAGCATTGACCATCTTTCATGCACGGTGATTCCCTGTTTAAGAGGCCACATGGCCCGTGAACCATATGTGTTTTTACTATGTCATGCAAAATCGGATCTGCATTATAGTCCGGAAATTCTGCACTTATGACACTGTCTATAGCATCGGGACGAATTTTTTCTTCCAGCCACAGAAGAATGTGCGCGTGGGGTAAACCACGCTTTTGCCACTCGACGCTATACATAAAACAAAGAGTTGAACCGAAAACTTTCTCCTTTGTAAGTAGATTAATCAAGACTTTGAGTTTTAAATGAAAAATCCTAGCAATAATGTCATGTCTGTCGTATGACGCCTGTCCTGTGAGAAGTGCCTGGCAAATCTCCGTCCACTTTGGATTTGTTGTAAATGTTATAAAAAGGTCCGGCCGGCCGTATTTACGGACGTAACAAAAAGCATCTTGCGTTCGTTCGTGCATATACCGCGGACCGCCTGTGAAACTGGATGGCAAAATAACCAATCGACCCAAGTTTTCGACGTTATTATCTGATTGCATGGCGTCCCGCAAGTGCACGTATTCTTCAGCGCGTAACCGTCGCTGGTTAGTGCGAATATACACTAAACGTTCAGTTTCTATTTTTGCGTACATGTCCACAATAAATTGGCTGAACAAACCACGAAATCGTTGCAAATATACGAAACTGTTTTGCCTTATTTGTAAAAGGTAGGAATAGTATTGTTGAGCAGATATTTTTTTTTGATAATTAGTGACTCTCGTAGTAGGGTTCACTTGGTACAGCCCAAAATTGTACCCATCTTCACCATGACAATAGATTAGTGGATATTGCAGGGCGTCGTAAGCTCGGTGGGTTTCCAAAATGCGTTGAAGGCGATCGTCGCGTGTACGCAACACGATATCACGTCTCTCACACTCCTGGTCGACTAAAACAACTGCAACTTCATCTGCGACGGGTGCATTGTGTCTTCCACGGTGTTCACCCACAGGACGTCTATCGGCACTTATAACAATTTTGAAATCATTGCTGCCTTGTGGAATTGACTCCAATGCAGCTTTGAATTCACGAACGTACTGGTTAACGCGATGCAGCAATTCTTGAAGTTGACCCAAAAGCTCAGCATTGAGCTGGGGAAAATTGTGATTTCTAACATTGAGCTGTTGCGTGTAATCGGATACAAAATAAATTTGGAGAAATTTGGGTTCATTTTCTGGCAGCAAAGATCCAATAAGGTGATAAACTTGACCTTGTACTTTGAAGGTTGGCATGAACGGTCCTTCCGTTATTTGTTTTGCCCCAAAGGAAGTCATTTGGAAAGCACTGTTATATAAACGAATATTATCCAAAAAACGGTTCGACTGGGGATGATCGCCATTCAGGAGACTTATAAGTAAGTGTGGTGGATCTTGGAAATTTGGAAGAACAATTTTTCCATTTGAGCAGCACATTCCATCTGTCTCTTTCCTCCATTTCAAAGCATGACAAAAATTACAAATTTCTCTCATGTCACCCACGAAAGTAAAGCCAGCATAATTAATTCTAGACGAATATGTGAACCCTGATTTTTCCCTATTGTCCCAAGGTAATAAAATATTTGCATCGTCATTTTCCATGGACTCATCAGCTCCGCTATTTGTTTCTCTATTCATATGGTATCGAGCTCGTTCTATTTCTAGGCGAGATTGACGTTGTTCTGCTGTTTCTGCTCGTCTTAGTTCATCTATTCTTTCCCTTTCAGATGCAAGATAACTTTCATTGTTTCTTTGTACACCTACATAGTTATGTCTAGCTATTTCTAATCGTTCTTCTCTTTGGGAGAGAGATTCAGACTCGCGCGAGAGAGCGTGTCGCTCTCGGTCAGATGACAGACGTGCTTGGCGTTCCTCGATACTCTCTTGAGAACGCAAAGTCGCGGTCCGAGTTCTTTGCGAACTTAAGCGCGACTCCCTTTCTGTGAAAGTCTCTGACTCGCGTGAGAGAGACTGGCGCTCCCGATCAGCAGACAGCCGAACTTCGCGTTCCTGGATATTCTCTTGATAACGCAAAGTCGCGGTCCGAGTTCTTTGCGAACTTAAGCGCGACTCCCTTTCTGTGAATGTCTCTGACTCACGTGAGAGAGAGTGGCGCTCCCGATCAGCAGACAGCCGAACTTCGCGTTCCTGGATATTCTCTTGAGAACGCAAAGTCGCGGTCCGAGTTCTTTGCGAACTTAAGCGCGACTCCCTTTCTGTGAATGTCTCTGACTCACGTGAGAGAGAGTGGCGCTCCCGATCAGCAGACAGCCGGTCTTCGCGTTCCTGGATACTCTCTTGAGACCGCAAAGTCGCGGTCCGTGTTCTTTGTGAACTTAAACGTGACTCCCTTTCGGTGAACGTTTCCGATTCACGTGAAAGAGCGATGTGCTCTCGGTTAGCAGATAACCGTGCTTCACGATCTTCTTCCGATTCCTGAGACCTACAAAGTCTCATCCTTTTCGCATTTCGGCTACGCAGCGAAAGGTTAGTTTTTTTTCTTTGAGGCATTTTCAAGGAAAATTAAAGCAATAAACAAAACTAACAACACTTATGACTGAATAGCCTACAAACTTAAAAGAACGGTGCGTCGAACAGTCTAGTGTGACAACGTATCGTCTGTTCGTGGTCGTGACTCAACGAATTGGCAACACTAACTTACTGTATAACGATTGGCACTATTGGATTCAAACTACGAAGTAAATCAAATACAATCTTAACTTCGTACTTCAAACCAATGACCAAAGTTGACCAAACGAAACCAATAAGATAAGCAAATACTTTTTTTTCGACCAATTTAGAAAATCGATAAACCAAGCAACCAAAGAACTTTTACGACACACGCAAGAACTTTTAAGACACCTAACGAAACCCAATTTGCCTAGTAAACACGGTGGACGTCATCCTCGCGCGGAAAATCTTAACACCGCGATTCAGAAAATGACGTCATTTGCACAACGCCATCTATCGGATTTAGATTTCAACTATCAACATTAGTTCTATTTTTAGTCTTAAGATGTCGTTGCAAGTACTATACTTAATTGCGTAACGTAATATTTTACTTCTTGAACTCACTAAATTAATCATATCTTTTGATAGAGTGAACCGATTTCGATGAAACAAAAACTAAGTTAAACCTCAAGTTGCGTATAATTTTTGTATATAAACATTGTCAGCATTGAATTCGTAGATTTTACGTGATGTGCGCACAAACAAACAGACAAACAGACAAACAGACAAACAGACAAAAATTTCAAAAATGATGGAAATGGGTTCTGTTACTTATCTTTTCACACGCTGGCTATTTTTTGTTTCAATTTCTTCAATGTACAAAAATGACTTTTCTACAGATTTATTATATGTATAGACTTAATCGATTAGTTCACCGGTCATATTTAAATAACATTCTTTTATGTATTTTACATATCTAAATTAATTATATTGTTACAAGCGGAAACTGATTATGCTACGTTTGGGAGGAAATATTGTGCTTTTATTAAAAAGACGCGGTCTCAACTTATTTAAACTTTTGGTGAAATAAAAGCAATGCTTATATGTATAGTATCTACTATGTTAATCGTCGTGAATTATATGTCAACTAACAATACCATTCAGGACACAATCGATTTAGGAGTTAAAAATACTTGTCGCAAATATAATAAATATAAAAATATAAAGTAAAGTATTTTCCTGTTTTTTACATTATATTTTCGTCATTATGTCATCTTCTTCAAATTTTACTATACCTAACTAGGAAGTAGTCAAGGGGTTGTTATCTAGTTTTATTTTTTCCTGCAAATAAAACTCTCCTGAGCTTCATTAAATTCGTTTACATAATTTCAACAAAAATGTCAATGGGACAACATGAATCATATGAGTTATCCGACGGTGCAATATTTGCATACAAGAACAAAATTATTGGCTACTTATTATCATAGAAAAGTTAAAGTGTTTAGCATCTGTGTCGCCCAAACAAGATCGGTTTGTAAACAATATGTTGCAACACATTTTCGGTCCTCACTCTCCATATTTCTTTATTACTTATTGCTTCACTTACAATCTTTATTTATCTCTTTTTAATTGTAGAACGTTGTATTGGAGAAAGTATGGTCCCCAATTATCTCGTACAAGATAAGAGTCAGCGCACAGTAGATACACAGATGCGACACGGTGCGACAATAAATCGTCAGTATTGGATGACAATTAGTTATCTGTCGGATAGTCGTGTGAAATAACAGATAGTCTTGTCGCTTGTCGCCGTGTCGCACAGGTGCCTTGTACTATATTATATATTGTAGCGACCTTTGTAACAAAGTTTTTTAATTGTTGCAACTTTGTATGAAGCCAGGCTACTCACGCGAGTCAAACAGATAATAAATTAACGCAGTCCTCCATTAAATCCGTAATGGCTTGAGGTATGATAATGATCTGCACAGAAAAATATAATATACCCCTATGTAGCAGAAACATCAAGTTGGTAGAAACTTACTTAAAAACTTCTTTGCAGGGAGTGTCTGTTTGTCAATATTTTATATTCAGTACTAGCTTTGCCCTCGGTTCCGCCCATAAATATCTTTAGTTCCGCCCAAGCGTAGATTTATCAGATTTCGCGATGATTATTTTTCGGGTTAATATATCGGACATATTACACACATAGCCTATAGAACACAATATATAGCCTATAGAGAAGGTCGGAGTGGCGTATCTCAATCCAGTGATATGAGAAGCGACTGAGATCATATAGACTTAGACACAATTTTTAAAATTACAAATTTCGTGCAATGAGGGGCATAGATATCCAATATTATGTTTTCTAGGAACAACGGTGCCCATAATTTTCTATGTTTAACAATAGTAGATCGATTACAAGAGTGCGAGTATTACAGCGTGTGTGCTATAATCAACTTGTCGTCTGGTAAATGGTGGCCTTTAGCGCGGCACGCGATGTGAGCGGCCTGCGCCCGCGCCGGCGAGCGTGGCCGTCTGCCTGCCAACACAAATATCGCGATACCTGCGAATTATACCTCGTTTAATTATTTTCGAATAACCGGTCACATTATGTTATAATGTTGGGTTACTGTTGAAATAAAGTTTCATACTCACGTAATTTACTTCATATGTGAAGAAGTGAGGGCTAGCACTTCCATTTTTAGGCTAGAGAGATTTCTATAGATGGCGATGCAATACGTGCACTCTATATTTTTTTAATAGTTGGCAAATTATAACTGGTAATTGGACTCCAGTCTCAGCTTTAGGTAAACGAGCGTGAGTGTATGATCAGTTTCAGTGACCTGTATCTTTTTTTGAAGAAATTCCTTGAGCCTCTGCAGTTATGAAGAGAGTTCGCCTCTATGGCAGTCCTCTATCGCCTTTACCACGAAGAGTATTCTGAAACTCTTCCAACTGGTCCCACATTCTTCCTTCCTTTACACGACAAATCGTGCTGAACTTAGAAGCCACCGCTTTATAGTGGTAGAAATACCGAGCCCACTCACCCACGAGTGTATGTTTCTCGCTATGATTATGGGTCCTTTAAATTGGCCTTGAAAATGCATCTCACTAGTCCGCCTTAGTGTGGGCCACCATACTCCATTTTCTACATTCGCAGCAAGTGTGGTTTCCCCCACTCTTGGATTCTTCTCATGCTTTCCATCAGGCAGGGTAGAGTCACTTTGGTAGGCTGCAAAACAATGCGTTGTTT
This sequence comes from Phragmatobia fuliginosa, assembly GCA_932526445.1. Lineage (NCBI taxonomy): Eukaryota > Metazoa > Arthropoda > Insecta > Lepidoptera > Erebidae > Phragmatobia > Phragmatobia fuliginosa. The sequence goes on from OW052074.1 coordinate 19,778,424, forward strand.
AATAAATTGAAGAAATATTGTAGCAATAAAGGAATAAAACAATTTGGGCACACCTATAAACCACACTTTTTTGTGTAGTACCATGTACAAATTGATGCAATTACAACTGAACGCCTATTCGTCTAAAATTACCAAACACCACTTCGGCTATTTCATTTTCCACGGCACATCGCGAGGTGTCCATTAAATATTTTATTATTTTTAAATGCTCCATTAAAAACTGAATGTTTGACTACAAATCATGGCGCGTGTAAGGCACATTCATATAATAATCCTATAATTTGTCGACAATGTCGCGATGATATGTGTGATTGTACTTCAATAATTTGTGGTTTAGACGGTGGGCAGTAATTGTGGAATGTGGCGCCTAATTGATGGAGGCCGTACACAAATTATTTATATTTGTTTTGTCTATAGATTGGTAGCTTGTGTTCGATAGATTGTAGTGATCTATGGATGGAAGGGCATTGATAATTATATCTCTTGTTTTTAAGTATTTTATTGGTTGTTTATAAACAGTATGTTTACCGACCGTTGAGCAATCGGGTAAGATGGTCTGATGTTAGAGTTGCTTTATCAAATTATGGCCATTGGACAAAAGACGATAAAAATAATTGTTTTTTTCTAAATGTAAAAGAAAGCAGCAATTGAATTATAACTATGATCATTATAGGATTAGATCAAGAAAATGATAGGTATTTGCTTCGTCTCACTTAGCACTACTAACACATCTGTTTGTTAAGGCTTTTGTTTTTCATCAACAGCCCTTAAAGTCCCACTGCTGGGTTCGGGCCTACTCTCGGGAGATGGTTGAGGCCATACATCGCCACGCTGGCTGAGTGCGGGTTAAGGACTTGCAAGACACCTTATGGCTACATAATTTTGTTGGATGTTTTTAAACAGTTTACAGTTTCCAACTAAGTTTCATGACGGAAGCCTTCATAACAGATCAAGCCATAAACGGTCACCCATCTAGGTCTTACCGCGCCGTCGTTACTTACTGTCGGTGATTGTTTAAAATCACTTAAGACCACTTGGCCATGGGCGCTTCACTTCTTTCTTATTCGCTTCTTTCATTTTTAAAACTCATTAAAATGCATACAATAACATTGATGATCCTTTTATTTATAAATCTATTGCTAAAATGAGGTTAAGCAGTGAACTGGCGGTTACAGATAAAATTGGAAAAAGGTAAGCAGAAGAGATATCAACACGATGCGATCGTATCAAAAAACATGTCAAAAATATGCGATATTTTAAAGCTAATGAGATTGCACTCTCCATAGCTTTAAACTTCAAAGTAACGTGTTAGTCTAAACGACACAGAGACTTTTGAGTAAGAGACATTGATATTCAATACAAGGAGAATCGTTTAGTCAATTTAACTTTAAAAGCCGTTAACTATGTCATAAAAAGCAAGTGTACAGTCGTAAACAAATTATTTTTTGATCTATTTTTATTGTGTCTCCGCGGGCAGTCCGTGTATTGTTAAGGGCCATTGTCGCAACTATATGACACTTAACAATTTCTCACAAACATCAAAAGTACATTAAATACATAAGTTATACAGGGAGAACTCCGTTAGCACTCGCTCAATATTCCTTTATTTTTAGGTAACTGTTATATTCATGTTGTTTGGGAGTTAATTTTGACCATATGTGTAAAAACAAATGTTTATGTTAGAAGAGACAATGGAGGAGTTAGTACGGTGGGGGGGGGGGGAAGGAAGACCCATATGATGTTTGGACGTGTACCCAATAAAGTACACAGTTGATGGGCCTCGGCGTGTTTAGACCAGTATTAGGAGCAAACAACGATGAGTGCGCCCACGCGGACTCTCAGGCAAGGATGGCTCCTGATGGGACGTAATCGGCTTTTAAATTTTATGATTCTCTAAATGGGAATTGTCGGTGGTGCTGATGGGTTAAACCTCGCCTTTGTTAAATACACTTTAGTAGTAGGATTGCTAGAGATGCAAACGTCTTTATTTATTTTATTGACACACTCAACTTTATTAACATCTGGTGTTTCATGCAGGTAAACATTTTAATTTGTATTGTATGTATAGGTATCGTATTCTATTACCCGTAGCGCGATGTTATACCGCGGAAACAAATTAGTTTCCCATAAAAAGGTTCTAATGAGCCAACCGTAAAAGACAGACATGCATGTATTGGACAATTCTTTTTAAACATTGTTCATTGATACTCCTCTTGGTCGTATAGTGATGATACATAGCATATAACCTTTCTCGATAAATGTACTATCTTTAAAATCGCACCAGTAGTTCCTGAGATTAGTGCGTTCAAACTCTTCAGGTTTATAATTATTTGGTATAGATTATTTGTTTGACAGCCCTAGGTGCGTTTAGTTTGCTCAGTCACCGGGCTATCATGTGATGTTGATCCTGCGTCATCGTTCCCCGAGGCACAGGCAGTGAGTCGTGACGTCATCCCTTACAATAACACTACACGAAGGCTCTGTTTGTTCACAAGTGAAAGCCAGGGGAAGTATTGTTATTGTTAGATAATTGATCGCGTGTTAGTTTAAAGTTGTGTGAGGTGAGTGGATGTGCTTTGTGCTCTCGTAGCGCTGTGTGGGTGTTCTGGAGAGCGTGCTTAATAAAATAAAGCATAATTGGAAATTGATGTACCTCAAGAGTTTTGAGTGTTTTTAAACAATATTTTTTTCAAATAATTTTAATATAAATTTTAAAATATACTTAAAAAAATATGATTTACTCATAACGATTATTTCTAGGACAATGTCTATGAATCTGTTAGAAGAGCTGTGAAATCGGGCTTTATTTTACACTACTAGGGTATTTCAAATCCATAAAGTTCTTTGTTTTTAAAAGCTGGCAAAATTACTTTACACTATTGAAGTTAGCAAATAACAGTAGGTAACAGCGATATCGTGCAAACCTTGATCAGCGCTGGAGTTAATATTGAACTTCCGTCTCACACTTTACTACTGATTCAGAATGACTACTATTATTACTTTGCAACCAATATAACACGTTCAGTGAAACAAAAATGTTTCTTGTAATTTTCAGCAACGTTTGGGAAAACAATCGCGATGAGTTGGGTCTTTAAATCAGTAAGGTGTAAAGGTGCAAAAATTTGAGAAGAATGTTATGTATCCAGGTGGGTTACCTTCTAGTTCATCAATTATCTCAATGAAATAATACGAGTTACAAAAGCGGTGTTGACAACACTTGTGTGAGCTTTAACGATTAGTACTCCCATTGCTATGATATTCATACTGTGGCGACTTTACGACTAAAAGAGCAATAGAATGCAATTTCATTTTCATTTCATTTGCATTCCTTTTTCACGTATATAATTTTAATGGATTTTTGGGTTTAATGTTTAAATATAATTGTATAACTAATATCCTTCTAAAATACCGCATTCATTTTGATGTAAGCTATTGTTCCTTGTAGGTTTGTAAACGATTTAGATATACAATTTAAACTGGAAGTTGATACTGCATCCAGGAGCTAGGTATATTCGAATATTTTTAACTATTGTAAAAACTCTACAAAGTAAATAATTTTTCTTTGTAAATGTTAACTAAAAACGAAGCCTTTTTCATCTGTGTCTGTCTCAAAGTGATTCTTATTGTCTACTAAAATTTAATTTAAAAGCTATATAATTTTGATTGAGTATTGTCGACAAGGTATATTGAGGTCCTATAATTCCCAGCACGCTGTAAATTACGATTTAATAACTCGAGTTAATCACTACGCGATAATTTTACAACGGTTAAACAATTTACACCTCTCTCTGGCGCCGCAAACAGCCGTTTGATAATCGCTAGATAAGTTATCTGCGATCGTTATCAGTTAGACATAGTGTTGGAACAACGGTTTAGTTTTACCTACAACTTATTGTTTGAGTTATGATTGCACCGGCGACTGATTTGAGTACATTTGTTTGATTTGTATTGGGTACATAAGATACTATTTTGCTAATTTAAATGTTTAAATGTCAGTGAACAAAATCGTTCTTTTGATGGATTATGTGTGTATGTTGTATTTATTTCAAGGAGCATTAGGATGGAGTTTGGTTAGGTTTTTAATCATAAATCCAATGCGTCCATGGGTTTTTGTCGTTTAGAGTTATTCCGACAAATGGTTTAACCAAAATACAATTTCTGAAAGGTATTCAAAACTAATTATATTTTTCTTTACATGCACTGAAGTTCTACCTCACACCTCAATGAAGTGTAATCCCATTTAATCTTATCTTTTAAAATGGAATGTGACTTTAATATTATACTGATCAGAGCCGATAGGAACAGCACCGGGGTACGTCCTACAACATACGTATTGTAAGAGAAACCTCAGATAGTACACGTGTATACGTACAGGCATATCGCAGATCTCATACGATAACTGCGCTCGCGCACTGTCTACAGTTCTACACGATGTGCTACTCCCCCCTCGCCGCCCCCACCCCACCACGCCACGGCGCGAAATTTATTGCGGAATGTTCGCAACGGATCTGTTGTGTGAGAAATAATCAACTCTGATGGCAAAGCTAATAAACTAATGTTTGAGTTTAGAGTTCTACCAGAGTAAATGTTCCCACTTCCAAATCAATACCCAACTTTCGTAGTCAACGATGATAAACACATACATGTAATCCTTACTTATACTATAAATGTGAACTCTGTCTGTCTGTCTGTCGCGCGCTTTCACACCATAGGCGACTTTTAGTTGTTAAAACCGATATACACGCAGACGTAACCGCCGGTCAAAACTAGCTAGCTTTGATTGGTCACCTTGCTGCTTCCTACTGCACTGAAGTTTTGTGGGTTCGATCCCCACATGGAACAACACTTTGTGTGATCTACAAATTGTTCTCCCGAGTCTGGGCATTGTTAGTGTACATTTCTTTTATGTTTCATTATGTAAATTTGCTGCGACACAGGATTTTATCTTAGTGCTGCCTTTTAAACAAATCAAATAAAATTATAGATAAAGACATGCGTCTAACATAGGCAACAGGTACCCAACCACCTAGGCTTGTGACTGTGACACATATTACCCAATCACAACAACATTTTAAAATTAGTCACCAATTCCATGTGATTTATTAAGTCACTTTTCTTCAAACGTTTAGCTATTTGAATCACTGTGCTTTTTATGCTGGGTTAATATGCATTGGATGTTATAGTAATCATACGTCTTTATATACTGTGCTTATGGAGAACATTGACTGCAACATTTAGCAGCATTCGTGTCCCGGTGAACACAAAGCCTAATATCATAACCACTGAGCCGCAAGACCGCAGCGTTTGCGGTCTACACACTGAACGATGTACATGCGCAAGCGCAGACCTAAATGGTTCGACAGTATTAATTTTTTGTGTGGTCAACACATTCTTTTGTGTACGGTGTAAATGCTTCTTTTATACTTGACTGGAGTCGTGAGCAACAGGTACGGTTGAATAATACTGCATAATGCACGCACTTCATTATGAAATGGCAACTCAATTATTTTAACATCAATATATTATTTGAAACTTATTTTTTTTTAAAACGTAACCGTTCATCTTTACTTACACTTAGCTTAATTGATTTATTATTGAGTTTGATCGTATGACCTCTGAAATCTGAAAGGGTTTTGTACCTGACGTAAAACTGAATTATTATTTTTTAATATTACTGACCTTTTTAATTGGTTGTAGGATTTCTAATTCACAAAGCTAAATAAGAGATAATTTTAGATTTATAAAAAAAGACAATTGCCAAAACCATTAAAAATTTACATCATCTATCTTTACAACTTTACAAACATATATGTAAATAACACAAATAACAACCAGACTCAGAACAATTAACTATGGATCAGACAAAGTGTTATTCAATGTGGGATTTGAACCCTTAACACTTGGTCACTTGGCGCAGTAGAAAGTTGCGTATACGGCCACTGTACCACTTGGCCAACCGTGTAGTCGAGTTCTTCAGTCAGTTACAATAGAAAAGCAACACAAAATAGACAAAGTGACATATGTAGCTTAAACCAGCTGTCACTCTCATCACGTAGCTTTAATAAATCTGTAAGGTTCGTGGAAATTTCCTCTCCGTTTAACAGTTAACACCTACGAGCCGGTATACAGCGTGTAGCTCCGACAGCCAGTAAATATGGCGGCCGCGGCGATCCTGAGCAGTTGCGTGCGCGCAGGTATCGGCCGCGGCTATCTGATCGCGCAGATCTCTGCTTTACAACCCTTCCGCATATTTGCACACTGTTATTACTCAATTGATGAGAAAATAATAATCACTGTCTTGAAATAAATATCTGTGCACGAGAAAGAATCAATATTATCAGGTTAAATAAGTTATGTTGTTCGCTGTCAACTTCTAGGGTTATAGGTAGTTATAGGATACCATTAAATGTACTGTGTCGAAATACCTACACTAGGATTTCACAAAGATACAGAAGATCAGGTGCGGATTTTGGTTGTGTAATAGAGTAATTGTAATAAGTTAATTTTGATTATATATTTAGTGTAGAACATTGTAGAGCCACGATCATTTCAGCACGAATGAGCCGACTCGACCGGGGCATTACTACTCTCACACAGAAAACCATCCTAATAGTAACAGCATACGCGCTATCGTATTTCATTAGTGAGTGTGAGACCGGAGACCCAATCATTCTGACTAGGCCACCATGGTATGGGTTACCATTCTGCATTGCTTTTCCTCACAATGAGGATGCTGACCCCTACTCCTGGATTCTACTTATACTTTCCATCAGGCAGAGTAGAGTCACTTTGGTAAACAGAGAACATCAGTTGGATCAAACGAAAAGTGTCAAAAAATTGCGACAAAATTATTATAAGACTACAATTTAATACATTTGGCATTTTACTCTAGAATATACTGTTACAAAATTGAAACGGCACAGATTTCGAAAACTTACATAAAAAAAACATTAACACATTTAAAACTTGACAGATATATACCAACACACTATCATAAATATAATTGTATGGCGTACACAAGATTAAGAATAAACGATGCTAGGTTTTTTTTCTAAGAAGCCATTGCTTAGGATTAATTAAATGTTTGATGGTAGGCAGATAGCGCGTGCTTCTCAGAATGATACATAACACGGTTCTTAAACTTACTTCACCATGTCATTTTGACAGTAATTAAAAAACAAGTATTCAGTGAACATAACAAACTCTAAAATAATCCGGAGTTCATTTGTTTGGGGGAAGTAATAACGAAGATTGTAGGTACTGAACCCTTCTGATGAACTAAATTGTACTGTAATCTGTACCTACTAATTATTGAATGATTATTCCTCAAAAATGAAACTATCTCTGTGCCAAATATTATTGAAATCAGTGACAGACAGCTATTTTCGAATTGCAATATTATAGTATGGATGATGTAAGATCTTAAATGTTTGTAAAATGTGAATTACATTAAATGGACGAGTATAAATTCAGCTTTGTAAATTGCTGATAGGGAATAGTTTAAGTACGTTATCGGTTTTCTTTAGGTAATAATATTTCGACAATTGTTATAACTTTGAATGTGGTTCCTAATGTTGATTGAATGTCTTATACTTTTTAAATCTCTCTCCTTTTAATAACACCAGCTTCTTCAAGTTACTGTCCGTTTCTCAATCCAATCCTTATGTTCTACTTTACCTCTGCTATCTCTTTCTGCTTACTTACCTCTCCTCAATGTTTGTTTTATAGGGTTCCATATCCAAAGAGTAAAAATGTTAATAGAAGACTACACTGTCCGTCTGTCAGTCCGACCGCTTTAACCAATAACGATTCCAAGCAAGATTACAGACAAGCATGCTTCACATCAAAATGCCTGAAATATTATATTTTTATTGTTTTTAGGGTTCCGTAGTACATGAGTCGGAACCGTCCGTCCGTCCTCTACTTACCGTCTAAACGGTTAGTGCTAGAAAGATGAAAATAGATGTGTGTTTCTATCATATCGGCAAAGTGCTACAATAAAATAATGAAAAACATTTTAATTTGGGGTACCTCCCCCGCATGTAAAGAAGGGATTTTTTTTTCTCGCGTCTACCCCATTGTGTCGTTCTACCGTTATACCAAGGTATCGTTATACCTTTACTTACTGTTGTGCTCTCAATAATCAATGTGCGGAGTAGTTTATAGCGTGGCGCGGAAGTCGTGATGTTGCTGAATGATGGGGTTGCGCTTCCATGCCAGACCGAAGCACGCGCTGTACACTGATACCGGCGTAGGTGTCGGCGTTCGCGAGAAACAGTGATAAATACCGACATAGATGGGTGTTCGGTGTATTATGTGAATAATATAAACTTAGAGCAATAAATTGTAGCGCCGTGGTACACTGAGTACCAACTTACCCATGTGTAAACTATTGTAGTCAGTATAAGATGTTGCACGATTGAGTCCATTACTCTCATCTGGATATATAGTTTTTAGATATTTTATTAACCCTCCTTATCTAACACACAGCTGACTGTGTGTTAGATAGGCAGAGCCTGTACATTGGTAATCAGAAAACAACGAGTGTAGTCATCACACAATCAATTAACGTGGGTCACCACCTAATCCCTATCCCTACTAATGTTATAAATGCGAAAGTTACTCTGTCTGTCTGTAGCGTTTTCACGCCTAAACCGCTAAACCGATTTTGATGAACTTTGGTATAAAGATAGATGGAACCTTGGGAAAGGACATTAGTTACTTTTTACCGCGTTAACCAACATACACGCGGGCGGAGCCGCGGGCAAAAGCTAGTCCACTATATTTGTCTTAGTAGTCAGGGTCACACCACTAGACCAATGAGCACGTCATATTATTGTTACTGTATGTATGTCCATGCAATTTGTTATTACTTACATTATGATTTGTTGTCCTGTGAGATTTACGGCACCTATCCGAACGAGGGATCGGGTCTGTTTCTATGTGAAACTCTAATCATTTGCCTTTAGCATAGCTTAATTAAAACCGAATGAGAAATTCAAATGTAAGTAATCATAAAATATATGGCACAAAGTCAAGCAAATAATTGTATATGTAATATTGAAGAACACATGTTATTATATCCATTCGAAATATACTACAAAATTTTATTCGTATCAGAAGTAACCTCACTGATACATTTTCTAATAAAAACATAAATATAAATAAAACCATGCACTGTTATGTTTAAAAACAAAATTACGTATACCATCAAAAATTAGTAATATCTTGAGTAAATTATTGCTTTTAGTACCAATGTCAGCCGGAAAAACCCGGGGGGCCATTATATTATTATCTCCTCTGTAATTTACGGGCCTCACGTTCACATTACGCCTTGTTTGACTATTAATAAAAAAACTACTTTAAGTATACAAAGTGTTCGTCTATGCAAAATCACATACAAATATTATAAAAGTTGAAATACGAGCAATCAAGTGTGTAACTTTTAACAGTTTTTTTCAATTTGTACTCACCGAACCGGCGATCATTACTACTGGACCATAAATAGCGCTGCGGGACGCTACAGTTTTAAGTTCTTATTTAAATTTGCCTCTCACACGTAGGCGAAGAGGTAGGCTCTCGAACTGGCCAGGACGTTTAATTAGAATACCTTCTAGTGGCAGAACTGGCATGAGATAGTTAAGCAAAACATGAGCGTGAAATTAAACCATAATTTGTGATACAGAGGTAAAAATCTACAGACTCTGTTTCACATGTTTTTTATTTCGCTCGCGTGTTACTTTTTAAAAGTAACGACAACAGTTAATTTTATAAAGACTACTACAGAAGCATAGGGCTCCCTTAAAATATACACGTGAGCAAAACCTTTAGAAATGTGAATCTTACAGACAAATTGTTTAACTCTGAAAAATGGAATTACATTAATGTATCGTCATTGCATTTGATGAATGAGCGATCTACATATTTGTATCGATTGCTTATGCTATACTTTATCTAACATTGCATGCTTTCGTAAGAGAGGCATGTTTCAGCCTGCCGGAAACAGTTTTGCTTCAGTGTATTCAGAGATTTCCGGTAGTTAGAAAACATGGAGCCGGCTCGCGGCGACAAGGCTCCCGACTAAGTTACCACTTCCTACCTCATTTAAAAGTATTTGACATCAATATAACACTCGCTCACATTTCTACGAATTAGCATCATAACGTTTAGCTAATGCATTGGGTGTAACATTAATAGCTATACGCGGATATATTAGGTCTGGCTTATGCGCCCGTACACTCTGCCTGGCCTAAGGCGGGTACCTTGACTGATGACCACCGTGACACTTTGTTACTACATATATTGTTATGAAATATACTTAATTTAATCTTAATAATCAAATGAACGAACTTGTGTTGCAATAGTTGGATAGTGGTGGTAGCTTACTATATGGTGACGTATCAGCTCAATTGCGCTGCCCGTCAAATAAATGAAGACTTAAGATTTGTGAACATTTTATGACCGTACTGTATTCATGAGGTGAAGATTCTAACAATAATATAATTTGTTGATAGACCAATTTCTTAACTTTTCAATCTCGATGTTCGTGTTAGACACTGTATAGAGTATTCGAGCATCGAGCATGAGTGCGCCGGCGCAGCACATACAACATGTTTTACGATCGGCGATAGTGTCGATAGCGATCACATCACTGCAGTGTTAGATTATTGCTTTGTGTTGTGTGTGAACGAGCAAAATATACCTTGTGAAAAGCGGCAATACTTATTTGTTGTCTTGTTCAAGGATATATGTAGATTAGATAGGTATAAAGTTTTAAATTTCATTGTGTTTCTGATCCTAGTTACTTTCTCTTTACTGAGATCATAACTGATCGAATATTCTCCTGTTCATTTTCTATAAACGGTTCTAATTAATGCCTCCCAATAAGTGTAAAAAATATCCTGTCACGAGAGAATGCGTTATTTTGTAGATAGGTTGTGGATAGGTAGGACCAACACAGTCTATAATCAGAATTTATACAAAATTATACGCATCTTTAGTAATCTAGCCTGCAATCTCCTGAATTGTAGTCCAACATACTAAAACCGAACCCCAGAGCTCCTAAATGATTCTCACGGTCACCTGAATAATTTTACTAATCCTTTAAAATAATGCACCTAAATAATTTTCAGTTTTTCCAAGGGTACCATTTTGACAGCACCATTGGCCTAGTGGTTTAAGTAGTCGCCACGAAGCTTTCTACTACCCCAAGTGTTGTGGGTTCAAATCCTACACGGGATAATACTTTGTGTGATTCACGAATTGTTATGAGTACTGAGTCTGGGTGTGCTTTGTGTCCGTTTCTTGTATGTTTGTAAAGTCCCCCGCGATACGGAAATATATTCCCAAGAGGGAGTTGTCTTTAAAAAAAAAACAAAAAATTTTTTTTGATTCAATCATACGAAAGACGTCCAAAGATTCCCCACACCAACAGGTCCCATACTGTCCGCACTCAATGCTATAATTTGGTATCTTGCTGATTTAAAATCTTTTAATAGAATGAAAGGCTTTATGTGCTTACTTATTTGGAATTTTTTCCTCATGGGACATGGTCCAGTGATTTGTGGTCACCGTAATTATACTGAACGTTCAATCGTCTTAATGGCGTAAGTGTCAGTTGTGTGCAACAACCCACACTTATCGTTGTTGTGATACCCTATCATTGTATGTGCTGTCACGGAACTTATAATCTTATAATTAAAGAAACGGAGGGCTAAATGTTATACTAAATCTACATTACAATCTACCATGGTTATATGAACCTGCTTATTAGTGTAGCTAATGCGTTACTGGTCTGCGTATAAATGACATCACTATTGTCTTGTATTTAAACTACGTCATATCTTCTATTTTATACTGACGCCAGTGAAACTAAGTAGAGGTCTATTCATCTTCAGTCGCAAATCTATTTCGCCGATCTAATATCTATTAACGAAGGAACTGCGATATCTAAGTAACGATCACCCATCCGCCAGTTAACGTTTGAAAAATCGCTTAATTACAGAGATTAATTGATGTTTTCAGTAGCTAATCTACCCTTATGCTTGTAGGCTGTATAACGTTCGCCATCATTCTTCAATCTCCACTATTTAATCAACACTCGGATGTATGTTTGGAAGCATTACTGACCGTAAATATTGAGTGGTTAATTACAATTGATACTAATCTTTAATTTATGACTCTAGTTCTTTGTCGAACAACAGCGGATATTAATAAATTTAGTGACAAGTATTCAAGGCATGCGCAGGCGCACATAGATTAATTTTGAGAGATTACTGCTTTCACAAATGTCGTGACTATCTGACTCTGGGGTGTGGGTAGACCGGCAACTTTTTGTTGCCATACTTTTTTGTAACACTATGTTTGTAAATAATTGTGTAAGTATAACTGCGTTATGAGAAGCAAAAGAAGTATCATTCGTAACATGTTTGTAGTATACATATGTCTTTCAAGCCATAAGAAAATAGTTCAAAATTCATTTGCCATAGACTTTTAGTACATTCATTGCCAAAAACATTTACTCTTTTTTTTGTTAACATTGTGAAGTTTTTTTTAATCTGCGACTCCTCGGAGACACAGGAACTAGGAGTACCTATATGGTGTATTCACTAATTGATCATCAATGAAATGAAATTCCTTTAGAAAATCAGAGTGACTCTTTTGTCTCTTCTTTTAAAAAGTTTATAGAGGTTGAGTTGCTTGTCTGTGTCATGCCTAACTTTGTTTGCGTGCCTTTTATGTAAGACAAGAGTGGTGGGGAGGTATTAGTCGGGGGTTGACAAGAGCTAGATAAGCAGCGCGCGCGCTGAATACTGATGAAGCGAACATCGCGGTCTCTTTAACAGAGTAGATAACGAAATATTCCCTCGACTAAAATATAAAGTTTTAGAACATTACTAGTTACTGCACATAGCCTATAATATATCCAACAGCATGCGTGAATATATTCAGTATCTATTTAGCAACAGGAAATGTAACACGCTGCGAATTCGGCAGTCGAAACTTCTTTTGCCACCTCCTCTATAACATGCCTGCACCATACTATATCTTTATAAGTTGTAATAATAGAAAAATACATAGGCATATGTGGGTGTACTCCTGGCCGATTTCGGGCACAGCCGCCCCTCTCAACGAAATATTATAGCGCGCAAACATAGGTGCGGAGTGCACTCCCTGTTTCTTACAATCCGATATGACTTCTATCCGATACGACCCGGAAGAGATCAGGCGTAGACGTCCACAGGTACGGGAGTTTACGCAACTGCCAAACTTCGGGCTGTTACTAAGCATTTCATCAATTAGAAAAGCTCAATAACAGTTGTTTGGCCCGGCCCGGGGATTAAACCCGTGACGTCTTGATCGGCAGTCGCGTAAGCTTACTACTAGACTAACGAGGTAGCAAACGTTTATAGTATTCTTTTGTTAGCACTATTGAAGTTGGATCACTTATTCTTTTTAGAGTTTCGTAGTTCATGACTGGAAACCCTTAAAGATTCGTCATGTCCGTCCGTCCTCGACTTACCGCCCAAACGGTTGGTGCTAGAAAAATGAAACTTTGCATGAATATGTATATTACGTAATTACAACGTCGACAAAGTGCTACAATAAAAATATTTTTATTTGGTGTATCTTATCTGTACATGTAAAATGGGGATGTTTTTTTTTTCAGGCGTCCACCACATCGTGTGAGGTATCATTAGATAGGCCTTTTAAAAACATTACGAGGTTGCAAAAATCATTTTCCGGTTTAGGTATCCGTTTGCGAGTTATTCAACTTAATAGCGCAGTTTTTTATGCAAAAGCAGGTCGCCCCCCTCCAAAATCTAAACGACTAGATCAAAAAATCTGAAAAAAATCCATGATAGTAGTCCGTATACTGAACTTTAAAGGAAAACTATAGTGGGTTAGATACTTTTTTATTTTAGGAGTTATAGGTCTAACTTGTAAAATGGACTGACTTGGAAAACTTCGTACAAAAATAACGAAATAATAAGTAAACATCTATTGGACAAGATTTTAATTCCACTTGCCATTGTATATGACTACGGAACCCTATTCTATGCATAGCCTGATACGTACTTGCCCGATTTTAATTTGTGAATTGTGTATTTTTATTCTCTTATGTACTGTTATACTCGTAGAGCCTATTCAGGTTTGACATTATAGGTACGCATACATCGTCCATTTGACAATCTGTGGCGATTTCATCAGCTAATGTGTGCTGCACGTTTTTATATTATTTTGATTGCGGTAGTAAAGACATCTGTTATTGGTTAAGCAATCGATTAATTCGCTTTAGTATCTCATATAATGAATATGTATTTTCAATCCCAACATAATCACGTAATGAGTAACAACTTTATAACCAGCTCCAATCATTTCTAATCGAATCACATAATTTTTCTGCTTCGATTTCAACACAAGTTTGCCTAGTTTAGTATCTAGTCTAACAAGATTTGTATGAATATGAATTATTAGTCTCTGCAATCAAGATATAAATTGATATTCTAGACAGTAAGCTGACATTCGTGTTGGCTGGGAATATAGACTTAATTAATAGGTAATGATCTTTAACAACAAAAAATGCAGAATATAAAACAGACTTTTGTCTATGCACGTTCTTCAAGTCACAAAGCTTCAATTGTACATAGTAAGTATTATATAATACTAGTTGACCCAGCGAACTTCGTACCGCCCAACTTTAAAATTCCAGAACTTGATCGCAGCGCCACTTACCGGGTCCAATTGTGAATCTAAACCATTCCCAGATCCCCTTGAACACACACAAAAAATTTCATCAAAATCGGTCCAGTCGTTTGAGAGAAGTTCAGTGACATACACACTCACAGAAGAATTATAATATATACTAGGTGACCCAGCGAACTTCGTACCGCCCGACTTTAAAATTCCATAACTTGATCGCAGCGCCACCTACCGGGTCCAATTGCGAATCTAAACCATTCCCAGATCCCCTTGAACACACACAAAAAATTTCATCAAAATCGGTCCAGTCGTTTGAGAGAAGTTCAGTGACATACACACTCACAGAAGAATTATATATATAAAGATAAAGATTATGACTAAGTATGACTGGAGCATAGTTCCTATTGTCAAACCAACTCCTCAAGACAATTTAGCACATATTTCAAAAGACTACGCGCCAGGAACTAGTGGCTGTTTTAGTTACTTGATTCCACCGCCACGGGTCAGTACGAGTAAGTGAAATCTTTGTTAAAAAGATTATGTTCAGTAATTATACATAAAATATATATAAGTTGAAAAGGCTTTCTTGAGAGTCTTTGTAGACCAAAGACTTTCAAGAAAGACCTTTATTTTTACATTTATTTATTTCTATCTAGTATTGGGATTACACCCATCTCAGTGTGAACTTAATGTGTACCATACAAGCAATACGGAAATAGTTAAATAATTGCGTAAATGAAAATCTTGTTTTTTGTTTTTTTTTGTGGATGTATAATTCAGATGGATGTATGCTCTTTTCTTTAAGATTGAAAGGTTAGAGATATTAAAATACCGTTACTTCTGTATTGTAATGTCCTAGTTCTAGTCACTGTTCCCCACATCCGACTTGCGGCAAACAATTGAGTAGAAATTAAAATTCAATGTTTCTTCGACCCCTGACATTTTGGCAGGAACGTTATAACGTCGGCGATCAAACAACACAGATATGTTATTAAGCGCAATTTGTACGAGCACTTGTTCTGAGCACAGGAGCACCAATTATATTGGTGCCTGTAATTATGGACTAATGTGAGGGTGCTCGCTCTGATGATGCACAGCTTTCTGATATTTATAGAAACTCTATATTTGGATAGTAAGTTAATTACATTTTTAAAACGAACGTTTTAAATCAGAGATCATAATGTTATAAATGTAATTAAATTAAATCAATAGGTACATAAATACATCAAACAAATAATTATATAACATGTCATCAAATAGAATTTCACTGAAACATGTTTGCTGGTACCGGATACTTTCGATTTCTCTCTGACATTTGTATGGGAGCTCGGTAGTTTCCCCGCCAACTCAGGCTAAAGGAAAGCCAATATACCATTTTTCCAAAAGTCACTGGGATATCTTTTTAACCGACTTCAAAAAAAAGGAGGAGGTTCTCAATTCGTCGGAATATTTTACCATCCTTTTATTAGTATTTTTGTTCATTTGTTTGTTTCTAACTGACTTTTATAAGCATACAATGAAATGACATTTCATTAATTCGAATTTGACGCGCTTCGCGCTTTTATAAGTTGTCTGTGAAATCTGGTAGGTGGCACACCGGAGTGACGCGTATTTGAATGGCGGATGACGTTCAGTTGATTTTGTGCATTTGTTATAAAAAAACTTGTAGAGAGATAAATCAAAGGATATAATTGAGGAGGCGATATTAATGAAATTTAAATGTCGTTTCTTTGTATTTTCATGTAAAATTTATGAATAGTTGTCATAGTTAAACAATAATTGTTGTAATATTGTAAAGGCGTGACAAATAAAATAAAACATTGTATTTTTTCAGAGAAATAATTTCGCTTGTACTTTGAAAATCCTCAATAATATATCTTATAAGCATATTTTTAAATATCGGTTTACAGTTTAAATTCATGTTGCTAATGATCAACTAATTAATTAGCTTACAAGTAGTCTTCTTATCTTTATTGGCATAACATTTTTTATTGCATTCATGTATTGCTACATTGACTACGCTTACCCCTGACTATAGACAGATGGTGGAGTGACAAAGGTTCTGTAACATTAATACGTATAAGTATCTACTGGCTAGTCAAAGTGGCTAACGATATCCTACAAACTCACCTTTAATTTGACTCTCTGAGTACACAATAGTTATGTGGGAATTCTTATCGCAAAGTTTGCGTAACAATCTTGTAATAATGTATTTATTAGTCTGCTTAAATATTCATTAATGAGTTACCAACTTTAAATTACTAAAATAAACATAATTAAGAAAATTATTGTAACTTAAAATAAGATTCGATAAAAATGTATTAATGATTTATATACAGACATCACATTCCTTCAACTAAATTGGAACTTGCAGGTAAACTGAGACGCTGCAGCTATGTGTCGTATTGACGAACGCATTGACACACTTTATATGAGATCAATATCAAACCAATAAAGTGTTAATTAACCTTCTAATTTGTAGTAATTAGTGTGTGTTGATGTTTATGAGAAGATATTCCGTGGAGCGTTCGAGATGTTCATTAGCATACTCATACAGATTGGTGCACAGTTTCATCACTTGATACAACTGGTCCAATTAGCCGAGTGCTCCACATCCCTGGGAACGGCTCGCCGAGACCGTCCATCATTACAATTAGCTCGTCATCTACGTCTGGCCCTGACTTTTCGATAAATACACTAGACGTGTGACCCAACGTTTTGTGAAATGTATATAAATGCTACGATTATGTTCGCCTTGACTTTTTTAATGAACATTTAACTAATAGATATGTTTAAGTATGCATATAATGTGAGCCCACGCTAATGTGTAGCAAGTTGATAGTTTTTATTGCGTAGGTGTTTTTTTCTTTATTTCATTACAGTTTTTACTTATCTATTATTGATACATCTTTATGTGTTAAAACATAAATCAAATACACAAGGTTCCGTGCAAAAGTATACTACTATATTGATGCGTTCAATTTGGTTCATTTACGAAATGTAAAATTAATTTTAAAAAATAATAACATTCAAACTGCATCTACTCATGTCGATATACATGTAATCGTCTATTTCCATTTGGTTGACTCCTATACGAAGAGTTTAGGCAAAAGATTTTCGAGCAAAAGAAATTCTTCACCCATTTCTCGATAGTGTATAATATTTTTTAACTCTCATCATAATTACACTAATAAACAACGTACAATTTAATCACATGAACATGTGCGCCTGTCTCCGTACTATGCCTAAAGTCTACTAGTAGAAACATAAGTGAAAAATACATAATAGTGTGTACAAAACGATCTTACACATATTAGACATTTAATCTCCTTTTCAGAACTGAAAAGATGTATTATGATTCCTCACAAATATATGAGGGTAAGGAGTTGTATTTATTATAGCTACTACATTGGTCTTGCTATGTATTTCAGACCCATTTTAAACAATAACTTACCATAGAGTTAATTGTTAATAACATATATGAGAGGCATACTTATATTCATATATATCTAAGTGGTTGGCAGAGCGGTCGTTGCGCTGCCGCGATTTTTTTGGTAACGATACTGTTACAAAATCACTGGTATAATAATAGAGAAAATGTATCAAGATTCTTCACCTAGTTTCCTCACTCATTAATCAACTTGTAACTATAATATTTATAGCATTAAAACTATAATTGAGTTAGAAAGCAGTGAGTTAACTGAACCAGTTATTAAGTGGATTGTGGCGCACAAAAAATGTTCGTGGGTTGATCTCACACACTGTTGCTCAACATTTACCAGACGTTGGGCAACGCACGAAGGATAATTATTTATTACCAACATTAAGTTCATTAGAGATTATTCATTATCTGTTTATCTGTGTATTTCTTTCTACTTAACTATTCCGGACCTCGAAACTAACGATGAACTTGATGTTTACATAACTACATATATCAGGATTTGATAATAATACATCATCAAAAGTAATAATATAACAAAAATAACAATGTACCTATATAAGTATACTAAAAGAAATTAGTCAAAGAAATATTTTTAAATATTGAGGATTATGTTGAAAGTGCGTAAATACAACACATGGAGTCAATCCAAAAAGTACTCCCAAGGCACCTGATGCCCTTACAATGACCAGTTGACCTATTTTGGATTGAACTCTCTGTAAAATAGGAGAATGATGCGGGACCTATTGTTTTAATAAAGCGTGGTAAAGGGGTTGTCACAGACCAAACACTAGAATTAGAAAAAAATATACTTTTAAGTGTATAAGTTTTTAAATTTCCATTTATTTGCTGTCCTACTTTTCTACTTTTTATAATAATTTATTTTGTTATATACAAATTTTGGGCATAAATTTAATTGCAGTAGCACATACATAATATATATGTCATAAGTAATAATTTAATGTTTGTATTTCCTCTGTAAATATGCAATTATAAATAAATGCGATCTTTGCCATAAATTGGTTAGTTGCTATCAAATATGTATCAGCGCTCAATAACCTGGAGTTACCATATTGAGAAACGTGGTCTAACACAATTATTAAGTAGTTATTCGTGAGTTCTCAGAAGCTTGCAAAATATTTATTATTATAAGTGGCCGATATCGGATCTGATACACGATTATATCGTTCGATTGCTGAGCCTCGGCGGTCGGCGGGCAGGCACAGTTAAGCGTTTAATAAGATTAATTTAGATAGAGAACGCGCGCACGATACCAATGTCCTCGGAGCTACTTGCGAGTGTGTGTGACATCGAACCACTCATATGTTTCTACTTCTAATTTGCTTTAAATATTTCTGTGCCAAATAATGTTACTCTGGAAACAAAGCTTATCTGAGCTACAGAAACTAATAACCCTTCATTTACAGTCGGGTAAAAATGGGTTGGAATATTTACCCGTCTGTTGAATTTTGAAAATTTTCAATCATTTTGTATTAGATGGAGCTGATTACATATATTGTAGTACTGCTATTATAAGTGGGGAAATTTGTCTGGTTGTTCTTTCATTCTTGCCAGAATTAAGAACGATCTGGATGACATTAGACGTACACAGCACAGAATATTGCATTATCAGATACTACTACTGCTATGTTTTTAATACTAGAACTATTGATTTACAAATTGAATTTTTATAGAAATGATGCTACGGGAAAAACGCGTAATTTTCTAGGACATTGGTACTTTTTTTGCAATTGAACGATAGTGAACCGCATCAGATACATTCTATGAACATTTGTGAAGAGCTCGTATGTGAGCTAAACATTCATGAAGGCGCGTGGAACTCGTGACGTAGTGTTTGTGTCGATAATTAGTGCATGGGCAATAAACCGTGCGGCCGACGCACTCGCCGCCGCCCACGTCTGATCCGATAGATATACAGTTCCGGTCTCACTCACTAATATTATCTTTGACTACTTTAGTTTTTATCTCATTAGGCTAATGCATACTTAATATTTTTAAAATTCATTTGATTTCATTGTACTCTAGCTATAGTCTATTGTAGCTAAAAAATTTCATACCTGTGTTTTTGTCTGAGCTGAAAAAAATATCTTAAGTGTTTAAAGCGGTTGCCACGCTGATTTCTTTTGCACCAAGTATTGTGGGTTCAAATCAAACATCGAACGACGCTTTCGGTGATTCACAGTTTGTTGTTTTGTGCCTGGGTGTACTTTGTGATTGTTTAATGCATGTAATGTCTCCCGCATCACAGGATGCGTATTCCTACTGCAGTAGTGGTCATTTCTGAAAAAAAAACTATCAAGATAATGGACATCGACATACAAATGTTACAGAAAATGCAGATGGAGCAGGCGCTAAAAGCATATCAGTAATACATGCTACATACTTACAAGGACTTCTAAGTAGCATGTATTTTTACTCATATGCTTTTAATTATTTTTATTTTTTGAAACTACATAAATTGTAATTTAATGTTGACCAACCATCATTGCCGTATTAAATTTAAATGAAAGGAAACTTTAGAAAACCATATTGCTATAATTCACCCCAGATATGACTCAATAAAAGGAAGATTCCTCGGTGAGCAGCAACAATTTCAAGTTAAGAATGATTGTGTTAATTATTACGAGTGCAACAGATTGGGCTAAGTAACAATGGTTAATGTCGTAATGCAATGATAGTTTATGGTTTGTTATAAACACATATAAGAACAAACTTAATAGTAACACAAAAACAATGGTAGTAAAACAAAGTAATGGGACAACACCGCTAGCTCTCTCGATGCACATCTAAGTTACTTTAACTTCACCTCAATATTTATGGATGTACATAAACTATTAAATGAAGAAATCAAGACCATAATAGAAATATAAAAAGCAATCGGTGGCAATTTCCCACACAAATCGCGTTATTTCAGCGGTGGTAACATTTCACGCGCGGCGGTAAAGGGGCGCATTAGCGACGCGACCATTCGTCTTGCGGCCGCGACTAGTCGCCCCTATTTGGGTCTGTTAGTTGCTACTATCGATGGCAGTAAATCCCGCTAACGGTCGCCTACGCAATCACTTGTCCGACTGTGAATTGTTCACTTTATTGTAACACTTCACACATTTGCAAAGATCTAGAAGATTGCTAAAACCTATTTCTGGTGTAGGTTAGAGGCAGCATTTCGACTAATCAGATAAATCGCAAGGACTTAACTAATAATAATAACAAATACTCCATAACGTCTTTACTCGTTGTATCCTAAACATGTTCTGATTGTGGATTTAAATACATATAAATAAAAATCAATTGGGTTATTCTGTTTATTCTGCTAGAAAACTCGACCCTGAAGAGTAATATTATTCTCGATGGTTTAGAATCCTTCGACTAGGGTGAGAATAATTATAATTTCAAGTGAATTTTTCAAAATTCTATGTTTAGAATTTGGATGTCGTTATCGTATCGTCGTCGTATCGTCGTATCGTCGATGTCGTAAACTTATCAATACTTTAGGATTCAAGTGATGAAGGTATCATCCATGATGTGTTATCGTATATATTTTGGTATTGGCAAGTTTGGTACGAAGAGTCGCAGGTGTGCGCACAGCCTGTGGACCGTTAGTCAGTATTGTTTTACGAGGTGTCGCGCTCTAACACTGGTTACAGAGTGCGGCCGACATGCGCTGGGCGTCCATTACGTGTCGCTCGACAGTCGCGGCGTGGTTACCCACTACACGCCGCTGAAATAATGACGCCACGCTCCAACCCTTCCTGCAGATATCATCAGACAACTGTACCACAAATGTTTTTGTGACACGACATATTGCTCGCATTGAATGAGGTTTGGTGTTGTTTGCTTTTCTAGGAAGAAAATCTGGAAGTTGAATGATAAGTAAGGAACTCATGAATTCTGCAACGAGGGCTTAATCACAGAATCTGTGAGCCTCATGTCTAGTAACATACGACGTGGTCAAAACGTCAGACAAGTCATTTACATAATTATGTTATTATACCTAGAAGACTTCAATAGTAAACGAACAGTCTTTCGATTGCCGTGAAATGAAGCCATTGTCTTCATAAATCCTAGAGCTATCTAAAATACAAGTCTTACAAAGTGCAAATGTTTTGCTAACATTGGATTGCACGCTTGTCACTTCATAAATTACAAAGTTCGAAGCTTGCACCAAATTGGTCAAGTTTCGTGTTTGGGTCCGAGCACCTAGGAGTGCCATTAACAGTACAACGCGGTAGCTGACACTTTGTTCGGCGCGAGAACAAGATCTACTGTCCGCTACCTGTAATGTATTACCCGCGTTCTGCATCATAACAATAGTTATATTACCAGTTTAGTTAGGAAGATAATGATATTTTCTTAAGGCTATCATAACTCTTTGATCGCTCCTATTTTGTTCATCACTTGAGGTTGGTTGTGTTAATTTAGCTTTAAATATTTTTTGAAGATATTAAAGTCCAATAAATGGTAACCTACCATTTATTAAACATCATCATCTGCGTACCTCTGTCCCAAGTGTACTCTGTTGGTGGTAATGCGACTAATTACCTGCTTTCTTCTTTAGCAATAACATTTAACCGTCTATTTACTTTGTCATTAACTATTATAGTTGTTAACCTCCATGTATAATTAAAAAAAAAAACCGTAAAATCATGTTTTAGTGTAAGTCTGCGGGATTCTAATTTAAGACATTATATCCATTCATTGTTATATTTCAGATAATTTACATATATCGCTTATTTAGCATAATATCAATATCTTATTAACAATTTACTTTATCAATAAATTGATCGTCATATAAAAATCCGTCAAGAATTATTTTGGGGATTATCGCGATCTAACATAAGGTCAGAAAGACAAACTGATGCAAATGCAATACATACGAAAGATTTTCATCAATCATGCATATAGTAGGTATACACGTCCATTGATTTTAAGTTGGTAACTGAATTATAACAAAACATTTTAATTCAAATGAAACCATAACTCCTGGTCAAGCAGACAAGCACTACACACACCACATTTACCGTAGGTACTTACTCCACTAACACAACTGATGTAAATATATGTAGGTATGTATTTATATGTGTAGATGATTTGCGGAGATCGTCACACGGCTCATTTGAATGAGAATGAGGTGTGAACTGGCCGCATAAATCTGATTTGTTTGATATCGTTGGGTGAACCACGCGCTCTGATCATTCTTAGGATAAAAGAAGAACTGATACTGGATACTGAAAGTACGTGACATTGAAATTTTTAAGCCCTGTTTTGGTACATTGCGGATAACTTATACACAAAGTCATGCCTGTTTCCCAGAAGAGTAGACAGAGAAAATAGACCTTCACTTACCACGGCCCTGGCATAAATCTTTCGTTTCGTCTATATTCGTCAATCGCTGCTGCTGGGAGCTTGACGGTTCCAGGTGCTTACTTATGGTCCTTCTTCAGAGCAGAGATAAGCTAAAAATATTGCAAAGAAAATTCAATTATTATTTTTTTCTTCTTGACTCCCGACGCAAAACGACGGGTGTTGAAAGATTGACGTGTCTGTGTGTGTGTGTGTGTATCGTAGTTCTCGAACGGATGAACCAATTTTGATTTTGTGTTTTTGTTTGATTGGTGTGTTATGTTTGATGAAAATTGGTCTAATCAGTCGGAGGTTTTTGAAATTTTTAAATTTACTTGTTTCATAATACATGGTCACTTTGGCCGTTTCACAA
Organism: Phragmatobia fuliginosa; assembly: GCA_932526445.1. Lineage (NCBI taxonomy): Eukaryota > Metazoa > Arthropoda > Insecta > Lepidoptera > Erebidae > Phragmatobia > Phragmatobia fuliginosa. The sequence goes on from OW052074.1 coordinate 19,802,303, forward strand.
CATTACCATCTGCGCTGGTGCAGTATTACCATGATAACAGCTCAGATTTATACCACGCCTAACACTATTGTGTACAATCCACAGTGCGGCGCCTGCGCATTCTGCCCTACACAGCTACTGTACCCGACGGACACAGCGTGCAGGAGCCACGGACCTAGGTATACCCATCTTAATTATAATTTATTTCTTATTACCTCTATTATACTTTATAAGTGCTGTTTTGAATAATAAATATCAAAGCAAACATGAATCATGATTACTGCGCGTGTGGACAATCTGTGAAAGATAGTGATACTATTCAAAATATAAGCTTATGTAAATGTGATTTTATGCATAATGTAGCGCAAAATTGGCTTTACAATTCTAGTTGTTGAATGTAACTGCAAAATTACACGTTTAGTCTTAGAACATTCAGTATTCCTAAGTGAACCTAAATTTGGGTTAGTTACAAACTTAACGCTCTCTCCATTCATGAACCAAAGTAAGTATGCTAGCTCTATGTGCAATGTATGTAAATTTATATGTTTATGAGAGAAGTCGCCATCACAAGCTAATACATTCACGGAGAAGCCCATAAAGGCGCGGGTACACACAGTACAAACAATTATTTTATAACACTTGCCCGTTAAATAAAAGGCGTTTAGACGCGGCCGAAAACATTTGGAGAGCTGTTTTGTAGACACCATTGACGAGTACTTACTGCGTGTAATGTTCGAACTGAAATCTCATTATACGCCGCATAATCTCTAAAGCTTCCTTTTCCTCTCCATGAAAGGTTTGTAATTCAAGCAAGATTATCCTAGCAATAAATTATTTCATTCAGTGATGCCATCACTACGACTTGAAAATTTCCTGTTAAGTAGTATGTAAAAAGAAATGCTCACAATGTTATTAAGCTTTAAAGTAATATTGAATAATTAATTTCGGTTAATCTTATTGTTAAAAAATCAATTTAATATCAACTACCGAAAACCAGTCAATAAACGTAGTATGTACAATCCTAGATAACGTATAAAAAATATTTATCCGATGTCAGTCTATATTACTATTTATAGAGTAGAGGGCCTTTACGAACATTAGAGTGATTCTTTAATTCATTATAAGTATCTTCGAGAATAGAAGAACTAAAAAGAACACTGTTTACCCATATTTATATGAATTTCCATTTTTCAATACTAAAGAAGAGTACAATAAAGTCTGATGTAGTTAAAGTGCCTTTTATTTAATTTTTGTGTGTCTCTCTGTGGGTTTGTTAGTTGCACAAATTTTGACGGCAACTTCACTGATGATTACATAAGGAGTAACTCTGCCTATGTCACTCGGTGGCTTTACTCGCGATTTACAATAACCACGGATAATGCCACGGGACAGATCTATTTGTAAATAAATTGGCAAGTAAGTTTTTTTTATCTTCAGACTTATTATTCTAGGATGCAATCGAACATCCCATGGGTACACTAAACAAGGTATACCAAAGATAACTCCCATATCCATCAATATATGTTACATTATACAGTCGAGAGCTACGGCAGGAACACTAGTTTTTACCTATCGAGAGGCATATCACGCATGATGCCAGCTCTGACGTCACGGGCTGAGCGATCAGATCGCAGTAAATAACACAGCCTTAGTGTGGTTTCCTAATGTCGCATTGTATGTTGATGATGGTATCGAGGGCCACGCGCTATCGGTGGCTAATCAGAGACGAAGAGATTAGAGGAGTTCTGCTACAAACTCGCAACTGAATATGCTTTTCATGGTAAGTAGCTCTATAGGTATAGTGAGGTGAAAACGTTGTAGATGGATTTAGGTATAACAATTTGCTACTATGTTGCATCCTGAATTAGATTCAAACTACAATTTCCTAACCAGGAATGTATAAGAGAATGAGAGAATTAGAATACTATTAAAACTATCTATCTATCACTAAGTAAAACTATTCAAAGTTATTGTTGTCAAGAGTCCCTTAACATGCCTGTTAATTGAAATTCATCAGGTAGGTAATTCCAGAGTTCATTATTCTAAACGTAAAAGTCTAAATAAATAATAAAACATTCAATATAGTTAATTTAACAATAACGAGTCCTCCTACACAGACATCACCGTCACAACAATCCACTACATATAGTCGCCCAATCCCAAGTTATTGCATATTTGTATTAATTTTGTGTCCAAATCACCGCGCCATGTGATTGTCTTGTCACCGTCCATCATCGGTAATCACCACACAATCAATACCGATTCTCCGCTTCATAATCAGGTGTAAATACTCACCGTACACCGTTACTGTGCATAGCTGCCAATGATAGCAGCCGATATTGAAATATAGGGTTGTCACCTTAAAAAGAACTGTTAGATATTTTACCATTTAGATGGTACATAAACAAATGCAAACAGCTCATAGTTAACTTAGTTTCATTTTTCATTGCGGAGTGAACGTTTCGTGAAGTTTGAATTGTTTTATACATATATGGTAAATATAAAACAAGCCATAAACCAGTGGAGGAGCCGAGAACTCCAATACCACATTTAAATGTTATTTTAGGTTTTTTAACTATTCTATTTCTAAATATTGTGCACAAACGTCTTAACTGACATTTGACTTGACAACCCTGTCACAAAACAATATTTATTCTTACATTTATTAATAATAACCGTTTTGGATTCAATTAAATACACAGAGCTACTACAATATGTATGTAAATATATACTTTAACAAAAGAATATTCAATTACGTATGAGGCTTATACTCGTTATTTGCATTATATGTATATTTACGTATGCGACAATTGGATTATCTAATGATTCGTGCATATTGAGTGAATCGAATGAGAGAAGTTAAAATTAGTTTCGTAATAATGGGTTTAATCAGGATTGGCGTGCATATCTGTCAGACAGTTCTAGATGTGTCACACATGCTTTATACTCGTATCATGCTAAGCCACTTTAGTCCCTCAAAAACTATTGAAAAAATACGATATTATCATCATGGTGTTAAAGATTCCGTGTCTCCTATTTATATCCTAGCTCTTCTGCCAAGTGTTGTACCAACAACCGTGGCAGTGTCCCGCTGCGCCTGCGCACAAACTCACAAGATTTATGTACCCAACGCGCGGTACTGCAGCCAGCTATATTTTGTTAGGGATTTAGAAAATATAAGGTAGGTAAGATGCACCGTAAGTCACGGGTCAACTGCGGGCCGTTCCTCCACGTCGGTACGTTAAGGTTAAGTGAACCATTTATAGTGTAGCACTGTCGGGTGATGTGCTTATTGCTTTAATATCTAATACATGCTGATTATTTTTTTTTAAAATTTAAATATAGGTGCATGGTAGGTTGGTGCCTATGTCCAGCAGTGGGCTTTTAAAGGCTGTTGATGATGATGATGTATAAAACTTTTCTATGTGAAACTTAATTATATATAACTTGTTACATTATGCGACGACATTATATTTTGGGATATAGGAATTTTAAAACGATAGCTAAGTATATTTAAATTTTAAAAGATAGAAACAAATTGCTTACAATGTGAACATTGTAGCTCTACTTTCAGCAAATATTAATGAATAACGTCCCTTAGCTCAGACAAGTTTTACCATAGCTAAAAGAAACATTGACAAACTTGCTACATAGTACGATGAGATACTTATATGGGAAAATAAATGAGATTAAATATATTTAATTCTCAGTCACCTAATTGCATGAGTTTTTGTTCAATCGATTCTTCAACATCGTTGGATTGAGAGCAGTCCTTCAAAGTAAGTAATTACGTTAATGAGCACAGGCCACTGGTGTGCTGCGGGTGTTGGTGGAGACTGCTGCCCTTGCACCAGAGCGCGTGAGTGATTGATGTATGTGCGCCGGCGCAAGTCGCTGTCAATTACACGCACGCGCATCCATCACCGCCGGGACGACCACCGACCGAGCGCGGCCCCGGCATGTGGACCATTTGCGCAAAATTTATTTTGTTTAGTTTATCGATGGCACACGAAGCGGATATGAGAGCACATCATCCATTTACCAGCAAGATAAGTTGACGACGACCACAAACAAATACCAGCAGGCACAATGCAAGCAACTAAGCGCCTTTCTATGTTATCTAATCGCTGCTGTTCTTCTTTTAAATAATTGTAAGTCACGTTAGTAAATTACAATATAAACTGCAATAGCAGATTTTTCTTAAAATATATTTACCTCATAAAATAGGCCGGTGCTTCAATTGTAACGTGAAGTGTCTAGTAAGCTAATGATTAATAATAATAACTTTTGCAAAAAAAACGGGCACTTATGCAAAGAACTATTTTATAGTTACTATTTGTTTGTTTGACAATTTTAGGTATAGTTTCAGAATTTTATAAATTAATTAGGAAGGAATAGTTTTCATCAGTTTTATCATAACATTTTGATTAAATTATTGAGAAATAATGTTTAAGCTCAAAACAATATTATTGTACCTGCTCGCTAAATAAAAATGAAACGCGTTAATTTCTTTGTTTTTATTGAATACATTAAAAGTAGATAAAAGTTTAGTATTGAGTGTGACCCCCTCTTGCTGAAATCACGGCTTGCATTCGTCTGGGCATGCTAGCGAGTATATCTTTTATGGTTTCTTGGGGAATACGTTCCCACTCCGCGGTAATCACATTCTTTAGCTCTCTGATGGTCTGCGGAGCCAGCTGCACTGATCTCACTCGTCGCTTCAGAAGGTCCCAGACATGCTCTATGGGATTGAGGTCCGGACTTCTAGCTTCCGGCCAGTCCAAATGACGAATTCCAACTTCTAGCATATACGCTTCCACATCGCCCGACCGGTGGGCGCGAGCGTTGTCGTCCATAAAAATTGAGTTTTCGCTAAGAGCGGTTAAAGCGGGTTTTGCATAAGGAATTAGAACTTCCGTTATGTATCGGTGTCCAGTCAGAGTTCCGTTTTCGATGAAGACTAACTCCGTACGATCCATAGAATTTATTCCTGCCCAAAACATAACAGAGCCCCCTCCATAAGGTGCCTCCTAGGTCGCCGACGTCGGTCTTCACCATGCAGAGATATCCTGGCTTCATCGGAGAACAATACCCTATCCCAGTCTTCATGAGTCCATGACACACAATTTTGAGCGAAGCTAAGCCTGGCAACTCGATGTCCACGGAGTAATTTAGGGCCGCGTATCGGGCGATGACTGTGTATATTAGCAGCGTGAAGCCTCCTTCTGACCGTCCATAGACTAATTTGCACATTTCTTACTTCTTCGAGTCTGTTCTTGAGGTCCACATAAAAAGATTTGCGACTTCTCAACACTTACTACATAGAATAGAATACAACTAAATAGAATACGATCATCCCGTGGTTCGGTACATGTCTTTCTGCCAGAACCAGGCGTTCTCTTGACGGAACCGGTCTCTTGATAGCGCTGCCAGGTCCTTTGAACTGTCGACCGACTCACATTTAGCCTCTGAGCCACGAAGCATTGGCTGCAACCTTCATCAAGCAGCGCAATAATTTTGCTCGCTTTTATCACTTTATCTATCATTTTCGAGATTGCTAAACAGCAATAACAATACTTTTAAATGTCAAGGACATCACATAATTTAATAGAAATTGACAATAAGTTAATTAGAGTCGATATTAACTATAGAGAATTCGCGCCACAAAACGTAGTTAAAAGTTGTTTTCTTTGAAAACCAGGCTCAGTCAAAAATTTGAATTTGGAAGGTACTCTTATAAACATTATGGCACTTTTATAACTGGCCAGTAACATGTTCAAATGATTAAAAACCTTTTTGGGTATTTTTTTTTTTTCATCCAGAAAGAAAATCGATACCGCCCGTTTTTTTTGCAAATGAGTGTATAATTACTTTGATCACATGACATATGGTAAACTGATAACTTTTATTTACTTTTTCTTTCAGTCGATAACTGTTGAGGTATTATGGCAAGTATCAATTAGCTGGCACGAAGGGAGTCACACCTAATTAACTTACTGTTCTTACCATACCAGTCGTCTTGCACTTCACATATTTCTTGCCACCATTCATTAAGCCTGACACGTGTTTGCTCCTTCTTTGGGTAGGAGTAAAAACAGCTCACGCTGAGATCTTGCAATACGCGCCTGCGCAGCTAAAGCACCTTAGTCTGCCAACACATATAGTTACCACCAGGGGGTGAGAAGCAGTCATACAAATAAGCGCTGACATTCTTGCTTGAAAAAATGCGTTGGCAAGTTTGTATTTTTTATAAGAACTATGATTTTATGCATGATTATTCATGACAGAAATTGTTTTGTGAAACGACACTTGAATTGAATTACTCAAATAAACTAATAGTTACAGTTCTCTTTTGAAGCAAAGTTAAAGATCAAACATGCGTTTCGAAAAATACACTCAAGTAACACTTTTAAACTTTAGCGTTCCATAACTAACATTTTTCTTATTGAACCTCGTACCTTTGAATTGTTTAAAATTTCGACCAAGTAACATTGGATGTAGTCATAGTTTGACCGCTCCTGTAGAGTAAACCTTCCATCGATATATCTATAAGGTTATTTACTTCCACCATACTTGTTCCACGATGAACCAAATAAATCTTCGTGACCTAAGTGAAAAATATAAATTAATAATATACATAGTACTTTTCAGCTAATTTAACGTCAAGTAGTTAACTTTTCTTATTCCCTAACGAGTAGCTGATATGTGTCATAGTGGCGATGATTTCCATAGCTTGCTGTTAATATCGTGTTATTTCACAATATAACGCGGATCGTAACATGAGTGGCCGTACACAAGCACTGTCTGACCCTTGCGCCTGCGCATACCTGGACACTTGCGTAATATATGTATAACTGTAAATTATAATTAAAGTTGAATAATTATCCTATTTTGTTATGTAAATTGATGATGAAGCGCAGTGTACAATACTGATTGTACTGACTTAAATGTTTGAAGTTGATCTGACAATATATAATTATGCCAATAAGTATTTTAGTTAGATATGTCGGTTTTCAATTTCAATTTCTCATGGTTTTTGTATGTATGTATAAATACTCGTATATCTATGTACATTACTTTGGGTATGTTTGTAAATGTATGTTTATAAAGTACTAGATCTCCTATACCAAGTTTGTATTTTGTTAAATGGTGATATTGACCAAGAAACTATACAACCACCCTCGTATGTCTCTGAAAATTATTTTATCCGATCGATGGTGAATACAAGCCACTTTCGTCTTATTTTGTGAGTCATAATAACCAGTAGAAGACGTGCTATAGCTAAAAAGATGATAATTATTACTAGTATTTAAATTTCTTTAATTGTTTATAAGTGCGATTTCGTTAGTGACTTTCCGAGTATTTTGCCTCTTTGCGTTACAGAATTTTTGGGCTAAACCAAGTCTAAATACAACACATTTCTCCAAATACATGAAAACAAATACGTGAAACTAATACAAACAAATCATAATTATAAGAAAATAAACAATCTCCTACGTGTCGTGTTAAGTTACCATACTTAATTAATTTTATTGTTAATGAATCAAAGTTTGAATTATGCTAATGGGTTCTCATTAAGCTTAAATGTGAGCGGTTTACATGAATATGGGATGTCGCGGCTGGATGGTACGCGCTTTATTTTATCACTAATATTATAAATGTAAATGTAAGCTTGTTTGGTACACTTTCACACCTTAGGTACTCATTCGATCGTCGTGAATATTTGCTAAGACCATAAGGATTAAAAAAATAGAATTAACGAAAATAGAATAATAAGTTTTTGTGAAGTAAACCACGCTCAAAAGTAAGTTTAAACTCCGCTTGCGTGCATAAAAAGTAGCCTGTGCCCTTTCCTAATGTTCCATCTATCTCTATACAAAAATTCAACATAATCTGTTCAGCGATTTAGGCATGAAAACGTAACAGACTTTCGCATTTATAATATTAAAAGTGATGACGTGGTTTAGATCCCAGACATTCGACACAGAGCAACAAATAACATCCTGTAAGCGACAACCCTATTCCTTTGACTATGTAAGTAGGCCACTGACTGTCGAATACATCGCACAAACAGAGCACCTCATTGATAGTCGTATGTGGGTAATTCATGGCTTCATTACACCAGTTCGACTACACGGAACTGAACCGACGACCATAACGGAGACATACCCATACCTCACTCAAGAGCTTTCCTACTCTATTAACATTAACTGCACACATCGCAAATTGAATCATATGAACTATAATATAGAACACAAATTAAAGTGTCACGTACAAATTAGGGCCGTACACTTTGAATGTTTTCATTGCCAAACTGAGTAATGTAAAGCTTTAATTACGGTCCTTTGACAAGACCCCAGTGTGTGGTTCTCATGGCATACTGCAGCGGTGACGTCACGAGTCGATGACACGCACGGACATACAGAGCAACTCGTTAGAATTAACCAATTATTATTAACAACAATTAAACACTGCGGTCCATTGCCCGCGGGAACTCGACCAACATCACAAACAGATCAAGTGTACTGTAACTCTATAAGCATAAGGTTTATTTTACATTAACCTGGATGTAGTGTCGTTTGTCTCTCAAATCACGTAATGGTAGAGTTGATTTGAGATGGTAGCGTTAAATGAGATGATGTTAGAGGCGGGTCGGTTTTTGTGCCGGAGGCTGTGGTGAAGCGACTACCGCAGATCGTAGAGACCGTTTTATTGTAAAACGAAATTATTCCTTTTAATTGGCTACTGTTGAATTTGTGTACGGTTTGATGTATTTTATTTTATGTTCAAATATTATTAAGTAAAGTTTTTTCTTTCCTAGAATAAGTTTTCCATTTCCCGTCAATTTTAGATTCCAAACTTGGTCCTCATCAGCTAGTTACAGCATAAGTGTAACGGTGTGTATGTAGAGCGCGGGTAGAGCCGGTGATTGACTGTTACAAGGCGGATGCTGCGACAATATTGAATTATTTGCCCACTCGAGTATTCCGCCTCAGACCGTTCGTTTACCTTGTCTACATATTTAAGTGAATAGAATTTCCCACATTTGGGAGAAACAAGGTTTTCTAAAAAGAGAAATGTCAGTAATTTGTATCAAGCCAAGATTAATTTGAAACCTAGTATTTTATTTCATATCACATTTATGAGGAAATTTAGCAAACGGTGAAATTTGTTAAAACATAATTCTCACAAAACAAGTAATAACTGTAAAATAACATCACTTCAAATCACATTCTTCAATATAGTAATTAAAAGAAAACACTTCAAATCAATGTCATTATCAGATCACGTAAAAACGGTATTTGGTCTTTACAAACTGCAATCACTTATCTATATTAAAGTTTTTACTTTATTTTCGTTCATTACGTTCATAGCTTACAGCAAAGCATCAGGTTAATTTAAAACATGCTCTCATTTTAATATCATTTTAGACTTTTGATACTATCACAATTGTAACAAGTATTGCACTTGTAGACGTAAGACAACATTTTGCTCTGATCTATGTCAAATATACGCAATACCATATATACCAGCATTACAATAGAGGTAAGTGTAAAATGATTACTCCATTAAAGATGTGATGATTAAAGCAGATCACAGGCGCACATGAGCGCGGCCAGGCTCCGTCAGGTAGCGTCAAGTCATGCGCCGTAATGACGCCCGAATTAATCGCCCCTGACCTGCTCCGGCTACTGCTGGCTCCGAGATTACCGCCAATTATAGTTCCACCACAAGCTTTGTACAGTTTTTGTTCGCCATTGTTGAATAAATTAATTTTTGGTGCGACTCATTGGACAGTCACGACGGCATGAGTGCGGGGCGAGGACTCAGCGCCCGGCTGGACTATGAGTGAGCTAATTTGGACGGCTAATGGTTGAGGAATGTTCGAGATGGTGTAATGTGGGTATCGGCTGGTTGTTGCGTTATCATTCTAATAAATTCAAAGGTTCACCTTCAAAATCGTTCGTCCATTGTTTTGTTTGCTTACTACGTAGTTTTTATTTTTGTAAGCAAAGTACTCTACACATTGAGATATTTTCCTGTTTCTCTGAAAGGAAATATAATTTTCTTCCTAAGGACTGAAGATATATAATGTTGATATTTTCTTTCATTGTTCGTACGTGATTGTAGATACTTACCTAATTAATTAGGATATTAAATCAAAATGAACGAGGACCAAGTTTTAAGGTTTAACTTCCAAACCTACCTAGGGTATTAACGATACTACATTTTAGCCTTCTTACTTTATAAAACAAGTACAGGTTCATAATAGTTTACGAACACAAACAATGTTACAGACTCAGTTTACTTGTAAAATTTACAAACCTCGTTTAATATATAAATCCTTCTTGTCCCAAAACAAGTGAAGCTGGTATGTTATTTAAATTGCTTATAAACACTTCCGTAATGTAAACATAGATATTCGACATTATAGTATTAAATATCAGTAATAATTATCTAACAATATGACTATATCTTGTCCTAAGTAAGTATCGAACCCCTGACCTCTGGCTCATCAGTCTCTATCGCTAACCATTACACTAACATCTAAGTCAGTATACACACATTGAAACTCAACACGTTGGTGTGCGTACGATGTGTGGCGCAAGCGCATACGACCAACAATGATTTGTGCAAATTATAGCACATCGTTGCTGTGCCTGTTTATGTTCCACCTAGAGACGGACTCTACATTCTCTAGAAATTACCTTCAACATGCGCGTGTAATCCATGTTAGGAATTCCATATTTTACATTAGTTCAAGTATGGGCAGATGACTCTACTTACTGCATCGTGTCTACAAAGTAATCAACTAGAAACATACATGTGTCTCTACATTAAACTATTGCCGGTTGATGTCTTGGTCTAATCATACAAGTCTTCGAGCAAATCCATGTCAAACCAGTAAATTCAAGATATGAGATATTCCTTACCCTGGTTCTCTCGCTCTTTTGCGATTTTACTCCAGTTTATCTTCTTTTTTAATCTTTTCATTCCTTAGGGTCGTTGCTCAGAGTTAAAACTTTTGTGATGCCAAAGGAGTCAGAATAATATGATAATGAGCTCTACATTCAGTTCTTAACAATGAGCTCTACTGACCTTAATTATGACATTTATCAAACAAATACGGTTATCTGCATAGTTATTGTGTATTTGTCACTTAATCCCATAAGCCTTTAGTCTTTTAACTGTCTCTATCTTAGCGACGTCCATTCAGGTGGTTTTCAAAGGAAGCTGTACCAAATATGAGAGTATCTCACAATAAACACTCATTTAATCCCATCTCACAATTGAGCTGTGAACTCTACATAGAGTTCAAGTCAGGTCACTGTCAACCGTTTCAATAAACTAAGTCTTATTAATATGTTGACAAATCACCCCTCGACACACAATGGCGTCGTGTAGAGTCGTGTTGACGCCAGTGGGCGGCTCTACGTATTGTTAAGGACAATGTAGAAGGAGGCTTTCTGACACTGCTTACTTACTGAAAAGATGTAGAGTCACCACTACTTTAGGCGTACAAAAGAGGTGTACAAACATTATGAGACTGTTTGTTTGTCACACTGACACGATAACGATCTTCATAAGAATTTGAATATAGGTTGTTTAAGATAATAATGCCTGAAAATAAAATTAATAACATTTTAATTAAAGAGCTAAAAACTGTGCTAAATGATAAATGGTGATGGCATGAGTAGAACTGTATGTGTGTTATTAGCAAACGATTAAAATAAATGCTACCAAGGAGCGATACATGATGGTAGCGAAGGTTCATGTGCGACCGGAAGTGATTATAGAGCGGATGTGACGGCTTCTCTAGCTATATTGTACTCGACTATACTTCTATTCTTAATTATTTAAATGATTGCAGTTGTACATTGCTCTTGCTTGAGATTGTGACACCACTTAGATAATGTTGCAATTATTTGTGTGTGTGTGTGTGTGTGTGTGTGTGTGTGTGTGTGTGTGTGTGTGTGTGTGTGTGTGTGTGTGTGTGTGTGTGTGTGTGTGTGTGTGTGTGTGTGTGTGTGTGTGTGTGTGTGTGTGTGTGTGTGTGTGTGTATGTGTGTATGTGTGTGTGTGTCTGATGTATGAGTGTGTGTGTCATGTGTGTGTGTGTGTGTATATACTTATGTTGTGATGCTAGTTTGTCTAGCCAGTAAACAACAACTGTATATTATTATTATATGAATATCTCAATATAAAATGGCATTATATAAAAAGTGAGATACACTACTATTAAAAGAAATACGTACCGAGTCTTGCTCATCGTAATTGATAACCTCTGTTATCGTGAAGTTGTACTTTTATCACTATTTTTGAAAGGGGCCCATTCGTCACAAACGACAAACATTTCTAGACCTCACCAATATTTGTGCAGCTATTATTTTGTGAGCTTTGTTTCACTTAATTGGCACCATTATTTAACTCAAAAGCGATCTTGTTTATAGCTTTCATGTCGAATAGCTCCAGTTGTGTGGGTAGAGTTACACTCATAAAATCTCCTTAAATGATAAATAACATGACACTTTAGAAAACTATAAAACTTAGTGAATTCCTTTGATTATCAGATGCAGAGCGGGTGACGGGGTGGGCGTGGGCGTGGGCTCAGAGCCGACTCTACGCTCTATCATTAGGTTTACGAGTTCGCGTTATGACGACTAATAACAAGTAATTGGTGCTCAGTACCACACGCTGCTACATATAGAGCGGTCAAATTAATATCGCTACTATCGATAATCGAAATATCTAGTTAGCACAGAGTTATGTGAAATTAAAAATAATATTAAGATTGAATACCAAAAGATTACATTGTTCCCACGCCCACACTATCAATCATGACAACAATATATTCTGAGAATATAAATTTTAATCATAAATTATTCACTAAGTTTTACTTGCAGTTCCACTCGGACACAGATCAGTTATTATACGACATTAGCTTGGTAACATTTTTTTATAACGAGACTAAGACAATGGTCAAATCAAAATCAAACAATCAAATCAAAAAATTCCTTGTGGAGAATGATATTCTGGCAGTAGTACATATGATACATTCGGTTCGCTAATATGTAAAGAATTTATTAGTAGTGGTAAATATTTTGAAACGACGACCGTCCTTATAGTAGTCGTATAACGGCCGATATCTTCCCTACAATTATAGGTGTCACTGTTATATCCCTTGTGCCAGTCAACTCTGGTACAGCGCTCACTCATAGCTTAAAATAAAGTATGAATCGATTATTGGTTTGGTTCCTTTCATTTGTTCACTTGATGCATGGAAAACTTACATCAATCATTATAGCATCTCTATGCTACATTTTTTTTTTTTTTTTTTTTTTTTTTTATATTTAAGCCTGCCAAAGTGACTCTACTCTGCCTGATGGAAAGCATGAGTAGAATCCAGGAATAGGGGTCACCATGCTTATTGTGAGGGTAATCAATGTAGCATGGTGACCCCTACCATGGCAGCCTGGTTAGATTATTCTGCATCATTCTCCCGGCCTTCGAAGGGCGGGAGAATGATGCAGAATGATTGGGCCTCCGGTCTCACACTCACCAACGTAATACGACAGCAAGAATGCTGTCATTATTAGGATGGTCTTCTGTGTGAGGGTAGTACTGGCCGGGTCGAGCCGGCCCATTCGTGCTGAAATCAGCGTGGCTCTACTACCTCCAATTGCATTGCATTGAAATCATTTTTCAAAGTACTAGAGCCACGCCGATTTCAGCACGAATGGGCCGGTTACGGGACAGTACTACCCTCGCATAGAAGACCAACCTAAAAATGACAAAATTCATGCTGTCGTATGTCGTTGGTGAGTGACCGGAAGCACAATGATGCGGTTGCACCCACTAGGCCGCCATAGTGTGTGTCACCATGATGTATTATTTGTATTCATAATGGGGATGGTGCCCCCACTCTTGGATTCCACTTAGGTAGTCCTAAGTATATTAAAAAAGATTCAGACGTGAAAGCGAAGAAACAGACAACTTTCGAATCCTTACTAATTCCTTATCCTTATTAATATTATAAATGCGAAAGTTACTTGTTCTGTCTATCTGTCTATCCGACTTTCACACATAAACTACTGAATCGATTTAAGTGAAATTTGATACAGAGATAGTTTAGAGTCCGAGAAAGGACAAAGGCTACTTTTTTCGCGATAACCAACATACACGTGGGCGGAAGTACGGGCGAAAGCTAATTTATAATTTAAGCATTCAGTATGAGTTCTCTCAGTTTACACGAAAGAGAGAGTTGTAACGTTAAAATATCTAGTCCAACACTTATCTCATACAAAACTGTAAATAAATAAATAAATGTGAGCCGTCACGGGACGCCTGGCAGATGTGAAACATCGCCATTATTTTGTAAAAGTAATATGCAGAAAAGAACATATTGTAATAGGAACTAAATATGTCATAATGATAAAATAAAATATTACTAATTATTAAAATAGTAGTCTATATGCAGTAGTGTGTACACCGTACACACTACTGCATATAGACTGTATATATACACCATCGTATAGCGTGCCGTGGCGACGCGTCGCCAATCGCCAGGCCAGAAATCTATTTTACGTGCGCCTATAGATGTTTCACATACGTGCGCCTATAGATGTTTCACATCAATAAATATTTCGAACATCTTATAAACAACCTCATCTAGTCCCAAACTAAGCAGAGCTTGTAATATGGGTATTAAACGACTGATATAAAAGCATAACATAGGTACTTTTTTTTGTAAATACATACATATTATACATAGAAAATACCCGGACTCCGAAACAAATGTTTGTGGATTACACAAATATTTAGTCCAACCCGGGAATCGAATCCGAGACCTCTTGATCAGTAGCCACTTACGCTAAACACTAGACCAATAAGGCAGTCAAAAATAAATTTAAGAACTCAGCATTTTTTATTCATTTCAGTCACATCGATCTTTGAATAATGAAATCGTATTGCAAACTAATTTCCGCCGTCACTCATGAGTCTAAATTGAATCTGGCTTTCTACGAATTGGAACCGTAACGTGAGATACGGATAGACCAAGAACTTGTGTGGTGATTACAAAAGAAACATTCTCATAGTATTATTGAAATGTTCTAGAATAGTTCAATACTTTTATTTGTGATTGTAGCTATCAATGGTAACACACCCCGCCTCCGATCATCTTCATCTAATTCATTAATTTAACGAGCATCCATCTCATCATGTTCATTTTTAATTTTACAATTTCAAATGCATATGATTCATTTCTAATTAAAAGTAGCTACCGCCTCATTAAGCTCAGGAAAGCCGCCAAACGCATTGAAGTATAAAACTATTCCGACTCATATTTATCACGACCACCATCACCCGGGACAAGTCGGGACCACTTCCTCACAAGCGTGGCCTTTAGTGCACCGAATCATCAGTTTTGAACCCTAGATGTCTTTGTGTATAAGATACAGATACAGTGAATGAGTCTGTATGTGTAGCGCTGTGTGCGAACGTTTTTATTAACTCATTAACTTGAATAATGTCTTCATAATGTGTCACCGGCCGCAGGACATCATTCATTGCCAACTAATAGCATTAATGAAACCCTCGATTCCAACTTACCATTTAACATCAAATAAATAATGTTTCAACTTTTCAACAATACATTGCACCCCAGATAAGACGAGTAAAATCTTATTTCAAACTAAACGGTTAATGTAAAACGTACTGTAGACTTATTTCTTAAAGGTAGCGATGTTGTTGTACTGTGGCTATTACAGGGTTGCCTGCAGGCTCACGGCGGCCGTGCGCCGGCGCAGCGCGGCAGCCTCCCCCGGGGCGGCTACCGCACTGCGGCGATACTATCGACCGGCACTCAACAATCACTTATACAATTATTTACCGACATTGACCACTCACTACCCTATCATTCACACGAGCCATGTCTCCGGGCTCCTTGCCAACGGTTCGTTTATTCCGGTCGAACGTTCGCCACCATATGTAATCTTGCATTCAACAATTTGAAATTAATTGTGTATTAAGTTCAAATCGATTATCGATAAGACGAGTATTATTACCATTGAATAGATTTTATCCATCCATAAAATGAGAATCTCAACTATAAGCGCTGGGAATTGATTAATTCTAAAAAACGTTATATAGTTCATTAATGGAGGCTGTAAAATGTAAGTCGCTCATTGTAATTTTAATTGAATTCCTGGTGAGATAAGTCGCATCGCTTCGCTCAGGAAGTCACCCGCGCGTCGTGACCACGGAATGTTTTACGATTTATTTTATATATAACAGACACCAATCTCGCTCGCATCAATTATAATCTCTATGGAAACAGAAGAATTTAGAAGATCATCTCTTTGGGTTCGCTACTCATTGAATCCTACGTGTGTCATCCACTAACGCGTAGTCTGCGGTAACGCAGGAATTATTAATGTTTAAGGTTATCTTTCTTATTCTAAATGATGCTGATGATATTGTAATGGCACACGTGGTATCAGCCTTTACGAAAACTATTCTGTTTTGTTTCGCACTTTCCAGAGTTGTTATCAGCTATTAGTTACACAACGCCAAGTCATAATTCAAATAAATAACTGCCCAAAAGCGGTATAATTTGCGTGTGCCAGATAGCGGGCGGCCGCGGCGCGGCGTTCACACGGCGAGGGGCGCGACACGCCGCGGGGCAAGCGCACACCACACATCCATCACATCGACGCGAGACCCAAATGGACCGATTTGTGCGAACATTGCGCAACTGTCGCACCTATACATGAAAATTGTTTCATTCCTAAGTGATCTAATAAATCGCGAGCTGTACTGTTTTATTGCTCGATAATGTTCCCAGAGACAATGCCTTTTAATAGCTAGCTGTTATATAACTGTTGTAGTGGGTAGTGGTAGGATAGAATTTGTGGGTCTATTATGCTATATTTATCTAAGTATATACCTACTACAGAAATTGTATTTTTGTAATTCAAATAAATAAATAAAAATAATATAAAAAACTAATTTTTATTATTCTCTCTCTCCTCTCGTGCTCCTTACAGAAACATTGTTATGTTCCTAAACTTACAATCTCCCTCCTATCCTTCATTATACCCAAGACTTTTTGGAGTCGGCCCTCCCTAGTTCGAACGATTTTACCTGACTCAGCTTTACCACGGAGGGACTTGCAACGGACCTCCGCAACTCTGAGGGCGAACTGAATTGGAAGATTGAACTAGTTATCAGTATATGAAGGCCCTGAGTTCCCAATAACGATTTCTAAAGATGTCTAAAGGGACCACTGGTTACCGCGTGTTGAGATAACACACGAGTCGATGTCGAGGCACAGGCGGGAAACACCACCTCCATGTTCATCACCTTTGTATTCTGGTATGCTATTAAGAATTTCTTGTCAGAAATGCTCAAAAAAGCCTGATCCATACGCTAACCGCTAGACAAATGAGGCAATGAAGTATTATGTTATACACAGCATATATATTCCATGACCATATATACATCATATATTCAAAGACGACGGAGCTGGCTCAGCCCGTGACTGCGGCGACGTATGACGGAGCATATTATTGTAGAAAATGAAATTCAAAGCCTAAAAGAAGTGGAACGAGTAGGTATTTTGACACTTCGACCAACTAGAGCCATCAAACGTAAACCTGTCTAGATTGGAGAGTAGTTGTGGATCTAGTGCAATATTTCATCGAGTGAAATCGAGAAGTAAAGCGGAACTAAGTCGAGTGACACCTGACAGGTACCAAACGTCATTATCTGTTATTAAAATGCGAATTGGCAAGTTTTATTTCGATGGCCGCAATCACGAGTAATTGTGTCGATATTATTTGATTACAAACTCGTTAAGTAGATGTAACGGTGCGCACACTCCGCGAGTGGTCGCAGCCTCCGCAGCCTCGGTGTTAATTCGAAAACACATAAATCTTGGCGGCGATGCCAAAATATTGAAACGGTTATATTTTTAAGAAATTAAAGCTACTAGTTTTAATCAATATACCGGTTCATTAAATAGTTTAAGCACTCTATTAAGTATAGCCTTAGGCTTCACATGTTGCATTATAGCTGTCCAAAGTGCGTTGAAAACTAGAGTAAATAACTTGGAACGGGTTCGTCCGGTGAGAGAGATGTTGTGGCAATTCTAAATCTTAATTATCTATTTTTATAAATATTTAAATGTGTTTTCTATCAGATATTTACTAGATAAAATATTTTTTACGCTCTAGTTAGTGAAAGTAATTTTATATAAAATAAAAAATATTAATTAGGTAGTAATAAGGTCAATGGAAGAATCAATGGAGATGTAGAAAAGGGGGGAGGTATCTCATGTCAAATGGAGGTTTTATGCCTGAGACTATAACAATAACAGTATTAATAATTTGACTCTGCGATTATGCATATAAACATTCCATTAATGATCAGCTCAGAGTGCGGTGCGACGTCTTACCTAAAATTCAATTCCCAGAGGTGTCTGTTTAACGACTTTACACGACCTGCACCGCTTTGTACCCAGTACTTGTTGTATGACATTAGGGTCAATTCTCTTGCGTTTTATGGCCACTCCACCCATGGCAGTAGGTGTGCGGGATTATGCGTCGCCTGACATAAATGTCGATGCCGCCACCTAGCGTGTACTGTCCCATCAAGTAATTAACTACGATGGGCTGCGCATGCGCGCGTCTGTCAACACACGCGACCCCGGCCACGCGCCTCCTGCACCTGCTCCCAGCGCACCGAGGAGCTCCGTGGACGTTGTCAAACATTGGTTCAGTGTTTAAGATAACATTTATTTGCATTAACATGTGTCTGTTTGTGTGTCGAGGCGACCCGTTCGAGCTGAAATCAGGGTGGCTCTAATATCTTGGAAAGATGATGATTTGGTTATTGAACCATTATATATGTAGCACATGTTTATTATTATGTCATGGAGTTGTGCAGTTCAAAGTGACAAAGACTGTATGTACCATATACAATTATATATACCTACTCTATGTAAATCAATTTCCATATAATATTTGGAAAATATTTGTTTATATTTTTCAATTAATGATTCAATTTGTTAACACTTTTTATAGATTTTCTAATAATAATTGTACCTATTTTCCTACTGACTTTTAATATCCATTAAAATATACGGATCACAAATACCCTTGTTGGATATTAAGATTCACTGAACTGGCGGCTACTAAGAGTGTTTCGGTTGTCACAAACTCCCTGACAATTACTTATAACAGTGCACTTATTGTAACATAAGATATACGAGTTCAAAGGTATTGGTAAAAATCCATATTTTATAGTTAATTCCGCCGCGTTGAGTAACGAAGTGTCCGCGCACCATATTTATGGTGTCCGGCCCCACTTTTTACGGCATTTTGATACTTTTATCAACAAAATATTTTGTACAATTAATGTCAGTTTAAATTTTGTTTATGTGTGCGTCGTTTGCGCGCCCTGGCTTCATTGTACTGGTTTTATTTGAGGCCACGGATTTGAAGGTCCTCTTCGTAACACATTTGTATTATTATCTTTATGAATTTCAATATCTTTATGAAGAATAAATTTATACAAAATTACAGTAATACCATTTCGTTACCACGATTATAATTGTTTGGTTTTTCTAAATATTTTCCACACTCATACCTACATCAGTATAATGTAACACGAGTTGACGAAGTCTGTAATTATATTCATTAGAAAATAGAAGGTTCAAAAGCTATGCATATTCAACTATCACTTTTAAAGAAATTTAAAGACACTCGATATTTGATTATAATGTTCTTTCATGTAACTCTGCAATATGGTGTGCAAATAAAGAGTTATGTTCATTAACTTCTCACGTTAAAAACTTTACACAAGAACTAATAAGTACGTTCATAATTTTGTAAATTTATTGGGTCTTGCCATATATCATAATTAGTATCCACCATAAAATCCAGAGTGTTGTTAACATTAGCTCATTCATTTTACGCGAATATAAAATACTTTTTTGGGAGAAAAACGATTCTACATTGTTGTATATAATTACGAGTACAAGAAGACTGTGTTTTTATAAATGTGTAATATCTGTTGTGATTAACATTGGGGCGTGGGGCGCGTGTGCTCGGCCCGTGAGCAATCAACGTGTATCACTTGATAACTAATTGTGGATAATTGTTGAGTCGTTTTATGTGCCTTCTGCTGCCGAGCCGTGCTCATGGAACTGAAAGGAATTATATATTACGCCTTTGTAACACTGTTTAGAGATTGTATAAAGGTTAAGTTCGCATCAGTAATGCAGATATGAATACCCATAACTCTCGATGACAAGTTTGATGTCTGACCACATTATCTTTTTAATGATTGAAACCAGGTAGGCTTTGAGCAAATTATTAATGGGCACTTAGAAGTGAACCGCCGACAGTTGTGAAAGCTACAGAAACTGAGTTACTTAACGTTTTACGATATCATATATCTGTTATTATAGTCGTAACTCAATGTTAATTAGTGAGAGGCATCGCTTTTGATGTTTTATAGTCATTGTTTTATAGTTTTCCTTACAAGAATATATTTTATGCGATACTAACTGAATCCAGCAGTGTTACCCACGGTTATCATTGTACCTTTACAAGAACGTAACGCCGCGGGGCGAAGCTAGCCTAAAAATTGGACATGAGCGAGTCGGACTCGTCCATAGAGGGTTCCGTACGTTGGATTTATTTTTTAAACACTAAACAATTGCAACATTTCTAGGTATTATACATAGTTAATTATATTTATTTTAGACTATATAACATACACGCCAAACAAGGCTTTATATAGCGTATATGTCAGTTACCGCTGTATAAACTTATGTACGTTCTCAGCCTCTCAACTATTTGTGTACTAAATTTCATTTAAATCGATTCGGTAATTTGGACGTAAAGCTGGACAGACCTAGATACTTTACACATTTATAATAAGTAAGAGATTTTTATTTCATAGACCTCGGAGACGAGGAGGAGAACATTTGAACTATTGGCTTCTATTTGAAATTTCGACCCCTCATAAAAATAAAGAACTCTTTTTTTATTAGAAATGTATAGTTTTGAGATTTTTTCATGTACTTGTTTTGGTCTG
Source organism: Phragmatobia fuliginosa (assembly GCA_932526445.1). Lineage (NCBI taxonomy): Eukaryota > Metazoa > Arthropoda > Insecta > Lepidoptera > Erebidae > Phragmatobia > Phragmatobia fuliginosa. The sequence continues at coordinate 19,823,387 of OW052074.1, forward strand.
TTACTAGATAGATAGTCTTTATTGCCCAATTTCACAGTTGTAGGTCAAAGGGAAGTCTGTCTATCTGCCGATGAAAGTCTCGTCTCCAAAGAAATATATGTTTGTTCATTAGTAGGTATATAAGATTAACATTATTTAATCATTGCTACTAAGCATTCTCTATTCTGCGATTAAACGCAAAAAGAGTGGTGTCTTAGGTAAGATGATTACATAAAACATTCGCTTTTAAATAAACAGTTAAACGTAATAAAATTTCTTGTATTTTAAGGTGTGATATCAATTACAAGACTACTAGTTCATTTGCTTACTGCATACGGCTTCTAATAAGTATACTTACTCATTGTAACTCATGTATAGAGATATATTGTACACAGACACACAATCAATGAACATGAATGTTACACAATGACCTGTCCTCCGTGGGAATCAAACCCACACCCTCCGCTTAGAAGTTAGTACCATAAACCGCTAGTCCAACAGATAGGTCCGGGTGTGTCGCTTAGTGCCATAAAAGGCAAGTGCAGACATAATAAAGAGTTATGTTGCTTTAAAAGAAGAGCTTTTGATGGGTAATTAAGGAGACGAGGCGAGCACACAACACCACAACACGGGCCGCAGTAAACCTTCTTCACCAATAAAGGTATTGATTGTACGACGGGGTTGGAGCGTGGGCGCACTTAATTGATACATCTTAATGGCAACTTAAATTGGAAAGTTAATTGAATTAGCTGATAATGTCAACGGTCACCAGTGATAACGAACCCTGGGTGGCTTCGACTTCAAAAATATTCACAAATATGAACAGGTTTGACAAGTACAAGGTAGTGACAATACATGAGGCTGAACTGTCTCTTTCGAAGACGCTGACAGAAGTGTACAGCTTTAACCGGTGAATGTCATAAACAAAAACCTGATGATAAGGTTCGTTGAATGCGGTATTAGACTGATAACTTAAAATGACTTCTTATCATTTCGTTACTTATGAGTAGTCAATGCATTTTAAGTTTTTCATGAGGCCTGTAAATTATATAATAAATTATTAATTAAAACCTAATATATCATTATTCGTTTCATCAATAGATTTACTCAAAAGTTGAGTAATTACTCTCTACAATTCCAAAATTGAGTAATTTTTGCAATAAATAAATATAATTTCAAGAAAGTAACAACTAAGTATGTGAAAATGGGCCTCATTTCTTAAAATAAATAATTAATGATTTTATTAATGAGAGTTAACGACCTGTTTATGGGGTCGAGCAGAGCAACTCACGCCGACAGGTGACCAACATTTACATTTAGCGGAACTCGTCACCACAAGCTAACTTGTTATGTCAACTGAAATGTACATAAATCATTGGACAGTTAATACAATAAAAGCAAAAGTTATTCCTATAAACGTATATATTTATTACCTATTCACAGCGAAAAACTTGTTCTGATTTTAATGAGTTTATTATTTTACTGGATATTGGAGAGCAACATGGGTTGTCTTCAATTGCTTTAATATTTATTTTTATTTCTGCATTGGTTTGAAATTATATGTTATAAGTGAGATTTGACATCATTTATTATAGGAATAATATGTTTGTATGTTATTCAATACGTTTGTATTTTAAAAAACTATATATAATGATATAATATATATTATTTATACTAGTTGTTTGCCTGAGACCAGATGGCGTTGTGTGTCAGATGTCCAAAATATTTAATTATTTATCATACTCATATCACTGAATCTGTTTCGTACCAGTGTTCACTTTAACAATGTTTTCAAAAACTATTACTACAATAGCCCACACGTGTTACGTGTAGGGAAAGTCTCAAATGGAAATACTTCAAGGCTAATGTAACGGACGGACAGATATGTGGATACGATACAATATGTGGATGGACTTTCTATTAGAACTATAAAAGCCTAAAAAGGATTAATTAGTACATTTTTATACAAAAAGTAGTACCACCATGGCCACATAAACATGAGCCAAGAATTACTTAGTAAGTTTATCTATTTATCGGCGCAAGTACGAGAGTCGGTCAGTGTGTCGGTCTGTCAGTGCGTCCGTGCGTCGGAAGCTGAGCCTGTACGTTAGATCGTCACTTCCGCCCCCGAAGGACATCATTTGCGTATTAACTACTTTCAGCTTTCTAAACACGGCTTAAATGTGTTTTTTTAACTTAAATGTGACTCAATTTAGATATATTTTCGGCTTCTCAATGTGACGGTTGTTTCGTACGTAATCTAATATCGAATTTTAGCTTTCTATTGGTTTTTGTATATATTTTTATATGAGCTTACAAATGTGACTCTACTCTGCCGGATGGAGAGCATGAACAGAATCCAAGAGTAATAGTCACCGCACTCACTACGACTACTGAAACAGCAGCATCTCTGGTCTCACTCTCACACTCCGCAACGAAAAACGACCACGAATGCCGTCCTTCAGGTTGGTCTTCTGTATGAGGGTAGTAACCAGTGCGGCTCTACTACCTTGAACTACTACATCTGTTTCCTTAATGGTATATTTTGACAGCCTTGTCTGCCCCTTAAATAGTTTTCTTCTTGTTTTCTAAACACGTGTAAATTAAAATGTTGATGTAATGCGGAGCTGCGGTAGGCTGTCGCGTATCTGGTTCCAAAGGGCACCGGTTCAAAGCCTGAGTCGTGTTGCTTTGTGAACATTAGCGCTGGTCACGCCACTTGACTCTACATCTCTACATAGAGAGCGTTCTTGGAAGGCTTCCGTTCGTGTTGCCAGCTCATTTGTAGCGTGTAATGTGCCGTTTATCGACGACACGGGCCCGTGACGGGCCGTCCACGAGCGTGACGCGGCGTGACGGGACGTGACCCGCCGTGACGAACGGCCCGCCGTGGGAGAAACGCTGATTTGATTAAACGCCACGTTAACAGACCACCCGACTCTACAACTTGAATTGTTACTTCGATTCTCGGTAATGGAGCCTTATTGTTAGAACATTGGCTTGTGGAAGGGTTAAGGGATGGCCGCACGTACAGAAATTAGGATGGTCTTTTTGTTCAATAAATTAAATTGATTCTTATTTTTATTATTTTGTGTTTAGGAATGTTGTCGATTGTTAGAGAACACTTTTGTGTCGAAGAGTGTTACGCCGTTAGTACACCGACGCATTCGTATGCGGCAGCGAATCACTGCGAAACTACTGCGGTAGCGAAATATCCGCGAAACGTTAGTACATAGCAGTTTTCTCGCAAAGAAAAATATTTCAATATTTTCGGCTTCCATGGTAAGAAAATCTGTCCTCAACGACAGAACGCATGCGAACACTTTGCGATGCGAAACACCACTAGCGAAACAACTGCGTCTGTGTCACGACGATTTCGCAGTTCCTTGCGAAACAATACCGACAAGGACGCAACTATTTCATGTATGCAAAATTCTGCCATACTACTGACAGTTTTTTCGTTGTTTCGCTGCCGTATACGAATGCGTCGGTGTACTAACGGCGTTATAGCTGTAAAACACTTGCTAATAGAAACTACGCGTTGGATTTAAAAATATATCCTTTTGTATTGAATAGAGTAGGTATTAAAGAACATTATGCTCTGAGTAACAATATTTATGTACTACAAATTATAGAAACAGCAAGTGCTGTAAATGTTGAAATTTAAATTTATACGTTCCCTTACAACCTGACTGAGAATGAGAACCTCTGCATTGTATTAGTGAGCCAATAATTATTGACGAGCCACGGAGCAGTTGACACTAACTACGATCGCTTAGGAACCTGCTATTGTACCTATCATTGTGTTGACTCGTAGTTGACTTTTCATATCTTAGTATTTTGTTTTTCTAAAATCAGTTTTTAATTAATTTTGTAGAGAGGTAAGAGTACAGTAGAGTGTAGAGTCTACACGTCGTCGGTTCCTAAGCCAAAGCACTAATTAGTTATTAAGTAACGTTTTGTCATATTCAAGGCGGGGTCACATAAAGTACAAGTAATATTTCATTGTTACATGTTTATAAGAGTATAAACATTAACAGCACGCGTTGAACTCTTTTCTTTGCTCTCACGAACAATGTGGTATTAATATTTTGTACATCAATACCGTATTACTGTGTGATAAGTGATTATTGAAGAAAAAAATATATTATTTATTAGTTTTTATTCCAAGTGTTGAGTAGTAAAAAGTGCTTTGGATATGTAGGAATATTACAGTTTTGAACTTAAATATTGAGTAATGAGTACAAAAGTAGATGAGCATTGTTTGGTACAATGTAACATGTTGTGGTGAGTCTGCGCTCCCAAATGCTTTGGATCAAGGTTGCGCTGTGGGGTGCGCCCGCGCAGTCGCTGTACCACCGACCACACAAGCGTTTACCACGATGTTATAGTTTAATTGTTCATTGTTGTCATCTTTTTAACTAATTCTCAAATTTATTTTGTGAGCACACTACTACTTATTGAATACTACTTTTCAGGCAGTTTTATTTAATCTTTAATATTTTTAAGGCAGTAGAGTAACGCTGATTGCAGCACGCATGGGCTAGCTCGATCAGGCAGTACTACCTACTATACGTGTATAGAAGATCAACCTGATTGGTGGATATAAGCCTCTTCTTAGAAATGAGGTTTAGGTCTTAACATTTGATAAGTATAGACTTTGTTTTAACTTTTCTTTCTCTGTGCTATTGTCTTGCGTGATTTGTTGATTCAGTGGCTCGCACCACGTCCCTGAGATGCTCAGTGATGGTAACAGTCCGTACTCTTAACCCATCAACACACGATAAGCACAGCCAATTGTTTCGTTTATTACCTGACCCCCGGTGGGTATGTGTTGTGTGCGCGTCTGTACGTCGCGGCTCGTGGATGTGGTCGGCGCTATCTATAATTGAGATCGGCGCATGCGCAGTAGGCACGCCGCACCACAACCTCTCTTTGTCTGCTGCTCTCTGTACAACCTCCCCGGCACTGACCAGCGAGCGGCTCCGGGACAACAATGAGTTGCGAAACGTTTCACAACCACACTGTCACCGTACACTCTAGTTACATTCGTTACTCATAGATATCCACTATTATACATACTTTCATCATCGTGTAATAGTTAAATCAACAAATATACACACAATCTTTAAAATACTCAATTTCAAAAAATAAGGAACATTAAAATCATCATTTTAAATATATGTTACACGTTATAATTATCAACAAACGCTTATTATCATTTTATAGCTATAATGAGTTAGTAGTTTGTTACAATGGGATGCCTGAACCACGCAAGCTCTTGTCCTGTCGTTAAACTAACACGTAGTTATATTAACATAGGTATATTACACATATAGATAAATAGATGTTCGAAAAAACGAAGACGTCGATGAAATCTAGCTTTTAAATAAATCAACAAAGTGCATTGAAATAGACATATAGCGCCAAACAGTCACAGAGAGAAATAAAATTCAAAGCGAGATTTGTTTTAATTCCGCGTATAATCTTATTATTAGAAAATAACAAAAAAAAAACTATCAAAACCCAAAGGTGTGTTCAGGCGGTGTCCCAGTCGCCCGCAACGTCTCAACACAAGCCAATAGATACACTCCACAACGGTTTAGCGGTTCAGTTCTCCCGCCAATCGCGTCTACGTACCGACTTAATCCTTTCACAGAACATTAGGCACGGCCGAGGCCATCAATTATACATTGGAAATATACCGTTTTTGCATCGACGCTAATCTAACGGCTAATTGATAGAACGGCCCGACTCGATAATCTGCTCCGAGCTTTTTAATTTATCTCTTTATAAAAAAGCAAATGTGTATTTGATAATTTAGTTCTACAAATATTCACACACTTTTAATAGCAATCGATTTAATACAAAATAGAATCTACAGAAGATCGCTGCTGTTTGGCGTCAGAATAATTCGATCCCTGAAGGTGAAGAAAACAAACGTATGATGACAAAATGCTTAATATAATTGTGTTTAATATAAAAGTATACGGGGACAGACGTTTAATTTTTTTTAACCCTCTTTGGAAAGCCGGCTGAAACATAACGATAAGAAAAATATATATCCTGTGATAGCGCATGTTAGAAGCGCGACACGGCATTAGCTACTGCATTATGTAGTAGCGACCATTTATCGCTTATCTAACCACGCTTCAACCACCTTTTCTTTGAGACTTGACTACAATTTTCTTTCGATTTCCTCAAAGTTTATTCTGTTCAGTCACCCATTTCCTTCACAGATAAAGTACTGTAAAAACAGCTCACCATTCCTGTTTTATTGCAAGCAGGTACATGTGTAGGGCTCAATTACCTATCTCTACGAAACTGTTTGACAATGAGTTAGAGTGATTGTTTTGTTTTACCGTTTGTAAACGATTAGTCATCATCTTTTAAACCACCTAGTAAATCGTTAAATGTCCAGAAATTGAGTCCATTTAGTAATGTAACGAGTTACCTTATTGAAAGCAATGCCTACTTCACACACTACCTTGTCTAAGTAAAGTATATTAGCGCGCGTGAGCGTCAGGAAACCCCGTGGCTGTAGGTTGAAGTGTGGCTCACCCACGTTTCAGCAGCTTGAGTGATGGGCTGAGAACCTATTACTTTAGTGTTCAACCGTTAACTTAGAATCACTTGACCGAAATAAGAAACATAGTCGTAATCGGTAAGATTTCATGGCGAAAGAATTTCACTACATCAAAATTAAGAAGGTGGTTCAAAATATGTGTTGATTTTGACTAATAATATATCATTTTTTAAGTAAAAAGATTTCTGTTATCATCTAGAATGGAATAGAGGCAAACCTTCGATACAGAACTACCGCTATTTATCTCCGCTTGCGTACTTAAAGACACATGCATTGATATTATTGATGTGAGCGTCGCGTCGGTCGGCCAACATCACTTTGTGACGCCGCCCGCGTCGCGCTAATCCTCTTACCGCAACGAGACCGTCTCTAATTGCCGCCACGACGCGACGCTACTGACGTTAACTAAACCCTAATGCATTTAATAGTACAAGAAATAGTTTTACAAGAGTATTACGGAGCTTAAGTTTCATGGATTGATTTGCGGAACTCTGACAATCAATATTATCATTAACTCCTTGTCATTCTAATAATTTCCCAATTTTATGTGAGCTGCAAACCCCAGGATTTTTTATGTTGTCTTTTAGGGCCAACCACTCGCGTCACGATATAATTTAGGAATGTGATTATTTGAAGACAGGATAAAAGAAGACATTAAATTGCTATTCGAACAGTGAATAGAGTAATGGAGCAGGACTGGAAGCTCAAACAAGGCTTTTTAAAGGTATTCAATAAACTTTTCATAAATTCATTCTCGAGAATGTTGACAAATGTGCTGCATTGATGTAATTCTACTTGCTGAGATCTGCTTCGTGTATAGCGTGTTGTGAACGATGACAGTAATAACTATAAATATGTAATTTTTATCGAAACAACTAACGACCGGAGTTCTAAATACAGACGAGAAGCGTTTCCGCACATTAACAAATCCGCCTGGCAACACTCACACACACTTAACAAGTTTGTGTGTATTTTAGCGTGTGTCGTGATTACCTGTAATCAGACACGCAGTAATAAAATAAATATTTGTATGTTTTTTGGCGTCAACTTCAGCAATATATAAACTGAATTATATTATGTAAAATGGCTTGTGATTCATAAGATCCATGATCATGTTATCTGCTAATCTCTTAATAGTGAGATGGCGACGGTGGTGACATAACGAATTAGTCCAAACACATACGATAACATCGGAACATTCTTAGAAACTGTATTAATTGTCAGCAACAGGCGGAAATACAAGGTGAGTGAATCTCGCAGGCACTCTGCTCTCACAAGTCTCACTCGGTGACTGCACCACGCCGCTGTGCTCTTCTCAATCTCTGAATACGGCGCAAGTAACTTTGTAATCCCATATAATTTATTGGCAATTTCAAAGTTACTGTTGATGTTCATACAATCATCATTACTTGTAATATCAACGTTATATCTGGATTTTACAATTTAAAAAAATCTTTTCATAAACACATGTAATAAACCCACAATAAAAATGTTTCGAATTTAAGTGGTTATTTTGAAAAATATATCTAGATGTACCTTAATAGTACTTTGTGTAAGAAAAAATATAAATTTTGCAAGTTTTCTTGGAAGATTGGGCTAAGGATACATGAATAAAAGTTAAAGTTTATAGTAATGACGATCACCTCTATCGGGTCCGCGCTGCAACCTGACCTCTGCGGAACGACACTCTTTATTTTCAAAATCAAAACGTCGTGTTCCCATCGTCTCCTCCCCGGGTTTATTTGTATTACTGAATATTTACGCACTGAGTCAGGCCGTAACCGGCTTTCAATTTAAAACGCCATAACATTTTATAGTGGTGCGGTTTATTGCTGATCCCCGCTCGTTTTTGCTCGGCTCCGCTCGGCACAACTCGACTCTCGATATGTCATAAAAATTGACTATATTTTACACGAGCGGGCTGCGCACACGCACACATGCCTACATATAATAATAAGTCGATTATAATTTATCGTCGTCAGCTTACCGACTTTTATTGATTTAATTTGGAATACCATATATTTTGGTCTAGTGCTATTATATTTTATATGTTTGAACTAAGAGCGGATTGTTGATAAAAGGAGCAAGCTTTACTAGACTTTACTGTATTAATATATAAAAAATATACATAAATAAACCCTATCATATAATGTGGGTAACTAACGTGGCAGAGCCTGTTATACGTCATGTATACTTAATCAACACGCAGAGAATATTTTTGTAGGGTCAGTTATGTGATCCCAGTGCACACACAGGATCAATAAACAATATAAACTCAGTACATGGCACTCATTAGGTCGTGGTATTCGTCGAATGTTCAGTTTGTGGGAACACCAAATTTAAATGGAATCAAAAGAAATTCGAAGGCTTGGTAATTACTGGTGTGTATCCACTTTGCTCGGGGATTTAGATTATAATTAAGTGAAGCAAAATGATTAAGGTTGACTTCTTTGAATTACATTTATTTTTATATATATATACGTAGACAAAATGTTTTGATTAACTTAACTGTTCTCAAGTTCACAGTAAGTGACGCTGGTGAATTTAGTGACATTATGTCTTGTAATGTACCATTTGTTTTCATTTAAAAAGACAACTACCACATTAGGAATATACATCCTGTAATTTTACAAACATACATGAGACGAACACAAAAAACGCTCAGACTCAGAAAAATAATTTGTGAAAGTGTTGTGCGATGTTGGATCTGAAGCCGCAACACTTAAACCACTAAGCCAATCGTGCAGTCAATTCCGGTCAATCAACCATTTATATCAATTTCACATATTACATAACTTGTAGATGATATTATTTCATAATGCTAAGACAAAATCGAACCCCGGGCCATGAGCACACATATAGGTCAAGTAAGCTTATCTCGCACTCGATCAGCGCGGACACCTCGCTCACACGTTAACTATATCATTACATTGTTTGTCCGTCCATTCACACCTTGTAACTATCATGTTACAGCCGTTTAACTCATTCGAGCTATTGTCGTGCCCCGGCGTTCTTCCTTATAGAATAAATTATTGAACATGCTTTGAACATACTGGGCAAACTATTTGTAGCTAACTGATGTGACTAGGTTTTGTTCTTCACACAATATGCTGTAAGAAACAAACAAAATATTGACAAAATGTTACCGTTATAATTTTAACTTAATTAAATATTTCATGAGATACTATTTTAATTAGTTTTATGTAACCCTATAAAAGTAATTTCAGCTTTTCTATTTTAGCCCATGTTTCTTTTTCTAAGTAAATACATTACATAAATGTCTGTACAATTTGCGACAAACTGCTACAAACTTCTCAAATACAATTTGCCAAGTGTAAACAAGCTTGATGGTGCCAGTTGAGATATTGTTCATCGAATGTTAGTCGAATAAAGCGGTCAACATATTGTAAGAGGACATATTTACATAATTCGTGTTATGTTTGTATTGTGGAGGAGACGCGGGTACCGTACCGTGTCGCCGCGGCGTGGCCCCGTTATGTGTGACAATACAGTGACAATTCACTAGATAATGTGATAATTAGCAATATACCCACATAAGTATATAGATTCTACTTGTAACACTATGTACTGTATTACAAAGAGTAGTGACACAAACAGGGTCAATATGTGTTTATGAAAATTTTACATTAAATTTTAATATTTAAATAAATGCTCCGTTCGACAGTAGTAGTACTCTGCTTTCTATCACGCAGAGTTGTCACATTCATGTAGGGCAAAATAAAAAAAAATATTTTAATGAAATTATTTTCATATATAAAAATGAAACATCATTTGGAAACTCCTTTATACCACACACATACCATTTTATTGTATTACAAACCATCTTGTACTGACCTATGTTCGGTATAAAGAACTGACCCTATTAAAATGGTCATAAAGTGGTGTTACTACCCTTCTTACTCAGTTGTTAATCTGACTAGTTTAAAATTACCTTTGATAGTTCTAATAAGTATGGTTAAATAAAACAAAACATTCTTCAGCTTTATTATGTTACATAACTATCATTTTACATATAACATACCCGCAATAAAACTATGTATCCGTGAAATGTTCTGTTCTCACAAAAGTTTTCGATTAAAACTTGTCTATTAGTTCCATTATAAGCCTGCGCCTCATAAGATGATAGTGTCAACCTATCGCCGTCCACTGCTGGACGAAGGTCTCCCCCAAGGAACGCCAACCATCCCGGTCTTGGGCAGTCCGCATCCATCCGCCGCCTCATAAAGTTCTATTAAATGAACGTTTGTGTTGATATCATCCTGACAATACAACAGTGAGAGAGCTCACAATCTGTAACAGTGGAGCAGGCTGCGCTGGAGCCCTGAAGGTCAGGTCGGCGAACAAAAGAGTCCATCGCTCGTTGAGCGGTTGACCTCGGAGCGTACGAGCACAGCTCACCGGTACCGACAGCAACCGCAGCCGAGGAATGTTACTTTATACATATTAAAACATATTCTCAAAGCGCACCCAATTCCAGACATTTATTGAATAGATCGTCTGAAGGTAAAATTATAATGGAATATGTAAGCTATGTGATTGGAATCTAAGTAAGTAGGACGATTAACTAATCCCAATTTTGGACAAACTCAGTACAGGGCGATGATTATCTGCATCTCCAGGCTGATGGACCAGTCAATGTTCGAATCTACACGCAGCTATGTTTCTTGTAGTATCGTAACCCATCTGGCCAGGCAGCGTGGTATAGTAGGCCAAAACCTACTTTCTAAGGAGAGGCCTATGTCCAGCAGTGGACTGTTAAAGGCTGTTTATGATGATGAAATAGACAAAATTAGATGCAGTTTATGTGTAAAGTGCGATATATATTCTATTTCATTTTTCGGATGTCATTGCAGACAGTACCGGGCGTCTCCGCGGTGCTACCTACGGTATAGAAAGAGTAGCGTTCTTGAACTGTGACCGATCGCCAAAGGCTGCGCTGCTCGCCCTGTAATTGTGTCTCGATTTTTTATTCCAGCTACTCCTAGCTATTCGCTTTTAAAGATGCTTATAAAGGACAAACAACGTATAGACTTTTATACATGGCTTTGCATTTAGTTTAACATTAGCTTAAAAAGTGCAGTATTCTGTAGAAATATTAAAAAAGTTATATAATGGAATAAGCGCCAGTTTAAATCTCAAATATGTTAATTTATCATATGCAGGATTAATATTTTTTAAAGTTAAAGATTCATATACACTAATTTAATAAACGTAATGTTGTTCCAAGGCCTAACTTTCACAATACCAAAAATTCATTAACAGGAATGACAATCGCCACAGACCAGAACCATAGTCTCAACTAGGGTTGCCAACCGAACTATAATATATAGTTTTGTACATTGTATTTTCTTTTGGGTTGGCTTGTATAGTGTAAAATAAACATATAGTACGCAAAAATACTACGAGTATATTTTCAAGAAAATCTAATAAATAAATCTCCCAATGTGTTAAGTTTTTGACTCCGAACTTTAGATAAAACATTGTTAAAAATAGCAAGAAGTGCAAAAAAAAAATATTGTATAAAACTAAAAATGTAACAAATATATTTTATGCTATTATGTTTTTATCATAAAGAAGTATATATTGTAGAAGTTTACATTATTTTTTACAGTTCAATTTGAAAAAATATTTTTCGCTTAAGAATTGTTAGCAAGCTAATGCCTTGATCACACGTACCGAGTAAACGGGCGAGACAGTAAAATATTGCTCGGCCGAGAGACAGTGATGTAAGCGAGTAGCTGTTCACACGTGTTTTGAAATTAGCACAGTCAGTTCAATTGTATAAAATTCTCGCGTCACAATGTTCGTTCCCATACTCCTCTGAAACGGCTTGACCGATTCTTATGAAATTTTGTGAGCATATCGGGGAGGTCTAAGAATCGGCCAACATCTATTTTTCATACAGTTGAAATAAGAGCAACGCCGGATTTGGACAAGATCATGGATGTTGAGATCTGATTTTGATGCTACACACGATGATGGTTTGGTGGACACTCGGCTTAGTAAGTAGAACAGACGCCGAGCTACTGTCTCACCACTTCGTTCGGCCGAGCGCTCGGCGCTATGTTTATACGTACCGAATACTCGGCCGAGAGCACTGTCTCGCCCGTTTGCTCGTTACGTGTGATCAAGGCATTAGTCTCAACGACGTCGAATATATCTCCAATGAAGCGACTCATATTCAGATAGATATCTACAGAATCCTATCACATAACTGTAAGGAACAAAAACTAGACTATTCTTTAAGTTTTGCATTTCGAGTTTTATTTAGAATGCAAAGCTAATGTGAGAAAGACACACTTACCCGCTTTAATGTTGTTAACACAATGTTACAAATGATATGGCTGCAGGTCGTAAGTGGGGCGATACGGCGGCTACATAACACACAGTGATTAAATTAAATTGTAACATTATTATCCATTGTTACTCTGCAATACAATGGGAGCTTCTACCTCATTTTACTTTAAAATAATCAAAGAAGATAACTGCTGCGTTTTGCGCCACTACACCTGCGCCGGCTGCTACTGCCAAAAATATTCATCTGAAAAGGAAGTTGTTAGGAAAATATGACATAGTGTAATTAAGCTTTTCAAAATTCTCTCTTAGCGAAAAAGTTAATCTGCTATTTTCACCACCATCACCACGATCACCACCCGAAGACTTAGCTTCTCGACTGTTAGTTTATGATAACAATCGGGACTTAACACAGGAATAAGTATCCAGGGATAACCAGACAGCACCTGAAATCTGTGCATGTATTCACGATCCTCCGCGATACATGTGCTATTGTGATATATTTATAGCCCGGAATGCAGGACATTGTAGATCAACAGTAAGATAGATAACGTACGGCTATGTTGGTCACTTGTAAGGCCACGCTGTTCACTGTGCGGCTCCACCGATCACCATCAGACTTATTGCTCGATACGTGATATCGTCCATCACCGCACCTTATATATAAATCGCAAAAGTCCCGCGGTATCTTCGGCTGAGATCGGGCGTCTCCGCCGTCCGTCGGCTCGTGACCCCCGTCCGTACGTCTGCCGTAATTGATTCCGACTCGTACGCTAAAACAATCGGCCGATATGTCCATCCGTCCGTCCGTCCCATACATCAAGATACAGATCTCAATTTCAACTACATACTTCCATATTTAGTTATTGATAGATTTAGTGTAACGTTAGAAGCGTTATCTACGCATTTATCAACCGTTTTATCATATTTATAGTTAAGTAAAATGCGTGTAGTCCAAATAAATCTTATTTAAGCTTACGAGTACAACTGTTGGCGCTATTGTTCGCCGTACGCGAGAGTTGAGGGTCTGGTACTGTACAAAGGTACCTTTGACACATATAATAGGGCGCGTTCAGATCCACTAAAGATTAGCGGAGCCGAGCCGAGCTGCTGGCTGGGCGCAGACTGTTAACAACCCTATTTGAATTATCAGGATGGCCTTAAACAGTCTCATTAGGAACGTCAAACTGCTTGTACTTTGACAATGCTTTTGCTATCTAAAGGTGGCTCTGCTCTGTGAGGTAGTGAGGTAGTGAGCAGGTAGTGAGGTAGTGAGCAGGTAGTCTTGGTCTAATATCTGTCTTGTTCTAAACAATAGTTGCATCGCCATAGTCAGGAACGATTTGTAACACATTTATATGTAGGCAGTATTCAAGAATTAATTCCAGTCGACCTTATTAAATATTGAAATCTGTTTGTTTATTTCTCAGTTCTTTTAACATTTGAAGATAATCAATACTCTTCACAAGAAGTCAAATACAGCGTTACCAACTAACTTGATAAAATATAGAAGAAACTTACTTTAATATATACAATTAGATACCTTTGAAAGTGATCTTATGTATAGATTATAATATGTGTATTTTTAAACGTAATGTTCCTATTTTTAAATGTAATGTTCCTATACTATATTGTGTTAAGAAAATAAACAATTCATCATCATCATCAGCCTATCGCTGTCCACTGCTGGACATAGGCCTCTCCAATTGCACGCCACTTGGTTCGATCCTTGGCTTCTCGCATCCAGCTCCTGCCAGCCGTCTTGCGCAAATCATCACTCCACCTGGCCTGTGGACGTCATAATAAACGATTATTATTATTATTATAGATTGCCAAGTTGGGCTGTTAGTACGTCCCTTGCTACCCTTCTTAACTCTTCAAAACCTTCGACCCCACTAAGGATAGTAAATCAACCTAATTTGTATGTTCTGTTCTGTACAATTTGCAGACATATGCTTCTTCAACTGACTCTTCTATTGCCAATTGTATGTTTCCGAATCCATTCATTGACTTGTCATGACAACGTCAATGGTTCATCACTAACGCATAAAGAACTACGTCACTAGTCTCTAACAAAGCATTTTTAACTCTTTTAATAAAAGCAATAACATGTTATCGAAATATTTATTATCGCATCATCTGTTTTAACAAGTGTATACACATAAGGTGTTGTGACCGGTCCACAAATGGCAGCCGTTTATCGCCCAATAAATGTAGCGACACATTACAGAACCGAAATTATATAGCGCACACTTCGGGTCGTTAGTGACACCACGCGATTGAGATGATAGCACCCTGTCTAATAACGTGTGTTTAAAGACATTATTTTCGACACCCTGATCTGGAATTTTATTTTATTGCAAACAAACCCATTTACTTCGATGGTATTTTGTATTTTCTTCTTCTTGATGTTAAGGGTCTCCAGAAAATAGTTGAATTAAATGATTGACCACAAATAAAAACGTAAACAATTATGTCCCATCGTCAGGAGTTTTTAAAAAGAAATATGAGTATGTTTGAATATTGTGAACAATAATCATACCTCTTGTTAAGTACCGATGCACTATCAAGAAACTACAAAGTTAATTTGCTATCGTACTCTTGACACTAGTGCGCTTGATGTAATTTACCTACAATATATTTTTCATGATACTTCTACCTTACAAAATTTTGTATTTTTTATGTGTTAGTGCATACTTTTTCTTTTCTTAGGCCACTTGTATTAAGACACCAAAAATCCTTGCATGTAGCTTAGATGTATCCTCCACTTAAACAACTATAAATGTTGTGCGCACGTTCATTCCAGTTCGATATTTCGATTGTCTCACGAAACAAGCTGATATAATGAAATCACATAAATTGGTGCTTAAACGTAATGAGGGGTAATAACCAGGTATAATACAGAGCCCTATATGGAACTGGACCTACGAGTACGTGTTCTTGTGCTATATTGACTTGTGCGAGCTTACGTTTGTGTCAAGGGTGTGTGTCGAAATGATGACATTAACTAGAAGTGTGGTCTTTTTTTGGGAAAGGTGAACCTTCATCTCCATGACATTTGTGACATTATGTCATGATATTACAAGAGACAATTTCATGCAAAAAAATAATGTATCGCATTGATCGTCAGTACCTCTGTTTCAATTAGTGTTTTTTTCTAATCAAAACCTATCACCTTAAATACATCTATAATATGACCTTTTACTTCTAGCAGTAACATGAGCTTTATGGAGCAGAATGAAACAAGGCAGGTGTGCAACAAGAAATTCAGATAGATATAAGTACCTATAAGAGTTGTGAATGGCTATCTTCTAATAGTGTCTAACTGTACGGGTGAGGGGAAATTATTGACATTTTGATATATTCTCGGTAAATACAAAACAATAATACAACGATAGATGATAAAGAAAGTCGGGGGCCAAGTGATAATGACGTCATTGTGTCAAATGTAACACTTTGTATCTTCAATGAAATATAGTTGTACAGAACAATAAACGGATATTTATAGGATCACATATTCATTTTGTCGAATGTCGGCACCGCGCCTTCGCTGTCCAACTCTTAAAGAGTGTCACATAACAAATAGTGTATTTTGGGCGCAGTGAGGGAGACCCGCGATAACCTCTCCGTCACCTGTGGCCCTCCGTAACACGACCACATTCCTCTATGACAAGATATTGTAAGAAACGGGTACATGCGCGAGCGCCGCGGGGTCACCCGCCGTAAATTCAATAATCGCTGTGAAATAATTGGACAACATCGAGATGTCCGGCGCAGCCGTCTTAATATCAAATACTTTAAATATGTATTACTTCACTTGTTTGTTATTTTGTATTGTAAGAAGTCAGTGTATCTAACAATATTAAGCGATGGACTCTTAGCCAAAAACATTCAAAGCTATGAGAGGATCGTTGGTGCATTTGAGCACACATTTTGTAAGCAAATGTGGAGAAAATGTTTTAAGCCATCTGCTTAACTCAAATAATGAAAAGCTAAGAGAATATATGACATGTGGTTTATGTACATGTATGTATGTATGTTAACTGGCCACCATTGTAAAGTAAGCCAAAACCTCCTTTAAAAAGTAGAGGTCTATAACTGCCTTATTGGTCTGGTGGTTAGCCTATGCGGCTACTGATTAAAAAGGTCTCGGGTTCGATTCTCGTGTCGGACCAAATATTTGTGTGACCCACAAATATTTGTTTCTGAGTCTGAATGTTTTCTATGTATAATATGTATGTATTTACAAAAGAAAAAGTAGTTTAGTACCCATAATACAAGCTCTGATTAGTTTGGGACTAGATGATGTTGTGCGTAAGATGTCCGAAATATTTATTTATTCATATAAAGGTTGTTAATACGAGGTGATCTGTGATAAACTTAAAACGACAACTATCTATTCAACATTTAAAGTTAAGAACTTAGATAACAGCACTTGTGCCCTTTATTTATCATATACCTACACTCTCACACATCTCAGTCACAACACTAAAAGGTTCAACATTCAATGGCTGATATGAGTTTTAGTCTATGAATATATGTTTATGTGTATGAGAGTGCGAGAGCGCATTCAGCTCTGTCGGTACGAGTCCGGGTCCGAGCCGCTCTGGACACGCCCGAACCTTTCCAAGAACCATCGCCTAAGTGTTTATGGTAATGCACGACATGCGCTCGCGCATACAAAACGCACTAAGCACGCAATTTGTGCACAATATTTTGTTGCAATTTATGAAGTGCCTGAATATTGTAGCACGTGTTTGTTGGCGAGAACTTCAAGAGCACAGGTGTAAGGTTAAGTAACGGTTCAGCAGTATTGTGTCGATGCGAGTGAGTACCGGCGAGGCAAGCACATCGTTTATGAGATATTCAAATAGAACTGGTGTGTGATCTGTGCACTTCGCGCCGGCCGCCGCGGCGTGCCCATCATAACTAGTCCTCTCTCACGAGGCACCGCTCACCTTCACCAAATAAAGGTGGTGTTTCCAAATTCCGTTGAACTTCACACACTTGGATGAAATGATTCACTCTATTGGTGGGGAATTAAATTAGTCATAAGATTACGAATGTGTTACTCGGTATACATAATATAAGTTCTGGTTTAACAACCATATTAAATAATTCAAGATCAGCTTCTTATCCTATAGTTAAAGTTATTCTTTCTACAACTGTCGTCTATTTAATCAAATCGTGACCTGTTCACATCTAGAATATTGGCTGATACACAATCCTCCGTGTAATAAATACGAACAAAGTCAGTGCGTACACTTCCTTATTTAGCGATACAAACACCTTAGTGTACCGTTTAACATTCACAGCTTTGCATAATTCCTGGGAGTAAATCAGAGTCACAATGAGCAGGCGCGAGGCGTGAGCGCACCCATCACCCGCCGCGCCGCGCGTACATCACTGCCTCGCGCTCACCGATACCTCACTGTACTGATCTTATTACACCTTTCATTACTATTGTCAATAATACATTTTATGACGCCACCCTACAATGTATTTTCACCCTTATACTTTACGTCATAGAATTTAGTTCAGAACAAGGTAAGTTGTGTTACTTCATGGGTGCTTCACGCGTTTCTGATTTACGTGTTGTCGTGTGCGCAGGCGCAGTGTGGCGTGCTTGTGGTGGCACATGGCGGCCGGTACGGGCTGGAGTGAAATAGCGCTGCTTCAGATGCCAGTGTTCAGATGTCCGGAACATGGATTTACTTCAATGTCGAATAGAGATCTAATGTTTATTTTGTAATTTTATCAGAAGTTAGTGAATAATATATAAGTTCGCTACATTCTAACCAGTGAAGTATATTGTTGAACTGATTTTAACTGTAATGTTTAGTTTTATTACAATCTCATAAATTCTGAGGATGTATTTTTCATTGCTCAATTGATTTAATGTGTACATTACATATACATGGACATGCTATAATAGCTTGTCCATCTAGACATCTGTATGTAATATCAAATGAATAGTTTTAACTAAATGCTTATCAAAGTATATACCTACAGTACTTACATCCAACAAGCAATTTTTAAATTTTTACCGACTATCTGTCTGTTTGTTTGTTCCAGCTAATCTGTAACTGCTGGACCGCCTTCACTGGTAGAAAGCTGATAGCATAATTAATAACTAAGGCTAATTTGTTTAGAGTATCTTGGTTCCGTGGCGAAACTCGTTATTTACAACAGTACAGACACCGCAGGACACAGCTAGTATATGATAATAATAAAAAATAATAAATGAATTCAGAGAAAGAATAAATAATAAATAAATATTTCAGACATCTAATACACATCATCATCTCATCTCAAACTAAGCAGAACTTGTACTTTGGATACTAGACAACTGATATAAATGCATATAATACATAGAAAACACCCAAACTCTGAAACAAATATTTGCAGATCATACAAAGATTTGGTCCGCCCGGGAATGGAACCCAGGACCTCATAATCAGAAGCCGCATTCGGTAACCACTAAACCAACAAAGAAAGAAGAGTCTATTGATTATAATTTAATATTTTGATGGTCGTTACACTGGCATAATATAATATCTAAGTTCTTGCTCTTTCCTACTTACAAAAACTTCAAGAAATCTCGTTGAATCTAATGTTACAAATGAGATTAATGGTTTAATCTTGTGTAGTTCAAGTGAGCACAACTCACAGGCGCGGTGTTCCCAGCCGGTCATTCGCGTCGTGTCTTGTGGAGTATTAAGACTTCGCGCCTCTTAGTGACGGTGTGTGACCACCTCACCTGTCATACCGGCACACATTAAATAATCGTTATATTAATACAGACATACGTCATATAACGTTAAACAATAAATTGAGAGTTCCTTTGTTGTTAGATTGCTTTGTATCTTTGTTAGATCTTCCAAGCAATACACGTATAATACATTAATACGCATGTGCACGGAAGTTAGTAAGCCCAAAGCGCTCTAACGCTATATTTATGTAAAATATTAATTATGATAGGATGAAACTGTCGAATTAAAAAAATATATGCTACATTAGGACCTAACTAATAAGTAGGTACTAGATCGTAAGAGAAACTATACATAACATGAATATCTTAACTGTTGTAAAGTTATTAAAACATATATAACAAACCTCATTATTTTCAATGTAATTACCCAACATTTTAACTTAAATTGTTAAACATTCAAACGGATTAGATGCTTGGGTTAAAGGTGAAAGATTGCACTTTAACCATACCCTGTATATTTATATAGGTATGTATGTATGTATATTCTCGCGTTTTCCTAAACATAAGATTAATCTACATCGATTTTTCAAGCCCGAAGACCCCAGAATGTTACATTTCAGGGAAATCTTTAGAGCCGTTTCCGTTCAATATAGATGTTATGAAATGTATTTCATTTAATTTACAGTTCACGTACTTCGTAAGCAATACACTATTTATTAGAGCGATTATTATTTTTGTCACGGTCACTTATAAAATTAGGTATAGTTTCGAAAGTACACTACAAACTTACAGAGATTCGACACCCTCAAATGTAGTTATCAGATGACCACCCCTACTGTCTCCTTATCAGATCAACAGCCTTAAATAGTACACTGCTTTACCCAGGCTCTCCGCAGAAAGGAAACTGTTTGTTTCTTATAAATAAGCCATTTAACATTCTAAAAACATTTATTGTGCTCCCTGATTATACCCTCATCTTTTAAAAAATCCAATGTAACCATCGCAAGAACTCTATAGTTCGAAAAACCACAAATGCTCTATAACCGTTTTTGTTGAGATCTTATCCCGCAATATATTATGTCTATCAAAGACTATTAAATGAAATGAACCTTTTCCTTAACCCATTTGAGCATTGTGTATAATGACGTGGTGCAGTGGTAAGCGGACCGCGGTCCTCTCGGGCGCTGCGCACCATCAGACCACGGTCCGGCGTGTGGTCGCGCGCTAATGCGGACCGCGCATGTTCGTTCAACTACAGCAATGTTGTGGTCAACGATTTACTTTAAATGATCTTTGGTTTTTACTACTATTTACAGACATTGTTGCATAAAGTTTTTTAAAATATGTTTCTTAACATTATCACTATGTAAAAAACTCACAGTAACAATTATAAGTGTGTGACTGACATATTTCTCATGACATAACACCATTTATTTGTTTCTATACGCCGATACATTCAATACTGATTTATTTTATAAGAATTAATGTTACTAATAAGAAATGATTAGCAAGTAACATAAAAAACAGCGATGTGTACACGAAGTATTTCTGAATGAAACCAGTTGATTAAACGAGGCGAACAAGTAAAACTTTTATCATACAAAACGAGTACTGTCAATTGAAGTTACATTTAAAAGCATAAAACATAATATTACGCAACAATAAATATAATACTCTGTGACACATTCAGCACTTCATGAAGCAGAGACTCGAGAAATAACGAGATACATTTTGCCATTGAAAGTGCACACGATACGAGAGTACTAACCCTACAACAGAAGCATGAACGATTTCCATTAGGTCTGTTTGTGTGCCCTGGAGGCAACATTCATCAGTGTAGTGTAGGAAAGCTCTAAATAACTCTAGAGTCCGTCCTGAGCCGCTTGCTCTCGACAAGGAGACGGCTCGGTGCGAGCGGAGGCATGGGACGAATTCGACGCGCTCTCCACTCGCACTCGCTCGTCACTCAGCGGAGTGGTATTTATGTCTTCCGGTGCTGGGATTCCGTAGCCTCGCTGTAATACTACAGACTATAGCGAGTTTATGTAAGCAATGACTTGTGGTTTATTTTTCTTTAATTAATTACCCTGGATGGATAATGGATAATTGGATTTAACGAAACTGTTATAAATTATGGCAACTGAATAACAATGTTCAGTTATTCAGTATTGTTGAATTATAAACAATTTAGAAGAGGTGATGTATAAATACCTATAGATCAAGAGTTTACAATTCTAGAAAAACCGTAGCGTCAATTCAATTCAATGCATGATGCTCACGTGAAGATAATTCAGGTCTCAAGAGCTGACCTGTTAAACCTTGCAGCAATAATCGACTTGAAAAATGGAATATATAATTATGTTTTAATAAAAATTACAAGGACAGAGTTTAGATTTAAATCTAGTTCCTCTTCAGATTACTGCACCAATGTTATTGTAGCGTATTTGTACAAACTTTTTCCATTTAATACCTATGTATAATGGAATTCCCTGCCTGATGTTGCAATGTAGTATAAAAAAGATACAGGGTATTGCAAAGGGAACTCAGCAGGTTTCACGTAGCTTTGAAAACTGTTATTACTTACTCATAAATATTAAATGACAAAAAACCAGAGCGCAGTGTTGGAGACATACCTAATGAATCTCAGTGTACATTTATATCCAGTGTGCCATTGTCAGTTTTAGCCCCTAGGGCAAGTTAATGTGATATAAAATAAATTTTAATGAACTTTCAAAATCAGTTACGAACTATTTGATAAAATGTAGATATGAACCTATTACATTTTATTATATAGTAGATTATATGTATGTGGTGCAGTCCGTCCACAAGCTCAAAGTTGCTCAGCGTGTTAAGTAAAGGGCTATGCTCGGCGTTCAAGTTATCCGTCAGAGAACTAAAGTCATCGACATAGCCCACCGGATTAGCAAGCTGAAGTGGCAGTGGGCTGGCCATATTAGCCGCAGAACTGATGACCGTTGGGGTAGAAGAGTTCTGGAGGGGAGACCGCGTCTCGGTAAACGTAGTGTAGGACGCCCACAGGCCAGGTGGAGTGACGAATTGCGCAAGATAGCTGGCAGGAGCTGGATGCGAGAAGCCCAAAATCGATCAAAGTGGTGTGCAATGGGAGAGGTCTACGTCCAGCAGTGGACTGCGATAGGCTGATGATGATCATGATATGTATGTACCTAGCCTATGTACCGATGTACAAATGTAAGAAGTGTTAGAGAAATTCAATTGTTTCCAAAATTATTCAGTTTCTAGCCGGTGCTATGTGAAGCGGGTCGGGCCGATGCGCTATTGCAGGCAACGATCCGGTGCGTTCGCGTTTGTTATGCAACTGTAGCGGAGGTAAGGCTGCGGTCACACTCACACGCGTCAGCGGTATAGCTTGTTCTTTGTATTCACTAAGGACACATCTAATACTTGGACCCGTATACAAAAAAAATAGTAAATTATCTAAGTAGTACGACTGTTAACTACGAGTGTTCTTTAGAAGAAGCCAAGAGAAAAGGTAAGTGGGAATCGGAAGAGTTAATCAGATATCCTTAATAGAGTATGGTTTTAACATATACAATGAATTCAAAATTGGTATATTTGCTTAGTCTCCATTTTAATTTCTTATTATTCACTGTTTTAAAAAAAAAGTTGTTTCTTTTTATGATTAGAGGGTATTTATTAACCCTGAGTACATCATCACTAAATTGAGAAAGAATTCAGAACGATCTTCGTCACTTGTGAACAATAACGAATCCGCGAGTTATTCATCTCACGATTAACACGAGCCAGCGCACAAACAACGCACATAAAGTGATTAATAAATGTGTCGCGCGAGTCGCTAACACATTTGGTGAGATATAAAATTAACTAAAGTCAACGATCCGTTGATTGGGTGTGATGTCATGACCCACATCATCGCTTCATGGTCTCGGTACTATCAACTACCTTTGCTCATTGAGATGAGACTTTAGACGATATCTTTTTGAAAAACTTCTTTTAATACAAACAGTATTTAGCTACAAACTAAAAACGTAATGAGTTAATATAAAAGGAAAACAGCTGATCGTCCTCCGCTATCGGTATAAACACAGCTTTAACACATTTATTGATAAACAGATGCAAGATTGAGATAGCGGGCGCATAATTCGGGCGCATGCGCAGGTGGGGCATGCAACTAGCGCGTTCCCACAGTGCCGCAGATCGCGAGCCGCGGTGCGATATTTGTGAGTCAACTGTGTACCGTACCTCTCAATGTAACAGTACTTGTAGAGTTAAGGGTCAGTTCGCACTGGACTACTTAAAGTGTAGTGGCAATCGCTTTACCTAAGTCTTAGAAGATTAATTCAGTGACTTTGTAGTTTTTTAACACGAACCTTACCCTAGGGCTAAATCCAAATATCTTTCAAAACTGATATCAAAGAAGTAAACAAACTTAACATCTTCCCACTCGAACAGACTCGGATTTAGTTGTAAATCAGAAGTACTGAAACCTGAGAGCACCTCTCACAAACTAAAAATAATATCGTCTGCATCAATCATGTACATCTTTATTTTGTCAATTTTCAAAATGGTACATACCTAATGAACGCACTACTTACAAAGTTAGCTAGAGCGTCGTTTGAAATTCTTTAAAAATAATTTTCTACTCCAAATTTTTTTTGATTCCTTCATTATTGAACACCGAGTGTGAGCAGACGCTTATGTTACCTATTTAACAGTTGTGTGTGATACTGATATGTTATAGTTGTTACCACTCATTACCGAGGAACTGGTGTGAGCTGGACCGCGGCCGGTGGAAGCGCCGAAAATTGTTAGGTTAGGTTAGACACCTTACAATTTATTTACAATTTTAATGCAGGTAACGTACGAATAAAATACATACATACAAAAGAATGATTGTTGTCTAGCGTCATTTTCTTATGTCCATAAAATGTTTGTGCCAATAATATTTACCTTTTAACATTCGCCATAAACAACCGTCAACCACGCTTATATCGTCTGTCCATTTATTATATAATGCAATAAAGTCATATTATTGTGAAAGCTTTTACGACAATCGCACATTAATCGTTTTATCGAACTCGATATTGAACACGTCATTTGGCAATAAATAAACTTAATCGGATAACATACGGAGTCTGAAAATTAATCAGGATTAACTTTGGAGTCGACAAACATGCGACACGGTGCTTCGAAGGCGGTATAAAATAAATTAAATCCTATGTTTTTATTTTATAATTATTTTGTTCGTGACGTCATCGGCTAAGCCTCGTCAGGATGATCACAAGTTCGGGGCCGTCAAACGTCGTTATTGATAGAAAGTGACAAAAACATAATCGGATTATTCATCAAATTACCCCCGCGTCGTGTCGGTTCTCACGAGGCGCAAGCTCAGCGCAAGTCATGCTCGCTAATGACGCGCCGCGGTGACACCCGCGCACGTCCAGGCGGCCAGGGCCCAGGTAGCACCGAACTCACTGCCAGTATTATTGTAATTATTTACAAATAACTCACTACTGACGGCTGCGTCCAACATTAAACAAACCCTTTAGTTATTATTTTATTATTGGTAATGAGGTAACCTGAGTCATGTTCGGCCGAGTTGAACGCGCTGAAGATTTAACAGTGTGGTTATAAAATAATTGAACTTTAAATAAAACCAACATGTAAATCATAAAATAGTCTTCTTCTTTGTCCTAGCCATTTCCCATCATTTGGGGTCGGCTCTCCTCGCTCTGCGGCGCCAGGTCAATCTGTCCTGGGTTGTCGAAACATTTACTGTTTGGGCAAGCTCTAAGTCCTTGGCCACCGTGGTCCACCAAGTGGCTAGTGGGCGTCCTCTACCGTCCTTAGCACTTTTTTCTGCTATGGGTGCGACTTTGAAACTGCCTCTGATGTGCTCGTTTCGCACTTTACCGAGTCGAGTTACACCTGCTGCCCATCTTAGCATTTTCATCTCATTCACGTGCATTTTATGTTCATGGGCTTTCTTTATAGCCCAGCACTCTGTACCGTATGTCATAGCTGGTCTGACTGCGGTTTTTTAGATTTTGCCTTTGATTTTAATAGGCATTCTCGTGTCGCATAAAACTCCCGTCAGAGCCCGCCACTTCTGCCATCCCACGCCGATCCTATGAGTGACATCGGCCTCAATGTTACCGTCGGCTGTCAGCATCGCCCCAAGGTATTTGAATTTGGACACCTTTGGTACTGGATTCCCGTCGACCCGAATCACGCTGGAGTTGTCGGTGCTACCACTAAATGCGCATTCCATGTATTTAGTTTAGTTTTATTTCTACTGATTCGGAGGCCGCTATTTTCCAGCGCGAGTCGCCACTTTTTCAGTGTATTTTGGAGTACTTCTGGATCTTTTTCAGTGAGGAAAATCATAAAACAGTATATTTAATTATTGATTGCCAATTATGTGCGTATGGAAATGCAGGTTTTCTTCAGAACTAGAACAAAGCAAGTGAGACCTGACATCTTTGGTTTTACAATGTTGGCTATGCCGGAGAACTGCTTTCCCTATCATCGATGGATCACAATCACTATTCTAAATTTGTTTGATGTATCATAAATTATGTTTTCAAAACAATTAAAGTTTTCACATAATTACTCAATCAAGATAAAGGTATAAAGGTACTTGTGTAAGTTTATAATGAATAAATTATGAAATTAAAAACCGTAATATGGAAATTATCGCGGTACATAAAAACTAATTTTGCGTTCGTTGAGCACCCAATTTATAAGATTGCGCGAGTTTTAACGGTCACTGTTGTGAGCCTTAATCAGCCATCAATTTCATTAGAAATTTTAATTCGTATATTCGTGGGTGTTGGATCGATCGCCGCTCAATTAACAAGTTCACTTTTCGTTTATAATTGTTGACACAGATAAAACAAGAAACCATAATCATTTATTTATAATCCTGAACCACCGCCGAACGGTCACTCGATCAAAATCGGTCACATATTCGACTCCGCCGCGATAAATTACACATTTCCGGCATTAACTATGATTAAAAGTAGTATTACATTACTGACTTATTTATTACTTATTACTACCGATAAAACATTCTTTTAAAAGTAATGACGTTGTATTATGAAATTATTTATCATAAATGCCGTAAAAATGTCTGTAAACTTCGAGTAATTCGATTCTGGGATCACCACGTACACTATCATTATAATGTTGGCTACCAAAATTAATTAAATACACAATATTTAGACAAATTTACAGCAATATAGATTATCATAATTATTGGTGTATTCGTTGCACGGCCGGCCAGGGTCATTAACATTCGTGAGTTCATAAAATAAATAGATCTGAGAGTGGAGACGCGCCGCGCTCCGGGACCCTCAAAGCTTATTTATCTGCCATATTAATAACGATACATTTGCATCTTTTATTTAAACAAACTTATTTAGATTTCTGTAAATAATCTCCACTAACTCAACAAACATTATATTACATATATTTACACAGAAATATACGACTTATTTGGGATTAAATAAACACAAATTTAAATGTATAATTTTTGAATGTGGGGTTAATCGTTTGACACAATCACGGAGGTGTTGTAAAGTCTTTCTTCCATTCATCCATACAAAGGTATACATTATAGTGACACGTGGAGAAAATTGTGAATAAATGAGTTAACCCGGTGGCAGGCTGTTAACCCAGAGCCCGGAGTGGTACAGGCTCCGAGGTGGAACGTGTAATATATGACAATGTACGCCTGCGGAGTGCGGGCGACCATCAGTCCAACGGTCATTGAAATATTTGTCTCACGATGTTCAGTGCGTTGAGAATGTAGTGCATCCTAGGATTCTCTGATATTTATAACTCTCAGTCATTCATTCGATCAAAAATCGTTGGACATGTACTGGTGTTGGTACTGCATAGGGAGTGTCTTCGTGTACATGACGGTGAGGGCTATATTACATTATCATGATTAGTATTTTCTTAGATTTCGTACAACGTCAGTTAGTCTCACTTCTTTAATTAATATTTACTTTAAATTGACGCCTATTTTTTAGAAAACGGTACATAGTAATACACGTCCATCTGAAAAGTATAGGTATGTATAGATACACAATAAGCCTTATTTTTTGTGTTCGCTTAATTTAACGAGGAAGGCAACAATCAAAACGACTATTAACTAATCTACTTTACCAATCCAAAGAGCATTATTTATAAATTTATAGAAACAAAATTGTAATGCGATATGTACACGTAACGTTATTCGTTGCTCGACATTGAATGTACCCCTTGGCCTTGGGCGACAACAGTTAAGACGTTTAAAGGTTCGAGCACATTATGCCGGGCCGCAGCGTGTCGGGGCGGGCCGCAGCGCAGCGCAAAATGCTAACTTAGCACATTGTGACGGGCCGGGTCGCAGCGCATTGACGGATTTTGAGTAGAGTGTACCGCATGCGCAACTGTTGTGTATTTAGTGCAACTGTACCTTATGGATAGCTCTGACGAAGAACTTTCTTTTTTTTGCCTGCTGTTAGAAGAAGAAGAAGAAGTTAGAAGAAAAAGTATCAAAAAACGCAAATTTCGTAAAATAAACACGTCGCGCATGCACACCAATCCGCTTGCTATAGCACACTGTGACGGGGCGCATCGGGGCGGGGCGGGTCGCATCGCACGGACGCAAATCCGCGTCGCAATAATGCGAGCCGCTGCGGCCCGACACAGTGTGCGATACTTCATACAATTTGTATTGAAGCGATTTGAGCGGATTTTTGCGCTCCGCCCCGGCACGCTGCGGCCCGGCATAATGTGCTCGAACCTTTAATCATCTTTTTTGACATTTATTCGATGAGCCGTAGCGCACATGGCTAGCTGCGTGCTCATGAGTGCTTTATAGTAGACATCACTACTTTGATCATTTAGGCAGGGCTCTATTTGTACGTGTAGTTTTAAACATCAAACATAATTTGAATATGAATTCTCTTTGAATACACACACGTACCTGCCTGGGTCATTAATTTGTGTGCCATTTATATAAATGTTACAAAATCAAATTTTGTCAATTACTGGTGTAATCTTCCGAAGCCATTAACACCTATCGATAAATTGCGGGACCCCGTGGGCAACGAGAGGCTGACTGGCGCGCAACCAGCGACAGCGCGGCGGACGGCGAGGAGCTGATTTATGCGCGCGCCACTGAGCTCAGATGATCACCATTAATGATGATACACACGGAGTTGGTGAAACTCGCCCGAAGTGGCCGGACTAACTGTCGTCGTCAATAATAATATAGTGTTATTGCTCAGTGATCGAACTTGATACACGGTAATGAGATTAGGTATGATATCTTACTAGGGGTCAGCAGAGGCACGGGCGGAATGTGCCCTCCGGTACACAAACACGAATGTCGATACACGCATTAACACGACGAGCTTAACTAAAGCTGCGCCGTTTGACATCCACGCTCACAATTAAATAACGAATAAATCTCGTTGATCGACGGACTCGAGTGTACTCCGGACTGTACGGACGAATGTTGATTGTGCGCCTTTGTGTTTGTGTAATCAGATGTTGACGTTCACATTTAAGATTATAGAAATAATATAACTGATTGACAGTTCGAATTAAGATGTTTGGTAAATAAAAAGAATTGAGTTGGCGTCACCGAACACAACTTTTGTTCGATGGCTATCACTGCTTACAGGAAGATGAATAGAACCCATTAATTGGAATAGGTATCGCAGGTTACAATTTAATACCGAACCGTGGACAGTTAAAACACAATTTGTAAGCTCCTTAATTCTGTAAAGTATACAGAAAGGTGACACCATAAGAAGATTATAATTTCATGGCTAAATTCTGTTTAATATCAAAAATTCAAATGAACAAATTATCCTTTGAGAACTGGCTTCAATTCGTCGGCCGTGCACGGCTCGAGTTTTGATTACACTTAACAAATATGTGAGAGGTATAAAAGTAATAGGTGCGCTGGCTGGTCGGCTGCGCTGCGCTTGCGTCGATAGCCTGCAATTATGTTATTAGGTTCGGGTGCGCAGAGACGAGCGGCGCCGACGGAGCAGTAGCGTGACCGCACCACCACCACACCACTACACCAATACCGCGTACATCAGTAGGGATGTGATGGAGTCTGTCGATGTATGCAAATGAATGTGAGGAAAGTTACCACAAAGTGAGATAGACCACAAAACAATACACGGCTGCGGTGCGCATATTGCGATGGCCCGTAAACGGCCGTCTGTTGATTGTAATCTCAAATCTCGTTTCACCGACCGATCTAATGCTTGATTACATCCGATATATCATGATGAACTTTAATATATTTAATTAAAACACGAGTTGCTTTTAAGGCTGTAGTTTTGACATTTGCACAATGTGATCCAGTTGTGTGTGTGTGCGTGTTTGTTTGTGTTGTAACAGACACATTAACAAAGTTGTTGCGACAAGTCGATGCGAGATAAGCAAGTGAAGCGGATATGAATAATATCAAGTCGAGATACATTTATTTATCTGATTCATTTCATAAGTGTTTGTTTTTATTTGAGCGCTGCTTTAGATTTATATTAATTACAAAGCTCGTTTTGTTTCTCCCCGGTTGGCAAGTGACTAAGGCTATCGGTATGTTGGCTTTCTGCTCACTGAGAACACCTTTTAATATAGCCAGAAGAAAACCTTATTTCGCTGTTATAAGTCTATTTTTATTAAGCTTTTTATTAACTTATTAATTTTTTTTAGACATTTGTTCCAAATTATTCATTATTTGCCTCTGCACGTTGTCGTTACGATAATAATCTAAATGTTGTGTAGGCGAACTAGGGCAAGGGCAACTACATAAAAATAACTACATATATTCATTTACTTTCATATATCGTATATAACCCTAAGTTCATACATATATAATATTAAGCATCGTATATAGCATCGGTCACTTTACAGAGCCATAATTATTCATAGAATAAACTGTATGAGATCTGTAACGTAGTGTAATAATTTTAGAAACTAGGTATTGCTTTAAGTCGCCGGTCGGCAATGAATTTCTTCAAGATAATAATAAGTGTGATTAAGGTAATAGATATTGGTAACGCATTCTGCAATCATTACTCCATTGACAATGGTCGTTGTCCTTTAACAAGGTATGTAAACATTGATGTTAGTAGATAATATTAACATGAGTACGCAGTTGTTGAAACTGTTCCCACAGGCGGCACATCACTAGCACCTGACAATGAGTGTGTGGAGCCGCAATTACCTACCAATTAATATCGCTTTCACTTTTATATCTCACCGCGGTCATTGTTATGTATTATTAAATCGAGCGCAGTTACATGGACGTGAGCCCGCCAACTCGTACCGACATGCCTTTGTTTTACAATCAATCGTAATTATGCCGATTTCTACGTTAATCATAGTTATTAGTTAGTAATACTGCACAGGAATAGGTTCAGCGAGACTCAGGAACGTTCTCGTGAGCTAGCGCACATTGGAACCAACGAACTCAGGTTGGTTGGCTCAAACAGTGGTTGGTTCATCGACGTGTTCATCTAACGGAGTATAATAGCCTATGATTTGTTCAAACCTCGCCATAATAGCTAACAGATATCTATAAAGCGTAAATCTTATTTTTAATTTCACCAGTGTCGGAGTAGACACTTGAGTAGTCCAAGTTTATAAGTGTTTGAATTAACAATTATAAATCAATCGATGTAATGACTTCCACCTGTAAATAACGTGTCGAACTTTGGTAAGGAAAGCGATATGTAGGTTGTGTAGGTAAAGCTCTTGAATTTATTGTTTTATTTGTTAAATCATTTACAAAAAGCGCAGGATGCCAAGACAATTTAGAAGAAAATAATAATTCTGATAAATCACAGCAAAGCAGCCTCATAATTGTTTAAACTATTGTAAGATATTACCATAATTATGTCAAAAGTGGAGTGTCTGTTTTTTGCCTTTCATCATTTTAACAGTATATTGAAAATTATTTTCTAGAGTGAAACATTGGAGCGAGTACAATCTTGAAGAGGACAACATCACAATTCTGCAACGTGTCGTAGGAAATCATTTCATTTAGAACTGGAACACTTTAAAAAGCAGTCACCCATAATTATATTAAATAGTTGATCAAGAAGGTTTAGCAAGAGTAGTATAACATAATAAGTGATATAGTGGCAAAAAAATTCAACAAACTGGGTGAATTTTCTACTACGTACACTCCAACAAGCCGTTGTGTTAATCTAAAGGTCTAAAAATGTAATTTGTAGCATTATATTGAAATCAGACGGACTGCACGGTTGGCCTAATGATTTAAGCGATCGCCATGCCTTCTACTGCGCCTAGCGTTGTGGATTCTGGGTGTTTTAGTGTCCGTTTCATGTAAGTTTGTAAAGTACCCGTGATACAGGTGTACAAATATTCCTCATGCGGTAACTGCTCTTAAAAAAACCCACCAACCCTCGTCCGCTGACCGCAATTAGTTCGTTATGTGCCCGTGCAGAGCTAGTGATGACGCTGACGTTCACCGGCACGAGAACGTTCTGTATAACCGTACCTCGCCGCTAACTATCTGCGTGCATAATTTAATCTCTAGATAGTGTATCGGCTATATTTGCATGTACTTGTACACACTGGGCATAAATCTCTACGTTGAATGTGGACTCGTTCCGTCAGCGGCTAATTGAGTTCGTTAATAGCGACGGTCACGATACAGCCGAGCTATTTGCACCTGCGAGCTGTGCTTGTGCACTCTGGAGGCACCGCTGACGATGTACCATGTTCTATGTTCTATGTACACTGTCTACAATCCACGCCGTAAACTGTCCGATCCATATTTATAATGGCAATGAATAAATTATGTGATTAATTATTTGATCGTTGGGTATAGATGATCTCGAGGAAATGGCTTTAAACATTCACTTTAGATTAAACGATCGATTTAATTAATCTTCATAAATCGATTCAACATTATAGTTGGAATATCATCTCGATGTCTTCTATACTGTTGAGTATTTTATGCATGATCATACTTCAATTTAGTGTGAGTACACTGTGTCAGTTAATTGTGCATTTGTAATAAAAAAACTACATATAGGAAATTATTGATCTTGTGCTATGGTGGCACAATGATACAAATAATAAGTAGATCTTATGTTACTGTGTAAAAAATTAAATTCGTTATATAATTTTAGTTACAACCCTATGCACATTTCGTATATATCTACGACCTGTTTTTGTTTAATAAATAAACAAATGGTAACATCTTAGATACCAGGAAATTGTTTATTTATAACTTGGAAGATCAACAGATTTGACAAATTTGCTTAACACAGAGGATTGCATCAGTAAGTAATAATGAATCCCCATGTGTGTTCAAGGGCGAACAGAATCAGAACAAACCTGAGTATTCGAATAATGCGGCTAGTGTTGGAACCGACATGGCTTTTTGTTAGGGTCCGTAGTTCATGACTCCGAATCCCTATAGATTCGTCATGTCGACAAAGTGCTACAATAAAATTATGCAAAATATTTTAAAGTGTGGTACCTCCCCTGAAAATAAACTTTAAAGGAAAACTATAACGGATTACGTAACTTTTTTAGTTAAGGAATTATAGAGGCCCAACTTGTAAAATATACTCCTTGGAAGTCTTCGTACAAAAAGGACGCAATAATAAGTAAACATAACAAATATCTATTGGACAGGACGAAAGTTATTATGGATAACAGAGGAGGAAGTTGAAGTGGTTCATTAGCACTTAACGATGAAACACAATCGCTCACAAGCGATCGTATTATTTTTAACTACTCTCATTAACCCTTTAACTGCAATTAATCCACCCGCGCGCTGCACACAGAACAACACCGAGGTACGCTGTCAGTGACACTACCACAGATAGGGTCTTGCCTCCCGTCTCAATAGCATTCGTCTGTAGCTATTGACGTCGCTTTCGAACGATGCAACCAAACATTACCCAATTTAATCCTATTTAAAGCTAATGAATGGCGATTTCATAATGAAGTTTAATATACATCTTTCCATTCCATTACGTATACAAGTTTTTAGTTGATAGTACTGAGGTTGACCTGAGAGAAGGAAACCAACTGTATTCACTACTCGTCAGACTTTACCAAACTAATATCACTACATGGATTTTTAACATAAAACAATATTTCTTTAATTGTAAAGTAATATGAACGATTCTTTTTTATTGGGCGACAGCACACTTGAGAGTGTTACATCTCCACACAAACACCCGCACGTCATATCACTAATTATTGTTTCAAGTACATTTTACAATAGTAATAGTGTCATCATTAAACTCCTATTTAAATATAAGCAATTTACGTGTATATTAAAGTCCCAGTTTATATTTGTGTAGCGCTATTAGTAGACACAGTGAGTTAGTGTAAGTTGTGGTAACGGTTGATGTAGCGCTGCGCGGGCGCACGACGCGTTGTTTATTGCTAATGAAGCAACGCTCTTATACAGCGCTCAGATCGCCATAATTAATATTTGTGTCGACCCCGTACGCTCACCATATCGCTACAATGTATATAAATACTCGTTGAAATTGTGCTGTTAATTGGATCGATAATAAGAATAAATTTGCGTCTCGTTAAATAAACGAGTTACTAACACGAGAAGTTCCGTTTATTTATTTTAATTTACCACTCTTATAAAATCATAAACCATCTAACATCATCATGTTATTTGTCTGTGGGGTAATGATTGTGTCCCTGTTCAAGTAGCCTCTCCATCTCCACTCGCAGAAGGGATACGTAGATACATACATTACCTTCTTCTAACTACTGTAGTCTTAGCTTCGTGTCCTCACACGAGGTTTGCAGTATCCTATACCCTCTTCGCGCTCTGGCCGTCTTTCTTACCTCATTAAATAAAATCATTTTAATTTAAATATAAAATATAACAGCATGAATGGTGTAATCACACCATTCATGCTGTTTATTCTTATTTTTTATTTATTTATTGTTCCGTAAAAAATCTAAAGTAAAAAAAAAAACACATATTCTAACGTATATAATGATTAAGTCGGTGTTAGGTATTAGTCAAGAAAATACAGCAATTTACCAAGCAATAATTATTAAGATAATACCTGAATTATTATCATTATCAGAGATCAATTACTGTACAACCCTCCCAATCACCCGAGCGATGCCGTGGCCAATAGTAGTAATAGGACTCTTACAAAGGTGCTTAATTAATTAGTTTGTTATATTTACAGTTCAATTAGCGTTATAGATCGTTTTGATTGTTTGAAGTGCAATGATATTTACGAGATAGTCGCGGCCGCACCTCTCCTCGCGGCGCGCATTCCTTATTAAATATATATTTGTTATTAATTTATTGCTTTTCAAGCCTCACTCTTATTCAACATACCTGTTCTATTTTATGTTTGTTTACTTGTTGTATTTCCATGTTTTAATTCTACAATGAATAAATTTAAATAGATCATGTTACATTTGGAAACTAGTTTTATTGTAAGACCAGCGTTAAAAGTCAAAGCACAAGTCCAATAGTGGTATTCGGAAGTTCCATTGGTTGATTTTAGATTTTCATATATACGTACTGATAGATGTACGTGTGAATTATTCGTAGTTAGTCAGCAGTTTAGTACAAGTGCAAACAATAATACGGTCTGTTTATATTTGTCGTTGCTTCTCTCGCAGCTCCGGCTCCCGGCTGCTCAACATGATTTATCTCCTACGGTTTATCGTCAATTGATGTGTTCAGCTCGAGCACTACATACACTTACTCTGTGTTTGTACCAAACACGTTGCGTGGTCTGTCCTCGGGGACTCTCAGGCGCCCTTGTCGCGCTCGAGTGTGTACACGTTTGTAGGTGCGTGGAGTGGAGGCCCACAGCGCCCTCTGCCCGGCACCGTTAGAGATAACTTGATGTTTGGGTGGATGCGCGGGCGCACACTGTGTCAAGTGGCACTGCACCTGTCACACGGTTGTCATCTGACAACTTGTCAATTGTTCAACTACTACTTGACATAAATAAGTACTTGTAAATTTATCTTTTGTACTTGTAGTCTATAATGCTTTATTATTTATCAAACTAATCAGAACATATGTTTCTGAACAATTATAAGGTATAGAATATTTTATTGAAGTAAACCCAAGTATTGATAAATTGACAATAATATAAACCTTTGTTTGCTACTGAAGTAAACATAAATGCGTATAATGAAAGCTAGCATTTGAGATATCGAAAAATGAACTGTAAGAAAGTGAATTAAAAAATAATTATTCCTGCGTCATATATGTTGGTTTAAGTAATAGACGGAAATGATACATAGATATGCTGGACCAGCACATTTCAGATATGTACCGATTATCGAGCACGTAGGATTCCGACTGTCATTTCCTTGTTGATATTAAGACGTGTTTATTGTGCAATGTAACGATAGATTTAGAATATATAATGTAGCTATAAGATCATAACGAAGAGATTCCATGTACATACCTTAGTACGTAAGGTTAGACTAAGAGTACAGTAAATAATTAATAAAAATGGCTCCAAAAGAATACACGATCATTATTATTCGGTATCCACCTATAAGTCGCCATAAATATGGACCCCTACGACGGACCAAGCAAGAAGGAATAAGTTCGCTATAATAATTAATTAAAAAACAATGTTTTAATTAGAATTTTAGTTTCGTGATATCATTTAGAAATTCATCATTAGAAACCATTGTATGGGCTCAATACAATGGTTTCCAATGTTTCTAAATATGCCGCTAATTGTCTGAACAGGATCAGTAGGCGTATCTCGTAATAGAAGTTCGGCCACAAGTCAGTTCTGATCAATTTTCGACCTCACAACAGTCATCGCAGTAAAGTTTTAAACATCCACTGTTGACTGCAATGCAATTGAAAATTGAATTGCCAACCTATTAATCTAAGTAAGATTCGGTACTTTAGTACAAAAATAGCTTTGAACATCTAAGCTTTGCCGGGGTTGTTCGACATCTATTCCATATTCATTCACATCTTCTACCAAGTACAGTGATAGAGAGTGATTGTATTTATGACATTGTTTCTTTTACAGAAGCCATGACATTTCAGTTCATTATATACCTACCAATACGCCACAACTCACAAGCGCAAGGACTATAAACGCTACCCTGAAACTGACTTAAATGGAGAGTGTCCTGAAGAGCTCTTCCAACTGATCCTCCTTCTCCCTTCCTTTACAGGACAACACGTGCTGGACTCAGAACTCACCGCTTTAGAGTGGAAGAAATACGCACCAGATCAAAACGGTTAGGCTCTTCTTTTCTTTGCCGAGCAGTCAAAGACTGGAACTCACCAGCTTACGTGTTTCCTTCCCACTATGATCCCGGGTCCTTTAAACGGGGCGTGAATAAGCATCTCACTGAGACGCTATAGTGTGGGCCGCCATACATTATTGTCTGCATTCGCAGCAAGTGTGGTGGCCCCCACTCTTGCATTCTGCTCATGCTTTCCATCAGGCAGGGTAGAGTCACTTTGGATGGCTAAATATATGTGTATATATAAAAAAGAGCTCGTACTAGCTAGTCTGTGTTTGTACTTATGCATAAAGTGTTGATTAGCTCATGGGATAGAATTATTGCAAATTCCGTTGCTTTTCACATTGGAGATAGCTGTTGTAGTGTTTAATACTAATTATATAGCTATCGCGGAGTGTTCAGAACGAGGCACGCTTTGACTTCTGGCCGCAGTTAACGTTAACGACGTGGGCTTATAATACTTTGACAGTTTGTTATGATTGAAAGCATTTTGCCACTACGGGGCATTGTGTGTAGCCATCTGCGCGTGCGCAACGATCTCCCGGGCGGACTTCCCCGCGCGCCCCTTTCTTCAAAGGACATATCGTTAGCACCGCATGTCATGATTCATGAATAAGAACCAAATCTAAGAGGCGTTTACGAGCCGCTATTAAAAACATGACAAGTATTCAATTACGGCGACACTATCTCGGCGCATAAAATATTTATATCCGTTTAAATGTCGTATTGTGTGGTGTATGAGAATGGCAATATAAAGGTTGTTGCTGCACATCTCCGCGCGCATCAATATTCCGTTATTCAATTAACGCGGCCGACGCATGCGCGCACACGCACCCCGCCGCGCATGCGCACTTGTCACACGCCGCCGCCGCCCAACGTGCGCTGATGGCTCCGCGGTAATAACCTTATAAAGTATAACGCGACACTGTCCCCTACTTTAATTACATAATAAACAATGGAATAGAAATTGACTAATTTACTTCTAGAGATCGAACGCTGCGTGAGATTGACGCTTCTGAATTCCATCGTCAGAGCTGTCCCGATATTCACGTACATAAATTATTTTTTATTGTACACGTATCGTACAAGATTATCACATTACAATGCGTTTTATAATAATGTTTTTCTTTACTTAGGTAGTAGTCGAGGGGGAGGGGGGGCTTCAATGATAAGACGCTGCTTCTGTAGCACCAGTGCTGTTTCTTCAATAGAAACAAGTCAAAGAGTCTGTTCCTACAAATACTTTTTTGTAATCGATCGAAGTTTTTGAGTTGATTAAACATGCCAATCTGTCCCCTTCATTATACAAGTATAGAAGAGAGTATAGAAAAACACAGAACTATAACTAACTATATAACTGGCTTGTTGGTCTACTGGAAAGCATATGCGAATGCTAATCAAGAAATCTGGGGTTCAAATCCCGGAGCGGGCCAAAAAAGGTTTGGGTTTTTCTTAGAAACATTCTAATAGCAGCCCGGAGTTTGAAAGTTAGGCGGTGATTCACGACCGTGCCTCGGAGAGCACATAAAGTCGTCGGTCCCGATTGTCATGAACATCTATGGCAATCGTTATTGGGAAGTCAGTGCCCTCAAATATACTGACAACTAGTTCAACCTTCGAATTTCAGTTCTCCCTTAGGGTTGCGAAAGTCCGATGCCAGTCGCTCCGTGGAAAAACTGATATTCAGGTAAAACCGGTTGAACTAGTAGCCGACCCCAAATAATATTGGGAATAGGGCTAGGAAGAACAAGAAGAAAGTATAGATGTTCTCGTTGAGTTTCTACTCACATTCCTCTCGGTTGAAGTTGGTTCCGCATAAAGGAAAGGAATGCTGTATTTGCTTTCAAATGTGTCATTGTCCATTACAGTGCGTTAAAATAGTCCTCCTGAAAAACAGTACAAATTAGATTATTCTGATGTAAATTTACTGTTTTGCTGCAAAACTTTCTGATAAGATTCACAAACATGAGAATTTTCGTTTAGAGTAGATTAGTGATTTAAGTTCTTTTAAGAAGGGTGATATTTTTCCGTAATCAGACATCACCTATTTCTAACACACTTGGAGTCGTACTAGCTAGATCCAGCCGGGGGAAGGCACGACACCTTCACCATCTGTCCTCCATCGCAATACTGCTTTAACAGTAAAATAGGTGTTCATTATGTTTCCTATAAGATAATTAATATAGGTATGAAACCCCTTCATTCTATCGTATAAGTCCTGCAAACAAATAAAAACAATAAACATACGGACAACTTGTAACTTCATAGTTTGTTGTGCATTTATTTATAATATAAGCAATTACTGCATATCATTGCATTTAATAAGCACAGAATGGGCCAGTCGATTTACCGGTTTGTCAATTTATTATCAAATAATATCGATAACAATCAATGTTATTTAATATACATGATGTAAAAGAGTGTCCGTTATATTATTGAGCTCTTAGAGAGTAAAGGGTAGTTTAGCTTTTCGTCGCGGTTCTGTTCGCGCGATCTAGATCTATAACGCCGCGGCGCTCGACCGCCGTCGTCATGTATAATGTATGGCGCGTAGAGCCTCGCTCAGTTTCACACGGACGGACGCTCGCTGACACTGTCTCGGTACTTCTTCTTCTTGTATCCGTAACGTATATACATCTGTATGATCCTTTCTATTTGTTGAAACGTTTACAAGCTTCATTCCAAAATTTTTAAAGACAATATTCATTAATATGTACTGTATGTCTACATACATAACTTGTAGTATTCAAAATTGTCCCCCACTCACTTTCTCCTTAATGTGACCGTAGTAAATCAACCTTTGATTGTCCAAAGACCCATAAAGAGATTTAGATTTTACCCACATCATGAACCTTTGAGTAAGAGATAACATGTAGAAATATTATATTCTCTGTCCGAGGGTTATGACACGTTCACAACCTTTTCATGTCAATTTCAATATAGTTGATATATGTCTTATTTCTCCAAACCTTTTTGCTAAAATAGATTGGGGTCAACTTTAAGTACTGCGACACGGCTGAACTTCAATAGTGACTGGCATCAGATCAACATGTAAAGATTATTAGTAAAATAAATAAATACGTGTGGCACTCGGGGACTGCCGCGGTAAAGCTATTGCACAGCATTTTTTATCAACGTATGCAATTAAAATTATTTGTTAATTTTTTATTTATGCAGTATTTTTTTTCTTACTAATTCAAGTGTACAAAACAGTATACACTGTCTTTTTACCAACATACATTCTAACACTATTATTGCCATCAATATATTCATCCTATTAACCGAAAGATAATGACAACTAAACAGAGAACAATAGTAATATGAGTATATCTATGGAATAAAAAAACACTAAGATTCAATTAGAACGTACTGGAGTACGCGGACGCTATTTATTGTGCCTACGATATCCCTTCCATTTGATTAATCTATGACGCATGCCAGGCGCCCGTTATTTGTCCTTGTCGCACTGCAGTAACAATCATATTCTTTTTAACTCGGGTGTTAGGTTTTTTCGTTACGGAATTTCTTGATTCTGTCGCCACGCTCAAAGCCGCGATAAAAGCTATGCAATAGCTTAAAACATATCGCGAGCAGGTCAAAGTCA
This sequence comes from Phragmatobia fuliginosa, assembly GCA_932526445.1. Classification (NCBI taxonomy): domain Eukaryota; kingdom Metazoa; phylum Arthropoda; class Insecta; order Lepidoptera; family Erebidae; genus Phragmatobia; species Phragmatobia fuliginosa. The sequence goes on from OW052074.1 coordinate 19,863,872, forward strand.
GTAGTGCGTGTTTAATTGATTACATAACAATTACAATGCATCGTGTCCTCACGTCACGTCGTGGAGGCATGCGGCGGACCGACGACCGCGCCGCGAGCCCCGACCGGCTGCCGAGCGACGAACTTACCGCTTTTTGTCTCAATCGGATACAAGTTATGAAATGACTTCCTTCATATATTTTATAGTTCCACTTCTTCTACGGATTTATGAAGTCTAGTTCAATGAATTGTGTTATAATTTTTATTAAATTGTATAACAAGATCATGTTCAAAAAAAGAAATATGATTAAAAGATGTGCAATGACTCCCTGTGTTGTTGTATTGGATACAGCACCTCCCTATGTTATGCAGTCGTATTGTAACTGGTTCACACTTGCACAACCACGGCGCTGGTTCCATACGTATCAGACATTTTTATTAACTCATACATTTTTAACGAATGTAAACGTTGAGAGATGGCTGTGTCATGTCGATAGCTAATCTGGTATTATCATGATGTCGGGATATAAACAAAGAGTGAGGTGATGTGCCCTGAAAATTTTAGTGGTCACATCACTTCTCATTTCAAATAAAATGAAACAGATTTGAAAGTAAATTCTATGTATTATATTCCAAAGCTTGTTTTACATAAGTTTGTTTTATTCTCTGTACGAGGTCTCTCAAATAATGCATTAAACATAAAACTCACAACTAGAAAGTTAACCAACGACAAAATGTCGTACAGATACCGTGTGTTAACAATGTGTACGGTGCGCAAGTCGGTGCGATATTATGCGCCTGCGCTGATAACAGCAGCCGAGTATCGACGAGCCCTCGCACACACGCACACACGCACAGGGCTCAGGTGCGCACCACGCACCACTCTGCTGCATTATTCACACGCAATAATGTTGACATTGTATTCAAATAGAGCCTGTTTTATGCTAAATGTTAGATATTAAGTGTCCTCGGGGCCCACTTTACACGCGACGTACAGCGAATGCGCGGTCGTGGCACTGCCGGGCGCCGGCTAACAGCGGAGATCGTGATTCCAATCGACCAAAGTGATTGTAATTATACTCACGTCTTAAATACATTTCCTGTTATTATGTCATATAATGTTGGTTATTTGCCGAAGCTAATTGAAAATGTGTAATCGTGAGGAGTTTGACCTGCATATCTAATATTTAATGGCAAATCGCAAGCTCAAGCGAGTTTCTACAGCGCTGGACAAACATAAAATCGGAAAGAGAGACGTGAGAATCAGTGTTTACCTATAATATTGTGTTTAATGCGGTATAGCGGGCCGCCGTCCAAATCAAACACACATAACATTTAATATGCCCTGCGTTGAACGGAACGGTTTCTATTACACGGTGCGATTTGATAGCGCGCGGCGATCCGCTTGCAGCACGCGATGCGACCGACGGATACCGACGTGATGCTCCCAACTGACTGCTTCTATACAGTACTTTATTCTAACAGTAGAAAATTTAATTATTTGACAATGATGTATAATTATCGTCAATATAATTCTATTTATTATTATGATTAATTATTCCCCTTAAAGGTAGAATATGTTCCTTCGATTCAAATTGAACCAACCCTGAGCACCAAATTTAATTCGAAAATTGCTACCAAAATGAGCTATTAAAGGCGAAGATATCGCAAGAAGAGAAGTAGAGTGTGAGAACAACATAAATGTGGGTGACCTCGATCGGTCGAGTGAAATGAAATGAACAATAATAATGTTAGTGGCCGGCGAGGGCGAGCCACGGCACATAATACATAGTGGGCTGACATGCGCAGTAGGTAGGCACCAGCGCCATGCACCTTAACGCAGCCTATAATTTACTTTTAATATAATACACTCGTTCGTGATCACGATACCCGTTCAGCGACTCTTTATTGATCTAGTAATAACATCCAATGTCTAATTGGATGCAGAAATCACATCATCTACAATTTGATCATAATTTTGGTGTTGGGAAATGGCTTACCTTCTAATAATAGTTTGTCGGTGTCGTGTCGTGTTTTATGACCAGACTTAGACAAAGCCTTTGTTTTACATCTTGATTGAACCTTATTTAATATTAGCTGAGCCGGGCAAGTTTGTCTGATTCGGTCAGTTTGGCCGTAGCGTTATGTTAAATGACGTAAATTTTAATTGTCATAAAATAGGTTATACTGAGCAGACCTTAAAAGATAGACATATATTGTCGAGGTCATTTTTTAGACTTTTTCAGTCATACATAGTTTTTGCGACGCAATTTACGCGCACGCAAAGGAAGCTCTCAAAGAACTAAAAGCTTTCTCGATAAATGGTAACACTGAATTAAAGTTTCTAATTGAACCAGTGGTTCCTAAGATTAGTGCGTTTGATCACCTTCAGTTCAATTTTTATAGCATAGATTGGATTAAATTAATTTGGATGTGTAAAGTTTTAAGGTTTTCCCGGTAGATTTTGATAAAAAAAGCAGCCAAGTGCGAGTCGGACTCGCCCATGAAGGGTTCTGTAGCAGCAAGTAACATCATATAAAAGATTTTGTTGTAACTTTCATCGATGTTTTAATAATAGTGTTTTGATTGAAAGAACTGTAAATTGTGCTTTATGATTTATGACGTATTAAAAAAAACTACTTACTAGATCTCGTTCAAACCAATTTTCGTTGGAAGTTTGCATGGTAATGTACATCATATATTTTTTTTAGTTTTATCATTCTCTTATTTTAGAAGTTACAGGGGGGGACATGACGAATTTATAAGGGTTTCCTTTTTTACTATTTGACAACGGAACCCTAAAAATATTGTAAAGTTTAAGTAGATGAAAACATGCGGTATTTTGGTTAATTGTGATTCGTAATAATTGATGTAAGTATTCTTTAATAGCGCTTACTGATTATTATACAAAACAAATACCAATCAAGTTGACGAACTCCTCCTTATTGAAGTCGGGAAAAACTTGAACAAAAGTAACTTTTTCAAAGAACATCATACGTTCGTACATTCCTAAGAACGTCATACCTTTGTATGACGTATTAATTTAGCAATGAAAATTCAAATGTGTATCTGAAAAGTATACATTAATATTAGTAATTGATTTAATAATAATAATAACCCCCCCGGGGGATCACCTTGCCGTGGTGGGGGGGCTTACGGGTATCTGGTACTGGTTATGATCTTAACATCTCATCATTGTGTTGGGTTTTCGCTTGTCGCGGAGACCCGATACGACACCTACCCAACCAACGATCCCAAACCCATTATGGAGAATTTATGGAAACTGACAAGAAGAAATATAATTTACGGCCGCTGCCCGGGGAGCGCCGGGGCGCATCTGGAGCCGATGCTAGGTGCCACAGCATGCGAACCATCGGTGGTGAGACGTCGAGCAGGCGGGCTCTCATCAAGCAAACTACTACAGCCGGTCGCGGTGAGTTGAGCAGGCGGGCTCATCGCGTCGAAGTTACAGCCGAATCATCGGGCGATGATACAATAGCATTATCCTCTTCTATCCCTTCAACTCGCCCTTCGTACACAACAAGAAGAACAATTAGCTTGTCAAGTACTAACACCCTCAACAGTGCTGAGCATCACCTATCCACTGAGCGATCACCTTCACCCTCATTTAGTATCACACAGTCAGAACATTCACTTTTCTCTAATATTCCATCACCATCTTCAACAAATATTTTATTTCGATCACCGAGCTCATCACCGTCATCTACATATTCAACCAGAACTACAAGGTCAACAGCTGTTGTGCAGGAGGCGTTAGCCACTAACCCTGTACCCACTGCTGGCCCTTCTCGTACGCGAAAAAAATGGACTGAAGAAATGAACCGTTTTATATGGCGTACATACCTTAACATAACAAATTGCGAGACGTCTCAAATGAACAATTACCTAGAAACTTTACATCGAGAATTCGACAATAAATATCCCGACATGCAAACAACTCGACAACGGTTAGGTGATCAAAGGAGAGCAATAATAAGAAGAAATTTACTCTCACAACTTGTGTTAGACGAGATAGCCACTGAAGTAAGACAACACTTAAGAGATGAAAACTTCAACAATTCACATATACATAGCCAAAACGAGCAGACAACACATACACAAAACAGTGTCTCCAGCAGCAATAGGATGAAATGGACTAAAGAAATAAATGATGATGTTATTAGATGCTACCTTGAAGCAACGGAACTAGAGACAAACAAGACTGCCTATCGTAAAAAACTTCATGAATTATTTATAGAAAGACACCCAAATTTATTTAATCTAACAGAACAGAGAATTGCAGATCAAAGAAGAATAATATTCAATAATAAGACATATACTAACAGAATAAATGAATTAAAGCAGGAACTACAATTAACACGAACAGAACTGAATAACCAAAATATACCTGACACAAACTACTCTATTGCCGCACAAACAAACAACACAAACGACAGCATAATAGACAATACGCTTACACTAACTGAACCAACCGCAACAATTCACAATGAAAACAACACGACTCATAACACGGATATCAACAGTAGTAACAATATAGATCATGCCAGCATAGAATTAGAATTCAATAATGTTCTTGCTCGATTCAGTATGATTGATCCAGAAGTAAGACCATATATTCCAAAACAAAAAACATCACGAAAGTTTGCTGAAATTACTCAACATTTAAATTTAAATATTATACCAAAACACTTACACCACGAATTAGACTTTGGTTCACTACACACTTTAATTTATTCAGCAGCCTATACGGCTGCTATTTGTAACGGCACCAGATTCATTATTGAAGATAATACTAATACTCATAAACGGCATAGAAAACCTACGTGGCAAAGAAGAATCGAAAGTAGGATAGAAATATATCGATTAGAAATAGGAAGACTTACACAATATATGCGAGGAAATAGAAGTCAGAAAATCCTAAAGACTGTAGAGGCAATAAAGAATAAATATAACACTCATTCACAACACGAAGAACCTAACACTGATCCACAACATTTTCTTGGCACACTAAAACAGAAATTAAACGCGATCTCAAGTAGGCTTAAAAGATACTTAAGTTGTACCAAACGCAAACAGCAAAATGCAAACTTCATTAATAACGAAAAACAGTTTTATAGAACCTTAGGGCACAATAACCAAATAGAATCAATAGCCACAGAATTACCCCCACCTCAAGACCTTCACCAATTTTGGGCAGGTATTTGGGAAAACCCAGTACAACATAACACGCATGCTGACTGGTTACAAAAAATGGCAGACACATCAAACATTAACGAAATGGAATTTGAAAATATCCCAGTTGACACATTTACTCAGATTATCAATCGCACACATAACTGGAAGGCACCAGGCACCGATAATATCCACAATTACTGGTATAAAAAATTTACCTGCACACATCCATTCATTCACAGTCATATTTGCAAATTCATAAAGTCACCAGACACTATGCCAACATTCATTACACAAGGAATTACATACATGCTACCAAAAGGTTCAAACCCCAAAAATCCTGCAAATTACAGACCTATCACATGCTTACAAACGATATATAAAATCATTACAGGATGCATTAGCGAAACGATTTACAGTCACCTTATGAAAAATAACGTGCTAGCAGAACAACAAAAAGGGTGTAAAAAAAATAGTCAGGGCTGTAAAGAACAATTAACCATAGACTCAATAGTAATGAGGCAAGCCCAAACTAGAAATAGGAATATCCATATGATGTACATAGATTACCAAAAGGCATTTGATTCTGTCCCCCATAGCTGGTTAATATATGTATTGCAACATTACAAAATTCACCCCAGTCTCATATCATTTCTAGGAACATCAATGTCACATTGGAAAACAAAATTAAAATTAATACATAACACTTCATCAACTACTCAACTAATAAAAATAAAAAGGGGTATATTTCAAGGTGACGCACTTAGCCCGCTTTGGTTTTGTATGGCGCTCAACCCCTTATCTGAACTACTTAATCACACAAATATAGGTTTTAAATTAAGATGCAATAACTCATTCCACATAATTTCACACCTACTTTACATGGACGACATTAAAATTTATGCAAGTAACAACACCGAGCTTCGTAAACTAGCTGACATTATTCAGTCATTTTCAACAGATATCCAAATGCAATTCGGGGTTGACAAGTGTAAAACTCACTCTATCAACCACGGTAAGACAGAATACAACTTTTACACTCTTAGTACAGGTGAAAAAATAGAACCAATTGACGAGCATACAACGTATAAATATTTAGGTTTCCATCAGTCCAGACAGATTCAACAAAAACACACAAAATTAGAATTAACAAAGAAATTCAAAGCCAGACTAAATCAAATCTTGAAAACCCAATTAAATTCACGCAATAGCATTAAAGCCATTAACACGTACGCAATACCGGTTCTCATTTATTCCTTTGGAATCATAAACTGGTCCCAAAGCGACCTCTTAAAATTACAACGCACAATCAACACACACATGACAACTAATAGGAAACATCACCCCAGATCGTGTACACAACGCCTTACATTACCCCGACAAGATGGAGGTAGAGGCCTCATCGATATACAGAATTTACACAATAGACTTATAGATAGACTTCGTAATTATTTTTATGCCAAAGCTGAAAAATCCCAACTTCATAATTTCCTAACCAATATAGACAAAAAACTAACTCCGCTGAACTTAAGCGACAGAAACATTCACCCTAAATTACTAAGTAGGCAGCAAAAAATAGACTTGTGGGCACAAAAGTCTTTACATGGCAGACACCTCGCCGATCTCAGCCAAACACATGTCGACAGAAAAGCGTCGAACGAATGGCTACTTCGAGGAGAACTCTTTTCGGAAACTGAGGCTTTTGTAATTGCTATTCAGGATCAGGTCATAGATACTCTTAACTACCAAAAACATATAATTCGTCTCCCTAATCTCATTACCGACTTATGTAGACGATGCCATAGCAGTTCCGAAACCATCCAACATATTACTGGCTCCTGTAAAGCTATTGCACACACCGATTACAAGCACAGGCATGACCAAGTTGCAGCAATTATCCATCAGAATCTAGCTCACAAATATTCATTTATCCCCAATAAAACTGCTTATTATAAATATAAACCCAGTACAGTTCTTGAAAATAATGCGTTTAAAATATATTGGGATAGAACAATAATCACCGACAAAACCGTACACTACAATAGACCTGACATAACAATCCTGGATAAAGTTAAGAAGACAGTTTTTATCATAGACATAGCAGTATGTAATACACATAATCTACTTACGACACACGCAGAAAAAAATTCAAAATATATAGACTTAGCCAATGAAATCAAAAGACAATGGCAAGTAGATAGAGTTAAAATCGTACCCATTATCATGTCTACAACCGGTGTAGTTCCGAAGACTCTCCACGATAGCCTTAATACACTGCAAATGCCGAAACACACACTACCATTGATTCAAAAAGCAGTACTTCTAAATACATGTCGTCTCACACGAAAATTTCTCGCATCATCTTCATCTTAATCGCACATCACTCCCTCTAGCACACTTGGCTAAACCCCGTGTGTTAGATTCTGATCCCCTTTTAAACTAAAAGGGAGACCCAAAAAGGTAACATAACATAATAATAATAATAATAAGTAATTTGAGATGTTGTTGTTATCTCCTAAATGAGACCATAATTACACATAATTCGTATATACTGCATTAGTGTAGTCCGTTATGACATCAACATCATCAACCTATCGCAGTCCACTGCTGGACATAGCCCATAAATTACATACTCACCTCTTAATAGACATTTGCCTCTTATTTTTTTGCAAGTTTATTAACAAAATACACAAGAACTTGAGAACATAAGTACCTATATTAATGTTATAGTTTGAAACGGTGCGCGGTGGTTAGATTCACCTATACAATAGGTGATAACTCTTTAAGGTGATGCGTGAGGGCCTACCCTCGCGCCATACTCGCGGCGGTGTCGAGTGACGGTGATTTGTCTTGGAGTGATGACGGCACATGGCTCATGTCACTAAGTCGTCATCGTGGTCGCACAAACAGCCACATACCGTATTGCAGTTCTTAGAAATGTAAGATTGTAAATGTTTTAGACTGCCAGAGTGGAACCTCCGTTGCTGCAGCAACATTCCAATTGTTTCGTGTCTATAGTGTAATGGTGTGCTTATTAAACAGCCACATTTGTGTGTCAGGTGACCGCGGCTATAGACCATAACATTCCTGTGATATCGGAGACAGACGGCACCAGCACACGATGGCGTTTTACTCAGAACCGACATTAAATGCATCCGAATTTTCTAACCAACAAATGAAACCTGATCCATTAAAGATATTATCAACCTTAATGCGTATCATTTTTACCTAATTAAGAGTCCGTCTATAAAACAACTAAGGACTTAACTAAGAACCGTTCAGGTTTTATTGGTGGATCCTAATGACGATATAAAGTGTGGTAGAGGCGTGTAAAGCACGTCGATCGGCCGTAACGGAACAACAATAAAGTGCAGTCGTAAAACGTCACGCAGAGGCACGATTGGCCACCTCGCAGTCCTTACGATCTATCAAATATGATAGTAAAAAACGTGTAATTGCTTCGTATTCCTGAAAGTCCTTAAAGCGCACACTACACAAACTAAAATTTATTTCTAAATGGTCACATTTTCTTGAATTCAAACATTTCTAAAGTGCTTTATGATAGAACCTCTACTCATACCTCTACATTTAGCAAAGAGAAAAAGAACACTAATTAAAGGTATACATGGAGAAACTTTGTCTTAATGGTCGCTCGGAGAACAAAACGGTACCAAAGTTGCGAAGAATGAGCAATCAGTATCGGAGGTACCTTTTCAATTTCCTTTGCTTCGGCCGCATTGAATAGTTATTAAAGTTTTGATAAAATTCTTAAGAAATAAATATTATTTGAAAAATAAGTTTTCACGGAGCACTTTTGTCGAAAGTTATTAGTCGTACGATCGTCTATATACTGACGTACCTTCTTGAAACATTAACTCCCATGTAAGGAGTAAATTGCAACAAAATTCTGCTTCAATCGATGATGAAGTCATATTCGTTTACAATTGACCATACAGTCGAGCCTTTAGTCATTACGATCAACAGACATCAAAATCCTGCGCTTTCGAGTAATAAGCAATACTAACTATTATCTCTCGTCTAAGGTATGTCCGGGCTCAACTTTCGAACAACGGAGCAATCACGACCAACGGACACATTCAACGAACACTCAGTCGGTGAACACTCAATTTTTTCACACAAAAGTTTTATAACACACCTTCTATGGTGTCATCAGATCAATATGGGTATGTACTAAACTTGGCTAATAAAATGCATGTTCTGTCTGAAAATATCAATGTAGAGATGGCATATACCAACGTATAGATATACTCGTAGATAAGTGCGCGGCGGGCTCGGGCTCGGGCTCGGGCTCGGGCGCGGTGCAATCGCTCTAATGATTGATGCCCGAGTACTAATTAATGGACGCCGCGTGTAATCGTTGTTTGAAACAAATAAAAGTATGTATTAAGTGGCCACTGGCCGGCTCCGAGCCGCTCTCACACACGTCCGTCGACTGATCGACAGATCTCATCAAACGTCGATGTCGATGTCGATCGGCCCGCGATCAGATATTATTTCTTTGATTGTTGTTATTGGACTTTTTAAAAATGTTTAGCGATTAATTGATTCAAGTTGTATACTGTGCCTGGAAGGTTTAACTTTGGCTACCAAATAACATTAATAAATTAATTTATAGACGCTTTATTTAAACATAGATTATGTCTTTTAAAATTACTTATTGCAAAGCTAACAAAACGTTTGCGTAATAAACTTAACTTGTATGATTTTTATTCAGATCGACTAGTACCTTCTCTTAGCGAGTAGACGGTAGTAGAGTATATAACTCGTAGTTGTAGTAAATGTAATGTGGAAGGTATGTTTAATAAAGATCTTTGTTGTGCATGTAAACAGTGGTTGTATCACTAGCTGATGTCCGCTGTGCTATACGCGGTTATTGTTGTAAATCGCAAGTAACGTCGCGGAGAGAAGCTAGTCTAAAACATTTCCTAAGTTACTCCTTAGGTCATTAGCTTTCTGCTAGTAAAAGTCCCGTCAAAATCGATACAGCCGTTCCAGAGATTACCCGGAATAAACAGACAGGCAAACAAACATTTTTATTAGGTAATTGCTTTTTCGATATTAGAACCCCATAAATGTACTTAGATATGCATTTAGGAAAAAAACTGTTCATTAGATATTACATACAGACACTCCAACTTTATTTATTTATATAGATTAAACTCCTAGAGAAGAGAACAGTACATGTACGTAATGTACCTACCCAGGTTGTAAAACGATACATAAGCGGTGGCGCTGTATTACGGTGCAAGCTCCATGACTCCGGCACGCTTACCGTCGCGTCGCGGCACAGATCAGACTCAACCATCCATTTAATGAGGGACAATTCTATTGATTGAAGTGCCGTTAGGCTTGTGATTGAGCGCCATTCACCGACTAACGTGAGGACGTCGTGGACCTCACAGGAATGTATCGTAAACAGCCTCCCCGCTACCTACACTAACTTTTTGAACACATGTACTGAGCACTCTACAATTAATAATTGTTTTATTCAATAGGTAGGTAGTATATTTGGAAGTATATTCTCTCAATAGTTAGTTTCAAATGTATATTCTTAATGCAAGTATCGAAAGATAACTCACTCATTTCTATTAAGTAAATTGGTAACCGTAAAGACTGGAGAAATCTCAATCTAATAAATAGAACTAACTGGTTGTATTCAGAATCTCTTCTTTCGGTCTTAGTTATGTTTTAAAATACCATAAAATGAAAATTAAATTCAACTAATTAGGATATACTGAACACACCATGACTCAGTCGCATATTTTACATTTACTAAGCCAGTGTTTTGCAAGAAGTGTGCCTGTGCATGTACCAAACACATGCAAGATCACGGTCCTCCAGCCAAAACGATTATCGTATTACTCTTTGGCGTGCACCATTTGTATAATAATTGTGATTATACGTCTGTTGAACAATAAATTAAGTGTTTGCGTCTTGGGGCGCACGTCAGCCGAACTATGTAATTGTCAATAGCAGTGAGTGACGCGCGCTTCATAGCGACCGCTGTCCTCGGGGTATCGAGAGCTTTCACAAATCAAACGCACGCTTCATGCTTTATGATTTCCTGGTGCCCGGGGCTCAGGGCTCAGCTCAAATATGGTGATGACCACAGGGAACGTCATAATACCCATGGTATTGTCAGAAATTATGATTTACTTTTAGTCTATATTTCTAACAGTTCATAGGCTGTAATAACATTAAAGTTTAAAAGTACTAGAAGCAAAACATAGAGGTTGTTCCAACAAAAGTATATGAGCTTTTCTTGGACCGTGTTCATCTCTCCGCGTATCCACATTCATTGAGTATTTTCACATTGTGTGTATTTCAGCAAAAGCCAACATATAGGTGTCGGCTCTTGCTAAGTAATAATAGTACATAGATGACAAAAAACAAATTCAAATACTTTTAGGATGAGAACTACCAAATGCGTAAATGAAAACACACTTTGTTTCTGAATGAAATAGATGAATATTCTGAAGAAGTTTCTTATTAAAAATCGGTGAGGTTGAGATCGGGTGATGTCATGTAACAATGTGTTGTCAGTAACTGTCGTCAGAGCACAATTAGCTTGTCTATGACATTCCCACATAACGTGGCCGTCACTGACTTCTATTAGTCCACCTCGAAAGTTTATGGTCCATTAATACGAGCCTGATATACCAGCAATGGCCCTCGGCTGCAGGGTAGACGGTAGAGGCGACTGACTTCTCACCACTTAATTAGAAATAGCTAGCGCCGCAGGCCATGTTCGCGATGCCCTGTCTTTAACAAAGAATCGATCTAAACGAAGGCTCTATTACTGTCCGGCTTTATTAGCGATATTGCTTTATGGTAGTGATTTGTTGTTCTTTATAACTGACACTTAATTGTTATTTATCGTTAAGGCGTTTTAAACATTTATGAACTGAGAGGATTGGTTCGCACCTCACCTAGAACAAGAGAAGCGGATGCGCATAATGATTGCCTCTCTAGGAAGTACAGTTTTATATACCTATTACCCTTTTCATAAGGCAGCGTACAGTCAGTTTGTCAGGATCATATATAAAAACAGACTAACAAAAATGCAAGCGGTCTGGCTCAAGCGTTGATCTATATGTGTGAATACGAAACACTACTACTTACTTCACCACGAAGCAAAGTTTGTGACTGTTGTGTGAAAATAATAATAAAAATGTTTAGATTTTTATTATTTTTTTACTTAGTGACAATTTACGTAAGAACAGTAAGACAAGACATATAATTTGTTGCTGAACCTTAACACAACAAACTTGAATTGTTTTAACTCACTAGCACAAACACCGTGTGGTGCACTGCAGGTGTAAAATATACGCAGAGTCCGCTCAGACGCGAGCTTTGCATCTCCGTCATACTCCCGTGATTACGTCCCGATCCCGAGTATATTTGTTATAATTATTTGCCACTCGACAAACAGTCAACACGTATCTATGGCACAATCAGCAACTTTGGTCAATCAACCTTGCTTAATGTTTCCTTCTATTTGCAGTGCTCTTGTCCGGCATAGTTTACGAGTACTCCATTAGTCTCTTGCTACGACACCCACAGGATAAACAGGGATAGTAGCAATTTGAGATCGTAATCCATCACTAGACGTATTTTTATGGCACTAACACAAAAGCTAACCTTGACTTTCATCCCACATAAAGCGTCGTTGTATGACATCGTTATCTTGATATATGCATGTTTGACAAACGACATAAGCTATCATTCGGAAACCATTAGATTAAATTGTCGATGTAATCGATTGCTTAATGGGAAGTAAATATATAATGTGTCGGATATGACGTCCAGTGATGTCACTTAGGCTAATGTTGGCGGTGCCCGAGCGTGACGTGACCGTGACCGCACTGCACCTACTGATTATGTGATATCATCTAATGTATTGATCCACACATTGCTCAACACGCCGCCGCGCTCCGGTCATCACGCGAGATCTCTCTGTTACCGCACCAATTCGTTTACTCTTTGTTTTAACTTTCTATAAATCAATTTTTAATTCATTTAACTGTTATATGTATGAAATATCAAGTATATTGCAACAACATCCTTTAATATCCAGGACAAATAGTTATGAAATAAATAAAATCCATGACCGTGCCGGCTATATTCATACAATAATAACAAATTGTCCCGAGATCTTTTTGGCCCACCTAAAATAAACTTAAATTTTTTTTTACAAAGTGTGTATTTTTAATTAAATCGTTGTCCTCATTTTGTCCAGAAAAAGCAAATATACATCGCTTTAGATTAATTACGACTAATACTTCATTTATGTCTCGAATATTATCTTGTGCTGTGAATCTATATTTGAGAATGATTAAAATTGAATTGCGAACTACAACAGTTATCTCGCCTCGTGTTGATTCTTCAATTCATTACGAAGTAGGTCTGAGCTGAGACCTTACATTGTAATATTTGATTAGTTGTTGTGTAACAGGGACAATATCGTCTGTAGGTGAATGCGGACAAATTACTGCTGATACTACTCGCACATGGTGGCGTGATGGTGGTCTGCGGGCTACCTCACGCTTTATTAATGTCTAATGTTCAATTAATAATACGTACCGCCATCGAGAACGTATAACAATGATAAATAATAATTATTGTGTCGTAACGCACACTGTTGCGATACCTTACGTTGTTGTCATTATGTATTTGCAACGAGATAACTTTCTACTAATTAATTATAACCAAAGAGGGTTTTAGTGTTTGTTTAAATCTCTGGAACAACGTCGTGACATTTTTTTTATATTTAAGCCTACCAAAGTGACTCTACTCTGCCTGATATAAAGCATGAGTACAATCCAGGAACAGGGATCACCATACTCATTTTGAGGGTAGGCAATGTAGCGTGGTGACCCATACCATTCCGGCCTGGTCAGTTAATTCTGCATCATTCTCCACCTCCAGAGAATGATGCAGAATTACATATTTTAATAATATTCTTTTGTGTTGGATATTTTCTTGGATAATGTTTATCGAGGAAGAATAAAGGATCTGAAACTTCATGTTGTCAGCCGTACGAAGCCAAGACGCACGCAACAAAACGGGTAATTTACGGGTAAAAAAATATTTATCATCATTCTTCAAACTTGAAGTTTAGGTACTTACGTAATGTTTCCTTTTACTTAAGAGCCAACAGGTTCATATGCTGACATTTGAGATGGTTGCTCTACCATCTAAGCTTGGCTGGTAGCTGATTGATTGAGCGCCAGTCATTCACTCGAGTGTACATAATCTCTGCGGAAACATTAGTAAGGCACAATTACTGTGGTCGGCTGTTAGTAGCGACTCTATTTACATTTGAGTGCAGGCGACAGGTACATGAACTAAGTACATATGTAGGTACCTACTAAGCTACCGATTGAGCAATGGGCCAGTTCTGTACGCCACGGGGTCGAACTGGTAACAGAGCCATAGTTTCGTTTAGAACTAATGACAACCAATTAAGCGGTAGTTAGCGAAAGATATAACTTGTACCTGTTGTTTTATCTGATAGAACGGGGATACTGCCCATATTGTCATAATAAGCTTTGAATAAATGACTGGGCTTAAATAGTCAACCCGTCCAGACAATTCTCTTTAGTGTTAGTGTGTACATAAATATTAAATAAATATTTCGGATATCTTTGACACACAACATCATCTAGACCCAAATTAAGCAGAGCTTGTATTATGTGTTAAAATTATCCTTATTTTAATAATAAGGCATAGACATAGACATTATCTCTATTAAAAATCGGGCAAATGCGAGTCAGGCCACGCGTAGAATAGGGTTCCGTAGTTACCCATAATGGCTTTTGTCGTGTCCAATAGATAATTGTTATACTTACTTATTATTTTGTACGAAGATTTCCAATTCTTATTTATAAGTAACTTATGTAGCTTATATAAATGTTCCTATGTCAGTTTAATTGTCTCCACTAGAGACTGTTGTAATTGAAATACTTTTATCAACCTAGGTTTTTGTTAGTAATGGTGCGGATTAGTTATAATTGTCCAATAAGTATATGTTATATAGATATTACAGTAATATAGATATATACATGTGTGTAGTATTTGACTGCCTTGTTGGTCTAGTGGTTAGCGTATGCGGCTGCTGATCAAGAGGTCTCAGGTTCGATTCCCGGGTCAGACCAAATATTTGTGTGATTCACAAATATTTGTTTCGGAGACTGGGTGTTTTTTGTATAATATGTATGTATTTACAAAAGAAAAGTATGTTTATGTATTTATATCAGTTTTTTAGTACCCATAATACAAGTTCTGCTTAGTTTGGGACTAGATGATGTTGTGTGTAAGGTGTCTGAAAAAAAAAATATTTTATGGCCAATTGTAATATTTCATACTTCCTACACAATGCTTAAAAAATACTTTTGATACAACGGGTGGTTACATTCAATGACATAATAAGAGTGAACTATGTACTTTTTCCTAAACTAAGTAAATGACTACCTCGAGGTTTACCTTCATAGCTTCAGAGTAGAACATTGTGTTAAGTGGCGCGACAGATAGCTCGCTACTTACGGTGTAAGTAGAGGCAGCCGTGCTGTTACAATAATATTTGGATGTGAATCTCCGGCCCAAGGCCCAACACAATGAGTGACACAGATGCGCCGCGCGACGCAGCGCTCGGAGCGCTCCGGATCGTTCTGTACTCTCCGTATCCACATCGATCCCTATCTTAAAAGCTTCTCATCGTTTGTTTTTTTATATGTTTGTGTGTTCCATACTCTAAACTGTGCATTGTGATGTCTATAGAGCTGCCACTCACAGTGTGTCGTGTGTAATGTACAATGTAGGCAGCTACTAATGGATAGTGCGAGCGCCCCCGCACTTCACTCAAAGTACTGTTGCACTCTGTATCTCTGGCTTACACTTGCCTTTCCGGTGTACGTATTAGAAACTTCTTTTTGTTCTATACTGAAAGTATTTTTGAACAACTATACCTACCTGTTTTATTACCTGACTTTTCAAATTATTTTACTCATCTACATCAAATACTCTCTTTGTCAATTTTGAACGTCTAGCGTAGTGCCTTAAGAGGTCACTTTTTACTACATCACATCGAGTATTGTGGGTTCAAACCCCAGACGGGACAAGACTTTATGTGATTCACAATTCGTGGCTATCTAACCAAATATCTATTACTCGTTGAAGGTAAAGAGTTTCGATTTGTCTGGAATCAGAATTGAACTTAGTGAGGTGGTGGTTCACTAAATAACACTAGCTGTCATCATACCGAGGGTGACTTCATGCGATCGCATCGACCCACCTGCGCACAAAACCCACTTTATTAATCTGATAAATGCTTCAGAATTAAAATCCCAAATTAAATACAACGTCGCTTGTTATTTGAACCCTTTACAATATATTCCAAGACAAGATAACATCTTGCGCTGGGAGTTATTTTATTAATTAGGTATTTGTAACGTATCAGTTATACTTAATTCCGCATTGCAATCAAAACAACAAAACTGTCCCACAGCCGATAACATCGAGATCGTATATTTTGTTAATTAGCTATTCGTTGGGCAGACGGACTATTTTAATATAAATAAAGGATTCTAATTTAATGTTTATTTTTATTTGTGAACCCTCACCGGCGATAGTCAGGTAGTGCGGTACGTCGAATTCCTCTGCGCGGAGTTATCTGCTCGACGGAGAGCTGAGATATTCGTGTCAAAGTTTGCGTTATAAATGATGTCTGAGGTGCGCGGGCGCGCGTGATGAATGTGTTCTATTGATAGAGCTTGGACCCCTGCCGACCCCGCAACCTTCAGCCGAGGTTCGTGATAATATATCAATAATAAATATTTTATGTTGTTGTGCAAATGTTACGCTCCCGAGTGGCAGGCTATTAATGGTCTCCACTTCACTAAAGTAAGAGTCGAATGACGAATAACGAAACTTGTAGAGTTATGAGGCCTCGTGAAGCGAACACTCTCTATTGTTAGGAGACTCAACATCGTCATCTTCAAAGCTTTTATCATTCACAAATAATAGTTTTCGAGTCAGCTAATAGTTTAAACAGTTTTCCCTGACTATTTTAGTTTTTAAACGGAACTGAGTTTTGTATTCGTAGGTTGAAATAATTGTCAGAATATTTGAAGTCACCAACATCACATAACGATTCCCTTAGATGTTCATAGCAACCGGGACTGACTGCCTAACATGTTCTCCAAGCCAACAAACTCCCATACTCCGGGTTTTCAAGAATTTCTTGTTAAAAAAATGTGTAAAAAGACTTAACATTAATAAAAAATGAGGAGTAAGAAGTACGATATTGACGGGGCGAATAAACGTTCGCAGAGAATATGCCATCCTGAGTAAAAACAATAATGGCGTTAGGTCCTTACAGTCCTAACAGTAGTTGTGTGGAGAAAAGGATAGTAAGAGCGTGTCCAAAAAATAATTTTATCGCTAATACCTGTCGAGTGCGTGTCGTGGCACGCCTAGTGTAGGTTCCGTAGTAACACGTCACTAACAGTGACATTTTACCTGGCAACGCCTAAACGTCTATCAGATGAACTGTTACTGTTCCTTGTCAATAACAGAACAAGTAGCCACGGTGATGTAGTACTGACACAATGACACGTGATGGTGACTAACTGTACCTATAACCTTAGCTATAGGATCAACGTTAGTATTTGGTGTGTTAAGAGCTTATGGATTTATTTATTCGAGGTAAATTATGCATAGTACAACCCTTCCTTGGTCGCCAGGTGCAAAATGCGGCTGTTTCCTAAAACGGTAAGACCTAAGATGTACGTACCAGTAATTATGATACACACGCCCGGTAAGGCGCTAACCCATCCTGCTGACTAATGACGTTACAGCTGAGTCGTTTAAACGTAAATCATCTGATTTATTAGCCATTACTGTTCACTTGTGTTTACGGGGCCTGCTAGAAAAATCATATTTTTGGTACACTTATACTTTAATTGTTCACAGTTCAGGTATACCAAAACGTTTAGATGTTACGCGCACGTAAAGTTTCGAGTTCTTTTTTTAATATTTAAACCTACCAAAGTGACTCTACTCTGCCTGATAGAAAGCATGAGTAGAATCCAGGAGTAGGGGTCACCATCCTCATTGTGAGAGTAGGCAATGCAGCGTGGTGACGACCCATTCCATGGTGGCCTGGTCAGATAATTCTGCCTCATTCTCCCGGCCCTCGAAGGCCGAGAGAATGATGCAGAATGATTGGGCCTCTGATCTAGCACTCAACAACGAAACACGACAGCAAGAGTGCTGTCATTATTATGAAGGTTTTCTGTGTGACGGTAGTATCGCTCCGAGTGCTGGTACAGCCTCTGTAGTTCATCTACCTATCGTTACTTGCTGAAGTGATGGCATTTTAAATATGAAATTGTAACAGCTATCCAAACTATAAATAAATTGTAACAGGAATCCAGTCATCAGCGGGTGTAGCCACCATCAGGAAGATGAAATAAGGCGTGCAGATGTCATAAGTGTGGTGTGTAGGGGTACCGACACTACAAGAAATCAACGCGATCTAGTGCGGGTAGACACAACCTGCACATCACGAAGGCGACGCTAAGCTCACATCAGTCTACCCGTGACCACGAGCGGTATAACCCGTTCGAAACGTCGGAAAATAGAAGGTATCGTAACCTTTAATATTATCGCGAATAAGTCCCGTTTACAGTAAAAACATGAGTATGTGTAAAAGTCACGAAAGTTTAAAAACAGTTATTGTAACAGCTAGTCAGCCAGTCTGCTGCTAAAATTGCATTGCATGTTTGTTGCTATTTTTATGAGAAAAATTTATTCTAAAACTAGCTTTTCACAACTGTGGCATTGTGTCATTGTTTAATTTGTTTCATGAAAATACTAGTTACTAGAAAGAGACGCAAAACTATCGTAAGCCCTTAGTATTAAACTACATCAAATTCACATATAAAAACTTTAATTTCTGAAAATTGACTGAACTTATAATATTAATATTCTATTTTATCAAATGTAAGTTTTTTAGTGTCAATAAATGAGTCATATAAAAGCAAATGTAGCAATCTCCATTCATTGCAATTTTGGGCAATAAGCCTAAAGTAATAATATAAACCTATAAGTTTTTGAATAAATTATATTATAAAATTTATAAAACACTAAAAACACTATTAAACATTTGTGGTATTTTTTATAAAACACTTTTAGAATTTCACGTAGACAGTGGCGATGTAAATAGGTCGGTTTGAAAAAAAAGTGGATATTGCTATGTTTGCTTCTATATGACACAAATGTTTAGTGAACATTAATGATAAATAATATTTAAATATAATCTCAAGTGAAACCAAGTGAATGTATAATTATTGGCTGATTGTGTTGTCGGTCAGTGCAGAGACAGTGTGTGTGTCAGTCGGTCAGTTCGTCTAAAGGGAATATCAAACGCGATCATCAATCTCTGTGCGACGCCGCGACGGACGGTGTCAATATCTACTGGCTTGTTTTTTGGCGCAATATTGAACTCAAATAATTGTAATATGGGACCAAAATAACTTATGCCTCAGATAGTACATAAATAAAAGGAGAATGATTTCTTCCTGTTGCAAATGTTATATGGATTCAATTATGGCTAGAGACATGAAGACACTTTAATTGAATCTCTTTGGTACGGGCCGCTGAACAAGCGCTACTATCTAATCCTTTGTACTTTCATGGAGTTCATCCAAATCAAAAAACTCTTAAAATTCGACGAGAAAAAGTTACAATTTTAGGAGTTTTAGTCGAATAGACAGACAGATACATGTAATGATTAAGGCAAAATTCATCCTCATCTCATCAACACTCTTTAACAGTCTAATACTGGACATAGGCCTCTAGAGAGAAGGTTTTGGACTACTTTACCACTAGACGCTAGCAAGACGAGCTGGGACACAGCTTGTGTCTTCCTCTTGACCGTTGTGTGGTCAGTGGTCCTGCCTAGTTAGCCTTTAATAAAGTCAGGGGATGAATGAAGCTGGTTACCCTGCATATTCTTAATCCATTACCACACGGAGATCATACCACCCCACCAAAGAACCCACAATATATTTACAAATATACTGTAACTAATAATAATAGCAAGTAAACACAATTTACTTTAACTGACCCGAGAATTGAATCTGACAATTGAGGTTGAACAGTCTCGGTAACTATTTACGTGTATAATGGTTTGGATTTCCCATTAACATTGGCAGTGAACCTGTAGTTACATTACGTGCGGAGGTGCTGGCAGTATGTGCGTGCGAGCCGAGCCGAGCAGCCTCCGCGCGGGTAATTAAACTAGAACGTGTTCCTGGCCACAAACATTTTAACGGAAATGTTTCATCCGCCTCCTCTTGATCTTGTGCCAATAAATCCTTATCTAGAGCTAATGACAACCTCTTATAGCGAAATGATAGACAAATGTCTTTTTAAGGTTGGTTCGCTATAACACTATGCCATACATATTTGAACTATTTTTAGAACTTGTAAAAGGGATTTCAAACAAACAAACTTATTATCAACTTATTACTTCAAACATATTGTCTACGTATACCGCATTAGATTCTACATATCTGTAATGGTAGACGTAAGTGTGTTATAAATAAATAAAAACTCTTTAGCGTAATAACAGGCAAGTTGTGTTGATACTGCAGCTCTGTTAAACTGAACAAGTTTGGTAATCAACCTCCTTGCTTTCCTCGAAACTGCAATGATTATCGTTTAAATTTTTGAAATAATCTCATATAGGATTAAAACACAGAACCATAAACTTTGTAAGGAGTAAGTAGGGAAAATAGTCAAGCAACATTGTTCTGCTGTGAATAAAGTTCTGCTGAAGTATCATGTATACTCTTGGCCATAATACTAAAACATTACAAGTTCTTGGAAGTTGTTACAGTAATGAATTGGCTCATAAGGAGACACCGGATGTATTCTACTTAAAGATGAAGTTCCACGTAGCGCCTCACTTCGTTAGATTCGAATCTCTAAAACTTACACCAAATGTATGCGGGCGTTACCTCAACATGAAGTTAGTCTGTAATGAGACCCATTTAAAATAACACTGACAGTAATTCGCCTCTTAATGTCGGTTAGCTAACCATCGCGCCGGCCGGACATTGACTTGGACATGTTCCACGAATGTTGTGCGTCGTAACATGTGTCATAGAAGGTGTTGCCGGTTATGAAGTCAATTATTTAAACAATAAAAGTATGATTTTACAAGATATAGTATGCTGAATAATATACATACACCACATGATATAGTTCTGGGTAATAATGATAAGATCGTATATAATTCTATGGACACCTTATCTATTGTGACAATAAAAAGCCTGTAGGTGCATTCATTTGAATATATATATATTTGCACTAAATATCGTTTTACCTGCCAAGAAAGTATCATAAAAACTATTACAAATAGTTGACTACTTTTTCATAGTAAATAATGAGTTTAATGGAAGACGAGATCGAGTTCAAGTCTGCTTTCTCCACCAGTACGCGTGTTTAGTTATATTTGGGAATCCTTCCGGCAAGTCTAGAGCGCAATTAAAATGTAGCTTGTATGTCGGAGCACAGACGAGCTACAATTATATAGTGTTTAGTTCGCACATCGCGTTCTTCGCATTCGAATGTACCACTCTCTCTCTCTCTCTCAATTCTTCTTTACAACCGTTACTTTTATAACAAAGAATAATTTGATACGGAAACTATTTCGCATCAGATTTAAAGATTTGATCAACGATTAGCCGCCCGCTCCGGCTCCGCATGGGGACATATAGTATTGATTTTTCGGGTTAACATATATCCTGTATCACTTCGACATAACGTAGAAGATTGGTAGAAGAATTTTCAAACCTGAACCTATTCCCCTTCAAGCTCCTACAACCTGACTCCTATTTCACCCTTCACTATAGTCATTATTTACCCAGTCTTTGTCTTAACCCTAATTTACCACTACACTGATGTAGACTTCTATAATCGCTAATCTGCAAGTCCATGTAATAGTATTTGTACGAGCCTGAACGGCTGAATATTGTAATATCATAAATAAAACATCATCGACAACATCGTGGGTTCGTTAGTATTATACGGTAAATGGCATAAAAATATATATTGAATTGTTTTCTTTACAATTTAAGATTTACTTTTTTTTAATACCGGGAATGAATTGTATAGTGTGATGGCGGATAATTTCCCATGTTTAACTTACTTTTTAGGGCTCCGTTGCAAATGGCAAAAAACGGAACCCTTATAGATTCGTCATGTCTGTCTGTCTGTCCGTCCGTATGTCATAGCCATTTTTTTCTAAAACTATAAGATTATAAGCTATACTGTTGAAACTTGGTCAGTCGATGTATTCTGTGAACCGCTTTAATATTTTTACACAAAAATAGAAAAAAAGCAATATTATATTATTATTTAAGAGACACACTTTCTCCGGCGCGAGCGCATCTCCCTCAGTCATCGGTCACTCTTACGTAGAGTAGATAATATAACTGTTCACTAGTTTCCATCGATACAACATAATTGATATTAATAGTTAGTAAATATAAAACCATCATTTGTATATGCAACTGATTAGAAACTAATTTCAACAAGATGTTGCGTAACTTCAATACATCAGAAAGTTTTATTTCGCTTAATTTATCACGAACAGGATATATCAATCAGAAACAAATCCGATTAGTTTGAATCGAGAGCATGTTAATGTGTTGTATCATTGTATGTGGTGCTGCGCGGCTGCGTGCTGCCTACATAAACTGTTTCTCTAAGTTTGAGTCTAGTAATGTCATACGTAGGGAACTTTGGTGCTAGAAGTGGTTCCAACTCGGTCCATTTGTCCTTACACTCATTTGCATTAATTTAAATTGAAAGTTATAGTGATTAGTAAATTTGATGTTTTTAAATTTTATATCTAACCACGTTTTCTTTAAAGTATCTACGAAATACGATACTTAATGATCGTGACGGCCTTTTCCAAGTAGAAACTGTTTTTTTAGTTCGTGGCAATTAGTAGCAGATCCTATGTACCGAGGTGGGAAGCGTGCGCGGGCCGTGACGTCACGGGACGGGAACATGCACGCGCACTGCCCATTAGTGCACCCATGACACCGACACGACACTGCTACCTGCCCAGACCCTACTATTCGGGAATCTTCGATGAACCGAGAAGATCAAAGATATATTTTACGTACTTTTCTATGCATCTACAAAACCATTATACGTTAAGTTAAAGTATTTAACGTTGTAAGTTCATTATTATATGTATATCTTCTAATTCATCGGTAAAAATATGAATAGTTTACAAAATAAATAAAATTCAACGAAGTTCATTTTCGTTGTAAATAGTATATTAAAAAGTAATGGGTTTTTAAGTGGGCAACAGATAAGACGTAGGTTTCCGCTAGACATGCAACTCCAATCTGGACAGATTATGTACCGCAACACACGTATAAACGAGAAATGTGAAGTTTAATTTTGTGCGATCGTGCGCGCGGCAACTTGGACCCGGCACAGGGCTACTGCGCACTGTCGCGCGCACTATACCTTCCTACACCTGTTTTATTTCCTCATTTACATCGAACAAAATACCCATATTAATATTTTTCTATATGTTTTGCTATATAAACCCAAAATATTAAAAAAAAATCTGTTTCTTCAATTTAGTATAATATCCTGTTTTTTGTTTATTAACCTTGACCATTAATGGAAGCACACCTACTTTAGTACCTCTGTGAAAATACTGTTGATTCATTGCAGCCCTGGGCTTGTCTGTGCGCCGTTACCTAGCGCCTGCGCTGGCGCAGTGGTTTCCTAATTCGCATCCAATCAGCCGCTCGCAGTAAACGCGCCGCAGAACGCTCGCGAGCTAATGAGATGCGCCGGTCGACGACCCACCAACACATATATATACATTTCGCGAAGGTTACTTGTGTATGTGTGTGGGAAAGCCCAGTTGATATGTAACAGTAATATAACACAGTTTAGTCAACATCCAAGTTGGTGCTAATGCGCAGAAACAAGTGTTCGATCTGTTGACTCGTAACTAAATATTATCAACGCCTGGATCCGTCGCGTCGCGGCGCTCGCCGGCCTCTCAACTGCCATGTACAGGGCAAATATCTAAAACATTATAACAATTTACAAACAAACACAGTTTATTCAATATGTTTACAAATTTTTTTCTAAATGTACAAAGGATAGTTAATTACAAGATTCGCTCCAAAACCTATTTTGTCAATTTCTATACGTATATACAGGTGATTTGGTAAGAGCTATTTCGCTGCAATTCACTGATTAATGACCAAATCTACATTTTAAATCGAAGCATGATTTCAAACATGACACATGTTACAAACACATACCGATGTCAACAACATCAAAATAAGTGATTGTCAGATCTTTCGTATATGAGATGAGTGGTCCACATTACCCAGTACCCGTGAGCTACTTTACGCTTAGCAATAACAAGATAAAAGAAGCGGAACAGTGAAGTGTCCAGTGGTAACTTAATTAGTTGAGTGAGCTTGTAGTGAGTTGATGGCCGGTGTCAATCACGGTCGCTACTGTTTCAGACTGGCACCGTCGAGCGATTGGTCGCGCACCGGCTCCAATCGCAGCTAGCCGTCACTTAGATATGCTCTGCTATGCTATCGATATTGTTCTTTTATTAGAGAGGAACCAAAAAAGTAGTTAAGGCTGGCTATTACGACCACCCGAAAGCAATTTATATACATACTACTACTAGTTTTGCCCGCAACTCCGCCAGCTTGTATGTCGGTTGTAGGTCCCTCACCAAGAAACAAAGTTTCACATGCTAAAGTTAATTGAAATCGGTGCAGTGGCATAGCCGTGTGTATGTGTGTATGTGTAACACCCACATTGAACTCCTTTAACCCACATTGACTTAACATTAAATGTTTAATCCTATTTACAAAATATACACAGAAAGTTGCTCTTTCATAGATTGTTTAAAACTATGGGTACTCCATGTACCTAAGAGTTGTATGTATGTAAGTAGTTTTATATTTAATTGTTTGGACAATGTACCTATACGTTCTTGACACATCGTAACATACTAGTGGGTAATTAAATAGTAGAAGGAAGGGAGTTAATTAAACAGTTCGGTTACAATGAAGACTTACAAGACGAGCTCGCCGGTGGCCGCCGCGGCCTGAGCCGAGCGCACCTCCTAATTACATCGAAGGCTGAGAGTTAATTAGCGACGACAGCGGACGTTAGGCTTTTTGTGTTCCGCTTTGACCGTGTGTGCACTTGTCGTAGCTGAGCGAGAGACGTTACATAGCGATTCCCCGAACCGCTTTGGTGAAGTGATCTTTGATGCAGGTGCTTGCCGAAATATTAATGTGTGCGATCGCTCGTACATTGTAAGTCAAGGGAATGACGAATAAACAACTAATTACAATAGTTTTAGTCTAAATGTTTAACGCAAAGGTTTTTCATCATGTAGTTTCTTCGGCAATTTGATGGGCTCTAAGTTGCATTGTGATGATGAAGATTTCAGATGAAAGAATGATCCTCCAACTCCTAACGTTGAGCAGTAGTACCTTTAATTATCAGCTCATCTGAATAACTTAAAAGAATACGACTAAAGGTAAAACACATACATATACACACATACACATAAAAATATTTTAAAAAAGAAACGTAAAAATCATTTGCTGAATTCTATTTCATTAGTTTTTGTTGTTTGTTAGCTTTAAGTCCACAAATAATTTCCTAATTATTAGTAAAGAGCTATTTTGTTTTCTAAAGATTGTTAAGTAATATATATTTAATTGTGTTGAGATGTCAAAACAGTTGCAATACAGACCTTGTGAAGTGCACACGCATTTTATTTATTCGCTAACTAGACAGACGATATTCAACCTTATTATCAGTACAACATGGTCCATTCCGAGCCGCATTCAATTTAAAAGAACTGGTTGATCGAAGATAAGTTTTTTCTGTATGAAGATAGTTGGCGAATATAATAGACAATAGACGACCGGCCGCTGTTATACAAATTGCAGTTATATGGTGTATTGTGCATTCCTGTGGTTACAATAACGAAGTGAACGTTTTAAACGCATTATATTTACTTTCATTATGGAGGCAGTTGAACAACAATTAGAACTTTTAGAACATTTGTCGAATAGTATCGTGAAAACCAAAACAAACTTTAAAAAGTCACCTAAGTCAAGAATTACTATAGGTTATGTTGAAGCGAGATTACAGTGCGTAGAAGACTATTGGAATTCGTATCAAAATAGTTATCAAAGTTTATTGAAGAATACTAAGAAAGAACAAAGGAATACTATTGACTATTTTACGCAAGATTTATACAGTCAGTGTGAAGAAACTTATGTAGATTTAAAAGCAGATATTAACGACACGCTTCGATTATTAAAGAGAAATTTAGAAACAGTAGGAAACTCAGCACAAATATCAGCATCATATCCACAGAAGGAATGTTCGAGCAGCGCAGAGGTCAAACTTCCGAGAATTAATCTACCTACATTTTCGGGGACGTATGAGGAATGGCAATCATTTGAAGATACATTTACGGCGTTAATATCGAACAACAAATTATTGAGTAATGTACAAAGGTTTCATTATTTGAATTCGTGTTTATCTGGCGAGGCAAAAAACACTATTAAACATATTCAAGCGACAGAACAAAATTATGAGAAAGCTTGGGAGACTTTGAAAAATAGATATAGCCACAAGCGGCTTATAGTCAATGCAATATTAAAAAGATTATTTACATTTAAAAAGGTTAACACCCAATCACCAGGCCATTTAAAGACATTGATTGATACTACTAAGGAGTGTTTGAATAGTTTAGAGTCTATGAATCTTTCAACATCTACCTGGGATCCTATGATCATTTATATTACAGTGCAAAAATTGGATTATGACACGCATAAAGATTGGGAATCCCATGTGAGTCGTGAGTACCAAACTGAACTACCTACTTTACAAAATATGATTACCTTCTTGGATAGTAGAATACACACATTAGAGTTAACCTGTTCGCCTTCTTCAAGCTCTCAAAAATCAATTAAGATGATAGAACGTTCGTGTCATTCGTCAGCCGTAAATATCATTTGCAAGTTATGTAAAGGCCAGCATCTCCTCTGTCACTGTAAAGAATTTGTGAAACTTGAACCACAGAAGAAAAGTGAAGTTGTCAAGAGCAATCGATTATGCTACAACTGCTTGTCACCAGGCCACCCAGTGTATTATTGTAAGCAGAAGACTTCTTGTAAAATATGTGGAAAGCGACACCATTCACTTCTTCATAGCAAGAAGAGAGAAGATATTCAGGATACAGAGAAGAATACAACAACACCTGAAATCTCAATGCACACGGTGAATGAACAACAAGAAAATCTTCTGGATGAGTCTATCATAGTGAACTTCGCACACAAGCAGAGTAGAGCGTTATTAGCAACAGCGTTGGTTCCGGTCCGAAGTAAATGTGGCCGTGAGACTACGTTAAGAGCACTAATTGATCCTGGCTCACAAGCGTCATTTATAAGCGAGAATGCAACTCAACTCATTAGACTAAAGAAAACCCCTGTCCAGTGCTCAATCACAGGAATTGGCAGCACCACAACTCCAGTGCGTTATGTGGTACAGTTGGAGATACTATCACAGTATGATACTCAATTCAGTCTCCCTCTGAAAGCATATGTTTTAAAATCACACATAACATCAAAGTTGCCCAGTTCCACAATAAAACCACAGTCAGATTGGTCACACTTAGAAGGTCTAACACTAGCAGATCCACAATACTACATGTCAAACAGGATTGATCTATTGCTTGGTATTGATGCATACACTGAAATTCTAAGAAACAATTTAATAAAGGGGCCACCAGACTCACCGTCAGCCCAGGAGACAAGTTTGGGGTGGATTTTGTTTGGAAATATTTCTAAACATGAACACACTACTCAAGAATTAACAGTCATGCATCAACAAATAGACATAGATATGGATAGTCTATTAAAAAATTTGTGGAGCATAGATGAATCAGCTAAACGTACACTTACCTTTGATGAGAGCGTCTGTGAAGATATTTATAAAACCACACATAGGCGAGATTCAAATGGAAGATATATTGTTAAATTGCCTTTTAAGATAACACCTCAAGAAATAGGATCTACTAGAGAGATAGCACTGAAGAGATTAGAACACTTAGAACGACGATTAGAGAATAAACCTGAATTAAGAGAAGAGTATAGCAAGGTTATGGAAGAATATATACAGCTTAATCACATGGAGAAGGTCCCAAAGGAAGAGATAAATAAAGTGTCAATTTATCTACCACATCACGCCGTGGTACGAGATAGTGAAACCACGAAGGTGAGAATTGTCTTTGACGCGTCATGTCAAAGTTCAAAGGGAAATTCACTCAATGATTTACTATTAGTGGGACCTCAATTACAAAAAGATATACGAAACTTAATTATGAGATGGCGTTTAAAGAAGATTTGTTTTATAGCAGATATTCAGAAAATGTACCGTATGATATTAGTCTCAAAAGAAGACACAGACTATCAACGATTATTATGGAGACAGAATCCTACTAAAGAAGTTGATGACTATCGTATGCTCAGAGTAACATTTGGGACAGCCTCAGCACCCTATTTAGCAATTAGGACCCTACAACAGTTATCGACGGATGAAATGAATAAGTATCCTATTGGGGCTAGAATATTAGCCGAAGAATTTTATGTCGACGATTGTATTAGTTCCCATGATACATTAGAAGACGCGATAGAGGCTAGTCAAGAATTAATAAAGATTTTAGAAAGTGGAGGATTTACATTACAAAAATGGGCATCGAATAGCAAAGAGTTTCTAGATACAATTCCACAATCATTGAAAAGTGTAAGTGTTGATGCGCAAGAAAACTTTATTAAAACATTGGGTTTAATTTGGAACATGAAAACAGATACATTTCACTATAAAATAAAATTACCACCTAAATCAGCCTTAATAACAAAAAGAATTATTCTGGGAGACATACAACGTTTGTTCGACCCTCTGGGGTGGATATCACCAGCAATCATCACTGCTAAGATTTTAATACAGAATATTTGGAAAGAGAGACTTGGTTGGGATGAAGAGGTTGGAAAATCAAATGAAGTAGAATGGAGTAAAATAAGAGACAGTTTTAAACACTTACATCAAATAAAAATACAAAGATGGATGGGTAAAGAACATAATGATGAGATATGTCTGCATGGGTATTGTGATGCCTCCATCAAAGCATATTGTGCAGTAGTTTATTATAGATTAGAAAAGAAGAACGGTGAAGTCAGAACAGGAATAATTGCATCACGGACTAAAGTAGCACCGGTTAAAGTAATTTCTCTTCCACGCCTGGAACTGTGTGGGGCGGTACTATTAGCAAGACTACTGACGCAAGTAAGAGAGGCTCTCAGACTGCCAGAAAGTAAAATCCATGCCTGGACAGACTCCACAGTTGTTTTATCTTGGCTCTCAGGCGACCCTAACAGATGGAAACAATTTGTCAGCAATCGTGTAGTCGAGATATTAGACAACGTTCCCTGCTCAAGATGGTATCATGTCAGGTCAAAAGACAATCCTGCCGATATAGGTTCTAGAGGTGTCTACGTAGGCAACCTAATAGATAATAAGCTATGGTGGGAAGGACCAGAATGCCTTAAAGAGAGGGATTTTAAGTTTTCTAGATTTACTATTACTCCTACTGAGATAGAAATGAAAAGAATACCAGTCAATTTTAAGACATTAAAAATGAAATTTGAAGATTATAGTACATTACAAGAGCTTTTAAAAACCATTGTTCATAGTTTAAGATTTCTAAGATATAGAAAACTGTCTGCCAATACTAATATAACAATTACAACACTGGAAGTGGAGGAAGCATTAACAAAATGTATTAACATAGCACAAAGGGAAGAATTTGAAGATGAAATAGAAAGTTTACAAAAAGGGAAAAATGTCAAGAAATTAAGTTGCTTGAAAACGTTAAATCCATACCTAGATGAGAACAATATTATCAGGGTGGGTGGCAGACTGCGTTACGCAAGCCTAAGCCATGATCAAAAGCATCCCATAATATTAGGCAGAAACAATGAACTGTCACAACTGATTGTAGCAGAAGCCCATCAGAAGACATTGCACGGAGGGATTCAGCTAATGCTTAGTTATATTAAATCAAGATACTGGATTATTCGGGTCAAGAATCTTATAAAGAAATGTATACACAAATGTATTATCTGTGCACGACACCGAGCAATATCGAAAACGCAAGTTATGGGTGATCTTCCCAAAGCTCGTATCACTCCTGCTCGTCCATTCAGCAACAGTGGTGTAGATTTTGCCGGTCCTTTGCAAATACTTACGTCAAAGGGCCGTGGTACAAAAACTCGCAAGGCCTACATCGCCATATTCATTTGCATGGCCACCAAGGCCATACATCTTGAGTTGGTTGGCGATCTAACCTCAGAAGCATTCATCGGAGCATTTAATCGATTTATTGCACGAAGAGGCCGATGCACACATCTATGGAGCGATCATGGTCGTAATTTCGTAGGTGCTAATAAAGAGCTACAAGCAGCTTGGAAAGAAGCTAACTTAAATTTACCTGGTCATCTCGCAGATATTCTTGCAGCCGACGGCACCCAATGGCACTTCATTCCACCATATAGTCCAAACTTCGGCGGATTGTGGGAAGCCGCCGTGAAGTCCACAAAATTCCACTTGAAAAGAATCCTAAGTACCAACCTAACGTTTGAAGAATTATCGACAATATTGTGCCAAATAGAAGCCTGTTTGAACTCGCGCCCATTGACCCCCATCGATACTGCTGACACGGAATTAGAAATATTAACTCCTGGACATTTCCTCATCGGAGAAGCCCCTGTCACCATACCAAAACCAAGTTTAAGAGGCGTTCATATTAACTATCTATCGAGGTGGCAGCTTTGTCAGAGGATGGTAGCTGATTTCTGGCATCGTTGGCAAAATGAATACCTGACACGTCTACAAACTCGACCAAAATGGATGAAGAAGCAGAAAGAGTACGACATTGGTGATATAGTTCTATTGAAAGAGGATCAATTACCACCGGGGAAATGGGCCCTGGGTCGTATTGTCGCTAAACATCCAGGAGAAGATGGTCTTACTAGAGTTTATAGTATTAAATATAGAAATAGTATCGTCCAAAGATCTTTGTCAAGAATTTGTGCATTGCCAATAGATAAAGATTGATTTTGTTAAGTTTAATTTGTACTTTATCTCTCTTAAATTTATATTCTGATTACTATCAGGTTGTTATCATAGTATTTATTACTAAGTTGAAGTTTAAAATATTTTTGTTAATATTTACTTAAAGTACCGATTTTAGAGTATCTTATCTTATTGTTTATTAGTCATTCCTGTTGGCTACAAGTTAATTTGAGTCATTCTAAGTTTAGTTATTTTTGCATTAATTTAAATCACATACTGTTCACTATTGCTTGAGTTACCGATTGTAAAATTCATAGTTTTATATGTATCATTTTTTAACATTATTCTTTAGTAAAGGACTATATCCTTTGGTGGGCGGTATGTTGAGATGTCAAAACAGTTGCAATACAGACCTTGTGAAGTGCACACGCATTTTATTTATTCGCTAACTAGACAGACGATATTCAACCTTATTATCAGTACAACAAATTGTATAAGTTGATAATTGTACGGAGAGTCGATCCCCCAGTTAAACCATCAACCAGGTTTTGGGGGATAAATATATAACTGTGTATGTTTTATTTGTAATAAATAAAAAAAATAAAAAATGTGATACTTGAGTGATGATTCTCTAGCTTTGTAACATTTTTATAGACGAATAACTCGAGTCTGCGTTGTTGACTGTCCTAGTTTCGCTCACAGTTCGCTTGCACTGACAAGGAGAATATAAAGCGTGTATTGTTATAATAAAGGACAGTATTTACTTATCACTTGTCGTATCATTCACTCTCGAACCTTTATTTAGCACACCTTCCGTACAGTACTATTCGATGCAGACGAGTCTGGAGTTGAACGCTTAGTGATAACATTACGATGCACTACCGGTGTATAGACGGTATATCATCAAGCCTTTTAAAACAGTACCTACAGGGAAACTCTCATACTCATTTTTACAATTTCACTATTGAAAATAGTCTCACCTCTTAAAAATGGCATTCATTCACTATATATGAGTCTGGAGACAGAGACCATGGCATAAACTATAGGCCCGTTTACGGTAATACCAGCAATATCTGGGATCCTAGAGCAAATTACGTATCATAAGCTTTCTTGGTGCTTATAACATCTTATTAGGAAGTCTGTACTGTTTTCGCAATAATATTGACCAAACTGCACGACCGGGGCAGATATTGACCACGATGATTTCAACACCAATGAGCAGGCTCCACCGGGCCAGTACTATCCTCACACAGAAGACCATCCGACATAATAACAGCATTCTTGTTGTTGTATTTCGTTAGTAAGTGTGAGACCGGAGGTCCACGGAGGTCCAATCATTCTGCATCATTCTCTCGGCCTTTGGAGGTTCGAAGAATGATGCCGAAACAACTGACCAGGCCGCCATGGCATGGGTCACCATGCTGCATTGCCTACTCTCAGAATGAGGATGGTAACCCTACTTCTGGATTCTACTCCTGCTTTCCATCAGGTAGGCTAAAGCTATTTTGTTGGGTAGAATATATAAAAAAAAATGTGAGCCGTCACGGGACGCCTGGCAGATGTGAAACATCGCCATTATTTTGTAAAAGTAATATGCAGAAAAGAACTTAATGTAATAGGAACTAAATATGTCATAATGATAAAATAAAATATTACTAATTATTAAAACAGTAGTCTATATGCAGTAGTGTGTACACCGTACACACTACTGCATATAGACTGTATATATATACCATCGTATAGCGTGCCGTGGCGACGCGTCGCCAATCGCCAGGCCAGAAATCTATTTTACGTGCGCCTATAGATGTTTCACATACGTGCGCCTATAGATGTTTCACATCAAAACATACATTGATTAAAATACTTTTGAAATCACAGAATAAAGCAGATAATATCGATGACTTAATCACTCGTTGTCACTCTACTCTTCGTCGCTCTTTAGCTATAACTGAACTGCTGTCTATAAATGTTATATTAAACGCGAGAATACTGGTATATTCCATACGTTTCTACCAACGACGTAATAGCCATAAAACTTCTCGCACATAACGCTTTACCTTGCGTTTATTGTAGTAAGGTATTATTATGAAAGTTTCGTACCGCCGAAGCGACGCTCCGCTTTTTGTCGTAAATTCGTGTGTTCCTTTTGTAACAACATGTCAACCATTGATATAGCTGATGAACTTACTGAATCTACCATTGAGGCAATAGATGATTGGGATAAATGCACTGACATTTTCTGGGCTTGTGTATAACTATAAATGGTATGATATTCAATAAAAAATATATTAGAAGGAAGCTTTAGAATGTTAAAGTTTTGCGAGGTCGAGGTATACGTACCTATCGATCTCGGAGCCGAACGGCTACACGAAGAGCTACACATCTCACGACGTCCCTCGTTGTAACGCTCTCTGTGGGAGGTCCGTGTTTTGCAATATTTGTTAGCCGAATATGATAATGATCTTAGCTGAACCTTTCGGCCGACCTATTAATGCCACTAATTCAGAATACTCAGCCTTATAACCGTATATATAACATGAGTTAACAAGTACTACCTTTCGTCTCTTGACGAACTGTCTGGACCGTTTAGAAAGCAGCCACATAATCAACGATACAAAGTAAATTTTATAATACTTTATTGAAACGCAGCCAGTGTAGTGGTGTATTGCGTCCGTGTGTATTCAGCGAGAAGCGCTGTGCCACAGGAACAAGCCAACGCATCAGCGTGTGTCAGGTGTCAATGCAAACACAATCAATCAGCTATTGTGCTCGTCTCAGCGCTCTGTTCACCGTGCGATTGCTCATTAACCTGCGCCCGCGCAGCTCGCCGTGATAATTAAATCGTCTCGCAGACAATGCGCGCGCACTTGTCTGTGAGTGCTTTTAATTAAACTCCTATTATTGTCGTATAGAAAAACACGCATGCGCAGTAACGAGCCTTCTGTACTGGGCCAAACACGATTTGTTGCTTAAACAAATACATCTAGCATGGTGTAGGAGGATAATGATCTGTATGTTACAGTTTCAAGGCATAAAATAGTGTGGCACGGCAGCAGCAGGGCGGTGGCGCGATACCGTTCAGCTCGTTTCACACGGCACCCCTGACCCGCGAAGGGATTAATAAATTACATTAAGTTTAAGATACATCATTTTGTTAAACTTTCACCGATGCTTTATAATGAGATTTGAAACTGTGAAGCTGTTTTAATTTGTTTTGTACACAAAAACAATGATTTATGTTGAGACATCAGCTCGTGACGTTGATTTGTTTCGGCGGCGGTGGGTTGCGAGCACCCGCCGCGCTCCGGCCGACGCACGCATTCCGCCCGGACAACTCGCGAATAACTCGAAGCAACTCCTTCGCTTAATTGCTCCGAACGTTTTATTGTGAAGAGAGCTCTTAATGAGCCGAGCCCGGACACGGAGCTATTGTGCAACTTGCTACGGGCCCGGCTCAGTAACGGTTGCACTAGTACAAATTACTTAATCTGAACTATTTCGTAAATCTGGGAAGCGTCCATTGTTACCGTGGCTGGATTGAGTAGCGACGCTGTAATTGCTCAGATAGTCGCTATCGCGCCGTCTCGCGAAACAAATTGTCCGCGAAATCGATTACAATCGGCTAGCGGACAATGGCGACCAATCGCACCGCACGCCGACCACCATTGGCCGCCGCCGGACGCGCACCGCACGCGCCGCTTAACACAATAAGCCTGCACCTGAAACCTGAAGCTTTAAAGCTCAACCATATTGGATTTCGCATTCGTCCCGCGTGGAAACTTCAGGACCGTGACGTATACGCCCGCCATTCAAATTGGCCTGCACCAGACCGCCATGTTGAACCCGTCTATAGCTATACATATCAGTAAGGAGTTCCTCCCCGAGGAGTTGTAAAGAGCGGTGAGCGAGCTCAGGAAGTAGTGAGTCGAGTTACAAAATTATTGAAAAATATTATTAAAAGCATATATTTTTCAACTACTCTTTTAACTATACTGGACTGCGGTACGAGTAATAGTCTGCTACTACAGTCTCCATAGTTAAGTCAGTAGACTATGGTGTGATGGTAGGAGGGGCTTGTAGAGTTATGCCGTTTCAACTGATAATGATGTGCATTCTGATAAAGGAGAGTTGCCTGCAATATACCTGCAAACTGCAAACTTGTAGGTATATTATCAAACAATGTCATGATACAATTATATATTGATGGAGCTCTGCGCAACAACCGATGTGGATACGGGCAGGATTGTCGAGGACTGTCGAGGAGACTTGTCGCAGTGATAAGCTCGTCGGTCGCTGTCACCTGCGCCCTGTCTCTTGTGTAATGCACTTGGGGCGCGCAGGGCTGCGAGACCTACCTTCTTATTTATTTATTTACAATTTCATGCACTTTTGTACATCGGTGGACTTAATGCCTTAAGCATTTTCTACTAGCCGACGTTTAATTCAAATTCAAATCAAATCAAAATTCAAATCAACGACTACCAGGCAAATATTTGCGGATCACGCAAACATTTGGCCAGACCCGGGAATCTAACCCGAGACCTCTTGATCAGCAGTCAGATACGCTGACCACTAGACCAACGAGGCAGTCTAAATTAAGTAAATTGATGGTAATGAATGTACTTAATTCACTCCAAACTACCAACCGAAGAAGCGACATTACGCCCCTAGTCGTTGTTTTGAAGCTCAGTTCACAATATTCGTACGGTATTGCAACCGTCAGACCTATCCAAGCACTTAACCCTGCACGGACAGCTCCGAGCTCACGGTTATATCGCTGACGTGATGGTCACACTCCATCATGAGCGGTAATGTTGTCAGTATATTTGTCTCAAGTGAATTATCTGGCGATCGGAAGAATGGTGTGACAGTAATTGGTGCCATAAGTTATTCGTGTACGGTATAGCGGCAATAAAGAGACGACGACGACGTCTGTGTATTGTGTTAGCCTAGCTGCAGTAATACCTAACCTACCTTCATAACTTTACAACTTAACGTTACTTAAAAAGCTACATGGAGACGAAATGGATTTAGATTTAGATATCCATTTCAGTCAGTTGTTATGAAAGTAAATATATTGAAATTATTGATTCGTTAGATGCCTCTACAGACACATCGTAGGTAGACCTAAGGCGATTCACACACTGCACCGCGCTCCGTCGCGTAGCGCGGAGTGGCAGATTTTAATATTGTATGCAAGTACATCGATTAGTATAGAAAACACGCCAGGTACAACACACCAAAAACGCGTTACGACGCGTGAGCGCGTGTCGCTAGCAGATTCGAGATTGGCTGCCCCGCGCCTACGCGCGTGTTAGCGTCACCAATGTGTGATTCGCCTAAAGCGTGTCAGCATGAACCAACATCGGACGCTCGTCAATAATAAAATTAGTGCGTATCACCACGTGTGTCAGGTCACAGGTAGCACTGACTGAGGAAACACGTTTTTGTGAGATTCGCCTCCAATACAGCCCGTGTTGCTCTGCGGACATGGCGCGCGCGTCGTCTGATGCCCAGCGGTAACCGCAAGGCATTCTCGTACCTTCAATTGGAATTGTTAACTTTAATTAGATTAAGCCGTGGTTCATGTTACGTCTGTGTTACAGTTGTAACAGCAACTACCATTTGATGGTACAATAAACATCTTAATATGCAATCATCAGAGCTAAGTATGTAGTAAACACAAGTTATCTCTTACGACTACTTCTATAGTTTGGAAATGTATCAAAACCACGCAAGCACGCACATATCAGGGTTTTTATGTGCTAAGCTAACTGCGCGGCCACGTGTAACTTCTCACCCCACACTTGTATAATTAACCATAGTCCTGCACTAATCACTTATTTGTTCGCAATTAGTGAGCTCAGGACGCGACCCCTGACGAGTCGCGCCGGACAATGCGCCCTCGTGCGCGTCACGTCTCTGTGGTGAGATAGCCCGAGGGGACATCAGCGCTTCGTACACTTGTGAACGTGACATTGTTTGTGCCCACTTGTGTCTCATTTGATAACTATTGTTTAATTCGTGTGTACAGGACGACATATCGGAGCTATAAATTAAAAGCGCACATTCATAATGTTACACGAGCGTCCCCTACGAGATTAACAAACTCATCAATCTGGACGAGACACGCGGTCATTTGATTCGACCCTCGTTTGTTAATTAAATTACAATGCATTGAGCGACGCGCGCCGGCTCATGTCAATCGCGATAATACTCACTGACAGTTAACCTAAAGCTATAACATCAAATAAGTAATTTGTCAATAAAACAATTACGTGGTAAGAACAAAGGCATGAAGTATGGAGTGCTCACGTTTATGAGACGTGTTTGAAGATAAGCGATGTTCGTAATCGATGCTGTCAATTAAGAGTTGGGCGGCGTCAGTGGTGCGCGGGCGCTATCGATCAGACCCCTCCACCCTCCCCTCCCCTCCCCACCCCACCCGGCCCCTGCGACCTGCGATGTTAATTAAAGATATATGCGCCCGCGCACCCGATCATAATTTAGAGATTATCTTTGTGTGAGCTCGAACAGGACTTTCAAATTTGTTGGCTGACAATCTTAGATACTTATTTGTAGATAAGGCGTGGACAGCGCGCTTACGGCGTATCATAATAGCCGGCCGATACTGTAGCGCGCCGGTAATAAAGAGCTAGGACTAATTAAAACGGAGTGAGTGACCTGAACAAGCGCACGACCACGCCACGGCCGCGCGGGGCGCGAGGCTGCGGCTCGCGGGAGCGCAGCACTTGTTGCGCGGGGCCCAGCCACGGCCTGCACCGGGTCGAGGCTCCGGTGAGTTTCAGTTACACCGGAAACAGAAATCTACATAGCTGTTTCTTTCACTGTGAATAAAACATAACGATACAAAGTAAATACAAAGAACATTATATATTTTTCGTAGTCACATTATCTGTCATGTCAAACTTGATAAAAAGAATAATCAGAATGTACTCGAGCCACCCTCCCCTCTTACTCCAGGCTCCCTCCTAACCTCACCCCTCACCCCGCAGCAGTGGCGATGGTTACCGAGCGCAGTCGCAATCATGTAATTATATCATTCCGTTGTGGAGAAATCAAGCGCAATTCGCAGTAAGATTTATTGCTGCCTTTTTTCCTAGATCAAGATTTATCTGTGGGCGTACCTCCGCACAGCGTGCTGTTGTACAGCATCCGCATCGGACAGACTCTACCCGGTAGAGTGCTAGCAACATAACGTACATTAACATCACATCGCAGTCAACGTTCGGCTATTAAAACATTCAACTTTATTCCCACAAGGATAGTTATATCTCGCGGTCGCTCGTGTGTCTGCAATACGGTATTGCTATCACCTATACTAGAGCCACATGCAAGTAAATGGGGCCCTATTCAAATATAAATGAATGGTAAATGTATTGCTATGCACATAACTCGCGTACAAAACAACGTCCCACTGCTGGGGTCGGGTCTCCTCTCAATACCTACATCTCCACGCTGGCCCAGTGCGGGTTGGGGACTGGCAAAACACGTTTTGGCTACATAATCTTGCCGCTCCACCAACTTATAATAACAACCGAGACCGACTGGAGATATGGGCGAAGCTAACCCTTACTGATAAATGGCAAGTACCAGTAAAGGGTACACACTGAAAGTTTTGCGTTACTAACCGCCCATTGATATTTGAATTTAATTTTGTTTTACCTACAAACTCATTCGCTTTTTTTGGGTTCCATAATTCATAGTTGACGGTTGACTCGAAAAATCTGAAAACATTCATGATGGTAGTCCATGTGATGAACTATAGAAGAAAACTACAACGGCTTAGATAACTTTGTAGATTCAAGAGTTATAGAGGCTAAGTTGTAAAGTACGCTTGCTTGGAAAACTTCGTACAAAAATGACGAAAGTATAAGTAAACATAGGAATTATCTATTGGACATTATTTTAAATCCACGTATGTCATTATGGGTGACGGTTACTTACACGTATTAGGCCGTTTTTTTTAAAGTTTGAACTTATTGTCCAAATCAAAAATGATATTATCAAGTGTTGATTTCTTGTAGTGTCGGTACACACCACACTTATGACATCTGCACGCCTTATTTCATCTTTCTGATGGTGGCTACACCCGCTGATGACTGGATTCCACGATGTTGATAGTCGGTATCCGTCTTCCCGGTTGAAATTTTTGTGTTTTTTGATTTCAACCGCTTCACGTACTATTCGGCGAAAATAGTTCCAATCTGTGGTTGAATTCGGTTGAATCTAGTGCGGGTAGACACAACCTGCACATCACGAAGGCGACGCTAAGCTCACATCAGTCTACCCGTGACCACGAGCGGTATAACCCGTTCGAAACGTCGGAAAATAGAAGGTATCGTAACCTTTAATATTATCGCGAATAAGTCCCGTTTACAGTAAAAACATGAGTATGTGTAAAAGTCGCGAAAGTTTAAAAACAGTTACTGATATTATCAAGCAATGATTTTAGGGAAATGATTTTTTACGATTTTAAAAGTTCACTCTCTCCGAGAGTTTGCTCTCCTCGTCTTCAAAACGCTTTCGGAAGGAAAGCAACCCACCTGAGCACTGTCAGCCGTGGGTATGCGGAATTTCAGTGTGGCCATGTGTTTCTCTCTATGACGATAATCATGAAAGTCGACCTTCAACTGCTATCACGGAGAAAAATGTCAGACGACCAACTGAAGAAAATCACGGTATCATGTGTTCGGCGCTCTTCGCGAACAAAACAGTTTTGATCCTCCGTGATCGCAGTTGGAGGTCGACCTTCAAGTATTTGTGGCTTCTGAAAACATAGAGCTCGTGACCCATCCCGTACACTCTAACTTAGTTTTGTGGAACTGGAACTGTGTTTAACTGAAGCCATTACATGTATAATTTTATACGTCTATGTATCTGTGGAGAAACGGGTATCGTGCTCCACTTACACAAACGGAGGATCCTCCGACCAGGCGAGGTGATCGTGTCTGGTGGACCACTGCCAAGCGGTTGATGTTGGGATATTGTATGTACCCTGATCGGCGCAAAAACTTCTCTATCGCGATTCAAGATTACTAGTTACTCCATACAGTTCAATACGTGTTTCTTCGTGGTTCAGTGTTCCTTCGGTAGATGGCGCTGTTTATTAGTTTCCGTTGTCCTCAATATTGCGTTGTAACATTTATTACTCATTGCATATTTATATTATACTGACATATAAAAAATTGTTAGGTTTATCCATAATAATAATATTTAAACTTTTAAATTGATTAGTATCTGTTTCTAAACCTCAAGAAATCCTGAACCGATTGAGATCAAATTTTGACACGAGATACATCCAGTTTTAACGATCGTTTTATTTTAGCGGTCATTTAATTTTTTATTTCTTTATCAAAGTGCCACGTGACGGGCTACAAGTAATTATATTGATAAAATGTAAGAATCAGAAGAAGTATAGCTATTAAAAATTTGCAGTTATTGAGGTTCGAAGGAACTTTTTATCAATTTTATTAATTTTTAAGCACGCGGTAAAAAGAAGCACACGCCATTAGCAATAAACTACCAGTATTAGGTTCCAACTCGAACAATCTCTGAAGATAACACGT
The DNA here is from genome assembly GCA_932526445.1 of Phragmatobia fuliginosa. Lineage (NCBI taxonomy): Eukaryota > Metazoa > Arthropoda > Insecta > Lepidoptera > Erebidae > Phragmatobia > Phragmatobia fuliginosa. The sequence goes on from OW052074.1 coordinate 19,904,889, forward strand.
GGCCCCAAGATAACAATTGTGTTAAACCTTTATTGTCTCAAGGTAAGCATAATTGATTTGATGAGTCTATAGACTTTTAATCATTTTGTGTACACAAAATGATTAAAAGTCTAGAGTTCAGAAAGAACTGATAATCTCAATGACTCGGTTTAGTTAAATATGATTTGTTCAGATTGTGGCTACGACCAGTCAGTTAAATATGAACTGTGTTAAAAAGTAAAATGCTTTTTAATTTTATTTAAATGATATTAATGTTTTCCTCTCCAAAACAATTCTTTGCTTTAACATAAGTTTACTGGCAGCTTCTTATAGGTTCTAAAACACGACAGTGCTATGTCCTATGTACTACGGCATGAACTGAAGCATATATGACTTACTTACTTGTTCATTTCCTAATTAGAAAATAGTCATCATTGTAGACTAAAAAAGAAGAGGAGAACATAAAGTTGAAGGAAAACTGTTTTGTAAATAGATGAACCTGAGCTAAAAGCAGAGAATAACTTTGTATAAGTTTAACTTGTAAAATGAATTTATCTAAACATACGAATTAATTAAATATTTTCAAATTGATAACAAAATGTATTCGGGCATAACCTATTCGTGTTACTGCGATACAAAAATATATTCCTGCACCAAACGCTCACCGACTCTAAAGTTTTTTTATTCAATTCCGTGATGAAATTACACAGGTTTGTAGCAAATAATGGTCGATAAACTCTCGTACCGTATTTCTTTAGCAGATTGTTTATAAAACTCACTAGCTATGTACAAACGGAATTGTAGCTGATAAGTGGACGGAGGCGCCGACTTTTGTAATTACAACAAATAACCAAGTGACGTTAATCTAACGATGATTTATTGTGATCGCGTGCACACATGAACAGTACGTGTCCACAGTGTCCACAGTGTCCACAGTGCCAGCTGGACCTACTGGCTGTTGGCGAGCACGACACAGCTCTTTTCTGTTCACATGTACAGAAAGTTAATCTAATCAATATTGACAACAAAAATGAATCAAAAACATATATATTTACTGGTATGGAGAGATAGATAGTCAATTGTGGTGGATTAAAACGACCAAAAAATACTGACCGAGAACTGGACGACCAACGGAGTTCTCCGAATTTATTACATTATATAAGTTAACGGCGTCGCGTGCTCGGTTGTATGTAATGGGGGCTATATTATTCATACATTACTAATCCCTGAGATGTTATTAAACACTATCAACATATTTCATATCGTAAGTTAATAACAAATACGTGGAAAAACGAACTTGCTTTTGTTAAGCGCGTGATTCAGAGCTTACATAGCGTACATATCACAATCTTTGACCATTAATTATTTTTCAGCAAAACTATATCTTTATATATATAATTCTTGTGTGAGTGTGTATGTCACTGAACTTCTCTCGAACGACTGGACCGATTTTGATGAAATTTTTTGTGTGTGTTCAAGGGGATCACGGAATGGTTTAGATTCGCAATTGGACCCGGTAGGTGGCGCTGCGATCAAGTTCTGGAATTTTAAAGTTGGGCGGTACGAAGTTCGCTGGGTCAACTAGTATCTATATATATAAAAATGAAACCCGTTTTCCTTGGTCACAGCATCACGCGTGAACGGCTGGACCGATTTCGCTCATTCTTTTTTTATAATATAGCTTGAAGTACGAGGATGGTTCTTAGGAAAAAAAATAAGAAAATATCTAATAACTTTTATTGGAGGGGTTCCGAGAATGCAAAATAATTGAGTGACGTTGAATCGTCTGTTAAGCGGTACGAAGTTCGCGGGGTCAGCTAGTACATTATATATTGCTTAGTCGAGTACGGTTTAAAGCAGATATGTGACCACAATGTCTCTGTTTAACATTCGTCCACACTATATCCAGTTTTTTATTATATTCAAGCCTGCCAAAGTGACTCTACTCTGCCTGATGGAAAGTATTAGTAGAATTCAAGAATAGGGATCACCATCCTTGCTGCAAGACTTCATTTATCGTATATTGAATCGTGCACAAGACATCATTTATGTTTGATTGAACACACTACCTTGCACTGGGTATCTATCCTTAACGCCTGCCTACTTTCAAGTGAAATCGAAAAATAAATGACTTGCAAAGGTTGACTGGCGGAGTATGCTCTGCACATAAAGTTATTATAATTTAATAAGAAAGCAGAGGCAACAAAGACTGTACCACACTTACTCATAAGCATTATTTAACTTTAGGTTACAGTTGTTACCTCAAGTTAAGGTCACAACAAACCTACCTAGGTGGTATGTTCTAATTATGTTTTAAATTAGGCCTACTTATGTAGTCCTACTCTGTCTGATGGATAGCATGAGACTCAGGTCTTAGTCTTTTCGGTCCGGACAGCACTAATGCTTTTATATTAGCTTTGTCTTCTCTGTGAGGGTAGTACTGCCCCGCTCGAACCAGCCAATTCGTGCTGAAATCAGCGTGACTATACAAACATTAAATAAAGAAGTTAGCGCTTAGTGAAGGGTAGTTCATACAATTCTAGTAGTGTTGTCAATGTTGTGTAACTTGGATTCGTCCGAATTCACAAGTCGGCGGTTCACAAGTTATCGCACGTCATATTTGTTTAATTAGTCACATTAGCATAATTCCAAAGATGCGCGACGCGCTCGTGTGGTTGACAATCTCGTCTAACGCGCGGTGAAAGACGATTACACGCCTAATGAACGTTTAGTTCCTCAGTTAACCACCTAAACATACCTACTCTTAGTCTTCAATTGTTTCTTAAACCAGCAATGCGTTCATCGCACCCTTAGTTTTAAAGATACTAAAACTACGAGGTCACCTCTATGTACTAAGCAAAAAGGAATCTCTAGACTTAGTTGTATAACATCATGACGTGATTTTCATCATGCGTTTATTTTGATAGTTTAGTTTGAGTCTGGACATACCTAACACGTAAATGACGAGAGCTTCCTGCACCAGATTCATAGGCAAGATCGTGCGCGTGAGTCATTCCGTTAATCCGAGTGATTAATGAAAGGTAACGATGTCAATAGCAGTGGATGACACAGAGGCGGCACGCAGCCGTGTCGCCGCGCCGAATTAATTACGAGGAATATCCTGCGCGTCACCGTGAGAACTTCTCGTTGCACACCCCCCCTCCTCCTCCAGCCTCGCCACTGGCCCTCCGCTCCCCCCGCCCCGCTTGTCTCTCACCTCGCGAATCGGTCGCGAGCCGGCTCGGGTAACTGTCACGCTCGCCGCTACTCACTCATTGACTACAATTATTAAGCCTCAATTTTTAACAAGTTGACCATCTCACTAGGCTTCCATAATGTATGGATTTGGAAGCCTAGTGAGATGCTAGACTGCACGCTAAGCCTAGTGGTTTAAGCGTTCGACACGACACTTGGAGAAGTGGAAAGCGGTTCTACTTCGCCACTTGTGGGTTCAAATCCTACATGGACAACACTTTTTGTGATTCGCAAATTGTTGGTCTAAGTCTGGGTGTTCTTTGTGTCCGTTTCGTGTATATTTGTAAAGTCATCCGCGATACTGAATTTATATTCCTAATGAGGGAGGAGGATTAAAAAAAATGCTTGTGCATCATTGTACCTCTGGTCTACAAATGGCGTGGTTCTAGAAATCTCTTGCAATTCTAATCCAGACTACCGGTCGTGCTAAGCCGGTCTTCGTTAAATTCTTACCAAGCACAAAATATTCTCTAAGGAGCTCGATCATTTTTTAGAGTCTCGAGGTAATTTATATATAAATATGTATTCAGGAATCTAGTTAATTTTTATTTAGAAATGCGTGTGCTCTGTTACTTACATATATGTATATGGAACTGTAAATGAGAGTCAGCAAAACCCATTGTGATTAAAAATCTTAATTGAATTTTCAAGATTGTCACAAAAGTTTAAAGTTAAAAGGGTTTACATACGTACCTATGGGTGTGAGGCTGCTTCACACACACCACACTTCATGCACAATGCTCGTCACAAACAAACATATATACATATATGCTCTCTTGCAGCACAACAGGTGGTCCTCCAATAAAAACTAATAAGCAAGGGCCTCACAAGAGTGAAGCGAGGGCCGACGGGGAGGGACGGGCAGAAGGAACGCCGCGGCACTCATTAACTTTTCCCAACGAAATAAGCTGAATATCTTAGTTTTGATTTCTGCTTTCAACATTTTTAGCCAGAGTTGAACATTGATGTTGACCCACGTAGCCCCACGTAGTCTACAACTTCTATTGCCCTTAGCGTGGTGTCATGTTACACAGCGAATACTAATTTGTTTATCAATAAAAAAGTCGGGTGGCACTCGGGGACTGCCGCGGTAAAGCTATTGCATAGCATTTTTATCAACAAGCAATTATATATATTTTTTTATTCATTCAGTATTTCTTTTTTCTTTGATATTAATTCAAGTTCACAAAGCAATATACACTGTCTTTTTATCAACATACATTCTTACACTATTATTGCCAAACATTAAAATCATCCTATTAACCGAAAGACAATGACAACTAAACAGGGAACATAATAGTAATATGAGCATATCTGTGGAATAAAAAACACTAAGATTCAATAGACGGTCTAGAGCCGCGGACGGACACTTCAACAGAAAACTAGGACTGCCAACTAAACATGAATTTTAAGTGTCCCTACGGTATAGAACCTCTTTTTGTGAAGGCGCAAAAGTGGCATTATAAATGAGTTTGTTAATATTCAAATATTTATGTACTTAATTGATCACCAAATTACGTTTGACAAAGGACAAGCAAAAACTACGACTCTTTTTTCTCGTGATTGTCTTAGGGAAGGACTGCAATACCGGGATACCAGGATCACGGAATACTAGGATCCCGCGGGACTAGGACTGCTTTTCAATATGTGGCACAACGGGCGAACTGACTCCCGCGACTGCCTATAGAGCACGGAGCCGCCACATCCTTGTCGCGCTGCAGTTACAATCATGTTCTCTATCCTTTTAAGGGTGTTAGGTTTTTTCGTTACGGAATACCTTGATTCGGTCGCCGCGCTCAAAGCCCGCGATAAGCTTATAGCGCAATAGCTTAAAAATGTTATGAACTAACCTTAATAGATAGGATAATATGTATTCTGTCGCGGATTTTTTTTTTCAACTTCTAAAGGAGAACAATTTTTACATTGTTTTTGTGAAAGTTTAACAGTTTAAGCAGCGCACGCAATGGAAGCTCTCAAAAGGAATAAACATTTTTCGCTGATTTATCGTAGCGTGATGATACATAGCCTATAACCCTTCCTCGATAACCTCCATATCTGATATTAAAATGTTTTTTTAATCGTAAAAGCACTTCCTGATATTAGAGTGTTCAAACAAACAATCAAACTCCTTAGCTTTATGATATTAAGTAGACGTACGAGTGAAGGTACGACTTGTAACAAGAGCCACCAGTAATGCGGTGATAGAATGCGTCTTGAAGGGCCACATGTCACTTAGACATTGCGACATGTGCCACATGTTGATGGTACACCATTATCTATTATTAAATTATAAAGTTAGTTGTATGTTACGGGTGCCAAACCAGTACAGCCGAGTAAGCCTTCCTGTCGTCTCCTCGCTGCGCTGCAGGTTCGAACGATTACGGCACAACATGCTCCAACTAGTCAGGCAGTTAGACTGCTTAACTCCCTGATTGCTCAATATCTAGACGTAGATCTATTTCATACTAGTTTGCGTACATTTCTTAAATTATAAGTTATAATACTAACTACCCTTCTGGTCTAGTGATTGGTGATCCTGAGTGTTGAGCCAGAGTTCATGGGTTCCATTTTCACCCGGGACAAGTGTTTGTGTGAGGAGCATAATAAAGTGTTTATGAGTGGTCTGGCCGCCACGCCGTGACGCCCGTGACGCGGGCCTTGTGTTTGGAATGCTTATGGATATTATAAAATATTACTATCTTTGATTACCTTTATTAAAATTAAATTTGTAACACTACTGTTGTAATGGCTCGCTACAGGTGTTGGGTAACTGTAAGTGTAGTGAGCGGTTGATTGAAATAATTAAGTATAACGACTTATCAGTGTGATAAGTATCGCCTTATTACACTCTGCAGTTACACTCTGCATTACCACGGGTATCAAATGAAAGGGATTGACTCGTAGAACACAGTTCTCTATGAAAAATATTAATATAATAAGAAGTACTATGTAATGAACATAAAAGTAAAACCTTAAAAAAAATAAGTAAACGATTTTATTGAAAAAAGTGTATTCAAAGCAATATTTTGGTTTTTGTCTGATCAATATCTTAGATTGATTAGGAAGACGGGTGTGATGACTGGAACCTGGGACCTACTGAATTATTTAATAAATTATACGGTTTTTATTACATTGTTTTCAATAAAACCGTTTAAATTACAAAAAAAAGACACAAATTGTTATTAAATATATGTATTTCAGATATTGATCTGATGTGATGGCGCCCGATAGCACTGGGACACGTGCATTACAACTGAGCACACAGACTTACGTGTGTCAAGTTGACTCGACATGAAAGAGCCCCGCCATCTCCCACGCATCTACGCATCCACGTGACACACGCCCGCCGCTCTGTGAGAAACCTACCGATGAGAGCTTGTATCAACTCTGGCTGCAAATAACAGCGCAACGGTTCCGTAGCCCACACTACCTACACTTGTTGTTCGATATGAGATGTTATTTGTGAAGCTGTCAAAACGAGCCTCACGCAAGCTTCTACTGGACGTATCCTTGATTGTTGATAGTGAAAACCACAATAAACAAGGGCTCTGAAGAGAGTAGATATCTGCGACAAAGATGACGGTGGGTGCTTCGAAATGCCCTCATCTATTGATTCTTCATAAAGTGTACCGTACAATATGCATGGCGTAAGTTTCGTTTATTGCCTGCGGGTGGATTACATTTCAAGATCGAGTTATAAAGATACTATTTAATGTCCGTGGGTCTGCGCGTCCCCAGAGAACCGAAGTAAATTAAGAGCAAAGTATGAGCGTGACACGTGACCGAGCCCAGATGTGCCGACAGCAGGTGCGACTCAACTCATCATTAAACAGCTTGAGTCGAAACTAAATTAAGTAAAAACATTAACTCTACTTGTTATCTACTTCTGCTTAAGAAATTGGATCTCATGACCATCTTCGACCTCTTACAAAATTGTTAACGAAATATGTCAAACGAAATTCCAGTCAAGGTAAATGATAAAAAGTATGGTATTTATTCCAGCGCCGCTGCGCTGCAAGTAATCCTCACAATATCTCTATCATCTGTTATCAGTCGAACAGTCAGGGCTATCAAGTACTACACTAATGGGTCATCAATTAATCACTATACCTAGATAATGTTGGCGTGATGGTTTTTGCTGATGCTGTTGTATTGGTCGACACACTATCCAACCCAGGTCGCACTCACCAACAGTACCGATACGCTTATACCGATAACGTGCGATAGTGTCAAGTATGGGGTGAACTAGTCTGAGGTGCATCGCGGGGAATCCCCGGCGCAGACAATGCTGAAACTGTGAGTACGTACTGTACTGCGTCAGTTTTCAATATTGTCAGTGATTATTTTTTATGCTAGTGTACATTTCCAGAATTATATATAAAAGCATGTAATCAAAAACTGTAGAAATTGAAATGGTATTGAAAAATATATACTGAGAAATGACAAATTGAAAATTAAACGGCATTATTAGAAAGCTAATTATAAGTTGGTGCTACTTTTCTGTACATTTCTAGGCTTTCTACTTGTACATCCCAATAAAGCAACAAAATCCATGTGATAACCATGATACATATTGGAGAAATATGTGACAAATAATACACCCAGTAACGTTTAACTGATTCAAATTAAATAAACTGAATATAACAAACAAAAAACAAAATTAAAGAGACATTTAAACTGTAGTTATTTGAATGGGCAATCAGAGAATATCGTGAACCCGTTGAAGTCTTTTCTTGGAGGCGGCGCGGTGTAGGTGAGTGCAGCGCGAGGAGGCGAGGAGACGGTGTGAGTGGCGGCCGGGCGATGGCGCGGAAGGTGTCGTCAACCAGTCTCCCACGAGCGCGAGTGCTCGGTGTTGGGGCGGTTTACGAGCGCGCCCGAGAGTCGCCTTACCTCCGACGCGCCTTTACGAGCCACGGTGATTGCCTGCAGAATAAAACTGCGAGCATAATGAAAATATGATACCTGCCAAACCGTGAGAACTTTGCTAGAGTGTCCGCCGCCTCACGCCATACACCGCAGTCAGCTATTTGTGATCAATTCTAAACGTGAAGGAACCGATGACTATATAATAATATTATGTTCTATCGGCCACATTGTACGCAAACATTAATGTTGGGTTGAAACTAAAATAAATGCTCAGCCGGCGCCGGTTCCTGGCTAGTTGCTTCTTTTTTGATGAAACTGAACCGACACACATAAATCCTCCGTCGGTGAGTGTCGGCTGAGGAGGGTCAAGGAGGGATCAGACAGAGGTAACCGGCTCATTAAAATACCTAAAAATGAATCGAACAAGCTTTTAATAAAGGGCGTTGTGAGCGCTCGTGAGAAACTACCACTAATTAACTCGTGGAAAAACTCCAACAAGAACCGAACCCGGCACCGGCCAATGACGTCACTGAGCAACGTAGCGACGACCGAGGTTTGACTGAGCTGTCGCACGGCTCTTCGTAGAGATGTTCGGCGACTTTGTATGATAATGAGGGACGCGCGGCACGACCGACTGGCCCACTGACGCTTACGCACTTACTTGTTTTGCTCTGAATATTCGCAGACACCGTGTTGAACCTGTGCCCGTATAGAAATACGCAGACGTTATTGTGGCCCATCACACTGAACCGCATGATGAAACTGAAACGATATCGTCAGTAAGGAGTAGCGCGCAGGTGACGCTCAGTGAGGCAGGACCCGCGCGGGTGTGCTCTGTGCTCGCCGCGCTCTGGTGCACGTGCACGTGTGGATAAGCGTCTTTTTATTTACATTTTTTGTGTCCTACTAATAAGCTCGGCACGCGCGATTATCTGCCCTGTTTGCGGCGCGCACCTCTCGACTCACTCCAGCGAATAGATCAGAATTCCATATTGCCTACCTTAAGTTATTGATAGCGTCTAAACAGACGCGATGAGACTTAAAAAAAGGTGCCAAGTGCGAGTCGGACTCGCCCATGAAGGGTTCCGCAGAAGCAAGTAACATTATATAAAGGTTCTTGAAGTTCGTTGTAACTTTGATCGATGTTTTAATGGCGGTTTACGATTTATGACGTAAAAAAAAACTACTTACTAGATTTCGTTCAAACCAATTTCGTTGGTAGTTTGCATGGAAATGTATATCTTATATGTTTTAGTTTTATCACTCTCTTATTTTAGTAGTTAGAGCCCCCCCCCCCCTCTTTTTTACCACTTTGGAAGTGTCTCTCGCGCAAACTATTCAGTTTAGAAAAAAATTATATTAGAAACCTCAATATCATTTTTGAAGACCTATCCATAGATACCCCACGCGAATGGGATTGATGAAAAAATTTTTTTTGAGTTTCAGTTCCAAGTATGGGGAGCCCCCAAAATTTATTGTTTTTTTTCTATTATTATGTGAAAATCTTTATGCGGTTCACAGAATACATCTACTTACCAAGTTTCAACAGTATGGTTCTTATAGTTTCGGAAAAAAGTGGCTGTGACATACGGACGGACAGAAAGACAGACAAACATGGCGAATCTATAAGGGTTCGGTTTTTTGCCATTTGACTACGGAACCCTAAAAAGAAGAAGTAATATTGCTGCTGGTTTAGTCTTAAGTGTTCTCCCTTGTGACATTAGAGTTCGAATTCGTACCCAATATAACTGAATGTAAACAGACTCTCGAACTACGTATTGTCATGTGATCGAGAAACGATGAGATGGGGAGTATTTGCCAAGACGAGAAGTGTGAGTCGATCAAGTTACTTATTTCTTTTACTTATTTATTCGTTGCTAACATCCTCTGTTTTAAGGTAGTCTTGACTGTTACTGGGCACGTCTCAGAGCCGTCAATAACCTTTTTCCAACATTTGATGCAACTTACTAAGTGTGTGTGTGTGTGTGTGGTGTAGTCGTCTGATGGCCGTTCAAGAAAGCGATTACAAATGCGAAAGAAGATCGTAACTAATGCTTACGAATTATATAATTAATACAAGTGTTCCTCCGAGCTCTTTCCCACACTTGATTGGGTTCGGTTTCAAACTTCGGCTCGAAACTGCTAAAGTAAAACTGTTAAACAGTTATAGAATTATTTAGACTTACAACTGTAAGTTTGTATGTATGTAACAATTGCTAAAAAAGTTTGTATGGCAACCGAGACCGACATGTTAACGCGACGCGATAGCTGACCAATAATAGTTACGTATGTATAGATTGACCTGTCTATCCTTGATCAGTACCTTTGGAATGTGTAACCAACATGGTTAACTTCGTCAATATAAACACCACAAAATACTTAAACTGTCATCAAATAACAGTTAAGTTTAAACAACAAAACATTCCAGCACTGTATTCACAGTACATACAGTAACAACATTCACAAATATTAAGAAAATAATCAATGAAAGTGGGAAACAGGCGTGATTAGTATGTAGGTATATGTTTATCAGTAAAGACCTGCGAAGTAATAACACAGGCATTAGTAATATGTATAAATATTCAATGTTATAAAACTGAATAATTTTGTTTGTTTGGATGAAAACACCAAATTTGGAAAGTACCTACCTATAGGTTATAATTTAAATATATCTGCAAGTGTTAGAGATATCAAACTAGTACCTGTAGCATCCTGGGAAGAACCTCCGTGACTATAGTTCGCAGACTTGCCTCATTTTACAGACCTTCATACTTGTTCAGTAAACAGTCTTATGAAATAAATATCTCAGTGAGTTACTTGGGTGGCTCTGTCAATGTAACGGTTCCGAGGGTCATCAGTGCTCCCTGAGTGTGCACGTTGCAGTGTCGGGTATTGAACATAATTGCTACAATGTATAAGGCTCTTGGCGTTTATGAAGCTCGCGTCAGCACGTAGTATCAATATTATAGTAGCAGTAACATTCGCACGTGAATGCTGTGACGTAGAGCAGTAACACAACAAGAGGTCCTGGGTGTGCTCTGGCGGCGACCGCTGATGGTTCGTTACGATCGCGGTCATTTACTCGTGCGCTCTGCTCTCTGTGTAAATTGTTCCCTGTCCCCTCCCTCCGCCCTTACACCCGCAACTCGCAACCCGGACCCGCGTGCCACGAGGTCACGCCGCCGACCAGAGGCTTGTATTTTTGTTCGAGAGGGGAGAATTTGCAACGCAATGAGATGACCGCCCGCTGTGGCCTATTTATTGTGATAACTAATCTTAGTAATAATTCTCATCGCTCGCTCGTTTAGACTCGTACGAGAACCGATGCGACTCGAGAGATGTCGAACCCGACGTTAAGGTTGCGTCGCGAATCACATGCGACCTTTGCAGCGCCGGATAGTTCCCATGTCCCCTATAATGTGTCAATGTGCAAGCATTGATTGCCACAAAGAGATTGTTGTGTGGTGAGGTCCCGAGTGGCGAAGAGGCGGGTGGACACGCTCGCTCTTCACAAATAAATTGGATTACACGGTGCGTTGTGCCGCGGCCCGGCGAGACGCGCTGCGTTTTTGCCTCCGCTACATAATGCGGGAACAAATTAAAATTAAGCGTTTACGAGTGGAGCCCTGACACCGACTGGATACTTTATATCGAGTCATGCTCCGCCATTTCAATTTAATTTATCGAATTATAGAACGAAAAACATTTAATTAGATCCATTGTGGTACACGTAAATCTAATCACGACACGTACCGGCGGGAGCCAGCAGTGCTATACGAAGGAGATAGAAAGAGTAGATTGGTATCGGTTTACGGTGAGCGTGACGGTCTACCGTCTGCCCAAGGGATTATATTGTTGCATTTGTATGTTGTTTGTGAATTCGGAAACAATAATGTGGCCGTAGTTAGGTCGGCGTGGCCGAGCCGGTCGTAGCAGACAGGCTCCCGACGCGCGGCACAGGATGCTGCTCTACGAGAGGTGGAGGGTGGAGGGAGGGGCGGGGTGGACGGGGTCGGCGACCGCGCGGCGCGCAGGTGCCTCGGCCCCGCGCCCCTCGCTGACATAACACCTGACTGGTTCCTCGCGGCAGTCCGCTCCCGCTGCACATATCTGCTCGCTCGCTGCTTTTTGTCAATCTCTGCAGGTGAATCTCTGCGCTAACATGTCGCACTACTTGTTTTTGGTATAAAATGACTGAAATGCCAATACGATATCTGTATCGCTAGTTTATTCAAGTGGTGAATGTTATGTGGGGTGCAAGGGGATATGTAAATCAAACAGCGTCTAAACCAAGATTGATCTTTATTTCAATCGCCGGCGCCTCATCGGGCCTCCTACCCACATATATTTATTATTAGTGTTGTGACCTAATTACATATACCTACAACCCCTTTTCTCAAACAAAGTTTTTCTATTTATTATATTAATAACTATAATTATAATATAAACAATAATAATAATAATAAACAAATTCAACACTACAAATTATAAACAACAATCAATGTCCCTAATAGAAACGTGAAAGTTTTCCAACTTCATGTTAGGTTCCCGTAATAGTCTTTCCGATAGGGCTATATCCCTTAAGCCACATATTAACCTGCTACAGACAAGATCGTCCCGTAAATCTCTGAATTCACACTGAACCGCCATCTTGTTTAATTCAAAAACGTATTGTTCTGCAGATTCTAACTCCTTTTGGTCCCTCTTGAAAAACTTATGGCGTTCCACTGCCAAATTTTTCTTTGGTATAAAAAAGTCATCAAACTTTTTTAATAACTCTTCCACCGTATTCCACTGTTCATTAAATTGTGCCGCTACTTCTCGACATTTCTCGCCAACAATATGTAGCAAAATGTTAACTTGCGTTTTTTTATTTTTGTTGGATAATTCACAAGCTTCATAATAGATGTTGAATGCAGTCTTCCACTTTTGCCATTCTGTACTCAGATTCCCAGAAGTTATGTTGCACAAACTGTTATCAAATTGAAACGGTGGCGGTGGCTGGAGAACGGATTCCATAATATCTTCTAATTTTTAAAAATATTGCTATTTATTGACTGTCCGATACCTACTTGTCACTTCAATGTCTAATTTCCTTCGTATTATGCAGTTTATCTTATACCGACTGCGCCATGTTATGTGGGGTGCAAGGGGATATGTAAATCAAACAGCGTCTAAACCAAGATTGATCTTTATTTCAATCGCCGGCGCCTCATCGGGCCTCCTACCCACATATATTTATTATTAGTGTTGTGACCTAATTACATATACCTACAGTGAACTTCAGTATCAAAGAAACCCCCTAAATATTGTTGTACAAGTCAGCAACAACAGATGCATACTTATCGATTATATTGTAGTAATCCGTGTCAATGTACTTAGCATCCGTTATTAATTATTGCATTATATGTATAAAGTTCAATGACCAAATGCACACACGCGCAGATACGTTACACGGAGTTATAATATTTAAGTCGATACATATTGTTAATAAAATGAGTTGGTATTACAATCTAGTGTTGATCACTTGTTTCCCCGTCCTACTAGGACTTCCGTCGTAATACTAAGGCTACACCCACACAGCAGAACCCACAGTGGTGACCCCGACGCTCAACCGACACGCTCAACGGACGTGATTTTCAATTGACGTGATATTCAACCGACGTGATTTTCTCCTGCGCATCATCAAGCAAGAAAATTGTCAACGATGCCAGAGGTACCAACTCCACGAGGCGTTCACCAGTGTCAACAACAGCAACAACAAGGAATGCATCCCAACGCACCGAGCATTTCATCCGCACAATCAACTACTGCGCCCGAAGTTTCATCCATCAGTGTGACCGCCAGGATTCCTGATTTTTGGGTTGAAATACCAAGACTATGGTTTGCACAGTTCGAGTCCATCATGGCACCACAGAAGCAGGGCGACGAATGCAAGTTTAATTTAGTAATTTCAAAATTGGGTCGCGAGACTATTCAACAAGTTGGTGATTTGTTGCTGACTGCGCCGAGCGAACAAAAGTACAACACATTAAAACAACGATTGTTATCGATCTATGAGGAGTCCGCTGAACGGCAACTTCAAAAACTAATTGGCGAGATGGAATTAGGCGATCAGAAGCCGTCTCAACTCCTGAGAAAAATGTCGGAGCTAGCACGAAACGCCAACGTCGCCGACTCAACACTCCATAGTTTGTGGCTTCAACGTCTACCAGGTTCTGTCAGGGCAGTTCTAACAGTGAGCCAAGACCAAAAGCTGGACAACCTGGCAGCTATAGCCGACAAAATTATGGAAAACACTAGGTTTCATGAAGTTTCGGAAGTGGCAAGCACCAGCAGTTTTCCGATGAACGAGTTGTTAACGCAAATTAACAGGTTATCCCTGGAGGTCGCTGCAATTAGGAGCAATCATGTCAATTCACGAGGCCGTGGTTATAACTCAAGGTTCAGAAACCGTTCCCGATCAAGACCAAGAAGAGGACTAAACGACCCAAACTGGCTGTGCTATTACCATCACCGCTTTAGAGGACAGGCGCAGAAATGTGAGCAGCCCTGTGCCTGGAAAACAAAGTCGGAAAACTCCCAATAGTGTTGCCGGAGGCGGACGTCAGCGCTATATATCCTTCAAGCCGCCTTTGCGTTACCGACCGAAAAAGTCGTTATCGCTTTCTAATAGATACAGGAGCAAACGTATCTGTAATTCCGAGGACAACAAAAGTAATCAAATCGGACGAATATAAATTGTACGCCGCCAACGGGAGCGAAATCAAAACATACGGCGAAAAGTCCCTTGAACTAGATCTCGGATTACGCCGGCCGTACCGGTGGACATTCGTCATAGCTGACGTCAAACAACCCATACTTGGCGCCGATTTCTTAGAAAAACATAATTTATTAGTCGATATGCGCCAGAAAAAATTGGTTGATGGTGTGACAGGATTATTAACACCGGGCAGGATGATTTCGTCTGATATACCAACAGTGAAGACTATAAACGCCAAGACCCCACTCGCAGACTTAATAGAAAAGTATCCTGACGTCACAAAACCATTCTGCGCAAAGGAGACACCAAAACACAACGTTGTTCACCAAATTATTACCGAAGGACACCCGGTCGTATCCAAATGTCGCCAACTATCTGCAGAAAAATATAAGCTGGTGAAGAAGGAAATCGAACATATGCTCGAAGCAGGCATTTGCAGACCATCAAAGAGCGCCTGGGCCAGCCCAATCCACGTGACAAAGAAGAAAGATGGTGGGATCAGATTATGTGGTGACTACCGGAGACTGAACGCTATTACGAAGCCAGATCGTTATCCAATCCCAAGGTTATTAGATTTCACGTATCTCTTACCCAAGAAGACCATATTTTCCCGGATCGACCTAAAAAGAGCATATAACCAGGTTCCTGTCGAAGATATTGAGAAAACAGCCATAATTACGCCATTTGGATTGTTTGAGTTTCCCCGCATGCCATTCGGATTGCGTAACGCAGGTCAAACATTCATGAGGTTCATGAATGACGTTATAAATGGCCTAGATTTCGTTTTTTGCTTCGTTGACGATATTTTAATAGCATCCGAAAATGAAATTCAACACAGAGCCCACATCGAGGAAGTGCTAAGGCGATTAAACAACCACGGGATTACCATCAACTTGGAAAAATGTATATTTGGTCAACCTGAGATAGATTTCCTGGGATACAAAATCACATCACAAGGTGTAACTCCGTTACCGGACAGAATAAAAGCCATCGACGAGTACCCATTACCAAGGACGATCCGCGATTTAAAACGTTTCTTGGGTATGCTTAATTTTTATAGAACTAGCATACCCCACGCAGCTGCACATCAAGCACCGTTGAATAAGTACATGTGCAAAAGCAATAAGAAACGAGATAACAGCATTATCGAGTGGAACGACGAGACCCGGGAAGCTTTCAGTCAGTGCAAGAATGGTTTAAAACAAGCCATCGCTCTGAGCCCCCCCGCACCCGACGCACCGTTATCGATTATGACAGATGCATCTCAAACATGCGTCGGAGCCGTTCTTCAACAAAATATTAACAAACAGTGGAAACCAATCTCCTTTTTCTCCAAGGCGCTGTCGCAAACGCAACAAGGATACAGCACGTACGACAGAGAGCTCCTGGCAATCTATATGGCCATATGTCACTTTCAAAATTACTGCGAAGGACATGAAATAATCGTGTACACCGATCACAAGCCCTTGACTTTTATGTTCAAACAAAAACAAACAGTCTCTAAGGAAAAAATATCACCGAGAAGATTACGTCAGTTAGACTACATAGCGCAATTTACTTCTGACATACGACACCTCTCCGGATCGCAAAACGCGGTAGCAGACGCGTTATCACGAGTTTCACAAATTGACTTCCCTGATAAGATCGACTGGAACGAGTTCGCAGCGCAACAAATGGCTGATCCCGAATTGATGAAACTTTTACGAAATGACAGATTGATATGGAAGAAAATTAGTTTAAACGACAGTCAACCACTATATTGTGAAGTATCAACCGGTGAAGTGCGACCGTATGTACCGATCATATTTCGTAAACAAATATTCAGTACATTACATGACGTCACGCACCCAGGAATTAGAACTACCAGGAAGCTAATTCAAAAACATTACTTTTGGCCTAGCATGAATCAGGATGCAAATCGTTGGGCCAAGGAATGTATATCCTGTCAAAAATCGAAGATCTTTCGCCATAACAACTCGCCGATTATGCAATTCCCCGAGTCCGCACGATTTGAACACGTGCATATTGATATAGTCGGACCGCTACCTATATCAAATAACAATAGATATGTGATTACGTTCATTGACCGATTCACACGATGGCCTGAAGCCGTACCCGTACCAGAGGTCACAGCTGATATTGTAGCAAAAACGTTCTACAACACCTGGATTTCAAGATTTGGATGTCCTATCAGGATGACAACAGATCAAGGACGTCAATTTGAATCCAACCTTTTCACATCACTGGCTAAGTTAATGGGAATCAAGAAAATTAGAACCACTAGCTATCACCCCCAATCCAACGGGATAGTCGAACGATGGCATAGAACTATGAAGACTGCTATTATTGCACGAGGAAATGCCAGAGATTGGTCGCAGGAGCTACCCACCGTATTACTGGGACTGCGGACCACCTTCCGCCAAGGATGCGAAGTAAGCCCAGCTCAGATGGTGTATGGTACCAATGTCAGATTACCCGGGATTTTCTTTGATGAAAGTAAGAAGATTGACAACATTTCACCTGAATCGTATGTGGAGGATCTACAGCGCTCCATTCAGAACACCAAACCGATTTCAAATAACCACAACCACAAGCAAAACATTTTTGTATACAAGGACATGAACACATGCAGTTATGTGTTTGTCAGGACAGATGCTGTGAAAAAGCCATTGGTTTCACCATACGAAGGTCCGTACAAAGTATTGGAACGTCACGAAAAATATTTCAAGATACAGTTGCCTAATCGCATCGCAGTTATTTCTATCGATCGCTTAAAGCCAGCGTTTATAGTACAAGATGTCGATGAACCTCAAAACGCACAGACTGCAGAAAATCCACAAGGCAAAAATGTGACAACAGCTGACGGACACACGACGCCACCGTACGCGACCAAGTCCGGCAGAGTCAGCAAACCAGTAGTCCGATTTTGTATATAATATTTCATCATTTGTGTAAATGTTTGTAAAATTTTTAACAATTTACTTGAACCTATATTTAATGTTTTTTTATCTTAATTTTTTTATTTTTCTGTTATTGTTTTTCATTGTATTCGTTAATTCTTGTTATCAAAAGGTCACCAAATATTTTATTTGTAATTTTATTGTTTTTCTACAATTAATTGTGCCAATTAATTTTCCAAGGGGGAGAGTATTGTAGTAATCCGTGTCAATGTACTTAGCATCCGTTATTAATTATTGCATTATATGTATAAAGTTCAATGACCAAATGCACACACGCGCAGATACGTTACACGGAGTTATAATATTTAAGTCGATACATATTGTTAATAAAATGAGTTGGTATTACAATCTAGTGTTGATCACTTGTTTCCCCGTCCTACTAGGACTTCCGTCGTAATACTAAGGCTACACCCACACAGCAGAACCCACAATATTGTAGCTATTTATTTGAAAATTCATTTAGTTAACGAACTCGTGCTTGTGTACCACACGTGAGAGATGTTGAGCGAGTCAAATAGCCAAGTTTCGAACTACCTGGCTGAGGAGTGTTGATGCGCCAAAAAGGGGGATGGCGCTGGCCCATGATCATGGTGTTACCAGATGTCGTAGGTGTGACGTCACTGGTCACATCCCATGCTCTCACCATAATTCATTAATCCTCCCATTTTGGTCGTAAGAATACCATTTAAGTAGGACCTTCGTGTGTAAATAATCGTGTGACCGCACTAGTGACAAGCTCCGGTTAATTAGTTATCAAATATTATAAAAATAAGACATTCAAAGTACCCTCCACTCAAAAAGACCTTTCTTACAAAAGTGCTGATGATCGTTGAAAGTCTTACAAGAATATTTCAGGAAACGCTCTCGATTGTGTCTCACTAACGCTAGTATAATCTGAAGTTCGTAACTCCGTTTAGGAATTGAAAACTTTTTAAATGTACACTTTTGCATCGCAAGGTTAAAAATACTAGGTACCTCATTCTTTGAAACCTAGGTTGTCTTGTTTCTTATTGTAGTCGAAGCCAGAACATTCGGTATGAAAACATAAATAACACAACGATATTTAGTTTGATTACTTGCAGGTGAACGTTATTTAAATAAAGTTAAGACAAGTTCCGGACCTAGTCGAGTAATCGTTAGCAATCCTCCCCTTATTTCCAAATGGTACTTATAGTGGGGTTAAGCGCGCGACTCATTTAGCATACGCGCGGTGATAAAATGTTCAAATGTGAACCGGTTGCAGTGGAGCAGTTTCAGCGCGGGCCTCTGTCAGTCAGCGCGGACCCAGCACCAAACACCCGACTAACGAGAGCTCGTTAAAAGTATAGCGAGTGCGTGCTGAGCGCCATTAGCATACTGCCTCCTCGCCCTCGCCCTCGCCGGACACCTCCGATAAACGGACCTGCATACACGGACCTGCACGTACCCATGTGTAAAAACATTGTGAGTAAAACTATAGTAAGAAGTACACGGCAATAGAAGTTAAACATCTAATAATGATAATAACAAATATCTCTTTACTTCCGATCTTATGCTTCATATGGTCATATGTCACGTAGCGGGAGTTTATACCGGCAGTTTAAATATTTATTGTCGTAAATGGCAAGTAACGTTGCGGAACGAAATTTGTCTAAAAAACGACATTAATCAGACAGTCAGTCTCGTCATACACAACGACAGACAGACGGACAGAATAGACAAACAAAAAAATGTTTAACGTTGTGCGAAGAAAATGGAATTTCTCAGCGTGACCGTATCAGGAATGAGGAGATCCGCAGACAACCCTTAGTCACTGACAAAGTCATTCACAGAGGAATATTCGAGGTAAGCATTACTTGGTGATATATACCTGTAAGTAATGTTAACATTGACCTCTGGTAAGTGGTGATACGTAACTTGTGCAGTAAATAAAATGAACGTAACAACATTGAGCATTGCCGAGCGAGGCACATAAAGTGTATATTACCCTGGTGCACATAAAAACTTGCGGTTAGACACACCACAGTCGAAGAGAACAGAGCCGAAATGAAGTGTGCGCTTTTTGCACCCTTCCTCACAATGCACTCCGAGCGCTGCACACAAAAACGTGGCGCGCCCTCGCCTCACTTTGTATTACCTACAGGCTACAACCTACAATGGCCACATTATACGCTCAAAGACCTCTCCGTGCACATTCGGGTGCGAGCGTCGCTGTGTCGCCACTGAGGCGTCTCGGAGATCATAAATACCACACAACAGTATACAATGTCGAGCTTGTGGTCCAGGTATAATTCGTGAGCTAATACCTCTCTTTGCAAACACTACACCTGAAATAGCTACTTTATAATTAAGATCTTTTAAACTATTATTGCAAAAGTCCCACTGTATTACGAACACTACATAGGGTATGGTGTAAAAGTGGCGAAAGTCCAAAAACGTATTTTGTTAATCTAAGTGTATATCTGGACATGAGAATGAATCAAAACGGTTAGTTAATGGGTCCATATACCGAATATACTAGCTACACAGGGCATGGACGCGCCGTTTAGCCGCTTCCAGTGAGAGTGATCATTAGATGGCGTAGTGTGTAACTGGGTTACCCAACCAATGCGCCACATACAGCAGCATGTACGTATGATAATATCGATGCGACGATTAGCAACAGCGAGTAGTGGTGGGCTAACGCGTGCGCCAGCGGAACCCGCTATCGACATCCGTGCCTGTTGCCCAACCTCGCTGATAGCACGGCGCGTGCGGACCGCCCAATCAACTCTTATCACTCTAATGGCTGACTAATGTTTTGCGCTATGATATTTGGACAATTTTTTTGCAAAGAAAAGATTATGTTGCATAGTATAAACAAGTATAAGCACTTACTTGCTGTTCCGGCTCAGCGACACAAAATGTGTTTTGGCCTCCGATATTAGATTGCGCCATTGATTCCTATTCCGTGTGAGTTCAAAGCAAACGGATACTTTGTTCTCTTCTTTTCGTCCGGGCAACCTTATTCATCCAGAGCTATGTCGGTCGTTCGAGGTCGGCTAGATTGCGCGAGACATGTTCTTTTGACGGCTCGATCCTCACATTATATTAGTCTTCGCTCTATATTCTCTTCTCCCGATGGTATCAGGATCTCATGTCATATCTTAGGTTCAAAGACTAAGCGTCTCTCTTACTCTTTGGTCGTGAGTATCCAAGTGCGTGTATCAAAATTAGTCTAATTATGACCTAATTAAATAAATCAGTAGCCATTTTGTGAATGGGGTAGGGTAATACCATCTTCAGAGTATTGTGACTCAATGAAATAAACCTACATTAGATATAACTAATATCAATGTGACATGCCGGTTAGGAGCTAAATTAAGACTATCTATTTAAGAATATCTAATCCCTACTAATATTATAAATGCTAAAGTAACTCTATCTGTCTGTCTGTCTGTTACGCTTTCACGCCTAAACCACTGAACCGATTTTGATGAAACTTGATATGAAGATAGAACTGATCTTAGGAAAGGACATAGGCTACTTTTTACCGCGATAACCGACATATACGCGGGCGGAGCCGCGGGCGAAAGCTAGTAATAAATAAATAATAAATGTTTCGGACATCTGACACACAAGATCATCTAATGCTAAACTAATCAGAGCTTATATTATGGGTACTACGACAACTGATATTAATATATTTATATTTTTCTATAAGTATATTACATACATATAAAACACCAAACTCCGAAACAAATATTTGGTCCGACCAGGGAATCGAACCTGAGACCTCGTCTTCATAATCAGCAGCACACACAATAAATATGTCGACAAAGAAGTCAACATATTTATTGTGTGATAAATTGGTAGTTTTATTATTATATATTTTATTGTTATGCTTATTTTTAAGTTTCAGCGACGTAGGTCTTAGTTATTGTACAGATTTCTAGAATTGGTTTCATTTTCGGATGATTTTATTTATTTAAAACTACTAATTGCTATTATACGTTGTTGTTGCACACACAAACAATTATTTACACAACATTTGAAACTGGAATTTTTTGAAAAAATCATAGTAACTCAGGAGTCTGCAGCGGCTGATGGCAATTCGGATCGAACAGAGCTACCGTACGATTTCGTATGAAGGGTATGGTGGGAAAAGCACTCCCGGCGAAATAAAATAAGGAGAGACATTTTGAAACCGAACAACTAAAGTCAATAATGTAATATTTCAAAAGTACCTGAAAAGTTCTACTTGAAACAACAACTTTGTATCCATTATGCCTTTTATTTTGAAAACATTACGTGTATATAAAAGGGTACTGATGTTTTCGAGTAAATATGTATCGCGTAAATTAGATCGATATTAATACTCTACAGTCATATAACTTTAATAAATACTTTGATCAACAAATTATATTATAAAAACAACTGTAAATGTGTTTATACTCTTCATGTACATACCAGAAAAATCACAATTTTAAACATTTCAAATTGACTTAATCAATACCCGTAACACTGAGCAAATAATAAACTCGTAACAAAAGTGGTTAAGTTGCAAGTGTGAACAGTTTTGTATAGTTATTTATGCGGTCTACAGAGAATATACATGTTTCACTTGCATCGGAATCTATAGAAGCTGCAACTCCAAGATCAATCACAGGCCCAATGTTAAGTTCGTATCAGGACGTCGGGACTCGTCTTGCCGATCAGACTGTTGTCGCTCTATCGACTTCCACCAAATTATCGGAGATAAGAGACCCCTCCCCCCGGCTCACCACCCCACCCCCTCGGAGCCCTTAATTAAAACGTCTGGATTTGTGTCGCACCGCGGTCCGGCCACAGCGCACAGCGCTCCCATAGCACGACTCCTTAACACCGGGCACTCGAGCCACTTTATCAGTGGAAAACTTTTGGTTTAGGCGTCCGATTAACGCGGCCGTACTACACGCTACCTGCGCGCCGATATGTGGCGGTTTATTTGTGTTCCGCGCGATACATTCCTCATGGACTACGTCTGCGCACTGCTCCACTATCGCCCCCACTATGTGCTCTATACCTTCACTAATATACTTAGAATTTTAAACATTAAAATGTTTATTTAAACGATAAGGACATATGCATGTTCTGCACTCGTGTTGGTGTGAGCGTCAAGAATGAAACCTGCTAATCGTGAGGATTAAGAAAGAAATCTACGATACAATCAGTTACAGTCACATCCACCCACTGTACATTAGATATTCGTCGAGTCAAGCATACTATTCTTGGTAAGTCAAACACTTCAACACTCTGGTAATGATAAAACAACTAAAAAATAATAATAAACAAACTGAAGTACGTAGGTAAATTGTTACTACTACGAAACGAAACGAAATAATAAGTAAACAACAATTATTATGTGTTGAATTTCACTTAGTATTGTATATGACTACGGAACCCTATTCTATGCGTGGCCTGACACACACTTGCCCGATTTTTTTACTAAATGCGTATGAAAAGATATATATATACAGTAAAGTTCCATCAAAAAGCAATTATTAAAATGTTTGTCTTTCTTTTTGATTTGTTTGGTCCGTCTTATCGACTGGACTCATTTCGACGGGACTTTCGCAAGCAGATAGCTGATGACACAAGGAGTATTTATTTAAACTAGCTTCACACCACAGGGCTATTCGCGATTTACGACTATAACGGCCCGTCTCATCTAGTTTTTAATAAATACTAGATATAATATTAATGTCACGAGTTGAGCATAACATAAGTTGCAAAACCGTATCGTCCCGTCTACGTGTCTATGCGCAGCGTGACGACGACGCGCCACCAGCGGGCTGCTGCATATATCCACCCATGACCGTTGTATGGCGCCATCAATTCCTGCCTCTTACATAACTAACTCCCTCGCTGGTGCAGCAACCAGTGCATACACTTATCAGCTACATTTATATTGGTGCTAAAGTGTAAGTGACATTTCCTGGTACTAAACGTAATGTGTCTCTGTACGGAGAAATACTTACTTCTTCAATAACTTATGAGTGCATCTTTTCACCGTCTAATCATTTGTTATTTGCTGTGCCGTACTTATAATATATAACTAGTCTATACAGGCGAAAGTCTGTACGTTTTTAAACCCCTAAATTGTTGTCACTTAAACATATCTACATATATCTATCGGATCGTTCGTCTCTTGTGCCTTGATCTTATAACACTGAATGGATTTAAATTGAACATGACTTGGTTATTATGACGAGTTTGGACATTGGACGGTCGTCTTATCTCTGCCTCGAATCTGTTGTTCTACAGTTTTTGCAATTGTATAGGTACTGTTGAGATTTGCAAGTGCACTGTCATAAGGCAAACTCAATAAAATGTACCTGTATAAGTATCCAAGGTGAGTGTTAATTGCTAGGCCGTCTACACAGAAGGGGGCTATCTACAAACTGTAGGTGGCCAGAGGTACGTCGGGGTCCCAGAGATTCCCTTTCGAGGGTATACCTGGTTCCTCGGCTTCTAGTACTTGTGACGACGTGGAGTCCTACATAGCCAACCGACTGGTGGTATCCGAGAGGATTTCCACACGGACAAAAAAGGTGGTGTTTAAACCAAATAAACAACTTTTAAACTTTCATGGTCAGTAACATTTAAATATAAATCTGCGGGATTGCTACCATGTACCTTTTTGTTTGTGAGTATCCGATATTTCGGCGCTTATGCAAGCGCCATGATCACGCCGAAATATCGGATACTCACAAACAAAAAGGTACATGGTAGCAATCCCGCAGATTTATATTTAAATAAACAACATCTGTAATAAAAAAAAAAATATTTTTTAAGTTTTGTTCAGATTAAAAAATAATTAAGACGTTTAAATTACCACGGGATGTATAGCAAGCAGAGAGAGTGTAGAGCTAATAGAGATGTTTCACTGTTGTCATCGTTCTGCCTGTCGTAGCTAACATTAACTTCATATTTTGTTGTTATTTAGTGGTCGCGTTGTGCTTAAGAATTCAACGATAGTTGCTCGTCGTATCGATGCGCAGAGGCCGCGCCGGCGAACACAGGTGGATGCGAACAGATTCGACACAACCAGTTAGTTAAAAATAAACAGGACACAGCTGAGATTGTATCCCACGTTCCAACCCCTCCCCGCGAACCGAGGGGATGGAGCCGATCATTAAACCGGTCGAGAGCACCGACAACCACCCATACTAACAACATCGTGCACCTGTACCGACGACCATTCGCGTAAGTGCTCTTGTGACCTTAGTGTCTCTGGCATGGTCTACTTCGTTTGTGGACACTCTATTTGTCACTAAGACATTTCAAAAATTGTGATGTTACATGTACACCTTCAGTGTTCTCAATGGAATTTCAACAAGGGTCTTAAGTTGGACACTTTGTTCGGGGCTAATACAGCAGGATCGCGCGGCGATGCGACTCATGCGGCGGCCCAGGACCGGTTCCCCGGCCGGCCGCCGCATGAGCCGCATCGCCGCCGACACGCTCATTCAATTTGTCTAACATAATACATAAAGTTATAACACACCGTGCGATGCACTCTTTATCGTCAAGCACGGTACGGTTGGCTCCACTCAGTGTTCCCTCCACGCGTGCAGGTAACACCAAAGATAATATGTATGGGGAACACTCAGCTCTCCTGTTCAAAGCGACACTTAATCTTCAAATTTTACTTATATTTATTATTTTTAAACTCATAGATTCCATGCTTTTTCTTCAGGTTTTGATTTTCAGTCAAATATTTAAAGAATGCATGAAACTAAATGTCATACAAGGTGACGTAATCAGTAATAGATTACATTTCGAAGAAAATCAAGTACATGTAAAAATAATATTTGTGCCATAACAATTATTTTTATTTTATTACTCGTACTAGTATTTTAAGTTTTTGAATAGACGAATGGTTTAAAAATTGTCTACCCTGGGCACGGCCACAATTTGTACCGTGTAGTGTAGGAGGAGTGGCGGGCGTTTGCGCAGAGTCAGCAGCATGAATGAGGTCCAGAGAATGAATGAGTGAGTGTGGCGAGTGTGGTGCCCGGGGCTGTGTGCCAGCGCGGCGAGAGGAGCGCGCGTGTTCACCCCGGGCTGTTTGCTCGCCGCACCGTTCATCCACCTTGTCATTTAAGCTCATCGAGAACGTTACTCATACGTCACTGGAAACATATGGCAACTTACTTCATCATTGCGAGTCACTTGTGCTGTAGTCGTACGGTCAGGACCAGGTGACTCGACTAGTTCCACGTACCCGAGCAATCCATACAAACTACATAGTAGCATACAGTCGAACAACATTGATAAATATATTGCAAATATACATAAGCAATTATTATTCAGGGTCGTGCGAGTCTGTGCTGTAAAAGAAAGAGGCAACAGATGTAGTATTGAAGTTTTTTTTTTCTTAAAAAAGACAACTCCCGCATTAGGAATGTAAATTCCTGTGTCGCGGGGGACTTTACAAACATACATGAAACGGACACAAAGAACGCCCAGACTCAGAACAACAAATTGTGAATCACACAAAGTGTTATCCTACGTGGGATTTGAACCCACGACACTTGGCGCAGTAGGAAGCGGTGTGGCGATCGCTTAAGCCACTAGGCCAACCGTGTAGTTAAAGTGAGTGGATATAAAGAATGAGTTATGTTTGTGTCGTAGTAACGTTTATTGTATCTCGTCATCGCGAGCGCTCGCCTAATTTGCGTGAGAAGAGCGAGCGACCAGCCGCACCAGACGTGCACTCCGCTCTCGCTCCACTGCGCTGCACTATTCTAGTTATATTTTATTAAATAATCAAACTTCAGCCAACACCGCCAGCAATGAGTGAATTTAAGAATATTAATTTAATTTTAGATTTTTAGATGCTCTAAGGCAACTTTTAAAGCTGTTAGTTTTATTATAGTCTCACAATTGTGGCCCCAAAGCGATGTCAGCACAAATGTGCATATTGACTGAAAGCTCATACTTATATATATATATATATATATATATATATATATATATATATATATATATATTAGGTCCAGAGAGGCAGGCCCAGGTTGTGCGCCTTGGCGCGGTGCAGTCGTCGATGGGCTATCGGTATGCGACGGATGTGTCTCGTTCGCGAGATGAGATAACATCTAACAGCTTCCGCCCATTTATCTGCCAAATGTCAGCCCTACGGGGGCCACCACCGTCCTCCGCTCCGTGTTCCTCAGGAGACTGATACACTATCAACGAGACGACTTGTAGATAATTACATCATTGCGAATTATATCATTATTATCTGATTAGTGATGATCAAAAGAAAGATTTGGCTGGCACCACGATTCACGTTGTTATTAACCGCTGTTTACGACTCACCTTGCTATTTACCAATATTTTGTCAATTTTATTGTATTACACATTCAACTAATCACCCAAAAACTACAGGCCACGCTAGAATAGGGTTCCGTAACCATATACAATGGCGAGAAATGTCCAATAGGTAATTTTTATGTTTACTTTTTATTTCGTTATTTTTGTACGAAGTTTTCCAAGTACCTAAGCTTATTTAATAAGTTTAGGTCTCTATAACTCCTGACCTAACAAAGTTATTTTAGCCGTTAGAGTTTTCCTTTAAAGTTCAATATATGGGCTCATGAATTTTTCCAGATTTTGAAGCCAGCCGTTCAGCTTCTACAGGGGGGGGGGGGGGGCTGTTTTTAAAAAAATGCGCTTTAAAGTTGAATAACTCACAAGCGGATACCTAAATTTAGTATAGCAATCTCACAATGTTTTTAAAAGACCTATCTAATTATACCCCACACGATGGGGTAGACGCGAGAAGAAGAATCATCCCCACTTTACGTGTAGGGGAGGTACCCCAAATAAAAATTATTTTCATAATTATAATATTGTAGCACTTCGGCGACGTGATTACAACACATATTCGTGCAAAGCTTAGTTTTTCTAGCACCAACCTTGTTTGGGTTTAGGCGGAAGGTCGAGGACGGACGGACGGACGGACATGACGAATCTATAAGGGTTCCGAGTCCTGAATAAGTTTAAGTTTTTTCTGCTTTTTAGTTCTTCCTCATCTCTGGAACGGTTACACTCATTTAGTAACAGATAGCTGATAACATAACAAGTAACTCTGGATAATATTTAAGACTAACTATACTGTTACTCGCCGTTTGCAACAAAAACCGAGTCACTCAGCTAGTATTACCTTATCAATATCATATTTTATCCTTTCAGTAGTTGTGCGTGGAGGTGTGGAGGTACTCTTTCACGCAGTAGTACTGAAACATCTATACGTACATAAAGTTTCACATTTGTAAAATTAAGCAGGATGGGCGTGATGTAGGACTTAGCAAAACTACTTCAATACTTATTAATGAGTTTCTGACAATATTGTAACATTTGACATAATTATTTAGCAATAAAACAATAAGGTACAGTAGGTAAAGTAGGTACAGTGTGTGGGATATGTTAGATGCAGGGAGCGGGTGCTTGCGGCGGGGACCGCTCCGTGCACGGCGCAATAAAAGTAAATCAGTGCTGCACCGGATTAAAAGCTCGTCCGTGGGGCGGAGGAGGGAGGAGGGCGGAGGGCGAGGGGGAGCGCGGCCGGCGCCGGCGGCAGTACGAGCGCGCGGCCCAAGGCGAGCGCACGAGTGTCGAGCGAGCACGTCCGGCGGCAGTACGCAGAGTGTCCAGTGCAGTGAGTGTAGTGTGTCGCGGTGCTCGGAGCGGAGCGCTGGAGCTGCGCCCCCCTGGCGGCATGCGGCAGGCGCGCAAGCCGCGGCGCCCCGCGCTGCGCTGATTCGATGCGACGCGCGCGGGACCCGCGGCGGGAGCCGCTGCTGCTCGCCCTCGCCCTCGCCTGCCTGCTGCGCGTACGTCTCTCTCTGCTTCTACCTCCTACCTTTACTAAAGCCGCTCTTCTCACCAGTCCCTTTGTATTAGAATAGGCGTAGCTAGGTACGTGAATCTTCTTACCTTAAAAGGGGTTCTCTTAAGGTTAGGAAGATGTATTGAAAAGTTGTAGTTGAGTTCGTCTCTCTGTGCTCGTAGCGAAGAACATTGAAATGAGTGGAATTATTTCCCGAGCGAGGAGCGGCGACTCGCCGCGACCGGCACTCGGTGAGGTCGGTGCGCGCGTGTCTCACATACTGATGACGCCGGCGCATCGGCTACCCGGCTCACGTTGGCGCGCGGAATATCTGCTGACGCGTATCCTACCCGATCTGCCTTTGACAACCAGAGATAAATTGAACTCCATGAAACCACAATTATCGCAACGATCTTATAAGAAATGTACGTTTGATTGAATGGATCGCGGTTCGCCCATCAGTTGCTTATTATCTCATAATCCATAGGACAACCATAGAACACTCGGTCGGTAGTGATAACACGAAGCTCGTTCTCGATACGGCACCAGTCACATTGGTACGTTGCGTCAGGATGTAGATATAGATGCCACACAATATCAAACTATCAGTGCACTGGTTTCGTTCGACGCTCTCTCAATTGAATAATCGCGTTAGATTCATGCATATTATGTATATTTATCAAATAATTGGGTCATATTGGACGTACTAAACAGTACATGATAACGACGCTATTATTGAACCGTCGATGCTGAATGGCCTAACAATTTCAGTAAATTGAATTGTATAGGTACCTATGTACGTAATTTTGTAAGAAATCAAAATCCTAGAAAGGTATTTCCAACACACATCATAACATCATCAACTTCGTGGAAGATGTAGATAATATTGGAATGTTGCGCACAATGCGAAGACGACAGTGCACAATAGTAGCACCAAGGACGTGGTAGCGACGAGGAATGTCGAATGTGAGAAACGTGTTGTCGCAATCGCAGAACACAACACCGGAAAAAACAATAAGTTGTCTCAACAAACCATAATTGTCCCGCGAGCGTGTTTAACAACAAACTGGCCGCCACACACGCTGCTCTGTCACTTTTCGCGTACGAATTCAGCATTCGTGTCATGCGTGGCGTTGTTCATGGATCGCAAATATATCAAGGAAATTTTAATTAAAAAAGTTAAATTTGAGTAAAATTTGTTTATATCGAAGTAAAGTTTCGTAAATTGTTTAACACCATCCTTAGCGAATTTTCATTTGCGAGTCTTTATCGAACCTTGTGCTACGAGCGATACTACCAATCGGAATCTTAAAAGTGCAAAGTGCAAACATTAAATCATTCACAAGACGGCTGCACCCTATTCAACTTATGGCCGTCTACTCGTGTTGCAGTGATTGTGGCTAAGGCTGCCCGTCCGAGTTACACAAATCGTGAGAAACAGCAATGGCACTAAGGTTCCGATCAATGTTGTAGCTAGGTAAAAAATGTGAAACATTTTTTTTACATTGTTACAAAATTATATGTTACTTACTGTTTGTTCGTTGTGTATTGGCTATAATTGTAACAAATGTGTGAGGTGAAATTAAGAAAAAGAAATCAGAAAGACAAGTTTAAACTTGAAGTTTGGGAATGGTCCGTGAGTCTTTCAGTGAGTGAGTTAGACTTCATATAATGTAACTAGCTAGATCACACAACCTCGGCGCGAACCGCGGGGCGAACCTACTCCAGAAAAAAATACTGCTCAGCCTAACTTACTTCTGATTCATCAGCCCTCTGTCAGTTAAAGTTCCGTTCAAATCGGTTAGTCGGAACAAACAGACAGACAAACAAATTTAAAGTAGAATTTTCCATGTTTGTAACGTATACCTGCCTATGCTTTGTTCATTTCATTCATTTATTACAAGCGGACACTACAAACTTACATATTTGTTTACAAAAAAAGCTGTCGCGCCACTTTTCAAAAGGAACATTTCTTTCATACATTTTTTTTGCGAAACTTTACCCTGTTTTGCAGCGCACACAATAACAGTTCTCAAAAAAAATGGTTTGCCCCTCGGTTTTGCAACCCTTATGGTTGTAGAGCGTAACAATATTGCAGTAGTTCCTGACATTTCTGAGATCAGTTCAACAAAATAAACAAACAAACTTTGTGATATTCATATAGATAAAACACGTGCACCTGCCATCTCTTTTACTGCACCATTCCAATGTTGACTGGTAGAAAACGGCTTATTACATTAAGTGCACCTCGCGCAAAATGTAATGCAGTGTTAATTAATAAATAAAATATCATTTATAGAAGTTGTGAAAATTCCATCACATTTAAACATTTCATTCCATTCCAGTAAATTGCAAAATAATTGTACGATAATCTAGACAGCTACTTGAAACAGAAAAGTGTTTTGATTAGATTGAGAGCGACATACATATGTGTTCAGGAAACATGGACACTGGCCAGCGCATGTATATTTAAATCGGTCATTTCCTAATGCTCTGATTATAATAATCCAACATTTGATAGTTCAACTCCCCGGGGTCCAGTGAATGTCACAACCATTTCATGCAAACAATACATTTGCAAGGACGTCCGTTGGGGAGGTGGAGGGGAAGGGGACGATTGAGAGAATAATTAGGAGTCATTGTACAAAATGTACAGTTTTTAGAAATTAATAAATACATAATAAATACTTGTATGGGAATAAGTAAGTATTTAAACAGTAAGGTAAAAGCTGTGCGAAATATAATTAGCTATATAAATAGGTACTGGACAATAAAAATAAAATTGCCAGCTCTTGCGCACACGTTTAGGTATACGGAAAATGAACCCCACCACATTTTCATGTTACATTTTGTCCCTCCTTGACAATTTATTGTAGGTATAGGTAATGTTGAGTGTATTGAAACATGACCAAGCTCACTCTGCAACTTATATTATATTATATCCAATTATGCTAATTCAGATACACCTGTTTCGGTTTAATCCATCCATCTGCAGGGAGGTCTAATGAGAGCCATTGAGGACCTCAATGCTATACTCACATTTTTCAAAACTTGTGCATCTGTCACGTGCACGTGTCACCTTCATTTATATTTTATATTTACAATTTGTTGACAATTGTTTATTGAGTAGCACAACAACGTCGCTAGGGACACAAGTCGTGTCGGTACGTGACCTGTACACAATCAAGTTGTAGCTCAGAAACCTCTGTACTGTATATTGAATATCCGTCCGGTTATTTGCACCTCTATTATATATTAGAGTACCAGTCAGCTCCGTGTTTATGGACGGAAACATTGCCAATAAAGTGCTTCAGCTCAATTTGAAAGTCAGTATAAAATGTTCACTTCAAGTAGCAAGGGTTCTCTGTCGTCCCACGTCATATTTCACTGAGGGTGTAAATAGTTGCACCGTTCTCTAACTTGCGAAATAAATACATCTTAATTTAAAACATTGAGTAAATTCACGACATGTTTATTGAAGCGCGCAGTGCCTACTGTCCAGAGCAGAGGTGACTCTCACTATTTGGTACTCATATCATCCGATTCTCTGCTAATCGTTATCTGTCCCTTACTTAACGTACATTACCGTGTTTATAAGTTCCCATCGTACACTCTGAAGGATAAAAGTTCAGAACTCGACCCTCGTCACTTCTATATCATAAAGGTTTTTAGTGAGAATCTTACAACATTTGCCGTTTATCTGTGACCGATCCTCACTACCCAAACAGCTCGGTGTTTCAACACATCGTATACCCGCCTCCTACCAGAGTAACCCGAACAAATGTGTATCTCAGCAGATATCTGCCTCAGTTAGATACTTTAGTGACGCCACTTTTGAGTTGCTCTCTTTGGGTCGGTATCTGTTGATATGTTAATATTCCTGTACAGGTGTGTGCGTAGGTAGTACGTACAACTTGAACTAAAACCTTAAAACTATTGCCAATCAACTAATATTGAAACAACAGCCTGTGACGTCTCGCTATTATCATTAGTGATGTTGCCCGTCTAAACAAATATATTTGATTTCCTGCTTTACGATTTGCGATGCATTATATTACATAATTATCTACATTATCGAATTACACCATTCTCACATAAAAAAATTATCCACTTCCTATAGGTATCTGTTTCTGTTTCATTTTTAGGGGAAAACAATTAGTATGATTCTACCGAGTTGTTTTCTTACAATCCTCGTTGTAGGTAGTGAGTGCGGAGGTGGGCGTGTGCAGGCGGAGGGCGGAGGGCGTGACGCGCGCGTGTCTGCGCCCGCCCTCCGCCTTCCGCCCGCCGCCGCTCGCCCACACTCACCCACAGTCGCGCTGTAAACAAAGCCACGCGCCCCTCCAACACGTGCTTTGTTTACCTCCCCACTGACACGCGCCCCCTCTACCCCTCGCTTCACCACGCATGCGGTACTTCATCAAATAACCTAACTACATACAACATAGCCATATATCTATGGAGGTATTCCAAATATATCAAAGTAAATATTCAGTAAAAATGAATTAGATAAGTTACTTAGATCATAATTTTTCATTCGCCATTCTTCTGTTAAACGTTCAAAACGTCAAAGAGGTCTTTGTACATGTATGTACCTACTCGTACCTACATGGTGACTAGTGATACCTATTGTATAAACTGTTTATATGTAAAAGTTCTTTAAATTTTGAAGAGTTGTTTTTATGATGATAACGATTACGTTGCTTTAACTGTGTCAGTTCAGTGGAAACGTATCTATGTGTACAATATTATATGTCACGCAATAGCTTTTAGTGATCTTATTTTATTCTTCTCCTTCTTCTCTTACTAGCATTTGTCATTTGGTGTTTAATTATAGAATTAAATTTTATGATAATGAAAACTAAGTTTAAATCGTCTTGACAATAGAATTGAAATTAAAACACGTAATCAAAATAAGACAATTTTAGTAAAGTCAGACATTACGACCACAAGGAGCGGAGTATCAATTTAAAATGTTGCAAAAACGGAAAAGAAATATTTTAGTTGAGAAAGTGTTTGAGAGCCACGCGCCCGCTGTGTACACGATATACATTTTAATCTACCTGTTCTCCACTTCGCTCACTGTGAACAGAACAACTCTCTTCACCCGGTCTTCACAGGATGTTCATCATAATTTTATTATATGTAGCTTAACAAAGCTCCCTTGGCTTACTATAACAGTAATACCCCATTATTGTGTAGGTTTCTTTGGGCACGTTCATCACTATAATTGAGGAACGTATTAAAATTTATAAATGGAAGTATTAAACATTTTAAAAACTCTCTCTTAATGTAAAGGTCACCCCCCTTATCATTTGAACCATATCTCTATTTTCTGATCTATTTGACTTAAATCTAGATAGGCCACATTTCCCGCTTTTCTCTACTTGCTGATTGTACATTGATCTGTCTCTCTCGTTTTTTTGACATTCTATTTTTTTTCAGTATTTATTTCATGTACAAAACAAGTTGTAATAACACAATGAACAATAAATCTTATGGCTGTTTTAAATCTAAATTGTAACTCAAAACATGAGCAGACAGAAAATAAATAAATTAATAGCTGCAGATATCCGCGTGTAAAAATAATGATAAAAAGTAAAACAAATAACAGAAAAAAACAAAAAGGTCAACAATAATATAAAAATTACATATGAATAAAAAAAAAACATAAAATCAATTGAACATTAAATTGTAACTCGCACGGAAACAAACGGAAACAAAATGAACGATTATCAGAATGACAACACAATGGCAGCTTTTTTGAGAACATGAGGTTATCAGTATTAACTTAAGGACGCGTTGGTATAGTTCTCAACAAAACAAATGTTATTGTCGTGACTATATAGGATTTTCCACCTTAGATACCTAAGGCGAAATCGTTGGACAGGTTTTACACGATGTTTTTTAATATGTTTCATGAAAATGTTGCTTTAAAATGTTGTTATAAATAAAGAACAGTAGTATATAATTACACAAATATTAATGTTTGTAGGACATTATTAAACATTACCAAGTTTGAAGCCCAAAATCGATCGGAGTGGTGTGTAATGGGAGAGGCTTACGTCCAGCAGTGGACTGCGATAGGCTAATGGTGATGTTGAAGTTTGAAGCTGAATGCTTCAAACTTCATTAGGTTAGCGTAGCACATAGCAAATTTGAATGTTTTGTTATTAAAAAAATAATGTTTTGCTTGAAAAACTAAAGCCAAAACATAGTGTTACTTCATTTACATTAAGCAAAACTATTTTGCTAATCGCAAGGAGATAGCAACTACGTTTTATGTTTAAAAAATAGAAGCATGCATTATTGAAGTTAGTGGACAGGGATTTATGCCCGTGTTTGTACTTTTCGCGAAAATACCCAAATATTGTTTTTGTTTGCGCCTGACCCTGACCCTGCAGCATGTTGAAGTTTAAGATTGCAATGTTTAAAGTAAAGCAAGGATACTTAAACCGTTCGATGTACGCTCATTGAATTTGATATTAAAGAAAATACTAGACACCTATATTTTTTATTCTTGAAATCAAACTGACTATTTTTCTATAAATACTAAAGATACAATAAAACGGGAACGAAGTTTAGTCGTTCAGATAGATACTGAAACCCCGCTAAACAAACGAAAACAATCCCACACGCTTTTAGTTGTTACCCTGAAAATTGTAAGTAACAAACTTAAGTTAAAACTGAAAAGACAACAAACGACGCTAAAAAGTATGAAACAGAACATAGTACATCATAGTACATCAGTGCACAGAGATACACATATTCAAGTTTGAAAGTCGTAGTCACGCGTTTTTACACGCTTTATATTAGCTTCACCTGTATGTTTGTTTGTATGTTTGTAACCGACTCCTTTGGGCGCGATTTTGACCCACTTTAAACGGCCAGATTTCGTTCAAACTTTGTACATTTATCGAGGACCGATGACATTACACTAATTTGATAAAATTATATCAATTTGCCTAATAAGATTTTGTTAATTTATATTTTAGTGTTATGATACGCTTCTAATCATATGTAACGCGTGACTACGACTTTTCATGGCGGCACTACACTGCGTTATGCGCTATTCGTTATGTGTCTACGCCGTATACGCCAAAATATTTTTATGTGCGCAAACAACAAACATGCCTTCCACACTTCGAACTGGTACGCTGAATTATGCCAAATAAGGCAAATATGTGTGTTGTAGAGATGTGTCATTGTCATTTTTATAGTCAACGAAACGAAACCATACGAACGAAATGGAAAGTTTCCACTTCCAAAGTGGAAAAATGTGTGTCCCCCCCCCCCTCTAACTTCTAAAATAAGAGAGTGATAAAACTAAAAAAATTATATGTTGTACATTACCATGCAAACTACCAACGAAAATTGGTTTGAACGAGATCTAGTGAGTAGTTTTTTTTTAATACGTCATAAATCGTAACACGCAATTTACCTTTCATTCAATCAAAACTCTATTATTAAAACATCGATGAAAGTTACAACGAACTACAAGAACTTTTATATGATGTTACTTGCTGATACGGAACCCTTCATGGGCGAGTCCGACTCGCACTTGGCCGCTTTTTATTTTATTAAATTTACAGAAACAATACTTAAATGAAGTCTAATTATTTTGATCATATGATAGATTATTTTAATCGTTTAATCGATTTATCGTATTTCAAAAACTGTTTTATAGTCTGTGGTTGTTAGTTATGCACAGGGCACTTCACTACCAGTGTGGGCAGTCGATGCGTATATTCGCTTTAGTTGTGTCCTTTGAAGTGTGTCAAAAAACCGACAAGTCGACGGATGCGCGTATTCGCTATTTGTGCTTATGTGTTAAGCAGGCACCACACTTTGCTATGAGCTATTCGTTATGTGGGTTATTCGCGCGCATACGGCGAAGTGTGGAGAGTATATTCGTTTCGTTTACCATAAAAATGACAATGACACATCTCTACAACACACATATTTGCCTTATTTGATGCTTATTTGGCATACCAGTTCGAAATGTGGATGGCATGTTGGGTTGGGTTTCGAAATACGTCACCTGAATCTGAGGGTTTTGGTGGTGTAGGGGGCTTAAGGGAGTTAGTCTTAATCCCCCCCAAGTAATTTTGGCTGCCGGAGTTGCGTCTAAATATTTTAAAAAAAAAATCAAAAATTCTTAAATACAATTGCAATTATGCAAAACGGAACGTATTTTTATGCTTTAGTACAGTTTTTAAAATGTAATTTTTAGTTTTTATATGAAAAACGTGAAACGAAACGCAACATTTTGACACTAATTGACAGCAAATTTCAAATTTATGTGTCATTCCTTTGCTTTCGAGTTTAAGTGAATGTGTTCTTCCGTATCGATTTGTGTTTTTTCTACGACTTGGCTATGTTCTTGGATTCTGTTTGGATTGCTTTACTGTAATTAATTAATCAAGGTAATTATATTGGCACAATCCGACTTCATTGGGTTAGGTTAGATGGGTAAGGCGGGAGCGTAGCGCAGCGAAGCTGCCGCCTTACCCATCGTGGTTTTTTTTTTTAAACCACCCAGAAATAGGAGCCCCGCATAGCGGGGCTCCGTCGACTATAATGCATAAAGCAATAAAACATGCATATAAAGTGGTATAAATAATGTTTGTACAAATTTCTGTTTTTGATTTTTCCAAAGGGAATCAAGTATTTTCGGCGGGTAAAAATGGTGAGGCAGGGTTCAGAGGGTTCAGACCCCTCCCCCATCCCCCCAAAAACTCACAACCCCTTAAAATGGCGACGTATTTCGAAATTTTTACCATTTCTGTTTTTAATTTTTTCTAAGGGAACCAAGTATTTCCGGCAGGTAAAAATGGTGAGGGGGGGTTCCGACACCTCCCCCCCCTCCCCCCCAACCACTCACAACCCCAGAATCAGGTGACGTATTTCGAAACTTTAACCGGCATGTTTGTTGTTTGCGCGCATAACTAATATTTAGGCGAATACGGCGTAGACACATAACGAATAGCGCATAACGAAGTGTGGTGCCTACATTATGAATACGAATAAAGCAAATATTGGCGAATATACTCTCCACACTTCGCCGTATGCGCGTGAATAACCCGCATAACTAATAGCGCATAACACACTGTAGTGCCGCCATTAGACTTGAATACGTGTAGGTAGGTAGGCTGATTATTATGTAGGTACCATGTTGTTTTAATCTTGTTTCATACTGTTTTTAAGTCTTAGTTGGGTTTTAATATTTTTACTTTTTCATTTAAAATGTTTTGGTGGCGTTATAGTAATACTTAATTTATTTGCAATGCATATTTTAATTAACAAGCCAAACCGACCGTAATAAATTGTCTGGTCAGACAAGCATGTCATAGAAATATTACAATCATTGAAATAAATACCAACGGACAAAGTGACGAGCAAATGATAATAATGTATATATGTATTTTTGAAATGTACAGGCAACGCCCTTATAACAAACACCGCATATTTATCTCAAATTTATTTTTTAACTGAGTACTTTATGACCGCTGGAGGGAGGTCAACTATTTTAATGAGTAATTTAGGAACTATGAGGGAATAGATGAAAAGACATACAAACATACACACATATATATGTACATAGCTTGTCAAAATCATAACCCTCCTTTGTCTTAGCCGTAGTCGGGTAAAAAATGAGAAAGAAATAAAATAAAAAATCCGCCAAGTGCGTGTCAGGCCACGCACAGGAAAGGGTTCCTCAGTCACCCATAATGGTACGTGGATTTAAAATCGTATCCAATAGATAATTGTTATGTTTACGTATTATTGCGTTAATTTTGTATGACGTTTTCCAAGTGAGCGCATTTTACAAGTTAAGCCTCTATAACTCCTGAACTAACAAAGTCATCTAATCCGTTATAGTTTTCCTTCAAAGTACATTATATGGACCACCATCACGAAATTTTCCAGGTTTTTTGAGCCAGCTGTTTAGCTTTTAGAGGGGGGGACACCCTGTTTTTACAAAAAAGTTCCTTTTAAAGTGGAATATCTCGCAAACGGGTACCTAAATCACAATATCGTCTCAGAAACCCTTTATTTTTTTGAAAAGACCTATCTAATGATACCCCACACGATGGGGTAGCCGCGAGAATAAAAAATCATTCCCACTTTACGCGTAAGGTAGGTACCCCAAATAAAATATTTATCATAATTTTATTGTAGCACTTTGTCGACGTAATTACAACACATATTCATGCAAAGTTTAATCTTTCCAGTCATAAACTACAGAACCCTAAAAAGTGGTTCGTCACTAACATCTCTCTTCATAGTTACGAATAATATGGCTGATGGCTGTAGTTTCACATAATTTAATGCTGATCACTCAAACAGATTGCTTATTCTAGGATAGTTATAAGACAGTTAATTAGTCATTCAGAATCTAATTAGGAACGATTTGAATATTTGGACATCGAACTAAATAATTTACAGTCACAACCTATTTGTGGTTTTAAATGAGGTTAGTGGTCGCCAAGTGGTAGAAATTTGACCATAATTATAATAATTTGAATTATAAGTAAAGACTAACTTCTGCAATCACTGATTACGGCAAGCGTGTGTCAAATACATGGTAGTGTGTGAGATTATATAAAGGTACTAGTTGACCCAGCGAACTTCGTACCGCCCAACTTTAAAATTCCAGAACTTGATCGCAGCGCCACCTACCGGGTCCAATTGCGAATCTAAACCATTCCTAGATCCCCTTGAACACACACAAAAAAATTCATCAAAATCGGTCCAGTCGTTTGAGAGAAGTTCAGTGACATACACACTCACACAAGAATTATATATATAAAGACTAGTTGACCCAGCGAACTTCGTACCGCTCAACTTTAAAATTCCAGAACTTGATCGCAGCGCCACCTACCGGGTCCAATTGCGAATCTAAACCATTCCCAGATCCCTTGAACACACACAAAAAATTTCATCAAAATCGGTCCAGTCGTTTGAGAGAAGTTCAGTGACATACACACTCACACAAGAATTATATACACTCGGTTCCAAAAATTACGGGTCAGTCACAAAAATTGAAATACCTCCAGAACTGTAAAAGCTAGATCAATGAAATAAAAAACAGAATAAAGACTTTTTAGTTGCGCTTCTAATAGCATATTATTTAAACTGGTTGATGAAAAAAACTTCATTAGAAAAACAAAATTTAAAAAAATGACTATTTTTAAAAACAAAATTTTTGTTTCATGTCATTATGGATGCTTTCCATTTCTATTCTGTCACAAAAAAAATTATCGTGAACGTCTTCCACGTGCATAATTATTATTCTGTGAGGCGAAGCATGGCAGTCACGCTAGAGGAATGTACCAGAATCCTAACTTTTTTGGAACTTGGGCGGAGCCAGCGTGAAACAGCCAGAAACATTGGTGTATCTTTGTCGACTGTTCAGCGGGTAGTCCAGCGGTACCAAGAGACCGGATCACACCTTAGAAGACCAGGAAATGGCAGACCAAGATGCACAACGGCCAGGGAAGACAGACAACTGGTGGCTACAATGCTCCAAAATCGTTTTCAAACTGCTGTTGGTCTAAAAACTCACTTTATT
The DNA here is from genome assembly GCA_932526445.1 of Phragmatobia fuliginosa. Lineage (NCBI taxonomy): Eukaryota > Metazoa > Arthropoda > Insecta > Lepidoptera > Erebidae > Phragmatobia > Phragmatobia fuliginosa. Next base: position 19,945,127 of record OW052074.1, read on the forward strand.
CGCTTTGGAGGTGGCAATTTAAGCGCTCAAACAGTAAGAAGACGTCTTGCTGAAGCAAATTTGAAACCATTGAGGCCCGCAAATGGCCCCAAACTGGAACGGGGACATCGAATTGCAAGACAGAGATACGTGCGCGAACACCTAAACTGGACACTAGACGATTGGTCTAGGGTAATGTTCACGGACGAGTCTAAATTCATGCTTTATAAGCATGATGGTAGGCAGTTGGTGTACAGAAGACCAGGGGAGCGCTTCTATCAAGCGTGTGTGGAGGAAAAAGTGGCGTACGGTGGAGGCTCCGTACAAGTTTGGGCTGGGATTTCTGCTGAGGCCCGCACCGAGCTGGTGCTCATTCAAAATGGAACTCTAAATGCAGAGAGGTACGTGGAAGAGATCCTCAATGAACATGTAGGTCCTTTCATGGCCAGGATGGACCGGCATGGCATATTAATGCATGATAATGCGCGTCCCCATACCGCCAGAATTGTACATGACTACCTTGAAGAGGTCGGTATCGAACTCATGCAGTGGCCAGCGCGAAGCCCGGACTTAAACCCCATCGAGCACGCCTGGGACGAGCTTCAGAGATGCGTGAAAGGTCGAAACCCCCCACCAATCACGCTTCCCGAGCTCATACAAGCACTGGTGGAGGAATGGGAAGGTATTCCTCAGCACCGGCTCCGAAATTTGGTGTACAGCATGCCTAATCGCCTGGAAGCTGTCAGAAGAGCTCGTGGAGGCAATACAAAGTATTAAATGAAGAAAGTGATGAAAAACAGCAAAAAAACAATCATAAAAAAAATGTAATCTTAAGAAAAATATGACTACTTTAGTTTTTTTTTAATTTTAGATTAATATTGTGGGTGTAACTAAGTTTTATTTTATTTTTTATCTGTATAATTAAATTCTCAATTGAACAGTCTTCGTTTCATTAGGATGGCATACGTAGTTCGGGAGATATTCGGGTTTATGTGACTGACCCGTTATTTTTGGAACCGGCTTTATATAAAGATATAAACCATAAGTGTGCGAAATATCATTCTCCTCCGTCCACGCAATGCAATGTTCGTAAAAAGGTGTACAAAGTTTTTGCTTCACGTATTACTATATAGATACCGGCAGACAATAAAGTAGATATTTCTGAGCTAATATTCAAGACTTAACTTATATTTTTATTTTATTTTTTTGAGGAGCAAACAGTCATTTACGTGCTACTTAAGACTAATCATAATTGTGTGTACATATAGTTCCCTTAGTTTATCTAACATCTAGATCAAAGTGAATTGAAGTACTGTAACTATCCACATCATGTCACTAAAACTTAATTGTTAAATGCGCCAGCACGCACCGTGGCTAACTAATGATGGACGTGAACACGGCTGATACTGACGCTCGACTTCGTCATGTCTGTTGTACAGTGTGCGGCGGGGGCGGGCGTGTTCGAGCTGCAAATTTTAGAATTCTCCAACTTCCGTGCGGAGGTGTCGTCGGGCGGGTGCTGCGGCGGCGCGTCCCCCTCCCCCTCGTCCCTGGCGTCGCCCCCCGGCGCTGGCGCTGCATCACCGCGCACCTGCTCCGCGCCCTGCCGCACGCGGTTCACGCTCTGCCTCAAGGAGTACCAGTCTGCGGCGGCGCCGGGCGCTTGTTCGTTCGGCCGAGCGGCTTCCCCTGTGCTCGGCACAGACTCTTTCACGCTCGCGGAACCGCTCTACACACTAGCATTACCCTTCTCTTTCCGCTGGACGGTAAGCTTCACCTCTGAACCTACCTATCGATATGAATCCATAATTCTAGTTTCGATCCGAATCAACACTTATTCTTTTATTGCAGCGATCGTTCACATTGATACTGCAGGCGTTTGATGACTACGAATACCCGGAACCAGGTAGGTACATCTTCGGCGGAGTGTTCGACGTGTTCGTTTACAGTTCTCGTTTTGCAGTCCATCCAATACGTTTACATTTTGTGCGCGCAGAAGCCGGTCTGATCGAGGAAGCGTGGTGGTCTGGCATCGTGGAGCCGAGCGCGGAATGGCACGCCCTGCAGCACGCCGGCTCGACGGCGGCGGTGGCGTACCGCGTGCGAGTGCTGTGCCAGCCCAACTACTACAACACCACGTGCACCACCTTCTGCCGGCCGCGCGACGACAAGTTCGGCCACTACTCCTGCACCGACGAGGGCGACAAGCGCTGTTTGCCAGGCTGGCAGGGCGATAATTGCGAGAAACGTTCGTCATCATTTTATTCTTACATGGACGATTTTCTTTGCTACACCAAAAGTATATTTTAAAAAGCTGACTTTTTATTATTGCAGCCGTGTGCAAAGAAGGTTGTCATCCCACGCATGGGCGGTGTGATCATCCCGGTGACTGCGAGTGAGTTTGTATTATAGTCTCCTGAATTATAACTAATTACTGTAATTAAACAGTTTAAAGTTTAGTACTTTGAACGTCACTTCTTATAATATTAAACTATAGAAATGAATTAATATGCTAATTCCGAAGTATTAAAAGAGCTGACCGGAGATGGAGTTATTGAGAGAGTGAGTAAAGTGAGCTATGTTGGCAGCTGTCGGCCAGGGTGGCGCGGCGAGCTGTGCTCCCAGTGCCAGCCCTACCCCGGCTGTAAGCACGGCTACTGCAACGGCTCCTCCTGGGACTGCACCTGCGATACCAACTGGGGCGGTATTCTCTGTGATCAAGGTAAACTTTATATCTTTACTTTAGGCTTTTTATTGATCTTTCCGAGATGTACAATTCCGTAATACATTCATTTGATCCATCCCTTAGGACGTAACCAGTGTTTGCAATTTAAGAGCTTAAAATTTATTTCTCATATCACTCATTAGTTTATTACAAATCTTTGCTTTTTTCGGCTTTCTTTTTACATATAAACTTATCCCTTTTCACTTCACTCTATTTATTGCTGAAGACTACATCAAAACTTGTCGAGTAATTCAAAAGATCTAAGCGAACAGACAACAGAAGCGATTTCATTTTATGCTGTCTAATCAAGATTGTTGTATCTACGAAAACAACAAAATATTGTATCAGTTTGAAGTGAAATGGAATTTTGTGTCAGGTACCCGACCCTGGCTAGGATCGTTCAATTTTGGTGTATGCATTAAGTTGTCATCAATAAATAGATACTTATTTACTGACACAGATCTGAACTACTGTGGCACGCACGAGCCGTGCCAGCACGGCGGCACGTGTGAGAACACGGCACCCGACCAGTATCTATGCCGCTGCGCCGAGGGCTTCTCCGGAGTGGACTGCGAGCGCGTCGACAACCCCTGCGCGCCCCAGCCCTGCGTGCACGGCCAGTGCTCGCTCAGCGCCAGCCCGCGCGGCTTCGTCTGTGCGTGCGCGCGCGGCTGGGGCGGCGCGCTGTGCGACCTGGACGTGGACGACTGCGCCAGCGCGCCCTGCAGCAACGGCGCCACATGCCGCGACCAGCTGGACGCCTTCCTGTGCGACTGCGCTCCCGGCTGGACCGGGCCCACCTGCGACGAAGGTACGGGGGATTCTTCGTCTAACGTCTCGGCGTTACCTACTTCGGTACCGATTATAATTAAAAACGTAATCGACACCAGACGTGAACGAGTGTGAGCTACAGAGCGGCGAGAGAGGTCCGGGTGGCGCGACGGACGGCGCGCTCGGGCCGTGCGTGAATGCGGCCTCGTGCAACAACACTCTCGGGGACTACACGTGCACGTGTCTGGCCGGGTGGACGGGGCGCGACTGTGAGACGAACGTGGACGACTGCACCGGGCAGTGTCTCAACGGGGCCACGTGCATCGACCTGGTGGACGACTTCCACTGCGCGTGCGCGGCCGGCTACGCGGGTCGCACGTGCGCGCGCGACGTGGACGACTGCGCGCCGCGGCCCTGCCGTCACGGCGGCGAGTGCGTCGACCTGCTCAACGGCTACCGCTGCATCTGCCCCGTCGGCTTCTCCGGCACTAACTGCGAGGTACGTACCTACCTTACCTCTCTACTAACATTCCACTAACCACTGGACCCACACTCGTGCTCTAACACCGACTAACCCTACTTCTGCTTACTTTTAGCTGTCTCCCTGCCACGGACGCTACTGCGCGGTGAGTCACTAGCACGTAATACTGTGTTGTGTGTGAGCTTGCCCGTAATACGTAATATGTATCGTGGTTCCGTGTTTACGACTTTTGATAGTGACTGAAGAAATTCACGGACATTTCCTAAGACCTGAATTATACAGAAAAGGCGTAAATCGATACGGACGAGATTAATTCTATATAGAAGAAGCGAAGAGAGAGACCATACGACGCGTCATTACACAGACCGACTTTTGTTGCGACACAATAACCTCCTTTTCAGAAGATAATGGGTGAACCCTGTGTAGATGTTGGGGCAAGAGCACAGATATATTAAAATAATGGAAAAAATACGTGAATATCTTAATGATCGTTTTTAGAATTCCGTAGTTCTGTAACGTAGCGTGGCTTTAGACGCCACGTTAAGCACGATATTACAAAGAAAATACAGTTCAGTGTAACTCACGACACGTCGCCTTCGTACATACATTTTGTATGTAAACGTATTGAAGCGACATCACATCTGCGGTACGTCGTTTTTGTGTAATTCTGGTCTAAGGTACTAAGGAGACTGATATCTCAATGTGAATTTAATTATTTTTCTATGTAGATTCAATTTGCATGATTTTCTGGTGAGCCTAAAATACTTTGTATATTTTGTTGTGTGTGTATCGTTGCGATTTCGAACGTATCGTTAAAGACTTAATCGGAATAGCATAATGTGTGTGCGCGTATAGGACGACCGTGACCACTGTGCGGGCGCGCCGTGCGGCAACGGCGCCGCCTGCTACACCGCGCAGAGCGACTACTACTGCCACTGCGCGCCCGGCTGGACCGGCAAAAACTGCACAACGCGCGCCGCACGCGAACGTACGTATGCCGCCTCCTATCTTCTAATCGATTAGCGGCGGTGAACGATCGTCGTTTAACACTAGATAATTTTGGGCATCACAGAGAGCGACGTGTGCGGCGCGGGAGTGTGCGTGCACGGGCGCTGCGTACGCGCGACGGGCGCGGCGCCACGCTGCGAGTGCGAGCCGGGCCACGCGGGACTGCTGTGCGACCTGCGCGTGCCGCTCGAGCCCTGCGCCTCCGGCCCCTGCCGCAACAACGCCACCTGCCGCGACGCCGGCCTCGACTTCGCCTGCGTCTGTCGCGACGGCTGGACCGGTGAGCGCTCCCGACGAACTCGACCGCTCGTCGCGTACTCTCTCTCGCGTTCGTCGATGACGTTCCGATCGTCCGCAGGTAAAACGTGCACGGTGCGCGTCGAAGAGATCCACGAGTGTCCCGAGGGCGCCTGCGCGAACGGCGGCACGTGCGTACGGGACGGCGGCTCGCGGCGCTGCGCGTGCGCCGCCGGCTGGGGGGGCGCCGCCTGCGAGACGAGCCTTGCGCCACCCGCCCCCGCGCCGCCCGCCGCACCTCCCTGCCCGTGCGCGGCCGGCGGCCACTGCGTCCCCGGCCCCGCGCCGCCGGGCTGGTCTTGCGTGTGTCGCGAAGGCCGCACGGGCTCCCTCTGCGAGTCGTCTATCGACTCCTGCGCGTCTTCGCCGTGCCGCAACGGCGGTCGTTGCGTGGGCGGGGCCGGCTGGTGGGCCTGCGAGTGTCCCGTGGGCTGGAGCGGGGACACGTGCGGGTCGCGCGCCGCGGCCTGCTCGCCCGCGTGTCCACCGGGAGCGGTGTGCGTGGCGGACGCGCGCGAGCCGGCCCGCGCCGCGCGCTGCGTGTGTCCGCCGCCGCCGCAGCGCGCCGCCAGACGCTGCCTTGAGAGTGAGCATCCTTGTGTTTCATTCGCAGACGAACGATCGCTGGAGCGTTAAGACTCGACATATCCCACTTATAAGCTCCGGTATTTGTTTATAGACTATTTCCATTTACTTCTACTTCCATAGTAACTTTTAGATGAACTGTGTGAATAAAAATAATAAAGATGAACGGTCAGATAACTATTTAAAACTTCATATTGAATCGAAATTGAGCTAATTTTAAATAACAAGTAACATTACATGAGTTTATGCGATGTTTTCGCGTCGCTTTAATAAAAGTAGCTAAGCGTGGAAATCTGTCATTGACTAGATTTCGTCTACGTACCTCTTCACTGTCTTTTCATGACTATTGGTTTTCCTTCCTCTAATAAATAAATACCTGACAGACGCTTCGTAACCTTCGCGTTTTGTGCCCAGTTCGGAAATGAAAAGCTTTCACACTTTCAATATTATATAAGCAACTCTCGAAATCTTAGTCTCGATGTCTTAGTCCGTGTGGTGACGGCTTAAGAATACAGAGTGTCACCACCCCTATTCATCCCACGCGGGTGTCGTAGAAGGCGACTAAGGAATAAACTACGCAAGACAACATCAATGCAAAGAGAAGGAAAACTTGAAACCAACCCTATAACAACCCGTCTGGCCAGCGTGGTATAGTAGGCCAATACCTCCTTTTCAAGGATAGGCCTATGTCCAGCAGTGGACTGTTAAAGGCTGTTGATGATGATGAACTCTCGATATCGAAGAGCCGCCTCAATGCCTGTCCAGGTAGAACGAAGGGAGGAAGAGATGCATTGCGCTGTAGACTATATAGTGTAGTAGATAGATGTGACGTATTCGAGATGTCATCAAACGTCACGAGCATGTGTCTGATAATTAAGTAAACGTTTGATACGCAGTGTTGGCGGGTCTGGGGGTGGACGGCGCGGAGGGTGCGGAGGGTGCGGAGGTGGGGGAGGGCGGGGAGGAGGGCGCGGACAGCTCGCCGGGCGCGTGCGGCGCGGACAACGGCACGTGGTGGTGGGGCTGCAACGCGTGCTGGTGCGACGCGGGCGCGCCCGCCTGCACGCGGCTGTGGTGCGGCCTGCCCGACTGCCACGGCGAGCACGGGCAGCCCTGTCGGACCGACGAGGTACTCTCGCCACACCTCTATATCTTCTATACCGTTTATGTTTCATTTCATTTTATTACCTATGAACTTATACTAGATAAGCAGTACACGCCGTCTAGTTAGTAAAATACAATATTGTTGTGATGTTGTTCTGCTTTCATAGCAACATTATTATGTAGTATAAACACAACATTTTTTTCAGAAGTAGCATTAGCGAAGGAAGGTTGTTATAGCGAACTTATTTCTTCTTGCTTGGTCGGTCGTAGGGGTCCACAATTATGGCGAATATATAGGCGAATATCGAATAACAATGACAGTATATATTATAGCGGCCATATTTATTAATTAAGTACAGTGCTATTAATCTAACCTTATGTACTAAGGTATGTACATAGTATCTCTCCATTATGCTCTTACGGCTACATTATATATTCTAACCTATCGTTACACTGCACAATAAACACGTCCTTATATCAACAAGGAAATGACAGCCGGAATCCTACGTGCTCGATAATCGGCACATACTTAACTGAAATGTGCTGGTCAAGCATATCTTTGTATAATTTCCGTCTTTACCTTTAACAAATATATGGAAATATCAATATATGGAATATATAAATAAAATATTTTGAAATAAATAAATTCTGATCATAGATTTACCAACATAATTAAATGTGCTCGTAAACGTTCTATATTTTTGACAATTTCTTGCTGCAATATTATAGCCGCCAAGTTGCTGATTACATATTATATCTCAACACAGATTTATCCTGCTTGATAAAAGTTGCAAATATACTGAACTACCCAACAATAAATATACCCAACAAAGATGCAATTTTTATAGTCCGTTTACAACAGATATTTTTAAAAGACGCGCCTGCTTCCCCGAAGAAGTAGGCATGGAATATCATTTTATTTTAAAACACAACCTTCTTTCAACGATTATAAATAGAATACAATAGCACTCCTCACACTCCTCCTGTTTGGAACCCTATCTACATATTGTTATAGAATAGAGTTAGTGCAAAAAATCTTACGTCCAGCTTATTACAAGTGTACAAGATCTAAACTAGCGTATACTGAACTGTTCAAATATTATAATCTTTTAAGCTTGGACTCTAGACGTCTACTTCTCGAAGTCATGATGTCGCATGGCCTATGTAATAATAGATTTGACTGTATTGCCATCACAAATGAAATTTATTAAATTGTAGCAAGAAAAACAACGATATCGGATAGAATCGACTTAAATTAAAACGAAACTAAAACATTGAATTACGATGACAATAAATCAAAATTAACTGTAATGTAATTTATAGAACGTAATTACGTGCCGTCATTTAATATATATACATATATAGATTTATATACTTATTCACATCGATCGTAGATCGTTAGATGAGCCGCTCCATACTAAAAGGGGTTCTACACGGTTGGAACCGATATCCAACCAGCCTGACCTTGATTGGAAATGGATCGTGTAGAATCGGAACCGATGTCCTACCACCCTGACCTTGATCGGAAATGGATCGTGTAGAATTTGTTTGTCCGATCAATAGTGGGCGGAGCCGCCGGCTAGGTTGGTTGGTTGGTTGGTCGGGAGCGCATCTCGCGACAGGCTGCGTCCGTGTGCGTGTGCGATCGTGAACGCTCTCGGCCGACGCGAGCGCTTCAGTAGTCGCGGGCGCATTGAGCACGTAATTTCATCGTGTGTTGCAATGAATACGCAATGTTCCCGTGTTCAATAGATAATTACTATGTTTACTCCTTATTTTTTACGAAATTTACCAATTAAACTCATTTTACAAGTCAGGCATCTATAACTCAAGAACTAACACAGTATCTTTTATTAAGTAACTAGCTGCGCTACAGCGCGATCAAGAATCCGTAAAATATTATGGTTATTGTAAAATCGATCATATGTTTCTTTGAGAGACAAGGAGCCATCGTGAATACCAGAGTAGGACTGAAGTTAACCAACGAACATGGGCCGAACGGTCGGTTGAATCGTGTAGAAGCCGTTCCAACGCTGTTTGTGTGTGTGTGTGAGGTTGGTTGAGTCGGAAATCGTTTCCGATCGTGTATTCGGCGCTTAAAGGGCGCACAATATTAAGTCATTACTCAAAGAGGTGCGCGCACAACTTTTGTCTTAGTACCCGTCAAGTGCATGCTGTAAGTGGACGCGAACTTAAACAAATATGTTACTTTTGTTCTTGTTTAAATATTTAATTATGCCTTCATGTTCATTTTGGAAGTGTAAAAACACAAGCCGAAACACAAATAAAGATAAAGGTGTTACTTTTCATGCGTAATTATTTGTAAATAATTTAATTAGATTTATTTTGAACACACGTCTCGAGCGGTTTAGCGGGACGAAGGAGAGGCGTGAGGGGTGGGGAAGCGGCCGGCCTCCAAAGATTATATACGAAACAGAACGGTTAAAGTTCTGAAGGTAACGATCTCTATACGGCACTGTTCTTTTTTGTGAAAATGGAATTAAATACTTTTAGATTTACTTTAAAATAGCAATGACGTAATAACTTTCATTATGAGTAACTTTTGTTCCTATTTTCTTGAATCTTAAGTTCAAATGTATATCAAATGTATTATTAACTCATATACAGTGCAGGGATTATCTTTAATAGAATTTTTATATTCAAAACGCCAAAAATGTAATAAATTGATGCTTTATGACCGACTTTGATTTAATTAAGGTGATTAGATGTGCAAAATAATTTCTCACAGATTCTTTTGTTTACATTATATTATTATTTAACATATTCTAAATAAATGATTTTATTTCAGTACTAAACTTCATCTTTTTATTATTTTCTATCATTTTTCCTAACCTGACACCTTACAGTACTGTGTAGGTATAATACTTCAGAAATCAGAAGATTATCACTTTTGATCAATATTCTATTTATTCTATGACGAGTGATGACGTACGAAACGTGCGTAACTATGACCATTCCGCGACGCGTGAGGGCCTATCTAACGATCTACGATCTATGCTTATACATATAAGACGTGTTCGTGTTTACGTTATTACTGATCGATATCGTTCGTTATCTTCAGGTGTGCGTCCCAGCGGCGCCGGCGCTGTGTTTGCGCGCGCCCTGCGCTCCCATCGGCGAGTGTCGGCGCGTGTCGGGCCGCCGCGTGGAGCCGCCCGCGCTGCCCGCGCCGCCCTCCTGCTGGCCCGGCGCCCGCTCGGCGCGCCTGCCACCCGGCTGCGCGCGCGCCAGCCTGCAGCTCGCGCGGGAGCGGCTGGCGCGGGGCGCGCACGTGGAGCGAGCCTGCGCGGCGCTGAGACGCGCCCTCGCCGCCGCGCTCGCCGCGCGCGCCCCTCCCGCCCCGCCCCTCGCCCTGCTCTGCGACCTGGCGCCCGACGACGACGACGCGCTCGACCTCGCTCTGGTAAACTCACATACCGTTATTTTGTCTATTTTTTTAAGGTAATATTACTTATATCTGCTCGATCATAATTACGTAAGTGCCAGATATCCGTATCCGTGGATATCCGAGGCAGAAAAAGATCCGTATCAGTATCCGTTACTTTTTGACGGATCTTTTACGAATCTATTTACCTTATTAATTTTAAACTTATAGATGAATTCTTTAAATAGGTGATTAAGTGGCAAATGTGGCAATAAACAACTATTAAATTCAATACAGATATTTTTTATTCCTTATAATCAAACAGAAATATTTCATATAATTAAATACCTTTTTATTTACCTAATTATATAATTATATATTATGTATATATAATTAATATTCTAGACGATGTTTTCTTCGTAAATGATTTCACATAACTAATCATAATAATGTACTCTTTCGCGGCCCGAGTTTTTATAAAAACATAAAAACTCGGACCGCGGACGGCCATCGTGGACGATAAACGACGTACCGCGACATCGCGATATATATTCTCGTATCGTTTTCAGTGGATCGGCGACGAGGTGGGCACCGACGGCGCGGAGCGGGCCGAAGCGCTGGGAGCCGCCGTGCGGGCTCTGAGCGAGCTCGTGTCGCGGCGGCGGCTCGTGCACCACGCCCTGCTCGGCGCCGCGCTGCGCCTGCGCGTGCCGCACTCCTCCGGGCCCGTCGTCGCCGTTGACGATAACGCGGGACCCAACACACTCGCTCTCGCGTTGAGCGCGCTGGCTGTGACGGCGCTGGCGGCGGGAGCAGCGGGCGCAGCGCTCGCGCTGAGGCGGAGGCGGGCCGCCGCGGCTGCCGAGCGCTCGAGGCGCTGCGACGAGGAGAAGTCCAACAACCTGCAGAACGAAGAGAACCTGCGGCGGTACGCGAACCCGCTGCGTGAGGAGCCGCGGGGCGGGGGCGGCGCGGGGGGTGCGCGGCGCCAGGACGAGCTTCCGCGCGCGCACTCGCTGTACAAGGCGCAGAACGCGGACGCGCGCAACGATACGCCGCCGCGCGACAAGGAACTGACGAAGCGCGCGCTGCCGCCGCCCGAGCCGCCGCCTGCGCGCCTTCAGCCGCCCGAGCGGCTCACCGTGCTCGTGTGAGCCGCTCGGACCGACCGGGCCGCCCGCGCCCGGCCCGCCGTGTGATACTAGTGTGTAGACCGCCGCCGCCTGCGCCGCTCATATTTATTGTTGTACGAACGATCGCTTGTAAATATTGTATTTTATGTAAATAAATGTTGACGCGTGTGTTATTTGTATGTTTTGTGAGTGGTTACGATTATGATTTTGTAATTATGTTTGTAAAGGTTGTAAAGCGAAAATGGTAACTTGTTGTAATAAAAAAATAAACTGAGTTTAAAAATTGTCGTATCGAGTACATTCTTAACCTTGGAGCGCTTTTAATCAAAAAACGTCTTCTAGATACAATATCAGCATAGAATCTAATCAAGCGGCTGAAAATGAAATGTTCCTACCCTCTATTATTATTCCGTCCGACCGAAGGTAAGCCGATAAATCAGCTCTTACAACCACTACCGCCACTATAGCCTAAGCCATGGGTAAAAAAAGTAATAAAATATATTGTTTAAGACTGGCTGCAAACTACAATTACATAAATCATCAAGAACCCATAACGTCCCACTGCTGGGCACAGGTCTCCTCTCGAGATAGGGTTAAGGCCATACGTCCCCACGCTGGCCGAGTGCAAGTTAGGGACTGACAAGACACGTTGTGGCTACGTAATCTTGCTGTTGTTTTTAAGCCGCCCGAAGGCCTCCAACTAAGCTTCACGACTGCTACCTTATGATAACAACCGGGACCAACTTAACATGACCTCCGAATGTTTGCAAACCACACACCATGGCTCCCAATTCCCGGTAGTCACTATGATTTGAGAAAAATGGTTGGCAGCAGATGTATACAGACTGGCCAAGACCGGGTGATTGGCGCTCTTTGGCTATTGCCAAATATATAGTCAATAGACTGAGAAGAACATAAAATAAATATAGCTTGCTGAAGTAAGCAGTATATAGCGAACTTATATGTTGACAAAAATAACAACCACCGTGAACATCTTGAGACTAACGTTTATTGGGCAGGAACTATTCTCAATAATACATTGTAATATGTGGCTGGGGATACCGACTTACAGCTACGTTATATAGTCTAAACCTATCGCTACAAGGCGATAATAATCACGTCTTAATATTAATAAGGAAATGACAGCCGGAATCCTACGTGCTCGATAATCGGCACATATCTCAAATGTGCTGATCAGAAGTGTTTATTTATAATTTCCGTATTTTATTGTTATTAATTTATAACGCAGGAATATAACTTCCCACCAAAAAAAAATTTACGGTAGTAAATTCAGACAAACTTCATCAACAATTGACAATTATAAACATAACCTATTTCACTAACAATTATAACATTACATATTAAGTCAGTATCGCGGAGTAGTTCCTAGATAATAAATATAATCTAGGTCAATAAAATCATAACATTAAAATGAATACAAAACAAACATATGATCGAGTGTTGCGACCTTCCCATGTCAGCACATTTTACAAATTACACAATTAACACATTCAATATCTCATAGTCAACAAAATTATTCCAGTATAATTATCGCAAACACTGTGTTATATATTGCGTGTTTACCCAGGGAGCCAATTAGACGACACGTTGGTTGTAATATTTATTAATGACTACATTATGACTGTAAGACTCCGTATTGACTCCATCTAATTCAACTTAAACTAAATCTTATATACAATGTAATATGTACAGGTTTAGGTGGGGCGCTAGGAAGAAATATTATTTACTTAATTGCTTAATTGACAATATGTTATTTGTTCTTCCTTATTTATAATATTATAATATTACTATTGTTTGGCGGCACGTACGTTAACTTCAGTAAAACAATTATTTAATCACGTAGCCGTGTAAAGATCTAAACTACTAATATTCTGTGGCTTCGCCATATTATATGTTAAATCTTACTACCGGACGGACGTGCCTTCCTGATCTTGTTACTATCGGCCTAGATATCTCGTCTGCTTTGTCAGCACGTTTCTCCGTATGTATAGCCGGTTCCAAAAATAACGGGTCAGTCACATAAACCCGAATATCTCCCGAACTACGTATGCCATCCTAATGAAACGAAGACTGTTCAATTGAGAATTTAATTATACAGATAAAAAATAAAATAAAACTTAGTTACACCCACAATATTAATCTTAAATTAAAAAAAAACTAAAGTAGTCATATTTTTCTTAAGATTAAATTTTTTTTATGATTGTTTTTTTGCTGTTTTTCATCACTGGAGGCTTCATCACGTGGAGGCAATACAAAGTATTAAATGAAGAAAGTGATGAAAAACAGCAAAAAAACAATCATAAAAAAAATGTAATCTTAAGAAAAATATGACTACTTTTTTTTTTTTTTAATTTAAGATTAATATTGTGGGTGTTGTAACACTTTTTCCTAAAAGGGTTACTCCCCGGATAGCCAATGTCAGAGAGCAATGAGTTAAATGGGCGCCTTGATCACACAGAGAACTACTAAGTGTGCCCTGCGGTAGTTCAGGGAATTCAAAGAAAACCACTTATCAGTTTCACACAAATATATTTACCAATGTGACACAATACAATTATTAACATAGCCTAGAATCTAGAGAGTATATAAACGTTATAAAGGTGGGTTGTCCAACAAAATATTGTTCTATTGATCTCGATGATTTGCTCCTAGACCCGCCTGTAGGTTATAGTGAGAATTGAACTTCACACCGCGCAGACCGGATGCAAAGGTCCGTTAGCCCGTCACGGAAGAACCGGAGAACAAAATAAGAGATTAGCAGTAGGTAATATTAATGGATTATCAAACCATATGCGATCCTGTGGCAAGTCTAGTGGATATGTCATACGGGAGGGAGCTCTCCTGTACCCCGATCGCCTCTGCACGCTTGATAACCAGCACACTGCCAATGGGATTCGCCTTTTTCGCCCGAAGGTAAAGCCGAAGGTAGACCAACGTGTGTGTTATTTGAGGTAGATCTCAAACCAAATCTTGGAATCAATCCTTGGAATCAATCCTTGGAACCCACTTTGCAGAGCGGGTTAAACACCAGGAATTCTTCACGAACCAATATTACAACGAGCAGAGTTTCGCCTAGGACCGCAGTAGAACTAAGAGTGCTTTTTCGGGGAATTAGGGCCCGCTTTATATATTATATCTCAAGGTCCCGTTGGAATAAAAACTTTTACCCTCCACTCGTTAACCAAAAGCTATCACCTGATTCTCATAGACAAAACAGACTTATGACCAAAGATAACATAGAACACAATTTACCACAGAGTATTAATCTCATCCGTGCTACATTTAGGAGAAATGACGCCATCTGACGACTCGCGGTTGAAAGTTTATCTAAAACCAAGGAAGAAGGAGTGTAAGAGCTACCGCTAACCTGATAAAGATGGCGCTCACCTAAACACGTCATCTTATTGCGTTACCAATACGAATTATTTATAGTAACTAAAAAAAGTTGTTACAGTACCCCCTCCCCCGTGAAATTTCCTGAGCAGGGTGCGAAGGAAATCAAAAGATTGCCTATATAACAAAAGAACAAAAAAATCTAAAATTACTACACAGAGAAGCTAAGTTAGTAACACCCACTAAAACAGAATCTATTCCAAAGTCCCAATGAAATCCAAATTTAATTTCTATTAAAAGTTTCAAAAGAATTAAGTGACACTAAGTAATCTCTAAAGCTAAAACTAAGACAATTCACAGCAAGAGTTTTAACATAATAACATCTAAGTTTTAAAAACTGTTCAAAAAAAGAAGGCCTGACCTAAACATATAGACAGGAGTTAGTGGTGAGGCATCAAATTGATGCAATCTACCAGCAGGCGAGACATCTCGGGCGATGAGTGCGTATTGTCTTTGGCGAACTTGTTACAGTCACGACCCGCTGTAACTAGACTATATCAGACGGGTAGACTAGAGCCTTAGGCCAGTCATACCCCTATACAAAGTGAAGAGAAGTGCAACATGCAGAGAAGGATGTGTGTAAGCCAAGTAGGGCATTACTCCACATAAAAGAATAACTGCAACTTGCAGATAAAAGTTGTGTGCAGGACTAGCATGGTCCTGCCACATTAACAGACAAAGCTCCATAACATCATCATCAACAGCTGTGTCAGGTGACAAGGGACCTGACACAACAGCGTGTAGGCTTGTTTTAATTCGCCAAAGACACACACAGTCACCAACCACAAAATATCCAACCATTACTGCAGACACACCAATTGATACCCACCACCAGCAGAAGTGTGAGAGGAAATAACATAAGAACTAGTCACCAGACAATAGGCGTCTATACTCAAGTTGACTAAGTATAAGTTCCCTAGTGTACAGCATAAGGACACAGACAGTTCAGTAAACTCAAAGTAAACCTAACCAGTTAAGTACAGAGAAATAAAGTTTTTCTTTAATAAGTAGTGGCCTCGTTGAGACGAGTCCAATGGACCCCCTACCAGCTCAGGCGAGGTGTAGTGAGGACCGTCACCATGGGCTGGTATTGGTTCCCTAACCGATACATCTTTAGAGAGAATAGGTGACCGCTGACCGCAGACATAGACACAGACAGAGATGCTCCATACTGGTCACGGACACCTACCAGTTCGGGGTAATCGAAACCACGAACTAGCAACAGACATATCGCAGAAGACACCTAAGCATACATTGACAACCTAAAGTGACTAGATTCTAACAAAAAAACTAAGGTAAAATTTCACAAAAAAAGTAAATTCAAAAGGATCACCTGAATACCGAACTATATTCAGTTCATTCAAACCATAAAGTCAGAAACAGCTTCATATCAGCAGAAGCAGGGACAGAGAGGCGCTGGCACCAATGCTGCCACGCCGGAGAAGACAATGCAGTTTGCAGCTTATCCCCAAGACTTGCCACCGTGTCATCAGCGCCAACTGAAAACCCCATGGCAGATAAAGCATTAATAAGTTTATTCCCTTCTAAATAATTTATACACCTAGCTAACTGGGCCATGATGTACAAAAAAAAAAAATTAAGTTCAAAGTTCACAGTTAAAGTTATATAAATTCACAGTTCTAAGTTCTCAGTTAAAGTTATAAATTCACAGTTATAAGTTCACAGTTAAAGATTCAAATTACAAGTTACATAGTTGACACTTCAATAATAAGTTTATCTCAACATCAAATCTAAGTTCAGAGTTCAAAGCCAAAGTTCCAAGTTATAAGATTAAAGTAATGTTCAAAGTTAAGATACAAAGTTAAGATTTAAAAGTTAGAGCTCTAATATAGTTCTAAATTTAAAAGTTATAGCCCAAAGACAAACTAAGTTAATGCACCAGGTCAATCCCAGCGCCAAAAGAGGAAGTTACACCGCACTAATTCACTAATTACAGTATATGGTTATAGTTCAAGTCAGTACTAATATGTAGTACATAAAGTAACTCACTATTAGCAATATAAAGTAGGGTTAAAGTGAGTATCTCCAGTATATAACTGTTAACACTATAAAGTATATTTTTCAAAGTATATGGTAATTCACTATTACAATCTAATGTGAACTATGTTAGGGAACAGCACTAAGCTTTTTCAGTACACTAGAAAGAAAAATATTAATTACAAAAGAACAGCTTAGACTGTTGCATCTAAATACAAAGTTTTGTTAAGTTAACTGAGTTAACTAAACAACAACAACAATAAATTAAGTTGTAAGTTAAAATGATTTAAAACGAACAAAGTTCATAAGATAAAAGTAAAATTATTTAAAAGTAAAATTATTTAAAACCAAAAAAGTTTGAATCTGTGAGGTAACTACAAATTCTTTTTTTTTTTTAAATACAACAAAGTCAGATGTAGTGAGATTACCACATATAAGTTGTGAGTAAAAGTATTTAAAACAAAAAGATTTAAATTGTAGGGTAACAACAATTACACAAATTCAAATTTTAGATAAATAAAAAAACTAAGTATGTTACCTCCCAGCTGTTCAACTGAAAGCAGTTACAATACAAAACACTAATTGGTGATTTAACGCGTTTGAAGAACACAATTAATCACAGTTATTGGTTAATACAAGTTACTAACCTTATATTATTGCTTCTTTAAAACAAACTTTAAAACACAACACAAGTTTCAAGTTGTAAAAAGTTTTCTTTATCCTAACACAAGAAGGTTATTTCCAAATTGAATTTAAATTACCTTAATAGATTTATATTATTATTTATCAATACAAAAGGAGAACAAATCCTTTTGTTTAAATAAACATATTAAGTTTATAGTCAAGTATTGACTTGATACAAAGTTCTAAAATATAAATTCCTTACTTATTTTGTAAGTAGGTAGTATAATATATTGTTGAAAAAAAAACACCCTCACAAAGTGACTTTTCTTCAACAGACAAAAGGGGTAAAAATATAAATGTGTGAGACCGAACAAGACAAAAAAACAAAACACAGAAACATAAAACATAGAATTCCAAAATATGATGATCCAAACTTACCAAATGTTTGTGCAGAAGAAATTTTAACATAAATTTTGAATTTTTAGGTTTGCATGCCGCTATAAGGTGGTATGAAGCGCTGAAAAAATGCAAACATAGATTATATTATATGCGCTGCACTCGCAAAACCAATTAACGTCCTGGGACGTATCGGACGGAAAGTCTCTTTGAAAACCCACTTGAACACCGCCAAGGCACACACTAAAGTCCGGGTAGGTCGCCAAACGTTGGTGCGCCACTTTTGTAACACTTTTTCCTAAAAGGGTTACTCCCCGGATAGCCAATGTCAGAGAGCAATGAGTTAAATGGGCGCCTTGATCACACAGAGAACTACTAAGTGTGCCCTGCGGTAGTTCAGGGAATTCAAAGAAAACCACTTATCAGTTTCACACAAATATATTTACCAATGTGACACAATACAATTATTAACATAGCCTAGAATCTAGAGAGTATATAAACGTTATAAAGGTGGGTTGTCCAACAAAATATTGTTCTATTGATCTCGATGATTTGCTCCTAGACCCGCCTGTAGGTTATAGTGAGAATTGAACTTCACACCGCGCAGACCGGATGCAAAGGTCCGTTAGCCCGTCACGGAAGAACCGGAGAACAAAATAAGAGATTAGCAGTAGGTAATATTAATGGATTATCAAACCATATGCGATCCTGTGGCAAGTCTAGTGGATATGTCATACGGGAGGGAGCTCTCCTGTACCCCGATCGCCTCTGCACGCTTGATAACCAGCACACTGCCAATGGGATTCGCCTTTTTCGCCCGAAGGTAAAGCCGAAGGTAGACCAACGTGTGTGTTATTTGAGGTAGATCTCAAACCAAATCTTGGAATCAATCCTTGGAATCAATCCTTGGAACCCACTTTGCAGAGCGGGTTAAACACCAGGAATTCTTCACGAACCAATATTACAACGAGCAGAGTTTCGCCTAGGACCGCAGTAGAACTAAGAGTGCTTTTTCGGGGAATTAGGGCCCGCTTTATATATTATATCTCAAGGTCCCGTTGGAATAAAAACTTTTACCCTCCACTCGTTAACCAAAAGCTATCACCTGATTCTCATAGACAAAACAGACTTATGACCAAAGATAACATAGAACACAATTTACCACAGAGTATTAATCTCATCCGTGCTACATTTAGGAGAAATGACGCCATCTGACGACTCGCGGTTGAAAGTTTATCTAAAACCAAGGAAGAAGGAGTGTAAGAGCTACCGCTAACCTGATAAAGATGGCGCTCACCTAAACACGTCATCTTATTGCGTTACCAATACGAATTATTTATAGTAACTAAAAAAAGTTGTTACAGTGTAACTAAGTTTTATTTTATTTTTTATCTGTATAATTAAATTCTCAATTGAACAGTCTTCGTTTCATTAGGATGGCATACGTAGTTCGGGAGATATTCGGGTTTATGTGACTGACCCGTTATTACTGACCCGTTATTTTTGGAACCGAGTGTAGATTGCTTCCGCCCGGCTCATCATTTCGCTCGTTCGCTTTACTTAAAAATGCTGGTTTTAATCGGATGAAAAGGAAGGTAAGTAAGTACAGGTAAAGAAAGTACCAATCAAATTTCATTTCTTTAATTTCTATTTTTTTACAAAAATCCTAAGTACCCAAAATAATAAAAAGGCACATTTTTTGATACACCGTCTTTCTTCGTCACGTTTTGTTGTTGTAACACCCAACACCTGATAAATACCGATACCGAGGTTACACGAATAAAGGAATTTGCTCGGAGACATTTTTCGAACTGATTTTCTTGAACATAAATGTTGATAGATATCATGTTAGTTATATTATAGTCACAATAATGGTAATATAGAACTTAACAAACAGTCTCAGAAGTAAAACGATCATCTGCAAGTCCATTTACAGTATGCAGTGGCAGGCCTGCGTCACTCGCTCAACGCGCGATATGCCTACCGCTCGGCGTATCGTCGACGATACAACCGACAGAGGGCCGCCAAACGCCCGCCTCAGCGCGTTTCCCGCGCTTACGCTTCGTAATGCCGAAACCATGATGGGTGTAAAAGGCAAAAAAATATATACATATATATATACAGGGTGAATATTTGAGACGGGACAGTAAGGGCAGGTACCTTATCCGTTATAGTTACAGGAAAACGCTTTTAGGAGACTATCCATAATTTTTTAAGATATTTTGAACTGCATTTACAGATTTAGGAAAAAATGTACAGCCAGCAAGAAAATGGTCATTTTAAACAAAAACTTTTTTTGATGCCAATCGATCCTCTTTCTTATAAGGATCAAAAGTCTCTATTGGACCGACTGAGGTTTGAGTACTAGAAATGTCAGAAATCGCAAAAAACTTTTCCCATACATTTGTGCGGAAGTAAATCATTTTAATATGTATTATAAAGACAGACAAACTTAACTGACATTTGGATGATCTACGAAATAAATTACTCAAAATATCGGCCGTTTTAACGAATACATAAGTACACTCGTTTTTGTACTGAGCTAGTAGCAGCCGATAATTTTCTTGGATGGATATCATTTAAAATCATTGTTAATGCATCTTTTGTATTAAGCGTATTTTGTGAATAATAGGAACACGGTCTCTGCATTGGTGTGGTACGCGAATAAGTATGCGACAAGTACTGCGTCAAGTATCGAGTGGTAATGCTGGAATTTTATGAAGGTACTCTTAATTCTGCCGTGTATAACGACATCATTTTAGAGAATCTACGAAACCAGTTAGATGAATGGCTCCTGTCAGAATATTGCGAAAAGTTTATTTTCAGCAAGATGGCGCTCCGCCACACAACAGCCGCGTATTCCGGTTTGAATAGGCAGTTCGGGCCACAGTGGATATGTACACATGGTCCAACCAAGTGGTCACCTCGTAGCACCGATTTAACGCCATTCGATATTTTTCTGTGGGGCTACCTAAAAAAAAGTCTCCGAAAAATAAATACAACAGTATTCAGGCGCTGAAAGATGAATTAACAAGAATTTTAAATGATATCTATCCAAGAAAATTATCGGCTGCTACTAGCTCAGTACAAAAATGAGTGAATTTATGTATTCGTTAAAACGGCCGACATTTTGAGCAATTTATTTCGTAGATCATCCAAATGTCAGTTATGTTTGTCTGTGTCTAAAATACATAATATTAAAATGATTTACTTCCGCACAAATGTATGGGAAAAGTTTTTTGCGATTTCTGACATTTCTAGTACTCAAACCTCAGTCGGTTCAATAGAGACTTTTGATCCTTTTAAGAAACAGGATCGGTTGGCATCAAAAAACGTTTTTGTTTAAAATGACCATTTTCTTGCTGGCTGTACATTTTTTCCGAAATCTGTAAATGCAGTTCAGAATATCTTAAAAAATTATGGATAGTCTTCTTAAAGCGTTTTCCTGTAACTATAACGGTTAAGGTACCTGTCCTTACTGTCCCGTCTCAAAAATTCACCCTGTATATATATACCCTACCCTAAACTTAACCCTTTTCGAGATATTCGACTTTTAATTTTTTTATTGAAAATTGCCGATTTTTAGGCTACTACATTTAATTTTATTTATTTTGTGTATCTTATTATTATTATAATTGCATTTTTACATGTGTAATTAGATGCTTTATCGATCGTTAAAATAGTGGATAAGTTAATTGAATAGACCGTAGTAGACAAGTGAAAGTAAAGAAATAAAAAAAAAAATAGAAATGTTTTTTTCTCTAACGGATATCTAAAAAAAATACTATGGTAATTGTTCGGCAGATGTTTTTTAAAATATCTACGTAAAAAAATAAAATATAAATCATTATATGTATAAAACTTAAACATATTTGATTAACTTATATGAAATCGCAACATTCGTTAATAATCATCGTTGGTAGCCACGCATTTTTACGAAGACGCGTTGGCGCTTGTCCCGCACGGCGGGCGACGGTCTCGACTATTTGTTCGCGTACTTATGGTACATTTCTTCTCGTTCTGAGCGGCAGTTATTATTATTAAGAACTTGTAGGCTATTTTAGCGTAGGTATTTTCGCTTTAGTATGGAAGTGATGCACAGATCATAGAAACACAGGAGATTAGCTTTGTATACATATTTATTCGTGTTCAAATATCTCCGCGTTTCTCTCACTTAGTTCACTAACACAAAACTAAAAATTGGAAGCACGGCACACACGCTCGTATTTCTCCCCCACACAAAGAAACTTACAGAGACACCAATAAACCCACTAATAGAACACATACAAAAAGAGGGCGGCGCTTCTACCTGTAGCTACGGATTCCGAATAAACACACAATGTTATGCAACTAGTGTTATGGTGATAATCATAGAAAAATATCGAATGAAATTCAGTTAGCTGTATTATTTGCTCTTTCTCCTAAAGATTTTATTGACTGTGAAAAGAAAACTAAACAGGAGTTTCCCTCGAATATACTCTATACAAGCGATGCTTTATCATAATTGGAATATTTACTAATTAACTACCAAAAAACTGGATATCATCTTCTCAAATCTAGACTAAACATAGGTAAAACTGCAAGAATTTTATTGTTAAGGATTTTATTGACCAGTAAAATGTAAATATTTATTTAAAACTTGCCGCTTAGACAGTATAGGTGTTGCGGTCTTAGTTAAGTAGTGTAATCTTACGGTTGCATATTTTTCCATTAAGGCTTTTATTAGTATTAATAAATGGTTATTCATTGGCGATTGATCGTATTGGTGAAAATTGATTGGGACGAGCATATTGTGCTGGTTTTGTTGGGAACCAGCTTGGACCCCTTCCTGTCGCATTTATCCACATTTCTTTAATTTTTGGATCCTTCGGATAGCTGAAATTTTGAAATAAAAGCAAGGTATAATAGATGCTTGAGTACCACAATAAACTCAAAATCAAAACTTTATCTACACTTTTTTTACGTTTACATAATTATAAGATTACAATTTATTTATATCTTTAATAATCATTCGCACTTAATAAGATCGTATAAAATATCGACAATCATAAACATCACATCACATATCTAACACAAAAGCCGGCAGCGGCCGCTTCCCGAAACTATCGTGATAAAATGATAAAATGATATTTATTTCTGCAATAATGTATGTAAATCTTTTCAGACATTTTTACAAGTCGGACTTATAGCTAGAAGGCGCCGGCATTTCCTACGACTCACTCTGGGAAGAAACGCCGAAACAAACCACAGAGGTGTCTTTTTTTTCTTTTTTTTTTTTAAGTCCGTGTACAATATTAAAGAGAACTATGTGAGTGCAGTATAGGGTCTGGGTTGGCCTTTTGAAGAAAGAACCATAGTTTTGAGTCGACCTGTCCATACAGACGGCATACGGGCCCCAGCCATCGTGTAGCCTAACCGATGTAGTCAGGATCCACAACCCGGAACACGACACTGCCGCCAGCAGGACACTTGAGTAGGCCGTGGAAACACTCAAAACCACCAGAAAATTACTAAAATATAAACCAACATTACAAGCCTACACTATACTCACATTTACAAACTTACACAAAAAAAAAAATACTATACAATTCAATTTCAACGAAAAACTAAACAAATTAGAATAAAATGAAATACAAATTAAAACAAAAATTAAATGTTCATCACTTGTGGGAGCGAGCAGCATCACTCCCAAGCAAATTTGTCATTTAAAAAATCAGTAACTGTGTAGTAAGCTTTATCACACAGTTTCTGTTTAACCAAGGCCCTAGATTTGTTAATACTTATAAAGAAATTATATTTCTTTAATTTGTACAGCGCGCTTATAAGTAGGTAAAACAGTGGCCATGTTACACTCATGTAGTCCATAGGTGGCGCTAGGAGTAATGGCGACCGACATTTAAGATGAGAGGTGTTGTTTAGTGTGCGAAACGAACGCGATTGAGTATATTATTAAGTTTAAAGAAATTGTAAAAAAGGAATTGACATTTTAATTAATAAGCTTTTAATGTCGTTTCTTTGTTTTCAGGTAGGAAATTAGATATAAGCTAAGCAGTGTAGGTATAATTATGTAATTGTAAGTACTTAAATAAAACTTTGTTTTCAGAGCAACGCAATTGTTTATTTGAAATCTGCAATTCCTAATAACTTTAAAGATATTGTCTTATATACTTAATGCATGAAATTTGCTTGGAATCCTATTGTAGAATCTCACACCCTGACATCGAAAGAAAAGTCTTGCGGTGTCTACATCAGTTAATTGGCAAATTTTATAAACCGCGTATGCTGCAGAACTGAGTCTATTCGACAAGCCATCAATGTGTGTAGTGAGAGTATCAATAAAATACTTATCCATTGCGCTATTAGACAAGCCGATTCATTGATCGATTTGTGCTAAGCAAGCAATGGTTTTAGTTGCTAATGAAAAGGATTGATTTGGTATTTCATCATGTTTCTAAAATGTTTTAATGAGTTCAGTATGAAAAACTATAATATTATAATATTTAGATATGAAATGAGATGCAATTTTTCCTGTAATTCACAAATTCACAGCTGTTATTTTTGCAAACAATCACTGAACAACGCGGCATTTTGTAAAAAATCACGAGCAGTGAAGACGTCGCAAGTTGAAATTCGACTAATGTCCGAAAATTGCATCAAGCCGCTTTGAAGCCAGATGCGTTCGCAAGCGTCACGCCTCAATTGCATATCTCCTGTATTTCTATGATCTGTGGAGAGATGTATCTGCTACATAGTAACTATTTATTAATCTGTGGCAGTGGTCCCGTTCGCCGGTCTCGTTTCAGCGCCCGCTTTTGCTGGTGAGGTAGTGCGCCAAGCGGCCGCTGCCCCCCGTCGCCGGCCTCGTCATTCCATTCACTCTGGACTAGGGTTCATGATTACTCGAGCTTTTCAATTTCTCGGGTCTCGAGAATTCTCGAAGCTAATTTCTCGGGTCTTCTCGGGTTGTCGAGAAATTTACGTACGTTTTCTCATATTAACAAACAAATCAGTGATTTTCCTCACAAATAAAAGTATGAAATTAATTACATAACTTTTATTGATTATATTCAAAAACATTAATCTTACAATTAAGCTAATTAAATTAAAAAGAAAAAACAGAAATAATATTATTCGGACTCATTATTATAATGACAGCAATATTTGGCAGGTTATTTAGAACTTATAAACAAAAGTATCTTCTATTAAACTAAACAAAGAATTAACATGAAAGAAAACTTTTATAACTTAACTTATAATTAAATTACTATCACAGCACCATACCAACAGAAAGTGAAAAACGAATGAATTTCCTTTTTGTGATTCCATTTATAGTGAAACCGTCTTTTGCAGCCAACCTCGTCAATATTCCACCCAATGATTGTATCGGTGGAGTTTTAAAATTTAGCTTCTGTTGCTGCATACTTTCATACCCAGGCCTGTTTTTTTTCGGTGCACTCACACACACCTGAACTTTTTGATGCTTTAGATTCGGATTCTTCTTGGGTCCCGCATTTAGTAATATTGATTTTATGGACATGTGCTAAATGTCTCACCAACCCGCTAGTATTAATATGGCACTTTAGGCATTGCGGATTTGCAGATTATTTTTTTCTAAATATTTTCATACTTTTGATGCTTCCATATTTACTGTTATAGTGACGTTTTGGTAAAATTGGTAAAATCTACAAGAAACGCAAATCAAAATGATAATAAGCCCTTGGATAATATTTGTGATACACCCATACATACAACACAACTAGCAATATTCGTCTCACAAATTTAAAATGACACATTAATGAATTTCAAATTACTTACATAACGGCCCTTTTACGACCTTACCGCTGTGAGCGGCAGCTAAGAGCGAAACGCCGAGAGGTAATATCAAAAGTATAAAAATGTACGAGACACGCCACGAGTCGCCGCTCATAGCGAAAAAGCTAGCGGTTTTTGCCGAGCGAATTGCTACAGCGGCGAGCGGTATGGAGAGCGGCAGGAACAAAGGCACAAGTTAGTATGTGCGACGCCACGAAACAGAGCGGCGTGGACAGCGGTGCAGGAGTGACGGACTCAGCGGCGTTAATAAAAACAAAAAAATTTAGACGATTTTATGGCGGTAATGGATACCGAGGCTTTTAGAACAGAAATTTTAAAGAGACTGCCTATATGGATGTCAAAATATCCCCAACATAAATATAAAAAGGTTGTGGGAAGAAATTAAACAATGTTTTCCGGAATATAATGGTACTTATGTTTAATTTAAATTGATAACACAAAAACATCGAACCTAGGTACCTACCAAACGAAGCTACTGATATGTTGACAAAACTACTGGTATGTTTACGTAATGTAGGTGGATAGTTGACAAGTATTAAATGTTATTTTTTTTTCTCTGTCAGTAGGTACCTAATTAGCAAAACAGTAAACATATCAGTAGTTTTGTCTGTAGATATAACTACACACGAAACTACTAGTATGTCTTATACGCAATGTAAGTAGTTGACAAGTTTTTAAAGTTTTTTCTCTCTGTAAGTACCTACTTAGCAAAACACTTAGAAACATCAGTTACTTCTTATAGGTAGGACCTTCGTATAGGTCACTAAATCCACCATCTAAATACTGATCTTTATTTAGTTCGTGCACTCAATCTCTCATATTTAAATAAAAAATTGTTGTTTCTAAATAGACAGGGGATAATTTTTAACACGTTTCGACTACCTAAATACGTCCACTGTCGCCGCTGCAACTAACCGCTACTAGGGTTCGTGGCGTGCAAAACGCACCGCTCACCGACGCCGCTCCGCTTTTCACTAAGACCAAAACTCGTGGCCAGGCCGTAAGAAAAATATATCAGAATAATTAAAAACTAAGCTGTGTGTTATTGTTTTACAAAAATTGGAAATGTAATAAGACTAAGTAGTATAATTAATATATCGTTAGTTATTTTATGTATTAAAGTTTGACTAAAAATAATAGAAAAGAACACAGGTACCTCGTACCTAGTAAAATTTAAGATCATATTAAATTTTATTATTGATAAAAATGATGATGTGTCAATAAAAGTGAAAAGACTTACCTGTTTGATTTCAATTTATCACGTAATCTATGAAACAGTCACTACGTAAACTATCGTGTAAAAACGACGCCGCAGGGCGCTTGTAGCGAGATCAAGGGTGCCGCTGCGCTTTGGCCCGCGCCTCCAAGCAACTTAACAAACGGCGATTTAATTTCTATATAGGTACATGATTTCTCGAGTTCTCGACTTTTCTCGGGCTTGATTTCCCGGTAACAAAGCCCAACGATTAATAAACTAAAAGCCACGGGAATAAACCCTACTCTGGACACTTTAAGTGAACGTCCAACGTTACAAATGCATAAAAATTGATGATTAACTCTGTTACTCTACAGATTTTAAAAAGTCATCTTATAATTTCTACGCAGTACAGCGCCAAACTAATGTAGATATATAATAAAAATCACCCAAGTGCGTGTCAGGCCACGCACAGGAAAGGGTTCCTCAGTCACCCTTATTGGTACGTGGATTTAAAATCGTATCCAATAGATAATTGTTATGTAAGTTTACGTATTAATGCGTAATTTTGTATGACGTTTTCCATGTAAGTGAGAAATGAAATGTTGTAATCTGTATTCGATCGATACTAACAATAAGTTAATTAATGTGATCAAAACAAAAACAAAATTAAGATTTTTTTATCCCTTATGCAGGCACCACACTTCGTTATGCGCTATTCGTTATGCGGGTTATTCGCGCGCATACGGCGAAGTGTGGAGAGCCAGTATTCGCTTTATTCGTACGCATAGACACATAAGCCGAATAGCGAATACGCGTATCCGTCGACTTGTCGGTTTTTTGACACACTTCAGAGGACACGAATAAGGCGAATAGACGCATCGACTGCCCTCACTTCGGACTGATAGTGAAGTGCCCTGTGCATAACTAACAACCATAGACTATAAAACAATTTTTGAAATAGATAAATCAATTAAACGATTAAAATAATCTATCATTTGATCAAAATAATTAGACTTCATTTAAGTATTGTTTCTGTCAATTTAATAAAATAAAAAGGAAATTAAAATAATTAACCATTAAAAATGACAATGCCCTGTGCATAACTAGCAACCATAGACTATAAAACAGTTTTTGAAATAGAAAAAAATGATTAAACGATTACTATGGATAGGTATTAAAAAATGATGTTGAGGTTTCTAATATCATTTTTTAAACTGAATAGTTTGCGCGAGAGACACTCCGAAAGTGGAAAAATGTGTGCCCCCACAATCAAAATCGGTTAAGCGGTTTAGGCGTGAAAACATAACAGACAGACGGACAGAGTTACTTTCGCATTTATAATATAAGTAGGGATTTACATATATACATACATAGAGAATATTTATTCGAACTAAAATCAACAACTTAGAAATACAAAATAAAATACATAATAATATTAATAACAGAAATTATTGTTGCTCGTTCGATGAATTCATTTCTGAAATAATTTGTGCTATGGATTTATGATTCTATACCAATTCGGATAGCAACAACTGGTATATATGTCTATAAGCATTTTTAAAGTTAAATTGAAAAATAAATTACTCCTGGATCAGTTGCTTGCACTCCCTCGCTAAATGTAAAGATAAGTTAA
The DNA here is from genome assembly GCA_932526445.1 of Phragmatobia fuliginosa. Taxonomy (NCBI): domain Eukaryota; kingdom Metazoa; phylum Arthropoda; class Insecta; order Lepidoptera; family Erebidae; genus Phragmatobia; species Phragmatobia fuliginosa. Next base: position 19,973,691 of record OW052074.1, read on the forward strand.
GTCCTGGCTACTCACATTATTGTAATCACCGATTTTCAGTTTTCAGTAGTATTAGTTTTATTGTTATTGTTTTGGTTTATTGTTTTGGTTTATAAATACACACATTTGCATTATATATATTTTTTTCCTGATATTTATTTTATCTTCGGTTTTAGTATAACTTTTCTATTTTTATAATTGTAATTGTTTATACGTGTTTGTGTACCCACAAAAGTATAATTATGTATTCAGTAAGTGTAGTACAAGGGCTGGATTGAAAACCAGCGTTAAAAGTTATCACAGTCTTTCTGTATTCTTTTAACAACTGCTGAATCCAGACCCTTTGCCATGGTGATTAAGTTTTTAAATTTAAATTCTTTTGTGTTTATAGAAGGCAATAAAATGATTATTGTTATTGTTATTATATACCATTCAAGGGTACTTCTTGGAGTAAATAAGGTACCTCCTTTATACAAGGCTCAGTCAAACAATATAAACACTTGTTAACAGTTTAATACGTGTCACTTATAACCATTACAACCAATGATATTATATAGAAAGATAGGTTACTTTCATACTAAACGGCGTTCGATATTGTTGCGGTATGACATGACGTACTTATTTATAGGTGTATACATACATTACGATTACGAATGCAAAAGATAATACGGAATGCATGGTAAAGAAAGAGATAGCTATCTCTTGTGAGTTGCACTTTGAGGTTCGTAGTAAAATTATGGACTAACTCGTTAAAATTGATACAGATATGACATTTAATATCGCCATTTGCTAAAAGTACCAATCAGTATCGTAATGAGTGTCGTAAAAATTAAAGGAGTAATAATAAAACACCGAAGAAAATTAGTATCGATTTAGTTTCAATAACAATATAAAAACACAGTAAATTTGTACAGATAAAGGTTATATAGTTATTCAAATTATTCGCTATAGATGTTTTACATCAACATAATATATTTGTCGGCAAAGCGTTTTTGTTAGGGCCTTTGCCTTCTCCGAAATACATATTGTGTGGGCTGCGTGGTGTTTCTCAAGCATTTCATTCTCGTAAGATCATCACTTGGAAATCTGGAAAATACAAAACAATATACACTGTCTTTATGCCAACATACATTTTAATACTATTATTGCCAAATAATATAATCATCATATTAACTGAAAGACAATGATAACTAAACACATACATAATAGTAATATGAGCATATCAATTAGACGGTACTGGAGGACGCGGACAATAGGTATGTATTGTGCCTACGATATCCCTTCTGTTTGATTTAATCTATTACGCATGCCAGCCGACCGTTATTAGTCCTTGTCAAGCAGGCACCACACTTCGCTATTCGCTATTCGTTATGCGGGTTATTCGCGCGCATACGGCGAAGTGTGGAGAGTATATTCGCCAATATTCGCTTTATTCGTACGCATCGAATAGCGAATCGCATATACGTCGACTTGTCGGTTTTTTGACACACTTCAAAGGACACGAATAAGGCGAATACACGCATCGACTGCCCACACTTCGGACGGGTAGTGAAGTGCCCTGTGCATAACTAACAACCATAGACTATAAAACAGTTTTTGAAATAGATAAATCAATTAAACGATTAAAATAACCTATCATATGATCATTATGATCAAAATAATTTGACTTCATTTAAGTATTGTTTCTATCAATTTAATAAAATAAAAAGGAAATTAAAATAATATGTTTCGTTCGTTCATTGACCATTAAAAATGACAATGCCCTGTGCATAACTAACAACCATAGACTATAAAACAGTTTTTGAAATAGATTAAATCGATGAAACGATTAAATTAGTTTATTATATGATCAAAATAATTAGACTTCATTTAAGTATTGTTTCTGTGAATTTAATAAAATAAAAAGGAAATTAAAAGAATACGTTTCGTTCGTTCGTATGGTTTCGTTTTGTTCACCATAAAAATGACAATGACACATCTCTACAACACACATATTTGCCTTATTTGATATACCAGTACGAAGTGTGGTGGCGTGTTTGTTGTTTGCGCGCATAACAAATATTCGGGCGAATACGGCGTAGACAAATAACGAATAGCGAATAACGAAGTGTGGTGCCTGCTTCACACTTCAGTTACAATCTTATCCTCTGTCCTTTTATAACGCGTCTTTAGTAATACTGGATATCATTTAATAATTTCAGTAAATAGGAAACAAAACCGAGACAAAATACAAATATTACGTAGTTACTTAGAAATACTTACCCGTGGTATGTAACTCTTCCTTTTTATTTACTTTAGAACCATAGTTTTTACACCTTCATAACACACAGCTCGGTATTTTGGTAATAATAAGCACTTCACGGAAACGTTCTGACAACGTGTTTATTCGCTAGCTTCTATTAGCGAGCCGACTAAATGAAATCACGACGATTGTCTACATTTGTCCGCAACAATATTCGCGCTATACCTTTTTTTTTAATATCATTGATTACAACAAGTGTTGAAACAATAGAATATGCATAGATCGTAGATCTATGAGAATCGTTACTTTAATCCTAAAAAGACGCTTCACTCTGAGCGCTGATTGGTCGGCCGGCACACGCCACCATACAGTGTTAAGAGCGACTAATAATAATATTATTACCGGACTTATACTATTATACTAATATTATTATTGCGCTGCCCTGCTGGCAGGCTATTCTCATCTACATGCTCAGGACTGACATAGCTGGATGTTGCACTATAGCCGTGATGCTCAGTCGACCGGCTACTATGGCCGGAATGGTATTTGCCTAAAACGTACATCAAGTAGGATATTATTTATGTAATATTTTGCCATCAATATGAAATTTACTCATTTATTATATTTTTTTGACTGCCTTGTTGGTCTAGTGGTTAGCGTATGCGGCTGCTGATCAAGAGGTCTCGGGTTCGATTCCCGGGTCAGACCAAATATTTGTGTGATCCACAAATATTTGTTTCGGAGTCTGGGTGTTTTTCTATGTATAATATGTACTTATGTATTTACATAAAAAAAGTATGTTTATGTATTTATTTTATCAGTAGTTTAGTACCCATAACACAAGCTCTGCTTACTTTGGGACTAGATGATGTTGTGTGTAAGATGTCCAAAATATTTATTTATTTCTTTGTGTCTTTTACTTCACGTAGCTCTGACGCTACATACTGCCCTTATATAGAAAATTCATCTTGAGCCAACATTCTGTTTTTAGCAAGACGCATTACTTCATACGCATACGAATCTGCGCGGCACTGACGCGCAACACGTGCGCCCGCTCTCAGTACGGGAGCTGGCAACATGTCCCGCGTCTCGTAAATGCTCCTCAAAATATCGAGGGAAATGTTGCGGGTCTCGATGCAACGTCGCAGCGTCACGTACATATAGTGTTGCGCGTCAGGTTGAGGAACAATTTGTCCCCAAGTGTATCCGAGGCTTAATTGTTGCTAATAAATCGTAAATGTTTCTCGTCTGGCGATTTCACACACAATTATGTTTTGGTTGCATATTTGGCGTATAATAAATAAGTTCAAACTGACACTTGCAAATAACATAAATAAAACAAACTTAAAACTAATCAAAAAAACTTAACAATAGTAATATCAATGAACAACAATAACAACGAAAACTTTTGTAACCGACTATGCTCAAGACCGAGATAGCGACACCAACATATATAGCATTAATTATATACATACACACATCAAAAGTGTCTAGGGATCAACATATATTTTTGCAATAACTTTTCTCCTGATTGATATTAATTAAAAATTTCTTTAAGGATTCATCAAATAAAGTGTTTTCGTTTGTCACAGTAACGATAAACCAAGTCACCTTTGCATTAGTAAAGAAATTTGCCATTTTCCTAATAAAGGGATTTTTGACATTTGAACCACTAACATTAAAGTTCGAAAAAAAGACTGAAATAACAGTTTTCTTTAAAATTTTATTAGGTAACTTAAACAATTAATAATCCGTGTTTCTACCGCGAACACTAACAACACAAGAACATCGGTTTGGCATACTCAAAATGAGTTCATCCAAATCACGCTGTGGAATGGCCGCCCATGTTCGTTGCAACAACAAAAAAAGGTCTTCTTGCGACTGGATACCCTCCATATTCGGCAGAGCTCTTCTCTGTAGCATATCCCATGCATGCTCAATCGGGTTCAAGTCTGGCGACTGAGCAGGCCAGGGCAGGACATTGATGTTAGCTGCGGCGAGAGTCTGTCTTACAACTCTTGCGGTGTGCGGTCGTGCATTATCATGCATTAACTGAAATAAGGGACCGATTTGCACTTGTAGAGGAACGATGACGTCTGATACAATCGTCTCAGCATAAATTTGAGCGTTGAGGTTGCCTCTGATCCAAATCAACTCAGTTCTTCCGCCGATCCAAATACCCGCCCATACCATGATGGTTCCACCACTATAAGGATGGACTTCCTGGCAGGATTTTAATCGCTGTTGGCGTCCAGGGGTTCTCCAGTGTCGTATACGTCTTGTATCCGGTCTCATACCAAAACGAGACTCATCAGAAAAGCACACGAAACGCCATTGTTCTTCTGCCCAATTTCTGTGTTCAAGAGCCCATTGATATCGAATCCTACGATTGTGCATTGCTATAGGTGGTACCCGTAGCGGTCTTCGGGAATGAAGGTTCACTTCATGCAAGCGGTTTCTGACTGTTTGGTCGCTAATTAAGTTCCCTGAAGAGTGATGAAGCCTCACGGCTAACATCATGGCGGTTATTGTTGGAGCTCTTCGAGTTAAGATTTGAATGTATCGGTCTTGTCTCCGTGTGGTGCAGCGATACCGTCCTCCATGGCGCTCAGCCACGGTACCAGTGCTTCGGTAACGTGTCCAAAGTCGACTGATAACACTCTGACTTGTATTCAGAGCTAAAGCCACAGTACGTTGCCGGGAACCAGCTTCTATCATTCCCACGGCTCTGAGCATTTCTTCCCTGCTTAAATGACGTCGCCGCTCCATAATAACGTTGGTTTTAATCAGTAGTAGGGAAACAGTAGCACTAATAATTTCTTCAATGCGTTGTATGTTTTTATAGGGAAAATATTGGCAGCTGATTTTCATCTTTTACTCGAATTTGATTGACAGTTCCTGATTCAAATTATGAAATGCACCAAAAAGGATCCATATAAATTTATAAAATCATAAATTTATTACAAAGCCACATCTCAATCTCAAGAAATCCGCATAAAAATGCTTGATCCCTAGACACTTTTGATGTGTGTATATAGACAGAGACATATTGCCGGTACACGGACAAATATGTCTCATGACTCATGAATGAGCATTGCCGAAGAAGCACGAAGTAACCAAAAAGGGATGTCCAATACGCGTGCCTGAGGGTGTTGTTATGTCGTCATCTATTGAAATCGATTGAAATTAAGTCATAAAAAATATTGTATAATAAGTTTTATACAAACACAGTCGTTACTCAAGTAGACGTTAATAGATAACTGATTGTTAAGTAAGTACCTAATGTCTTTCAACTGAGAACAAAAAAATTATTAGTATTTTTTTATTAAATTCGAAATGTCGTTTATTAACTACAAAATTCACTAATATTCGTTTATTATCGTATACAAACAAAAATCAATTATCTTCTAAATAAAACTAATCGATTACGATATTTGATTGGATAAATGGTCGATTGTGTTTACTGATGGTCAATCTCTAGCCTAGACCACCGCCCCCCGTTCGTCGCCTCATGCCACCATATTGTTCCTAAAAAAAGATATTGTGAATTGCCATCTTCGCAAATGGCAAGTTCGGACTCGCCAAAATATATCGGCCGCCGTAGTATACCACTAAATATTTTGTCATTAAAACATGTTTACTACGTAATAAAATATGCGCAAAAAACATAAAACAATTTTACCGCGCGCCCGGCGTACGTGCGATATTAATACCTATTGCAAAAGTTCAGTTCAGTTCAGAACAGTGTTTCCACTTTTAGGGAATTCTCCCTATTTTAGGGACAAATAGCTGATATTTTGGATGGTTAAAGACCATTTGAAAAATACAGGGATTTAGGGAATTTCGGGGTGAAATCAAAGCCTATACTGGTAGTCCTGTAGTAAAGTAAATGATAGACTATACCATAGCTTTTTGCTTGGGGATTCCCCAGAATCCTAATAAATGCTATTCGTATATATTTACCAATTTTCGTTGATGTCACCAGAATTTGGTCGTATTGTAATGTGTAGGTTCTTGATTTGATATGTTTGACGTTATTTCTGTATTGCGGCATAGTAGTGGCACTAGTGGCATCAATTTTTCAAGTTCAAGTTATTACGATATTAAATGGAAGGAAATAATAATTAAGCGTCATCTTCGACGAAAATAATGTAAAAGCAATGCGTCAACTTCCAAAAATTTTAATCCTATAGCTGTATGATCTTCTGTAGGCATTTTTTTATTATATATACCTATATTAAATAATATGCTGAGGTTTATTTTCTGTATTATATTTATGTTCCCTAAATAAAGGATTTATGAAAGTAGTTTAGGGAATTTTAGGGATAAATTCAAAAGAAACTAGGGAAAAATGGAAAACGAAAGTGGAAACACTGGTTCAGAACTTCAGATACGTATGTGAGTCAGTCGGTGGCGGGTCAGTGAGTGCATCGAAGCGCATTTCATTCAAACCTCAATTAGAATCTTAGTTCATTTTAATTACATACTTTATATCCAGTGAGAATTAATATCAAAGTAATATATAGAATCACATGTGCAGGCTAGCCAAATAAAGTTTACAGTGTACATCAGTGAAGGTGTATCCGTTTGAATAGACAAGAGAATAATTTAAGGAAACCGTCTAAAAACAGACATTCTTAAAAGTTTAAAAGTTGTTTAAACGTGCTTGTCTTTGTGTTTGTGATATTCAAAATGACAAAGGAATTCAACAATGTAAGTATTAGACACATATCGACGGGTGCAAAGTAAATAAAGTTATCTACAAAATTATGATTTTTAGTTTATTGTACAATCGTTTTAATAAAACAATTCTTTACAATATGACATTTCTTTTTTGGAAATATCACATTATTTCAAGAAATTTTCGTACGTAAAAAAAGTCAACTACGTATGTTCTTTCAAACACTACGAAGTAAATACGACCAAGTAACGTTGGCCGCATTTACACGGGGCCGCGGGACTTTCCCCGTGCATACACAAAAGGACATCAGTCAGTTGACATGCGCTACGTCGGCTTGATTAGATTTTTGTTATAATTTATGTTAAATAAGGTTTTGTGTCTGATATCTGTGATATTTCGAGGGTTTGTTGTAGTCTTCATTTGAATTAGTAAAATCAATAAAGAACGACGGCAACTGTTGAAGCAATTAAGTAGAACAGGAAAATAAGTTACTATCATGAAAACAGAAGATCTAATAAAACTCACAAAATTAAGTGATAATCGTGAAACTGCTGGTGTGAATTAATTTTGTTTAGTAAATATTCAAAGTTGTATTAAATGTGAAATTCTAAGATTTGTTGATTGTAGAATAATAAATCTATAAGAGAGGTCATATTTTAAAATACCGACGCATAAACGACCATCTGCCACCTGAATCATTTTACTTCGCTATCATCGTAGATGTTACAATTTACTTCGGTTAATTTTGTGGAAAATGAATGTTTTTTAAGATTGTTAGGGTTAAATAGTCCTTACAAAGAACCCTTATAGTTTCACCATATCAGTTTGTCCTCAGATTATAAAAGAAAGCCAGATGGAACGTGCTTGTCAAATAACATGACGCCGATTGATTATTTTAGTGTGCGTGACAGTCGCCAGAGACACTGTAGGAACACGTACATCTGTGTGCGTGTAATGATACCATACGCTGTAAAAAAATCCCTTTTTTTGATAAACATTAAGATTGAAAAAAGGGTTTAATATTAAAAAACTTTAAAAATTATGGTTTTTATTTCTGTTACTGTTACATACTGTGCAAACTCTTAGCAACCTTTATTTTGCACTAACTTTTTATAATATTGTCGTTTTGCGTTTCGTTTCGTACAAAAATAAAGAAAAATAAGTAAACATTACAATTTTATATTGGACACGATTTTAAATCTATCTATCATTATGGGTGACTACGGAACCCTATTCTATGCGTGGCCTGAGATGCACTTTGCCTAGTTTTTGTTCTTTAATTTAGATAATAAATAATAATTTAGATATAATAATTTAGATAGTTAATCGTTTTTTGTTTTGTTAATTATTTGATTTGATGTTAATTTTACTAAAAAATAGGTAATTTAATGGAAATAAAACTGATTCCGGAATCTGTTTTCATTTAACTATTTCAAAATGTAACTAGGGAGGGAGGGAGTCTCACAAATTTGATCAACTGTGACAAGGACGGGGGAGGGGCAAAAAAATCATGAAATTCGTGTGACGTAATTTATGGATGACCCCTAATGTATGAAAAATTTTTTTTTAATATTCTGCAGTTATACGGTGAGTCGGAATCAAGTTTTGTACTATTGATCATTCTCAACCATTCAATTATGATGTGAAGCACAAGTTGCAATTTGTAGAAACATCCACAAATTGTTCCTATGTAATAATTATCTGAAATAATTGTATCTCCAAAGAATACTTTCAGATAAGGTTCGGAACCAAGTCCCTAAATGAGGTCCACTAATGTCTGGACTAACAAGTAATTTCCCTAATTAAAGGGAAAAAAAAAATCATAAAAACTGGTATCACAGTCGAACTACGGTTGAGGTTTTGTGTTCCGACACAACATTAAAATTATCGGGTAAATAAATAATTATAGCAACTAAATAATCTGTGAAACATGTGAAAAGATATTCCATCTTCTTTTTTTTGTTTCTGGGAACTATTCTTACAGTGTTTAATGAGGCAAGACGGCATTTTGAAATTAAAATAAAAAATCACTCGTAACGTATACACAATATGGCGGTTTGTCAAACACTGGCGCGAGAATGTATTCGCTTTTTAATTCATATTTGCTTTGTAGCTTCATTGTCGTGTTCTTTACGGTCTATCTGGCTTTCTTTTGTAATCTGAGAGTTTGTCTATACGCAGCTTAGCTTAGAGACGTTTGTTCCGACAAATGTCTGGAACGGCGAGAACGATTTTGATGGGACTTTCACTGATAGGTAGCTGATAATATAAGGAGTAATTTCGGCTACTTTTTTAGACTAGCTTCGTCCCGCGGCGTTACCCGCAGTACGACGACAATAACCACGCGTAGTTAAGCTAGTATAAAATATAAAAAGAAAACATAACTACAAGCAAAGTGGAGATGATTTTGTTTCTCGTCTAGGCTATATTATTATATCGTTGGAGAGGTATTTCAAAAATGTACAGAGTAGTTATAGGACATTCTTTTATTCAGTGCTCCGTTTACGAAATATTAAACTTTAAAGTGCAAATGTTTGTAGAGTCAAAAACTATCACGGCTGAGTTACATGACAGGCCGACTTGTGCTTAACCACTGAAAGAGAATGACCACTGAAAATGATTCAAAACGCAACTTCTGTGTAACATATACACTGTCCGTTGGCTTAAGACAAATCTAGCCCTAGAAGTGTAAAAGTTTGCAAAACAATCATTTGTCCATCCATTGTCCACAACAACAAATTTGTCCATCAGTCACCAATTTATATAGAGCGCTTTGGATAAATATGATTAAAATACTGGGAACAGTTCAAAGGAGTTAAGATAACAAAAATAAGATAAACACAGCGGCTGTAATCGAAGGTGTCTGTAATCACGTAAAATCTTTTCAGCCTGTGGAGTCTCGTTATATAAGAAAAGACTCAAATAAACCTTACTTATCAAGCAACTGCACATCCTGACAGTGTAACTTCAGCTACTTTCGACTTTTTTTATCTACGCCTCATGGAGAAACAAATTTATTTTATTCCCCCTGTTAGCCGTAGTTTCAGGCCACATGTAACATATTCCTTTTTAAGACCAATGGGTCTTAAAGCTCTTTACATGTTATACACTTTTTATGTTTGAAATGTTATACACTGTAAAATTAAAGAAAGTTTATAATAAAATGAACTTGCTTCTCCCTGAGGCGTAGATAAAATAAATTGAAAGTCGAAAGTAGCTGAAGTTACACTGTCAGGATGTGCAGTTGCTTGGATTTTATCCTGTTTCTTTAGAGACGTTGCAACATCTTTAATTTTTCATGTGTTGATTAAACCCTTTTGAAACATTGTTTTCCTCTGTCCATGCTTGATATAATTTGAACATAATTGAGAAGTTCAAGCCACCGGATAAGTAAAGTTTATTTGAGTCTTTTCTTATATAACGAGACTCCACAGGCTGAAAAAATGTTACGACAAATGATTGTTTTGCAAACTTTTACACTTCTAGGACTAGATTTGTCTGAAGCCAACGGGCAGTGTATAAGTTACACTGAAGTTGCGTTTTGAATCATATTCAGTGGTCAGCCTCGCAAGTAACTTAGCTATGATAGCTTTTGACTCTACAAACATTTGCACTTGAAATGCAATTACAACTGATCATGAAGGATTCTAAATACAACGATTTGATAAAAATTTGTGAGCAAAATTTAATACTTCCTAGGTATTACGGATTTTCTTTTATGAAACACGAAACTATAGAGAACGAAATTAATTTATTGTTACTTTTTTATTATGTATCGATAATAATGTATAATTAAATAGCTACGTAAGTTTAAATGTTGATTCAGGTTTTGGTTAATCATCACATAAAAAGAGTTATATATTTTGTTTCTGTGATTATTGTTTGACAGGCTAAAGTAAGTAAAATATGTGTATTTTTTTTTTATCTAAATGTTATTACGTAATTTCTATTATTTTCAAATGTAATTGGAAAAAAAATATCTAATAAAAAAAATATAACCAAGTTATAATATTTCATTTGACCGCATTGTGTGTCATTTATTACTTTAGAAATACGACGCATAAAAAGCTATCTACATTATTATGTTCTGTAATAGATCTATTATTAATTATAGGTTGTTGGGTAGTATTTATCATTAAAATTAAATGTTTCAATAAAATCTTAATACAGTAAATTGAATCAAATTCAATTTATACACGAAATTTAAAGCCCCTCGTATATACGACCAACTGGCAGTTGACACAATTAGTATTATTTATAATACAATGTAGATGCGAACAACTGCAAAATTTCGTGAAATAACAAGAAATTCCTGAAATAAATATCATATATAAATGTGTAAGAGTGTAAAGATATATTATTAAAATTTACAGAAAAATCGATTCATTCATTTTAAAAAAAAACACACTTTTTAGATCTTTTCGTTCTCCTGTAAAGTAGCTATTTTGCAGATAACTCTTTTTACTTTGCACCCGTCGATATATACATCAGTTATTGGTTTTCAAAATTGGTTCAAGTTAAGTAGTATTTACCAGTTGATTACGTAAAGTAATAACATGTGTCATATTTTTAATGATAGGTACATAATGAGACAACCTCTTAGCTAAGTTCTAGCTATAAAACGTTGGTGGGCACACATGATATGATGCGTTGTGTAGCTTCACTCAATCACTCTTTAAAGTAGTTGTTGTATGTCGTGTATATAACAATTAGTTTGTGATCAATCATTTCCCCTTCTCCTAGGTAGGTAGGTAGATAAGTAGGTAGGTTTGGTTTGGTTGGTTTGGTTTTTCTGGGCGGTTTCCGCACTTAGTCCTAGTTATTGGACCATTGTGCGTGAAAAGTTATTTCCCATTTACTCCAGCCAGCCTAGGTTGGTCCAGAAGGAATGCAGCCTCCGGGGATTACTGCAGGCCTCCCGATACGTTGCCGGTGACTGTAGAAATTGTGCCCGCTGTTCGGCCACACTGCTGCATTCCATGATGACGTGTTGTGGCGTTTCTTCTGCCTCCATGCATCCTCTGCATAGGGGGCTGTCTGTTACTCCTATGGTGTGTAGGTGTTTGTTTAGGAGACAATGTCCGGTTAGGGTTCCTATGATCTTGCGGAGTTTGTCTCTGTTCAACCTGATGAGGGTGCGGGCAAGCCTTGTATTGGGAGCTGATACAGCGTTCTTGGTTTGCCGACATCCCTCCTTATTTAGCCACTCTGTCAAGTGAGTTTTCTGGGTTCTTTCGCGCAGCCATGCTTTAATTTGGGCTTGAGGTATGGGTAGCAGTGGTTCTGGACCATGCACTTTCGTGTCTGCTCCCTTCTTTGCCAGCTCGTCTGCGGCATCGTTTCCCAGTGAGTTGCTGTGTCCCTTTATCCATTGCAGAGTCACTCTGTTGGTTGCCGCAATGGTTTGGAGTGCTCTATGGCATTCCATTATCAGGACTGAGTTTATTGTGTTGTTACGGAGGGCCTGGAGCACGGAGGCACTATCAGTGACGATTTTGATGTTGGAGTCACTGATGTCTCTGGCAGCAACCGCCTGTGCCGCTCTGGTAATGCCAATACATTCTGCCTGAAAGATTGTATTTAGCTTGTCTAGTGTTGTTGTTATCTTGATGTTTAGGTCGTCTGAGAAGACACCAGCTCCAGTACCTGTGCTGGTTTTGGAGCCGTCGGTGTAGATCCTGACTTCCCCAGTGCCAGAGTAGTCATTTTTCTCTGCGGAAAGCTGGATGTCGTATCTTCGATCAAAGATGTGTTGCCCCAACATCTTGTCCATAGGCGCCTCAAGGAGCGGATTTTCCTTGATGCATATTTGGAGAATGTTGGAGTGTTTTGTTGTTACATTTGATTTCCATATGCCCAGAGATCTTAACCTCAGGGCTGCCGCCTTTGCCTCTTCCTGTATCACCAGGTCTAGTGGTCTTAGGTTCAGGAGATACTCTAATGCGGCTGATGGAGTTGTTCTCATGCATCCTGTTGTTGCCAAGCTTGCCAGGCGTTGTAAGCTTTGGAGCTTGGATTTTACTGTGCTCATTTGTGTCCTGGGCCACCACACAATTGAGCCGTAGGTTATTGAGGGCCTGATTACTGCTGTGTATAACCAAAGGGTGATCTTTGGGTTAAGACCCCATCTCTTACCAACTATTCTTCTACACTGATTAAAAGCAATACAGGCCTTCTTTGTTTTGGATTCGATATGACTCGCCCAATTTAGTTTATCGTCAAGGATTACGCCCAGGTATTTCACTTGTCTAGATAGGGAGAGTTCTGTTTTAAATAATTTTGGTAGTTGTAGTTCTGGTAACTTCCTCTTGTTGGTGAAAAGGATAAGTTCTGTTTTTTTCGGGTTTACTGACAGATAATGTTCGTCACACCATTTTTCCACAATCTGAAAGGCTGAGGTCATGACTTTGCATAGGACGTTCTCAGCGTTTCCACTTATCAGAATTGCTAGGTCATCGGCATAACCAATAGTAGTATATCCTCTATCGTTTAGTCTCCTTAGGAGACTATCGACTACTATGTTCCAGAGAAGTGGCGAAAGGACCCCCCCTTGGGGGCATCCTCTGACCACCTTCGCTCGTGTGGTAGTGTCCCCCACTATCCGAACCGCCCTTTTGCCGACCAGTTCGGTGATCCATCCTCTGGTGACTTGATCCACGTTGTATTTTCTTAGGGCGTGGTTTATGCTGTTGTGCATAGTTTTGTCAAACGCCCCTTCTATATCTATGAAGGCTGCGAGTGTTGAAGATTTGGTCGTGATTGCCGACTCTATTTTGTGGACCACTGCGTGTAGTGCCGACTCTGTTGATCTGCCTTTCCTAAAGGCATGTTGTTGTGGATGTAGCGGGATATTTTCAAGTGCTCCATCTCTAAGATGTCGGTCCACCAGCCTTTCTAATGTTTTCAGAAGGAAGGATGTCAGACTGATTGGTCTGAAGGATTTGGCTTGTGTATAGTCATCTTTTCCCGGTTTTGGTAAGAAGACCACTTTTGCCTCTCTCCATTGTTTCGGAATGTATTTGAAAGCCAGGCAGGCTCTGTAGATCGGTGTCAGATGTCTAACTGCCTGGTTTAGTTGCCATTGAAGTAGCGCCGGGAAGATACCGTCTAGCCCTGCTGACTTGAACGGTTTAAAGCTTTTCAGGGCCCATTCTGTCTTTTCCGCCGTTACTATTGTTTTTGCCATGTGCCATTCTTGGTTTGTTGGTATGTCGTAGTGCTCGTTTAGCCACCCAGGGTCGGGCGCTGGTTTGCTGCCTGGGAAGTGGGTTTCTAGTAGCACTGCGTTTGCTTCTTCTTCTGTTGTTGTATAGGTGCCGTCATCCTTTTTCAGGGACCCCAGAAGGTTCGTGTTGTCTTTTGACAGAACCTTCTTAAGTCTGGCAGCTTTGTTTGTTGAGTTTACACTGCTGCAGAAGCTGCGGAAGCCTTCTCTACTCCAATATCTGATTCGCTTCTTGTAGTGTTTTTGTGCTGTTTTGTAGTTTTCCCAGTCCTCTTCGGTTCTGGTGTTTTTCGCTCGATTAAAAAGTGTCCTGAGTTCTTTGCGTAATCTTTCGAGTTCCGGCCCCCACCAGGAACTCTTACTCAGGCCTTTAGGGGCGATGGTAGGGCACGTCAGTTCATAATTTTTGAGAAGTGTTGAGGTGAAGAACTGTACGCTTGTCTCTATGTTGTTTGTGTCGGACATTTTGTCCTCGATTTGTGTCGTACTCAAAGCTTTGGACGACAGTTCAATATACCTTGCTATATCTGTTTTACGGGGGTTTCGATATGGGACAAGGTCTGTATGTCTGTGTTTTAGGTTAAAACAAACTCTACGGTGGTCGGCGAAGGAAGGCTCGTTAGACACGTGCCAACCCTCAATGAGATCGGCCGCCGCGTGTGTTGCCAGTGTGATGTCAATGATCGTTTGGTACCTAGAGCTAACGAATGTGGGCTCTGTGCCAACGTTCATGATGTTGAGGTTAGTTTGGAGTAAGAATTCAGTAAGTAACTCACCCCTTCTGTTTGTGTCCTTACTTCCCCACAGTGAGTGATGTGCGTTGCAGTCAGCCGCTACTATCAGCTCCCATTTGTGGTCGTCGCAGTATTGCACCAGCTCGGTCAGCTCCTTCGGAGGTATTTCACCGTCGTTCGGCATGTAGACCGAGGCTAGTACGAGGACTGTTTGGTTTTCTGTAGGGATCGTCACGGCTGTGAGGTCTCTAGAACAGAACTGGTTAAGCATAGTTGTTTTTATAGACTTCGGCATAAAGATGCATGTCCTTGGTTTTTCAACGGATGTGTCAAGAAGTAATTTACCGCCGATGTTGTTCAGACCGCATATCCTGTTGTTTCTGATCCATGGTTCTTGGATCAGGGCGACGGTGTTGTTGTTTGCCTCCAGCACCCTGCGTAGGGTGGCCGCCGCTATTTGTTTGTGCTGGAGGTTGGTTTGGATGACTGCAATGTTAGGGACTACGTAGGACGCCATCTTCGTCACTTACGCAGTCCTCCGAGTTTTGGCTGTCGTCCAATTCCATCTCGCTCGTACCCGGTTGGGGAGCTGAGGTGGTTGGTGTAGTGGTCGCAGTGCCTTGGTGCTGCGTTGCACCGGCTTCTGCGGTTGTCAAGTCGGCCGTTGTTTGCTCGTCCGATGAAAAGAAGCGGATGTATCCACTTCCAGTCATGTGAGCAACACGGCGGTCTCTGTCCAGTATTGTCTGTTTTTGGTCTTCAGGGATCCCAAGAATTAGGTGGACTACCTTCTCCTTGGAATTACCCTCCTTGTCGTCGACAGTCATGTCGTAGCATTGCCAGGTGTCAACTTTGTACCACGGGTTTTGGGCACAAAGGACCCTGTGCAATGTGGTCGCGTCAGTTATGCGGGTGTGAAGCAGAAGCCCAGCTCTGAGCTTCCTCTTCACATCCGACATCCTAATCACTGTCAACGTCGTGTTCGGTACAGGTGATGTCATAGTTTTCGTCATGTTGTCAATCCATTTGAGCGCGTTTTCGTCCTCACACCACATCGCTAGGACTCCTTCAAATAAGAAGGGTCGACCGCGGAAAGATGGAGCTAGCGCCCCCGAAGACTGCGGCGTCAGAACACACTGCAGGATCGCATCGTCGATGTTCTCCCTCAGTTGTTCCGCCTGCTCGCTGGAGAGGTCTCTAGGCGGGACGGTGGTGATCGCTATTCGCAGATGCGATTTGCACGCATCCGCGTAGCCCACTGTCCGCTTTGATTTCGCCTCGGTTTTCGCGCGCTTGGCATCCCCCCTCGGGGACTGCGTGTCGTCCAGACGCGGTCGCTTCGTTGAAGCTTGCACGCCCGAACCACCCGCAACCCCAGGCTGGTCCTTTTCAGGAGCAGTGGGAGCCTGCACAGCGGTCTGCCGAACGCGATGACCTCTCGGTCTTCGTCGTTTTTTGGTGTTGTGTTGTGTTTGTACGTGTGACACTTTGTCAGCCTCCTGTATTTCTACAGGTTCGCGCTGTGTTTCCACTGCTGCGGTGGCCGTCAAAGTGTGTGCATGTCTGATTTTAGGCTGCTGGGCTTCCCTTCTCGCGCGCCGGTTGTGGCGTCTGCGTTTGGTTCGGCCCTGCGCGCCTTGGTGTTTTTGTGTGGCGGCGGCCGACGCCTTAGCAGTTTCCCTTTTGCAAGGGCGCTTGTGGGCGGCCACCGTCCATTGTGTTTGTGCGTGTTCTGCGTGTTCATTTGTGGCTGTGTTTATGGCCTCAGCTAGGCCTGTTAGGTCCAGGCTTGCGCCTTTTCCTGAGTGAGCTTTGTCCCCCCCAGAATACGTGGGACGGACCGAGTCAGACTCGGTGAGGGATTCTGCGCTTGTTGCGCTACCCTCCTGGGGTAATACGGTCTCTTTAAGGTCACTCATTGTTATTGTTGGGCTTTTTGGTGGGAAATACCAAATAACTCACACACTCTTGCCCAAGGATGTGTGGTACCTTCTTTTTGGGGGTATTTAAGTCCCCATGGCTATGTGGGCCTGGGTGTGGTTTTGCGCCGCCACGGTTCGGCTATGCGGGTATGCGGGTCTGGGTCTGGGAGCGAGGACGGCCTAAGCCCATCCTCACTCCCAGACCCAGACCCAAGAGTGCGGCCAGAGGTTTTTGTTGTGTCAAATACAGAGGGTATTTGACCAATAACGGGCGGCAACCTCGTGAAGGATAGTCCACTGGCCTTGATTAGGGGATCTCGGCGACCTGCGCTACTCCCTAATCCATTCGCCAAACCCAGCATCGGACAGATACTGGGAGTGGGGGATCATCAAGCAAGAAGAAATTATGTGTCTTGTTTGACCATCCCCCGCCCTCCCGCCACCCGTCGATATATACATCAGTTATTGGATTTCAAAATTGGTTCAAGTTAAGTAGTATTTACCAGTTGATTACGTAAAGTAATAACATGTGTCATATTTTTAATGATAGGTACATAATGAGACAACCTCTTAGCTAAGTTCTAGCTATAAAACGTTGGTGGGCACACATGATATGATGCGTTGTGTAGCTTCACTCAATCACTCTTTAAAGTAGTTGTTGTATGTCGTGTATATAACAATTAGTTTGTGATCAATCATTTCCCCTTCTCCTAGGTAGGTAGGTAGATAAGTAGGTAGGTAACAACACAAGTAAAATTAAAATTATATAATAACTAAAATGAAATAAAATAAAATTATACAAATAAAATTTTCAATAAAGAAAATAAAGAAAATAAAATTAATAAAATAAAGTTAAAACTGTTAAATCATTTTTTTTTTTAAATCAAAAACAAAATTAAAAATATACTGCTATTTTTTGGCGCGCTTGTGGTTTGGTCTCTACATTGTTAGTGCAACGCAGCTGCCTATGTTCACTTTGCCCTCTTTTACCCTAAGTACCCTAAATCTATAACTTTAGAACGGCTCCACCCAGAGTCGTCCAAGTGAAACCACGAGAAAGGCCTTCGCGCGGGCTATCCACCAGACAAAAAAAGTTTTTAAGATCGGTGCTGTGGTTGCGAAGTTATTCAACTTTAGTTTTTCCAAAAAATCGTCGTTTCGTAAAATGTAAACAAAAATGACCCCCTCCAAAAATGTATGTGGAGACGATTTTTTGATTTTCTTCCGACAACGTCGTAAAAAAATCCGTCGTAGGTAGGTAGGTAGGTAGGTAGGTAGGTAGGTAGGTAGGTAGGTAGGTAGGTAGGTAGGTAGGTAGGTAGGTAGGTAGGTAGGTAGGTAGGTAGGTAGGTAGGTAGGTAGGTAGGTAGGTAGGTAGGTAGGTAGGTAGGTAGGTAGGTAGGTAGGTAGGTAGGTAGGTAGGTAGGTAGGTAGGTAGGTAGGTAGGTAGGTAGGTAGGTAGGTAGGTAGGTAGGTAGGTAGGTAGGTAGGTAGGTAGGTAGGTAGGTAGGTAGGTAGGTAGGTAGGTAGGTAGGTTAGGTTAGGTTAGGTTAGGTTAGGTTAGGTTAGGTTAGGTTAGGTTAGGTTAGGTTAGGTTAGGTTAGGTTAGGTTAGGTTAGGTTAGGTTAGGTTAGGTTAGGTTAGGTTAGGTTAGGTTAGGTTAGGTTAGGTTAGGTTAGGTTAGGTTTTTTTTTTTTTTTTTTTTTTTTTTTTTTTTTTTTCTGAACCCATGCCATGAGCATGGCCATTGTACAGCTGAGTTATTTCACATTCATTCCAGTTCTATCATCTATGCCTCTCGCACTTTTATTCCGCATACTTGGTCTTTCTCGTACTCATCATCTTTCTTATTTGTATGGGTGGGACTCCCATCTATCCATTTTAGGAAACCTATCTATTCATATCTTTATTTTTTGCTTACATCTAAGAACACAGGGGAAATAAATTCTTAAGACGATTTTTATATTTTGTCTTCCTAAATCTATGCACTTATTTTATACAGGGTCTATTTGTTTTCTTTTTTTTTTACATTTTTAATTTTTTATCTTATATCTATTTTACTATTTATTCCTTATAGGGCTACATTCAACTTACTATCTACATTATGTTTATTTCACGTTGTTTACAGAGTTCATTCTTATATCTAATGACATTATGTCTTACTTACTACAATTATTCTAGTTCTTTCTTTTGTAACAATTTTTATCTGTATGCTTATACTCTATATTCTTATAATATAAGTTAAACATATTTTTCTTAACTATTTCTTTTATTGACTACATTAATAATTTTTTTACAGTATTCTAGAAATATTGTCTTATCTTTTCCTGATATTAAGGCCTTGAAATTTTTAGGAACGATCTCTACACCTAAACGTGATTCTAACTCTAGGCGCTCCCTAGCGAATACAGGGCACCCGGAAATCACGTGGACTACTGTTTCGTCTACACCGGGTTCGCAGATGCACGATGGGTCCTCCTTACACTTGAATCTGTTCAAGTATGCGGAGAACCCACCGTGCCCTGTCGTTAGCTGTGTTGTTTGGGACGTGATGTGCAACTTCCGTACGGTCCTGTACGCCTCGGCGGCGCTGGGGAAAAACAGTTTTGTTATTGAGGCTGTAGTACCGGATCGGTACCTTTTGTCCCACTCGTCAATCGTCCGACTACGAATCAGGCGCTTGACGAATGAGACCGGGCACCGGTCGTAATCCGGTCTCTTTTTCGACCCCAGGGCGGCTTCCTTCGCGAGCTCGTCTGCCCTCTCGTTCCCCTCCAATCCTACATGGGCTTTAATCCAATATAAATTTATAGTTTTATTTTGGGAAATACAAGTTTTGATTTGATTTCGAAAGTCAACCGCTAGTGGGTGGGGGGAGTCCGGGTTTGTCACGGTTTGGAGAGCCGCCATGGAGTCGCAAAAGATTCCGAAGATTGTCGCTTTTTGCTTTTTTATTTCCGCTGCCGCTCGGTTGAGAGCCAGGAGCTCGGCCTGATAAACAGTCGCGTATGACGGCAGAGCAAGTTTGAGGGCCTTGGCCTCAGCGCTACCATTCCACAATGACAGCGCCGCACCGACCTTGCCCTCAATCTTGCTGCCGTCAGTGAAGATGCGCACTTGGATGTTTTGCGTGGCATTATATTGCTCCTCGTTGGCAAGAAGCTTGAATTCTATGCTTATTCCCTCGGCAGGATGTGGCAGGTCTGTTGCCAGAGACATCTGTTCAATCTCTCTATCTCCCAGCATCGGGTGGGACACCCCCTTCCTGGCTTCGTACAGTGAAGCTACCTCACCAACACGAAGGTCCAGGGGGAGCATCCCAGCAAGAAGCAGTGCGGAGTCTAGAGAGACCGTCCGGTAGGCTCTACAAAGTTTTTGTGCGAAGCCTCTTTGCACTATGTTAAATTGTTTTTGCACCATTAGCTTTTGTGCCGACGGCGCCCACGCACACGCGGCGTACAGGATCGTCGGCTCAACCGCCGCAGTATAAATAGTCCTAACCATCTCCGGGTGCAGTCCCCATCCAACTCGCGCCGCCCCGGATAGTTGTTTATAAGTATTAATAGCCTTTTTGCAGACATTCGCTACGTGCGCGTTGAAGGTCAACCCTCTATCAATTGTTAACCCCAGCAGCTTTACCTGTTCTGACATGCCAATGTCGACCCCTCCCATGCTCAGGCGCGGTGTGTCGAACTTCAACTTCCGTGTGATTGTAATAGCACATGTTTTGTGTGGTGCAAAGTTAAGTTTGTTATCGACACCCCACGCCCTCACATGTTCAAGGGCGGCATTGGCCTGTCCCTCCACTTCAGATGCCAATTTACCATCGAAGATCAACACTACATCATCAGCGAATGCCTGCGCGTAAGCTCCTAACTGACCTAACTCCTCCAGGAGTGGGTTTATAATAAGGTTCCACAGCAGTGGGCCGCCTATGGACCCTTGCACGCATCCTTGCGATGTAGTTCTGCTGACCTCTGCTCCGGCATACCTTACTGTCACTGACCTATCACTTAGGTAGCTATCTACCACCCGTCTCAAGTTCACAGGACAGTTTTCCTCCGCCAGCCGCAACCGTATTTTAGGCCACCACGCGCTGTCGAAGGCGCCCTCTATGTCCAATGAAACCAACGTCACAAGTCTCTTTTCGGCTAGTTTACCACGTATATGGCTCATCAGGTCATAGAGGGCGTCCTCGGTGCCACGCTGTGGCATGAAGCCATACTGCCTCGGACTTATCCCTGGCAATAGGTAAAACTTGAGGCGAGTAACCAGCATTTTTTCGTACATCTTGCCCAGGACAGGCAAAAGCCCAATCGGCCTGTACGATTTGGGCACGACGTACGAGTCCTTCCCTGGTTTTCTAAGGATCACCACGGTGGCCTGCTTCCAGATCCTTGGGAAGTATTGTTCTTCCAGGCATTTGTTTAAAAGTGACAGTAGGTAGTCAGGGTCGCATTCCATCGCCCGTACGCAGATATCTGCTGTGAAACCCTCTCCCCCGGGTGCCTTTTTGGGGTTAAAGGACTTCGCTGCCCTCTGCAGCTCGCCCCTGGTAAACGGGGGGTCATGGGCTTCAGCATGGCC
This sequence comes from Phragmatobia fuliginosa, assembly GCA_932526445.1. Taxonomy (NCBI): domain Eukaryota; kingdom Metazoa; phylum Arthropoda; class Insecta; order Lepidoptera; family Erebidae; genus Phragmatobia; species Phragmatobia fuliginosa. The sequence continues at coordinate 19,995,061 of OW052074.1, forward strand.
CCTTTCGTTGGCCTGATCTGCAAGCTGTCTGACCCTTTGGTGTTCAGCGCTGTCCTTTCCGACGTCATCTACCGGGTAAAATGTTTCCGCCAACCACTCCGCTGACTGCTGTTCGTTCAGCGTGACTCCATTTCTCTGTAGAGGCAGGTCCTCTTCCCTCTTTTTTGTCCTATTTATGACCCTGTATAATCCCTCCCATATACTTTCCCGGTCCTGTTTTTCACAGAATTTCTTCCAACTCTCGACCTGGGCGTTTTTGACTGCTTCTAAGTAATCTTGTTTGTGTTTCAGGTACAGCTTCACCACCGTGGATCTCCTCACCGGCGCTGCGTTCCTGATTCTGCGTTTCCTGGTGGCAACCTCCCTCTGGTTAGGTTAGGTTAGGTTAGGTTAGGTTAGGTTAGGTTAGGTTAGGTTAGGTTAGGTTAGGTTAGGTTAGGTTAGGTTAGGTTAGGTTAGGTTAGGTTAGGTTAGGTTTTTTTTTTTTTTTTTTTTGAATTGTTCGGATCTGAGTCCAAACCTCGTATTCTCCCCAAACTTGATCTGGGACCTTAGGTGTCTACTGAGTTTTGCAACATATTTTTGTTTTTTGATGTTTTAATACTTGTGTATATTACACTTGACATATTAATACTATACGATCTTTTAATAGATCGATATATTTATGCTTTCGTCTATTTTTGTACTACGATGCTGTATTTAGCATATATGGTTTATACGTATATTGTGCTATTATGTTTTACTATTTTTATCTACTTTTATAATTTAGTTTTTATTCCAGTTAGTCTACGCTGTTGCATTGAAATATTTCATTTTTATATAGGGGGTTATATGTATTACTTACTTATGCTAGAGGTTTGACATGAACACTATTTTATATTATAACTATTTGTTTACTTAGTGCTAATTTATAGGAAACTATCTTAAGTTAGGAATTGTCTTATTTTTATTTAGTTTTTTAGTTCTCTCCTATACTTATGTATGCTTTATCCTTATTTTATGTATTTTTTTGTAATTTTTCTTTTTAGTATCTTACAGCTATGATTTCTCTGTTTATAATGTATATTCTTGTATTTACATACCTGGTATACATTAACTTATTTAAACATTTATATGTCTTATTTAACATTTTTAGATACGGTTTTAATATGATACTTAATACTAACAATATTTTATGGCTTTTATTTAACGTTACTTTAAACTTATATACTATTTTTTTTTTTTTTTTTTTTTTTTTTTTTTTTTTTTTTTTTTTTACGGTTACTAATTACGGTTCTTAATATAATACTTAATACTAACATAATTTTATGGCTTTTATTTAACGTTACATTCTACTTATATACTAAGTTTTTATATGCTTTCTATATATTTATCAAAATATAATCAAGCATAAATTCTGTTACCTATTATCCATTTGTGTATTTTTAATACTTTTTAAGCCGCTGTCATTGATCAACTTATATTCCGATTGGCTTCCATTCAAACGAATGTACGTCCAATCAGTTTGGTCTTCAATTTTACTTTTTTGTGTTAGTATTTTAATTTTGGAAAAAGCTCTTTTATTAAATATATTACTGTCTACGTTGTTTCTTTTATTTAATTCTAGTTTCCTAAGGTTAATATGTCTCCGTTTCGATATGTAGCGCAGTTTAATTTTTTGACAAATGTCAGACGCACTCAGTCCGTTGGTTCCTTCATAGTGTGAGACGCTAGCGGCGGCGTCAGGAATACGCTACGGCCGCCCTCGCTAGCGCGTCCCACTTCTTTCGGATAGGGCACTGGTCGCCGAAAACGCTATGAGCGGCATCATTTATTTTAGCTTTAAGGCAGTTTTTGCATGTTGGCGCTTGGGCCGCCAGGAGTTGGTCACATTCTGCCTTATGATGGGGGCCTCCACAATAGTGGCAAAGGTCTACGGTTTCCGTACATAGCTTTCGTCCGTGGCCATATGCTAAGCATTTGGTGCATTGCACCAAAGGAGACTGATCCTCCACACGGACACGTTGGAGGTCGATATAAACTCTGCCGACCGACAGAAGCCTCTGGTATAGCGCAGGTGTAACTTTTAATACCAAGTGGCACTCTTGTTGGTTTCGTGCCTTTCTTCTGTACATTATTTCGGCTTGATTAATGTCGGTCGCCAGGTCCCCCAATAGGTCTTCATTTTGTCTATGTAGGGCTGCCTTGATATCTTCGTCGGTGTTGTACGATAGTATGTTTTTGAAAATAACTAAGGGGTTCTTATTTTTGGCCTCCTCGTAGACTATGTTTTTATTCTTTTTTAACTGGGCCTCCACCTTATCTAGTTCTGTTCTGGTGGAGCAGCTGAGGATGACCTTGCCATCGCGTATCTTCCTCAGCTTCTCCACCCGAACACCGCTTTTCTTAGCGTCCAGCGCTCCTTTAACCCGTTCAATGACCTCAACGGAAGTGTTCATGTCCTCGGTGGTGGAGATGATAAGAGAGTGAGAGGGCTTATGTTCCCAATGTGTTCTCGGCTGCCTCACTGCATCGGCGTACGAGGGGGAGTCTTCAGGCACGGTATTCCGTGTCCGGAGACCCTCCACTGCAGTTTTTATTCCGCGCATCTCCTCCATTATCCCCCCGTTATCGTGCACAGTTGTGGTGCTACACCTCAGGTCTTCGATCCTTTCGCTCACATGGCTAATGATCAATTCTGTTTGTGCTTCTGACCTATCAATGAAGCCATCAAACGAGCCATCCACGAAATTTTCTACTCTTGTAGCGTTTTTGCACGCCTCCTCTGTGATTCGCTTGCAGGTTTCCTCAGTTTGTTGAACAACTGTCGAAGCAGTAACCATATTTATTGACTCAACACTTTCCTCAATTTTTCCCATTAATTCATTTTCTAATTTTTTGATCCTCTGTTCTAAATGTTCCCCAATATTCTTTAATAATACTCTATTCGTAGCTACAGTTTCAGAGATAGAGTCTACCGTTTTTCCAATTTTGCTGGTCTTTTCTTCATTCCCAATTTGATCAAGGTGCTTCTCCATGGCCCCGACTAACGAGGTCAACCTGTCAAGCATATCGAAATTTTGGGTTTTTAGTTCCCCCTTAAGGTTCTTGGCCTCATTTAAGGCCGCTTTGGCCTTCTTACTATAAGTCGTGGCTTCATGAAGCCACGACGAACACTTAGGGTCTCCGCTCAGACTCCTCCTGCTTACAGGGTACTTAAGAGTGAGGGAAGTCATGATGTTATTTAGTGGGGAGAGATACGGAAATCTACAAAAACAAAAATCAACAATCGAAAAATAATGATTTTACTATGTGTAAAGTTGTTTCTACGGCCTGTAAAGGGGGTCGTAGGTGTCGTGTATGTCTAATTAGTCTAGGTTAATACGTAACAAGTACGTGTCAGTTTGTCAAAAATAATTTTTTAAAAAGTCAAAATGTTTTATACCCCTGCTGCCTCTGTACCCCTGAAAAGTTGATATCCCTAAGCGAGAATGGGTGGGTGGGCGGGCCCGTTTTTGAAAATCCACTCGTCGGATTTCGACGGGAGTGGTGTCTTTCGACGCGGCTAAATGAGCCCTATCTAAATATGTATGATTTATAATTTTAAGCCAAAGGGTTTCCAAATTATTGTCGAAAAACGTTAATTTTGATCAATTTTGATGAAAAATTCCTAAGTTTTCAGGTGTTCCTGCTCCGATGGTAAGTCGGAGGGTGTTCAGCCGGTGGTGGTGTACAGCAAGGGTGCAGATGGAGTCAAAAACAACGAGCTCTCGGCAGCGAGTGGCTCGGTAAGTCAGGTAAGTACGGTTTAAAGTCAAAAATTTACGATTTTTAGGTACTTTTGAAGTGTTTACAGCGATTTTTTCAGGTGTTAAGTGGTGCAGCCCCGAAAACGAGGTATACACGTGTAGGCGACGCTAACGCCGACAATTTAAAACCAAAATCAAGAGATTCGGTTGTCAAACGTCAAAGATTTTAGCGTTTGAAGTGTGAAAAAACACTAAAAAGCGTCAAAGTCCTAAAAATTTCCTGAAAAAAGTTAATAATACAAACTAAACAGTGTTTTAAATCAAAACAAAGTGAATCTCAGCCGCCAAAAGCTTCGAGTCGATTATATAATAAAGTTTATATAGCTATTTTATGATGAAAAAATTTTGTGAAATCACCCCTGAGGTAACCTCGGTTTGACACTTAGAATTTTCGTTAATTTTCGTTTTATGAATGTTTTTGAAAATCCACTCGTCGGATTTCGACGGGAGTGGTGTCTTTCGACGCGGCTAAATGAGCCCTATCTAAATATGTATGATTTATAATTTTAAGCCAAAGGGTTTCCAAATTATTGTCGAAAAACGTTAATTTTGATCAATTTTGATGAAAAATTCCTAAGTTTTCAGGTGTTCCTGCTCCGATGGTAAGTCGGAGGGTGTTCAGCCGGTGGTGGTGTACAGCAAGGGTGCAGATGGAGTCAAAAACAACGAGCTCTCGGCAGCGAGTGGCTCGGTAAGTCAGGTAAGTACGGTTTAAAGTCAAAAATTTACGATTTTTAGGTACTTTTGAAGTGTTTACAGCGATTTTTTCAGGTGTTAAGTGGTGCAGCCCCGAAAACGAGGTATACACGTGTAGGCGACGCTAACGCCGACAATTTAAAACCAAAATCAAGAGATTCGGTTGTCAAACGTCAAAGATTTTAGCGTTTGAAGTGTGAAAAAACACTAAAAAGCGTCAAAGTCCTAAAAATTTCCTGAAAAAAGTTAATAATACAAACTAAACAGTGTTTTAAATCAAAACAAAGTGAATCTCAGCCGCCAAAAGCTTCGAGTCGATTATATAATAAAGTTTATATAGCTATTTTATGATGGGTTAGGTTAGGTTAGGTTAGGTTAGGTTAGGTTAGGTTAGGTTAGGTTAGGTTAGGTTAGGTTAGGTTAGGTTAGGTTAGGTTAGGTTAGGTTAGGTTAGGTTAGGTTAGGTTAGGTTAGGTTAGGTTTTTTTTTTTTTTTTTTTTTTTTTTATAATAAGGAGAGCGCATTTTGCCCTCCTACAATTGTACCTCCAACGTAATCGGAGACTTTGTGTAACGATTTTAATTCTTTAGCAATTTAATTTCCTAATTATTTTTGGAGTGTGGTTTTAATTAACGCACACTGTAATATATCAGATAAGTTTCTGTCTATATCTTTACTTTCTTGATATATTTTGTTTGTTATTGGTGGACGCAATTTTTGTTTAAGTGTCGTTATTCTATTTTTATCCTATTGTTTTATTAGCCGTTTGATTATTTATTATGCTATTCTAATATGTTCTGTTTGTATTTATCTATTTATTGTATTTATGTGGTTTCTCTATTACCTATTTATCATTACTAGGTATTTCCTATTGATATACTATTTATTTTATGTGCTTTTATTTCTGTTTCTTATCTCACTTTATATCATACGACTAATACTAATTTACATGGATGGATTAGGTGGTGGGCTTTTTAATTTTCTTTGTATATCTTGTATATGTATGTTTTCTCGTTCTATTGTACTTTGTTGTTAAACTTGCGCTTAAATACTAGTTTGATTTGTCTAATCTTATTTTTAATTTATTTATGCTGTACAATAATAGTAGCTAAGTATATTATGACAGCATAATTTATTTGACTGTGTTATTTGTTTTGTTCAGCATCCAGCGAAAGTCTTCCCAACTCCTTTTTTTCTTTTTAATTATGGTCTTCTCGTAATTTTCTTCATTTTTCAGGTGCTCCTCCGCTTCTATGCGTCTACGCATCGGGGCAGCACAGCGCTTTTGGATCTTTAAGGTGGCTACCTTGAAGGGCTTTTCGGACCGCCACGGCACGGCATGTATATTTTTGATTTTGTTTCTAGGTAATAAGTTATTGTTTAAAAATTTATAACTGTCTGATTTTAATTTATTTGTTGTTGTGATATTATCTATTTCTATTTTGTTTTTTATATTAACTATTTTTAATTGTCTCCATTTGTAATTAAATTGAGCCCAATTAAATTGTTTTAAATTTTTATTTATTATTATTTTAAAAGTGTTAGTTATATGAGACTTTCGACATTTAGTATTAATCACCACGCCGCTGCGGCCAGGGCTGGTAAGATTTTTCGTCAATATCCATCTGTCCATAACATTAAGTATGCTATTGGTACAGATGACCAAGTACAAGTAGCACACGAAGCGCAGATTCCTCCCCCTGTCGGTCCCGGAACTACCCCGCCGAAAGTTGATGTTAAGTGTAAGCCACTGTTGATCGGGCCAGCTTGTCCCATTTCTTTCTTGTGGGGCACTCAAGAAAGAAGGCATTATGTGCTTTTTTGTCTATTTGTGCCCTATCACAATTTCGGCAGTTTGGTGGCACCTCTGCAAGTCGCTCGGCGCAGTCCCTGTTCAAATGTGGACCGCCACAGTGACTACACAAATCGGCTGGCTCCTTACAGAAGCGCCTGCCGTGTCCGAAACCCAAGCAGCGGGTACACTGGATCAGTGGGGACTGATCCTCCACCCGGATGCGCTGTAGGTCAATAAAAACTGACCCCGCTTTCAGAGTCCTTGCCCAGATGGAGGGCGAGACACTCACCACGACATGACAAGTATGCGGGTTCTTGGACCTCCTTCGGTATTTAACCGTCATCCTGTCTTCCCCCTCCTCAAGGCCATGAAAAACACCATCATTCTGGTTCCGGAAGGCTTTTTGGATGTCCTCGTCCGTATTCTCGGACAAGACGTCCCGGAACACCAGAAGAGGATCCTTGTTTTTCATCTCCTCGACGAGGAGCTGACTTCCATCCCTCTCCAATCTTTCTTTTGCCTTGCGTCTCTCCTCCCTAGAGCTGAACCCCAATATGACCTTTTTGTCCTTGGCCTTCCTGATTCTTTCCACCTTAATCCATCCTTCTTTTGCATCCACCGCTTGCCTTATTCTGTTAAGAACTTCCTCCCCCGTCTCCAACTCGTTCCTTGAAGTCACCACCACGGAGTGAATTGTACTCCTCGGTGATGTCCTCAGGCCAGCAGTACTTTGACTGGCGGTGGCCTCTGCGTAAGACAAGGGGGGAGGTTTCGCCTGCTCTTCGTTACTTCGAGTCTCCAGTGCTTTTTTCAGGTCTTTCATGCTTTTTTCAGGTCTTTCATGCTTTCTGTATGCTCCTGGATAGACCTCATGTGTTCGCTCAAGACTACTGTAAGTCGATTCCCGTCTTCGACATCGTCAGTCAGCTCTGTTCGTACGTCGGCTTTTGGCCCCTTCTTCCTATCTTCCCCCTCTTTGACCAGCTGGTACAATCTCTCGAGCGCCGCCGTGACATCGCTCTTTATGTCCGCTCGGATGTTCCTCGATTGACCAAGCAATGTCTTGGCCTTCACGAGGAGAGCCTTGGCCTCTGCGCTTCTTGACGCGTATTTGGGCTTTTCTGGCGGCGATTGAGTCTGTGCCTCAGTTGGTACCCTGCACGATGGTGCTCCAGCCTCGGTTGTAGGAGGGGGGGGTCTGGGTCTTATATTTAGTAGAGTCACTGTGTCCGGACTTTCGGGGGTAAAATTTAGTGTTCTCCGGACTGGTGTTTTTAAGCTGTTCATCTTGTCGCTGTTTGGTTGTGGAGGTCAAAAGTATTCCTAACGATTAAATGTAAGATGTAATCAATCACAAGTGTAATTAGTCGTTAAAAACGTACGCCTAATTATGTACGAGTATGAAAATAATAATAATTGTAAATACAAAGTGAATTTTCTACGACCTGTAAAGGGGGTCGTAAGTGTCCTTTATGTCTGGTATAATCCTAAGTCAGTACGTAGCAAGTACGTGTCAATTCGTCAATAAATTTTTTTAAAAGTCAAAAAAGTCAAAATGTTCTATACCCCTACTGCCTCTCTACCCCTGAAAACTGATATACCAAAGCGTTAATGGGTGGGTGGGCGGGCCCGTTTTTGAAAATCCACTCGTCGGATTTCGACGGGAGTGGTGTCTTTCGACGCGACTAAATGAGCCCTATCTAAATATGTAAAATTTATAGTTTTAAGCCAAAGGGTTGCCAAATTATTGTCGAAAAACGTTAATTTTGATCAATTTTGATGAAAAATTCCTAAGTTTTCAGGTGTTCCTGCTCCGATGGTAAGTCGGAGGGTGTTCAACCGGTGGTGGTGTACAGCGGGGGTGTAGATATAGTCAAAAGCAACGAGCTTCCGGCAGCGAGTGGCACGGAACGTCCGGTAAGTATAGTTTAAAGTTAAAAATTTACGATTTTTAGGAACTTTTTCAGTGTTTATTGTGATTTTTTCAGGTGTTATACGGTGCAGCCCCAAAAACGAGGTACACACGTGTAGGCGACGCTAACGCCGACTATTTAAAACCAAAATCAAAAGATTTGGTTGACAAACGACAAAGATTTTAGCGTTTGAAATATGTAAAAACACTAAAAAGCGTCAAAGTCCTAAAAATTTAGGAGAAAATGTCAATAAAACAAACCAAATGGCGTTTTATATCAAAATAATGTGAATCTCAGCCGCCAATAGCTTCGAGTCGATATTATTAACAAATTTATATAGCAATTTTTAGATGGGTTAGGTTAGGTTAGGTTAGGTTAGGTTAGGTTAGGTTAGGTTAGGTTAGGTTAGGTTAGGTTAGGTTAGGTTAGGTTAGGTTAGGTTAGGTTAGGTTAGGTTAGGTTAGGTTAGGTTAGGTTAGGTTAGGTTAGGTTAGGTTAGGTTAGGTTAGGTTAGGTTAGGTTAGGTTAGGTTAGGTTAGGTTAGGTTAGGTTAGGTTAGGTTAGGTTAGGTTAGGTTAGGTTAGGTTAGGTTAGGTTAGGTTAGGTTAGGTTAGGTTAGGTTAGGTTAGGTTAGGTTAGGTTAGGTTAGGTTAGGTTAGGTTAGGTTAGGTTAGGTTAGGTTAGGTTAGGTTAGGTTAGGTTAGGTTAGGTTAGGTTAGGTTAGGTTAGGTTAGGTTAGGTTAGGTTAGGTTAGGTTAGGTTAGGTTAGGTTAGGTTAGGTTAGGTTAGGTTAGGTTAGGTTAGGTTAGGTTAGGTTAGGTTAGGTTAGGTTAGGTTAGGTTAGGTTAGGTTAGGTTAGGTTAGGTTAGGTTAGGTTAGGTTAGGTTAGGTTAGGTTAGGTTAGGTTAGGTTAGGTTAGGTTAGGTTAGGTTAGGTTAGGTTAGGTTAGGTTAGGTTAGGTTAGGTTAGGTTAGGTTAGGTTAGGTTAGGTTAGGTTAGGTTAGGTTAGGTTAGGTTAGGTTAGGTTAGGTTAGGTTAGGTTAGGTTAGGTTAGGTTAGGTTAGGTTAGGTTAGGTTAGGTTAGGTTAGGTTAGGTTAGGTTAGGTTAGGTTAGGTTAGGTTAGGTTAGGTTAGGTTAGGTTAGGTTAGGTTAGGTTAGGTTAGGTTAGGTTAGGTTAGGTTAGGTTAGGTTAGGTTAGGTTAGGTTAGGTTAGGTTAGGTTAGGTTAGGTTAGGTTAGGTTAGGTTAGGTTAGGTTAGGTTAGGTTAGGTTAGGTTAGGTTAGGTTAGGTTAGGTTAGGTTAGGTTAGGTTAGGTTAGGTTAGGTTAGGTTAGGTTAGGTTAGGTTAGGTTAGGTTAGGTTAGGTTAGGTTAGGTTAGGTTAGGTTAGGTTAGGTTAGGTTAGGTTAGGTTAGGTTAGGTTAGGTTAGGTTAGGTTAGGTTAGGTTAGGTTAGGTTAGGTTAGGTTAGGTTAGGTTAGGTTAGGTTAGGTTAGGTTAGGTTAGGTTAGGTTAGGTTAGGTTAGGTTAGGTTAGGTTAGGTTAGGTTAGGTTAGGTTAGGTTAGGTTAGGTTAGGTTAGGTTAGGTTAGGTTAGGTTAGGTTAGGTTAGGTTAGGTTAGGTTAGGTTAGGTTAGGTTAGGTTAGGTTAGGTTAGGTTAGGTTAGGTTAGGTTAGGTTAGGTTAGGTTAGGTTAGGTTAGGTTAGGTTAGGTTAGGTTAGGTTAGGTTAGGTTAGGTTAGGTTAGGTTA